>CM031240.1:662021551-663308767 GCA_018340775.1 Taxus wallichiana var. yunnanensis
AGAAAGTTCTCTATCGAAATGTGTTCGATGGAATGCTCCTAAGGTGTGTCGACACGTAAGAATCCAAGAAGATTCTCCATGAATCGCATAGCGGAATATGTGGAGGTTGCATTTCGGTGGCCACGCCACTACTCAAAAACTACATCGAATGGGCTATTTCTCGCCCACTCTAGAACATGACGCAATAGAGTTTGTACGCAGTGTCACAAGTGCCAAGAATTCTCCCACGAGATCCACATGCCAGCACAAGCTCTACAACCAATCGCAACTCCATGGCCCTTTTCTACATGGGGTCTAGACTTAATAGGAAAATTCTCTCCCTCATCCATAGATGGCCATAATTTTATAATCACGGCCACTGAATATTTTACTAAATGGGTGGAGGCCATGCCTTACACTGCACTTGTTCTGTGATTGCCAAGTTCATTTTGAACCAAATCATTTGCAGTGTATGGTATCCAAAGCAAATCATTATCTCCGATAATGGAACTTCTTTTAAAAATTAAGAAGTTCGCGAACTATGCGAAGAATTTAAAATAAGCCATCATACGGCTTCTCTTGTATTATCCCTAAGCCAACGGGCAAAGTCAAGCAACAAACAAAACACCGAAAGCCATTCTCCTTAAAACGGTGAAAGAAAACAAACGAGATTGGCATTTGAAGTTATATCCAGCCTTGTGGGCCCACCGAACCTCAATAAGAACACCAACGGGAGCAACTCCTTTCTCGCTAGTATTTGGGGCAGAGGCAGTTCTCCCGCTTGAGGTCGAAATACCCAGTCTCCGCATTTCACTACAAGGGATTCTGGATGAAGACGCTTACAGAGAAGCACGTCTTTCCCAACTAGAAAGCCTAGATGAAACTAGGTTAGATGCCGAACAACGGCACAGAGCTTATGCTGACCGAATGTGCTGGCAGTATAACAAGAAGGTCTATGAACGCGATATATACGAAGGTGATCTAGTTCTAAGGTTCGATAGCCAAATCGATAAAAACCGCGAAGGAAGGAAATTCCAGCCCAAATGGATGGGCCCATACCGAGTCATGAAAGACTATGGAAATGATGCATACCTCTATGTACGTTAAGGTGAGGAGTTTGGCAAAACAACAATTCTCTACACCTCAAACGCTTTCTATGCATAAGCTGCTAACACTACCTATATAACTATCTACATTGCATTTTCATATAGATTAGGATCATTTTGTCCATCCGTTTCTTACACAAATTGTGATCAAGGAATCTATTCTCAAAGCAATTCACTACAAACTCATGATGTTGTTGGCATAAACTCTTTAATCATATCTCTTCATTTTCACAATATCATCAATCATTTCAGAATCTTTCATCAAATAAAATCAGACATGACGAAGTCTTAACAAAGAACCATACCAAGATCTGCAAGTTTATTCTCGCTTTGATTTCTTCTTAGGGTAGGTGTCTTGCCTATGGTCTCTTCTAGAAGCTTCATGGTGTCACATGTATCCCATATATATATCTCTTTGTGAATAAACACATACTGACATTTTACTCAAATAAACAAGTCAATAAATGATTAAACAGAAAATTTTATTTTTACACATTTCCTTGCCCCACCAACCTTTGGTGATGAGCTTCGTCTCTTACTAGTGACGTAGGGTTGGGAAAGGATGAAAATTCCCTTACTCACCTATGCCTTTCCCATGGTGATAAACCCACGCTTCTTACTAGTAGCATGGGGTAAGGTGTAGGGGGTCCTCTTGACGAATAAATGCAAAAGGTCATACGCAAACAATTCAAACTTTCAAAACTTTGAGTCAAAAATAAATGAAACAGATGTTCAAAATCCCGAAAGAGTTAAAAATCCTAAAAAACCAGATTTTGTCTACCATGTGGCCATCTACGGGTCTAAGTCTGGATAAACCGCAGGGCAAGTTACATCCAAAACTATGAAGTCACTCGGGTGGAGTCGGCTTGTAGCTTCCAATTTGGTTCTACCAAAGCTTTGTCTATCTTTTATCACTTTCATTTCACCACATTTCATAACTTGCGCCCTTCTTGGCTCTTGGTGATGAGCCCTCGCATCTTACTAGTTGCGTGGAGTTAGGAGTGGGGCAAGTTAATCTGTTCATCATATTAGTTATTTTCATCACTTTTCCAAAACAAACATGAGGTATCCAAATTGCTCACAGAAGCTAAGATTCAAAATCACAATATATCTACATTATCATGTATCAGCATCATGAAACACAAAAAGAAAAGTAAAGCATTTACATCATTTGTTCACCACTGCATATATTCTAGAAAGCATACAAAACATACATCGTAGTATACACAAGGAAACTGGAAATAGAAAGGACAAACATGAGTGACAAGCTTTTGATCCAAAAACAAATGCATATATATAAATGATCAATGTTTATGTACAATGCCATCATGCACGAGGCATGGTCAAAATGCTCAAAGAGCCCGTGATATACAAAAGAATCTATGGTACAAAATACATAGGAGCCAAGTGGCCTCTCAACCCCTACGCGACCCCTCTAAAGGTGCATGCCCTCACCTAGACTCGGCTACGCCGTGCTGCGAATGAACGGAGGGCCTGTGGTCCCGAGGAGCAGCCGTGGTCTCACCATGAGAGTGGCTCCTCATAAGGCGCTCAGCTATCCTATAGCCCGCCAACTCTGTACGTAGGGTCGACACCATCTTGGCCACGTGCCAAACGGGAGCAAAGACGTCGATATGCCTACCAGCTGTTGAAGGCTCCCGGCATCTACGGATAGCTCCGCACGGGTCTTATCCATAGGGATCATCAGGGAATCAGTGCATACCCTGCGGATTAGATCCCACCACTCGTCAACAGTCTCTGCAAACAAAGGAGAAAACAAATTAGAAACTAGGCAAGAGGCTAAAATATACAAGATACAAACACAAGGAGAGATAATAAATCCTAAATTAAACAAGCATTGAAAGGAAGAAAGGATAACTTACTCAGATCACCGGGCCTCCAAGATGGGTCACAATGGGGCACCCACCGCCGATGCGCTGCTGACCGAGGGGCTGCTCCCGTAGTGGGAGCAACATGACACCCCGCAATCGACTCGCCCTCTCCACCATGGCTCTGGGAGAGTGGCTCTCTGAAGCTAGAGTGTCCTTCTCGTGCGTGCTCGCTCTCTGCCGTCAGATAATATCCTAAGTGTCATGCCACTCGTGATCGCTTATCGTCGCTCCCTCCTCCGACCTCCTCTCGTAAGCTCCTCAAAATCGAGTCAATGTCTATAGGTCATCGCCGCGCTATGAGAAGGACCAAGTAGCAATCAAGCAAAGATGCCCGAGGTGTACCAGCTCTCCCTCTAGCCCGAACTATCCTCCCGGCTGCAATAGGAACGCGTGAGTGATCACTGTCCAACCACATGCCTCAGGCTCCCCTCTAGCCTCGTGGACTCGATCTATGATCGGTGCCACTAGGGGAAGCATGCCCATATATGGTAGGCCAAACTACCGAGGAACTCTACCAAAGGGATGACCTCCACCCGTCCCACGCGGTCGATAAGATGCCCTGTGGTGGAGCAAGAAATCAATATAAGAGTCTCTCTCTCCCATATACCGGCCATAAGCCGCTGCACGGTGTCGCCTCCATGTCTGTTGTAGTAAGGGAGGCAACTGGCTGGTGAGGTGCTCTAAGCACCGACATATCTGTCCATCTGGCTGCCCTCATAGCCCCAGGATCTACCACCTCCATGCCTCTGCCATAAGGGATGAAGCGCCATACACCCAACTCATGACTAAAGTCGGGTGGCTCAATGATCGTCCTCGTAGACGGACCACCCCGTATAAATCATAGTAGGTGGTCCCTGCATATCGCACCTGCATATATCCGGCCATGCCCCTCTATCTGTCGTGCAATGATGGGGGCCCAACAAGATAGTAATGTATCCCTCCCTTGTCCCCGATCGGGCCCGAGGCAAGGATCCCCATGATAGCTCTGTCAAGTACGGAGATAGGCAAAGAAGGAATGGATCGGACTCTCACTCCCTTCTTCGACCCGTGGAGATGACCGCATCTCCCATGTACGCCCACCGTGTGATCTATGCCCGTGAGCCTACTGTCTCTAGTGCGAGTCTCCTCCCGATGATTGGGACCCCAAGATACAATAGACATCCTCCAAAGTGATGGTCCAATACCACGGACCTTGGCAAATGGAAAAGTATTGTGATCTCGCATCCCAATATGAGAACAAGTCACAAAGGATGTGACTAGATGGTGCGACATGAGGCACACGCGATATACATGCAGATGCCAAAACCCTCCGTAATATGTCCTCTCGTCCGTGAGAGGGCATCCAGACCCTCTGTGAGCCAATCACACACTCTCTCTCTCGGCTCCATCTAATATACTCCTCTCTCACCTGCATACACCCAAAAACACACAAAACAGAGCAAGTTAGAATCTCAACAATACCAAGAAGGTCATAAAGATGTATAGAAGTGCAAGAAAATACAAGTGCAATCCCAAAAATTAAGTCCTTTTGTATTTCAGGTCGAACCACCGCCCGAGCAGGAGGCGGTTTGTAACCGCCGCCTTAAGGGTGGTGGTCAGAATCCGCCGCCCGAACAGGCAGCGGTCATGTAACCGCCGATCTCGGCCGGGGCGGCGGTCGCGGTCCGAAAACTCACGCGGGTTTCTAATCCCAAAATCCCAAAACAAGTAAAAAAAGACCATTTAAACTAAAAATGGAGCCTACCTAGTAGCACCCTCTAGGTGGACCTTTGAACCTAACATTTTCAAATATGACCCCCATTACGACAAATTTAACATTTCAAAATTAAAGGGGAAAAACAAAAATTGAAGAAAACCAACCCGTGATCTCACGGGGTGGCGTTCACGACGTGGGGCATGATCGCCATCTTGCCATGGACGTTTTGACTCTATTCACGCAAGAAACCGCTCATCGTGGGTCCCAGAGCTCAAAATCAATCAAATCGACTCACACAAATGAATAGGAAAATGGGCCCACTTTCATATATATAGCGCGCTAATTCATTTTAAAATACTTTTTCACGGTGTTTTGGAGCACTCGACGGAGGTAAGTCCCTATCCCCACACGAATGGTAATGTTCTCCTTCCCTATTAATTTAGCGTTTATTTTTCAATTTTTGTATCTATTTGCACTTGAGTTCTCTTTTCATTTTGCAGAGATAAGCGGGAATTTTGGATGGCATCGTTTCAACACACGGACGAGTAAGGTATAGCTTCTAACTCACCATTTTGAGATCGCGCCATACTCGGACCCACCGTTTTATGCCTCTTCATGGCTAAAACGCTTCTCCGAGGGGGCAATATGTACGTATCAAAATTGTAAGGTACCGTATCATGACAAAGATAATAAGATCCCTAATGATGATACAGGTCTCCTCTCAAGGTGTTCGGGATCCGGAAAAGCCCTCGGAGTATGCATTAACATCCTACATGCCCCGCTTAGCCCCCACGCCCTTTGTTTTCCCCTTTTTCCCTCTTTCCTTGGCCTCTTGATCTTCAGTGACGAAACCGCCGCCCCGGCTGTGGCTGGTGGTCATGTAACCGCCACCCCGCTCGCAGTGGCGGCCCCTGCGCGTTTTCGAATGTTCTTTTGACGCGAATCGCGTGAAATATCATGATTCACCAGCTTTTCTTGCCGACTTGAGCATGCATTTATGTTTTTGGTCCCCTGGAATAGTGTTTTTCCTTTGTTTATTGCTTAGGAGTTCCATTTGGTTTTGGTTTTGGGTGATTGAATTCCTATAAATGCATGGTTTTGTGCACAAGCAAATAGTCTCAAGTTTTGGATTTGGAAAACTGATCTTTTCTCTCCTCATTTTAGTATTTTAGCTTGTTATCTTGTTTAGAAGCCATAGCTTGAATTCACTTGTATCTTTAGTTAGATTGCTCACTTCTTGGTAAGCCACATACCCATTTTGTGCGAGCAAGGTTTGCCATTTCATCCAATCGGCCTTAAAGTCCGCCTTCGAATTTATCTCTCATTTTCCTCACTTCAGTCTATTAGTTTGCTTTAATTCCTTAGTTTAGTTCATTACATGCTTAGTTTGCATTGACTAGCTGTTGGTAAGCCACATATCCAACTTGTGCAAACAGTGTTGCTTTTTTATCTAATCCATTAGAGTAGAATAGCTTAGGAAGCCATTAAAGTTGCAGGTTTTCTCTTCATACAGGATAGTTTCAGGTTCTGGACACATTTTGTTGCACGATTCGCAGTAGATCCCGCTAGGAATTGCATAAGCCAAGCTCTGTACTCTTGCGCTATCCCTCTCCTATCCGCGTTCTATTCTATCTGCATTCTGAAGGTTGTCCCTTGTTCCAACACCTATTCCTGTTGATGCAAGCATTACACGCTTTTCTGGATCTACGTGAACACAAAGAACGAAGAGATCATACTGAGGGGACAAGATCACACACACCATCGGATTCGCCACTGTTCTGCGGAATCCAGGTTTTAACTTTCAAAGTTCTAGTTAGAATCATATCAAATAGAGTAGATAATTGCTTCATTTCAGTGAATTCTATTCTCGATATTGCCAGGGAAGCTGTGAGGATTGATAGTTTCTGAGAAACTATGATTCACTCCTCACTTCTGAGGTAGGATCGAGAATCTTGCAGATAGATTAGACGAGCTATTTAGAATAATTCTACAAATCACACAGGAAAATAACTATACTCGGTTATCTTGTCTGTTTTAAAATATTGTTTATTATTCCTAGATATGTTTAAAATAGTTTGCTTTCCTTAAAATTGTTAAAAGATTTCTTAGAAGAATAAAAGTTATATATGTTAGATTTATTTCACGTAGTTAGAATTTGCTTCGTTACAGTTAGATTTGCATTTTGTTTCGTATGAAAATCACGGGACCTCAGGAGCCCAGGGAATATATATTTGAGCCAATCGTACCTCAACCAAATCTCGTTACAGCAATAGTTGACATAGACCAAAATCTCAGAATACAAGTATTCCGAACAACAACAGATTTACAACTGATCAGTTCTCAGTTGAGAGGGTTAAACATAGAGGACGACCAAGCACACACGTTTTGGTCAAACCAACCAAATTACAGATTGCCCTAGGTAAACACTCACATGACTGTAGAAGGGTTCGAAAGAGAACAAACCTTTGGTTGTGATCCTTTGGTCCCACAGCCAGGTGCAGGAGATACTCTCACAGATATAGATACCAGTCTAAGGATCCAGTTGCATTTAATGCACGTGAGATATTTTGAGAAGATCATGTAGTTGTTGGTTCTAAACATAGAAGCTGAGAAAGCATATGATTATTGGATACTAGGGATTAGAACTAGATTTTTGCATGACCATAACAGGACCGCAACAACCAAGAGTCTATGGTTGCGATCCATAGATCCCACAGCCCAACGTGTCCACAAGTCAATCTGATATAGACACTGGCCTACGCACACTAGTATTTTAGTCCACTCCACTTCCACCCATCATCATCAAACAATTGTCCTTATTAGATATAGTGGACTAACGAAGCTAGAGAATTCGGACTAGGCAGGAGAATCGTCCGTAGAGTCAATTATATTCACCATCCACTATATGACCTTATCAAGAGACATACACGAAACTATCCCAGGTCATTTTCCACGTATTCCACAACCTATAGATTGAATCACGCCGAGCTCAATATTGATTGGAGCCTTGAGTAGTCATCCTGCCGATCGATCTATCACACCAGTCCAAGTTAGAAGGGCCTTCTTTGCCTTAGATTCACAAATTCCATTAGTGCGTGTCGAGGACATTAGACTGCCTAACTAGTTTGTCTGCATACCACGCATATTCTACCCCCCACCGGCTGTCTCGGCACGACCTCGAGAGGTCGGGTACGCGGAAGAGTTACTTGTAGATTCTCACGCCACTGTCACTTTTTCGGTGTACAGAACCAACTCCCGGTTTGATTTTGAGTTAGGGCATTATATTCAGCTTATATTGCATTGATCCACTTCTCATCCTAAGAATATTCTTTAAAACTTTATGGCTCAGGTTCATACAAGGTCATTAATGCATGGTACATATTATGGCTTCTGGTCATTTTCCTAAGATCAATAGGATTAGAACTTTTTAACACAGATTGAGCCCATTTTGGTTTCTTAACTAGGGAGTTAGGAGATTCAAAAACATCCATAGTATAAACACAAGAAACATCATCATGACCATTTACTATATTCTCATTATCACAATCATAACCATCATTAGAAAAATTGATAGAGTTAGGAACATATTTACCATTTTTAGATGAACAAAAGCATTTTTCAAAAACCACCACATTACGGTTTTCAGTTACTTCTTTTTTTAAGGGTTGTAAATCCTTAGACCTACAGTGTTAATACCATATCCAATGAAAACACAAGAGAAAGAAGTCATATCAAGTTTCTTTCTTTTCTTTTTAGGAATGTATAAAGAAGCAGGACTACCAAAAACTTTTAGATGAGAAATATCAGGTTTTTGATTTGACCATTTTTCTAAAGGAGTTGAAAGATGAATAGATTTGGTGGGAACCCTATTTAGAATGTAGACTACTATGTTCATTGCTTCTGCCCATAGAAATTTGGGAAGACTAGCAGAATGAAGCATAGTGTGAGCCATATCTAAAATAGTCCTATTCTTACGTTCTACAACACCATTAGATTGGGGAGAATGAGGAGAAGTTAATTCCCTTTTAATACCACAATCAATACAAAAATTTTCAAATGCTTTTCTAACATATTCACCCCCATTATCTGTTTTAAGTCTCTTAATTTTATAATTTGAAGAGTTTTCAACAGATGCTTTAAATTCCTTAAATTTCCCAAGTACATCATATTTATTTTTAAGAAAATATGACCAAATCATCCTAGTGAAATCATCAATGAAAGTCACAACATATAAAGAACCATTTAATGAAGCTACTTCAAGAGGTCCTCTAACATCACTATGAATAATTTCTAGTGGGGAAAAGGAACTCTCTTCAAGATGTGAGCGAAAGGTTTAGCACTTTATTTTGAACATAAACACCCTTCACACACATCATGAGAAGAAGAAAACACAGACAAACCTTTCACAAGATTATATCTAGCCATTTCATATAAACTTCGATAATTAACATGTAATATTTCATGCCATAGTTTTGAATTATTCAAACTTTTCAAACTTTGAGAAACAAAACAGGATGCAAAATAGAAATCATCAAAAATATACAGACCATTTATTTTAATTCCTTCAGCTATTATATTATCATTACTATCCTTGATATACCAAGTATCTTTCAAAATATTAATAGCCAAACCATCATGAGTTAATTGAGAACATTATAAAAGGTTTTTTTAGCTTAGGGACAAATAACACATTATTAAACACACTATTAACAAATTTTACTTTCCCTTTCTCTATTGCTTCTAAAGATGAGTTATCACCAAGATACACATGTTCATTGATTTTCACAACATCAAATAAAGAATTTGAAACACCAGTCATATGATTTGATGCACCTAAATCTAAAATCCATTCAAAATTAGAGGAAGAATACAATGCGACATATAATGCAACAATTTTAGGAATATCATTAGAGCTATCCTTTTTCCTTAAATTGTATTTAGAAGAAATAGTTTGTTTTTTATTTTTATGGATAGGTTTCTTAGTTTTTCAATTTTCCTTTTATGTCCAAATTTATCAAATTTGTGACATTTACCACTAAATCTAACACGTAATTGATCGGAAGAATTTTTTTATCAACAAAAGAAGATTTAGATCTAAATTTTTGATCCGAGAAGGGCTTACAATGTTTGAAATTTAAATTCTAAGAAAGTTGTTAGGAAATAAGGGATAAAATATGCAAAATAATCCCTCATAGAATCGCAATAAGTAGAAACTAATATGTAGAAAATATTATAGATCTCAAATAAAATTGTAGAATAAAATAACACAACACAAAGAGATAGTATTTAATGTGGTTCACCTAATTTGGGCTACGTCCACCAAGAATCACTTCCTCATATTTTATTACAAGACACCACTCTCTCAAAAAAATACCCATATCTATTTAGAGTTATGCTCAACAAACTCTACATAATTCACACCCAAATTCAAAACACATATGTAATGTTACATTATATCTACCATATGCATAAAACCATATAAGTAGACAACTGCTTAAGTAGTTTTACAAAACCATGGGTATTAAAACCATGGGCCAAAACCATCCCATAAACCTATGGGTCAAAAATCCCACCCATATGAGAAAATCATGTTTTTTGATATATCGGGCACGTTTCTCGCTCGGGGCCTGGCCCAACCCCAAACCCCGGTGAGACAACTATGGAAAGTGTATAGTACTCTTAGTGTTCAAGATTTAACACTTTCTCATGAAAACAGCTCCACAACCTAAAATCTCCCACTGAGACTAGTTTTCCTCTGAGAAAGCTTCTCAACCCTTCACTAGTTTTATGAAGACCAACCAAAGCTGAACACAACTTCAGTTTTTCCCTTGTGACCACCTTGGTCATCATGTATGTAGGATTTTGATTGGTATGGATCTTCTCCAACTTCAACTTCTCTTCCTCCAAAGTTGTCCTGATGAAATGGTACCTTAACTATATATGCTTCATCCTAGAGTGGAAAGAAGAGTTCTTAGCTAGGTGTATAACACTTTGACTATCACTATGCAACTTTCCTTCCTCCTGCTTATGCCCCAAATCCTCAAGAAATTATTGTAACCAAATAATTTCTTTGCTTACCTCTGTGGCAAGCAACATACTCACCTCTGTGGTTGACAAAGCCACCAGCTTTTGTAGTCATGAAATCCAGCTCACTGTTGTCCCACCTATAGTGTAAACATAACCTATTGTGCTCCTCCTGCTGTCTACATCTCTAACCATATTTGAATCTACATAACCACACAAAGTGGTGTCTCGATCCATCAGTAACAAAAATGTCCCCATGGTCCTCTCAAATACCGAAGGATCCACTTTATCTGTCCTCGCAGTGAATCTCTACCGGATCACTCATAAATCTACTCACCACTCCCACTGCATGGGCAATATCAGGCCTAGTGCACACCATGGCATACATCAAACTACCAACCATTGATGAGTAAGGTACCTTGGACATTTAGTTTCTCTCTTGCTCTGTCTTGGGACACTTCTCCTTTGATAACTTAAAATGGTCTGCCAAAGGAGTCCCAACCGGTTTAGCATCCTGCATATTAAACCTCTCCAAGACCTTCTTAATGTACTCTTCCTGAGATAAAGTTAGCTGTTCCTTCCTATCCTAAGATATCCTCATACTAAGGATTTTTTTGGCTTCCCCCAAATCCTTCATAACAAAGGATTCACTTAATCGCTTCTTGAGTACTTTTATTTCCTCGCATGTTTTTACCGCAACCAACATGTCATCCACATACGTACACAGGATAATATAATTATCATCCTTAAATTTATTTATATACATGCAATGGTCGAATGAAATCTAATATAACCTTTCTTCATCATGAAGCTATCAAATTTCTTATACCATTGACGTGGATCTTGTTTCAATTCGTATAAGCTCGTATTCAGTTTTCACACCATCTCCTCTTTACCTTTGACCTCACATCCCTCTGGTTGTTGCATATATAGTTCCTCCTTCAAATCACCATGGAGAAATACATTTTTACATCAAGTTGCTCTAAGTGCAAGTTTTCTGCTGCAACTATTCCAAGAACAGTTCTAATAGAAGTCATTTTTACTACAAGAGAAAAAATCTCATCAAAATCTATACCTTTTTCTGTGTAAACCCCTTGACCACAAACCGGGCCTTATATCTTTTCCTACCTCCTTCCTCTTTACTCTAAACACCCACTTGTTCTCGTAATGCTCTTTTGCCTTTGGGTAGCTTCACCAAATCCCATGTCTGGTTCTCCATCAGAGCCTAATGCTCCTCATCCATGGCTTGCTCCCACTTCTTCATGGAATCTACCTTCATTGCTTCATCAAAGCTCGCTGGCTCTCCACTATCAGTGAGTAATAAATAATAAAGAGAAGGAAAAATTTTTAGGTTCTCTTCTTACCCTAGAAGACCTACTCAATATAGGAGTTTGGGGTTCCTATTGAGGAGGTTCTTGAACTGATTCATGTGTCACTTTTCCATCTGGAAGATCCTCTATCACTGCATATTCTTTCTTGGATTCTTCCTTGTTTTCTTGCAACTGCTGCTTATACATGACTTTCTCATTAAATACCACATCCCTAGATTGAATGATTTTCTTTTCCTTAATACTTTAACATTTATATCCAAAGTCATCACCACCATAACCAATGAAAGTACATTTTTTGATTTAGCCTCTAGCTTGGTCCTATCATCCTTTTCTATATGAACAAACACCTCACATCTAAAGACTCTAAGAAATGAATAATCAACTTTCTTACCATACCAAGCCTCCTTAGGTATGCCTCCATCCAAGGAACTTGAGGGTCCTCTGTTTATCAAGTACACAACTGTGCTCACCGCTTCTACCCAAAAAGAAAGAGGCAGTCCTGCATGTAACCTCATGCTCCTAACACGTTCCATTATTGTTTTATTCATCCTTTCTGACACCCCATTCTCGCTATGGAGTTTCTAGAACCATCTTTTCCGCATGGATTCCATTCTTAGAACAATAATCATCAAATTTATTGCTGCAATACTCCCCTCCATTATCTAACCTGAGACATTTTAGCTTAAGACCTATTTCATTCTCTACCAAGGCTTTCCATTTAACAAAAGTGTCAAATACACATTTGTTTCTAAACAATAAAAAATTTCCTTGTTGCATCATCAATAAAAAAGTAACATAATAACTTGAACCCCAAGAGATGATACCGAGCCGCCCCTCACACATCGAGTGCATTAGCTCTAACTTACTCTCTTTCTTTGTAGGTCCAACCTTGAGAAACCTTACTCACTTATGTTTCCCATATATGCAGTCCTCACAGTAACTCCAAACTGTTTCTGTATATCCAGGAAAATCCTTCTTTATGATCTCCATGCCCTTATGGCTCATATGACCGAGCCTATAGTGCCACAATGTTGTATCTACTTCTGAAGCCACAAGATTACAAACATTAGTGCTATAAGTGGTTAAATACAAGGTTCCAACCTTCTTACCTCTTGCCACCACAAGAGCACCCTTGGTAACCTTCCAAGAGTCATTGTAAATATCACAGTACAACCATCACTTCCCAACTACCCTGCCGATATCAAATTTCGTCTTAATGTAGGCACATGTCTGACATCCTTCAATAACCAAGTATTCCCATTTTGCATCTTAACTTGAACAAAACATTTTCCAACTATGTTGCAAGGCTCATCATCACAAGAAAACATGCCCAAAATCTCCTTGAACATAATCAATAAAATAATGCCTATGTGGAGTAGCATGGAAAGAAGCCCCTGAATCTAAAACCCAAGATTCAATAATATTGTGCAAAGAAAGAATCAAAGCATCCTGACATACATTACCGTTTCCACATTTGCCTCCTTGTTTTCTTCTTATTGTTTCTTCTTCCCAAAGCTCCCAACAATCCTTCTTTGCATGCCCATACTTTCCACAATGCCAACATACTATCTTGCTTTTGGATTTTGACCTTGCTCGATCCTTTGATTTTCCATGGCTTCCTCTATTCTTCTGTCTCCCTCTAGTTTCCACTATCAAAGCATTCCCTGAAGTAGAAGATTCACCAAAGCTTTTTCTTTGCATTTCCTCACTTAGAATCACCCCTACAACATCCTCAAACTTCAACTTTGAGTTAGCTGGAACCGAGTTTCTTACCGCCATTACCAGGCTATTCCAACTCTTAGGTAAAGAGAACAGAAACTAATAAATCCCTAACTTCTTCATCAAATTCTATTGTAACCAAAGCTAGCATATTTACAACTATATTAAAATCATTTAAATGATCTACTACTAAACCATTCTAGACATCTTCATATTAAAAAATTTTTCATTAAAAATATCTTATTAGAGGCAAGGGTTTTTCATACAACTTCCCTAATGCATCCATAAGTTATTTTGTAGTCTTTTCCTTTGAAACATTAAATAATACCGAAGATGCAAGACATAACCAAATTGTCCCAAGTGCCTTCCTATCCAAAAAATCCCATTCCGCATCCATCATGCTCAAGGGTTTGTTCACCTTCTCAGACAACGGAATATAAAGATCCTTCTGATAAAGGTAATCTTCCATCTGCATCTTCCAAAGACTGAAATTCTGCCCGTTGAATTTATCAACCCTAGATCTTCCATCTTCTGCCATAGCTCCCACTCAAGATAAAATTTTTCCTGTGATTCAAAACTTCAGCAAACCAAACCAAGCTCTGATACCAATTGTTAGGAAATAAAGGATAAAATATGTGGAATAATCCCTCACATAATCGCAACAATAGAAACTAATATGCAAAAAATATTACAGATCTCAAATAAAATTGTAGAATAAAATAACACAACACAAAGAGACAATATTTAACATGGTTCACCCAATTTGGGCTACATCCACAAAGAATCACTTGCTCAGATTTTATTACAAGCCACCGTTCTCTCAATACAATACCTAGATCTTTTTAGATCTATGCTCAACAAACTCTACAAAATTCACACCCAAATTCAAAACACATATGCAATGTTACATTATATCTACCATATGCATAAAACCATATAAGTAGATAACTACTTAAGTAGTTTTACAAAACCGTGGGTATTAAAACCATGGGCCAAAACCATCCCATAAACCTATGGGTCAAAAATCCCACCCATATGAGAAAATTACTTTTCCCGATATATCGGGCACGTTTTAAGGAAAAAAAAATCCGGACTGGGCCTGAACCTCAAGCTACCCACTGTGGGGGTCACCCTGGACCCTGCTCGGGGCCCCACTGCCCCTAAAGCCTTGGCGAGACAACTATGGAAAGTGTACAGTACTCTTAGTGTACAATCTTCAACACTTTCTCACGTTAAAATAGGCTCCCAACCAAATAGAAGTGCCCGAGAGGCATTATCCTTAGAGTCAAAGTTCATCATCACTTACTTTTCCTATATGGAAGTGAACTCAAGGTATTTCAATCGGGTAGATCATTTTTCATTATGATATTTAGAGTTTAAGATAAAATAAAATTCCTAAATCTTTCATGTATATTTAATGAATGATAAAGTCGATTAATTTTTCACCAATTAAATCACAATTTCATCCATCTAATTGTGCTTTAATATTTTTAATTTTGGCTAAGAAATTAACTAGTTTTCCATCTCCTTTCATATGAGTTTTAAGTAATTCTAAAAATAATTTAATAATTATAGATAAACATGTACCTTCATGCATGGATTCTAGTTGTGTCCATACCTCTTTCGGATGTTCGATATTACCAATGGGTAAAAGGTACTCATCGTTCACATTGCACAAAATGATGGAAAGACCCTCATACATTCATTGCGAGAATGCATTCATGTTATCTATAGTTGTTTGATGACCGGTAGGAGAAACCCAAATCCATAAACAATTATCCATATTTTTCTCTTCATAAGTTCTTATTTGATCCCGATCTTCCGAATGTTTTAGTTGGTTCCATTCAGGGATCTAAGTTTTTTCAAGACAAAATTGTTGGATGTCATTGTTTTCTTGAACTTGTAAAACATATCCCATTATAATATCCTCTGAATGTACGGGTAAGTGTAGGAAGTTGATGGACAAATATAGGTCATCCGTGGACGTCATATTGTAAAAAAATTGAAAAATATCAACTTATAGGGATTATTAGCTATACACACATTCTAAATTAGAAAAATTTATATAAATATGAATCGTAGCATTCAGAATCTAGTTTCTAAAATACTATTTTTTTAAAAAATGGACAAGTTTAGCTATATTAAACACTTAAAATTATATGACTTTTTTTTTTCAAAAACTTATAAGATTGTAGACCGTTTGCCCGCATTTTGGATGACCAAATATTGTTATTTTTTTTTTCCTTTGGTGAAATTTAGATGTAGTTGTCTATCTTGGGATGGATTTTATTTTGTATTTTTTTAGCAATATTTTTTTTTATGATTTTTTCCGTGAAAGTGGTCTGAAAATATTTAGAAAACGGAGTGCTTTCCGTTTGCCCGCCATAACTATATCAAAAAATATCGAAATCAATTTTTTTTTAACGTGTATAGAATTTTCCATGCTTGGGATGGTATAAGTTTTATCATATTTTGATAAGCGAAACAAAAGTTACAGTCTTAAACGTAGACATGAACATTCACGGAAAAAATGTCTTAAAGACCTATTGTTAGTAAAAAATTATAAAATGATATTTATCTTATTCTATTCACTTTAAAAACAATATTTCTATGAAGCTAAGAGTCTCCCCTACGCGATGGCACCATTTTTGTGAAATGTTTTCAGTTTTTTAGCATGGTTCAAGTCTTTGGAAGAGTAGATTTGAGGTTTTTTGACCTTTTACACTTCATAATGACCTTCCATAGCTTTGGTTGGGAAAAACAAAGATTTTCCGAGGCTTAGGTTTGGTAGATAGATCTGTGATCGTGGTTTATAAAGCGTGATCATGAGTTTTTTTAACATAAACCGTGAGTGTGCTTTATAAACCATGATCACGGTTTATAAAGCACGCATGGTTCATAAATCATATTTACAAACATCCCAATGTCCGAATTACCATGTGATTTTTACTCTTTGACCTTACCGTATGAATTATTTGAAATTATGTATTTTTCTACACATTTTTCTTATCACCGAAAGCAAAACATTATGGGAGACAAAAAAAAGTCAAAAAGGAAGTCATTAAGTAAAAAAATACCAAACGAATTAAAGGCCAGCAAAATTCAAAATGCTGAGCGAATGCGGAAACTTCATGAATCTAAAAGAGGTTCATCTTCAATCCCAACTATTGTAAGCAATGAAGAACTAGTAATGTTTTCTCATCAATGTTGAATTTGAATTAAATACTTGTGATGAAGGAGTTTTTATTGTCAATGTTGAAGAAGAATTAAATACTCATGATGTAGCATATGTTGAAATTGAATGAGATAATGAAAATGTGAATAAGGAAATTCATGTTGAAACTGTAGACAAACAAAATTTGACAAAAACACCTCCTAGGATTTTACATAAGAAACCTAATTTTTTATTGAAATTGATGAAAACATTTTGAAACCAATGTTTGGCAAACTTTTTCAATGAAAATCGGAAGAAAAACATCGAAATTTGGGATAATCATTTTGAAATTTCAAATGATTCCCAAAGATGTCATTGTTAGTTAGTTTGATGAAATTGATTAAAATGAGACCTACATTAAACACCTTAGGATTGATAACATCTAATATAAGTGGTCAAACCTCTACAATTGTGGAAAACCTTCATGATGCATATCACATTGTTGGTGTCAAGAGACACACTAGGGATAGTAATATTGTGCGTCGTGTACTTGCTACTAGTGTTGTAAGTGAATCAATAAAAAACAACGTTTGATTACACAAACAAGTCGAATGTTACAAGTTAATCGAAAAACTCTAATGAAAGCAATTGAAAGACGTAATATCCTTCAATCACTCAATAATGCCGATTTTTGGGCATTTTTTGCTAGAGCACCACGTAAGGAAAAAAATAATTTTGATGCTATAAGAGAAGTTGTTATTAAATTTTGGCATGATAACACTAGAGTTTCACCTAATACAAGAGATGTTATAAAACGGAGAGTTGGTTCTACTAATCGTGAACCACATCCAAAGCATTTCTTAGATATGACTCAAACTCATTTTTTCGTAAGTTTGAACAAGAGAATCTAGAAATTAAAATTAGTCAACATTTTTTTGAAATGTTGAAACCATTCTATGTGAAAATCAACCATGCTCGCACCACTTGTTGTTGTAGGCAACATGTTGAATTTGTGATGCATTATGCTAAATTTTACGTATTCATTCTAATTTTCATTTTGAAACTATGTTATCTGAATGTGGTGTTCAAGTTCCACCAATATCTTCCAGGGATTTCATTCCTACTATATTTTGTGAAAAAGAAGTTGGACAATTTTTTTATAGTTAGGATTGTTTAGATGGAAGTTGTAGTACATGCGGCGGATTACCTAAATTGGAAAGTTACATCCATGAGCAAATTAAAGGTACAATAGGACATAATTTAGTTGAGTTTGATAAATATAAATCAGTTGCATACCAGTTGAAAGATGGAAAAGAGTCGAAATGGTGTGAGCTAGTTACAAAACAAATGCCCATTTTCTAATTTATGAGAAAATTTAAGGATGAAATTGTTTATGAGTATGCGAGGCATACACATAGAGCTCGATGGTTGGATGAACAATTCAAGCTATGCAAAGACACATTTCCTATTGGTACTATTGTTTTAGTGGTCGATTTTGCAGAGAATTACACATTGCAACCACAAATGGAGGTTCAATCGCAATATTACAACTCAATACAAGTTGCCATTTTTGTGCATATAGCATTTCTACATTCTCCTGACAGTACAAAGAATGATCGAAAATTTTTAAGAGAGTACCACTTTTATATCAATGATGATCGTACTCATTCTACTGAATTTGTGCAAGGGTGTTTCTAGTTATTTTATGGAAACTTGTCTGATAGGGACATCCACTTCAAACAACATTATATATGGTCAGATAATTACATGTCTCAGTTTAAGAATGCACAAATGTTTTATTGGATGAGAAGAATGCACATCAAGATGGGTGTGCAACATATTTAGAGTTTCACTGAGGCTGGACATGGAAAAGGAGAGCATGATGGTGCATGGGCATGTGTGAAAAGAGCTCTTGCAAGAGAAGAGTTGAAGTACAAATATGGTGCTAAATTAAAAGATGCAAAGAGCATAGTGGAATGGTGTATTGACAACATGGCCCGAGGTTCTCAAGAAAATTCCACAATTCATGATATTTTTGGTTGATAGAGGAACAACATATTGCTAACTATAAGGATTGTATGAAACTCACTGGGTCCAGTGATATGCACTCATTTTGTAGCTCAGACGCTACTTCATGGGCCATATGGACAATAAATTTGACATGTTTTTATGCATCTTGTATCGAATTTTTCACTACTGAGTGTGATTCACAAGAATGGGTGGAAGGATGGATTTGTAGGCCTCTAACTCGCTTCCTAGTTATCAACCTCCACAAGCATTACGACTTGTTTCTGCAGATGAAGTTACAACATCCAAGGACTTTGATGAAATTTTTATTTTGGTGCGATAAGGTATTTATGGTTATTTATTTAATTTTTGTATTGAGTTATGCCCATTGAAATTTTCATATGTAATTTAAATTTGAGTTATTCAACCTTGGTTATTTTTCAGAGGACATGTGTTTGCAATAATTGTGATGTAAGACAATGAAGAAGGAACAGACTATTTCTTATGTCACAGATCGAGAAAAGAAATAAGTTGAATTCTCCTATTATAGATGGCGAAGATATTGAGTATCCTATGTGGTCAAGTGGTAGCTTATCGGAACTTGGCTTCGACGGTATCCATTAAAAAACTCCTCTATTTGGGTGTTTGAAGACTTTGAGACACACAGAAAATACTCTTATATTCACATCTAGTTCTAGCGACAAATATTCAGTTGTATAGATATCGAGGAAGGCCTAATAACAAGATTCTTTGGAAGGTTCGAGAGTCAGATCATGAAGCAATCTTGTTTGCTATTCAGAGTAGATCCGATTCTGATGGTTCATTGGAATGAATTTACAATGCTCATGTTTGGTATATATAATTTCTTTTCAATATATATATAAATTTTTAGTTTAAAGATCTAGATTTAAGTTTGAATATATTTTATTTTAAATTTGTGTATTTTGTACATATATAGATAGTATATGGTTTTGATTTGAAACTTAAATTTCTTTGACTAACACTTTTATGTTTAGGTTAGTGGTGCCAGAAAAGCTTCCACCTTCACGTGGTTGCACCTTTGTTAGTAAAGAATTTTAAATTCTCGAAGTTAAGAGAAGCTTTCATTGTTTGAAAAGTTGTAAATTTTAAAAAAGTTGTAAATTTTGAAAATGTTGTGAAAAAGTTGTATATTTTGAAAATGTTGTAAATTTTGAAAATGTTGTAAATTTTGAAAAAGTTGTAAATTTTGAAAATGTTGTAAATTTTGAAAACGACTCCTTCCCAAGTGTTTACAAGACCATACCTACGCATGTGCACCGAAATGAGAAGGAAAATCGAGAGAGGATATTGTAGAGGGTCCCTATGTTGAGGTTCCGGATCAGATGAGGCATCTCTAGGTGCCACGGAGTCCGAGTAGTCACCTGTCGAAGTTGAACGATATTTTGGTCTCAGGGCTCTTAAGGGACTACGCCGAACGAAGTAGCCCGGAAGCAACGACCCTTTCGCGCACCGAAACACCACCTCCTCTAGCATTCACCTAGCCACCCGGATGTGCGGCATAGTCGGTTCAGTGCCATGACCCACCATTTGCAAAATATAGCATTTGACAACCTTACACTGGCTCCAACTGCACTATTTCGCACATTTGTAAACAATAGGACAGCGAGAGCACCAAAATGAGAAGGAAAAAATTGAGAGAGATTATTGTAGAGGGTCCTTATGCCTGAGGTGTTAGATTAGACGAGGCATCTCTAGGTGCCATGGAGTCCGAGTAGTCACCCATCGAAGTTGAACGATATTTTTGTCTCAGGGCTCTTAAGGGACTACGCCCGAAATGAAGTAGCGGAAGCAACGAACCTTTTATGCACTAAAACACCACCTCCTCTAGCATTCACCTGGCCACCTAGATGTGCTAGCATAGTCGGTTCGGTGCCACGACCCACCATTTGCAAAATATAGCGTTTGACAACCTTACACTGGCTCCAACTGCACTATTTCACGCATTTGCAAACAATAGGACAGAGAGCACCAAAATGAGAAGGAAAAAACTGAGAGAGGCTATTGTATAGGGTCCCTACACTAAGGTTTCAGATCAGATGAGGCCTCTCTAGGTGCCACAGAGTCCGAGTAGTCACCCGTCGAAGTTGAACGATATTTTTGTCTCAGGGCTCTTAAGGGACTACGCCCGAACGAAGTAGCCCGGAAGCAACGACCCTTTCGTGCACCAAAAACTACCTCCTCTAGTGTTCACCTAGCCACCTAGATGTGTTGGCACAGTTGGTTTGGTGCCACGACCCACCGTTTGCAAAATATAGCGTTTGACAACCTTACATTGGCTCCAACTGCACTATTTCACGTGTTTGCAAACAATAGGACAACGAGAGCACCAAAATGAGAAGGAAAAATTGAGAGAGGCTATTGTAGAGGGTCCCTATGCCAAGGTTTTAGATTAGATGAGGCCTCTCTAGGTGTCATGGAGTCCGAGTAGTCACCCGTCGAAGTTGAACAATATTTTGGTCTCAAGGCTCTTAAGGGACTATACCTGAACGAAGTAGCCACAAGCAAAGCAACGACCCTTTTGCACACCAAAACACCACCTCCTCTAGTGTTCACCTAGCCACCCGAACATGTCATCATAGTTAGTTTTGTGCCATGACCCATCGTTTCAAAATATATCGTTTGACAACTTTACATTGGCTCCAATTGCACTATTTCACGCGTTTACAAACAATAGGATAACGAGAGCACCGAAATGAGAAGGAAAAAACTGAGAGAGGCTATTGTAGAGGGTCCTTACACTGAGGTTTTGGATCAGATGAACCTCTCTAAGTGCCACAGAGTCTAAGTAGACACCCATTGAAGTTAAATGATATTTTTGTCTCAGAGGCTCTTAAGGGACTACGCCCAACGAAGTAGCCCGGAAGCAACGACCTTTTCGCACATCAAAATACCACCTCCTCTAGCATTCACCTAGCCACCTAGACATGATGGCGTAGTTGGTTTGGTGCCATGACCCACCGTTTGCAAAATATAGCGTTTGACAACCTTACACTGGCTCCAACTGCACTATTTCACGCGCGTCAGCAAAACAATAGGACAATGAGAGCACTTTAATGAGAAGGAGAAAACCGAGAGAGGCCTGAGATATTTTCAATACATGGACCTCTCTTCATCATAACAAATACGATAGAATTTCTTTTTGATTGGCCTCTTAAATTCATCCCACTTAGAAATAGGTGGAAGATTCTTAACAACCAAGGAATGAACATAACTTTCAAACCAAGTTAAAGCATGAATGGTTAATTTTAACCTTGAAAATGAAATTTATTCAATCTCATTGATTTGATACAAATTGAAATATACCTCAATTTGAGTTAGACAATGGTCTAACTTATCGGCATTCATGTCCCTATCATAAGGCTAAATTTATATCTTCACCTTCTCTTTCAATGAGGAGGAGTAAGTTTCGTATGTGGTTGTTCTTCCCATGATGGACTAAATATTTCCCATAGACAAGGAAATATTTCCCACATATTTAGATATACTTTCCACATCTCCGCCTCCATCTTGTAGAAACATTCTTCTTCGCCTCCTCATGTGCATCTCACTATGAGCCATGTTTCATATTCCTTGCTTCCACTTCTTGGTGGAAATATCTTCTTCAAAAGGAATGAGGATACCTTCATCACTTTCACTACCCTTTTGGGTGAGGGGTATCTAACTAAAAATGTCAACACAAGTTAAACCACACAAAAACACTTGATCTTAAAATCTCTGATCCATAAACTGCATCTTTTAAACAATAAATGGATCTTATCTTAGTGATGATAAATGAACAATTACCAAAGTTATTATTATCCAGTATGTTATGAAATAATCATTCATACAATACTGAAATTTAGATATGCAAGACAAGGAGACAAGAATTTTATCCTAGAGAAACCCAATGTGGGAAAAATCTAGCTAGGTAAGAAATTTATTCACTTCACTATATAAATCTCCAATACAATACAATACAAGATCACTACTAAAAGATGTCCTTTAACAAGGATTTAAGATCTCTCTACTTGCATCACTTGTTTATAACCCTCAACGAGAAAGAACTTAGTTGTCTATGAACAAAACCAAAACAATTTGAAAAATTTCCCCCTTTTCTCACACTTGAATTCACTCCAAATGACTTACTTAGATGATTAAATGTGCTTGCATTTATAGTTGTTATATCCAAGGATGAAAGGAGATGAGAAATGAACTGGTTTGGGAAGTCCAAACATTTTCAACTATTTAGATTCCCATTTTGGCATCATCAAGGAAAAAATCACTACTTTCTACAGGAGGTGCTACATAATCACCGCGGCAATTACGTAACTGCTGGTGCCTACAGATAGCAGTCCCGCAACTGCTACTCTATGAAGAGAAGTGGTTCCGCAACCATCGCCGTGGTAATTGTGTAACCGCCACACAGTCAATACACAAAATATAATAAGAATCATCGTCAACCTGACTTCACCATTTTCCATAATGATGAACATGTTGAGGGTATATTTTCCAAGTTTCAAAAAGTAAATACATATAATTTGGTACTTCTAGATCTATTTTTTGGATCATACTCATGCTTTAATAATTTAATACTTTGTCAATATCAATGTTGTGTCCAAGCCTATTTGCAATGAAGAGATGATTTGGAACATATTAAGAATGTAAACTTAATCAAACTGGAAATAACACAACTTCCATGATTAAAGGATCTATTCTGAATTTATTTAAGATAGTAAGAACTGGGGACAATACTTCTAATTCTATGATCATGAAAACATAAACATACATGAATGAAAATATTGTCTAGATAATTCAAGCACATTAATACTAGAAGTAAAAAACATTAGAATAGTTGAACAAGAAATAAATAAAACTTCCATTCACATCGGAGAGGAGTGGCCCTTTCTCCTTCCCTCTAATCTGGTTACTAATGTGTACTCAAAAACACAATTTATTCTAGAATCATGTTCTTTATTTATCAATTGTTTAGTTTACAGTACTCTTATTATCTTTCTTCAATGTCCAACCATTTATTCTATAATGATATAAATAGAAGGATATCATACATGCAATGAAATCAAATCAAACATAATCACCTTACTCGCCACCTCATTTTGCCACCTCATCATGACCTAGTCCTAACCCTAAACTAACCTAATTAAGACCTATAACTTGGTCCACACCTACACCCATGACTAATGACCCCTTTCTCGCACTCCAAAACCGACCTTCTAGTCACTTGACCAAGCCCGCAACTAATCTCTCGAGAGAAAAGTAGGAAAGTGGGCTATTTTACTAAAAATAGCCTCGCTTTTTCCTAACCGATACCGGTTCCTACTCGACCGCCGCCGGTTACGTGAACCGCCATCGGCCTCGTAAATGGGCTCCCAAACCAAAAACAAAGGTGGAAGGATTTTGATCAAGAGAGAGATCAGGAGCGATCAAGAGAATCCGGATCTTTACTTGGCCGAGCAGAGACAAGTGAAGAGACAAGAAGAGTTTGCAAAGAAAGGAGATCAAGCCCAAGATCGCAAACGATACTGTGAGCCCCGTGATACTCAAATGATCATCGGGAGGGAGATATCTCATCTTCTCGTGTGTCAAGCCATCCTACCTAAGTTCTCGCCTTTGTCATCGAGTTCTTGACTCGCATCTTCACAATAACCAGTAAGTTACATCTGCATGTCCTCTTTAATAATATTTCTTAGACTTTTGAATCACAATTCCCTCACAAATCCATTCCTAGATCCACTACCCGGCAACATATATTGCATCTAACTATCCTTCATTTACTTCTCATCACCTCATTACCTAATATCACCATATATACTAGCCTTACAAACAACACGCTACCCTACAACAACAACCACCCCACAACACAACTAACCCACAGATCCTAGACCCTACCGATATCGGTTATCAAGAATCGCATCGGTATATTGTGGTTCAAAACCAGAAATCAGCCTTTCCCCTACCTGCTTCAACAAAGCAACTTAATTGATATTTTATAGCTTTTGGTGTTAATTCATATTAGCAGTAGGAAACTCGACCACCTTCAAAGGAAGTTTTATATTTCCCGGGCCCAAGGCGCTTCCTCATTTATTGTCTAATCAAAATCTTGTGGTCTTGTGTTCTTATTTCGCAGTAGTCCTTCCAAGACAAAAAGGAGTTCTTCGCAAATCAACCCGATCTTTCTCTACGGTACGCGCACACCATCTCGACATTCAATGTATTCCTCCTAGCCCTAACCCTTATCTCTGCTTCTAAAAGGAATGAAAGGATAGAAGCAACTCTATTCCGTAAGTTTCAAACATTCCGAGTGAAACATTTTGGCACACTGTGGGACCCATTTTGGGTTTCTTTATTTCTTGCTTGCTTTCATATAGGGAGCATACTTGCTGTTTTATTCTTCTAAAGATATTCACAAGGCTTTGTATTATTTTGGTAAAAGAACTTGCTTTGCTTTTACATCTTGCATTAGTGAAAGTCATCTCTTTTGCTTCATCGAACATAATTTTCGATTTGGGTTTAAAACACGTGCATTGCATTCCTGCTTGCTGTTTTCAATTCTAGTGAACATAGATTAAGTAACAGGTCGTACACGTGGGGGTGATATCCATGGTATTGACAAGAAATTAATCTTACTTTCACTGCACAACACATACCGAATCACTTCACAATTAACACAACAGCTCAAACATCCCCCCTTTTTTCCGCGGTATTCCTCCGCCCGATTGAGGTAACCTTATGAGCCAAAACAACTTGACATTTCCCCTAAGTCCTTTATTTAGGATTGACATCATTCCGCGTCTAAAGGCATAAGCCCACAATAATTAAAATTAACCCTAGGGTTAGTCTCTGGATTTACGTGTGCATCTTGCTTGTTTTTAGTTCTGCTTTTCTTTATCATACTGCCTTCTCGTGATCAATAATTTGACAAGTATACTAAACGTTGTTAAAAATCAAATTAGCAGCTTTTTTATATCTTGTTAGCCTGCATTTTTACACCAACATCGGTTACTCGACCGACGCGGCTATAGTATAACCGACATCGTTATTAGACCGATATCGCCATCGTTTTTCCAATTCCCCGACAAACCAAAGAACCTACCAATTTTACTGGGCCGAGTTTGTTTCGCTCTCGACAGACAAACCCTACCGTGAACTCCCGTCCATGGTTGTTATCACTCAAAGCAAGCCACCGCCATGGTTTCACATGCTTGCTCTGCTTTTTTGCCTCGAATCACCCCTTCACATTCTCGTGGGGAATCCTATGATACAAGCCGAGGTTCCTAAAATTCCTGTGGGAGATAAAGAATTTGCCAAGTTTCTGGATGCTAATCCTAGTGCTGTACAATACTATTTGTCTCATGCCCCTGACCGTACGCCCGATGGTCAGCTCCTTGTTGGTATGCCTATTAGTATAGCTGCTCATTTAGCTCCCACTCCGCCTGATGACACCGCCTTGCTTCCCGCATCTTTAGCCCCGTCTCCCAATCCGATGGCTTCAGAGGTTCATACGACATGATTAGCTTTCCTTTGGTTAATCTTGGACCCCACATATCACTACCACCGATCGCCCTACCTCATCTCTCTCTTGCACCGCCTGCGTTCATGACTTGCTCTCTCGCCACCTATCCACACGAGCTTTCCTTCTCAAGCTCCGCCTACCTTTTCATTCCCATACACGTATCCAAAGGACCTCAACATCCTATATGGGACATCCCTATTCTGGTCGCCTCAACATATTCATCCTCCATACCTTATCAACACTTAACCCCACCATTGTCTCAATGGAGGCCCTTGGCCCAATTTGCCTCCATTTACCACAACCGCACCTCATCTCATCCAACCATGATTTCATCAAACAAATGATGGACAAAATGCATAACTGAGGCTTGCTTTGTGAAGTCGTAGCGCCTTGACATACGAGCAAGTTTTTCGGGAGCCTATTCACCCTTCTCGTCTCCCTTCATTCATATCCTCCTCAATGGGAATTACCAAAATTTACTCGCTTTTTAATAGTAAAGAGGATCCTCAACAACACTTGCGATCATTTAGACATGCTTGTTATTTGATTGCTCATGATGATGCCTGTTACTCCGCACCTTTCCCATGTCCTTATCAGACCCGCCTGAGTGGTGGTGCTTTAACCCAAGACTCAATCTTCTCTTTAACCAACTAGCCCAATCTTTTTGGATCATTTCTCCATTAACATTGCCAAGAAAGTATCTATCACCGACCTTTATGCCATCCGACACCAAGACGAATCTATCGCAGATTTCGCTGACGATGGCGTGGCCTTATCAACCAACTTACATATGCCTTGCCTCAGCCGTCAACTTATCGAACTTTTTACGCGGGCCTCGCGCTAAGCACATCTCTCCTACCCTCCAAATTCAAACTTTCCGTACATTTGATGAGGTTTTTACCATGGCTCGAAATTAGAAATTCGAGCCTTAAGAAGAAGAGAAATTGCATGGTCACAAGAACAAAACCCCATTTCGAACTCCGATTCTACCAATAAGCCAAACACCACCCCTCCTCACACATCCACTTCTTCGAAATCAAAAGGAGCTGTCCACGCGGTGATGGTCAAATCTCAAACACCGTCTAATACCCCACAAAAACCACCTATAAGTACAAAGCCGAGCCCATCAATTACACTCCTGGGAGAAACTTATGGTGTCATCTTGGAAAATTGCTCAAAGCCGAGCTATCACCTTGCCTCCCGTTAAACCCCACTCCGGTTTGATTCCACCCGCGCTATACCTTCCCCGGTACAAAGAAAATGACTTCAGAATTTCACCGCGTAAAAGGACATAGTCATGAAAACTCGCAAAATGTTGAAAACATAGTGCAGAAATGGTGACGCAGTGATATAACCTCGATAACCCTAATGCCCCCGCCAACCGAAATCTGAAAATATTCAACAAACCATTCCCAAATCACTCTTCTAACAAAGAATATAAACCAGATATCTTAGCCGAGGAAAGTGTTCATGAGATCCATGCAGCTTTTCGACTCCCTACCAAAAGCCTCTATCGAGAAAATTTTGAATCAAGCCTCTTCACTAACGCAGGGGCCCGAACCTCCTTCACCACCATCAAACCAAGGTGAAATCATTCCTTTACCCATAAAGGAGTTAACTACGCCTGTGACTTTTCTTCTCATCGATGAGTCTTCTTATACCACATCCCTACAAGATCGCGAACGGATGTTATCTAACTTATCTATTTCCCAAACGTCTCCTCCTACCGCTCTTGCTGCACAAGAGGAAGGCTCGCCACTCCTTTTGTCATCCTTAGACGAGCAATCTCTCGCACCGACATCACCGAATTCTTTAACCATAACAGACCCTCTCAAACATGCCCTCCTGCCTATTAGTTCTTCATCGCCTAAATCTTTTCAACGACCAGTCGACCTCTTAACATCTATTGATACAGTGCCTCATCTACCCCTTGTATCACACCCACAGTGGACTGGAATCACAACCCGTCTTTCTTCCGTACCAAATTTACAATTCACGCCTCAAGATTGTCATTCTCCAGAAGATAGACGAGTCCTATGGGAACGTTTGAGTACCCCCTATTCTACTCAAATGCAGATGACCGATCCAGATACCTCTACCATATACCCTAAGTGTTTACAGAAACTCAAAATCCCTATGTCCTCATCTCCATCCCCCGCATCTATACCAAGTATCTCATCCACCTCTATTAACCTAACCAAATCTTCCCCTACACTTGGGACCTCACCAATACCCAGCCTAACACACCCGCCTAAGCGACTAGATTTATCCAAAAATAAAGCCGCCCCGCCACTTAGGAGACAAACTCCATCCGTGCCTCTATCACAATCAAAACCATCATCGTCACACCTACCTTCCATATTGGGACCTCATCCCTCCACCTTGCATCAATATATCATACCTCCTGCATTTTCTTCAAAACGACCTACGCCTCCTACACCCATACAGAGATCAAAGGATATATCAACGTTGTCACCCCACGTATCCGGTCCACCCATCAACCCTAAACGAACTCCATCATCAAAGGATTTATTTTCTGTCACTCCCCTTTCGCCGTGGTTGTTCCCGCTACCACGTCATCTCGTAGCCTCATCATCTAACCAACCAACGTAGCTCGCGCCAAAGAAACCACGTTTAGTGAAAACCACGTGTCAACACCCCTGGCTAAACCACCACCCGCACGAACCAACCATGCCCAAACATTACCAAAACCCGCACAACCAATGCCCTCATCCTCCTCCGATTTTGACCCACTCAAAGGATCTTACGCCAAAATCTCTTGCTATGTTGGTGGAGAATGCGACCATTTCCCTACCCCCACTTAGACCTTATGACCCATCTAAACCTCGACCTATAGGTTATGATGAGTCTAAAATCTGCGCTTATCACCGCACACCAGACATGATGTGGAGGGATGCAAAGCTTTAAAACCATCCTTCGTCACTCACCTCTCTCAGATAGAAAGGTTAAGAAAGACAACTTACGAAGGGAGAGACCTTTAGCTTCACCCTCTCCTATACCATCCGTCCCCGCCTCACCAAGATCTATCATTATTACAACCCCACCCTCAAGACCATGATTTATCCCAACCATCTTCCTCATCTCAGTCTACGAGATTAATATGATTAGTGTTGCTACTCGAGCAGTAAAAACAACGAGAAAGCAAAAGAAAGCACACCGCGCCCCTCTCTTTCTCCTTCCACCATCCCGATCGCACCACCACCCAAAGTGGTTATTCGTGGACCCGCTTACCCCGCTCTCTAATGGAGTTTCCCATCGAGCCATGATCAAACAACTTCACCAATCACCCGTAAAATGACACTTTATGATCTAATTCAGATTTCAATCTCATCGACAAGCTCTCGTTGAAATTCTTCAAGGGATCGAGGTCTTACCTAATGAAACCCCGCCTCATTACCTCCATTCTTACACCCAATCACATTGCTTCTCTCACCAAACAATCCACCGCCCCAACCACTTCTATCGTCTCTCGTACAACAAGCTGCGCAGCTTGGCCCAAGACGAAATTGTTGACTTTGGTATGTAAGATCCCGACTCGCTCTTTTCATCTCAGCTTACGTCCGGGACATTCGGCACGCCGTGTTATGATTGACGGGGGCGCTAGCCTAAACATCATCTCTTCAAAAGCCTTCCAACAAATGAATATCCCTTCTAGCTACATGTGTGCCAATCCCATCATGTCATGGTCATTCAATGATGCTATTACTCTACCTTAGGCACCGTGATCCTTAACATTCGTGTAGGACCACGTACTTTACCCGAACTCTTCTATGTCCTCGAGGGAGAGTTCCAATACAATATATTGCTAGGTCGCCCTCGATCCCGGCTATGGGATGCGTTCCTCAACCTTACATAGATGCATAAAATTTGAATACGAGGGAAGTCCTACACCGTAAAAGCGATCCTCCCCTTTAAAACCTCGCAATATGATATACCGCCCTAATGATGTGCTTGTACCAATCAAGACACCCATTCATTCAACCCAACCATCCTCTTCAAATGTGCCTCAACCATCCACCTCAACCGCACCTACACCTTCAAATGAAACCACCTGCCGCAAAACCACTTCCCTTCCCGCAGCCTAATATCCCAACCGCACCCTTAGTAGATGTTTTTCAACGCCTTACGCTCGGGGAGTATCGCCTATATAACGTTAGTTCTTTCCATACCCCATGTGAGTACGGACAGTACATGCACATCCTACCTATGACCGCCGTGTGGGGAAGTAATCCCTCACGACCACCTCACCGCCGCACTAACCTAACATATGGGGGTGTCGACATCTTCCATTGCCCCCGAGCCCCCTCTGGTGTGGTTCCTTTCCAATCTGATTTTCAATACTCGACAAATCGTCGCTTTCGCCTCACCTTCTTGACTCACTGTGCTTGGAAAGGCTTTGGTTTTGGTCTTTATGAACAAGGCCGACATACAATCATCCCCGTAACTACACGCAAGCACAATGATCGTAGTGGTCTCGGATTTCCGGGAACACTTACACCGAAGGAACCTCGTGTCAGTTGTCTTCTAGAAGACAACGACGTCACCCCTACCGAACCATCATCACCCATTTTGCCTTCGTCACCCACAGAGTCGATAGATCCCGAATCTATCCCTCCTAACTTTTTTTTTTCATAAATGCTATCTTCCTAGGTCCTCTCACTTATCAACGCGATAATGAGGACCCCTCTTCTATCCCCTTCGTATCCGCACATGATCAAGAGGACTCACCTTCAATTAACGTTGTTGAAGTGCCAGATGATGACTCCATCCTCACTTACTCGGGCGCGATGACTCTTATATTCAACGCGCCTTACCATCTCAAACTCAAACCATGCCGAACGAATCTACTATAGAAATCAACATCCACACGGAGGAGGATCTCACATTGTGAAGATCGGACAATCCCTTAACATCGTAACAAGTCACCTTTACTACCTTTCTCCGTGCTCGCAACCAAGCTTTCGCTTGTCCTACGCCGACATGCCAGAATTGATCCCGATATCGCTGGTCCATAACATTACACTCGAAACCCGATTCCAAGCCAATTAAATGTAAATTGAGAAAATGCATCCACGCATTGCCCTCTTGGTCAAAGAGGAGCTTCAACGACTTCTTTCTCGTTTCCTTCATTCCGCCTATTGACTATCCTCAATGGATTTCTAACATCGCACTCCGCTACACTAAAGCGACGGGGGGACTTTGGATATGCACGGATTTCCGAGATCTCAACCTCGCTTGCCCTAAGGATGACTTCCCCCTACCTAGTATTGACCAACTTGTTGATCTCACTGCAGGCCATGAGATGCTCTCTCTCATGGATGGCTTTTCAGGATACAACCAAATTTTGGTTGCACCCGCCGATCAACATAAAACTACCTTCATAACTCCTTGGGGAACCTTCTGTTATCGTGTAATGCCATTTGGCCTTAAGAATGCTGGTGCAACCTATCAGCGGGCTATGACCTACATTTTTCATGACATTATGCACACTATCCTTGAAGATTACGTCGATGATCTTCTTGGCAAATCTTAAACATCGCGTTGAACATCTCGATGTTTTAACCATTATTTTTGATCACTGCTACAATATTCTCGTCCGTCTTAAACCAAAGAAATGTGTCTTTGGTGTCCTTTCGGGAAAACTTCTGGCTTTATTGTCTCTCTCGCGTGGCATTGAGGTCGACCCATCTAAAGTCAAAGCTATTCTAGAAATGCCCCCACCTACCAATCTTAAACAATTGCGTAGTTTACAAGGTAAGCTCCAATCTATCCGACGTTTCATCTCCCAACTCTCTGGATCGATGTCAACCTTTCCATCACCTCCTTAAAAAAGACATTGACTTTCAATGGAGTGAAGAGTGCCACCAAGCCTTTGAGGCTCTCAAAGCTTATCTCTTGCAGCCACCCGTGCTTATCCCACCCCAGGACGACCGCCCTTTCTACCTTTATCTTTCCGCCACCGACCACGCTGTAGGGGCCATGCTTGCACATCGTGACTCTGAGAATCGAGAACAAGCCGTTTATTATATAAGTCATACTTTGGTGGACTATGAGACTAGGTATACACATGTAGAAAAGTTGTGCCTAGCCCTATCATTCGTGGCCACCAAACTCCGACACTACCTTCTGAATCACAAAACTTTCATCATCACCAACACGGACCCCATCCATTACATGTATGCCAAACCTCATCTAAACCAACGACGCGCAGATGGCTCATGCTCCTCGCCGACTCGACCTTGAGTTTGTCCACCGTAAATCAATCAAAGGACAAACCATCGCAGATCAACTTCATGGAAGCCCCTTTACTGTGGGAACAATTTACCAATTTTACATTCCCGACGAACTCATCGCCACTCTTTCACTCAGGGAGGAGTCGTATCCAATGACCCTCTTCTTCGATGGATCCAAATGCCAGTGCGGCAGAGGAGCCGGCGTTGTTCTCATTCCTCTCGACGCTGAGCCTATGCCTCTCTCATTCCGACTCGATTTCCCGCACTAATAATACAAATGGAATACGAGGCCCTTGTTCTGGGTCTCCAAGTTGCGTTACACTTAGGTATCAAATCTATCAATATTTTTGGCGACTCTCAATTGGTAGTCAATCAAGTTATGGGCATCTACCAATGCAAAAATGAGGAACTTCAAAAGTACAAACACTACGTGGATTCACTTCTAGCCTTATTTACTCGCTATTCTATCCAAACCATTCCCCGCTCCACTAACAAATTTGCAGATACTATGGCTTGCTTAGCCTCGCAAATTCCAGCTTCATCAACTGACTCTGACATTTTCGTCTTGGTCCAACAACTCTTTGCCCCATCTTATTCAGCCTCGGTTGTTTGTACGATAAATAATGTGTCTGCTAATTCGCAGGATACCTGGTATCACCAATTTCACGACTACCTTACAACCTCTATTCTCCCATCTGACCTTACTAGTACCGGAAAACGCGCGTTTCTTAAACACGTTTCTCGTTATGTTGTTATGGGGGGACTCCTTTATAAACGTGGCTTTGATGGCATCCTCCTTCGATGTCTCACCGGTGCGGAGGTCACCCATACCATCCAACAAGTCCATGACGGTATTTGTGGTGGACATTTTAGCGGCCTTGCTGTGGCCAAACGAATCCTTCGCCTAGGTTATTATTGGCCTACTCTCAATAACGATTGCTATGAATATGTTAAGCGTTGTGTTATGTGTCAACAACATGCCAACCTTCAACATACTCCTAGCCACCCGCTACAGGTCGCCCGAGATCTTTGGCCTTTCTCACAATGGGGTTTAGACCTTATTGGTGAGATTCATCCGTCCTCTTCGCAACGTCACCGATGGATTATCACAGCAACCGAATATTACACAAAATGGGTGGAGGCTATTCCGCTCATTTCAACTAAAAAAGAAAAAATTGTAGAGTTCATTAACCACCACATTATCTGTCATTTTGGTGTTCCTCATCGCCTGATAATAGATAATGGAAAATCTTTCAAAAACAAGTTGTTGCAGGACTTTCATGACAACTTTGGTATCAAACTCAGCTTCTCATCACCCTACTATCCACAAGCAAATGGACAAGCTGAATCCTCTAATAAAACCCTAACCAAAATCCTCATGAAAGTTGTCAATGAATCCGGAAGAAATTGGCACGATCACATCCCCTTTTCCCTTTGGGCTTATCATACTAGCATTCATACCTCCACTAATGCCACACCTTTTTTTTCGTATATGGTACCGAGGCTGTCCCCTCTCAAGTACAAATACCTCCCTTAGAATATCTCTTCAGGATATTCTCACCAACGATGATTTCCGCCAAGAGCGGTTAGCCCAATTGGAGCTTTTGACGAGCGCCGTCTTACGTACTCTTGATCACCTCCAAATCTATCAAAAACATATCAAGCGTGCTTATGATAAGCGACTTCATGAGCGTACCTTTAAGGTTGGTGATCTTGTCCTCAAAGAGAATCAACATGTAACCAAACTAGAAAAGAGCAAACGTGGAAAATTTGCTCCTAATTGGATTGGGCCTTATATAATCACTCACACTTATGGATCAGGCACTTATCGTTTAGCTTCGCTTAATGGTAAACCTGAGCCTGAAACCCTTAATGCCTTGCATCTTCGACCATTCTACCGTTGAATTTAGTGTTATATCACTTATCTACCCGCCGCTCGTCCCGAGCTCACTTACCACCACATACACTTTGTTCCCTACACCTCATAATAAAAATCAAGCTCACATAGTTTGATTCTCACTTCACCTCAAAGCAATGCCTTCCTTTTTAGTCTAGTCCATGACTTCAAAGTATTAAAATAAGCCGTATTCTTATGGGATTTTCTTGAGTCAAACTTCCTACAAAACTAGATGCTTCACGTCAAAAGGACATCTAGCTATCTACCTTATATATAGATCGCTTCCTCGAAGGACAGCTATATGCCAAACTATCATTGCTTATTATATATAGATCGCTCCTCGAAGGACAGCTATGCACTAAAATCATATCTCGCTACTATAAATAGATCGCTCCTCGAAGGACAGCTATACACAGCCACCTTTATCGAAGCTTCTCGCATTGATCAGCTTTGTGAAGACCTCAAGAATAGTACAATCAATATCCTCAGAGACTTCCCGCATCGATCGCCTATATTCAAGAAAATAAAAGCCTCATTCAAAAGAACTTTTGAGTCATGGACTTGTCTATTTAGGGTAGGTTCTCTTCGCCGTAACACTCGCTTTGTAACAAGTTCTTCAGTACTCCGCTATATCATCCACCTCACCTCACCATTTGTTTCAACTCAAGGGACGTGACGTACACCCGATATATGTGATCATACAACTCTTTTCACCTATTGACTTCGCATCTATGCACGGTACCTAGGGCTTCAAGCTCATTCTACGTTGTGTGGTTTGTTTAGCTCTTTTCACCTACGGAGCACTCTTTCCTCTTTGCCTCGCATCTAGGATTGTGTGTTGATCTTAATCAGACATGGTTCCTTCTACTTGGGTAGGCTAACTTTCGCTTCCCTTATACCTTTTACAACATCACCAATTCATTACCAACACCAACAACCTTACCTTACCAATATTAATATCAATATTTTTACCAACCAACCAATTGCCTAAACCGTACTAAATTGCCTAAATTCACCTCTCCCGGTCCTAAGGGAGAACTACACTCGGGCCCGAGGCCCCTCCTTGCTTTGTGCAATGGGCTATGTAGGCAAAGACTTTGAGACATGGGGTCTCCCAAGGTTAGCTCGACCATCCCCTACCATAACCTATCATGTGTGGTAAATATAAATATTTTTGTGTATTTCTATTTAATCACATTCCTCTTTCTCCTTTTTCAAAAAACACCCAAAGTCAAAACGCAAACATTCTTATTATTATCATAACTCAAATCAACATACATATTCAGTCTTATTTAGATGTTAAACAAATACATCTTCTCTATCATCGACACGCAGGTCGGCATCCTTATTTATTCTTATACCTTGATAACATTTACTTAGACCCTCACGCCTCATCCCGAACCAAGAGATGATCGTGATCATCGACGCCTCTCACCGGCCTCTCCGTCCTCAAAGGTACCATGGCTATTGTACCGCCCACCGATCTCGCCAATCTCTCCCCGTAACATATGAATACGCCCTCGCATGGAGGAATCCAGCCTCTAGTCTCTCTCGCTCGTGACTCGCAACCGCTAACAATCCTCTTGCTCTCATTCATTTCCAAATTGCAAAAGCCGATGAACTAAACTCTGTATTTCCTCGTAATCAAAGCTTTATAGGTATTTCGCCCGCTAACCCATATAACCTATAGGCTTATCGCTGCCCTATCCATTACCTCGCGATCGACAGCTACCGGCCCTTCGGCCCCTCCGGGAGGTGAGAATCGGCTCATATCGATCCATATATGGTCTATCGGTTATATATCCCGCACAAATCCAAATTTCTCCCGATCTAGAGGAATCCCTCATACTACCTCGGCCCTTTTTCCCCGCGATCCACCTCATCGCTCTACACTATATACTCCCGCCTATTTCTCCGTAACCCCTTTAAGGCCTCAACCTATATCCGCCCGACCGACCAAGGCCCCCAACCAACCATTGTCCGACCCAAGGCCGCAACTCCAACAACTCGCTCGACCCAAGGCCTCACTCCAACCCATCCGGCCCGACCCAAGGCTGTAACCAACCATTTGGCCCGACCCAAGGCCGCCACCCAACAACTTGGCCGACCCAAGGCCTCAACCTACCTATCCGGCCCAACCCAAGGCCTCAACCCAACCTATCCGGCCCGACCCAAGGCCTCACCTAACCATTTGGCCCGACCCAAGGCCTCACCAACCCAACAACTTGGCCCACCCAACAACTTGGCCCCGACTCAAGGCCTCAACCTACCTATCCGGCCCGACCCAAGGCCTCACCCTAACCATTTGGCCCGACCCAAGGCCTCACCCTAACCCGGCCCGACCCAAGGCCTCAACCCAACCCGGCCCGACCCAAGGCCTCAACCTACCTATCCGGCCCGACCCAAGGCCTCACCCTAACCATTTGGCCCGACCCAAGGCCTCAACCTACCCATCCGGCCCGACCCAAGGCCTCAACCTACCTATCCGGCCCGACCCAAGGCCTCACCTACCTATCCGGCCCGACCCAAGGCCTCAACCCTAACCATCCGGCCCGACCCAAGGCCGCAACCCAACAACTTGGCCCGACCCACGGCCGTATCACTTCAATACCTTACCCAACATCAACAACATACACTTTTATCCACCCATCATGTAGCTTTTTGTTCCATCGAGCTCACCTGTTCGTGTTTTAGCATGATTAGGGTCCTTGACTTGATCTGTCGACCAACTTTGCCTAGACCTAGACCGTGACGTTTATCTCAACCAAACCAACCATTTCGTACCGCCAACATGCCTAAACATTCCTCTGTACCTACTTGTTATATACCCTGGAGCTACTTCCTATGCCTTGGATACCAGGATTATATCACCCTTGTTTGGATAAACTATCGACCTTTGCCTATGCATTGTTGGTTTGCTCGTCAAATCATGTACCCTAGTCGCACTATTGCATTTCAACGTGCATCTGCTTCCTTGGACTTACCCCACCTTTCCCCATCATCTCTACACCATTTACCCTTTATCAACCCTATCCCTGATTTCAAGTTCTCTCAATCTGTGATAGATTTGAGGGGGATTACCTATACCCTTAACAGGAAACCACTTCATATTATTGTCCGTGCAGCTTTACAAAACAAGCTACACGACAATAAGGGGCTAATGTAGACACCAAATTTGTGTCTTACGACCCCTTGTGACCCGCATCTCATTTCGCAACCTAACCTCATCACCTAAACCTTACACAATTATTTATTAATTACCTTGTAATTGATAAATCCACATCACCTTACCTGCCACCTCATTTTGCCACCTCATCATGACCTAGTCCTAACCCTAAACTAACCTAATTAAGACCTATAACTTGGTCCACACCTACACCCATGACTAATGACCCCTTTCTCGCACCCAAAACCGACCTTCTAGTCACTTGACCAAGCCCGCAACTAATCTCTCGGGAGAAAAGCAGGGAAAGTGGGTGATTTTACTAAAAATAGCCTACTTTTTCCTAACCGATACCGGTTCCTACTCGACCGCCGTCGGTTACGTAACCGCCATCGGTTCCCTGTAAATGGGCTCCCAAACCAAAACAAAGGTGGAAGGATTTTTGGATCGAGAGAGAGCATCAGGAGCGATCAAGAGAATCCGGATCTTTACTTGGCTGAGCAGAGACAAGTGAAGAGACAAGAAGAGTTTGCAGCAAAGGAGATCAAGCCCAAGACTGCAACTGGATACCAGAGCCCTGTGATACTCAGCTGATCATCGGGAGGGAGATATCTCATCTTCTGTGTGTCAGGCCATCCTACCTCAGTTCTGCCTTTGTCATCAGAGTTCTTGGACCTGCATCTTCATCAATAACCAGTAAGTTACATCTTGCATGTCCTTTTAATAATACTTCTTAGACTTTTGAATCACAGTCCTCACAAATCCATTCCTAGATCCACTACCCGGCAACATATTGCATCTAACTATCCTTCATTTACTTCTCATCACCTCATTACCTAATATCACCCATATACTAGCCTTACAAACAACACAGCTACCCTACAACAACAACCACCCCACAACACAACTAACCCACAGATCCTAGACCCTACCGATATCGGTTATCAAGAACCGCATCGTTATTGTGGTTCAAAACCGTAAATCAGCCTTTCCCTACCTGTTTCAACAAAGCAACTTAATTGATATTTTATAGTCTTTGTGTGTTAATTCATATTAAAATCTCATCTTGTGTTCTTATTTTCTAAAAGGAATCTCGAAAGGATAGAAGGCCTAACTCTATTCCCAAAAGGAATGAAAGGATAGAACACTCTATTCCCAGGAAGGCTGAAACATTCCAAGTGAAACACCTAGGTGTCTCTAAGCATTCCGGTAATCCACAATGGTGCGGTGCACTAGAACGGCACCTCCACCAACATCACCAAATGCAATGTGGTCACTATGTTGGGTGAGAGTGTAAGTGAGCTCCCTCAATGCATGCAATGTACCAATCTCCACAACCTCTTTCACTGTAGGAGGGATAACTTAAGGTAGTGGGGGTTTTGGGGCATGGGGGATCGTAAGCTGACCTACGTGTGCACTAGGTCTGCTTTGTGCAGAGCCACCTCCTCGACCAAAAAAGTCAAAATAATTCAGACCTCATTGAGCACGAACTCGCAATATAATTTCTTCAAAAAATAAAGAGGAACCTCATTGTTGTTGCATGGTGGATAATCAAAAACCATCCACCATTGGTCCTAAAAATTGTTTTTGATTCTGTCACATCATGGCACCAATGGATTGGGAACCGTTTGCAAGTAAGCTAGGGGGCCTTATTTCTAGGGTCGGTAAATAATGCACAAATAAGGTCTTTTCCAAATTTTTTATCTTTGGCATTTGAATGGGATAATTTATCCGCATACCACCGCCTACAAATCACTTCTAAAGGTGTTCCATCTATGTATTTGGTTGGTTCAGCACTCGACTTCACCAATCAATGCTCGCAATGTATCAAGCAAAGTCTTCATAGCGGGATGGATTTGTAGCATGATTTTGTCTTATAGTTTGAATTAGGTTCTCAATGAAAATTTTATTTTCTCAGATTCTTCCAATGATATTATCTTGCATTCCTACTGGCTCAGTGGGGATAGAAGGAGCCACAAGAGGCGGATCTATGTTTGGAGGAGGGTTTTGAGGAATGTTCGGTGGGTTTTGAGGAATGTTTTGACGGTTTACATGATTTTGAGCTTGCCGACCAACTGATAAAACAAGAAAATTGTATACATAAACAAACATTTCAAAAAACCCATGAAAATGTAAAAAAACCTAAAATGCAAAAAAAAAAAAAAAAACCTAAAATGCAAAAAAATGATTACAATCGGGGACTTACCTCCTCGTCTTGGTGACATGGTTGAATCTATTGCTATCAGAAGTTTGATGAGCAATTTTGAGGTGGTATTCAAAGTGCGAGTGAAAAACGTTTAGGAAAAATCGCGGTTTGAAATGAAAAATGAGGAAAATAAGGAGTTGCGGGACTGCTAAATTTTGTCTCAGAGTTCCGCGATCGCGGTTTATAACCACGCTCGCGGTTTTAGGTTTGGTAATTACCGAATATAGAATTCGGGAACTGTGATCGTGGTATGTAAACCGTGATCACGGTTCCTTTATTTTGGGTTTTTATGTCCACGGAATTGTCCACCAACTTTGTGCACTTACATTACCTGTACCACAAAGTTAAATACATATTTATAAAAAAATAACACTTTTAATAGAAATAGATCTAAATTTTATAGATCTACATAAAATATTTAATCATAACTAATATTGTCATTACAATGCATATTAATTAATCTCACATGATCAAAATAATAACCACATTATAAATGGCTTTGCATTATACCCCAGGACTTATATATATACATATATATATATATATATACATATACATATACATATACATATACATATATACCCAGGACTTATATACATATACATATACATACATATATATATATATATATATATATATATATATATATATATATATATATATATATATATATTATAACCATATAAAAGTGAAAAAGAAACCCCTAAGAATGCAAAACAACTTCAAATTTCTAGAAAAATAATGTAGACAAAGATCAAATAAAATTTTTAAATTTGATGTCTAAATGACCATCATATTGCCTTATGTTTGGTCTGTCGTGACGGTCATTTGACCATCAAATTTAATGGAGTCAAAACTTGTGTATTTCTAGAATTTCTTCTTCTATATAATATTAGGGAGGTTATATTTTAATACATTATATTAACCTTGTATATTTTAATACATTATATTAACCTATTATAATTTATAATGTAAAAATATATTCACTTTAAAAAAGAGGTATATAGTTTATATAATGTAAATAAAAAACAACATATAGTCTATAAAAAATTATAAACTATAGTATATATAATTTTTTTAAAAACACACATATAACCCTTATTACGGGGCCCCTCATGATTTTTTTTAAAAACATTTACAAGGCCATGTAATTTTAAATTCTACATAAACCTTAGAATTTACAAAGGAGACAACATTTTCACACTTCGATGGAAAAATTCAAATCCTATTTTGATGGAGCTTTGTCTCCTCCTTAATTTACCATTGAAAAATTTAATCATGCACATATTAAAACTATAGAGAAAAAATATTTCAAATATTTTACCCTTACCTCTACACAAGTTTTCACTGATAAGGTAAGAAGTTTCCAAATTTTCCACCTTCTTCACAAAGAAAAACTTTTAGGTTGCACAATGAAAAGAAGGGGATGATTATTTTAAAGACCCTTTTAGGTTGGTTAAAAAAACTTTGTCATACAACTTAAATAAATAAAATATAAAACATTTAATCTTAATTTATTTAATTTATCCTTTGGGTTGGTTGAAAAAACCGTACATAAAATAAATAAATAAAATAAAAATATTTGATCTTAATTTATTTAACGTACAAATTAAATAAATAAAATACAAAACATTTGATCTTAATTTATTTAATGCTCTGTTACCATGTTAGAATTTGAGGATTCTAATAAATACGATTTAATCAAATTACATATTATATAATGTTATAATAAATATTTAAATAAACATTAGATCATAACATAAGTAAATAAATAAATACTTACAAGAAATAAATAACACAGGTGACACAATATTTATAGTGGAAAACCCTAATAGGGTAAAAACCACTTTGAAAATAACCTTTTACTTCAGAGAACTTATTTTACATCTAGTAAGATCACCTCCTCCTTAAAACCCTATTTACCAAGGGTAAAACCAAATCACTTGATTTTCACACCTTTGATATATTTCCCGAATATATCAAATGAGGACCGAGAGTCCTTTTATATAAGGCGATTGGGTATGTCTCCGACCCACATTTTCAACCTAAAATGGTTGACACATATACCTAGATGATTGTATTTAGTAAATATAAACATAAATGATTCACATTATTAAATACTTACCTAATGTATATTACCTAGGTATAAATATTTAATAATAGAAAATTATTTCATATTATTAAATATTTAACCTATATAATAGTGATGGACCCATATTAATTAAGGGTTGGCTGCTTACCACTTAATCATTATGTTCTAATAGGTTTTACCTTTTGGTTTGACAAATGCACCCAAACTTTTATGGATTTAATGAATAATATATTTCAAGAATACTTGGAATTTTTTTACTTGTATTGTTGGACAATATTCTTATCTATTCTAAAAGCATTGATGAGCACCATGAGCATTTGAAAATAGTATTTGAAATTTTGAGAATGGGAATATTGTATGGTAAACTGTCCAAATTTTATTTCTATGAAATCAAGTGCACTATTTCAAACATGTCATAAGAAAATATGGAATAATAGTTAATCTATCAAAGATTTTTTCCATAATTGAATGGCCTACACCTAAAAATGTACATGAAGTTAGAAGCTTCATGGGGCTTCATTTAGTTATTATAAAAAATTTGTTAAGGAATTTTCAAAATTTCTTTTTGCCTCCTAGTACTTCATTACAAAATAAAGATAAAATTTTTTTATGGAGTGATAAATGTGAAGAAACATTTAAAACTCTAAAAAAGAATGGCTAACTTCTACACTTAGTTTGGCTATATTGAATCCAAATAGAAGCTTTATGGTAGTTACTGATTGCTTCGGTGAAGGACTAGGAGGTATTTTGTTGCAAGATGATCATGTTATAGCATATGAGAGTAGAAAACTCAAATTACATGAGTTGAATTATACTCCCCATGACCTAGAGCTTGTTTCTATAGTTCATGCACTTCAAGTATGGAGACATTATCTCTTAGGAAGACCTTTTGAGTTAAAGATTGGCCACCTTAGGCTGAAGTATATTTTCACTTAGCCAAATCTACATGCAAGACAATGAAGATGGTTAGATTTTTTCTCATAATATGACTTTGACATAAGTTACATTAAAGGTAAATAAAATGGAGTGGAAGATGCACTAAGTCATAGGAACTATATTTCTGCACTTATAACTTTGAGAAATCAGTTTTAAGGATGAAATAAAAAATTATCATGGATTCGGATTTGTATTTTCAGTAGGTAAAAACAATACTTGTTACATATCTTAATGATGTAATATACAAAGGTTCTAACTTTGATAATGAAGGAATTTTAAGATATGAGAAGTGAGTGTATGTACCTTGGGGAAAAGAGTTAAGGAAAATATTAATGATGGAATTTCATAATTCACCTTACTCAGGACATCCGAAATTGTTACAAAAATTCTTGCTGATGTAAAACAACAATATTTTTAGAAAGGGATGATGAAGAGAGAAATAACTAATTTTGTTTGACATTTCCTGGAATGTCGGTGTGTTGAGGTGAGCATATGCACCCAACTGGTTTACTATATCCTCATAGCATACCACATTATAAATGACAAGTAATAATTATGTATTTTGTTCGGGGGATAACTATGTCTAGAAATAAACATGATGTTATTTTAGTTGTGGTTGAAAAATTGACAAAATAACACATTTTATAGTTAGTAATCTTAAAGATGATTCACATGTTTTAGTAAAAATATTTGTGCATGAAATTTTTAGATTACATGGAGTACCTGAATTGATTATATCTGATAGAGACCCTAGAATGACATCTCGCTTCGGAAAATGCTAAATGCAACCTTAGGAACAAGATTTAATTTTAGCTCCACAAACCATCTAAAAACATATGGTAAAACTAAGAGAGTAAATCAAGTTTTGGAAGATATGTTACGAATGTACTATATGGATCAAAAATACAAATGGGAAGAATATATTACTTTAGTTGAATTTTCTTACAATAATACTTATCATCCCTCTTTAAAAATGGAACATTTTAAAGCATTGTAATGAAGGAAATGTAGAACTCCAGTTAGCTGGGATAACATAGAAGATAGAGAGGTAATTGGACTGAAATATTTATTGACATGGAACAACAAGTGAAAATGATTCATAAATGATTAAAAGAGGTCACTTGATAGCTAGAAAAGTTATTCAGATCTGAAAAAGACCAATAAGAAATTTGAACTTGGTGAAAAAGTCTTTTTACATGTCAAGCCTAAAAAATGATCTATAACCTTTAGCAAGGTAGCCAAATTATCACCTCATTCATGGGACCTTTCGAGATTATTGAAGTGATTATCCTTGTAGCTTATCGCTTAACATTACCTCCCACTTTATCATGAATGAAATATGTTTTCCATATTTCTTTGCTTAAGAAATACATTTAAGATTTATCACATTTATTAAGTGGGATTCCTTGCAAGTCCAAAACCTAGGAATAATCACGGTTGAACCCATAATATTGCTGAAAAATTTCTAGTTGCACTTGTGAAATCATGAAATCAATCAATGCAAGGTCCAAATGGGACTAGTTTAATGAAGAAAGTGTAACATGGGAAAACCTTGAGGACATGAAACTACTTTTCCTCATTTGTTTGAAAATAATTAGTTCGCTTTTAGGAAATTAAAGACTTTGTTTGAAAGCTATCTATAATTTCTACTAGTTTTGGGCAAGTACTATATTTTTAGTATGAGGAAAACTATTTGATGATGTAATAATTTATGAAAACTTGAATTCTGCAAATCTAGTTTCGTTTGAAAAGTTTGTGGATAGAAGAACTATAATTATGATTATTTTTCTTGTTTAAATACTTTGGAATAAGTTAATCATCGAGATGATGATTATTTTTAGAGGGAGGTATGTAATGCCTCTATTATGGTTGATATCCTTGAATTCTTTTGTAATAGAAGTTCAAACGCGTTGATAGGTGATTCTTGTTTAAAGACGGTGTACTCTTGTAAACTAAGTAATTATATTTTATATAGATGATATGTTTATCTTATAAAAATGGATAAAATCATCCCATGATAATTTTGAATTTAAAATGAAGTATTTAATTCATTATTAATTTTGAATGTGCATTGCATTTGGATGGAGAAAATAAATTCAGTCTAAATTTGCTCATTGCTTATTTTTGTAATATGGAACTTGTGCTTGTCTTATTTGATTTATGATGCGGGAATAACCATACCTTAAGATAAATTTTAGTAAACCAATGCATGATTTAGATTTCACGATGTTTAGGTCATTTGATCAAGCCGGGAAGAATGGTTGATTCCTAAACCAAGGTTGTTGTGGGATCACGGGGGCATTAGATGGCATCTTTAGCATGTACCCTTTTTAAGTGATCTAAAAATGTCATTTTTATTCAGTGCATAAGGTAATGTTTGTTGATTAGTTTTTGGGACCTAATTTAATCTAAGTTCCTATGATTTTTATCTTATCTTAAGTCTAAGTTAAGGTGATTTTATTAATGGAGATGATTAATTGGATGGGGGTAATCCTAAGTCTTGACACTAATTTATTCTAAGCTAAATAGAATTACTCCTAAGGACCTAAGCTTGGTTTAAAAGCTAATACTAATTAAACCTAATCTAAGGGCATTGGGATAGCCTAAAGGGAAATGGGATGGCATGGATGGCAAGTTGATAGGTGTCGGTGGCACCAATTTCAAAAGCATTTAGAAGGTTTAATGTGTCATTTAATATATTGTTCCGCCAATTTTGGCCAATGCATGAAAATAAGGGGAATGTTGAGTTGTCAAACTCTGCTAAATTCATTTGAATGAAGTTTTAATTTATAAATACAACTAGCAGATAGTTGGTGATGGCAAGAATTTAGGATAGGATATTGGCGATCTGTTGGCAATTAATGTTCTCGACCAGAGTGAAAACTTCCTAGGAATAGTAAAAGGTTAGAGGAAACAAATGGTTTTTGGTTTTATTATTTCATTCGATTTTTGGAGATTTGGAGCTCTTCCTATGGGTTACCATTATTTTGAACCTTCATTTCAAATCTGTTTGCATCCATAATCTCGCCCGCATGGTGGAAATAATTAAAAAATATGAGCATGGAAGCTATAATTAGAAAATGAGGGAAGTTACACCGGCTTGGTTTTGGCATTTTCATGAAAATATTTCATTATAAGTTTTGCATGAAGGATTGAGGAAAGGAAAGGAAAGGAAGGAAAGAGCACTACCGGGAATGATAGGCCCTATATCATTAAAATATATTGTTTTTATTTAAGTTTTTCATTAAAATAACACCGCTTTATTTTATGAGAACATTTACGGGATTATTTTTTTGTATTCTGTTTTCTTCTTCTGCTTTTGTGACGTTTCTTGGATATGGTTTCTTGTGGTTATAAGTGATTTTGTGTATTAGGTTGTTAATCGTGATTCTAGGTCATCTTGGTATATATATATATATCAAACTTCAAAGATAATGAGGGAAGATTGTGTTATATTATCTAATAGATTAACCACCTAGAGTTGGTAACTTGTTGGTGTGTAATATATGCCTAGGGTTTTGGAAAAAATATTTATGGATTTTGGTAACAACCGTGTTACGTTACTATTAAAATGAGTAAGGACCAACATTATTTTGTTCAACCTTTGTAATGCATGTGCACGATCTCTCGCATAGGTGTTTTGATCACTCGTTGGCTCTTATTAATAACAAATATTTTGATATTTTTGTTAGTTTATTTAAGATAGGTCTTGACCCTAAACCGGGTTCTATCAAAAGTGTTATTTTGAGTGCTATAGGTGCATAAAATGATGGTATATGATTGATTCTTCTTCCTCTGTCATGTCATGTTACATTTTTTTGTTTAAAACCCTTCACAGTGTGGACCTTTTTAGAATTACAAATGGGTAATTTCTCTTGTGTGGGATATTTTTTTTTCTTAAATACCCTTTTTAGGTTACCTTGAGAATTGGTCAACATTCAGTAAAGTATGGACTATTTCCTTCTTTTATGAAATCCTAGTCTAGTAAAACTTTCCTTTTCTCTTTTATGGGTGTGTTCTTCATTTCTTGAATACTCCTCTCAGTCGGTTCCACAATGGTGCGGTGCACTAAATCCGGCACCTCCACCAACATCACCAAATGCAATGTGATCACTATGTTGGGTGAGAGTGTTAGTGAGCTCCTCAATGCATGTAATGTATCATCTCCACAACCTCCTTCACTGTAGGAGGGATAATCAAGGTAGTGGGGTTTTGTGGCATGGGGATCGTAAGTCGACCTACGTGTGCACCAGTCCGCTTTGTGCAGAGCCACCTCTCGACCAAAAAAAATCAAAATAATTCAAGACCTCATTGAGCACGAACTCGCAATATAATTTCTTCAAAAAATAAAGAGGAACCTCATTGTTGTTGCATGGTGGATAATAAAAAACCATCCACCATTGGTTTCAAAAATTGTTTTTGATTCTATCATCATGGCACCAATGGATTGGGAACCGTTTCGCAAGTAAGCTGCCAGGGGGCCTTATTTCTAGGGTCATAAATAATGCACAAATAAGGTCTTTTCCAAATTTTTTATCTTTGATACCGCTGCATGGGATAATTTATCTGCATACCACCGCCTACAGTCACTTCTAAAGGTGTTCCATCTATGTATTTGGTTGGTTGCAGACTCGACTTCACCAATCAATGTTTGCAATGTATTGGCTAAAGTCTTCATGGGATGGATTTGTAGCATGATTTTGTCTTATAGTCTGAATTAGGTTCTCAATGACATCTTTATTTTCTCGGATTATTCCAATGATATTATCTTGCGCCCTACCGCTTAGTGGGGATAGAAGGAGCCACAAGAGGCGGATCTATGTTTGGAGGAGGGTTTTGAGGAATGTTCGGAGGGTTTTGAGGAATGTTCGGTGGGTTTTGAGGAATGTTTTGACGGTTTACATGATTTTGAGCTTTCCGACCAATTGATAAAACAAGAAAATTGTATACATAAACAACCATTTCAAAAAACCCATGAAAATGTAAAAAAACCTAAAATGCAAAAAAAAACCTAAAATGCAAAAAATGATTACAATCGGGACTTACCTCCTCGTCTTGGGTGACATGGTTGAATCTATTGCTATCCAGGAAGTTTGATGAGAATTTTGAGGTGGTATTCAAAGTGCGAGTGAAAACTTTTAGGAAAAATAGAGGTTTGAAATGAAAAATGAGGAAAATAAGGAGTTACGGGACTACTAAATTTTGTCTCGTAGTTCGCGATCGCGGTTTATAACCACGCTTGCGGTTTTAGGTTTGGTAATTACCGAACATAGAATTCGGAAATGTGATCATGGTATGTAAACCGTGATCATGGTTCCTTTATTTTGGGTTTTTATGTCTACGGAATTGTCCACTAACTTTGTGCACTTACCCGTACCACAAAGTTAAATACATATTTATAAAAAAATAACACTTTTAATAGAAATAGATCTAAATTTTATAGATCTACATAAAATATTTAATCATAACTAATATTGTCATTACAATGCATATTAATTAATCTCACATGATCAAAATAATAACCCACATTATAAATGGCTTTGCAAGACTTATATATATATACATATATATATATATATACATATATATATATATATACATATATATATATATATATATTATATATATATACATATACCCAGACTTATATATATATATATTATATATATACATATATATATAATATATATATATATATGACTTATATATATATATATATATTATAACCATATAAAAGTGAAAAAGAAACCCCTAAGAATGTAAAACAACTTCAAATTTCTAGAAAAATAATGTAGACAAAGATCGGTTGACTTAAATTTGATGTCTAAATGACCATCATAACGCTCTTATGTTTAGTCTATCGTGACGATCATTTGACCATCAAATTTAATGGAGTCAAAACTTGTTGTGTATTTCAGACTTTGTTCTTCTATATAATATTAGGAGGTTATATTTTAATACATTATATTAACCTTGTATATTTTAATACATTATATTAACCTATTATAATTTATAATGTAAAAATATATTCACTTTAAAAAAGAGGTATATAGTTTATATAATGTAAATAAAAAACAACATATAGTCTATAAAAATTATAAACTATAGTATATATACTTTTTTTAAAAAAACACATATAACCCTTATTACGGGGCCCCTCATGATTTTTTTAAAAACATTTACTATGCCATGTAATTTTAAATTCTACATAAACCTTAGAATTTACAAAGGAGACAACATTTTTCACACTTCCAATGGAAAAAATTTAAATCCTATTTTGATGGAGCTTTGTCTCCTCCTTAATTTACCATTGAAAAAATTTAATCTGCACATATTAAAACTATAGAAAAAAATATTTCAAATATTTTACCCTTACCTCTACACAAGTTTTCACAGAAGGTAAGAAGTTTCCAAATTTTCCACCTTCTTCACAAAGAAAAACTTTTAGGTCCTGCACAATGGAAAGAAGGGGATGATTATTTTAAAGACCCTTTTAGGTTGGTTAAAAACCCTGTACATAAATTAAATAAATAAAATACAAAACATTTAATCTTAATTTATTTAATTTATCCTTCGGGTTGGTTGAAAAAAACCCGTACAAAATAAATAAATAAAATACAAAAATATTTGATCTTAATTTATTTAATTAACCTTTCCGGGTTGGTTTAAAAACCCGCATAAATTAAATAAATAAAATACAAAACATTTGATCTTAATTTATTTAATGCTGTTACCATGTTAGAATTTGAGGATTCTAATAAATACGGATTTAATCAAATTACATATTATATAATGTTATTATAAATATTTAAATAAACATTAGATCATAACATAAGTAGATAAATAAATACTTACAAGAAATAAATAACACGGGTGACACAAAGTATTTATAGTGGAAAACCCTAATAGGGTAAAAACCACTTGAAAATAACCTTTACTTCGAGAGAACTTATTTTACATCCAAGAAGATCACCTCCTCCTTAAAACCCTATTTACCAAGGGTAAAACCAAATCACTTGATTTCCACACCTCGATATATTTCACGAATATATCAAATGAGGACCGAGAGTCCTTTTATATAAGGTGATCGGGTATGTCTCCCGACCCACATTTTCAACCTAAAATGGTTGACACATATACCTAGATGATTGTATTTAATAAATATAAACATAAATGGTTCACATTATTAAATACTTACTCGATGTATATTACCTAGGTATAAATATTTAATAATAGGAAATTATTTCATATTATTAAATATTTAACCTATATAATAGTGATGGACCCATATTAATTAAGGGTTGGCTGACCACTTAATCATTATGTTCTAATAGGTTTTACCTTTTGGTTTGACAAATGCACCGCAACTTTTATGGATTTAATGAATAATATATTTCAAGAATACTTGGAATTTTTTTACTTGTATTGTTGGACAATATTCTTATCTATTCTAAAAGCATTGATGAGCACCATGAGCATTTGAAAATAGTATTTGAAATTTTGAGAATGGGAATATTGTATGGTAAACTCTGTCCAAATTTTATTTCTATGAAATGAAGTGCACTATTTCAAACATGTCATAAGAAAATATGGAATAATAGTTAATCTATCAAATATTTTTTCCATAAATGAATGGTCTACACCTAAAAATGTACATGAAGTCGAAGCTTCATGGGGCTTAAGTTATTATAAAAATTTGTTAAGGAATTTTCAAAATTTGCTGCCCCGAGTACTTCATTACAAAATAAAGATAAAATGTTTTTGTGGAGTGATAAATGTGAAGCAACATTTAAAACTCTAAAAGAACGGCTATCTTCTACACTTAGTTTGGCTATATTGAATCCAAATGGAAGCTTTATGGTAGTTACTGATTGCTTCGGTGAAGGACTAGGAGGTATTTTGTTGCAAGATGGTCATGTTATAGCATATGAGAGTAGAAAACTCAAATTACATGAGTTGAATTATACTCCCCATGACCTAGAGCTTGTTTCTATAGTTCATACATTTCAAGTATGGAGATATTATCTCTTAGGAAGACCTTTTGAGTTAAAGATTGGCCACCTTAGGTGAAGTATATTTTCACTTAGCCAAATCTACATGCAAGACAATGAAGATGGTTAGATTTTTTCTCATAATATGACTTTGACATAAGTTACATTAAAGGTAAATAAAATGGAGTGGAAGATGCACTAAGTCATAGGAACTATATTTTTGCACTTATAACTTTGAGAAATCAGTTTTAAGGATGAAATAAAAAATTATCATGGATTCGGATTTGTATTTTCAAGAGGTAAAACAATACTTGTTACATATCTTAATGATGTAATATACAAAGGTTCTAACTTTGATAATGAAGGAATTTTAAGATATGAGAAGTGAGTGTATGTACCTTCGGGAAATGAGTTAAGGAAAAAATTAATGATGGAATTTCATAATTCACCTTACTCAGGACATCCGGTGTTACAAAAATGCTTGCTGATGTAAAACAACAATATTTTTAGAAAGGGATGAAGAGAGAAATAACTAATTTTGTTTGACATTTCCTGGAATGTCGCAGTGTGTTGATTTGAGCATATGCACCCAACTGGTTTACTATATCCTCATAGCATACCACATTATAAATGACAAGTAATAAGTATGGATTTTGTTCAGGGGCTACCTATGTCTAGAAATAAACATGATGTTATTTTAGTTGTGGTTGAAAAATTGACAAAATAACACATTTTATAGTTGGTAATCTTAAAGATGATTCACCTGGTTTAGTAAAAATATTTGTGCATGAAATTTTTAGATTACATGGAGTACCTAAATTGATTATATATGATAGAGACCCTAGAATGACATCTCATTTCTGGAAAATACTAAATGCAACCTTAGGAACAAAATTGAATTTTAGTTCCACATACCATCTAGAAACAGATGGTCAAACTGAGAGAGTAAATCAGGTTTTGGAAGATATGTTACAAATGTACTGTATGGATCAACAATACAAATGGGAAGAATATCTTCCTTTAGTTGAATTTTCTTACAATAATACATATCATTCCTCTTTAAAAATGGAACCTTTTGAAGCATTGTATGGAAGGAAATGTAGAACTCCGGTTAATTGGGATAACATTGAAGATAGAGAGGTAATTGGACCTGAAATTCTTATTGAAATGGAACAACAAGTGAAAATGATTCATGAATGATTAAAAGAGGCTACTGATAGCTAGAAAAGTTATTCAGATCTGAAAAAGACCAATAAGAAATTTGAACTTGGTGAAAAATTCTTTTTACATGTCAAGCCTAAAAATGATCTATAACCTTTAGAAGGTAGCCAAATTATCACCTCATTCATGGGACCTTTCGAGATTATTGAAGTGATTATCCTTGTAGCTTATCGCTTAACATTACTTCCCACTTTATCATGAATGAAATATATTTTCCATATTTCTTTGCTTAAGAAATACATTTAAGATTTATCACATTTATTAAGTGGGATTCCTTGCGCAAGTCCAAAACCTAGGAATAATCATGGTTGAACCCATAATATTGCTGAAAATTTCTAGTTGCACTTGTGAAATCATGAAATCAATCAATGCAAGGTCCAGTGGGACTAGTTTAATGAAGAAAGTGTAACATGGGAAAACCTTGAGGACATGAAAACTACTTTTCCTCATTTGTTTGAAAATAATTAGTTCTGATTTTTAGGAAATTAAAGACTTTGTTTGAAAGCTATCTTTAATTTCTACTAGTTTTGGGCAAGTACTATATTTTTAGTATAAGGAAAACTATTTGATGATGTAATAATTTATGAAAAACTTGAATTCTGCAAATCTAGTTTCTGTTTGAAAATTTTGTGGATAGAAGAACTATAATTATGATTATTTTTCTTGTTTAAATAATATGGACTAAGTTAATCATCGAGATGATGATGATTTTTAGAGGGGAGGTATGTAATGCCTCTATCATGGTTGATATCCTTGAACCCTTTTGTAATAGAAGTTGTAAACGTTGATAGGTGATTCTTGTTTAAAGACGGTGTACTCTTCTAAACTAAGTAATTATGTTTGCTATAGATGATATGTTTATCTTATAAAAATGGATACAATCATCCCATGACAATTTTGAATTTAAAATGAAGTATTTCATTCATTATTAATGTTGAATGTGCATTGCATTTGGATGGAGAAAATAAATTCAAGTCTAAATTTGCTCATTGCTTATTTTTGTAATATGGAACTTGTGCTTGATCTATTTGATTTATGATGCGGAAATAACCATACCTTAGATAAATTTTAGTAAACCAATGCATGATTTAGATTTCACGATGTTTAGGTCATTTGATCAAGCCAGGAAGAATGGTTGATTCCTAAACCAAGGTTGTTGTGGGATCACAGGGGCATTAGATGGCATCTTTAACATGTACCTTTTTTAAGTGATCTAAAAATGTCATTTTTATTCAGTGCATAAGGTAATGTTTGTTGATTAGTTTTTGGGACCTAATTTAATCTAAGTTCTTATGATTTTTATCTTATCTTAAGTCTAAGTTAAGGTGATTTTGTTAATGGAGATGATTAATTGGATGGGGGTAATCCTAAGTCTTGACACTAATTTATTCTAAGCTAAATAGAATTACTCCTAAGGACCTAAGCTTGGTTTAAAAGCTAATACTAATTAAACCTAATCTAAGGGCATTGGGATAGCCTAAAGGAAATGGGATGGCATGGATGGCAAGTTGATAGGTGTTGGTGGCACCAATTTCAAAAGCATTTAGAAGGTTTAATGTGTCATTTAATATATTGTTTCCGCCAATTTTGGCCAATGCATGAAAATAAGGGGAATGTTGAGTTGTCAAACTCTACTAAATTCATTTGAATGAAGTTTTAATTTATAAATACAACTAGTAGATATTTGGTGATGGCAAGAATTTAGGATAGGATATTGGCAGTCCTATTGGAAATTAATGTTCTCAACTAGAGTGAAAACTTCTTGGGGAATAGTAAAAGGTTAGAGGAAACAAATGGTTTTTGGTTTTATTATTTCATTCGATTTTTGGAGATTTGGAGCTCTTCCTATGGGTTACCATTATTTTGAACCTTTCATTTCAAATTTGTTGCATGCATAATCTCGCCCTTGCATGGTGGAAATAATTAAAAAATATGAGCATAGAAGCTATAAGAAGAAAATGAGGGAAGTTACACCGGCTTGGTTTTGGCATTTTCATGAAAATATTTCAATATAAGTTTTGCATGAAGGATTGAGGAAAGGAAAGGAAGACAAGAGCACTACCAGGAATGATAGGCCCTATATCATTAAAATATATTTTTTTATTTAAGTTTTTTCATTAAAATAACACTGCTATTTTATGAGAACATTTCTGGGATTATTTTTTGTATTCTATTTGCTTCTTCTTCTTTTGTGGCATTTCTTGGATATGGTTTCTTGTTGTTATAATTGATTCTATGTATTAGGTTGTTAATCATGATTCTAGGTCATCTTGGTATATATATATATATATCAAACTTCAAAGATTGACAGGGGAAGATTGTGTTATATTCTCTAATAGATTAACCACCTTGAGTTGGTAACTTGTTGGTGTGTAATATATGCCTAGGGTTTTGGCAAAAATATTTATGGATTTTGGTAACAACCCAGGTTACGTTACTATTAAAATGAGTAAGGACCAACATTATTTTGGTCAACCTTTGTTATGCATGTGTGTGATCTCTCGCATAGGTTTTTTGATCACTTGTTGGCTCTTAATAATAACAGATATTTTGATCTTTTTGTTGGTTTATTTAAGATAGGTCTTGACCCAAACTGGGTTCTCTCGAAAGTGTTATTTTGAGTGCTATAGGTGCATAAAATGATGGTATATGATTGATTCTTCTTCCTCTGTCATGTTATGTTACATTTTTTTGTTTAAACACCCTTCATGGGTGGTGGACCTTTTTAGAATTACAAATGGGTAATTTCTCTTGTGTGGGATATTTTTTTCTTGAATACCCTTTCTAGGTTACCTTGAGAATTGGTCAACATTGTAAAGTATGGACTGTTCCTCCTTTGTATGAAATCCTAGTCTAGTAAAACTCTACTTCTCTCTTTTATGGGTGTGTTCTTCATTGCTTGAATACTCTTCTCGAGTCGGTTCCTGTTTTGGAACTTGATTGAACTTTTGAGGAAATATTGGGTTCATTTTCCTTCTTTATATGCTCCCATGTGGAAATTTAGGCTTCGTGAGTGCAGTTGGGTATTATGTTATGTTGCAGATCTTGTTATCCTTGGGGAGCCTTGTGTTGGATTGTTGTGTTTCCTTGATGATGGTTGTAGGTTTGATTTGAGCCTTTTGACTATCTCTTTGAGACTGTACTAGCATCTTAAGTGGTATTAAGAGCTGAATGTTGTTCTTTCTTATTAAGTTCATTTCTGTAGGATGGTTGATGTGATGTCTGCATGAATCATTGTGATGAAGCTTATTTTCTTTAATCATGGATTTGGTCTTTTGGCAAAAACAAAACTCTGCGTTTTGATAGTAAAAAATGTTTTGATAATTTATGCATTAGTTGTGTGTGGGAAACAAATAACATTCAAATGTTGATTTTTGTGAGATGCATGGTTAAGCTTTGACTCTTTTTCCCTTCCTGTTCAGTCATTATGATATGAACAAATGGGTTCGAAACCTATTTGTCTTGTTAAGATAGGCCCTTTCTGAGTTCTTAACTCATGTTGCTTCTTCCTTTTTCTAGGATTAGAGTATCCTCTTGTAGGAATGTTCAATGATTACGTTTGGTTCCTCTAAAGTGATATTTGTTTTGATGGCTTCCTTTTATGGATGGAATTAGGGTTTTGGTTAGGGGTGTTATGGTGGTGGTAGCCTATTCATGTCAAATTGTAATTGTTCCTAGTTACCTTTTAGATTGAATGATAAGGAACCTGGCTTCAATTTTTTAGAACTTAGGTTTGGGAATTAAATTGGAAAGAATGAGAATAGAATATGAATTTTAATTACTTATTTTCTTAATTGGTTATAGTTTGGATGATTATCATGTTGAAATGATTATCATAATTGTGTTGAGATAAAATTAATTGGTGATGGTTTAATTAGTTCTTTCCTAAACATTATTACTTAGTAGATTATGTGACTCTTCTCTATATATGATTTGTAATTATTTGGGAAAGTCTTTCTTATTGTCTTTATCTTTTTACTTGGAACCTTTTCATTAACAACAAGGTTCCTTTAACGAAAACAATTAGATAAAAGCATATTGTTTTAACGTTATAGTGTTTATCATGCTTAGTTCTTGTGAACTGACTCATGCTAACAATTTTGTAGATGGACTTCATGAAAGATGAAAGGAGAAATACTTATAGAAAGTTGCATTTATTTTACTAATGAAATAATTTCTCTTCATTCAAATGCTTATGAATTGACATTTTCTCGAAATGTACTTCTTGTTGGAAAAGAAATTATGAAGATGTATTAAAAATAGTTTTGTAATGGTGGAAGGATGTTTTGTATAAACCTATGGAATACTTACTAAGTTTGGAGAGTAGTGAACTCTCCTTTTGATAAATGAATTGTTGTGGGAAAGCTGTTGATTTCTGATTTATTTATAAGGTCTTACATGACTTAAGTTTGTGTAATATTCCTAGATAATATCATGCATGATGGGACTTTATGGATATACTTAAATATTGTTGTACATAACTTAGTAGATTCTAAGGTATAAATGCTACTAGGAATAAGGATCTAAACTTATAGTTTAGATTCTTTTCATTTTAGGAAAGAGTATAACTAAGTTGGTTATTATTGGTAGATCCTTACTAAGAAATTATGAAGATGTATTAAAAATAGTTTTGTAATGGTGGAAGAATGTTTTGTATAAACCTATGGAATACTTACAAAGTTTAGAGAGTAGTGAACTCTCCTTTTTATAAATGAATTGTTGTGGGAAAGATGTTGAGTTTTGATTTATTTCTAAGGTCTTACATGACTTAAGTTTGTGTAATATTCTAGATCATATCGTGGACGATGGTACATTATGGATATACTTAAATATTATTGTACATAACTTAGTATATTATAAGGTACAAATGCTACCATGAATAAATATCTAAAATTATAGTTTAGATTCTTTTCATTTTAGGAAATAGTATAACTAAGTTGGTTATTATTGGTAGATCCTTACTCAAAAAGGGAATATGTATAGTTTTATATAAAAGAATGTGGATTTTTGTTATGAAGCCGATTCATATGCTTTCTGATTTCACTAATAGGACAATATTCCTTAATAAAGAAAGAAAAGGATACTTTAATTTTTTTATTAAATAAAAAGATATGTATGATATCTTGTTATGTGATTTTGATTAAATCATAAGGATGATTGGTTATATGCTCCTTATATATTATCAATAAATGGAAACAAGAAATCTTAAAAGAGTTATTAGAAAGATTTAGAATTTATGATATCCCGAAGTCTAAAGTATAAGCTTTCAAACAAGTTTGATTACAATGTTAAACTGTAGCAAGAAAACTTAATGATCTTACTTTTTTAATATTGAATTCAGACATATCGATAAATGAAAATAATGGGTTAAGAATAAGATGATCATAACCATGAATGTAGATATTTATTTGCATACCTTTTATTGGTATTAATTTACACTTTGTAACCTTCTATGGGTCAATCATGCATAGTGGACCCTTAGGTGCATTGTTTAACGATAAATTTTATAAGATAATAATTTTTGGGATAATGATCTAATACTCTTAAGTATGTAAGTTTAGTTGAAGGAACTTAGTTGGTTGTTGTAACATAGGGATTGTAATAGAGTACCCTCATAATGACAGGATTCATTACAAGGATATTATGATGTAGCCAGCTATGCTTCAACACCCCACTTAGTTCAATTAACTCGATTGACATAAGTGGAAGTTCGGTTCATGGTTCTACTCTAAACAAAGATAGATACATGGACTAGTGTAGTGGTCAACTCATGTTGACTTAGGGTAACTAGACACACCCAATCAACAAAATTTGATTGAGTATGTCTATGTATCCTTAGTCACCACGAGTATTCTTCCACACTAGTGCATGCAAGATGCCCTGTTTAGTGTGAAAATTTGACTTGGGTTTGGGTTGAGAATAGTCAAGAATGACAAATCTAGATAATAGTACGAGTGTGGTGAAAGGCATATTCCTTTCGACAAGTATGTCGTCTTGGAATGTAAATGTGGTAGACATGTTTAAAACTTTTCCCGAAGTATCACAAGTTGTTGGTTGCATTATTTTATGTCACCTAGTCAAAGATGTAGGATTTCAGATGAATATCAGTGACAAATATTAATATAGGCTTCCTAGATAGAACACTTGAGTACCCCTAAAAGGGTAAAGGAACCAAGTATACACCCAAACAACTTAACATGATAGATTGGTTTAATACCGAGTCATGGAATGAGAGATCAGTGTTACACCGAGTCATTATAATTGCATATGGTTTTCTATTATGAGATGGATTGGAAATAGAATGTGTGTTCAAAATTATATTAATTTAGAACAAAGAACATTATGAAAAAAAATCCCCTTGTTTCTAGGTCTTAAAAATTGGATGTTAAACATCTTGTATAAGCAAATTTGATTGAAAGGAGTGAGATCATATGACTCAATATGATAAGAAAATATGGGCTCATCTTGTATGGTAAATCATGTACCATATCTAGTTCTTAGGAGAATATAAAACCAATATAAAGACAAGTAGACACCCAATTTGGTAGTGAAATATCTTCATAAGAAAATGGAAAATGAGGAAAGCCAATTACTGATACATCATGAGTTATGGTTAGAATCAAAAAAACATGAATCATTAACTCAAGATCCTTTATCAATCCTAAAATTCCAACAATTGAGACATCAAGTTTTAGAACATCTTTAGAAACAGTTTGTACTTAAGACCTAGGATATCAATAATATTTTTAGGAATTAAAGAATTACTATCCCCTAAATCAATCATGCAATTATGAACAAAATGTTTTCCCATTATTAAGGACATATAAAAAGGTGGGGTCTTGAAAATTTTGATTACCTGTTCTTCCTTTGCTTTGCAAAATTGATAGTAGAACAAGTATTTTGAAAACTTGAATCATCTTGAGGAAGTTTCTTGAGAGCTTCATGTAAGATATCTTTTGTGATGGAATAGCCAGAGCATCCCACATTGTCACATTAACATTTTTTTCTTCATCTACTCAATAATGTTGAAAGGAAGGCCCATGGACTTGTGCATTTGAGGTATAATATTCTCTTTCCTTGATTATTGTAACATTGGGATAGGAATATTTGGTTGGGAAGCAACTTCCTTTTCTAAAACAGTCTACTAGGAACCTCAGGAAATATTATTTTACTTACATCTATCCCAACCGTCCTTGTTGATAGTGTTGCCTTGATTAGAAGAATATGAAGGTTGAAAATATAACATTATCTTCTTAAATTTTGTGTTATCAAAAACATGAGTATGAGGCCTGTTATAACTTCCCACTATTTGATTCATTTCACAAAATGCATCAGCCCCAAAGAACACAATATTGGTGTCAAGGTAAGCTTTTTGAACTCCTTCCATAATAGGATTGATTAATTTAATAAGTGGATCTTGCTTGAGTGTAATAATTTTGAACCATAAAGACTTGATCTAATAATGAATTTGCATAAATAAATTGCTTATGTGGGTATTTTCATGGGAAAACCATTTTGTTTCTTAGCTTATGTTGTTTTTCACTTGAACCAATGCTTTACTTGAGATATCAATAGGAAGTGGTTGAGTAGGGGAATTATTTGAAGTGGAAGATGTGCATTTTGAACTTTCCACCTATCATTTTGCTGATTTCCCCATTTCTTTGGTTAGAGTATTGGTTTCTATGCGTATGATAACCTTGGTTTAATCCTTGATTGAAGATCCTGGTTAGGATAATTTCTATAAGATTGGGCTTGCTATTTTTCCAAAGATATAACTTTATTTTAAATTTTTTTGTCAAGGCCTTCATTTCATCATCATCCTTTTCTTCTAGGGAGAATAGGATGTGGAAGGATCATATTGGGAAATTTTCTTAGGAATGGGAGAAATGGTAACTCTTGTAGAGCTTGACCTAATTTAGGGAATAAAGGCATATGCATCCTAGGGGTTATCTTTCCACTTATATCGACAATTATTAGTCCTAATGGTTATTAGATAGGCATTGAGAAATTGAATAACACCCATAGATTGTATCATAATAGCAACATCATAATTCAATGCTCTTAATAAATAAAGGAAAATACCTTGTGGATTTGGTATCAAAAGAATTAGAATATTGTCCCATGTCTTTTGAAATCTGAAGTTAAAATCTGCCATAAGCTCATTGGGAGCTCTCTTAATAGTTATTAGTTATTCTAACAAGGAAATATTGTTTCTTTGAATTGTTGACGAAATAGATAGGGTAACAGGGTGTAGGAGGAATACCTGTTCAAATGTCGGTTGATGGGTTGTTGCGTGCGTATGACTTTTGAATCCACATCTGACCATGAGAGCTTCCTTTTGGCTAGGAGGAACTACCTGTAATGAAAGCAAGACCACCAGAAAGAATTAAACAATATGGGCAGTGAACTACCTAGCGTGAGCTAGATCGGGAAGTGTGATACTTCCTAGATGGCTATCAGTCCACTATTTTAAAAAAATTAATGCTGAAAACAAGGTAAATCCTATTGTTATTTTGAAATGATTTAGGTATCTCACTTAAAAACACAATAAGAAAACAAATCTAATCTAACAGGCTAAGCTAGAATAGAATCCACGGGTCAAATGGTTGGTTTTGGGTTTTGCAAGTCTGATAAAGGTCTCGGGTAGGTCACAAGTGAGTGAGGGTGAGGTAAAATTAGGTGGATAGGTCTCTGTTTAAGGTTGTGTGGGCAAACACAGAGACCGGCATCGGTCAGGGTGACCGACTGCGGTTAGGTATAACAAAGTGGTGCGATTATTGTGAGATCTGGAAACATCACAGAATGGGGTTTTGGTCTCCTTTGTGATTGCACAAAGGATTTGGTTGGTCGGGACAAGGTATTGGGTGATTGGAATAGGTTTTTATGAGGTTTTGATGGGTCTATGGAGGTAAAAATGTTGGAGATGGTCAATAGGGAGCAAGATAAACAATGGATGATAAAATAATGATAAAATGAAATAACCAGGAAAGTATGATGTTGTACTTACTTGGATTTCATTCTTGAAAGTCTATGTGTGAAGGATGGAGGTGTTGATGATGGGTTTGAAGGTTGCAAGTGATCACCAACTGAAGAAAAGCTTCTGCATGGGCTGCATGCACACTCCTCTTTTCTTGGATAGATCAGAATGTGGTTGGGAAGGTTGTGTAGGAGAAGATCCTCAATCTCCTTCCTTGGATGTCAGTTCTTGCTGGAATTGGCTCTCTGAAGATGCGTTATCTCTTTGAGATTTCATTCTTGCTCATCACTTTTTCTCCCAATGTTTTCCAACCTTGAGAATAAGGTTGTTTTGGGGTTAAAAGGGGTAACTGATGGTGGTTCGGCTTAACCGGCGATGGTTAGGGGTAACCGACATCGGTCAAGGTGGGATTTCTAGGTTTACTAAACTTAGGGAGATCCTCCTGATTTCCTTGGATCTTGTGTCATTATCCCATGGATTAGACTGGGAGCTTCTTGTGAGCATGCGGGAATGTGGTTAGAGGGAGTGTAGGCATTGATTTTTAGGGTTTGGGTAAGTCTTAGTTAGTTATGGTAACTTGCTAAGAATAGGTCTTAGGTTGAGTTAGCTTGGTGAGGTGTCTAAGTGAAGTGTTTGTGTAGATATTATTTAAATAAGATATTTAAATAATAAATATAGTGAGGATAAAGCATTAATTTAATTAAATTAATTAAATTAATATTAGTAGGGTGAAGGGGGTCATGGCTAGGTAGATGTAATAAAGGGGGGCTTATATGTCGAGGGACGAAGGGGGAGTGTGACCTAATTTTAGTGTCTACATTTTCCCCTTTTTGTTGTGTAGCTTGTATTGGTAAGCGATGCTAACAAAAATAAGATGTGGTTGCCCATGTGGGGTGAAGGTGATCCCCCTCAAACCAGGAACTAACGAGGCAGCAGGCTGAAGCGGTGAGTGGTTTGATAAAAGGTAAATGTGAGGAAAAGGTAAGTGGGTGTAGGGGAAGAGGGTGAAAGGTCTACTTGGGTGATCTAGGTAATGGGTCAGGGTCAAAGGTAGTAGCAGTCAAATGCACGCACACGTATAAACTGCAGCACACTACCGAGTTGAAGAGCAGGAAAACTCTACATCGTCTAAGGTCGATAGGTTTATCCAAACAAGGGTGAAGTGAATCGGTATCCAAGGTATAGGATAAGGTCAGGAAACACAACATAGGTTAGGTGCAGGAATGTTTAGGTATGTTCCAGTACACCAAAGGTAGGGTCAGGATAAATGGTCATGGAAATAGGCTAGGTAAGGTCATTAGGTCAACACAGGTAACGATGCCACAAGGTATAGCGAACACATGAGGTCAAAGGTCACTAGTGATGGTCCAGGTCCAAATATCGAGATCACAAAGCATGGGTAAGGCCGAGGTAGGGGTAAAATAATAAGGCATCAACAAGTGGACGTGAGGAGGAAGAAGGTGGAGGGCCAAGAGGTGAAGGTAAAGTGGTCCAGGTAGGTGTAGGGAAGGAAAAAGAAAAAGGAGGTAAGGAAAATGAGGTAAATGTGAGGGAAATGAGTACGTAGGGTAATCGACATGGTTGGTATGAACCGATGATGGTGTAGGGGAACCGATGTGGGTCTAGGGCATCGAGCCAACAAAGTGGTCAAGGGTTAACCGACGTCGGTCGGGTCGGGTAGGGTATAAAAAGTGGAAAACCCACGTTTTAAAATTCATTTGTGCATTGTTAAGAAGAAGAAAAGGACAAAAAAGAGAGAAAAGAGGAAGAGGTCAAAAGAGTATGGCAGAGAGATTGGTTGGTGAGCCACATAGGTGAGATTGATTGGTGAGAGGTGGGGCCACGAGATCAGGTGGCACAATTCGTGTGGCTGAGGATTGGTTGTTCTTGGCTCGATGGTAGAGGTGGAGAGAGGGTGGCGAGAGGCTAGAGAGGGCTTCGAGAGAGGAGTGGCGTGGAGGCGGAGGTTCCACCATGATGGTGGCAGTGAGATCAGGTAGGATTTGAACCTTTGGTTTTGATTTTTGAGTTAATTTGATGTAAAATGTAGAAAATATAAAAAATGGGGGGTTTGGGGGAAAGAATTTCAAAATGGGAAAAAGAGAGGGAAAAGGTAATATTGAAGGGTAGGGGGTAGGGAAAAAGGGTAATGTAGGAACAATTAAGGGTGTAAAGAGGGATTTGGGTGGGTAGAATGTCGAGGAAGGGAAAAAGTAGGGTTGGAAAGTCGGGGTGGGTGCGGTGCGATGACCTGATATGTCACGGGTCCGTGGCCAATGTCGGTGGGTAGAGACCGGTATTGGTCAATACCAATGATGACTGATGTCATAAGAAGGGAGACCAGTGGTGGTCGAGGGATAACCGGGGTCGGTTAACCTTAGGTTTGGGTAGGTTTGGGTGAGGGTTAGGTTAGATAGGTTTGGGTAGATGGATTTGGGTAGGTTTGGGTGAGGGTTAGGATAGATAGTTTGGGGGATGGGTTTGGGTAGGTTTGGGTGAGGGTTAGGGGTTTTTGTGAGGGTTAGGGTAGATAGTTTGGTGGATGGGTTTGGGTAGATTTAGGTCGGGATGTGGGGTAAAATAGGTAAGTTGGGAAAGGTATACTAATACATTGCTTTTGTGGGATGCGAGGTAGAGATGAGCTATGGATGAGAGCCCAGGTGCCACCCTTGTTATTGAGAGTATGGGTGAGTGTGACATAGGTGGAGTGGCAACATGTTAGAGGTGGGATTGATAGGGGTGAGGTGCTACCGGCATGTAGTCTATGGGAGGTGAGTCTTATGGTTCCCTCATCGATAGATGGGACTCGGTGACCAATACCTTCCATTTTCGATGGGTGAGATGACGATCACCTGGAGGACGTATACAGGATCTGAGTTGCCCATATTGGGGCCCAAGTTTATTCTATCTCTTTAGAGGCATCTGAGGAGTTATTGGCACCCTATTTTTGGTGAGGGTGTAGCAGACTGACAGTTCCATAGTGCTAGCATGAGCTATGGAGTGATGTATAGAGCTCATCGAGAGGAGATGAGGTTAGTGGTACTTGTGATGGAGGTAGTGTGTTGCTTCGCACTGTTGGATGCAGAGGGGGAGATTCCCGAGGTCACTGATGGGAGTCCTCCATGACATGATGATACATCAGACATGATTTGCATGGGCACCTGCATTGCTGACATAGGTGTATAGAGAGCTATGGGCCTACGGGTGACTATGGAGGTTCAACATCTATTGCATCGTACTACTACATTATTGGGCGTATGAGCACATTGTTTGTGTTTGACTAGTGGGGATGCCCAGGAAGATGCATTCCCATGGAGAGTTTTGAGAGTGGGGTATAGGTGGTGGGTACCGGCCATGGGAGAGGCCGAGGTGCCAGAGCTACGCATGATGTAGCTTATTACAGGAGGTTGTTGGAGGGGTTGTTTGGGGTGGACATCATTTGGAGGCCATATGTGGGCTTCCCTTCATACTAGATAGATGGCCATGGAGCTAGCTGGGCTATAGATACATCATGGATAGAGGGGAGGAGAGTAGGAGAGCATGAGTAGATACCCATAGAGTGGGTTAGATGCCAGTTTAGTTTGGATTAGTCCAGGGTGTACCACCTCCATTCCCATAGAGAGAGATGATGTGGAGAGACCTATGTCTCCACCATGACCCATGTGCAGCATCTTGATTAGGCCAGGAGGAGCAGCCTGTAGATACAGATTGATGATGTTGGGGTTGTAGAATAGGGTGGTAGTGGTGGGTGGCACGTGTAGAGCCTTACCATCGAGGCCAGGACAATACGAGACTTAGCCACCATCATAGTTTAGAGATGCCCTACAGGGTAGGTGGCTACTTTGGTGATGTAGCTTGGGATCATGTAGGGGTAGAATGTAGAGTCTAGAGGCACGAGTTGCCACATTACAGAGCCCAGATAAGTGACTGCGAGTAGGTAGCAAGGATAGACTGGAGGAGATAGGAGGAGGGAGATGGAGATGGAGAGAGAGGATAGGAGGAGGAGATGGATGGAGATGGAGGGTAGATAGCCACCCTACGAGTGCAGAGTGTAGGATTTGAGGGCGATTGGCCACAGTGCACGGGGGAAAGTTATGGAGTCTATAGGGCTAGTGATAGTAGCATAGGCATAGATTACTACCTTGCAGGCCTAGCTACAAGCACAAGCACATAGATTCTAGGGCCGACTTAGGTTCTAGTACCAACATAGGGCTTAGTGTAGGTTCAAGGACAGGGTCCCATTGTACAAGTACCCACACAGGTAGCAGGACCCATGGCACCTCCATAGACAGTGCCCATGGCAGGTTCAGAGATGCCCTAGGAGAGGCACGGTATTACCAGGATCATTTGTTAGCTCGAGGCTAGATGTGCCCTCCTATGTTGAGTACAGAGCACAGTAGGCCTCCAGTGAGAGGACTAGATCCTGCACTCATCAGTGTGGAGAGTACAGGGGGATGGAGCCTAGGGAAAGGGTCATGGTGAGGCCACTAGTGTGCTAGAGGCCAGCCCTAGGTGAGGGGCCATCAACAAGAGGTGAGGTAGGTGTCGGGCCCCAGACAGGTGTGGTAGAGGGTCGGGAGAGACATGCATAGGAGCATTCCCGACATTAGATGGGGAGATGATTGACTACTTATGGACCGACCTTGTCATGTGAGTCATTTTTGTATGTATGATATATGAGACCGGCATGATGCATCTTGAAGAGATATTGTTGTATTTTTTTTGTACATGATACCAACCACATGAGAGCCAAGACATTTTGTATTGGATAGCAGCCTGCGAGCCAATGATGATTATTTTGGAGATACACATTTATGTGATACGGAGTGTACATTGTATTGATACACACATGTATATATGAGGAGATAGATGATATTCAGGTGATTTTTGTGGTGATGTGTATGAGTTTTACTTTATTATGATATGGATGGAAAATAGATGAGATAGGCATGGATAGAGTTAGGTCATAGGCATGATGAGTCGAGGTCAGTTTAGGCATGGATCGAGTCAGGGTGGTTTAGGCATGGATTGAGTTAGGTTGGTTTAGGCATGGATTGAGTCAGGTTGGTTTAGGCATGGATTGAAGTTGGTTTAGGCATGGTTGAGAGGTTGGTTTAGGCATCGAGTCGGTTTAGGCATGGATTGAGTCAGGCTTGGTTTAGGCATGGATTGAGTCAGGTTGGTTTAGGCATGGATGTTCATTTGGTATTTTGATAACAAATGGCAATATAAATGCATGAGATAGTGTAAAATGTGGAAAATGTTGGTTATGTATGAAAATGTGAAATAATATAAGTGGTAAAAGTTATGTGGTATATGGTTTAGATGTCGAGGTTTTTGATATGAATAGGAAATTAGGTAAAGGTGGGGAAAATGGTTAGGGTAAAGAGTGGCTGAGCTAACCTTCAGGGCCCCATGCCTGGAAGTGCTGCCTACATAGTCCCGGTGAAAAGGGACCTCAGACCGATGTAGTTCTCCCATAAGCTAGGGAAGAAGATGAAAATGAGTTGGTAGGTTTGTGGTCATGTTGTGGGTTTGGGTTTAATAGGTGGGGTAGATGATAGTAAAAATGTTGCAGGTGAGGGTGACTATGGGAAAAAGGGGAGGATGACCCCAAAAGGTAAGCGTTCGAGGACCAAGTCTGTATAAGAAGATCAAAAGGTAATGAAGAAGAGAAAAGATAAGAGGGGGCAAGAAAGCCACCCGATTGGCAAGGATCAAAACGTATGAAACACATCTATAGATAGGCTAATGAACGTAAGACCCTAAAGACATTACATGATTGATAATTCTAAGAGTGACGAATAGTCACATGATCACCAAATGTCATAGGTTCAGCAGGTCCCTTGAGGTATGAAGTGAAAAGACAATGGGTAAGGAGGTGTCAGGTAATTGGGTCATAAAATGGGAAGTAGAATGCCTTGGGCAATAGAGCCAAGATCACAATAGGCAAGTCCATGATGAAAAAGCTTATTTTTCTTTTTCTTTTCTTTTTGACTTTGTAGATAGACTGATCGATGTGGGAAGTCTATATGGGAGGAATATATGTCTCCTTGAGGTCTTCATGAAGCTGATCGATGCGGGAAGCTTCTGAATTTTGATTTTTGAGAAAATAGTCTCTTTTTGGAAAGACTATGTAGAGAGTTGTGAGCTTTTTATAGTTGTCCTTTGAGGGAGTAGTCTACTCATAGTGACAATTAAAGGTGGAAGATGTCCTTTTGAGGGATTCATCTTTTATATTGGAAGTTTGACTCAAGGAGTTGATCCCTTATTTTGGAAGATGTCCTTATGAGGGATTCATCTTTTTTTTTTTTTTTGGCTTTTAAGTCATGGACGAGACTATAACGAAGCATTTGGTTCTTGTTGAGAAGGAAAGGGTGAATGACCATGGGATCTCATCTAAAAGAAGATGAAAAGTATCCATGAGAATCATGCCATGTGTAGAGCCGTGGTGCACATATTTAAGAAAAGGCAAAAGGGTGACGGGTAATCACATGATCCTTGTTTAATCATTGGAGATGAGATGTGGAAAAGGTAAATGGTGCTCAAGGGATGAGCATGAACTAGATAAATAGTGATGTAGGACTAGAGGTCAACAATAGAATGGTTGAAGATGTAATGTGTTAAGGGGCTCAGGTTTGGGTTTACCCTCAAGTGAGGACAAACGATAGGCACTTGATCCATAGGTATGAGTTACGATGTATGGTCAAGCCAATTAGGAGCAAATTTTCCCGTTTTATTTTTTCTACTTTGGTTACGTGTTGATTTTCTTTCAAAACAAGGTCACCAACTTGGAAGGTTCATTCATGAACATGTTTTTCATAAGCACGTTTGATACATTGTTGATAAACTTGAAGGTGATCTAGAGCATTAAGATGACATTCATTGTCTAATAACTCTAGTTGTGCTAAGCGGTCCTGATGAAAGTCATCATCAGTAAGCATGTCATGGAGAGAAATGTGAAGTGAGGGGATCTAGACTTGAGAGGTAGAACAGCCTCGGTACCGTAGACCAGTGAAAAGGGTGTAGCCGTAGTGGAAGTGTGAATACTAGTGCGGTATGCCCATAGAGAAAAAGGAATGTGCGTATGCCAATCCTTCCCAGTATCATCAACCACTTTCATGAGAATTTTATTGAGGGTTTTGTTAGTGGATTTGGCTTGGCCATTGGTTTGTGGGTAATAAGGTGAGGAGAAACTAAAGTTGAATGCGAAGGTGTCGTAAAAGTTTTTGCAAGTGTTTTGTTTTTGAATTGTTTTCCATTATCAGTGATGAGGTGATGAGGGACACCAAAGTGAAAAATGATGTGATGGTTAATGAACTCACATATTTTCTCAACTTTTGTGGAGATGAGTGGTATGGCTTCCACCCATTTTGTGTAGTATTTGGTAGCGGTTATGATCCATTGATGGCATTGGGAAGAATGAGGATTGATTTCTCTGACAAGATCCAAACCCCATTGAGAGAAGGGCCAAAGGTCACGAGTGACCTGTAAGGCATGATTGGGTGTATGATGAAGGTTGGAATGTTGTTGACATTTCACGCAGCATTTGACATAGTCACAACAATCATGGTTAAGGGTCGGCCAGTAATAGCCTAGGTGAAGAATATGCTTAGCAACAACAAGGCCACTAAAGTGACCTCCACATATGCCATCATGAACCTCCTTGATGGTATAAGGAATTTCAAAACTTGTGAGGCATCGTAAGAGAATACCATCAAAGCCATGCTTATAGAGGAGTCCCCAGGATAATGAAATGGGAGACCTTCTTAAGGAAGGTGTGTTGTCCATTATGGGTGAGATCAGGAGGTAAGATGGAGAGGGAAAGGTAGTTGGAGTATTGTTTATACCAAAGGTCACTCGGGTCAGGGGTGTCGAGTTCGATTGAGTAAACATGTGAGGTAAATAAGAAGGTGAATGGAGGCATTGTATAGTGACAAATATTTTGGAATCGGTAGGGGAAGTGGGTATTTGGGAAGCTAAGTAGGCCATGGTGTCTGCAAATTTGTTGGTTGACCGTGGGATGGTTTGAAGGGTGTAATGATCAAAGGTGGTCAAAAGTATGTCTACATGATGTTTATACTTTTGAAGTATCTCGTTATGACATTGGTACATACCATTGACTTGGTTTATGACCAATTGTGAATCACCAAAGATGTGGATTGATTTGACATCGAGGGCATAGGTGGTCTGGAGACCTAGTATGAGTGCTTCATACTCGGCAATATTGTTGGTGCATTCAAAGTCTAGTTTGAAAGACAAAGGCATGGGTTCTCCATCAGAGGGATGAGGATAACACCAGCTCCACCCCCATGCTGACACTTGGAACCATGAAGAACAGTGTCATTTGGTAAGGGGGTTCATCCAGGGAAAGGGTAGTAATGGATTCATCGGGAAAGTCAAAATTAGAGGGTTGGTCCCGAAATAGGTGCGTCAGCCAGTTGGTCAGTGATAGCCTAGCCCTTAATGGAATTTTGGTGAATGAATTCGAGGTCAAGATCAGCTAAAAGCATAAGCCATCATGCATGTGTGCATTGATTTTGATAGGGTTTGGTGTACATGAAGTGTAAAGGGTCGGTGTTGGTCACAACATAGGTTTTGTGGTTGAGTAGGTAATGGCGGAGTTTGGTGGCAACAAAAACTAAGGCTAAGCAAAGATTTTCTGGGTGGTTGTATCGGGTTTCATAGTCCAAAAGAGTATGGCTTATGTAATAAACCACTTCTCCCTATGTTGTTCATCATGATGAGTGAGCATGGCTCCCAAGGAATGATCGGTAGCTGATATGTATAGGTAAAAAGGTTGATCATCTTTCGGTGGAATGAGTATGGGTGGTTGGAGAAGGTATTGTTTTAGGGCCTCAAAAGCTTTGTGACAGTCATCATCCCATTTAAAGGAGACATCCTTCCTAAGAAGATGATGAAATGGTTGACACGATCGATAATTGTGAAATGAAATGGTGAATGGATTGCAATTTACCTTATAGGCTATGGAGTTGTTTGAGGTTAGTGGGTGGAGGCATTTCGAGATGGCCTTGACTTTAGTAGGGTCAACTTCTATACCACGTAGAGGAAACAATAAATCCTAGGAGTTTTCTGAGAGAACCGTGAAGATGCACTTTTTAGGTTGAAGGCGGATGTAATATTTAATGAGGTGATCAAAGATGGTTTTGAGGACAAGTGAGGTGCTCGGTGTACGGTGTTTAGATTTAGCCAAGAGATCATCCATGTAATCTTCCAATATGCGATGCATGATATCATGGAAGATGTAAGTCATAGCACGCTGATATGTAGCACCAGCATTTTTAAGGCCAAAAGGCATGACTCGATAGAAAAAGGTTCCCAAGGGGTAATGAATGCGGTCTTGTGCTGATCTTTAGGGCAAGAAAAATTTGGTTATAACCGAGAAACCATCCATGAGTGAGAGCATCTCGTGACCCCAGTGGTAAGGTCAACCAGTTGATCAATACCGGGCAAGGGAAAGTCATCTTTCGGGTAGGTGAGGTTGAGGTCTCGAAGTCCGTGTAAATGTGGAGTCCCCTGTTGCTTTAGTAATAGGGACAATGTTAGAAATCCAATGAGGATAATCAATGGGTAAGATGAAGGAAATGGAAAAGAAGATGTTGAAGTTCTTCTTTGATGAGAAGAGCAATGCGAGGGTGCATTTTCCTCAGCTTTTGTTTGATAGGTTTGGCATCGGGAACGGTTACGATATTGTGGACCACTATGGTGGGGTCAATACCGGGCATGTCTGCGTAAGACCAAGCGAAAGTGTGGTTATGATCTCGAGAGAAAGGAAGTGATGGCTTCTATTCAAGCAACATCTAAAGATTGTCTGATCTTTAGGATGTGTGGGTCATCTGAGTATGAATGTTGATCTCAATAGTGATTCATTCAACATGGTTTGCATCTCAGAGGGTAACGACCGATGAATATATGAGTCTTCTACACCAAGGTAGGTGAGTATGGATTCATCATCCTGACATTGAACGACATTAATGGTAGGTGTGTCATCATCGATCATCTCAGGATATAGGAATGGGAGAGTGGAAGGGGCCTCACCTTCACGTTGATAAGTCAAAGGCCCCAAGGAAATGGTGTTTATGAAAAAAAAGTTAGGAGGGATAGATTCAGGATCCATCGACTCCGTCGGTGAGGGTGGTGATGAAGGTGGAGAAGGGCTAGGGTCCTCAATGAATTCAATGTGGGCCTATTTGGTAGAAGGTTCGGGGAAGCCAATACCACTCCGGTCATTATGTTTGTGGGTGGTACATGGAATAATGGTATGGTGACCTTGCTCGTAAAATCCAAAACCAAAACCCTTCCACGCACAATGGTGTAGGAAGGTGTGGGTGAAATGGTGATTGGTAAGTGATTGGAAGTTAGCGGAAAATGGGTGGGGTTGTGATGGTGGTTTAGGTGTGTAGGTGGTAGTATCAAGTCCCCCATAGGTGAGACTAGTACGAAGATGAGGAGGACCATAAAGGAGGCATTCTCCTATATGGTGATCATAGCGAGGGTGTTGGTGAAGGCTTCCATACTCGTGTGGAGTAAGGAAGGTGTTGACACTATATAGGTGGTACTCCCCCAGAGTGAGGCATTGAAAAACACCTTCCAAGGGATCAGTGGTTGGTATGTGGGTAGTTGGTATGGATGATGTGTCGGAGGTTGATGCGGAGGTGGTGTTAATGGATTGGGAAGCTAATGGGTCAGCCGTGGAGGTTATAGTAGTGGTAGGCGTGGAGGAGGTATGTGCGGTGAAAGAAAAGCGGTTGTACTGGTAGGTGTGGGTGTAGGTGTAGGTGAAGCGGTATTGGTTGCGGAAGTAGATGGCTTGACCGGTATGAGTACATCATTGGGTTGGTAAAGCATGTTGCATGTTTTGAAAGGTGATGGGTCAGTTGGAATGGTATAAGTGTGTCCTTCATGTTCAAACTTTACACAATGATGCAAAGTGGAGGGAACACAACCCATGACATGGATCCAGGGTCTACCAAGCAACAAGTTATATTGGAATTCCCCTCAAAACATAAAACAATTCTGGAATAGTGCGGGGCCCACGCGAACGTGAAGGATGACAGTGCCTAGTGTGGAGGTGATAGCATCATTGAATGAACGCAACATGACCGGATGTTTGTGCATGCAATTTTAGGTATGCGCATTTGAGAAAATGCATGGGATGAAATGATGTTAATGCTAGCGCCTCCATCAATCATCACACGGTGTACCCATATGTCATCAATGTGTATAGAGATGAAGAGGGCTGGGTCCATGGGTCATCATTTTGGTATGGCAGTGATCTCTGCCTCTGAGAAGCTGAGGGAGGCCACTTGGTGAACAAGGTGAGGTGGGGATGAAGGTGGTAATTTGGTGAGGGAGGCTACATGATGGGGTGTGATAATGGAGGCTACGGGTGTAGGGTCATTGGGTAAAACCTCGATAGATTGAAGAACCTCCATGAGGGCTTGACGATGGGATTCGAGGTTTGGATGAGGTCATATAAGGACATTTTGAGTGGAGATTGGTGTAATTGTTTGAGCATGGTGCGATGTGTGATGCCATTAGAAATGGGGTATGTGGGGCCATGAGATATAGTTATCTTAGGTATGGGTGTAGATGGTATGTTGGGTATAGGATTGGTTGGTGGGTCAGCTGCCTTTTCTTTACCCTTTTGCACATGTGTAGTGATGATGTACCATGTTGATTTGAGGGAAATTGTCAAATGGAGAGGGTGTAGGGTAAGTGGTATAATGACATGAAGGGAAAAAACCTACTGGAGGAGAAAATCCCTGTGAGGTCAGTTGGGCGCAATGACATTTGGGTGGTGGTGTGGCAAGTTCTCTGATGTGAACCATATTAATTTCAAATTTTGTGTGTGGTTAGGAGCTGTGAGGGTGGAGGTTGTGGTTGTTGAGTGGGTAGTGTGGGAATGGGTGTAGGTGAAGTAGGATCCTCATCAAGAAGGTCATCATCATCAAAGTTGGTTTAGGTGGACACAATTGGATAAGGATGGTTTTCAAGGCCTTATAGTTTCTCCACATCATGCCCTGGCACATGATGGTATGCACAAATTTTGGTATCATCAAACCCCTTTGGCTTGGGTTTGAGGGGTCATAAGGTCGGAGTGGCGGTAATGTGATAATGAAGTCTCGAGGAGGTTGGTTAAAATTTTGGCATAGGACCCTGCTAGTGGATCACAATGGGAAGTGAATGTGGGTTTGGGTGTAGGTGTGGTTGGTTTTCGGGAATTGTTTTTGGAATTAGTAGGAAGGGGTCAAGCTATGGATTTAGGCGCTGGTGTGGTTTGAGGTATCTGTCGGGTTCATTTGGGTAGGGGTATAGTAGATGGATGGGTAGGAGGGTGTGGTTTTGTTTTGACTACCTTGTTGTGGGGTAATGGGGTTTTGTTTTTGGGTTGCACCTTCTTGGGTAAAGGTGATGTGGGTGTATGAGGTCTAGAAGGAAAGCAGATGGAGGAAGAGGGTGAGTTACCCATGGGGATAATGGGGGTGCTATGAAGGTAGATGATGTGGGTCATGCTTGAGGTGTGAGGGACAATGACTGAAGTGTAGTAGGGTAGTGAAGCAATGGCTGAAGGTATCAGAGGTATTGGTGGTAAAGAGACTGTAGGTGAGGATATGAGTCATGTTGTGTGCACTAGGTAGGTTAGATATTTGTGAGGTAGGAATGGGTGGTTGTGTTATTGGGTTATGAATGGGTGAGGGGTGCTTGACCATGTTGGGCAGCTGAGGTCTTAAGGCAGATGGGACAAGTGTGGGTGTGATTGGTGTGGTAGGGGTATGAGGTTGATGAGTTTGTTTCTTTAGTTTGGGTGTTGGAGTAGGTGTGGTTTTAACGTTGGAGGATGTAGCTAAATCTAGTTTAATAGGTGGATGAGTAAGGCTGGTGGTCGGGGTGACCCCTAAAGTGGTAATAGGTTTAGTGGAGGTAAATATTGTGGGTATGGGTTTGGGTTTAGGCATAGGTCGGGTTATGGGTAAGGGTGTGGTGTGAGTGTTAATAGATATTGTGGAAGGGGTTGCAACAGTAGTGGTTGTATGTGGTTTGATGGGTGGAAATGTGCTTGGGTAGATAGTGGAGGTGTCATCGAGGGATCTCTGCATTTGTGTTGAGACAAGGAGTAAGAGGCCCCCATAATAAAGCCCTATCCACATACTCTAAGTGATCATTGACCAAACGTGAGAATGGCATGTTTGTGGGTGGAGTTGGTGAGGACCTAATGGGAATTCCCATAAAATGCATCTTAGAGATGGGAATCGGCGGCTTCAGCTTCCGTGGGTAAGAGAGCTGAAAGTAGGTCTATTGGATGTCGGGTAGTGGATGGAGAATGCTCGCCAAGAGGCAAAGGTATCCCCACCGGGTCTATGATGGGTGGAAGGGATGATGGGAGTTCCTCTATGAGTGGAGGAATGGATAGGTGCTCCTCTGTGGGTGGAGGAGGTAATGGGTGCTCCTTTATGGGTGGAGGAGGTAATGGGTGCTCCTCTATGGGTGGAGGAGGTAATGGGTGGAGGAGGTATGGTAGGTAAAGGTTCGCTAAGTGGAGAAGCTAGGGGTGAGATGGTCTCAATGTTAGCAGAAGACTCCTCTGTAGGTGATGTAGGAGATGAAGGGTGTTCTTCTATTGGTGAAGGAACAGTGATGGTTGGTTCAGATGTGGAAGGAGGATTTGGGCTAGGATTTCCTCTATGGAAGGGATGTGAGGTAATTGAGAGGTGACAGGTACCTCGTTAAAGATCGCATGAACCTCACGAGTATGGGTATCATGAGTGGATGTCTCACCGGTTTGATTGGATGAAGGGGCATGATTGGGAAATGGTTTTTTAAAGATTTGTAGATTTTGGTTGGGGGTGGCAGTGTTGGGATTATCCATAGTCAACTCACCTTTCTCGAGCATTTCTTGGACAATATTCTTAAAAGTGATGTAATTTGCCATCACTATGACCTTTCACTCGGTGATAGTTACAGAAATCTTGTTCCTTATACCATGCGGGCATGGGGCGAGTAGGGTCAAAACTAGTGTGTGGTTTTATGGGTGGAAGGGTGATGGCGCCAGCTTTGATAAGATTTTCTAAAATAGAAGAGTAAGGTTCCCCAATTGGGGTATATTTTTGCTGCTCTTGTCTGAATCAAAAAGCTTGAATGGGTGATAGATTAGATGAGGGTGTAGCTTGATTGGATGGATGAGCTAGGACTAGCCTTGAGTACCACTGTGTTAGTGGTACCTTTAGCCTTTGAATAATTGGTTGGAGGTTTAGAAGAAGAGGTTTCATTCGACTTGAATGCCGAATTCTTATTTCATAATTGGATTTTCTTCTCTTTGATGGCCTAAATCTCTAACTTTCGTGCCATAGTGAATGCCTCATCGAATGTTCAAAAAGTTTGGACCTATAAGGTCGGGGAGATATGTCTGGCATAAGAGCTGGTGAAGAGCTCGATGAGTTCAATTTTGTGGCAATTGAAAGGTAAGTTGATTGATTAGGTTGCGGTGAGTGAAAAAATCTGTGATAGATTCATCCTCATACTAACGTGTGGAATATAGATCGGTCATGGTAACTTTCTTGGTGATATTGATAGAAAAATGATCCAAAAAAGCTTGGGCTACCTGATTGAATGAAAATATGGAGTGTTTGGGTAACCCACTATACCAATCTAATGCTGGTCCAGTGAGGGACATGGGAAAAGTTCTCAAAAGTAAGGCATCATCATGAGAAATCAAATAACATCCATGTTTAAATGAGCGCAAATGTTGTTGTGGGTCTTCCTTACTATTGAAGCGATTGAATTTTGGCATTTCCCAATGCACAAGGTATGAATGGATAGGAATGGATGGGTGAATAGGCTCGTTGCAAATCTCATCATAAGTAAGAGTGTTGCGGGAGCGAAACCGATGCCTCAGTGTTTGCATCTTATCCATCATCAATTTAATTAGGTCATTGGTGGGTTGTGATGATTGGATGCCTCCTATAACGTGAGGAGGTTGGTTTTGGGTGTATAATGGGGTGGCATTCCAGTATATGGGGCTGCCATGTAAGGTGGTGGAGAAGAAGGTAATGAAATAGGGGGTATGTACCCGGAATGAATGATAGATGAAACAGGTGGTTGTTGGTAGTATGTATATGGGGGTGGAAGGGTCGTGGTAACCCTAGTAGCAATAGGGGCTAATGATTGTGGAATGGAAAGAACCACGTTCTGAAATGGGGTAGGAGTCACCGACATTGGAGGTGGTAATGTAGCTATAGGTATGTATGAGACATTAGGGGAAGATGAGGTTGTGTTTGGGGTAGTCGTCGAGGGTATGGTGGATGTAATGGGTGCCATAGAGGTAACTGACGTGGAAGTCATGGGGGTATGAAACCTAATTGTGAAACAACTGGGGGTAAGGTGGATGCAGGTAGCACGGAGCCAGATGGGGCTGATGCGGAAGTGGGTGTGAGAGTCAGGGGGATAGATATGGGCATGCCATATATCAACTAACCCGAGGCATCTTGAGTGGATGAGTGGGAGAGGTAAAACTGCAAGGCGGCAGGGTTTAGTCAAGGAGTCGTGTGAACTCCTCATCTCGTAGTGTAGCGATATTAGTAGGCTGGATAGGATCCATGGCTGGTGATAAAATAGAAGGTGGTGAAGGACTAGGTGGGAGTGGTTGGAAACTGGCATGGAACACGAGGGTGTTCGCTTGTCTTGGTCAGTACCATGTGAACTAGTATTGATCAGGTGGGGGTGCTTCTTCTCTCTGTAAATGATACGAGAGAAACAAGAAAAAGTGAATCGGTGAAAAAAATGGATGAAGTAACAAATGGTGGGTGGAATATGAAACAAGCTAACCGATGCCGGTTAGGGAAAATCAACGTCGGTTAGGGGTAACTACTGCCGGTCACTATAGAAAATAGATAGTGAGTAAATAGTGAGGTAGAAGGAAAAATCTAACAAGTATGCCAAATCTGGGGATGTGTAAAATGTCAATGGAAAAAAATGATAGTGACAGAGACTGTGGAAAGTGGAAAAAAGTGAAGTGAGAATGTCCTTTTGAGTAGGTTAGCAAAAGGACCTGGAACCAACGTCGGTTGGGTTTAACCGATGGCGGTCAGAGGTAACTGATGATGGTTACTATGAAATTGAAACAATGATGAGAAAAAGTGGTTGTGAATTAGAATTTGATGTGGAATTAGACCCAGAATTCTAGGAATGATGGTGATATGGTCAGGCACACTCAGGTGAAGCCAGAATACACCAGCTATGATGAGGAGTGTGCAAGGATGAACAAAAAAAGTGATGAACGTGATCTTTCACCTCAAAACACAAACCAAGCAGAAACACTAAGAAAATGTGATCCTAAGAGTGCCCTTTTCTATTATGTTTGTTTAGCTTATGCTATTTAGGGACTGACACATGAATTATGAAATAGATTTTTTGGTGAGGATGGCTTCCTACAAAGAAGGAGATCTAAAGGGTGAGGTTTTAGGTTTGTTATGGTGGGGGTGGGCTTTGCTCTGAAGTATGACTCGACAGAGCAGTGAGCTGGGTGCCCACTATGCCGTGATGTGTGATCACCTACAGCTTCTTCCAGGTAAGATGTTGTTTAAGAATGTATGTATTTGAATTTTTGTGTGGTTTGGTAAGACTCAGAGAAAGAGAAAAGGATAGAAGTGCTTTTCTATGATTCGTTTGTCAACCATCAGCTGGTAATGACTTCTAGCGTATAGGTTGCCCTCAATTAATGTGAGCTAATGTAGAAAATTAGAATGAAATGTAATGATTTAAAACCCAAATTGAAAATATGAAATTGGATGACATAATAAGATGAATAGGAAGAGGGATGCTCTTTCACTAAAATGTAGAAAACATGAAGAAATGATTCTTTTTAAATACACCAAAAGAAAAGTTTCCTTTAGAGAAAATAGAAAGAAGAAGTGGATTACCAGGGAAGAAAATTAGTGTGTATGCTTTTAGAAGGGAAACAAACACACAATTTTTTCCTAGGAATGAATGAAATGCAAGGAACCCCAAATGGGTCCCACCGGGTGTGCCAAAATGTTTCACCTTTTTTTCTTAGATTGTTTCTTTGAATTTTTGACAAAATAGATAGGGTAACGCAGGCGTAGGAGGAATACCTGTTCAAATGTTCGGTTGATGGGTTGTTGCACGTGTATGACTTCGAATCCATAGCTGACCGTGAGAGCTTCCTTTTGGCTAGGAGGAACTACCTGTAATGAAAGAAAGACCACCAGAAAGAATTAAACAATATGGGTAGTGAACTACCTAGCGTGAGCTAGATCAGGAAGTATGATACTTCCTAGATCATTTGTCAGTCCTTTATTTTAAGAAAATTAATGCTGAAATAAAGGTAAATCCTATTGTTATTTTGAAATGATTTAGGTATCTCACTTAAAAACACAATAAGAAAACAAGATCTAATCTAACAGGCTAAGCTAGAATAGAATCCATGGGTCAAATGGTTGGTTCTAGGTTCTGCAGGTCTGATAAAGGTCTCGGGTAGGTCACAAGTGAGTGAGGGTGAGGTAAAATTAGGTGGATAGGTCTCTATTTAAGGCTTGTGTGGGAAAACACAGAAGATTGGGCGTCGGTCGGGGTGGACCGTGGTTAGGTATAACCGGCATCGCGATTATTGTGAGATCTAGAAACGTCACAAAATGGGGTTTTGGTCTCCTTTGTGATTGCACAAAGGATTTGGTTGGTCGGGATGAGGTATTGGGTGATTGGAATAGGTTTTTGAGGTTTTGATGGGTCTATGGAGGTACAAAATGTTGGAGATGGTCAATAGGGAGCAAGATAAACAATGGATGATAAAATAATGATAAAATGAAATAACTAGGAAGGTATGATGTTGTACTTACTTGGATTTCATTCTTGAAAGTCTATGTGTGAAAGATGGAGGTGTTGATGATGGGTTTGAAGGCTGTAAGTGATCACCAACTAAAGAAAATATTCTACATGGGCTGCATGCACACTCCTCTTTGCTTGGATAGATCAGAATGTGGTTGGGAAGGCTGTGCAGAGAAGATCTCAATCTCCTTCCTTGGATGTCAGTTCTTGCTGGAATTGGCTCTCTGAAGATGCGTTATCTCTCTGAGATTTTGTTCTTGCTCGTCAACTTTCTCCCAATGTTTTCCAACCTTGAGAATAAGGTTGTTTAGGGGTTAAAAGGGGTAACCGACGGCGGTCTAGCTTAACCGGCGATGGTTAGGGGTAACCAATGTCGGTCAAGGTGGGATTTCTAGGTTTACTAAACTTAGGGAGATCCTCTGATTTCCTCGGATCTTGTGTCATTATCCGTGGATTGACTAGGGGAATTTCTTGTGAGCATGCGGGAATGTGGTTAGAGGGAGTGTAGGCATTGATTTTTAGGGTTTGGGTAAGTCTTAGTTAGTTATGGTAACTTGCTAAGAATAGGTCTTAGGTTGAGTTAGCTTGGTGAGGTGTCTAAGTGAAGTGTTTGTGTAGATATTATTTAAATAAGATATTAAAATAATAAATATAGTGAGGATAAAGCATTAAATTAATTAAATTAATATTAGTAGGGTGAAGAGGGTCATGGCTAGGTAGATGTAATAAATACATGTGCATTAAGAGCAAGAGGGCTACTGCTAGTGAATTTGAAAAATGGTAAATTCCTCTATTGTACCATGAATGCAAGAGGTCTTAAAACTATAGAAGACAACAAGAAAGGCCTACCAGGAGGTGGAGTAGAAAGTGTTCTATTTGGAGGAGATGATGATCTTTGAACTTTACTACCTCTTGTTCTTCTTCTCGGTGATAGTCTGCAAGGAATCAAAGGATCCTTTTTCCCTTTTTCTAGACCTTGTATGAATTATTTTCATGAAATTGAGAACTTTCACTGCTAAAACCAGTTGATATGAACATTAGAGTCACTAGATTTGTAGAAAAAAGCCTCCAAAGGATGGAAATTACCGATTTACACACCAAAAATTAGAAAAATATGAAATTAAATCCTTCAATTTTCCCACTAGGTATTCCTTAACTATTGGATCTCAAAATGGCACTGTCCCAATAAGAATGATCTAAGGCTTTGAGGCAACATGGGACTATCTCCAAGTTGTGGGACTTGAGCACTGAGACAGACCTATGGAGAAGGTCGACTTCCTCTACTTATTCCTACTACTAAAACTACTCCTAAGAAGGGAAATGTAACTATCTAAATCTACTCTATGATTCCAATAGACTAGGGTGAGAAGGAGATGCATAAAACTGAAATCCTAAAATAAGGGGAGGTGATAGCACTAAGAACAAGGAGAAAGACACTCTTAAATGAGTGAAAATGAGATATAATGAAAGTGGAGAGGGTAGACATGAGTGCCAAAATATAAAAGAACATTCAAACCACACTTTTCATGGAGAACAATAGATTCAAACCCTATAAGGAGAATATAACATGCATAATATACCTGCAGATGCAATGAAAGGAAAGAAAATGCAATAGAACACAAGCTAGGGCATATAATAACCACAAAACATGAATTTTATTGCTTCAAATAGATGCACAATCCATTATAGTGAAGGAGAAAGGTAAGGATCACCATGTAGATATCCAAATCTGAGGCCTACAACTCAAGAACACTTGTGCAACACTTTGAAATGATGCCCTTGCATTCTAATAGTATCCAACATTACAAATGAGCATCATTTTATAATATATAGAATATGGGAAAGAGAGAGGAGGGGAAAAAGAGGGAAAATCAGATTTCCACCTTCAACCACCAATAACATGCATTAAACATTTGAAAATAAGTATGGACACCCTTACAATACCATTCCCCCATGATAATTTTCTTGCAAAATAAATAATGGGCTCTATACTTCATCAAATGTGGTGGTTGAGCTACTTGTAATTGTGTTCTTTAATGCTAGAGAGTATATCCTTTTTTCACACAACTACCTCACCTAAATTGAGAAAACTAGTTTTTGTGGTGTAAATGTTGACAAGACCTTTACAATGGTACTAATTTTATGAAATTTGGAGCAACATTGTGAAATTTATGGCCTTGCAAAGTTCTATGGATTGGGAATAACCAAAGTCACCAAGCATTTAACACCCTAAACCAGGGAAGCCATAGAGAAGGAACTACCGATCACATTCATTCCCCTAACTCGATCAACACAACACTAATAATCCTTTCCCATCAATTCCAGGACGACATCAATAACAACACCAATGACATGTTGTCATAGACTTTATCACATAGTAATCATCCTTTATAAGCACAAATCTCACCTTTAAAAGCACACAAACCAATGTTACTAGTCCTAAAACATTTTCCCAACAAATTCCAAGACATACAATAATACCCAATGCATACATGGTTTGATTCATGTCTATGGGTCAAATTTATCACATACCTTCTTCGCATCTTGAATAAGCTATCAAACTCCTCATGATGATAACTTAGTCATTATTCTTAAGTTTTTACTAGCCTGCAAGAAAATATTGGAAGTATTAAACTAAATTTCAAGATGCACATCTTTGTGCAACTTATATTCCACTATATTGGTTTTCCTACAAATTGTGTATTTTCCTTCTAGGGCATGAATTCTCATTTGGAAATCATCCTTGCACTAAAAAAATCAATTATAAATTGCATAGACCTATAAAAACCTTAATGCACACTTCTTACGTTCATGAAACTTATTTATGCATGATCACTTAAAATACACATCAAAAATATCCTTCAATATGATATAATCATGTTCATGAGTTACATACATTTCCACATAAGTCATGAGTCTAACATGAATCCATAAATGCTTCAAGAAGGCTTTAATTATTCAAATCCATCAACAAACCTTATCTCCTATAGGATACCACTATGACTTAGTAATATGACATCATAAATTAAACAAAATAGATTTTTCATACCTCATTTTATCTTCACACAATTGATCAATGATATCCCATCTACATTGCTTCTTTGGAGAAATGAATACCTTTAAGAAGTATAACAAGGACACCCCAAACACTTAGGGCACTAAAATACCATGAATTCAAGATATCCCTATATCTCCATCTCTTTCTCGAGATGACTTGGATTCATGGGACTGATAATTAGTTGTTTGAATCCTCTTTCTCTTCTTTCGCACCTCTAATTTGATGTTTTCACCTTCCTTTACTAATTGAATTACAGTAAAACACATATGTCTCTCTTCAACATCATTCTTATGATATGTCTTGGAAACCATTCCATTTGAGCTTTAAGATATAGTGGGATTAGACTTGACTGCCTCTTTTTCCACCTTCACGAACATAATTTCAATATGTTCATTACTATTTTGGCCTTTCCTTTACAACATTTTTCAAGATCAGATCTCATAATATGCTTGATTGACATAGATTCATTCTTATTGATCTCATTCGAATGATCAATTTGTTTTAGAACCTTTTTGTACTTGGTTCCTCTTTGACAAACTTCTTGAATAAAACCTTCTTGTCTTGGACATTCTTACCCTATCTAGATGCTTCAAACTTCTTGATTTTTCTGGATGAATCATAATGACAAAATATAGTTATCTGATCATTATTTTGAAACCTATAACACATAAAATTACTCTTACTTATTAACTTATATGAGCCGAGTTTCCTTCTACAATTTATGGCCTTATGTGCATATTCATAGCTTTGAATAATAGTAACCTTTGAAGAAACTTTCATAATACCATGAATAATCATTCCTTAAGAACCTTCTTTCACACTCCCTTGCCCTATGACCAAATTCATTACAGGTATAACAATAAACATTTAAATATTTTTTATACCTAATTTTACTAGATTTATTTATAGGGTTATATCTCTCATTTCTTTTGAAAAAATTCTTCATGATCTCTTTCTGATCTTTATAGGTGTGAGGACTATAATTGACATCCTAATATTTCTTATTTTGTTTTTGATGAAACCAATACTTGTCCATCACAAGAAGAATTTTTTCCTACTCAACATACCATCCAAAGCCATCGTAATTTTGTCAAAATTCTCATAGTTATTCAATTTGATTTCTAGCTCCAGTTATTTCTTCAATATCTTCATCTTTTTAGCCATGTAACTAAATTTTTCCTCAAGATATTTTATTTCTAACTTCATTTTGAGATTCTTTCTTCTTTGAAACACTAACTCTACTTGTAGGTCTACCTCATCCTTTCCACTAACATATTCATATATATTTCTATCACCAACTTCATGATATTTCTCCAACTTTTTCATTTTATGCTTCAAGGATAACATCAAGCTTGTTAAGATTACTTCAGATGTCCTTCTCTCGATACCAATTATTAGAAGAAAAACCAATAAGGGGGTGAATCAATGGTCATTAACTTATTTAATCATTTTAAACTTTATCCATTCATCAACTTAGCCATTAACCATTAATAATGCATACAAGAACCATTGAAAAAATGAGCAAAGGAGAACACATAAACACATGGGAACAAGATATAATTGGGAAAAATCAAGGAAAATAAAACCAAATGAAATAAAACTTTATTATAGACATGCTTCAAATTTAGTTGAGAACTAACTCAATAAGGAGAACCAACCCCTAGGTTTAGTGAAGCTCCGATCCCACAAAGAACACCAACCCATGATTTAGTAGAGCACCAACCCTACAAGGAGGCACCAAACCCCAAGATGACTCAACACCAAAAAAATCCATATGATATTTTTTCCATATTTGAAACTTTTCTCCAACAACTAATGATGACACAATGAATCTCACTCTCCTCTCTATCTCCTTTAAAAGCTGCTCTCTATCCTTCCTTGTTTACATGCTTCTTCTTCAAGCTGATTTGAACATGTGATTTAGATCACCCATACCTGATATCTCTCTATAAAATAATCACATATTCATTTCCATCTCTTCATAGTCAAAAATACCACTAACACCTTCAAGAATCGCTTTTTAGGTCGCAATTTTTCTCCCACTACCATAACTAACTCAAATGAGCTTTCTAACTTTTCTTTTATACTGTCTAATCATTATAATTCACCTAGGTCGGCCATCATAGAGTAAAATACATCAAAAAAACATAATAAAATCATAAAAACATCATTTATAGGACCATATAGGTCACCACCATCATCTATAACCACCTAGATCACCATTAGGACTCAAGAAGCCTAATTGCACCAAAAACAACTACTCACTAAAAATGGAATATTCTAGAGAAAAACATTCAAAAAACATAGAACATACTTAGAATTTTTTTATAAGACTTAAAATCCTCGAGCAACCATTAAACAAACTAAACAACATCTCATTCCATGAACCTCTCTTGAGAACATACACAACCAAGCACCCCAAAAACTAGTCTTCAAATATCAAGCCATAACTTCATCAAATTTCATCAAAAATGAAAATTATATATATGAATGGAAATATCCTTACGTCAGGTCATTAAAAAATTTACTCATGCCAGTAAATCAAAATATAGAGCCACCAAAACACCTCTATAACTAGACTACCTCAAACTACCCAAAACTATCTTAAAACTGTCATGCAAGATAGAGGACAACGAGACATCCCAAAGGATAAAAATTATCTAAAACCATTATGGAAATGAATAATAGCTCATATAATTCCTTAAATACAAATTTAGTCATCATGTCTAATGGAAAACTTTTGAAAAACTACACTTTTCTAAAATCTTACCTTTTTGAGTGAGGCCCACATATTTTCACAACCTCTAAATACCACATGGAGAAAAATTGAGGAGTAATATACAACCTAAAATCATCACATTTTAGAAAAAAATCCAATTCTAGGCCAAGACAACAAAGATCTCTCTAATCACTACATAGCTGGAGTTTTGAGAGGGTTTAAAAGTTGTTTACCTTTTTAACGATTGTTCACAAAAGCCTAACAATCAAATGAAATCATTCCACTTGGAAAATATTATTAATAGACATCTTCAACTACCCATAGATATTTGGTCCCCATACAAATTAAACACTCTTTAATGAGCAATAGAAAGTTCAAATTGAACTCAAAATCTTACCTTTGGAAACTCGGTATTATTAAAAATGTAATATCTTTCAAGCTATCCAATAAACAGACCTAAAATTTAGACCAAACCTTCATATACACATGATAATACATCTCCAATTATCACCTTCTCTCAAATACAGTCAAAAATTATGACTCCATCTCACTTGGGCACGCTTTCTTTAAGACTAGGTCTAGGAACAGACCTAAAAACCCACTCTCCATGTAAAATACTCAAAGTGCTGACCTAAAAATTCACTAACAAGCTATAAAAACATGATACAAATATGACATTGCTTGCATATGCATATCTAGTTTGAATTCATACCAGATCACCTCATTAGGTCACCTAGGACTTAAGAATAGGTCTAGTGAAGGCCTAGAGACCATGTCATCTCCTCATATTTGTACTCTAAGACACTTATGAGTGTCCCTACACATCATAATCATTCTACCCATGCTCTAACCAATCTCACACAATTTATAAATACCTTACTTCATCATGTCATACCTCATTATTATTTTTAGGCCTCTAGAACAAGCACCTTAACCATGTTTATTTCACTAAATCTGACCTTAACATCATTTTTTCATCCTTTTACTCCTACTACGACCTTTAACACACTGCATGAAATCATAAAACCATCCTTCATAACTACGAAAGATACCATACCGACTCAAGAACCCATTAACCATCATAAGGAATGTGCATTCTCACAAGAAACTCAACTTGACTTGACACTACCAATCAACCATCATGCCTCATACCTATTTTGACAGCAATGAAACTCAATGAAAAAACTGAAAATCATTGTACTTTTAAATAAATGAAAACACGATGACAACAATCTTTAGCTTACATATAGATGATATTCCTTCCATTTATACATTTATTGATGATGTTCCTTATGCTTCGAATAATGAGCTAGAATCAATTCATAGTGATAGCCATCATGATGACATACATAGTGCAAATGAATTAAATGAACATACTTGTGATTCTCCTACTCTTAAATGCAAAAATGGTGAGATTGATTGTAATATGTCTACCTTTATGCACATGATTCTTCTTGTATTTCATCTAAATGTCAAAAGAATGATATTGCTTGTACTAACACTTCTAGATGTAATAATGATATAAGTTCTTCTCTTCCTCTTGTACATGTTATGCTTGATACACATTATGTTTTCACTCTTCCTCTTAAAATAAAATGTAATGATTCTATTATTACTTCTTCCATTCCAATTATAAATAAGCATGCACATAATGGAAATATTAGAATATTTATGTTGAGGTTGCTTCTTCTTTGGGTGTATTTGATTCACATGTTGTTGATACCTCTCCTAGTGTGAATAATTTTCCTGTTAATAATGGTAATATCATTAGAACCTCCTCCTGATATTCAACCCTTAAAGCCTCAAGTTTTACCCAATTCAGTTTCACATGACACATTGCCCATTATGGCTTCTAGACCAACCAATATTCTCATGACTACCATTAATAGAAAGAACAACCTTTGAATGTTTGTTTAAATGTCTATGTCATGTCACCTCAAGAGGTTCTTTATCTTATACATGTAATTGGTGATTTAAAATTAAAGGTTCAAACATTTACCTTGTAAAAATCAAATCATGTTATGCTAGTATTGATGGTAATACCATCTATAGAAATACCACCCCTTAAAAAATATTTCAACATCCTTTCCTAGGAATTTTTTCATTCCCACATTCCAACTATTTGATGGAAATTTTGATCCGTATAAACATCTCATGCATTATAGGACACTTATGACTTCATATAACACTAATCAAATCATTCTAAAATCATTATCCAAAATTCTTACGGGTGATGCTCTCTATTGGTTTAACCATCCATCTAGTGGTTCCTTCGGTAATTTTATCAACCTTGAGGATGCTTTTCTAGAAAAATTTAGTTGCAATAGAGGCCCTAGGGTTACATATGTGTGTCTATAGTTTTTACATCAAGGTGAGACCGAGACTATAGATGATTATGTTCTACTCATAAAATCCAATATGCATGTACTTATATATAAGCCAATTGATTTAGAAATGCAATTTATATTCTATAGAGGCCTCACATGATCCCTCAAGGAGCAATTATTTTATGATACATGTGACTCATTTAGTGATTTTTGCTTGCATATTATTTATTTAAAGAAAGATATGTGGTAATTTTTGGAGCTCAAAATTACACCCTACCTTGATTCATAGACAAATAAGAGATTTTTTGAAACATGGGACTGTCTCAAGTTTTTTTACCTTACTACTTGAGACAAACATCTAGAGAAGGCCGGTTCCTCTACCTATTCCTACTACTAAAACTACTCCTAATGTAGAAATCAAATCCTAAACTAAACATGCTAAGGCACCATTGTTAGAAGGAGATACAGAAAGGGAAATCCTAAGATAAAGGGGTGGGGATAACACCAAGAAAATGGTGATAGACATTGAACATAATCAAAATGGAGCCTGAAAATGAAAAGAATATGCATAATCCACTACAAGAGTAACAAGAAGGAAATACTAAAAATAAAAATGAGCTAGGGAAGACAAAACATGCCACAAAACATATTTTTATTTCTTAAAATGTACATAATTCATTACAGTTGGAATAGAAGGCAAGAAATTGTCTATAGAGGCCAAAATGAAGGCTCAAACTTCATATCTACATGGGAGACCATTTTTACATGGTTCCTTTACAAGTCAGAATGTCCATCATCACTTTCAAAATGAAAGGTTTTACAATATATATCTTAGAGAAAGAGACTGGAGAGAGAGAAGAGAATGGGCACAACTTTTTTGGACTTCAACTACTAATAGTTGACATTAAAATCCTCTACAAAGTACATGGGAACTTTGTAAGGCCATTACTGTGTCTATTTCATCTTATAGAGGGAAATTAAGCCATGATTCATAAATTTTGGTGGTTAAGCTACCTAATTTGATTGATTGTGTGCCAAAATATTCCTCTTCTACCTCAAAAATTTGTGTTTTCCATTTTAACCCACCAAAATGGACTAAAATCATATTTTGTTAATGCCAAGTTGAAGGGATTGAGAAGATATTTCCAACGATCTAAATTTTGTATGATTTGGAGCTCTTGATTAAAAGATATGGCCTTCTGAATATTTTTCGTGTTGGGAGGCACAAAATTTTGACATGTGGTGGCTCATGATTATCTCATAGATTGGGATCTACCAACATGTGCTTTATTTTCCTTTTTCCAAGTGTCTATCTCCCATTGGCTCGCAATATCAAGCTTTACTTCCCTTCCTTCCATCTATACTTTCTTCTTTTCCTTCCTTGGCTTTTTCTTTAACTTTAAAAAATCCCCATATTTAAAAATACAGACCAATAAGTCCCTTCCACACTTCTTTGCACTGACAAAATTTTATTTTATCTCATTCTACCCTTTTGAAATGCAAGCCAATGAGATCGTTTCATGTTCCTTTGGGGAGTCAGATCGCATTTTCTCTTTGTCAGATCTTGTGACACATGGACCAATGAGATGGCCCCACGCTTCCCACATTTTTAGTATTTTCTCTAGCTCCTCTGATAGCCTGAAGCACCAGCCAATGAGAAAGCTTCATGTTTCACCTATGTCAAGACATTTTGATATCCTTATCTAACAATTTCAAAGTTTGATCTAATGATAAAGCTCCACATTTCCTTTGTGTCATGACTTGTCACCTATCTTCTTCATTCTTAGATTTGATTCAATGGGCCTTCTCATTTTTTAGATCTGTGAATCGAGAACAAATGTGGAAGCTCCACGTAGCTCTTCACATTGCAATCTCTAAGACTTAGAAACTTTGAAACTTTTTTGGCATTTTTAATTACCGCCACATAACCCTTTTGACCTTGTCGACTTGTTGGACCGAAAAAATATAAACTTGGGCTGATTTCTAGGGCTTGGTGTTTGGATGAGGAATATATTCTTAATGGGATCCAGAATGGTGCCACCTATCCACAACCTGAACCATTTATCTTCTACCACATTTTCTTTTACTTTTTCAGTATTGTGGCTTTTAATCCTTTCCCCACAACACGATCACTTTTATCCTTTTCTCCTCGAGTTTCCAATTTATTTTTACTACATCTTTTAAATATGAGCTAACCAATGTTTTAATACTTAGCATCCGCAAGTTTTCAAATGCCAACGGCCAACGGTTTTGGGCAATGGAATTTGATGCCCGTTTAGATTCCTAGACTGATAAAAAAATGACTAAGTCCATTTTTTATGTGTTATCCAAATTAAACTCGGGGTAAATTAAGGATAACATGTTTGGTGACCTCAGGGAGATTTTCTGCTAAATTTGACTATTAACCTTATGCATCCATTGGGCATGGATTAAAGCCCAATGTTTTTTTTAAATGATCAAAAACATTAAAATTTTCTTACCCCCGAGCCATTACGATATTAACAAAATGAAACTACCCGAAGTTGATCCGTGGTCTCTGAATGAAGCTTTGAACTTTTCCAATTATTTGATTCCACCATTTAATCTATTCTTCTTAATTAGGGGCTACCTTGGTCTACTCTTGAATTTGATTTTGGGATTTTTGATTTACTTTTACAAATTGTCCCAAAACACTACATTTTTGACCAAGGAAGAGGCAAGGGAACTCTGACTACAAAATTATCTTTGGTTTTAAATGATTGAGCAATTAAAAATACCCCATATCTAAGTTTTTCCAAGAACACTGCTCTTCTTGAAATGAATTGTGCAACAACAACAAATCACACAAAAACTATATACAAACATGAAAATCATACATGTTCCAAATGGAAACATGCAGAGTGTGCACAAGCACTTCATCTACCAAAAACAAACCCACCTACTCTACTCTAACCAAAACAAATGAGAAGCTAAACAAATCTGAAACAGGCAGGGAGAAATAGCTTCCCTTTCTTACAATTTTAGACCATGTATTTGATTTGACATTAGACATGGTCTTAAATAATATTTAAAATTGATTTGAAGCTGGGTTTTCACCATTTCCATCAAGGTATCAACTAAAAATATAACAAATACCTCTTTTAGTTTCCCTTCATTTAGATTTGAGAGGAATTACCACTGATCTTTGGGACTTTGAAGCTCCTCCTCATGATTTGAAGTGAGCATGATTTGTTACAACTCGGATTTTGGCTCTAAGCTAGCCAAATATTTGATTGGGTAAAGGGATTTAGAAACCAATGGGTTGATCCTTGTAATTTTCCCATTTCTTTGAAGCTCATCCCCATGAATGGGGGCATCCTAAAAACCTTCCTCCTGAAGGTGGTTATTTGTAAGTTAAATTGGACTTTTCTCGGCAAATTACCTCTACAAATAAATCGTCTTAAAACTTTTCCTTTTCCATGATGACTTAATTATAAATTATGTCATCATCATCATGCTACTCAAGCATGAAGTTTGAAAGATCAAAATATTCTTTATTATCTCCATGAGGACTGATTCTAGTAGGATCTTCTTCAAAATTCTCCTCCATGGATGACTCTTAGGATATTTTTTAGTAAGAGGATCCTTGTGTTGGAAGAAAGGTGCTGGAACTAAAAAAGTGGTGATTTTAGTGGGATCCTCTTCACCAATGCAATCTTCCAAGTCTGATAAAAATTATCCTCTTCATTATCAAGATCTGTGGGAAACTCCTCTTTGGTCCGAACCTCCTCATGTTCCTTTTCATTTGGAGATGATTTCTCCTCTTCTTTTGATTTTACAAGATGGGATGAATAAACAATCTTTGGGAATATGGTGCCAACTTACACATGACATTCAGAGCATAGAGATTTTTGGTCATCTTCTTCTTGTTCTTGCTCCTCTACAAAACCAACTTCCACCTTTTGTTCTTTAGTTCCAACCTCTGTTGAAGGATTAACTAGCTGTGACATATGATTGGACTCAAAATTTAAAGCCCAATCCTTCAAATTTTTAATGAATTATTCTCTCTGGGTTCTTCAAATTGAGGCCCTTCTGACTGATTTTTGATTTGGTTCTTCCCAAAATGGATTTGGGAATGCAAGAGGAGGGGTGGGTTGGGTCTCAAATAATTTTTGCAAGGTTTGAGGTGGAAGGGAAGGTGTCAGATATTTTTGTGAGGGATATGGGGATTTGAAAGGGAAGAAGTAAAATAATTAAAGGTGCGATGGACAAGAAGAAGATGGAGAAGGGGAATCCTCAATGGGAGCAAGAAGACAAAAGCTAGGAACATGGAAAATAGGCTAAGATGGCATAGGCTAGGGAGGAGGAATGGGAGGGATATAAGATGGTAGTGTATGGTTCCCCCATTGATAGGGATGTATAACAATAGATTCGTGAAGCTCCATTTCTTCAACCTAGTCTTCAATATTAGGTGTGATTTCAACCATAAACACCAAATTTTGTTGAAGTTTGAAATAGTATGGTATAGGGCCTACCCATGGATAGGGATTCCTAAAAACAATCATGGTTTCCTTCATTGTACATGTAATTCTATTTTGCATCATGCTCATCTCTATTTCTTGAATCTTCTATGCAAATCAGCATCTCGCCATAGAGTTTCCACCATCATTGTACATAATCATGTTCTTCATTAACATTTTGGTTAGGAAAAAGCCATATGTGTCTATGGGGGTAGGTTATATGAATATTATTTATGGGGCTCATAAAAATGATTTGGAGGAGGATTTTGAAACTATGGGGATAGAGAGGACTGGTTTTACTACTGAAGATAATAATCCCAAGAAGGAAATGAAGTCATGATTGCACAACTTCATGAATATAAAGGAAAATGGAAAGAATGGAAGGAAAATAATGAATGAAATTGGATGGAAGGAGAGGGAAGGATGAAATAATGATAAGGATTTTCTACAACGAGATAATGGGTTTTTTTGGATCAGTGGATTTTCCAGATGTGCTTAAAAATACCTATAAATTCTAGATATTACCAAGAACACATCACACTTGGAAATATGAAGTTGTAAATCTCTTTAAACTTGTCCCACCAGGTGTGCTAAAATTTTAGAGAAGTGATGCCACCGATGTGGAAAGGATATTGTTGGTATCCAAATTGATTCTCTTTTGGAAATCGAGAAGCATCAAAGATTTAGCAAGACACCGAGAGACAGACAGATCATATTATGAGTTGTTTTGTAGCCAGGGAGGGGATGTTTCTAACTCTTTGTCACTCAAGCATCAGATAAATGGATAGCTCCTTCATTAAGGATTTGATCTATCCTTACTACTTTAGTCCATGCCTTTGACCTGGGTGAGAGGACCCATTTTTAACCTCTATCGGTGAAGGAGAATGCGAGATATCCTTCTTTGCACAAATTTGAAATGGGACCCTAAGAAAATATGATCAATGCACCACAATTTAACTCTCATGAGTTGTCACTTCTAAAGAATGGTGATATTTCCTAAACAGGGTTGAAGGTTACTAGAGACATTATGGGATCCTAATTGCTTCTACATATTTTGGCAATAGAATTTATACATTTGTGGACACACAGGGAAAAAACAGGGTAGTTTAGGATGGATTCATTGTTTTTGAATAATTTTTGTGGGAGATTAAGTAGGATAAAATTGATTATGCTAGATCTTTGAGAACCTTCACAACAATTGGAATACTAAATGACATAAAGCTTTAGAATAGCTAAAATATTCCTTCAACTAGAAGGTGTGCATCAATGGAGGCCCAAATTTGCATGGTTTCACACAATCTCCAAGAATTTAACACAAAGGCTCGAGCTAAAGACTCAATTAAACATTAATACCCCTAGTTCCTCATGCCTAAGATACACTCAAAGGCTTATAGACAATCTGTATCAACAAATGATAGTAAAGTGATTTTAAATTGTTTATCTCATTGCAGGATGAAGGCTCTTCTTGAAATGAAATTGCAAATGCCACTAAACTGTCACATGGACAAGATCTTGTGTGATTAGGAGGACTTTAACACAATATTGCAATAGGAATAAGAGAAACTACTTGTAGACATTCTGAAATAAAGCAGACACAAATTGGTCAAAGATTAACACAGATTAATTCAAAAGTGATTAGATTCATCAGCAAGGGAAAGTTTCTTTGAATAGTCTCAGAGCTTGTCAATGGTTGTACACTCACAACCAACTTGACGTGATTGAAATCTAAAACACTGGAAATTAAAAAGTTTCTCAAATTGGTCTCTCAGGAAGATGAGCTCTCTCAAATTTTCTCTTAAGAATTCAAACCATGACCATTTGCAAGAGTATTCTCATTGCATTTATACATTTCACTTACTCACTCATCCCAAATTTTTCCCCAAAAAGAAGAATATTCGAGGGACCTTTTCTTGTTACCAATTTGTCTCAGAAAGTGGCATTTAACAAATTTACACATGTAGCTAACAGGTGGAAAAATCATGAAATGATCACATTTCTTAGACCCTCAACTAATGACTAGGATGCCATGCCACAACTTTTTGATAGTCCTAATAATTCTTATTCTATCATGCAAGAAATCCCTATTTTAATCATTTTTCGGGAGGATCTCAGTATAGCTAGATCCGACAGAAATCCTTTTCATCCTTGAGGAAACACCTTTTTCATCCTTTACACCTATAACCTCCATCATTTCATCCTTTTCCCTCTCTTTCCTCTACAACTTTGTCCCACATCCACTACTCACGGTAATTCACATTTTTACAATTACGAGCAATTTGAACTTCAAAATATCAACCTTAACAATCTTTGGACTCACAAATTAAGCTCTTAAATCCATTCAATGGCACTTTGCAAACAAAATGACAAGGAATTTCATCAAAAAATGATGAAAAACAATGCGTATTCACATCTCCAGGAGTCTTAGAGAAAAATGGTGGAAAAATAGATGTAATGCACAACATCTCGTTGATCTACCCTTTATCAACTTTAGATCAGATCCATCCACGTGTTTCCTTGGTGCAACTATAAAGGAGAAGTACAGAGGAAAATTTCCAAACAAGTGCGGGCCTTCCACGTGCCCTAGGCCCAAGAAAATTCCTTTTGGCCTTTGAAAAATTCTTAGTAAAAAGGAGCCAAAGAAGCCTCCACATGTTACCTTGGCACACCTTTGGTATGGTCCTCAAAAGTGGAGACCCCAAACAAGTGCGGGCTCACCACATGTCTTAGTCTAGAAAATTTGTTGAAAAATTTGAAGGACCAATGAAGGCGCCATGTGTCTAGGGTCTAAGAAAGTTTCATCAGCCATTGAAAATTCCAAGAAAGGGTAGAGTGAGCGGAAACCTCCAAGTGTCCTCCTGATGCTTCTTCAAAATAAAATTTAGGGGCAGGTCCCCAAATAGGTGTGGTCCCTCCATGTGTCCCAAGCCTATAAAAAGATGCTTAAAAAAGTTTAAGTATAAAGAGGAGCTAGCAGAATCCTCCACATGTCTCCTCGGCACAAATTTGAGATGGTCCCCAAAAGTGGAGACCCCAAACAAGTGCGGGCTAACCACATGTCTCCTTGGCACAACTGCTAAGGTAGGACCTAGGGAAGATCCTCAAATGAGCACCAACCCTCCATGTGATCCTAGTCAACAAAGCTACATCGGCCACATGAAAAGAATGTCTAAGTCTAGGTGAGGCAGTGGAAACCTCCACATATCTCCCTAGCACAACTCCAAAGGTCAAACCAAGAGGTGAATTTTCAGATGAGTACAGGCCCTCCATGTGGACAAGAGTTGAGTTGAAGTGGGCCTTAGAGTTTCAAAGTGTCTCGTCGAGCCACATCCAATCGAAAGTGTTACATTTCCATAGGTATTGGGACAAAAATTGACAAGGAAAAAAAACGTGACTGTGGAAAAATGGAAGGAAGGGAAAAAACCCGAATTAACACCCAAGTTACAAATTATTTCACATGGACAGAGGAAAACAAATCAAATTCTGGACTTAATGTGATCCTTGACCAAAGGAAAGGACTAATCATGGAAACCAAATGAAGGACAGAGCTTTCACACATCAACACGGGGAGATAGAAAATATACAGGCGGTATCTCGCAAAATGAATAATTTCAAGGAAAAATGGGCGAGATCAAATTGAGCACCAATAGATACCACAATAAAACACCTAGAAAATATAAACCTTTCATACCGATCCCACCAAATATGCCGAAAATTGTTAGAGTTCGAAATTGCACCCTACCCTCGATCATAGACAACTTAGAGATATTTAGGAAAGATGGGATTGTCTCCAAGTTATGGGACCTTGATGCTTAAGACCCGACCTCGATAAAAAGTTTGGTTCCTCTACCTATTCCTATTGATACAACTACACCTAATGCAAACATAAAAACCTAAACTAAACAAGCCAAGGGACCAGGGTTAGAAGGAGATGTAGAATGGGAAATCCCGAGCTAAAGAGGCGGTGATAGAAAAAATAAAATTGTGACAAACATTGAACACAATCTTAATAGAGACTGGAAATGAAAATAATATGCACAATCCACTACAAGAGTAACAAGAAGGAAAGGTTGCGAGATAAAAATGAGCTAGAGAAGGCAAAACATGCCACAAAATAGAGTTTTATTACTTAAAATGTGCATAATCCATTACAGCTAGAACATAAAGCAATAAATTGTCTATAGAGGCCAAAATGAAGGCTCAAAGTTCATAGCTTCTTGGGAGACCATTTTGACATGGTTCCTTTACATATCAGAATGTCCATCATCCCTTTCAAAATGAAATGTTTTACAATATATATCTCAGAGAAAGAGAGAGGAGAGAGAGAAGAGAAGGGGCATGGATTTTTGGATTTCAACCACCAATAATCTGCATTAAAATTTTCTCGTAAAGCACATGGACACTCTACAAGGTGATTCTTGTGTCTATTTTGTCCTACAAAAGAAAATGAAGCCATGATTCATCAATTGTGGTGTTTGAGCTATCGATTTGATTGATTGCATGCCAAAACAATCCTCTTCTACCTCCAAAATTTGTGTTTCCCATTTTGACCCTGCAAAATCCACCAAAATAAGATTTTTTTGATGTCAAGTTGAAGGGATCAAGAATATATTTCCAACGATATAGATTTTGTCTGATTTGGAGATCTATATCAAAATATATGGACTTCGAAGATTTTTTTTTGGGAGGCACAAAATTTTGACATGTGGCAGCTCTTGATTGGCTCAAATATCGGGCTTTTCCAATGTGTGCTTACTTCACCTTTTTCCAAGTGTCTACCTCCCATTGGATCACAATATTGAGTTTTACTTTCCTTCCTACCATTTGTCCTTTCTTATTTTCCTCCCTTCACTTTTGCTTTGGATTTAAAAAGATCCATCATATTAAAAAATACACACCAATAAGTCCCCTGCTACACCTTTGCCTTGTAATGACATAATATTATTATACCTCATTTTTCCCTTTTGAAATGTGAGCCAATGAGATCTTGCCACATTCTTGTGGGGAGTCGAGGTGCATTTTCTCTTTGTGAGATCTTTTGAAATGTGGACAAATGAGATGCCCCCATGCCTCCCACATTTTTCAGTCTTGTCTCTAGCTTCTTTGCAACCCAAAGCATCAACCAATCATAAAATCTTCACATTTCCCCGTGTCAAGACCTTTGAATAGCCTTATCGAAAATTGCAAAGTGCGAGTTAATGAGAAAGCTTCACATTTCCCCTATGTCAGGACCTTTCATTCTATCTTCATGTTTAGATCTAATTCGATGGTCCTTCTCATTTGTCATACTATTAAATGAGAAAAATGTGGAAGCTCCACGTAGCTCTTCGCATCACAATCTCTAATTGCAGGGGACTTAGAATTTTTAGCTTTTAAATTACTTCTACGTAACCCCTTTGACCTTTTTGACTTACTAGACCGAACAAAATATAAACTTGGGTTGATTCAGGGCTTGGAGTTATAACGAGGAGAATTTTCTTAATGGGATTGAGAATGATGTTGTAAGCTATGAAAAATCATAATGAATGAAAGACAAACAATAAAATTGAAAACTTTCAAAGTAATTCCTTCAATGAAAACCTCGAGTAAGGTTGTGGAGAATTTTTATGTGGAACCTTCCAAATGAATGTGGTTTCTCTTGAATATTCTCCAAATGTGAGTGAAGATTCTACAAACATAGATACTTTGGAAATCTTTAGATTGTAAATGGACCGAGTTTATTTGCAAGCATTTCAAGAGGATTTGTAAGAAAGTAATATTGTAAATTATAGAAGAAAAAGTGGTTGGAAGTTGGCTGAACACGATTGAATGCACATGCTAAAAATAGCATTGGAGGAAGTTATAGTAGTGCCGGGGAATTTAGGGAAATAATGGATTTAATTGTAGAATTTGCATCTGAGAAGGTGGTTGTATGAGTAATTCAATTGCCCCGAACTTTCTAGGATTCTAGAAGTGTAGTTAACTAGGATGTGGATGTGGAGTACAAGTGGAATCCAAGTGGTACATTGATTTGAAATAGGTGGAATTAAATAACTAAATTTAATTAGTATTTAATTGTGAGGATATAATTAACCATTTAAATAAATAAATGTTTATTTATATTAGCTAGAAGGTGTTAGGAATTAATTTAATTAATTCCAAGAGAATGGTATAATTAAATTAATTTAATTGTGAGGAGATAATTAACCATTTAAATAATTAAATGTTTAATTATATTGGCTAAGAGGGTGTATGAATTAATTTAATTAATTCCAAAGGCATAATAGAATTAAATTATTTAATTCCAATGGGTAGGAATATAGCTTAGGTAATAGAATTAATTTTAATTAATTCTAAAGGGGAATATTTGAATGATGGAATTAATTTAATTAATTCCAAAGGGGTGTATTGCGGTGAGATAGAATTAATTTAATTAATTATAATTAGATAGAAGTGGGATAGAGTATGTATGTATTTTTAGGGTGTCTACATTTTGCCCCTCTTTAAAGTGCTATTGTGAAGTAATAGTGCTTTTAAAGATAGTAGACACATGCAGATTGGTGAGAAAAAAAATTGTGAAGCATCAAGATGCCCCAACATGCAAAATGGTAAAGGAATGCCCCTCAAGTGGGTGGATGATGTAGCAAGGTGGTGGAGAATTTCTTGATAGGAAGAAAACAAGGGATTAAAACAAGGATGGGAAAGGAATGTGTTCATAGCATGAGCATTATTTGGAGAGTAATTTTTAGAGCAACCTGATTTTTGTTGTTGCACAATAGAGTTTTCACTATGATTATAAAAGAATGAAGATGGTGAACCCAGATGCGTGCAAACAAACACACATAACAAAGAAAAGGTAAGAAAGGAAAACAAACCCAATATAAAAACTAGGTGTTGGCACTAGGGTTATAAAGGAGCCATGATGTAATCACACTACTTGTAAGTGGTATAAAAAGAGTAAACATCAACAATGCAACAAAAATTTGAAAAATAAGACAATCAACTATGCCCCTAATGTATGCCACAATGATGATTAAGTAGATACAAATGCTCCCAAATGGGAATATGATCAGACTGAAAGAGAGGAGTTAAAGTGAATCCTTATGAAACTCTTGTTGAATCCGTTGTGCAAATGATCAAAGTTGAAATTACCCCAGTGAAGTTATATCATGAAGGAAAAATAATTGTGTGACTTTCCCCAAGAAGAGTTAGCATATCATGTAAAGGGAAGAAAGTGATAGTTGTAATATTGACACAATCACTAGGGTAATAGATAAAAGTATGATGTTTATCAAGATTGTATTGAGATGTTGAATGATTCACTTTAAGTGTTTTCCAATTGTAGGATTTCTATGATAAGTGAATGTTTGTTTGAAAGTTTTGTAATTTTTTTATTTTTTGGATTTTTGAAATATATTATTTTTTTGGATTTTTGCAAGTTTTGAAATACAAATGCAAACAAAAATGAATACATTCCATGGCTTAAATAAACCAGGAGGAAAACACAACACGTGAAAATGAAAAAAGATATAAAATAAACAATAAAAAGAAACCCAATATGAACAAGAAGGAACCACACCAAAGTTATATGTGAACTAGGATGTGAATAAATTTCCTGTAATTGGTCCACAATAAAGATAAACAAAGTAAAACACAATGACAAACTGAAAGAATAAAAAACATCATCACAATGTTAACAAACTGCAACAATACAATACAACGTGTAAAAAATGACATCTAATGACACTCGAATGTGTTCCACATTGAAGAACTAGACAAATTTGAATGCCCCCAAGTGATAGCTTAGCACGCGAGAGGATTGGATCATGGTGAAGAGTGGAGTGATACTTAGATACTCTGAAAGATACTCTTGTCAGATCCCATTGAAGTTTGATATGTATTGGATTAAAATGTAAAATCCAAGTGTGCCCCAAGAAAATTTATATTGCGAAAGGGTAAATGATTTCCTCGGGAATAGATATACACCATGGGAAATAAATATGAGTATGTTCTGGAACAATCATGAGGAGCACCATCAAATGGTGAAATTTTTGAACTGTGTTATCCAGTTGTTGAAATTTTGTCAAACATTATCTGAATGTTTTGATTATGACAATTTGAAACTATTTTTGGAGTTTTGGACAATTTTATATTGTTTTTGTGTTTTTGAATAATTGATATATTTTTAAAAGTTTTGTGAGACATTTTGATTTTTTTGTATAGTACAACTTGGTAAAAAGGTACACTGCTTGAAAGAAGGTACAAATAATTAAAAGCATTACATTCCATTGTCATAAATGTAGATGATAAAATGATGATGTGTGTCACTCCGCTCATTGCTCCACACAACTAGGAAGATGTGAGGGCTCATCACCAAGAGCCAAGAAGGACATGAAAATGAGACGAATAGTGATATATTAAAGGGTGAAGAGAAAGGATGCGATGGCACAAGCTGTAACAATGATCCATATGAGAAACATGTAACTCATCTCCAGTCAAGATTACCTGACTGATTACAAGATGATTCCACTTTATAGGTTTTGACTTGACTTAGATCCATTGATGGCCTACTGATTGGAAAAATTTAGTTTGAAGGAATTGGTGTCTCTTAACATGAGTAGATAAATTTCTTATTGGGTTTTTGGTTAAGCACTTTGATTTAGATTTCATAAAGGATTTATTGAATGATTATTTATTGTTTTTTATGAATTACTCCCTACATGTTGCCCCATGCCATCAATAAAAGGCAAGGGCTCAACACCGAAGACAAAATGTAGGTGAGTAAGGGATTTCTTTGTTCCCAGTCTCATACTTGCCAGAAGAAGTATGGGCTTATCACCAAAGATTGTGAAGGATGAAAGGTGTATTGATTTTATATTTTTTTTATTTTTAGATTGATTAAATTTGCCTTGTATGTTGATAGTGTGATTTTGGGAAGGAACATTCTTCCCCCAAGTCTTAACCTCATGCGACTAGTAGGACGCAAGGGTTCAACACCGTAGATTGAGATGGGTGATCAAAAAGGACCGGGTAAATAAGTTTAGTGCTTTTAGTTAAAAAGAGAGCTTATTTGAAATGATTATTTTTTCATCAGTAAGTTTCAAGACAAAGCGTAGGTCAAATTATCTGAAATGGTAGAAACCATAATAAAAATGAGACACACAATGCCCAAGAGGAATAAGGTTAACATGTTTCATAATAGATGAAGAAGGTGAGTATATGATAATGGTATGATTAAGGTATCTTCCAATAGATGGAATTCCTAACATTATTTGTACACACTTTTCCATTTCTGATTGGAAAACAATGCTCTAATACTAATTTTTATTCTCTTTTTGTGATTTTTGAGTTTTCTGAATGTTGGCGGATGTGGACTTGAAATGGACTTATACAGAAAGATGTCCATGTTTATTGAAGTTGAATGGTCTTGAGATATAAGACTTGTGTAGATGAAATGAAAGTCAAGAGGGAGAATCAAAAGAATCGATAAGTTCTGAAATATGAGACTTGGATGGACATGAGAAAATTCAAAGGAGTGAAACTGAAGTTTTGATAAGTCTTGTAATATGAGACTTGGGTGGATAGGATCCAAGTCAAAATATTGAACCAAATAATTTGATGGGTCCTGAAGTACTAGACTTAGGTGGGTGGAGGATCCAAGTCAAAGGATGTGTGACTAAATAATTCTTTGATGAGATCGAAAGACATATGTGATGTTAGAAGAAGATTGTTGATGCGGGGAATATTTTGAGATACATATTCACTGTGAGATAAATAGTGTGAGGAAAGAAGGATAGATCTCTAAATGCATAATGAGGGTTCCTTGTAAACCATAGAGAGGAGATGTTTAATGTTACTCTTTCTAGGTCGTAAGTTAGTTGATTGGACAAAATATTTGCAATTAAAGCTTGAAATGGTTGAATAAGGATATTCATGGGTATACATACCTCAAATAATGTGTGCATGTAGATATCTTGACAAGTAGGAATCATCATTGATGATATTCCTGTAGGATGGATCATGTGAGGTATAATGGACATGGAAGGTTGTGTTGAAGGAAGTGTCCAAACTTGTTGTGGTTGTATTTCGACAACAAGACTAGAGATATTAGGTGTAAGAGCTGGAATGAGAAGAATAGAATGAAGCTCAATTGTTCTTGATGAAGGACCCTCCTCTGCCATGTCAAGTGTTGAAAGAGAGTCTTGAAGAAAATTCAAGTTCTCATTAGGTGTTAAAAGATTGTTGTCCAAAACAGGTTCAATGTCCATTTATACTATAGGAAGAAAATATATAGAAGAAATGGATTAGTTTGAAAGGGGAAATACTTGACCTTCCTTGTGATCTCATAGAATGTTAGTATGAATAGAAGTGGGAATAACATTCAACTCTTCATTTGAAGGTGTGGAATTTGACACGTCATTAGTTGTAAGAGATTCATCATCAAGATCTACAAATATCTCCATTATCAATTAAGTCTTGGAAATATTTCTTAAAATGCACACACTTATCTATGGAGTTTCCATCAATACGATGAAAATCACAACATACATGAGGTTTTTACCAATATGGATTAGGTTATCCTTCAATCAAAGGTATTGTAAGGGGATATTTTATCATCCTAGCCACTTTGAGTTCATGAAAAATCCTAGAGAGACTTTCCCGAGAGGTGTTAACTTACGTTTAACTTTACGAGGAGTAGTGTCTTGGCTAGGTTGTATGATTTGATTTTTGATTTATTGGTCATGTATGTTGGCCATATTGCAATTATCTGTGACACCAACAGTGATGAAATTGTAGTTACAATTGATGTACCAAGATTCATCATCAGAAGCTCTAGTACGGTGATTATTGAGGGTGAGGTTTGTTGAAAAATGTTTGATGAAATTCTCTGAGAGGTCCATGAAGGTAGTGATATCTCCATTTGGAAGGTGTACGAACCAATCCAAAGCTTGTTCTCCTATACTTCTAGGAAAAAGGAACAAGAGAAAGCTATCATTATATGCCACTTCATGGCATGCTATGGAAAATTCTTTGATATGTTGTCTTGGATCAATTTTTCCCTTGTATTTGTCAAATTTGGGAATCTCAAAAGACTATGGGAAGGGTATGCGTAAGATGTCCATGTTAAAAGTGTATGGACACAATTCATCAAAATTGAATTGTTTGCATTTTTTTTGCATACTTACAACGATGTCTTTCATCATTTTCCATTCTTGGGAAAAGGATGAATTGTATAAATACACCAGTGTAATGAAAAGTTAGAGAAAGTGAAGAAAGGTATGATGAATAATGTAACCCTTAGAAAAGTGCATGCTAATATGAAGCGATGAAAATGTTTGAAAACCTTGACTCCTAGCAAATTGAATGCTAAGATGGAAGAGGAAAGAAGATGGAAAAAGTTTTACCCGTAGAAAAATGAGTGCTAAGAGGATGAAGCAAAAAGGTTAAACGAGTGTCCATATCTTAACAAAATGATGGTAAATAGAAAAAGGATGACAATAAGTTAGATGTGCTCTATTTTGTAACAAAAATGAGTGTTAAAGGAAGATATCTTGAACAAGGTGGACTTGGTCAAATCATAATCAAAAGAATGATAAGAGTTATGAAAAGATGTAAAAGGGTTAACTCCTAACACAAGTAAGTATTAAGAGAAATGAAAAAAGGGGAAAATTTAAACGTGTTTGACATTTAACAAAAAATAATGTCAAGGAGACAAGATGTAACAAGATGAATTCGATCAACTCCTAACAAAATGTGTGATAAAAGTGACAACAATAGGGGACTTCATAACACCTAAAAAAATGAGTGATGTTAAGGTGGAAGATGGGTTGAAATGCTAGTTTAGAGGATTCTTAACAAAGTGAGTGTTAAGGAATACGAAGAGGTTTGAAATGATTTTACAATAATTTAAAAAAGTGAATGTAAAGAGGGGAGAGATGAAATGTTATCATTCTCAACTTGTGAAAATTGTAAGTGTGACAATAGGAGACTTAAAACACGTTGGATGATGCTCAATTATTAACGAAAATGTTAAATGAAGAGACTTAGGAAAGAAAATGATGGATTTTCTCAACCTTTAACAAGATGAATGGTAAAAGTGGATACTTAATAAGATGATGATCAATTTCAAATCTTAACAAAAAGTGTGTTAAAAGATAAGACACGACAAGGAAGTGAAAGTACTAAAAGAATGAAAAGGTAAAGGTCATCATAAGAAGTGAATAAATGATGATAAAAAGGTCCGAATCTCACAAAAAATGGAGATAAGAGACAAGGGGGAAGTGATGGATTAGTGACCTCAAATTAAAACAAAGTGAATGCTTTAATGAGATAAGTGAAGAAATATTGAGGATATCGAAAATACAACGAGAATGATTGCAAATTACGACAACATAAGATGATAGGATAAAACAAGTGGAATATGTTGTAACTCAATGAAGTGGATGTGAAATACGAAAATGTAAGATTGAGTAGATAAAAATATTGAAAAAATGTGAATAAGTATAGAAAGTAAAGGTGAAATGCAATAATGTAAAATGAGGAATGCTTAGAGTTCAACAAAATAATGTTAAACTTAAGACTTACGATGATGAAAGATCAAGGTGATCAAGATATTTCTTGACTGTGATAAAGCAAGTATCGTAACATCAAGAATTAGATGAAAATGAAAGTGCTCAAGTGTGAATATGGATTTCCATAACCCAATACTTAGACACATGTACAAAGTGACGAGATGGACGAGAGAGAAAAAATGAATGATTAAAGTGAAACACAAGTGTGTAACATGTAAGAAAAATGAAAAGTGGTGGAGTGAAAGTTGTGGCCTCTACCTTAGATTGACTTGAACAAGGTGTGGATTCCTAGGTAGCTCTCTCAACTAGGTGTCAGTAGTATATCCGAGAAAGCATGGCGATATTTCTCGTTGAAAACTTTACTTTAGCCCCTTTGAAAGCTTTGAGAAAAATATTGCTAAGAATGAATCGCACTTGGGTCACCACTAAGGATATCTATGACTCTAACTCACAAATTATTTACTAGTCAGGTAGGAGAAAAGGTTCCCATTTTGTCCACCAGTTCCCTCAAGGTGTGGACTACTTTGGGGTTCCTAGAACCACCCCCTTTGTTATAGCTTAAGGATTATGCCAAGGGGGTTATGTTCTAGTTAAGCAGTCGAGTCGTAGCTCTTAACTGAACCTTCAAATACAAAGTGTTTTGAATGTGGTGTTTTTTTAATCTTGATGTTAATGTGGTTTGATTGTACTCCTTTAGCAACTATAGTTAATATTTTTTGAGTGTTTTATCCACCTTTTTTTAGAGCGGGTCCTACGATAAAGGTTTAGAAAATTATCATTAGGTAGGTAGAGGATAATCCAAAAGAAGCAAGTTCACGCTTTTGATTTCCAAGATCATTTAAAAGCACGAGGAAAGAGCATACACGTAAAACAAGCTTTGATTAAAAAATAATGTTAATTCCCAAAACAAATAGAAACCATCATGTTTCTAATTTTTTAGATCACTTTTAAAGTGCGAGGAAAGAGCATACGCATGAGGTTGTTACATTAAAAAAATAAAAATAATAATAAATTAAAAATTAAAAATAAAAAAACTACAATTTTATTTTTTGAAAAAAAGATAAGTGTTAGGAGAAATGAAACCATAAATTTTTGTAAGTCCAAATTAGAAAATTATTTTTCCATTGCATATATATTTTCAATACCTTTCTATAAAAAAGAAGTTATTCCAAGTTCGGGAGAAAAATTAATGGCTTTCGGAAGATGGGTTATGGTAGTGCTCTTAGTGAAAATTTTGAACGTGAGAAAAACGCCAGTAGCTGGTTTTTTTGGTTTTTCGACTTCTGTACTTCACCTGAGAAGCTAAAATTTTGACAGCATGGTTAAAAAATAACAATAAACATAAAGAAAGAGTTAGATCAAAAAATGACTAACTAAAATGAAATAAAGAAAAAAGTGGGGATTCCCATTGGGCGTGCCAAAATGTAAGCTATGAAAAATTACATCGAATGAAAGAAAAACAATAAAATTGCAAACCTTCCAATAATTCCTTCAATGCAAACCTTAGTAAGGTTGTGAAGACTTTGTCTCGGAACCTTGCAAATGAATGTGGTTTCTCTTGAATATTCTCCCAATGTGAGTGCAAATGCTAAAAACATAGATACTTTGGAAAGCTTGATTGCAAATTGTGAGTTTTATTTGTAAATAATTTAGGAGGATTTGTAAGAGAGTAATCTTGCAATTTATAGAAGAAAAAGTGGTTGGAAGTTGGTTGAACATGGTTGAATGCACATGCTAAAAATAGCATTGGAGGAAGTTACAGTAGTGCTAGGGCATTTAGGGGTAGTAATGGATTTAATTACAGAAGTTGCATCCGGGAAGGTGGTTGTACATGCAATTTAATTGCCCCCACCTTTCTAGGATTCTAGAAGTGTAGTTAACTAGGATGAGGATGTGGAGTACAAGTGGAGTCCAAGTGGTTGTTGACTGAAATAGGTGGAATTAAATAACTAAATTTAATTAGTATTTAATTGTGAGGAGATAATTAACCATTTAAATAAATAAATGTTTAATTATATTAGCTAGAAGGTGTTAGGAATTAATTTAATTAATTTCAAGAGAATGGTATAATTTTTATTTATTTATTATTATTGGAAAATAGTTTTTTGAAAGGGACTATACCCTTGAGAACAAAAGAGGGCCTAGAAGCCAGAATAGGAATGATAACCAGAACAAACAGGATCAAAATCCAAATGGGACAATGTAACCCAAAGTAGCTCAAGAGCAGCTACCCCATCAAAACAAAAAAACAACACGAACACTGCAGGAAAGCAGCAAAAAGACAACAAAAAACAACAATAATTACAAAGAAGTGCAGTAAAAGCACCCACAATTACTTCTTGGCGGATTTTTCAATGCTGGAATTGATATTCTGCCAAGAGGTGAACATAGCCAATGTCGTCATGTGGGCAGAGTCAGTAACATCTAGCTGTTCAATGGTCCTTTTGCTTTCCTTATTAGTGCCCCAAAGGGTTCTTCGGAACTCCGCTGAGATTGGAGATGTTGCGGACATGCTATTCAATAAACTCTTCAATTGCATTAAAAATGGCCATATTATAATCATGGCGAGTCTTGGCCTTCCCTAAATGGTTTCTAAGGAGTTCATCTTCTTGTATATATCTTCAATCTGACTATTATCCATAGCCACCTCCTCCTCCTCCTTCCTCTTACCTTTTTGCTTTGCCAAGTTTTTAACCTCTTCCTTCAACAGCTTCATGTCAGCTTCTAAGGCTTCCAACCTTTTTGTGGAGCTCTCAATATGTACTTCCTGAGAACTAGCACTACTAATATGAAGGAGGTTATGGGAAATTTCAATCTCTTGAGGAACCTTCCCCACAGCAGGGGTATCAAGGTTCAGTCTTCTAGAAGACACAGTAAGCGAGTGCGGGAAGTGGAAGTGAAAGGGGTGGGAGCAGAGAGGTGGGGGGAATGGAAGATGGAGCCGAGAAGGCCGGTAGAGGGGTCACAACACTAGTGGTGGGTATAGAAGGTGGAGAGATGGGGCTAGCGGTTGCGGTACTGGGAAGAGGAGGAACAGAGAGAGGGAGGAAGGGATACTGGGAGATCAAAGAAGACACAATTTATGCAGCAAGAAAATGAGTCCCTGGTGTAATGGAACCACACGAGCATGCTTTTGAAACTCCAAAATGGAGCACTCAAGAGAGTTAAGCAAGATAGTGGGGGAAACATACCGTGTGACTCCTACGGAAGTGGTTGAGGAACACAAGATGCTTAGCGGGCACAGTGACGAACCTCCCCTCCAAAGAAATGAAACACACCATCATACGGGTAACCTCATCAAAAGGTGAAGGGATCAAACTAACTTGCAGGCCCACCGTGACAAAGACCAACTTCTCAGTTCCCTCAACAAATTTCCTCTCCTTAGCTTCTCTGTCAACCCTTTTATTAAAAAAGTGGTACCCCTCCATGCCAAGGCCAGTTGCTTCAGAAATTAACTCCTCGTTGATCGAAATCTTCTGCCCTCCATAATCCACAGTGTGATCCTTCCACTCCTTCACAAAATGCACCTGAAATACTTTGGTCATGGCCCTGAATCTTCTCCATAAAGTTGGTGATGCCTCCCTGGTGAGAATATTCCAGAGCTCCTCATTATCCTTCCATTCCGGATCCACGCTGGGCTCAATCTGGCAAGGGGCTCCCCCCATTCTCCCCATGCTTAACTACTTGCAAATAAAAATTTCAGAATCCTTAAGAGCGCTAATATCAGTCCTGCCTTTCACTATTATTATCGCACATAGTGAGATTGCTGATTAGAATAGCCGTTGCTTTTCCCATGAATACCTGAGTGATTTGTTATGTCCCTGTGAAAGCCCACATGTGAGAACTATAGTCCTTTTGTTAGCCCACTCCAGATCATCATTATCTTTATTTCTGTCTTGGTAATCCGTAATGCCTTGAATACAAGTTGTTGAGAGCTCAATATTGCCCGCATGCGCGACTTTCATTTCCATATAAATCCACTTGAATTTCCCATTATATTTCATACAATCTTGATTGTCCGTCAAGATTTGTATGAGTGTTGTTTTAAGGTCAGCACGTGTGAAAGTTTTATTAATACACTCTTATCCCAAATCTTGAATTTGCATGTACATAGATGTCGCTTGAATGTTACTTTGAAGTTGTTCAGGAATGTTATTATTATCCCAAACAATGTGGTTAACATTAATGCCATAATTAGCCAAAGCATCTGCCACCTTGTTACCCTCCCGGTAAGTATGCATGATCCGAATGTTATTGAAGGTTTGGCAAATACTTATGGACTCCAAGATGAAATCCTTGATGTTCCAACTTGGAGGTGAGCACTGATTAAGATGATTAATGATATTAAGTGAGTCCCCTTCAAGGATGAGGTTTTGGATATTATGAGTCTTAGCAATTCTCAAGCCCCATAAAGCAGATAATGCTTCGACGAAATGGTTGGTTTGAATTCCCATTTTTCTAGCATACTGCAATAATAAAAGCGCTTTTATGATCCCTGATCACTCATCCCCCTACCGCAATCCCAGGGTTACCCTTAGAGGCCCCATCAAAGTTCAACTTATTCCAATTAAAATCAGGAGGATGCCATTTAATCAAAGATCTATCAATACTATTCTTTGGAGTTACTACGACTATTGTCGGCTCCTATCTTCCAGTGGGATAAGATATGTTCTTCATTTTCTGGATAACTCTTGTTCTTGGGGGGTTTAAATCTAGCAATATTCTCTTTGATATCATTAGAAATTTTACCAATACTGAGCTTGTAGTTTTGATTTTTATTTCTAAAGATAATATCATTTCTATCTTTCCATATCCTCCAAATAATATGAGGAATAACTAGCTTCCAGATCCTTCTGACAACACAATGCTTATAGGGTGGGCTCCATTGAGTCCATAGCTGATTGAAATCCTTTGGCACCACCCAGAAAGCTTCAAATTTAGAGAGGGAAAAACTCCATATTCTGGTAGCATAATCACAATGGATAAACAAATGACTGATATCCTCAGAGTCTTTTTTACATAGATGACATCTATTAGGCATTATGAAACCTTTTCTCATCAGGTTGTCAGTGGTAAGAATCCTACCTCTGAGCACCAGCCAAAGGAAGAAATTTATTTTAGGAGTTAACTCAGCCATCCAAATCCTACTCCATTTGAACTCAATTTGACTACTGTCGAAGAAAGTATTATATCCAATTTTGACAGAGTAGTCCCCATCAATAGAATTATTCCAGACCAATTCATCCTTAGTATCCAACTGACTTAAGGGAATAAGATCTAACTGATCTTGAAGGGAGGAAATATTTTGGATCAGATCATCTCTCTCCATAGAAAGTTTTTTCCATTTCTTTCTGTTGCCATTTCCCTCAATATAATCCTTGATTTTAGTGCCATACTTGTTTACAAGACTGTCCTTGACCATCCCAAATCTATCCATAAGACTGCCATTAAACCAGTTATCATCCCAGAAATTTATATCACATCCATCCCCCACTTTCCATTTACTACCCTATTTAATGAAATTTCTGCTCTTTACTAGATTGTTCCAAAAAATGGAACCAAAGGGGAGGTGCTCATCTTGCAGGAAAGAAAAGATAGTTTGTTGATTTAGGTATTTAGCCTTAATTAAATCTATCTAGGGTTGTTTCTCTGAAAGCATTCTCCAGCCCATTTTCACAATGAGAGCCTCATTCATTTTCTCGATGTCTTTTATACCCAGTCCTCCCATAGACTTTAGAGTACAAACCTTATCCCAAGAAACTAAGTGAAATTTAAACTTCTCCTCCATGCCCTGCCATAAGAATTTTTTCTGAATCCTCTCAAAATTTTCTTTGAAGGAAGAGGGGATCTTATAGAGTGACATGATATAAATGGGCAGATTTTGAAGAGTACTTTTTATGAGTAGGCACTTACCAGCACTAGATAAAATGGCTCCTTTCCAACCAGCCATTTTTTTGAAATCTCTCCAATAAATCATCCCACACCTTGTTAGAGACTTTTTTAGTGCCGAGAGGAAGACCCAAGTAAGTGGCTGGAAGCGCACTTATTTTACAGCCTAGAATTTTAGCAATTTTAAGTTGTCTTTCTTCAGGAGTGTTGAAGAAGAAAATGGAGCTTTTATCATAATTGATCTCTTGCCCAGAAGTAGATTCGTAGAGCTGCAGAATAGCCTTGGTAGCCTTAGCTTCAATGATGGAAGCCAATAGAAGGAGGATTGTATCATCCACAAATTGCTGATGGGAGACAGCTTGGCTGATGGAAGTGGGCTTTGAGCCTTTCAAAAGACCGTCATTGACTACTTTACCAATTGTTCTACTAAGACTATCAGCCATAAGAATGAAGAGTAGGGGGAGATGGGGTCCCCTTGCCTTAGCCCTCTGCTGCTAGTGAAAAAACCCACTGGCTCACCATTAACCACCACTGAGAATCTGACCATAGAGATACAAGCCTTAATAATTTTTCTGAATTTGTCTGAAAACCAAATTTAGTTAAGACTTTGTCAAGAAAAACCCAAGAAACCTTGTCAAAGGCTTTATTCATATCGAGCTTAAGCACCATATTTGATTTTTTATTATTCTCCATAGAATGTATGGTCTCATGAACCATAATCACTCCATCTTGGATAATCCTGCCTTTAATGAATCCACTCTATTGCCTTGAGATTAAATCATTCATAATGAGTTGAAGCCTAGAAGTAATAATTTTGGTAAAAATTCTATATATAGCATTCACAAGGCTGATGGGTCTAAAGTATTTGAAGTCTTTAGCATCCATTTTTTTTGGGGCCAGCACAATGTGGGTGTTATTAAACTCTTTCAAAAGATTTCCAGTTCTGTAGAATTCATTCACCACTCTGAGAAGATCATCCGAACAAATTTCCCAAAATTTCGGAAAAAAATTAATGGAGAAACCATCCAAGCCTGGAGCCTTATCACCTTCTAAAGTAAACACAACTTTTTGCAGCTCTTCAAGCATGACAACTTTAGTGATATTTTTAAATCTTTTCTCCTCAATTTTATCTTGGGGAATAGCCTCCAGCATAAAATAATTAGCCTCAACATTGATGATATTCTTCTCATTAAGAAGTTTTTTATAGAAATTTAGAGCTTCTTCCTTGATGCTATTGGGGTCTTTTACAATGTTTCTGTTACTTTTAGCCACTTCCATGATCCTGTTACAAGCTCTGTTCTTCAAAGTGGTCATATGAAAAACTTTGTATTCCTATCTCCTTCTTTAAGCCAGATAGCTCTAGACTTAAGTCTCCATAAAGATTCTTCTCTGCTGCAAATCGTATGTAGCTCTGAAAGAATATTCTTTTCATTAGTTTGGTCTTCAACGGATCTCCCCTTTGTATCCATTTTGATTTCCAAATCCTGGAGCTTTTGTTTTAACTTCTTTTTATTATCAAACACATTGCCAAAAACACTTTTATTCCAGATTTTAACTTACTTTTTAACATTTTTGAGCTTTTGAATCAATCTAAATTGAGCAGTGCCTTCACCATTCCAACCCCACCATTATTTAATTTTGTCGTAGATGTTGTCATGCTCCATCCACATATTTTCAAATTTAAATGAGCTTCTAATGGGTTTAGTCCAATTGAGAAGATTTAAAGCAATCGGATTGTGGTCCGATCCAATTCTGGGCAAGGAAGAGAGGTGGAAGTCTTGACTGAGAATCCATCTAGCAGAAATCAGGGCTCTATCCAATCTAACCTGGATAAGATCTTTTCCCAACCTTCTATTATTCCAAGTGTATTTATTCCCATGGAGATCCACATCTAAGAGATCAAGTTTAACAATAAAATCAGCAAAATCCTCCATACCTGTAGAAAATCTGGAGATTCCTCCATATTTTTCACCTAGGTTTAGAGGAGAGTTAAAATCACCCATAATAAGCCAGTTAGCTATACTATATTGGTTTCTAAAGATCTTAAGATCAGTCCAAAGTTTCGTCTCCCACTAGCCGTATTAGGGGCATAGATGTTAGAAAGGATCCATTCACCATTGTTCTCAATAGCAAGAAAATTGATAGCAAGATGATTAGTGCTAGCATTAAGAACCGTACCAGTACAGTTCCTTTTATCCCAAAGAGTAGCTAGACCTCAGAGGCTCCCTGAGAGTCTACCGCCACCATTTCAGATTTTTCCCAAAAACTCTTTTTATTAGTTTCAAGGATCTTAGCTTTCATCTTAGTTTCCTACAAAATCAAAATACTAGGACTACTAGAATCACGTAACTCCTTGATGATTCTCTGCTTGGAGTTTCCATTTAGACCTCGGATGTTCCAAGAAATAATCTTCATTTGGAAGGATTGGGAGTTGGGATTGCCTGATGGTTCAATTGACGTTGAATGCCATCTGCAATGTCTCTCTCAGTTCTCTTAGATCTAAGAGCCTTTTTTGAGGGCCTTCCTCTTTTAGAACTACCTCCAAAATCTACTAGTCTTCTTGCAGAAGATCTAGTAGTTCTAGATGTTGAGGTTTCCCAGTTGTCCTTTTTCTTTTTCTTATCACTATAAAGCAATTCTAGGATCATTTCAAATCCTTTCATTCTCTTTTTCTTTTTTGAAATGACCTTTGTGAATCCAGCAGATAGTTCCTCATCTTCTTTGACAGGCGTTACTTCTCCCTCTTCACGCTCTTTCTGATTCCTATCAATTGAGTGTGGATCAGTTGATTCGATGCTATAGCAAGTAGGTGAAACCGCTGACTTGTTTGAAGCAAGGAGGTATATCTGTAGATAATTTACCATTGCCCCTAGGAGTGTTTATCTGCAAAGTTTCTTTAAAATCCAAGCTATCCATGTCCAATATTTCCTCATTGATGCACAGAGGTTTATCTTTCTCAGCTTCCTTATTGCTCAAAGGATGATATTGATCATTAGGGAGAATGGTATAATTAAATTAATTAAATTAATTTAATTGTGAGGAGATAATTAACCATTTAAATAAATAAATGTTTAATTATATTAGCTAGAAGGTGTTAGGAATTAATTTAATTAATTCCAAGAGAATGGTATAATTAAATTAATTTAAATGTTAGGAGATAGTTAACCATTTAAATAATTAAATTTTTAATTATATTAGTTAAAGGGTGTAGGAATTAATTTTATTAATTCCAAAAGCATAATAGAATTAAATTATTTAATTCCAATGGGTAGGAATATAGCTTAGGTAATTATTGTCTCCTAAAAAATGCTTTGCGTTTACATAGCCAAATTCAAATTTTTTGAGCTCATGTCCTTTGTTGGTGTTTAAGCCAAGTTCGAGATTTAAGAATTTAGAAAAGTCATGCCCTAGTCGTTGTTTAAATATTTGTTTTGCTCGTTTTGAGAAATTCTCCATCTCCTGGTCTATGCATGAAATATCCTCTTTACAATCTCCTTTGTGATCAAAATTGTTCACTTGTTCTATGGCATGGGTCATCAAATCATTGTTTTGCCTCCATGCCTCGTTCTTGAAGGAAATTCAAAAATTGGACTCAAAATGATGAAGTTTTCTTTCCTCGTGTATTTTCCACAGTCGGGATGATGGGCGTCTTTTCCCCATCAAATTTTGACCCCAATAAATGTAGGTACGTGGTCAAATCCTATTAGATGGGGAGGAATGGGATTTTTGGTGAACTTAACACTTTTGGAAAAAATGGTAAATGTTCCTGTGGCCTCGGAAAGTTTGAAGTTGCCAATTTTGGTTCATTGTGGAAAAAGTGGAAGTTTTTGTCCCAGGATGCACAAGTTCACGAGGGACACTTGGGACCCGAAAAGCTGAAATTGCTGATTGCGGAAAAAGTGGAAGTTTTTGTCCTAGGCTACACAAGTTCAATTGGGACACTTGGGACCTAAAAAGCTAGATCGGCCAAAAAATTCAAAAGCGTGAGAGTGGGCAGTGGAGGAAATTGAGTTTTTGAGCCTTTTTCCAAAAAAGGTTAAAATGTTTAGAAAAGATCCGTGACCCCATCTCCAACCAGAACGTGCCACATGTCCTAGTCAAATCGAGTAGTGGGTCAGTGGAGAAATTTGTGTTTTTGAGCCTCTTTGCAAAAAAGGGTGAAAAGTTAAAAAGTGACCCGTAGCCCCGATCAGGCTTTAAAGGGAAAAAGTCAAAGTTGAAGCCCATAGGGAGAAAGTCAAAGGTGAAGCTGCCGTTGAAAATTTGAAGCGAACAAGCGGGTCATCGGGGGGATTTGTGTTTTTTATCCCCTTTGTAAAAAGGTGAAAAGTTAAAAAGTGACGCGCAACCCCGATCAGGCTTTGAAGGAAAAAATCAAAGTTGAAGCCCACGGGGAAAAAGTCAAAGGTGAAGGTGCCACGTGTCCTAGTCAAATCGGAGTAAGCGGGCTGGTAGAGGAAATTGAGTTTTTGATCCTTATTCAAAAAAGGTTAAAATGTTTAGAAAAGAGCCACGATCCCAATTCCAATCAGAAGGTGCCACATGTCTAAGTTGAAAAGTCAAAGCAGGGGTGTGGGCCAATTTTTTCCAAATTGTCAAATCTCTAAAAAATCTCAAACTTCAAAATTTTTTTCCTCAGTAACCACTCTAATCCCTTCCTACCACATGGATGACTTGATTTCAAATCTATATGAGCAAATCAAATGGTCTATATTTAAAGCTGGAAAATTGAGTGTAGCGGTCGCTTTACAAGATCGATTTTTAACCCACCATGAGCATTTTCTTCACAACAAAGGAATTTGAAAAGGTGTCGAGGATTTGTAAATATTGTAACCATTTTGACAAAGGATATAATGGCTTCTCGATGTCATTCCAAAGGTTGGTGATTGATTTTCAAAAATACTAGAGTGCTATGTACCTGGAAAAGACAGAAAACGCCATTCTTCTTCTATTTTCTCTTCTTCCTCAAATTTCTTCCATTCTCAAGCTATGTACAAACTCTACTCGAGCTTCAATAAGAAAATAAGGAATTTTTTCCTCTTTGATTGAGGAATTAATTGGTACTTTGTGACCAATGAGTTTCATTCGGTCTTATAGCTTCTCCTACGGATTTTTTTCTTCTAACTATAAATGCATGTAAATGAAATTTCTAATTAATGTGTGTGGGAATCTGATATTCTACTCGCAACATTAGTTTCTCCTACCTTCATTCTCACTCCCTTTCCCCTTCTCAGACAAAGTTCTTCTCTAGTGAGAAATTGCTAGCTTTGTCATAGGGTCAATGGAGTGCCCCTGTTGGATATGTGGTCGAAAGGCCATCATTGAAATCCAATTTTTCACACATGCACATATGGAAGATGCAACATTCAAGTAGAGGGAATTAGATTCCCATAGTGTTGGATTTGAAACTCACCAATTTGTCCACAAAATTTTTTTCTTGCCAACATTTTTGGCACCCACCATGGGGAAGATTTGGCAACATCTCGCACTCGAAAACGACCTCGGGGTCATAAAATACAAAAAAAAAATTCTAGAAGAAAATTTTCTGGAGATTGAATAATCACACAAACTACATGGATGTAAATCATGGCTATTCTAGGAAATCCTCCTATTGAGAGACCTGATTTACTCTTTCACATCCAAGAAGACATTACTTCCGATCGAGAGAAGCTATTTGGCATAAGAGACAAAGTGTCAATCAATACTTCATTGCCATAAGGATTCTAGACCTAGAAGAGGAACATGTTGTTGAACTGGAAAGGCAGAGACAAATTCCAGCACCCCAGAGAAGAGTGTAAAATTTCAAGCTAGCTGATAGAAGATACACCCAAAAACAGAGACAAGGAGGACAAAATGACCCCATTTTTGAAGAACTTCAAAGAAGACAAGAGCTTCTCAGAATTTAGGGGCCTCCCCTTCATCAAGCAACCGGTCACGTTGAGAACTTGAGTGTTGCTAATCCTTTGGATGGTGAATTTCCATACATCAACGAGAACCTTGATGATTTCACTGATGTAGAAACCAAAGAAGAAGTTAGAGAAAGAGAAGTAAGAGTGGAAGAGGAAATAAGGGCTCAACTTGAAGAAATCGAAAGACTTCAAGCCGAGGCAGACGAGAGAGCAGCAATAGAGGCCACAACTTTAGCAAGGTGGGAAGCTAGAAACAAAAATAGAATGGGGGATCGTGAGGCCCGTAGGCCTAATGTACCATGGGGAGGAAATACTGGTCCACTTGCTCTTCCACAACCACTTCATGACCTCCCAAGAGGCTCAAGAAAGAACTTCCCAAAATTCAAAGGGGATGGTTCTCAGCTCCCTGAAGAACATGTAGCAGAATTCATCACTGCTTGTAGAGTGTTAGGATTCAAAGATGAAGATGTTTCAGTTAGGCTCTTTGTGGATTCACTCTAAGAAAAGGTTGCTAAATGGTTCTACATGTTGCCCCCAAGATCTATTACATGCTGGGAAGATATAAGAAGTGCATTTGAACATTGGTTTAAGATCATAGAAGATTGTCAGGATCTGCTGGTCCAATTGGTTCAGATGAAGAAGGAGACCTATGAATCAATGAGATATTTTGTAGCAAGGTATGATAGGTTGATAAGAAGGATCTTAGAGGATGTGGTCCCCTCTGAAAATAACTTAAAAAGGTTCTTCATCGTGCTTTGACATCGAAGTTGGTTTCTTCCTCTAAGAGATCAACCGAGAACATTGTGGGAAGCTAAAGAATTTGCAATTGAGATTGATGATGATCTAATTATTTCTGACAAAGTGAAAGGAACAAATGGGAAGCAAAAAGGACAGAGTTCAAATTCAGTCACTACTAATCCAATGTTCCAAAAAATGGAAAATGACCTAGTGGCTTTGAAGAAGTAGTCTGTCATAAATCACAATGAGGAATGCTTCAAGGAGACCAAATCCTCCTGATAGACCAAGAATTACTCCACCTCCTCATAGGCTTTCTCTTGAAGCACCACCAGTCAATTCCATCTATGACACTAGGGAATCATAAGAAGGAATAGACATTGAGGAAACTGAAGAAGAAAGCTTGGATGACTATGAAAACTATCTTGAAATTTAAGAGGTTGGCATGCATAATTGCCTGATTAAATACATTGATGATGAGGAGGAAGGTGATGAAGAAGCTCCAAGTTTTTCATGTGCTGTTTTCACTCATACACACTCCAAGAATGGTGTCTTAGCCTCAGTAGTTCAGCAATCGAGAGTAGGAAGAACAAAGAAGATAGCTCTTCAAATCCTCCACTAAACAAGATCATTAGTAGGGGATCACCATTACCACTTTCCATGGAATCAGCTAGAGAGAAATCAGATTCACTAGTTTTCAAGGATCACACTGCTGTGCCAAGTAAGTTATCTAATTCTTCTCCCAACTCAAAATTTTTTAAGAGAAATTCTCTTCTAAATGTTGGTTCTACAAGAACATCTAAATTTCAATCAAAGGCTACACCCCCATCTCCTTCCAAGCCAATTACTACATTTGAAAAGGAGAAACCAGCACCAAAAGTAACAAAACCCCTGTCATTTAAATCCTCTCCCACTGCTGGAACCTCTTCCTCATCTACCATAACTCCATTTGACTTTGTGGAGCATGCAAGAAAAACCAAAGTTTAGCTCTCTGAGATTGAATACCTACAAACACATCCTACCCAACTTGACAGATTCATCAAGGTAGTTCATGGTAGTAACCCTTTTTCTTCAAGCCCAATCTCTAAAGGCCTATTACCCACACCATCCATACCACCTTCTCAAAACATGTTAGCCCTCAGTGCCTCCACCACCAACAGAGTTGATCCTTTTTACCTATCACTTCTCATCAAAGGTTTCTAGCTGAAAAATTACATTATAGATTCTAGAGCCTCAAATAATGTGATGCTAGAAAAATTTGCAAATGCTCTTGGCCTCACTTTGACCTAGGTAAATGGCACATGCTACTCAATGGAATCCAAACAAGTTCCATTGGTAGGAAGGATTAAGGATGCTCAGGTTGCACAAGTTGATTACCCTGATAAAAAGATACTCTTGACCATTTTGGTAAGCGGACATCCCGACATATTTTGGTATGCCGTTGAGTAGAAGTTTTGCGAGAGATCTAGGTGGAGAAATAAAAATGGATTGGTCATCTGTAACTATCCTAGTGAAAGGAGAAATGAAGATCTTTTCAGTAGGAAAATGAAATTCATAATAAGGAAATATGATGATCCAAGAGCTAACATCCTCTTTCAAGATTGTGGGATAAGAAACTACTTCCTTACATCGCAAAAGGAAGAGAAATTTCCACTCCTCATGGAGGAATAAGAAGATTAGATTTGGACAATGGAGTTTGATGGCATTCATTCAGGAAGCGAGGTTTAGGAGCCGGTGTATTATTATACTCTCCCTCCAATGAGGTATATCCTTTTTCCTACAAGCTACAATTCAATAATACAAACAATACTACAGAGTATGAAGCATTTCTCTTAGGCATGAATGCAGCAGAGGACATGGGAATCAAGAAGATGAGATGCAAAGGTGATGTAGAGGTTGTGGTGAAGCAATTAGTGCCAAGCAATATCAGGTAAAAAATCCAAGGCTCATGCACTATAGAAACAAAGTGTGGGACTGCATTGAATCCTTTGATGCATTCTCCATTAAAGTTATCCCTAGGGAGCATAATGAAAAGGCTAATTCTCTAGTAGTGTCAACTTCCTTAGTGACACCTCATCCTTCTTTTGGCAAGGATAAAGTGACCATTGAGATGGTGTTTAGACCCAACATACCAGACAATGTAAATCACTGGCAGGTCTTCAATGATGACAATCAAATCCTAGCCTTCTTAGAACAAAGGGATAACTTCAATAATATTTTCTTTGAAGGAAGTGAAAACCCACACCGTGAATCAATCCCCAAAGAAGAGAAGGAAGGAATTGAGGGAATTGAAAAGAGGGAGGAATCAAGGCGAAAGGAAACAAAATCCCCAAAGGCCTAGTTTCTTTGGAATACCTCTTTGACAAGCATGACAAGTTCATCCAAGAGAAATAAAAAAACTCTTCTTGGTGTCCATCTGATTTTGATCAAGGAAACATTGGCACTTTAGAGAATCCAAGGATGGTTAACATTGGTAAATGCTGCTCACTAGAAGAGAAGAGAAATTATGTTGCTTTGTTAAAAAAGTACTCAGATGTCCTATCCTACTCCTATGATGAACTCAAATCTTTTCACCAAAAGGAAATGCATCACTATTCCTTTGAAGTAAGGAGCCAAGCCCTTCAGGAAAAAACAAAGGCCCTACAATCCAAATATTTTTGATGTTATCAAAGAAGAGGTGACAAATATGCTCAATGCTAGAATCATTTTCCCAATCCACCATTCAACATGGGTGGCTAACATTGTGCCAGTAAGGAAGAAGAAAAGGGAAATAAGGATTTGTGTAGACTTTGAAATCTGAATGAAGCATATCTTAAGGAAAAATACCCCCTTCCAATCATGGATCATATTTTGCAAGCAATCACTTTGGATCTGAGATGCTCTCTTTGCTTGATGGATTCTCAGGGTATAACCAAATCAAGGTGGCAGAAGAGTATTGCAACAAAAAAAACTTCACAAGACCTTGGGGCACTTTTTCCTATAGTAGAATGTCTTATTGCTTGATCAATGCTGGAGCCACTTTCTAGAGAGCAATGGACTTGGCCTTCAAATATTTGAAACACTACATTGTCATTTACTTTGATGACCTCATGGTTTTTTCAAAGAGGAGGGGAGACCATATCAGTCATTTGGAGCAAGTCCTTACAAGGTGTAGGAAACATGACATTTCTCTAAATCCAAAAGCAGTGCATTTTTGGAGTCACAGAAGGTAAGTTGCTGGGACACATTGTGAATAAACATGGAGCACACATTGATCTTGAAAGGGTCAGAGCTATCCAAGCACTAGCCTTATCAACTAGCAAGAAGGGAGTTCATTCATTATTTGGAAATGTAAACTTCCTTCATCATTTTGTGCTTGGGTTTTCTGAACTGACTAAGCATATAAATTCCATGATGAAACCTCAAGAAAGTTTCAAGTGGAATAAGGAAGGAAAAATAACATTTGAGGAGATCAAGAAAGCCATTGCCAAAGCTCCAACTCTTGTATCTCCAGATTTCAACAAGGAGTTCATCATGTATTGTTATGCATCAGAACATTCAATCTCTACTGTCCTTGTTCAGAAAAATGATGAAGGTTTGGAAGAACCCATTGCTTTTGCGAGTTATCCTTTGAAAAATCATGAGCTAAAGTACAACCAATTGGAGAAATATTCCTATGCAGTGGTCAAAGGTATTAAAGTTTCATATTCTACATCCTCGATTCCCATACAATGGTGATGGTCCCTGGAAGTGCAATCAATTCCATTTTGACTCAACAAGATCCGGGGCTAAGAGAGTAAGCTAGATGGAAAAGACCCAAGAGCATGATTTGGAGATTAGACCCTCTAATCTAGTAAGAGGAAATGGTTTGTTCAAGCTAATTGCTGAAGATGAGGCTCTCAAATCTCGGTAGGGAGAAAAAAATGGTGTTCGATCAACCTATTCAGGAGAAAATCCACATGCGTTCTTTGTCACCATTGCGATGAGTGGTATATTGACATTTCTTATTATCTCACTTATGAAGAATGCCCTCCTCATCTTGATTATAAACAAATAAGGATACTCAAGATAAATTCAACCAAGTTTGTGATCTGGAATCATGCACTTTACAAGAGATGCCTAGATGGTTGTTTCCTCATGTGTGTAGATAAGGAGCAACAAGAAAATTTTCTCGGGGCATATCATGATCAAGCTTGTGGTGGAAATTTCTCGTGCAATGGTCACCACACATAATATCCTCGAGAGGAGATATTATTTTCCCTCCATCTTTAGAAACTTAGGATTGGCTTTCCAAATGCAAAGTATGTAAACAATTTGTTGGAAAGCCACAACTAGTTCTGGCTGCCACTCGAGCTTGTGGTGATAGAAGAACCATTTCAGCAATGGGGGCTAGATTTTATTGGTGTTCGAATCCTCATTCTAGTGTAGGGCATACTTATGTACTCACTGCAATTGATTACTTCACCAAATGGGTGAAAGCCATCCCGACCAAGAAATCCATCTCTGAAACACTCTGCAACTTCATCAAGGAGAATATCATTATTCATTTTGGAATACCATAGAAAATTGTTGTAGATGATGCCACCTATTTCTCTTCTAAGAAGATCACAGAGTTTTGTTATGGATTTGGAATGTCCCTATCTCACTCTTCTGACTACTATCCATAGGGAAATGGGAAAGATGAGTCAAGCAACAAGAACATTGTGACCATTATTCGTAAGTTGGTAGATGAGAATCAAAGGAACTGTCACAAGAAGTTATATGATGCATTGTGGGCTGATAGGATCACTCCTAAGAAGGTAATAGGTATGTAAACTTTCCAAATGTTGTATGGAGTTGAGGTAGAGATTCCCCTCATAATTGAGATTCCATCCCTCAAGTTGCTGTAAGAGAATAGAAGATGGTCAATACAAAGACTCCATTGACAAGAGGATCCTCTTCTTGGAAAAGCTGGAAGAAAGAAGATGCCAAGTGGTGGATAGAATTAAATAACATCAATTAAAAGTGAAGAAGATCTTTGAAAAGAGAGAAAATCCTAGAGAATTCAAGGTTGGAGACTTTGTCTTGCTATGGGACAAGAGAAGAGAACCAAAGGGTAGCCATGGAAAGTTTGATTTGTTATGGCTCGGCCCATTCCAAATTCATGGAACTTGTCTAGAGAATGTTTTCTCCTCTCATACTTGGATGGAATGCCATTGGAATTTCCTCGAAGTGGGAAATACTTGAAATTATATCATCAAATAAAGTGGGTTGTTCCCCATCTTGTACCATAAGTGATTTTCGTAGGTGTGTTTTTCCTTTTTCTGTTGTGTGGTTCTGATTCAGTTTTGTTTGGTTTGTTATGTGTTTTCTCCTTCTTCCATTCTTTCTCATAATTGTACATGACTCTACAAGGCCCAATGGATAAGGCACTGGTCAACATAATATGTTTTGAAACTTGATATTATGGATCCTCATGTCATGCCCTAGCCATGCCCAGTTCACGCCATGTCCCTAAGCTAGAGCCAATTGTTGTCTTTTGAAAACTGCTCTGCATTTTCATAGCCAAATTTAAATTTTTGAGCTCATGTCCTTTGTTGGTGTTTAATCCAAGTTAGAGATTCAAGAATTTAGCAAAAGTCATGCCCTAGTGCTGTTTAAATCTCTATTTTGCTCATTTTGATAAATTCTCCATCTCCTAGTTTGTGCACAAAATATCCTCTTTACAATCTCTTTTGTGATTCAAATTGTTCACTTGTTCTATGGATTGGGTCGTCAAATAATTTTTTTCCTCCATGCCTCTGGTTCGTGAAGGAAATTCAAAAATTGGACTCAAAATGATGAAGTTTTCTTCCTCTATGCATATTTTCCATAGTTGGGATGAAGATCATATTTTCCCCATCAAATTTTGACCCCAATGAATGCAGGTACATGGTCAGATCCTATTGGATGGGGAGGAACAAGATTTTTAGTGAACTTAACAATTTTGGCAAAAATGGTAAATTTACCCCATGGCCCCAGAAAGTTTGAAGTTGCTGATTTTGGTTCATTGCGGAAAAAGTGGAAGTTTTTGTCTCAGGCTACACAAGTTCATGAGGGACACTTAGGACCCAAAAAGATGAAATTTCCAATTAAAGAAAAAGTGGAAGTATTTTTCCCGAGGTTATGCGAGTTCACGCGGGATACTTGGAACCGAAAATCTTAAATTTTTGATTGTGAAAAAATATGAAGTTTTTATCTAAGGTTACACAAGTTCAATTGGGACACTTGGGACCTTAAAAGCCAGATCGGCTAAAGAATTCAAAGCATGAGAGCAGGCTATTCGAGGAAATTCAGTTTTTGAGCCTTTTTCCAAAAAAGGTTAAAATGTTTAGAAAATAGTCGCGACCCCATCTCCAACCAGAACGTGTCACATGTCCTAGGCAAATCTGGGTAGTGGGTTGGTAGAGAAATTTGTGTTTTTGAGCCTATTTGCAAAAAGGGTGAAAAGTTAAAAAGTGACCCGCAACCCTAATCGGTCTTTAAAGGAAAAAGTCAAAGTTTAGGCCCAAAGGGGAAAATTCAAAGGTGAAGCCCATCGTTGAAAAGTCAAAATGGACGAGCGGGTTGATGGGTTTTTTCATTCCCTTCATTTAATCAAATTCTTGTTGATGTCATATCAAACCAGGGGTGTGTCTAAAGCTATATGCAACAAGAGTACTTTAATTGATCTAGTACTTGACTGTAACTATTTTTATATTTTATGGGGGATTTCTTTAATGTCTTAAGGACTTCTTGGTAAAACCTTATTCAAATCAAACTATGAAAACTTGCATTGAAAGGAAACACACCATGCAGAAAGGAAACACACTTCTTTGTGGAAAATAAACACCCTTGCTTTTGAATGTAAACACTTAGATTAAAATGCTTGAAAACAATTGCAAGAAATATAAAGATTTATCTAAACACGTGTAAGAACAAGTATACAATAGAATTTAACTAAAGAACTAAAACAATACAAAATTAACAAATTTAAGCTATTTGTTAAATAAATATAAATACCAAATAAATGAATATCCACGGTCCTTGGGGAGTGGGCCCTTGCTCCTCCTTGAATCAAGATTTTAACAACTCAGAATTATCTCAAATTAGAATGGCTATTTTATTGATGAAAACATTCAATATTACAAAACATACTAGATCTGGATACTTAATCTATTTCTTTTCTCTATTCTATATCTCTAATCCTCTATTCTATCTAATGCATGTCTACCTTTATATACATTTTACAATCACAAGCTGTCTCAATGATTATGATGAAATCAAATCATGCCCAAAATAGATGTTGAGTCGGATAGTGGTTGATTAGATAGTTGTAGGATAACTCTTCCTAGATCTGCGTTCAGAAATATTCTCGTCCTTCATGATTGTAGATGTAATTTTTTTGGATGTGGTTTAAAATAGATGACTCCCATCGGTTCCAGAACTTTGGAGAAGTTCCGAGAACCATAGGAAATTTTAATAACCAAAACCTATGAGAGTTAGGAGATGTCCCTAGGAGTTCGGAACTAAGTTTGAAAATTCAGGAACTAAATGCAGAGTTCCGGAACTAAGTCCGAAAGTTCCAGAACTAAATGATGATTGTGTGATGGAGTTACGGAACTACTTTAGAAGTTCCAAAACTAAGCGGTGTAGGAACAGATGCTATCAAAAACATATTGAATGCCACTGCTTCATTTCCTCGACTGATTAGACCTGCTTTATTACAAAACTGAATTTAAACACACACTACATTAGGAATTTCAGAGATTTTAACATTAGGATCACAATCAATCAAAAGATAGACAGTTACATCCTAACTCATATCAAATTAACTAAAAGTCACACAATGCAATCAAACTTAATCAAAAGGAGAGTATGATGAGATCATATATTATACATTAATCGGACATATTATGGCCTCATCATTTCCCCCAAACTTACTTGTTTGTAAGTCCCTTTACAAAATCATTCTTCAAAAGTGGGATCATATGTTTTGCATTCCATTTGATTTCTCAGATCAAATGGCTAAAACTAAATTTTCCAATGCTTAAGCTCAGATGTACTGTACCCAGCTCCTTTTTCTATTTTCCTCTCCCACTTTTCAAATTTAGTAGGGTCTTGAGGTTCTCTGTTCTACCAAGGAGACATGGGGGTGAGAAGTAAAGGTTTCCTTGTTCACATTCCCATCCATATTTGGTTGTAGGTTTCATTGACTTGGGAATTATTGTGCATAATGCTTTGGCCCTCTCTAAACTCCATATCAGATTTGTAGGGGAAATTACTTCCCTTCTTTTCAAAGAAACAATAAGGAGTTCCCACCTTTTTGAGTATCCTTCATAAATATCTTCAAATTTTTCCTCCTCATAGGAGGTGAAGGCATCAATACTCTTTTGTAGAATGGTAGGGTAATGTGTCTTGAATCTCTTATCAAAGGCATGAGTTCTAAAATGTGTGAGGAAGGCAGAAGGTTTACCATAATGAGCTCTCATGCAAAGGCTTGTTGAGCTGGCTTTCAATAAAAATTCAGATTCTCTTTCCTTCCATGCAATTTGGTTTTGCAAAAGAGAGACAAATGCATTGAGCTAGCTCTCCCCTACATATAAGTTAATCATAAATCTTGTATTTTTCTCTAGCATATAATTGCAAAGATAAAATTCACACAGGAGATTTTTCTATTCAGGGTTGGATAGAGAGTAAGCTACCATGAATTCATATTCATATTTAGTTCATGTGGAAGCCCACATACAATTATTGACAACTACCGGTGAATTAACTACTCTTCCAAAAACACACTATATGCAAGAGAAGGTCTCTGCGGGAAAGAAATTTCTCACTTATAATACAAACCATATGAATTTTGGCAAGAAATTTATATTTATTTCCTTCCTTCTTATAAAATTTTTCTTCCCATTCCTTTCTTGCCTTCATCTCTTCCTCCATCTTGGTATTTAATTCCTCATTTGATGTTTTGGATTCTCTGAGCTCTCTAAAAATATCATCCCATTGTTTTTTCAGTGGAAAATAGGTCAACTCAGTTTGTGCAGAGGCTATGGACACATCACTCTAGTTTCTAGAAGTCTGGAAATCTTCCTCTTTTTCTATCACCAATTTGCTTCTGGTTTCGATAATTCCTTAGTTTTGGCTGCAAGCTGAGTTGTTAGCTCATTAATGAGTGTTTCCCTTTGTTCCAATTTAAGTTTGAGGAAGTCCAATTCCTCATCTTTTTCTCTGATAATGAGCTCTTCTCTAGAAAAGAATAGAGCATGTTTAACTTGTTGTCTTTCCTCTTCCTCTGAAATTATTTGAGGAGTTTGGAATTCTTCCTCTATTAAAGGAAATTTTCCTTTTCTTATCCTAGATGCCAACTCTTCTTCTTCATGTGGCACTACTAAAGGTTTAGCCAACTCCTAAAAATATTGATCATCAAATCTCTCTTCTCCTCTATCCATTTCAACATGACTTGGCTCAGGTGGAGTCATGGCCATGTTGCCCAAAATGTCAGCAACTTCCTCTTCCATCCTTTCCTGCTCACTCCTTACTTTTGGAGTTCCCCTTGACCTCTTATAACTTCTTCTTATCACGGGAAGTTCAACTTTCCCATTAGTGAATTTCCCTCTAGAACTTCTTCTTCTTGTTCTTTTTGGTTCTTTTGTGGGTGAGCTATCATAAAGTCGAGAGACATATATTGGTTCTTCTAAAGCAATTGTGGAAGAAGGAATTTTCTTCACAAGCTGAAGGATCTGCTATTTTTATCTTTCTCACCGACCTTCTTTTCCTTGGTATGTTTTCTCTTTCCATTTCTCTCTATCCTCTCAGGGGCATCAATTTCTAGATTAGTGAAGGAGAGAATGGGGCTAGAATTGTCCTTACGATAATATTTGGGTTTTTCTTGAACTTGCCAAGAAACTTGTCCCAAATTTCTTCTCCATTATTTTTGACGGAAATGGTTTGGCATATCAAGTGAATTAGACCATGATGCCTAATTTTTCCAACACCCCAGGAATATCTCTAAGCCATGGTCTTAATGGAATCAAAGAGAAACCCTGGGAGGTTTATTATGTATACAAGTTTGGTGGCTCCATACTTTAGATATATGATCATTTTTAATACTTCTTTTCCCCATTGCAGACCCAAACTAACCGTCACAAAGTTAAATATTTTACTATCCAAAATGCAACCTTGTCAAAGGGTTTGGGCAAATTGGCCCTTCTGACCCCTTTTATGATTTTCTTTGTATTATAGATATACTGGGGTTCAAATTCTTCTTCTTGCAGCAAGACTTCTACCAGTTCTTTCAAAGTCCCCTTTACAAGTTGTGGGACATGAACAATGGGTACTCCAGACACATTACTTATAGTATTTACAGAAAAAGGAATAAAGACATTTCTTACTTTTGTTCTAGACTGTTCTAGATTTATGATGAATTCTCTTACCAATTCGTCATTATGCCTTGAAAATTTCTTCAGGAATTCAAGCCATCCTGCATGCTCAAAGATGGATGCTACTTCTTCATCTGTGAGTAGCTAGGAATCATCCTCTGGTTCTGATTTATTCTTAATCCCCATATCGGCTTGAGTTCTGTCTCCCTTGATTTTTTGTGAATTGGTTGTAGGCCTTCTCCTTAGCTATGGAACTAATTGCTTGGCTACATAACCTCTATTTTTAGCTGTGGAATTTTATTTCTTAGCTACGGAACATCTGAATTCTATGTTATTTACTATGGAATACAAACTCAATTCACTGCTCCTTCCTCAAGATATTCGTAATATTTATCTCACTTGATGTTTGCAATAATGATTACTAATGATAACCATGCCACCACTTATTCCATCCAAATCAATATCATGATTACACACTTGTAATCATAATGTATAAATAGATGACTCATCATACCTACTTTTAAATTAAGTCACATCACACATGTAAACATTTAATCAACCCTAAATAAGTTAAAAGACATAATTACCATCCTTGATGATGTAAGCCTTTTGCTATGATGACTCATCATTCCTACAAGTGGAACAAAACATGATTAGATAAGACAACTAGAATTCAAAATAATTCCTTTATTTGAACTAGCCAAAAAGAGGTCAACCGCCATTTGTTGGTTTTCAATTGACCTTGAGAGAATTTATTATTATATATATATATATATATTGGGGAAGAAGACGCCATTTGTTGGTTTTCATCTTCTTCCCTTTATTTTGGATCTATCATCTGATTATTTGATCATTTTGGAAGAGCTGAGTTCTTCCATATGATCAAATTCTTTTTGCTTCTTCAATCTTCCTCAAAAATTTATTCTTAGTGGGAGGATTTATATAGAGTTTCAGCCTATGTCTATTGACCAAGAGTGTTCTGCTGCTGCCATCAATGGGAAGTAACATAATAGAAGCATTGTCAAAAATCGATCAATCGATAAGGTCCCAACCATCTAGTTCTCAATTTTCCTTGAACTATTGGTACTTAGAGTCAAACAATAATGCCCAGTATCCTACTTTGAATTTACTTTTCTTGATATGTATGTCATGCCATTGCTTCCTTTGCTCTTGAATCATCTTTGTCTGTTGAAGTGCTTCCAACCTTAATTCATCTAACTCATTGAGTTGAAGGATTCTTTCTTTTTGAGCTACATTCAATTCAATTCCCACATTCACGCGTTGTTCTCAATGTCGAAGTTCAAATTCTATAGGAAAAATGGTTTTTCCATAGACTAATTCATATGGTGAAAACCTGTTGTAGTTTTCCAAGTTGTATTATACACCTAGACAACTTTAGGTAGTTTTTTACCCAATCTTTTCTCCTAGCTTCAATCGTTTTGGTAAGGATGTTCTCCAATTCTCTATTTGTTACTTCATTTTGTCCATTTGAATGTGGATGGTAAGGAGATGACTTCTTATGATTGATTTGGTAATACCTTATGAAAGCTTGGATCATATTAGACATGAATTGTGGTCCCTGATCTGAAACTATGCTCCTTGGTGCTCCAAACTTGATCATAATTTTGTTCCAAAGGAAATCAACAACTGCTTCCTCATTGGCATTTGTCAATTCCTGCACTTCGCCCATTTTTTCACATAGTCGGTAGAAACAAGAATATATTACTTCCCTTATGAAGGAGAATTAAAGGGACCAAAAAAATCCAATCCCCATATCTCAAATGGCTCAACCACAACTTGAGGCTAAAGAGGCATTTCATTGGTGAAATTTGGTTGTCCCATACTTTTCAACAAGGATCACACCTCTTGATATATCTTTTCACATCCTTGTATGGAGATGGTCAATAATAACCATTGCCAAGTATCTTATGAGTTGTTCTTTTTGTTGAATAGTTTACTCCACTTGTTTCATCATGACATACTCTGAGGATTTCAAAGATTTCATCCTCTCTTACACACCTACGCAAGACAAAATTAGGACCACACTTAAATAGAATTCCATTTAACCATTTGAATTGTGCACTAGTTTTAATTAACTTCTTTATTTGTTTCTTAGTGAAAGAAGGAGGGAACTTGTTGCAAGATAATTTTCCATATCAGCAAACCATGGTGTAATTGTTGATATTGCAAATAGTTGTTCATCTGGAAAGTTATCCTTGACTAGATCTTGTTCCCTTGTGGTGGTTAGTCTTGACAGAAAATCAGCTACCACATTATATTTACCTGGATTGTCCATGATGGTAATATCAAATTCTTGCAAAAGTAATAACCATCTAATGACTCTTCCTCCAACCATTGGTTTTTCATTAAATACTTAATTGTTGAATGATCTGTGTATACAAATATCTTTACCCTATAATATAATGTTTGAATTTATTGATTGTATAAATTACAAAAAGAAATTCCTTTTCAATGGTGGTGTAATTATTTTTAGTGGGATTAAGATGCTTGCTAAGATAGTAAATGGCATACATCTTTCCTTCTTCATCTTTTTGTCCCAATCTTTGCACCAATGGAATAATTTGAGGCATTTGTTTGGATATGAAATGGATTTTCCCAATTAGGACCTCTCAATATTGGGGCACTGATTAATTTGTTTTTAATTTCTTCAAAAGCATGCTGGCACTTTTCATCCTAAAGAAATTCACAGTCCTTGGTTAGCAAATTAAACATGGGGGCAACAATTTTACTAAAATATTTTATAAAGCATCTATAGTACCCAACATGTCCTAGAAATGATTTGATATCTGTGGGAGTCTGAGGAATAGGTAAATCTGAAATGATCCTAATTTTGTTTTGATCCACCTGAATTCCTTTTTGTGAAATATGGTGTCCTAATATAATTCCCTCATCCACCATCATCAAACATTTTTCATCACTAAGAGACAGGTTGTGTTGTTCACATCTTGTTAACACTCTATCTAGATTTCTCAAATCATCTTCAAATGTATCTCCATGTACAGTGAAGTCATCCATATATACTTCAACACAATCATTTGTTAGATTAGCAAAGATTGCTAGTGCATCTCTCTGGAAAGTTGATGGAGCATTGCATAAACCAAATGGTAACACTCTATAGGAAAAGGTTCCCCATGGACATGTAAATGCAGTTTTCTGATCCTCGTAGCAACTTTGATATGATTTTCCCCACTAAATCCATCCAAGAAATAAAAGTATTGTTTACTTAAAAGGTTATCTAGGACTTGATCTATGAATGGTAAGGGAAAATAATTTCTCATTGTGGCTTTGTTTAGTTCCCTATAGTCAACACATATTTTCCATTTTTGTTCTTTTTGAGAAAAATTACAAGAGTAGATAACCACTGGCTATCGAGATAAGGTAGATGAAACCTACTTGTAATAGTTTTCAATTTCTTGTTTGACTATATCCCTTAAAGCTAGGTTAATCCTTCTTTGAGGCTGCCTAACTGGTTTAGTGTTTTCAATATAGATGTGATGAGTGCAGATACTTGGATGAATCCCCTTCATATATTTTTAATCCCAAGAAAAATATTTAGTATGATTTTTAGAACATTAAACAATTTAGCTTCTTCATCCTCTTTCAACCACTATTGATATTTAAAGTTTTACTGGTTGAATTTCAACATGCTTGGTTCGATATGTGATGAACTAATTTTTGGAAAGGGTTTCATTAAAGTATTTAATGGACATGCATGTGGTAAAAACATATGGTATGTAGAAAATCTCCAAAATTTCCTTAAGACAAAATACTGAAAAAAGGACAGTAATGAGAATTATGATACTCATCTCTTTGCAAGCCAAATTCCAAATCGTCATTGCTACTTTCTAGAAATTCTTCACCACTTCCTAATGTACTTTGGCTGAAAGCTACTGATTCATCCTCTCCCCATGAGAAATATCATTCATCACGGAGTGAAATCATTTTCAATCAAAGAGAAATGTTGTTATCATGGTTACGTAACTAACTTGTAGTGGTTAAAGTAACTATAGCCATAGGTTTTGAACTAAGTTCATGGGTTTCATAACTAAGTTCTCGGGTTACGAAACTAAGTTCGTGGGTTCCAAAACTATTTTTGATTTCACTGAAGATAGCAGGTTCTCATCCAATGGTGTATTAATCATATCTTCTACTTCTCTTACATGATCCATTCAAGATTTTCATATCACTTGACTCCGATCTATCAAAGAAACAATTGTAGCTAACCATGGTCTACCAAAAATAATGGGATAACCCAATATTTTTTACCTATTGGCTACTATAAGAAAGTTAACTAGATATTCCCATGATTCCCATCATCGTCACATCCTCAATAATTCCTTTGGTTTTTCTATAGACTAATCGCCATCTGTGATATGGTATTAATAGGTTGTATACCCGTTAATGGTAATGTTTTGAGTATCCATTGTCATTACATTGATAGTAGCTCCCAAATCTATCAAAACATTATGTACATCTTTATTTCCTATAGATAAAGAAATAACAGGACTTCCTGGATCTCCGTATTTGGGAAGTAATACTTTTCCTACTAATAAATCAGCAAGTTTCCCATCTACGTTGATAGTCTTGGGATCTTGTCTCTTTCTTCAAGGCTTTTTCATGCATAACATTTTGATCAATTTGTTTAATTCTATAATATATTTAATTACTTGTAACAGTGGTATTTAAATATTCAATTTCCTTTATTCTGAACAAATTAATACTCCTTGATTTGTATATCTTCTTTGAATCTCTCGGGAAATGGAGTCTCGGTAGTATTGCTATCTGTCTCCTTTTCTTTTCTTTCTATATCCTCTTTTGGAACAAAAATACTAGGGTTATCATTTTTCTGTCATTTTATTGATTATAAGGGTGTACTATTAATGATTTTCCCAGATCTAGTTTGAATATCCTTACGATCCTTAACATGTAAATCAACTAATTTTTTAGGTTTTGTTCCATAAACAGGAGTTGTTATTTTGTTTGGGGTTTCTTCTTTGGTTGTCTTTGGCATGTGTTTGGACTACATTCTCGGTTTTGAATTTTTGTAGAGGATCCCATGATGGCCTATTGATTCTGATTTGGATATGTTCTTCCTTGGGAATAATTAGGGTTCCATCTAGGTTGTGACCAAGCATAAGGATTTCCTTGACCAACCCATGGTTGTTGATGTCCCTGAGCATACCAGGATTGATTTTCCCAATCTTGAGGGTTCCAAGTTGGTTGAGGTAACAAAGGTGGTTCTCCCAATTTTTGGTACTTTCTTGAGTAGCCCATGGCATTGTCCATGGATTAGGAGATGATATTGGCATAAAATACCCTTGGTTAGGTTGTCTCTGAATAAAATTCAATTCTTCAGTTGTAGATGAGGCACTGGTTTGTTTAAGCTGATTTTTAATGACATGAAGTAAAGAACAAACATCAGTATCATGTTCTTTAGATTCACGAGATAAGACACATTTATATTTTATCCAAAGAAAAATCTCTTAATGCATGTTTCTTCCTGCATCTAGGACAATACATAACCAATGGTTGAGTTTTGGAATTTGTTTTCCTGTAATCCATCCATAGTAGAGGTTAACTACACTAAAATGTTTGTTTTAAAGTTTGCTAACTTATCCATTAGTTTGTTCATATCTGGATTCAGACTTTTTACTAATTTTCCTTTTTCTAGGTCCACCTCTTTTTGGAATAGCTTCTACAAATATCTTTAATTCCATTCATTCTTATCTGATCAATGTCTCCCCCTCCTATCAAGTTAAGGGATTATCTAGATTTGTCATGCAATCCTTTGAGAAAAATGGTTTTACTTAATTCCTCTGTAAGCACAAATCCACATCTTTTGCTAACAAAGAGGAATCTGTCTAAATAGTCTTGTATGTTTTCATCCTCTTCCTGCTTGATTTTGAAGAATTCTTCCTTCCTATTTCTCCCTCTCGCTTGATAATCCTAGTATTTATCCAGGAAGGTAGTATGCATTTGTGCCTAAGTGCTAATAGAGTGGATGTTAATCCCATGAACCACTCCATTGCTACATCCTTCAAAGTGAATGGAAACAACTTGAGTTTTTGATTATCTATTTTATAATCATAGGTGCAGCATAGTAATCTTGAATTCAAAGAAATTGGTCAAGATTTTCGGATGATATCCCTCTCGAAGGTGGGTAAATGTGAAGGGTGAGATATTTTTCATTGATGTGTCATCATCTCCCAATTGGATTGGATAGGTAAAGGTCCTCGGGTACTCCCTCAACTTCTCGTGCCATTTCAAAAATATTTTTGAAGTTTCCTCCCAATCAATGTGGTAAGTTGTATGCTTTGGGGAAGGTGAAAAATCGGGGTAGTAGGAGGTTGAATACTCAATTGCGAATCAAAACTTTCCCTCAATGGATCTTGGGTAATAAGCCTTCTCCTAAAAGTTCTACTCCCTTCGAGGTGACTTATTTAAGAATTCCAAAAATGGCAATTGTTTCTTGTCTAACATGCTTTTCCGGGGATGGTGGTGCCTCAAATTCTCGATCAATTTCCTTACTTTGACTAAAGGATGTTATGAATTCTTGTGAAGATTTTTTTGGAAGGAATCTACACCCTCGTGAGTATCTTGGTCTACTCATATATTTTGTGATATAGTAGGGAAGATTCTTGACTACTAGATGTATGTTTTTTTGCTCTTTCTAACACTTAATTAGAAAGTTCTAAAAGGTTTTCCTCGAAATGATGCAAAAAAATTATGGGTTTATTCATTCCCTTCATTTAATAAACTTCTTGTCGATGTCATATCAAACTAGGGGTGTTTCTAAAGCTATATGCAATAGAGTACTTTAAATGATCTAGTAGTTTAATATAACTATTTGTATATTTTATGGGGATCTCTTTAATGTCTTAACAAATTCTTGGTAAAACCTTATTCAAATCAAACACTTTGAAAGCTTGCTAAAATAAAAACACACTTTGAAAGCTTGCTTAAAAGGAAACACACCGTGCAAAAAGGAAACACACTTGTTGTTGGATGAAAAAATAAACAGGTAACACTCGTATTAAAATGCTTGAAAAAATTACAAGAAATATAAATATTTATCTAAACACGTGTAGGAACAAGTATACAATAGAATTTAACTAAAAGAACTAAAGCAATACAAAATTAACAGATCTAAGCGATTTGCTAAAGAAATATAAATACCAAATAAATGAATGTCCGGTCCTTGGGGAGTGGGCCTTTGCTCCTTGAATCAAGATTTTAACAACTTGGAATTATCTCAAATCGAATGGATATTTTATTGATGATAACATTTAGTATTACAAAACATCTTTGGATCTAGATACTTAATCTATCTCTTTTCTCATTCTATATCTCTAATCCTCTATTCTATCTAATGTAGGTCTACCTTTATATACATTTTACAATCACACTCGCCCTTTGATTTGTCTCAATGATTACGATGAAATCAAATCATGCCCAAAATAGATGATGAGTTACATGGTGGTTGATCGGATAGCTGTAGGATAACTCTTAGAGATTTGCGTTTGAAATATTCTTGTCCTTCATGATTGTAGATGCAAAATTTTCGGATGTGGTTTAGTATAGATAACTACCATTGGTTTTGGAACTTTGGAGAAGTTAGGAAACCATAGGAAATTGTTAAGAACCAAAACCTATGAGAGTTCTGGAGCTATCCCTAGGAGTTCTAGAACTAAGTCCGAAAATTCGGAACTAAATTTTGGAGCTTGAACTAAGTCCGAAAGTTCCAGAACTAAATGATGACTATGTGATGGAGTTCCAGAACTAGCTTGGAAGTTCTGGAACTAAGTTGTTTAGGAACATACACTATAAAAACATCTGAACACCACCGCTTCGTTTCCTTGGTGATTAGACATGATTTATTACAAAACTTAATGTAAAACACACTGCATTTGGAATTTAAGAGATTTTAACATTAGGATCACAATCAATCAAAATAAAGAAAATTACATCCTAACTCATATCAAATCAACTAAAAGTCACACAATGCATGATAAAAATTAATCAAAAGGAGAGTATGATGAGATCATATATTATACATTAATCGGACATATTATGGCCTCATCATGGGTCATCAGGGGATTTGTGATTTTGAGCCCCTTTGCATAAAGGAAAAAAGTTAAAAAGTGACCCGCAGCCCCGATTAGGCTTTGAAGGGAAAAATCAAAGTTGAAGCCCGTAGGGAAAAAGTCAAAGGTGAAGGTGCCACGTGTTCTAGTCAAATCAGAGTAGCAAGACGAGAGGAAATTGAGTTTTGAGCCTTTTTCCAAAAAAAAGGTTAAAATGTTTATAAAAGAGTCGTGACCCATTTCCAATCGAAGGTGCCACATGTCTAAGTTGAAAAGTCAAAAGCGGGGTGTGGGCCAATTTTCTCCAAATTTCCAAATCTATAAAAATCTCAAAATGCAAAGGGATTTCCCTCGTAACTACTCCAATGCCTTCCTTCCACGTGGATGACCTGATTTCAAATCTATAGGAGCAAATCAAATGGTCTATATTTAAAGTGGAAAATCAAATATAATGGTTGCTGCTGATGTCTAGTTTTTAACCCGCCATGAGTGTTTTCTTCACAACAAAGGACTTTATAAAAGTGTCTAGGATTTGTAAAGATTTTAATTATTTTGGCAAAGGATATAATTTCTTCTTAATGTCATTCCATAGGTTTGGCGATTGATTTTCGAAAAAGACCAAAGTGCTATGTACACGGAAAAAGGCAGAAAATGCCATTCTTCTTCTATTTTATTTTCTTCCTTGAATTTCTTCCGTTCTAAGCTATGTACAAACTTTTCTCGAGCTTCAATAAGAAAATAATGAAATTTTTCCTCTTTGATTGAGGAATTAATTGGTACTTTGCGACCAATGAGTTTCATTCGGTCTTGTAGCTTCTCCTGCAGATTTGTTTTTCTTCTAACTATAAATGCATGTAAATGAAATTTCTAATTAATGTGTGTGGGCATATGATATTCTACCCGCAACATTAGTTTCTCCTACCCTCATTCTCACTCCCTTTTCCCTTCTCAGACAAAGTTCTTCTCTAGTGAGAAATTGCTAGCTTTGCCACAGGGTCAGTGGAGTGCCCCTGTTGGACCTTTGGTTGAAAGGCCATCATTGAAATCCACTTTTTCACACATGCACATACGGAAGCTGCATCGTTCAAGTAGAGGGAATTATATTCCCATAGAATTGGCTTTAAACTCACCAATTTTTCCACAAAACAAATTTTCTCGCTAATGAATAATAAAATTAATTTTAATTAATTCTAAAGGGAATATTTGAATGATGGAATTAATTTAATTAATTCCAAAGGGGTGTATTGCGGTGAGATAGAATTAATTTAATTAATTCTAATTAGATAGAAGTGAGATAGAGTATGTATGTATTTTTAGGGTGTCTAAATTTTCCCCTCTTTAAAGTGCTATTGCTAAGTAATAGTTCTTTTAAAGATAGAGATCATCTGATTGAGAAGAAAATTGTGAAGCATCAATATGGCACCTATCCACAACCTAAACCATTGATCTTATGCCATGTTTCCTCTTACTTTCCTTTATACTACGACTTTTAACCCTTTTCGTGCAAATAGTAGCCATTTTATCCTTTGTTTTACGAGTTTCCAATTTATCTATCTTGTGGCTTTTAAATAGGAACCCGCTAATTCTTTAAGATTTATGCTGCCATGGGTTTTCAAATGCCAACGTTCAGCGGTTTTGGGAAATGGAATTTCATGGCCGTTTAGATGTCCCAGAATTGCTAAACAAATCACCATGTCTAGTTTTTATGTGGTATCCAAATTAACGAAGGGGGTAAATTTAGAATAACAATTACCACAAGTGCCTTAATATTTGTATACAAATATTTCCACCCCTCATATTACATGTGATTATGACATACAACTAACATCTATACCAAAGTACCACACAGTCATTGTCTTACATCATGGTGACTCTTTTTTCCATCCTGGTCCTAAACCAAAAGTTAAGTTCCCACCCCTTCTAAAAGGAAATCTATCTATTTTGATGAAGCTATTAATTGGATTCATGAAATTTTGTTAACAATAATAAAAAAGGATGTCAATTCACTTACCACACAATGACCATTGACCTCCTCCTTGATTTTAACTAGAAAGCGGGCCACCCCTTTTACAATTTCCCTTGTATTAATGGACACCATGACAATGATTACTATGCATTAGACTATAAATTCAAGTTATTAGAAGACAAATGAATTATAGATTTTAAGACATGACATCTAGACAAATCAACTTAACCTCCTCCATGACATTAAACTTTAGCAAGTGTTACATTTGATGAACATTACTCTATTGTTGCATCTGGGGATGTTTCTAACACCAAAGTTCTTCCTACACAGGGGAAATATAAGCCCATATACAAGTGGATAAATAAGTACCAAGGATTTCCCCACAAGTTAAACATGTAAATTTAACAAACCCTTTGAATAGATCAATTGTGTATCTCGTTAAGCTAAATATTTTCATTTAAATATCATAGTGCATTCTCAGTACCTTATACGACTACTCAACATTATGTGAACATAGTATTTTCATATATAATATTTTACTTATTACATCGCTAGTCCACACTTCTCATGTTCACTACCCTTAAACCTAAGTTTCTTATGGGCATATTTGAGGATCACCCACCCTTATTTATTTAAAATAGGTTTTCCCATCCTATATTCTCATGGGGACTTATATAAGGGCTATGTGTAGCCCATGCAACATGTCCTCACATGGCTATACGAATATCAATAGTAAGTCACAATAAAATACTTAGCCACATACACTAAATTCCCTTGTATCACAATAAAATATATATCCTTTACTACATCACATATCTTTCCCTAATCATCAAATATTACTATATAACATACACCATCCAAAACCTTCCTAACAACTAGATCACATCATCAAAATTCATAAGATTCCTTGTTGATCCTTTAGTGCAAAACATAATTCAACATCTCCTCTTCAATATTTGAGGAGTGATTCTTCTTCTAGTCCAGTACAAATATCTCATACACCATATACTAGTCCTTTCTATAGATTGTTCTTCTTCTAGGATCTCTTTGGAAAAACTTACTACTACCGTTCCATTGGAAATTGAGTCGTATTCTATAACACATCTAAGGATGGGACCTTCATCATATTTGAAAGTTGATTCACCTCCTCAAGAGCTTCTCATTGAATAGATTTCATTCTATCCCTTTCTTGTACATAATTATACACTAGAAAATCTAAAAACACTAACAAAAAAGGTAATTTTTATAAATATTTTCAAAAATACAATAATCAAGACCTATTTCTCTAGCATACATTGTTATAAATTTACATTATACATGTGTTTTTATCATTATGGTAAGATAGATAAAACTTTTATTCTTTACACATGTGTTCATAGGGTATATTGAACAGCTAAAGGATATACAAATCAATACATGATTATGGAAGCTATCATGGTTCCTTACATACTTATTCTAAGGAATCCCTTTGTACACACCAGGTGTTATTATTTCTTTATAGTGAACTTTCACTTCCTCATTATGCTTGATTATATATAGTGTATTTTATATATTTCAATCTAACAAGACTAACACATGTATCTTGTGTGGTGTTGATAGTTGTTGTTTTACATGCTTCTATATATCACTTTCCATATCATTTCATCACACTATGATACTCTTTTTCTATACACACTTGCTAGTAGTGTGTGTATTTACTTTTTACTACTATGATTATGGCCTAAGGGTCTTATTTGTCTTCTTACAACACCATGGGTGCGCCCTATATTTATGGAATCATTATTTTCTTGTGTGAAAATGCATCTCTTGTTTTGAGGCCTAGGGGACTTGATTGTCTTGTGACACCATGGGTGTCCCATGTTTATAGGCATCAAGCCTTTTACATGAAACTGTTTGAGCTATTATCTTTTCACTTACATATGCATTAATATTGTTGATTACTACTAGTTTCTTGTTGAAATTGTTTTAACTATTATTTTTGTTTCTAATTTTTCTATTGATTGTGCCATAGTCTCTGATTCACCTCTTCTTTGAAAGTCCAAGTTCTTCTTGATGGTCACCATCATAACCATTCATGTGATTTTTATGCTATTATAAGACTTGTCATATATGGTTACATATTTATTATTTTTATCCATGCACTCAAATTATTTATCACACGCACCTTAAAAGAGGGTGCATTCATCAGGTATGTTCTACACCTACATTATACACATACATAATTATGGGATCAAACACATGTAAAAATACTTGGAAACAACATCGACAAATAAATCCAACAAAACAAGCATAAAACCTTGCCAAATCTTATAATTACATGTCGTCACTATATAGAGAAATCTTATTCTTATAATAAGAATATTTCTTTTATAATAAGAGTATTTCTTATTTGATAATTCGGGGGGGTAGAGCTAGAGATGGTAAACTGTACAAGTTACCAAATACTAATATCATGTCTTAGAAATTAAGGGATCTGAAGGAGGCCCTATCGGTTGATCTCCTTCATGAAGTGAAGTGAGAAGAATCAAACTAACAATGGGAAAATAATCCCGTCAGAATCCAAAAAACCCCGGATCAAGGAACCCTCCCCACAATCTCTCTATTCTGCACTCACCCTCTCATATCGAATGAGAGGATGGTGGGGGTGGGGACCCTATCTACTAAATCTATTCTTATTAAAATCAAGAAATTTCCTTAATCAAATAACCATTCCATTATTCTATTTCATAACCTCACGATGAGGAGTAACCACTCATCCGGTAGGATAGTAGATAGTTGGGTCTCCCTCGCTTGACCAATGGGGAGTTTTCTAATAAATTCAATTTGGTATAGCCATATATTATGGTTAGGGAATCCCACTCTCCTAGCTGCAAATAGTTGATATGTTCTTTTCTATTCCCCCTTTCCCTCAAAAAACGAAACCTCGAGTTGGCCATATATATAAATAATTGACCCCCTATATATATCTCCCCATATAGATATGAGATGATCATTCTGATTTGATCATTGGGATCATCCTTGTTTTTCTATATAGATATGTTTATCCACCAATTAGTAGGGAAGGGGGTTGAAAAATATATTTACCACCACTTTCGAGATACCTCCATCACTATCTCCAGAGGAAGGAAGATCTTCTCATGGAAAAGAGGAGGATAAGAATGTTCTTTAGATATCCCTCGAAGAATGAGGAGGAGAAGGAAGTTTCTTACCTCTTGAGGAATTTGTTATTGATTTCATCACTAGTTTTTTTGTTTTGAGTGTATGATATGGTTAGGATAATGAAAACATTCCTATCCCATTTATATGATTTTCCTCGGGGAAATTACATCAGCAATTTCATATTTTAACCTTTAGAAGTATGTTTTTGGCACAATTTCAGATTGATATGACTTATTTTCGATCGGTTTAAGGGGCACAAGTATTTCATTCCTTATATTCTACTATAATATTTTTTAGTTTCAATTTCAAGGATATTAGGAGCATGGGTTTCCTTTCTATGGCTATATTTTAGCAAATTTTATCTTTATTAAATTTCTAATCATTTGTATGCCACATAGGGAGACTATGGATTAATTCATTTTGTTTATATTGTGTGTCCTAATTTATGAAATTAGTCATAGATCTGTCTACTCCTAGTATTGAAATTTATCTCTTCCTCAAACAAGTGCATTTTACCCACTCTCATTTGGTATATATCTAGGTCTCTTATCTATCTTACTTGATTATACACACTTATTTATTAAAAATTTCTGATAATTGAATGCATAAAATACCTATAGAAACTCATACTTTGAAATTCCTCATTGGGGTAGAAAAGTACATAGGTTCACTTTATAATATTATATTGCCCTATTATATGGTTTTTCCATGGCATACTTTGGTCCCAAATTTTAATTACACATTCTAATTTTTTCAATTACTTCCCCTTAGTTGGCCTTCTCAATTCAAAGAACCTTTTGAAGTGTATATAAGCAATTGAAACTCACCTCATTTAATACATAACACTCTTAAGGAGGCCTATTGAAAAATATAGCACAAAAGGTTAAAAAAGCTCCCTATACCCCCAAAAATACCTCTACACATTCATTAGTGAAGAACTATCTACAAACATGAAGCTTCCCAATAGGTATAGGGGAATTTTTGCCACATTTGTAAGTACTCAATGTAACATTCTGCAATTTTTGTCTATTTCTTAGGAAGGATAGGTTATAAAATGTGGAATGGATTATGTTATAAGGAATACACACACTATTTCATAGCTAAGTATGCAACAACATGTGTGTATGTATGTCCTAAAATTGATATACACACTCACACGTAGTTACATGTACAACTGTGCCACAATGTTTGTCATCCAATAGTCATAAGGTATTTAACATTTCACAACTTAATCTTGTTTTTCTTATGGTAAGGATCAACTTATATGTTGATTTTTGTACCTGATGTATTGTCGATTTCTATCACGGAAATGAATACATATTAGGTACCTTGCTTTGCTTATTACTATCTCGGTTATGGTACATATAGTGTGATACTTCACTTTGATTTGATCGAGTTTATTGGTAAAAATATAACCTTTGACCAATCATTATTTGATTGTGATGTTAATGATTCTAATGATAAAGATATCCTTTGACCATGCATTGAAGTTTATTGATATTACCATATGCGAGTAGAAGGTCATAGACCTAAATTACATAAATGATTAATGGAAGAAATATTGTAATCATTAACATAGTAATGGTATGAAAGGTAATGATTTCAAATGATTATAAGGCTTATGTTGGTAATCATTTCCATGGAACTTGACCATACCTTGTCTTGGATAGAGCTAATGTTCTTCATCAAGTCGACCCTTCTCAAGTACATTTGATTAGTTGATTTGTTATACTACCTTAGCATGGTTAATAAAAGCATGAAAAAGCATAGAATTTGATTTATGGCATTGTTTGTTTAAATTAAAGAAATTCAAATTCAATTGACTTGGACTAATGATTTATAAGGTGGAAAATATCTAGGATTTTTTCACGGCTATATGATACTTATTTCATGGGTCGAATTGACCCCCACCATGCATGAACTTTGGCGAATGATTGATCATTATAATATTTGTCAATTGACCAAATGTAAGTTTAGTGTTTTAATCTTAAAGTTATGTGATTTTTGAGATCAATATGTCATATGCAAAGTTTTAAATTGAAAGATAGTTGGCTTGCGATCTTGAACCATTTAGTTCTCCACCACCAACCTTAGGAAGGAAAGTGGGAAAAGTAAATGGAAGCCACCTATGTGGTGCAAGGAATTAACAAGGGAATTTAATGTTGGTACCTAAGCATGGGGAAACTAGAAGATTCTCTAGGAATCTATCAAGTTGCATGTTGAGTGTTTTATTTGATTTCTCTTCTTATTTGGAACTCTTCCTCCATTAGAGATTATTTCCTTTGAAAAAGGTGCATGTGTTTCTTAAGTAAGATTATTGGAAGCCTAGTTACATGCTCAGAGGTTATATCTTGAACTATGAAAGATCTTTGCATCTTTGGTAATGTTGAGTTCTGTTGTGAAATATGTGGGGACAATTTATTTAAACATTGGGTATTGACTTTATGAATCTCTAGCTCGTTTCTATCAAATCTCAAGGTTGCGTCTTGTGAGGAAAACTAAAAGGAATATTATGAAGGCTTGCTCACAAATAATCTTAGGCATGATATTTTATTTTCTCTCCTAACGGATTATTTCATTTATTATTTGCATAAGTAAAATCACTGCAATAATTTTTGTTTGATATTAAGGTGAATTGGGTCTAGTATGTACTTGTTATTCTAGTGGTTGAAATTTTGTCTTTAATTGTTGGTGTATTATGTTATTATGAGTGAAATTTTACATAAATACTTCATAGGTTTTTTTCTATTAATAAGAATACCAATTTAAAATTGGGCTTCTATGATTATTCTTAGCGTGAACTTTTGGTTGAATACATTTGTGTGGAGAGAAATAATGAAAGGTATCTCGACGTACCATATAAGGTATGTATTTGGGTATGCGAGACGGTTAATAGGTATCGTTCCACCTTGAGGTTTTTCTTTTATCCATATCAATTTTTCACCTCATGACCTCTGTGGTCAATTTTTGGTTTTGTGACTAGAAATCCTTTCACATTAAAAAACCATATGGGGTTTATGGGCTCTTATGAATTCACTTTTGTTATTTTTGTAACTCGTATCGATTCCCTATATTTTCTTATTGAATAGATGATTAGCTTCAGTTTGGAATCTAAATACGGCATATATATTTTTATTATTGTGCATTTTAGGAGTTATGTTATTTTTCCATGCTTACTTGGGACATGTAATATTACCTATCAAGTATTGTGTCAATTGAAATCGATATACTGGAGTTAAATTTCAATCATTTGGAGACTTCAGTTATATGGTGTATCTATTTGATTAAATATGTAAAATGATTTGTAAACTAATGGCTATTACAAGTTCATTCGGAAATTTAGTTCTATCTTGGTTATTCTAAACCATACCATGTAGATATGACTTCATTTTATCCTCTACTTGTTATCGGAGAGCTCTTAGAGTTTTCATGCGTGGTGACCTCAAATTTTTTTTGAGGTATCATTATGTAAAATGTGGGTAATATGTGGGGTTTGTGTGGCCTTGGTTTGACTTTATCCATATTTGTTTGTATGGTTTGGTCTTAAAAAGATACAAGAACCATTTGGGATTTATATCCAATCTTTGGAGATATCAAAGTAAAATTCTTTACCTTAGTTTTGTCAAAATATTGTGTTCCCTACTAGGGTGGCTTGATGTTATGAATTATTTTTGGTCACTCTATTATGGGTCAAGTGATGTGATTCGACCATTACATAATAATATGAGGTAATATTTGAGTGAGAATGATTGTATCGATTTGGTTTCTCTTATAGGATAAATCGTTCTTGAAGGATCCATAATGAATAATCATCCTTATTTTGATCTTAATCAAATAATGTACTACTTGAATCGGTAGTGGCATAGGTTATCTTTTGCCACGGTTACCTTTTATGAAATATATGTAGATGTGTATATAAGTTAATTACAATTATAATAGATATTACCGATACAATTATTGATCCATAATTCCATAATATGAATGCCTTAATTTATTTGTATTTGTTAAGAATTAAGGATTATGGTAATTTTATGATTTTTTTTTGAAATTAAGATAAGGATATAATATTTTTAAAAGATATATAAATTAAATTATCTTCCATAGATGTTATTTGATCGTGTGAGTTATTATGAAGTTTTTATGATTTTGTAATTTCAACATTTCATTTATAAAAATACTAAATGACATAATCCATTAATTTGGAAAGAGAACTTATCATGCCAGTTCAATTTGGAATGACCATGTATGTTGTTGTTGTTGTACATTATCTTTCAGTTGCATGGTTGTGAGGAACTTCAGAATGGTACAGGAAAATAATGAATGGTATTTCATTGATTATCTTCTGCATCAAATTGTATGAATGATGAGAATGAAGAAGTATTGATATGTGAAAGAATCACCTGTATTGTAAAGGAAATTAAGCCATCATAATGTATGATCTTATTTTATTTTTGTCATTTATGACTATGTATTATGAAAGAGTGAATGCTTATATGTAAATAAAAAGATTCTCAGTTCAATATGAATATAAAAATAAGGAAATTTGTTCGGTTTATGCTATGTATTGGTGTTAGCACAGTTTACTTATTAGAGGATCATAGTTGTCTGACGTAAGACCATCCGAGGTCATCTTTACTCAAAAATGAATGTAAATATACTAATACATAATATGATCTTTCATGATTAAGAATGTAAGCTTTATAGCTTATAGTATATCGACTATCTTGATAGTCCCCTTCACTTGTAAACAAGTATTAATTATGATTTCATCATATATAGAGAGTATCCTTAAAATATAAAAGGGGGATGGTTTCTTCTTGTAAGAAAACCAAATATTTTATACAAATTAATGTATGTGTGACAACAACCTTAATTGAGAGGATCTCAAGGAATGAATTATGAGGATATTATATACCGAGATAAATCATTTATATTGGTATTAAAGTTATAACACTACAATATATTTTGTTGTTCTCTAATAGAAAAAATCTTCATTTTTCAAGATTATCATCATAATATGATAAATTTGAACAGTATGGTGAAGTTACAAAATTACAAAAAAATAGGATAGTGTGATTACAACTCGTTATGTAGTACTAGTACACTTAACTATCATAATTAAACACTTAAATATTAAGCGATTATGAATGATCTTATTGATGTCGTTATATCCGAGCCCACCCCCATGTCCCACTTAGAGAAAGTGCTCCTCCACCAATCTAGTTCATAGCTCTGGTATAATAAAAGTGTTTACCATCCAATTTTTGGCCAATGGGGTTTGGGTGGATCGGTTAAGATAGACGGTTGTGTCCAGATCCACCCAAGTTCAAATCCCACTAGGCACGATCCCCTTCAGGGTGGTTTACCGGTGGTGGTAGGATTTTTGTCACTAGTAGGTTGTAATGGTTATTAGTGGTGGAGGGAGTTGCATCATCGATGGCCACATTTTGTAGCTTTGGCTAGTGGTTATCAATGGTGGCAGTATTTACATTGTTGGCATTGTTTGGCTAGAGGCTCTAAAAATGGTGGTGGTGGAAATATTACATCATTAGTGTGGATTTTGTGGTCACATTTTGTGTTGGTTTCATTGTAATATCTTTTCTAAAGGACATTGTTATAGGGTGGGTTCCCAACAAACCTCTAGTTCATAGCTCGGTCAAAATCATTTATCAATAACAAAAATGAAATTGTTCTATCAAGTTATTTTAGCGGCGCCATATAGGGCTCATGGAGCGACATCTATGTTCCAAGAACCTTGAATATACGAGCCAAGAATGGATAGGATAAAGGTATCAAATGTGTAATGACGAAGTCATTACATGAGTGAAACCTTCCTTATAGGTAACCTTAGGTAGTAGTGTCAAGATTCATGAGACCCAATTTTCAAACCATTATACTGTTGCTTTGATATTTGAACTTATTATTTAAGGATTTCTTATGAATGGTAAAAGGAAACAACTATTAATGATGTACTTAGTGTTGATAGATATCTTAAGAGTTATCTATAGACCTAGATCTCTAGGATTCCATAACTAGTTATATGATACGAACATGACACTATATTTTAATAGAAACGACTTGAAATCATATTGATTAAGTATCATCCATCGTATGTACAAATCATAACGGTATGAAATGAGGTACACAGGTACTTTTAGATCATTAGGATAGGGTAAATATGTAATTATTTGTCTTATAAACTAAATCAACCTAGTAAATAGGAATAGACATTAATGAATGCTTAACTTGTTAACTATGAACTTAATGATTTAAGAAATGGAAAAGAATCCATATAACTAAAAAAGTGATTAGGTGATATGAAAATTTCCTAATGACGAGTGTGCCATCAAGGAACCGAGAATGGCATACATGTTTCTAAAACTTTGAACAAATTAGTGTAACCTACTAATTACAATGTCTTGATTTCACCAAGAAATATTGTGTAGGGATACCAGACAGGATTCAATTTTTAGATACCTATGTATACACTTATAAATCATCACTTGATTATCAATTCCTGAAAAAGGAAACCAACAATATACCTTGTATACACACTCGTAAAGAGTAATCTATGAGGGGATGATTACTAACCGACTCATGTAGTTGCACATGGTTTATGACTGTTATCAGATAGATTGAATTTAATATTTATGTTGGATTTAAATTTTGGGTATTTAAATCGGGAAGCATGAAGTAAATGTAAAGGAAATAAAAAAATCCTAGTTGAAAACCGTAATAATCTAGAAATTACATTTTGGTATTAGAGTTGAGGTTGCAACTCTTGGACCTATTGAGTCCATACACATATTTTATTAACTAAAACTAATGAATAAATGAAGGATGAACCATGGAGAATGAACCAGACTAAATTATTATTTAGGTTTGGTGGTAAAAGAAGTTTTTAAGACTCTAACAAATTTTGTGACACACAAAGCTAGAAGGATGTTGGGAGTAACTGGTAAAGTGTGAACATGATCAGCCAAGGTAAACAACTTGAATTGATTGATAACAATCAGCAGAGAGGGTTTTAAATTGTTGAAATATCATGATGGAATTTTTGGAGCTTGAATCCAACATGAAATAAAAACCCGTAAAGGGAGATGAATTAGATAGGAGAGGACTATCTGCTGTAGCAACAATGATTGAAAGGCCAATCAGGATAGAATGAGATCTGCAATAAATTATGACTCGAAAAGAGAAAAAGTATACAATCGTTAGCTCTTATCCACCTAAAACTTTAGGAAAACTAGTGGAAACAATGTGGTAGTAAATGTAGATTTCCAAAATGATTCAACAAGAAATACTTGCTGAAATTTCTAGTAAGCAACAAAACAACGCTACGGTGACTAATAAGCTAAGATGAAGGAATAAGATTTCCCAAACATGACATCAGATTTTGGATTTACAAATCCAAAGATGAATTAAACCCAAAATTAGGAGAAACTTGGATGAATATGGATTTTATTTTGTGGATTGATATTCGTAAAATCCAAGGAGGGCTAAAAAGGAATCTACGGTGAAAATTCCAAATTGGAAAGAGAGAGCATCAACTCTTCTTCACCATTGAATTTTAGGAAAAAGGTAATGGAAAGGAAAAAGACATAAAATATGAACTATCAAGAAATCTATACATTGTATGAAGATCATGATAATAATATATATTTCTAATTATTCATTGTGTATTCCTTAGTCTAAATATCTTCACATATGCATATTAGATGTTTTTGACTAATTCTTGTTTGCGAAGGAATAATTTTAGTTACAAAGATGTGCGGAGTTTAAGAAGATAGTGGGAACCTTGAGGAAAGGATAATGTGATAATAAGGATAAATTAGAAGTGAAGGGCACTTTGCTCAAGTAAATAAGGTAAGAATCACAACTTGATATTTGTAATTGAATTGATTTCTCTTGATGTAACAAGTTGACATGTGAAGAATGGAACATCACTTATGTGATGAATGCAAATAAGTGACTAATAGTTCATGTATGGAGTAAGGGTGTTTATGTATTGGAGGGTTTTAAGGACTATTTTATTGTCCAACATGTTTTTTCCTACTATAAATTGATTCATGGGATAATAATAAGTTTTAAAGCCTTGTCAAGGTATAAGTTGGATTTTGAGGATACCATAACTAAAAGTGGTACCTAGAACATTATTTAAAATGCCAAGGGTTTTGGACTTTTTTTTGTTCTTGCAAGTGATTATGTACTATGAATACCACCCATTGTGTATATAGGAATAAAATTTTCATGTTAATTAAAGTAGGAAAACTTGCATTATATGTGAGAATGTATGCCTTAGAATAAGGTTCTAGATAGTCTAGTTGTATGAGTTCTTGACTAAGACAAAAGTCCATTGAAGTGAGATGGCTGAGAAAGGCACGTGGGTAAAGATTGAAATTGAGTTCATATGGTTATTATACTTCCACAAGGTGTTGTGAAGATGAGGGTAAGCTTCCCCCTTTTGTTATCATTACATGTTTGAATTTCTTTGTGACAATGATTATGACAGAGATTGGATGCAAGATGTAGTTGTAATTGTACATGTTTAGAGAAGACTATAGTTTTCCCTTGAAAGTGATGATTTTGGTTCTTTAGTAAAAAATAATGGTAAATAATTCTATGGGAACCTATAATAAAAATCCATTGGCGATTGGGGAGATTTTTGTTAAACAAGAAGGTTTGAAAAACTTCCTGATATGACTGTATATTTCTATAGGTAGGATGAAGAGTATACACATGAAGGAAGGATTTCACAAGGACATGGACTTCCACTAGTAATTATAACTTTTTAATAACCTTTAGAAAAACTTTTGAATAAAATTTGGAGCATTAGATCAAATTCTAGAAGAATTTATGACTCGATTCTTCCTTCTCGGGTGCACAGAGAGGACTTATGAGAAATTGAGTTAGGGCTTGTCTTTTGGGAGATCAAATAACCTTATTTTGACTTGAAAAATTCTATATATATTTCCAAGGACTACCACCAAGAGATTATGAAGAAACTTTGAAAAATCGATGGTTATAATTCCTTATATTCATGATAGTTTGGTCATAGGTTGATAAATGTAGTCAAGGGTTAGTTAGAGGAGGACTTTTTCAAAGGAAGTTGTATTTTTCTATTGAGTCTAAGCCTAAAACTTTAGGGGAAATAAAAATAGCTTAAAGAGTGCCAATAAACACTTTCATTATCATTTTAAACCCTCTTCCTCAAGATTTATAGTGAAATAATATCATTTATAGCTCTAGTGAGGGTTTGAAGATAGAAAAAAGGGAAATAGAGGGATTTGAAAAAGGAGTTGTGATATAAGATTTAAGGAGCACCTTATACACATCAAGATTGAATTAATGAATTTTTTATCCTTTTTGGGTATCCTTAAAACCTTATATGCATGATTGGTGTAACATGATGTCTTAAGGGCATTTTGGGAGCTAGTTGGTGGAAGTTATTGTTTGAGTGGTCTTGAGCCAAGTTAACATGGATTATAACCTTGTTTGGAGTGTATAATAGGTTCAAGGAATAAGAGAACCTAAAGAAGGCCAAAGAAAAATGTTCTTAGTTGTATCTATTGATTGACTTAAAGAAAAATCAGAATTCTAATTTTTATTAGCATCGATAAGGGATTTTCTTGAGCCACAAACTTATGTTAGTCATCATGGCACTTTGAAATTGTTAAGCCACATCATGGAAATTGGATGACATACTTAAGTTCAGTTAGGAACCTAAGATGTAGTAATTAAAATTGGTTGTTTGGTTGAAAAGCAAGTGTCCTAACAAACTTTGTAGACTAGGAAAGGAACATGGAAAAGTTAAAACAATGTTTTCCTAGTTTGATTTTTCTTTATATAGCCTAATTTTGACTATCTGTTACATATATTAAATATTATTACATGTTATGATGGGATGTAATGACAAAATTATGTCATATTTTTAATTTTATGATAGTTTTTGTTGGTTAAAAGGTTGTTATAGCCAATAAATATGAATTTCAAATCTAAAAATTACAATTTTTAATGGAAACATTGACTATTCCCTTAACTTTTATTTTTAATGCCACATTTGACTATTTTTTTGCTATTAATGAGTAAAATCATCGAGATGGTGATTCATTAAGGGGAAATTATGTAACATTCTACAATTTCTATTTTTTTGTATGAAGGATAGGTTATAAAATGTGGAATGGATTACGATGGCAAGAGTACATACAATGTTGCATAGCTGAGTATGCAACTACACGTCCATATATATGTCCGAAAAGGGATATACATTCTCACACGTAGTTACATGCGCAACTACGTAACAATGTTTTTCATCTAAAGGTCGTAAGGTATTTCACATTTCAATACTATGCTTACTCTTTTTTTTTCTTGTGGTAAGGACCAGCTTACCGTGTTTTGAGTATGTTGATTTTGGTACCGATGTATTGTCGATTGTTGTCCTAGAAATGAATACGTATTGGGTACCTTGCTTGTTTTTTACTATCTCGGTTATGGTACATATAGTGTGCTACTTCAATTTTCTTTGGATCCAATTTTTTTGGTACAAATCCCACCTTGACTAATCATGCTCTATATGTGATGTTAATGATTATAATGATCAAGCTATCCTTTGACCATGCATTTAAGTTGATTGATATTACCATATGTGAGTAGAATTTTGTAGACCCTAAATTACATAAATGATTGCTGGAAGTAAAATTGTCATCGTCAATATAGTAATGGTATGAGAGGTAATGATTTTAAATGATTATAAGGTTTATGTTGGTAATACTTGCCATGGACCTTGACCATACCTTGTCTTTGGATAGAGATAATGTTTTTGGTCAAGTTGAAACTTTCAAGTACATTTGATTAGTTTATTTTTACACTACCTTAGCATTATTAAGAAAAGAAAATACTTTGATTTATGGCATTGTTTGTTTAAATTATAACAATTCAAACTTAGTTGACTTGGGCTAATGATTTATAAGGCAACAACTATCTAGGATTGTTTCACAACTATAAGATACTTATTTCATGGATCTAATTGACCCCCACCATGCATGAAAAATTTCAAATGATTGATCATTATAATATCAATCGAGTTGACCCAATGTAAGTTTAGTGTTTAACCTTAGAGTTGTGTTTTTTGAGATCAATCTATCACATGTAAATTTTTAAATGGAAAGATAGTTGGCTTACAATCTTGGACCGTTTGGTTCTTTACCACCATCCTCGAGCATGAAAGTGGGAAAAATAAATGGAAGCCACCTACGTGGTATAGGGAATTAATAAAGGAATTTAATTCTTGTACCTAACCATGGGGAAACTCAAAGCTACTCAGGAAGCTATCGAGTTGCATCGAGTGTTTTATTCGATTTATCTACTTATTTGGAACTCTTCCTCCATTATAGATTATTAACTATGAAAATGTTGTATGTGTTTCTTAAGTAAGCTTATGGGAATTCCAATTCCATGCTCGGAGGTTATATATTGAATGTTGAAATATCTATACATGTTGGTAATGTTGAGTTACATTTGTGAAATATGTGGGGTGAAGTGCTTTAAAAATTGGGGATTGACTTTATGAATCTCTAGATAGTTTCTATCAAATATCAAGGTTGTAGCTTGCAAGTAAAACTAGAAGAAAGATTACACAGATTTCTCACACATAATATCGGGCATGATATGTTCTTTTCTCTCCAAAAGGCTTATTTTTTTAATATTTTCATAAGTAAAATGACAAATATAATGTTTTCTTGATCTTCTAGTGAACTAGATCTGGGATGTACTTGTGCTTTTGGTGGTTACAATTTTTCTTATAATTGTTGGTGTATTATGATATTATTAGTGAACTTTTACATATATACTTCACGGGGTCTATATTTTCTACTAATAAGAATAACCATTTTAAACCGGTCTTTTGTGATTATCCTTAGCCTAAAATTTTAGTTGAATACATTTGAATATGGGGATAAATAATGAAAGGGATCTCAACATACCATTTAAGGTATGCATTTGGGTATGCGAACAGTTAATAGGTATCGTTCCACCTTCGAGGTTTTTATTTCATCCGTATCGGGTTTCGATCTCATGACTTATGTGGTTGATTCGTGGTTTTGTGATTATAAATCATTTCACATTAAAAACCCATTAGGGGTTTATGGGCTCGATGAATTCAATTTTTCAATTTTGGAACTTTGTGTGAAATTCCCTATATCATCTTGTTGAGTCACTAATTACCTTGACTTGTAATCTAAATACCAACATATATATATATATATATATATATTATTGTGCATGTTGGTAGTTACATTGTGTCGCCATGCTTACTTAGGACCTATAATATTACCAATTAGTATTTTTTCAATGACATCGACCTCTGTAGTTAAGTTTCAGTCATTGGGAGACTTTAGGTATATGGTGTTTTGATTTGATTAAAGAATTAAAATGATTTGGAAACTAATGAATTATTACAAGCTCGTTTGGGAAAGTGGGTTCTATCTTGGCTATTCTAAACCATACCATGTGGATATGGCTTCGTTTTATCCTCTACTTGTTATCAAAGAGCTCTTAGATATTTCATGCATAACCACCTCAACTTTTATTTTGAGGTATCATTCTTTAAAGTGTGAAGTCTATGGGGTTCATGTGGCCTTGGTTTGACTTTAGCCTTGAATGTCTATATGGTTATGTCTTCGAAAGGCTACAAGAACCATTTTGGATTTATATGTAATCTTTGGAGATACTAAGGTAAAATGATATACCTTAATCTCATCAAAATACTACATGTTCCCTCTTGAGGGGTTGAATGTTATGAATTATTTTGTGTCACTCTGTTTTGGGTCAAGTGTTGTGATTGGACCATTGCATAATAACATGAGGTAATGTTTGAGCTGAGAATGATTGTATCATTTTGGTTTTTCTTATAGGATAAATCATTACTAAAGGATTCAAAATACATAATCATCCTTATTCTCATTTTAGTCAAATAATGTACTAATTGAATCATTAGTGGCATAGGTTATACTACACGGTTACCTTTTATAGATATATATATATATATATATATATATATATATATATATATATATATATATATATGTATGTGTATGTATATAAGTTAATTATAATTGTTATATATATACAATTATTGATACATAGTTCCATGATAGAAATTCCTAAATTTATTTGTGATTGTTATGAATTAAGGCTTATGGTAATTTTATGGAATTCTTTTTAAAATTAAGATAAGGATCCAATATTTTGAAAAGATATATACATTAAATTATATTCCATAGATGTTATTTGATCGTGTGAATTATTATTTTGTTATTATGATTTTGTAATTGCAACATCTTATTTATACAAATACTAAACAACACAATATGTTAAGTCCGAAGATAACTTATCATGCTAGTTCAATTTGGACTAAACATGTACGTTGTTTTTGTACATTATCTTTTAGTTGCATAGCTATGAGGAACTTCAGAATGGTAAATGAAAAGAATAAATGGGTTTTCATTGGTTATTTTGCATCAAATTGTATGAATGAGCGAGAATGAAGAAGTATTGATATGTGAAATAATCTCTGTATTGTAAAGGAAATTAAGCCATTGTAATGTATGAACCTCTTTTATTTTAGTCATTTGTGACTCTATATTATGAAAGAGTGAATTCTTAGATATAAATGAAAATCTTCTCAGTTCAATATGAATATAAAAACAAGGAAATTTGGTCAGTTTATGTTGTGTATTGCTATTATCACAATTTACTTATTAAGGGATAGTAGTTAATATGAAACAAACCGTCTCGGAGTTGTCTTTACTCAACAATGAATGTAAGTATACTAATACAATAAAAGGATTTTTTTATTAATGATGGAAGCTTTATAGCTTATAATGCATCAAATATCTTGATAGTCCCCTTCACTTGTAAACAAGTATTAATTATGATTTCATCAAATGTAGAGAGTATCCTTAAAATATGAAAAGGGGATTGGGTTCTTATTTTAAGAAAATTGAATGTTTTGTACAAATTAATGTATGTGTGATAACAACCTTAATTGAGAGGATCTTAAGGAATGAATTATGAGTAAATTATATACATAGATAAATGATTGATATCGGTATTAAAGTTATAACACTACAGTATATGTTGATGTTCTCTAACATAAACAATCTTCATCTTTTCAAAGTATCATCATAATATGATCAATTTGAGCTGTATGGTGAAGTTAAAAAATTATGAAACAAAGTATGATAGTATGATGACAAATCATTATGTAATACTAGTGTAATTAGCTGTCATAATCAAACATAGGAAGATTAAGTGATTATTAATGATCTTAATGATGTTGTTCTATCAAGATGTTTTAGCAACGAAGTATAGGGCTCATGGAATGACATCCGTGTCGTAGGAAGATTGAATCTACTAGCCAAGGATGGCTATAAGAAAGGTATCAAATGATTAATTATGTAATTCACGATGTGAGAAAAACCTTAAACCTTAGGTGGTACTGTCAAGATTCATGGGACCTAGTTTTTTAACCATGCTACCCACTATTTCGGTAGATGAACTTATTATTTAAGGATTCCTTATGAATTGTAATAGGAAATAACTATTAATGACGTAATTAGTACCGATAGATAACTTAAGTGCTATGTTTAGACCTATATCTCTAAGATTCCATAACTAGTTATATGATAGAAAAATGATGTTTTATTTTACTAGTAGGACTTGAAAACACATGGAATAAGTATCATTAATCATATGTACAAAGCATGACAAGTATGGAATGAGGTGCATGCAAGTACTTTTAGATCACTGGGATAGGGTAAAGATGTAATTATTATCCAAAATTTACCCCAACGTGATTTTGAAAACTTACACGATTTCTTTAGGCTCAGATAGATAGAAATGGTGAAAACAAGAAATCTGGATTTTTGGAGGCACCCCTTTGATTTTCTATAACTCCCCTTTTCAAGGAAATTATAAGGAGTTAGCTGAAATTTGCTAAAAAATGGAGAAAATGCATGTTATAATGTATTTCAGGTCTATGGGATATGGATGGAATGACTTCTAATTGAACTATGGTTCCTCGTCCTTGACTTGGGTCTGAAATGCTAAGGAAACCAATGTATTATGGAAAAATCGGGTCTCGGTGGCGGGTGGTCCAATTTCAATTGGACCGGAAGTCCCCCGAAATGTTGACTTGTCTGATTTGCAAAGGAATGAATTGGGCACAATGTATTGTGGAAAAATTGGGTCCCAGGGGCCCAGGTTGTCCAAGTTCCATGGGCCACAAGTTCCCCGAAATGTCGACTTGTCCTATTTTCAAAGGAATGAAGTGGGCATAATGTATTTCAGAAAAATCGGGTCCCAGTGGCCCTAGAGGTCCAAGTTCAATTAGGCCACAAGTTCCTTGAAATGCTGACTTGTCCAATTTGCAAAGGAATGAAGTGGGCACAATGTATTGTGGAAAATTTGGGTCAGCAGCCCGGGCGGTCTAAGTACCATGGGGATGTGATTTCCCTGTAGAGGTAAAATTTTTGCACATCAAGGAGATAGAGTACAATGTGGATAAGGCAGAAGTTTAGGACCCAAATGATACAAGTGACGTAGGGAAATGAGTTCCCCAAAAACCCACAACACCCGCAATATAAAGGGAAAGTGGTTTAATATAGATTATAAGAGCCCACGTGGAACACCCCGACCCTAAACTTCAAACGGGCATAAGTTTTGACCCGGAGCTCCGATTTTGAAAAATTGGAAATTTTGGAACGCTTATGGGGGGGAAAATAAAATAAACATCTCTAGCTCTAAAAAACTTAATTGTTCAGTCCCCTAAAATGCAAGAAATCCCTAACAAACTCAAAATAGTTTCTCACACTCAGAGGGTCATAACTTGAGCAATTTTAAATGGATTTTCACAAAATTGGTCTCATTGGAATCATGGTTCTAATCCTAACACACACCAATAAATAAATGTAGAAATTGATGAATTTTTATGGTTTTTTTAATAAAAATGATTTGATTTATATTTGGTTGTTGAAAAGTGGTTAGAGAAGCATTTAATGAGCATGGACAATCATTCTTCACTATTGCAAGTTATGGGGAACCTTGAGATTGCTTCTGTAGGTCCAAAACCACCAACCACACTCATTTATCATGAATTGCAATCATTTGGAAAGGATATTTTAGGAAGTGCATCCTATTTCTCTCTCCTCTCAAAATTCTATAAATTGAAGTGTTGGGCTCATTATTGGAGGAGGATAGTTTGAGTAATAAAACTCTGTCATTTTGGTTTTGTGAAGCCAATGTGCTGTGGGAATTTATAGTGGATTCATTGCATGGTGATCTAGGCCTTATCTTTGTAATAGTTTGGACTGTGCATAGTAATGAAGCAATAGATGCAAGTTTGTGGATGTATCTTCCCTTGTGTTTTTTTGCATTCTCCTTACCTCTCTAATCTTATTGCATAAGTTTGTGTCTACTTTGTGCTCTTTAAAGGATATATTATTGTTGTGTATACATGAAAATGTGTTGTGAATGTTATTTTTAGACTGTGGAGAGTTGTTCTCACCCTCTATAATTTGTATTTTGCTTTCATTTTCACATATTGGGGACTATTCTCACACCCTCCTTTTGGTGCATCACCTCTGTAGTGTATTTTTCCTTCATTTGCATGTTATTTCTCTCTCCCTGGTCCCTTGGAAATTGTAGGATATAGATAATTAGTAGCTTCATCTCAGTAGAGTTAGTTTTCACTAGGATTAGGAAGAAGAACCACTTTCTCTGGAGGTCTATCTCAAGTAACAAGTCCCACAACTTGGAGATAGTACCCATGTTACCCAATCACATTGTGATCTCAAACACACACACCGGTACAAATCGAGAGGGTGTTGTGATTTGGTGATAACAATAATTATATGTCTTATAAACTAAATCAACCTAGTAAATAGGAATATACATTAATGAATGCTTAATTTGTTAACTATGGACATAATGATATAAGAAATGGAAAATAATCCAAATAAATTAATAAATTGATTAGGTGATATGAAAATTTCCTAATGACATTTTTTTCATCACAAAACCCAAAGCATGTCATACATGTCTCTAAAAATTTAATAAAAGTAGTGTAAGTTGTTAATTACACTATCTTGATTTCACCCGGATCTATTACATAGAGATACCAGATGGGATTCGATCGATGGATGCCTATGTATACACTTAGAAATCATCACTTGATTATTAATGTCTAAAAAGGAAACCAATAGTATACCTTGTATACACACTCCTAAAGAGTAATCTATGAGAGGATGGTTACTAATGAATCATACAACAATGCACATAGTTTATGAATGTTATTAGATGGATTGAATTTAAGATTTATTATGGATTTAAAAGATCAATATTTAAATTAAGGAAGAACGAAGGAAATGTAAAGGAAATTAAAAAAATCATAGCTGAGAAGCATAATAATGAGATAGTTACACTCAAATTGATTCACTCAAGGATATTTCAGAAGAGAGAAAATCAAATTAATATTTTTCAAAGGAATATATCAAATTTGATTACAATATAGATAGATATCTCATATTAGACAGAGAGAAAAGTGTGTGGTTTGAGGCCTCTTCAAAGTAGTGCCAACATCATTGATTCTCGAGAGTTTCCAAAACCAAACTAATGTTATTTTTGCAGGACTTTTTAACCATGGTTAGGGTTTTAAGATTATGCAAATATCCTAGTTACATGTGTGATAATTAGGGTTTGATATAAAATCATATTTTTATGGCATAAGAAGTTACAAACTATAATTCTAAGTGGGTCAAGACCATATAAAAGGTCAAGATTGGATTTAACGAAATGAAATTTTGTACTATCTTTGCACTGGGGTAGTTTCAAGTTCGAGAATTAGAGACAAATCATCTTCAAGGTCGAATAGATCATTTACCATATTACACATCCAAATGTCCTTTGTTTCAACCTAAAAGGCTAAGTGATTCTTTCCATATTATTTGCACTTTCAATTACATGGTTAGGTTAGTCGAGTGTATGTTAATTCTATATAAATTATCGAGTTACAATTATGAATTAGTGTTTATATTGTATTATCTTTGTTAGATTAGAAATCAAATCTTATATATCATACACCTAATTAAATTGAACTAGAAATTTAATTTAGGTTAAAAAATCACATAAAAATCTAATATTTTTATAGGATTGTTTATTAATAGAGATCTACATTTTTATGGTCACCCCCAATTTTTTTTTGAATAGTCACGAGAAAATTATAAATGGTCACTCCAAAGATGAAATACTATGAAGTTGATTTCAATGCTGATTTTGAATGGTCATTATGGAGCTCAATACTATAGAGATATTTTTTTCCCTAGATAGTCAAACCCGCACTTGAAAATAAGAGGTATTTTGAATTATATTATAATATTCATAGTGATTAATTTTATATATTTTTAAATATTTGAAAGTTTTAATAATTTGGTATTCACTTCAGAGCTAAAATACATAGGAGAAAATTTCAATACCAATTTTGAATGGTTATTGTAGAGATAATACATACAAATCATCTATAGGATTTGATTCCAATAAATTAAATTTAACCATATTGGCTAAAAATTTAGAAAGAATTGTGCATAGAATGTTTTCAAATGACTAACTTTTGAATACCATCTCTATTGTTGTATATTGTTAATGAATTGTCATCTTTGACTGGTGAATAATTGTTTTGATTTATTACCTATAAATTCCAACATATAGAGTTGTGTTTAAGGAAATAAAAGATGGATTCCTTTTAGTGGGTCATGCTCATTAAGATAGAGATGGAACATTTGGAAAATCAAATACAACTTTAAAGGGACGAGATGTGCGAACTCTTCCCCAAATGTTGGAAATATATAGAACCTATAATACGATGAGGATGTTTACTCCATATGTTATTGCAGATGTTGTATATTTCAAATTATTCATCAAAACCTATTAAATTGTAGTCTTTATTTACCCAATATCAGCTAAGTGTGATGGAAATTCACCAGACAATTCGGAAGATCACTCGAAGCATGCATAACCTCCAGGTCCCTCCTTTGTTTTCTTATCAAGATGTTAGACATACATATTCATAATCATAACCATTCATTCATGAAAAAAATACATCATAGCTTAGCAATTATGGAAACACATATAATAAGGAAATCATTCATAGATAATGACTATTAAGATTTGAATACCCATCAAGCCATGTTCAAACATAGTCACCCTAACATCCAAACATAATTATCCATTATGACCATAATTGTATAACATAAAAATATTTTAATTACATCCTTATTGGTTACAACCAGGCATTGGACCATGCACGCTCATACTGATGCTTAAACAGATTCCAAAATCTACATACTACCTTTGAAATGGGATCAGAAATTCAACACTCGAACTAAGAAGAACTAGTCATTACAAGGACACATCACTTATATATATACACGGTGGGGACTTTCCCTTCACCGACTACATGCACCTTTCCTAATAATAGGTGTTCTCTAAATGTAACATGCATACTTTTCTAATTCTACTTTATAATAGTTCAAGCTATAAATAGATTGCTTTAACCATGCTTTAATTCTTATATTTAGGAAGTCACCATGCGTCACCTTTGTCTTTATATGTAAGCTATTTTTCTTAATAATAGATCTTCCTTGTCTACTAATTAATATTTATTTTGTCTATTCTTATACCTTATCCCAAATTTAGATAAGTCCTCAATATTTTGCATGGATGTGCGTAGTGACCCATTTCATTGTATGGTGTGCACTTCTGCGCACTATCATTTATCACTTTTCTCCTTGTGTGCGTGCTTCCCACATGCAGTCCTTAAAACATGTATAAATCTATTTATACCCTACACGTAGCCTTCATATGTAAGGTTTCATATGTTGAGATGTACTTAGTCAAATTATTCAACCAACATTACCCCACACTAGGGATATTGTCCATCCTTGAAAATATTGCAAACAACATGTTCCTCTAAATAATTACAGAAGAATGAAAGAATAAATAATTTAAGAAAGAATATGTATTTTTACCCCAAGAATGAAATAAGGAACCTGATATTCGTGCGCTCATCAACAATCAAGTCTTCTAGGGAAGGAGTTTTGAAATTCCTTTCCAAAATATTTTCTAACTCCTTCTAGCCCTATAACTCCCTTGTTGATTTTCTAAGTGGGGTATCTATACTAGCAAACACTTAAGTAGGATTCAATTATTCTATCTTTTCCTTGAGCTCTTTGATATCACACCAAGGTCCGAGGCCACTCCCTCTAATGCATCCATCATGTACGTGACCAAAGGGAAGATATCCTTAAGCCTTACCCCAAGTGTGTCCTTCATGGCCTTAATCAAGTATCTTTTCTTCATGACCTCATACATTATCTTTTCATGATTGACCCTATTATTCTTAAAGTTAGTCTGCATTATATTTAATTCTATGTCCTCATTAGTAGTTTGCACACTCAAAATTGAGTCAAAATCTTGGTAGTGATCAAAAACAAATTCTATCTTCTACACAAATTCCTTAATCTATGCTTCTAATGCTTCATAATCCATGTAATTTTATTTTCCACATGTTATTTATTCTTCTTCTTCTACGTAGCTAACTCTTTTCTGTCAAACATGGTCCATACTTCATTTAATGTAGTAATATCCATAGAAAATCTTCTAAGTTATGAAAAATTGTAGGGTTAATCATCTTGGGAATTGTCAACTATGTCTAGGCATGTGGTTGTGATGCCTTTTATTGTGTTTTTTCCTTTTGATATGTTGCATACATTTGGTCTCTTTCTTCCTTCGACCGTGCTTGAGCCTCTTAATATTTTTATCTTTTCACTCCTCATCTTCCTAATGGCATAATCATTATCAAAAAAATTTAATCCCACTCTCTACAACCAATTTAATAAGCACATTACATGCTTGTCCATATGTTAACATTTGGGAATCAACAATGGGGAATGTTTCCCATGGAAAATACTTTAATCATGTCTCAAAGAGTGATTCCTTATTCACCTCAAACATTGACTCTTCCAGTATGCGCTTGATAGTTCCAGGAGAGAATTTTCCTTGTGTGTGGTAGGGATTCATTATTATTAAAAATTCCCCAACAAAATAAGCCATTTGTGGGTACTGAATTTTGGTATCTCGGTAGCACCTTCGCGGGGTCGTAATGTATTACATCTCGGGGATTTGTTGAGGTTTCCTTTGTTTTCTTCCCTTCACGTGCATTATTTCTTTTGTACCTCCAACATAATATCAAATGTTGCAACATGTGTTTCTCCTATGCATTTACCCTCCCTAGTTCCTTTGTCATCATCTACATTTTCTTCCTCCTCACGATCAACTTCACACTCTTACCTATGCTCCCTATAACCTTCTAAAACACCTACATTTTCCTTAGTTGGCTTGTCATCGCCTTCATCCTCTTCTCCATCCCCTTTTGGCTATTATTTGTTGCATACATCATGTACCTCTTCATCATCATCATCCAAGTTATGGATGACTGGGGATCCTTCTCTCCCACCACCTCCTCTTCATTCATATTCTCTTCTAATTCCCCTTCATATTCTTCACTAGAAACCACCCTTGGATTCTTCTTCTTTGGACTTGGTCTTTTGGCACAACTATAAGTGAATTCTTGGGTTCCTCGAAGTAATTACACCTTTAATTTTCTCTCTTTGATCTGCTATTTATTCCATCTTAGGATTTGTTCTAGAGCAGTTTCTTCTTCTTATTATTCCTCATTCACATCTTCTTTTTACTTGTTCTCTTCTTTAGGAGGAGTCTCCTCATGCCTCCTCTTTATTCCCATAGTCTACTTCCTCTGTGGGGGATCCATGAGGTGAATATATTATTCACTTTGGTACTTTTCATCCTTGAATTTGGGCATGAGATAGATGAATATATTAATTTCTTTTTTTCCCACTACGAAAATCGTGGGACTTAGGTACATGTTTTTATATTCTACTATCTCCACATATGCTTTGACGTGGATGGGTATACAAAGGTGGTGTGTAGGGTATGATATTCGATCTAACACTATCTACATAAAAATTTAGTTTACACACTTCTTTGATCCAGTTAACTATGCTCTTGAAGTATTTTTCTGTAAAGGAAAAGTGTAACTTGGACCATGGGATAAATTATCCATTGCTAAGCTTGAATCTTCCCAGGCCGAAGTGTCATTGTACCCTAGATTATGCCTTTCCATCTAGTAAGGATGAAAATTCCCTTGGTATGCACCATTCATTCTCAAATTCCTCATGTATTCATTTGTACCACTTGTTCATGTGTGGTTTGTTATTGTCCCATCATATGTAAATGCTGAAAAATTCTCTATAGGTGACTTGTTATCTACTAGATATATCTATATTTTATCATTTGGTCCATCTAGTAACTTTGATCTTCTAAATGAAAAACAACAATAGAATCGCGCCCCAATTTATTTTCTCACCTTCACCTACACGGAACCTTGCTTCCTCCACTAGCCTCTCAACAATGTAAAGCAAAAATGTTATGAAGGGTTTTCTACACCATATTATGCGCAACATGTAGCCACTTCCTATTTACCAATGATCATCTTTAGATGCATCCAACTTACAAATAACAATGAACATTACAACTCTAATGCTAGGGTCGGTGATTCTTATGATATCCAATGTGTGGTTTCTCCATTGATAGTTAAAATATTGGAAGTGTCCTCTACTTCCTCATAATCTTCTAGGTCCCGCCCAATCTCAAATCATGAGTTATGAAAACCGGTGACCCTTCAATTAATTACATGGTGATGTTCATTCTCCTCCCTGCAAAAAATAGAAGAAGTCTTCATGGAACAGTTGAAATAATACACTCGTAGAGGTGCACAGCTTGCCAAATTATGGTAATTGATATAATTGTAAAACTCCGGGAATCTCTAAGTCCTTTTTCACCTTTGTATCATCAAATGACCAACTTCCATTCGATTTCCTCTTCACCAATTATTTCATAACATCATTCCTTATCTCTCCTTTGTGTGCCTTTGTGTGATGATTATAATATCTTATTTTACATTTTTAATCTAAGATACCCATGGTTGCCATATTATAACCTTGGGTGGGTATTGCATCTCGGAGGACCAATCCTTTAGTGCATCATCTATTGTCTTCATACCCTTGTTCTTTCCCTTGGGTGATTTCTTGATTTGTGGATTCCTTATTTTGTTCCATTGGTTCTAATCTTTCAACTATTTTTAGTTTAAAATTTGATGCAATGATTTCCCTATTGAATATTCAATATCCTACTTAGAATATGCAATTCCTTTGTTCTTTTTCTCCCTTCTCAAACTTTGTGTCTTCCTTAGATCTACAATTCTCATGACCTAGCTCCACAATCTATGCCCCAATCCTTGCAAACCCTACTTCTCTATATTTTCTTGTGAACATTCACTCATTGTCTTCCTCTCACAACCTTTATCAACCTACCAATCTTCACAAGGAACTCTACAAATATGGTTTTGTATACCCAATCACTCTTCTTTGGTTCACATTGGTTTCTTGGTTTATTCTTGCACTTAGCTCTTAATCACAAAATTCACAAAGGCAAGGTAGGAAATACCTCACCAATGCCTCTTTTATAGGTTCCTAATTTTTATCACATTAATTACACTCCACCTACCACCATTCCAAAGCTTTAAATGCACTTTTTAATTTTTCCCACACTTTTTCCTACTTTCTTCCACATGTGACTATTGTAACCTTCTAGTGTGCTACTACCTTCTAGCTTGTATCCATCCTTACATGCACCTCCCTTCATCACACCCCATATTCCTCTGTGTCACTTACCAAGTAGTTTATCTTGTTGTTACCTCCCTGATATTACATTGCATGGCCTGTTGAGATGTGGAGCTCAATTACTTCAGTTTAGCATGCTATATCAACTTGTTGGAAAAAATAGTAACCGAAATCAGTTATGAGGGGACCGAAATCAGTCAAACAAGTATGAGCTTTCATCGTTAGGGATAACCAACATCGGTTACTTGTGCGTGATTTTTTATTTAAATCACCTAAATTAGATATAATTTTAGTTTAAAGTAGATCTATTTATTTTACTTGCATGACTAAGTGTCCTAAGTTTGTATAAGGTATTTATGAGCTAGACAGGATAGGGTTAGAAGAGAGAGTTAGTGATTCTGTGAAAACAATTGTGAGAGAGAATTCTTGGATAAGAAGGAGAAGCTTGAGAGAAAGAAAGTATTGTACATCATGAGAGGTGAGGAAGATTGTAAATATTCATTGTATATCTTCTGAAATCTTTGGATAATAGATTGTCTTCTTTCTTGGTGGATGTAGCCCACTCTACGTGAACCACATTAAATCGGTGTTGATTTATATCTCTTGTTTTGTATATTTCTTCGGGTAGAATTTTATTACATGTATGATTAGATTTGATATATTATCTATATAACTTATGTGCTAATCCCAACAATTGGTATCATAGACTTTTTGAGGTTTTTATGTGTTGACATATTTACTCATAGAGGGTTTTTTGATTAAGTGGGAGCTACAAAAATGGTATAAGAAAACAAATACAATGTAGAGAAGTTTGATGGCCGAAATTATCAATTATGGAATATGTAGATTGAGGATTATTTGTATCAAAGAGATTTGTACTTACCGTTGGATGAAAATTCTATACCTACGAAGATGATTGATGAAGAATGGAATATTCTTGACAAAAAGGCTTTGGGATCTATAAGATTGAGCCTAACAACATCTATGGCTTCTAATATTACAAAAGAAACATATACGGTAGAGTTAATGAAATCTCTTGCTATTTTATATGAAAAACCTAACGCTTTAAATAAATTTTATTTCATGAAGAAACTATTTAGTTCTAAGATACATGAAGGTGGATGTGCATCTAGTCATTTGAATGATTTTCAATCTATTGTAAATTAGTTAACATTGGTTGATATTCTGTTTGATGATGAATTGAAAGAACTTTTATTCATATGTTCTTTGCTTAATACTTGGGATAACTTGGTAATGGTTGTTAGTAATACAACATCTGTTAATAATATTTTGATGTTTGATGATTTGGTTAGTATAATCTTGAATGAAGAAATTCACAGAAAAAGTACAGAGGAATCATCATTTGGGAATGCTAGGAATGTAGAAAGTATAGGCAGACAAAAGGAGAGATCTAAGAGTAAGAATAATGGGAAATCAAAGTCAAGGAATGGTAGATCTAAATCTAGAGGTAAGGGAATTACCTGTTGGAATTGTGGAAAGAAAGGACATGCAAATAAATATTTTTGGTTAAAGGATAAAGAGAATCAACACCTAGACAAAGGTAAAGAGGAAAATATTATAGCAAAGGTAATGCAAGATGCTCTTATTATTTCTATGGATAATAAAATAGTATCTTGGGTTTTAGATTCAAGAGCTTCTTTCCATGAAACCCCCGATAAGGGTTATTTCAAAAATTATGTCAAGGGAAATTTTGGGCATGTTTATTTGGGTGATGATGAATCTTACGGTATTCTTGGTAAAGGGAAAGTTCATCTAAAATTGCAAAATGGAAATACATTGGTAATTTAATATTTGAGACATGTGCCAAGCCTTAGGAGGAATCTTATTTTTGCAAGGAAACTAGGTGAAGTTGATTGCATGGTTACATTCAAAGAAGACTCTTAGAAAGTCACCAAGGGTTACTTTGTTATGGCAAGAGGCAATAAGGTAGGAATGTTATATTTATCTACCCGAGTTACTTATTCCTTTTTTATATTATCTACTTTAGATTCAGATACATGCATGTGACATAATCGGTTGGGCCATATGAGTCAAAAATGAAAGAAAACCTTAAAGGCTAAGGGTAAGTTATTAGATTTGAAAGATTTATATCTTGATTTCTGTGAGCATTGTGTCTTTGGAAAGCAAAAGAGAGTGAGATTTCTCAAAGTTAGGGAAACTAAGAAGGAGTAGAAATTAGATCTTGAACACTTAGATGTGTGGGGACCAACCCAGTTAGCTTCTCATGGAGGATCCTAGTATTATGTTAATTTCATTAATGATGCTACAAGAAAGGTATGGGTTTATTGTATCAAACATAAATGTGATGTTTTTGAGACTTCTAAAAGATGGAAAAACCTTGTTGAGAATTAATCAAATTCAAATTTAAAGTGCCTTAGATATGAAAATGGTAGTGAATATTCTAGCAAGTATTTCAATGATTATTTTTAGTAAATGGAATATGTAAAGAAAGGATGGTTCAAGAACACCGAGAAGAGAATGGTGATGCAGAAATGATGAATATGACAATCATGTAACATGTTAGAAGTATGAGGATACATGTTGGATTACCCTTGTAGTTTTGGGTAGAAGTAGTTTATACGGTGGTTTATTTGATTAACCATGAGCCTTAAAGTTTAGTAGATGGAGGAATACTAGAGTAAGCTTGGACCTGGAAAAGAGGTAGATATTTCTTTTATTAAAGTTTTGGTTAGAATATTTTTTGCATATTGATAAGGAAAATAGAAAAAAATTATATGTAAAATCAAGAGATGCACTTTCATTGGTTATGGATCTAGTGATTTTAGATTCCTTTTTGGGAATTAAAGAATTCTAAAATTATTAGGACTCGTGACATTGAATGGAATGAAAAGAGAATATACAAGGATCAAATTTTTGTACCTAAGGATGAACCGGTGAAGAAGTTTGTGAATGAAAATGAACTCTCGGATTTATAAATCATACCTTACGAGGTTACTGCGAATCGGTGTCGATTGACACTGTAACCGATATCATTCAACTAAACTAGTATCGATTATGAAGAGCCAAACCGACATTAGTTAGTGGTGACATTGGCTATAGGTGACTGGCATCGATCACTGTCAAAATTGGAAACAAATTTTCAGGAGTTCCAGAATGAGCCTCTGGTACCCCAAACTCTTGTGAGAAGGTCACAAAGGGTAAGTAAACCTACAAAAATATTTCATCTTATCTATATTATTTATTATTGACTGATAATGGTGAACCAGAAATTTTTGAAGAAGCAATGCAAGACAAAACCCATGTTCAGTGAGAGCATGGCATGGATGAGGAGATGGACTCCTTGGAACAAAACCAAACTTGGGATTTGGTTAAGTTATTAGCAGGTAAGAGGACATTGCAAAACAAGTGGGTTTACAGGATCAAGGAAGAAGAGGGTGGACATAAAAGGTACAAGGAAGGCTTGTAGTAAAAGGATTTGAGAGAAAAAGGTATTGAATTTGGTGAAATATTTTCTCCTGTTGTTAAAATGACTTCCATACGTACTGTATTGAGTATAGTTGTAGTAGATGATTTACATTTAGAGAAACTAGATGTGAAGATGACTTTCCTTCATGGTGATTTGGATGAAGAGATTTATATGCAATAACCACTTGGGTATGAAGTCAAGGGTAAGGAGAAATTAGTTTGCGAGGTTGAAAAAAGCTATATGGGCTCAAGCAAGCTCCAAACAAATGGTACATGAGGTTTGATAGTTTCATGAATGAGCATGGTTACTTGAGATGTCATTATTACCATTGTGTTTATTTGAAGAAGATTGAAAATGGGAGCTATATTATTTTTTTATTGTATGTGGATGATATGCTTATTACAAGGATCTAGTATGCGGGACATTGGTGATCTTAAGGCAAAGCTAGATCATACATTTTCTATGAAGGATTTAAGATATGCGAAAATAATCCTTGGCATGAAAATACAAAGGGACATGAAGAAAAAAATTTTATTTGTCTCGGGAGGATTATTTCTACAAGGTGTTAGAAAGGTTTAAAATGTAGAATTCAAAAACTGTAAGTACACCTATCATTTGGACACTTTAAATTGAGAAAAAATCGGTGTCCTTCATCACATGAGGAGGTCAAATACATGACAAAATTACCAAATGATTTAGAAGTTGGGAGTCTCATGTATGTTATGGTTTTACGAGACCGGATGATGCAGCCTAGAATCTACTATATAAAACCTAGAAAATCCCATGCGCATTGGCACATCACCTGCTTTGAGTTGAGTGTTCACCGAAGCGCAAAGTACCAGGACCCTCTTTAGAATTTTTTATGAAGGATGTTAGTGTGATGAAGATACAACATATTCAGAACCATAAATAACCATAAACATTCCACAGAGCATATTCCAGATCTAGATCTTAGAGAATCATGAATTAAACAATAAATATAATAATATTAACCATACAAGAACCAGTTATAGTCATGTTTAAAGCCATATCCATCCAATATACTCCATTACATTAAAAACTATAATACATAAAATATTATTACATTACAAAGCTTCACCATAAGTCATGCACGCATCAGATCTAACAACATAACTCTATAATAATTCAATCCTCAACCTCTCTCTCTAACTACATAGTTTAATACATACCTATAGGGGTGGGGAATTTCCCTTCACTACCTATAAAATTCTCAATATATTTTGAATGCTGATAATAGCCATGTGCCTTTACAACAACATGCACACATGCAAGTGTGCTAATAATGAACAATATATAGTTAAGAAGAAGTAATCCTATTATTATATTGAACTAATACATGGTGATTATTAGATGCTCATTCCCAAAATAGCATTTTCATGTTGCAAAATTCTCCATCCCAATTTGTTCTCCACACGCTATCTTCAAAAAATAGCCTGCATCCAAGAAAATGGCTAAGTCCCAAATCAGCTTGTCCTGGTGCGCGTTTCCTTTCCTATCCTTCCACGCCTTCACATGTGCCTTATTCCCGCATGTGAATTCTATGTGTGTATTCTCCATAGGAAAATATTTTATACTCAACATTACCCCACACTAAAGTACATTTATGTCCCGGTAATGGGGATTCTTTTGATGTTCCCAAAGAATAAAGAATAAGAATGGAAAGAATGTAAAGAATAATTGTACAAAAGAATAGACCTTTACGCAGTAGCACCTTCTTCTTCAACTAGGAGGATCAACTCTGGATATTCCGTTTCAATCTCAACCTCCAATGTCTGCTAGTCATCTAGCGTGGTCCTTATCTTTTCTAAAATGTTTGTGGAAATGGATTCCAATTCATCCTGAGTAATAGTTTCCTTTTAATTCTATAGTACTTAGACAACATTGGCCATAGATGACATCATTCTCTCCAGAAGATCCATCTTCTACACTATGAGCTTCCTAATCTCATCTATTCTCTCCTTATGTTGGTCTTGGGCTGCTCTAAGGGCTTCGCGCTTCTGTTTCAAAAGTGCCAATCTTTTTGCACGTTCCAGTGTCTCATATTTCATGGCCTTTAGAACATCATTATCTTCAACAAGAGTTTTGATCCTTATCAAGTACTTCTAGTTTCGCACAAATATTCAAAGCTTGATCAAATTTCTTTAGTTCATCCTTCAGAGTTTGGAGCAACACCTCATAATTTGAAATTTTCCTAACCATGGAGGCCCTTTCTCTTTCTACTTCTTATTCAGGATCCTTTGGCGCTGACATTCGAATTGGTCCATCTTCTAGCACCAAATCAACCAATGTGCACACATAATGCATAGCCAAAGGAAACTTCTCAGGTACCTTAGAATCAAGATGAGGTCTTGCTTTCATAACATAATCACCAATTTATTTTTCCATGCTAATGAAGGCCTCATTCTTTTTCTATTTTAGTTCCTTTTCTCCTTTTAAATGCATTATTTCTATATTTATTTCCTTGTTATCTTCAATTAATGCTCTAATGGTGGCAGGCTTATCAATGTTCCTCTATGCCACCTCTACGAGATAGATTAACTAAGGCATTTCTCACCTACTTGTGAGACATTAGAGTAGTATTTACCGTCATGTGTCTACTTTGGGGTGCCTTCTTCACTCTCCTTGATACTAAAAATTCCTCACATACATCAAAATTTTGCTCGTCCATATTGGTCTTCATAAACTAGGATAATTATTTCCTTGTGTGCATGGTGGCCATGTCGGATCCATCAACTGTCATCCATACAATTCCTTAAGGCCTAATTTTCTCTAAAATCAAATGAGGACAATTTTGATTGTGTCCTCAGCATATCCCATACTTGGCACAACATATTCTTCACTTGTTCTCTTTTTCTTGGCCCCTTAGGAACCTAAGTGCCAAGGTTTGGAGTTGGACCTTCTTATTACCGAGTATTAATATGTGCGATGGGTTGCTTTTGCATCATCTCTTCTGCTTCCTTCACCCATTCCTCTTCATCTTTAATTTCTTCATCTCTAGGCTCCTCCATATCTTCTAGTTACACTGGGGTTCTAGGTGCACTCTCTTTAGACTCTTTCACCTCCTCATTCAGCTTAATATTTTTCCTTCTCTTCTTCTCAAGTGCCTCTTTCTAAGGGGAGATTCTAGGTGATCTCCTTATAGGTTGTGGTGTTTGATGCATTGGGTCTGGTTCTTTTGAATACCTTCTTAAAATGGCATTATTCGGGAGGACCGCATCCACGTCTAAGTCTTCTTCTCCTTCTTACGCTTTGTGTTGGAGTATTTGTGTGCTCACTCTCTACTTTTTCTTTGGGCTTCCTCCAGGATCTATGATCCAAGCCTCAACTATGTTTGCGTTCCTCTTCTTCTACATCAATTTTTATGGTATGACAGGATTTGGGCGGCACATTCTCCATTGTATGTTTTCCCTTAGATGACCCCGGGAGCATGAAATCATTCTCCACATACTTATTATTCTCTGGCCTAGGCTTGATTTGAAGATATATGAGCACGGATCCACTGTCCCCAATAGCCAAACTTATTGGATTCATATTTATGATATCTGAAATGAGCCGCTCAATGTAGGTTGACCGACTTGGATATACATATGTTTTCCTGAGGGTATGGTAGTCACAATATACCTTTTCTACATTGAATTTTAGCCTGCACACATCAAAAAATCTATGAATTGAAGCTAGAAGTAACGTGCTATGAAGGCATATAGTATTTTTCACCATGGACTCCATGTCACATCTTTCATGGTAAATTGTGTGATGTAGAAGTATTAATACACCGAGAGTTGTACTACCTTTCCTACTACCAAAGGTAGTTCCTTTGGAATGCACCATTCCTCCTCAAATTCCTTTCAAATTTGGTTATCTTGCATTTCTTCCTTTTCTTGAATGGGCCACTCATTGATCCTTCACATAAATATTTCTCGAACCTATCTGCGAGGGACTTCTTCTCAATTGGGTATTCCCAAATTTTGTTCTTTGGCCCATTGGGCACTCCAATTTCTACAAATACAAGAGATAAGAGGATGGTGCCAAAACTTATCTTTTCACTTGCATGCACTTCCTCAACAATGGTTTCTATAATATATCCTACTAAATTGTACACCCACAGGACATTTTCTTTCCAATATGAAGCCACATGGTTTTCTGGCAACCATCTCTCTTGATCATTCAGCTTGGTGAGCAGATGCATGGCTACCTACACCACAGGGTACTTCCTCAATTTGTAGATGTCCATTCTGTGTGGACCCTTGGTATACCCCAACTCATTTCTTATGGCTATAACCACTTTGCTTTATCAATCAAATCACTAATAATGTTTGTCCCTATGCCCTTCAATCCTATTAATGTCACAATTAGGGTTGTTGTGAGCCTAACCCTCCGTCGACAAAATAAAATAAGTCCTCATGGAATCTTCTCATAAGCCATTGGTATAAAGGTTCATGTTTTCCAAAATATGGGAGCTCATACAATTGATAAAATCCTACCTTCTTAAGAAACTTTTCCCCAACATTGTCATACACTAGCATATCTTCCACCATGCACTTGTTGGTCTTCTTATTCAGCAAAGCATACTGAACTCTCCTTTTTATCGGTGGTGTTTTGGTTATAGTCACTTACTTTTCATTTGTGGATATGGGAATCCCAATCTTTTCTAATTATTACTCCTTAGGAGTCTGCATCTCGGATTTTTTTTTCTTAGGAGAAATTTCAACCTCAACTTCCACCTTTTTATTTCCTTTTGTTCTGTTGCAGGTGATTTCATCAGTGCCATCATAAAAATCCCACCTTTTTTTCTTATGTGTTGAATAATTTCAAACCCTAGCTCAAAATTAAGTGCCCTAGCTCAAAACCGCATGCCCTAGCTCCTTCTCAACGCTTCTTCTTTGCTAAAACTCTTCACTAATGGGGACACAAGCCTTTTTTGTACACAAATCTACTCTCCACATCTAGTTTCATAACTCTCTACACCTCAACATGATTCGATTGGCTCGGTTACACTTAGCTTGCTCAAATAATTGTGATTGAAAAGGTAAAAATGAACCCACATCACATCCTTAGATAGATTTTCAAAATTTTAGTGCATATATTGCTCCTTCACCTACCAACAATCCTCTCATTAATTGACCATTTTCAAATTTTTTTGAAATTTCCCATGTGGTACAATTTCACGCCCCATCTATAACCTTCTAGCATGCCTTCCTACCCTTCATCTATAGACTTATATTCCATGTGCTTTCATGCACCGAGTACCTCACCACTGCACCCTCTCATAGTATTTTCCACGACCGTTGCTTACCTCACGTTATATTTTCCCTTCATTCATTTCCATCTATGGTCTTCTTTAGAAGCAATATCCTTTCTAACAAATCTTTCCCGTACTTGAATAACACATGTAATATTTTTTTCCCATGTGTACCTAGTTGTGAATAAAAAATAAGAACCACCCCATACTAATGGGATGTGCACTCCTCTACACATAAAAATACTTCAGATTTTAAGTAGCTTCTAGTGCGTAAACGCACTTATTACACAAAACACCAAACTAAATTGACAAATCATAGCGATGAAGAAGGAAATAAAGAAAGGGAAACCTATACTAAATAGAAACACTTCCTTATTAAAAACACCAGGAAGAATTATTTATATTAGGGCTTCAACCTATTCCCATTGAAGTAACTGGGTAACCACATTCCATCAAACCCCTCTAACTAGAAAGAACATGATTCAAGTATATGTGTGATAACATACGGTCCCAACCAATGCACATTAAGATTTCCTGGATGGCACATAAACTTAGAATCATAAATTAGTACCATCTTTCAAACCTCAAGCTTCCTTTCCTTGACATGTCGGTCATGCCATGCCTTCGTGCGGCCTTTTCCTACTTCTGACTCCAATGTGCTATTGTGCACCTCTCATCCAACTGTATTAACCTGTCAATTATTTCTTCTAATGTTTTGTCATCGAGATAGACCTTGGTGCGCATAATACGCAAATAAGGTAACATGAATTCCATAGGAAGAACTTCTTCTATGCTAAACACCAACTGAAAGGGTGTGGCCTTATTCAACCTCTTATAGGTTGTTCTATATGCCCAAAATAAAACAAAAACTTTATCATCCCAATATTTCCTTCCAACATCAAAAATTTGTGTCAAGGTCAAGCTCAATATCTTGTTGAAGGCCTCGGTAGTACCATTTGACTAAGGATGATAGGGTGTAGTCTTTTGGTGCGTAACCATAAATTCATTCAATAATATCCTAATTTTCTAATTCAAAAAGTGTGTGCCCCTATAACTTGTCAAGCTCAATGGACATCCATATCTAGTAAGAATATTTTCCCATATGAACCTGGCTATTTTAGCTATTGTACAATCCTTTGTAGGTGTTGCTTCTTCCCACCTTATAAGATAATTTATACAAGTGATGATATAACATGATCCAGTTCTATGTGCGGCTAGTGAAATAGGACCTACAAAATCTATAGCTGATTTCTCAAATGGTTCTACACTAGAAATAGGCCTCAAAGGAATTTCATCTCTTTGCCTAGGTTTGCCAAGGTGTTGACAGTGATCACACACCTTACAATATTCTTTACAATCCTTATACAAGGTCTCCCACCATAATCCAGTGAGTAGAATCTTACACGTGGTGGCATCACCTGCATAGTGCCCACTTGTAATACCACCATGAGACTCTTCCATGATATTTGTGTACTCATGTTCTAATACACACCAAAGTGTAATACTTCATCTCAGCCTAGTTTGTATAAATATCCACTGATCAACATAAAGGGTGTTGCGTAAATTGTAATTTGTTTCTTCTCCAATGCTTTCATTCCTTCTGGCACCATACCCATGCATAAAAAGACAACAATATCCTCCAATTCTGAAGGCACACAATGTAACCTATACAATTGTACATCTGGAATTGTATCTTCAATTGTCTACATGTCCTCCCTTGATTGGATCCTTGATAAGTGGTCTGGGCCATAATTACTTTTACCTAGTTTTACCACAATTGTGAAATCAAATTCCTAGAATAAGTGAACCCATCTACATATCCGCACCTATAAAAATCTTATTTACAAAGTATTTTAATGTCATGTGATAAATATAGAATAAAAAAGGTGTTGCTTTATAAAATCTTTATGTCTGAATTTATGCGGCATGTAGATCATCAAAAAGGCCTCGCGCTCTGTTGTATAATTTTTCTCTACAAGAGTCAAATTTCTACTACCAAAATAAATTGGATGATCTATAATACCCTCTCTAGGTTGAAATAACACCATGCCAATGGTTGTTCTAGAGACATCCACATGTACATGAAATGGTTGGTTCCATGAAGGAAAAAACAAAATGTGCATGCTTCAAGATATCTCCTTCAACGCTTCAAATGTGCATTTTTGTGGTTCTCCCCAATAAAACATCCCTTTCCCTTTTATTAACTCTTTTGGGTGTGTGGAAATATTCACATATCCTTTGATAAAAATTTTGTAATACCCTGTGTGACCCAAGAATCCATGCACCTCACTCACGACTAGTCGGTTCTTCCGGGAGCCTACAATAAGCGTAATCTTATTTGGATCCACTAACAAACCTTCCTTGTAGATGATGTGCCATAAAAATTTACAAAATATGTAGAAAACACACACTTCTTGATGTTTAAAGAGATGCTTAACTATCTACATATTTCAAACATTAAGCGCAAATTTTCACAATGATCCTTAACAAGTCCATACACCATCCAATCATCCAAGTAAACTTGCAGGAAGTTGTGAATAAAATATTGGAATGCTTGAACAACTATGTGTGAAAATACAGTAGGCACATTTTTCAAACCAAAGGGCATCATAGTATATGCAAAAATTCCCCATTTAGTGGTGAAATTTGTCTTCTCTTGATCATCCTATGTAATTCTAACTTGATGATACCCAAAGAACCCATCTATAAAAGAATAAACTTTGTATCTTGCAACTCCTCATAATATTTCCTCTGTGAAAGGTTTAGGAAAAGGATCAATCACACATGTAACATACAGTTCCCTGTAATCCACACAAATCCTAATATAACCATCTTTCTTGATACTGATCACCATGGGGCTAACCCACTTTGATTCCTCTTGGGGCTTAATGATGCCATATTTAAACATTTTGTCAATTTCTTCCTTGACTTTGACATGCAGGTTAGGGTTCATCCTATAAGGTCTCTTCCTAACTAGGTGTGCTCCTTCTGTTAGCTTAATCTTCATCTATCCTAATGACTCATGCACTCCTTTTAACTCATGGTAGCCCCTAGGAAATAAGTCTTGAAAATCTCGTAGTAACTCAATTATATTTGCCACTTCAGAATCAGTCTAATAATCCCCAATTATTGCCTCCTTAGGTTCAACATTTATGCCAATGTTCACTTTCTTGGTCTTCATAGGTTCATGATAGGTGTGTGCATTTGTTTTTGCACTATCTAACACTTCACATGTACCTATTGAATGATCTATATCCATATTTTCTACTTCTTCATCATCCACTATGTAGACCATCTTTCCTTTTTCTTTCTCACAACAAGTGCGCTTAAGTAGTGTGGCATCTATCTCTTCTACTTCATCAAAATGTTATCCTGAGTATACCTCACCAAATAACTCCTGAATGAGTTCTTTAGTCTTTGCACTGTCTCCCATAGTTAAGTGCTTTATAACCCTTAATTTCTCTTCCACCAGAGGTTTAGTAGAGAAGTAGTCAAAAGTCTAGGTCATTCCTACAATCAAGTCTGCCAATTTCTAGTCTCCCTATGCAGCTCTGCATAAACATACCAAGTGCATGTGCAGCCTTGTAAAGTGGAATAAATCTTGTGCACCCAAAGTGAAGGTGGTAAAGCTTCCTACCCCTCTGTCTAGAGTCTCTCACACTATTGAACGTGGTGCTGAATAGGTTGATTACCATGATATATGTAGATTGTAGTAGGTGCATTGCTCCTAAAGAACCGAGTGGTTAAAGCAATTTTGACTTCATTCCATCGTATGAGATTATCCTTGTGAACTATCCACCAGTGTGCTACTATCCCACATAGGTTATATACTAACATATTTATTCTTTCCACTTGATTTTCTACTGCTTCTCCATGGTGCATAGGAATACAGTAGGATCTCCTCCTCTAGTGTACCAAGGTATAGGGTTGTTACCTATCATCCGAATACATTGATGTTTTCTTCTCTATGTAAATGCGCATCTTACTTCATGCCCAACTATCTCATAGGTGTCATGTGCCAAATTTTCAAAGAAATACTTGTAGTATCACTAATAGAATATGAATCTTACCACTTTGGAGGATTCCTTCTTTAGATGGCTTAAGTACTTCGGGTCTTGAATGGTACGTACATAAATTTACATTCGAGTCTTCCTCACTTAAAGGTTCAACATAAGCTATAGATTTCCCATCTGTCAAAGGGATAATTAATCTTTCTTCCTTCTCAAAAATTATATACCCTTTATTGAACTATAAATCAGCATTATTTGCATAACACCAAGAATGCCCAAGTAGAGCTAGGAAGTTGTCTGCTTTTGCAAGTGCTAAGACCTCAAAGTCCCTAGTGAACTTGGCCCCTTGTATTTTAATGGATGCATCCCTTAAAACTCCTATGGTATTGGCCTTAATTTGATTTTACATGAACAATACACTATATGATTGCTATAATGAAGGATTTCCCATTTGTACCCATGCATCTAAAGTAAGCACATTAAGTGCTTGTATCAATAATATATTACTCAAGAGCCATACATCTACAACAACATTGAGAGTGATCTCCTTGTCATAATATAAAATATGAGGGAGTATATTACCATGTAGGATCTTCCTTCCATTCTCAATACTTGTGTGTGGAGTGTTTCCCTTTAGCCCATTCCCTAATAATGGAATAATATTCTCTTGGAGTAGTATTTTACATACATCTTTAAGTCATCAATATCGATTGGAATGTCTCTTCTGCCTTCTTTTGTTCTAACTTTCATGACTATTCATTTAAACATTTTATTTCACCCTAAATATTTGTGAGAACCTCTATGGTTTCTGATAAACCTCCTTATGATGTGCAAGATCGGGTACTTTACATGTAAAACTTCCTCATTGGTGATGGTAAGCTTCTGCTGTAATTTTTGTAACACCATTGACAATTGTTATATTCCTCCTTTGCATTTCAAGTGTTGACATGTGATTTTATTGATAAAGGTATGTTCTTTTGATTGTTGAAGATCATGCGTTATATGGATAAATCATTTTTTCTCTTTTATTATAGGGTTGGTATGTTGTTTCTTGCAATAATCTATTTCATTTCTTTTGAGTAAAGTTGTAATCTGGTTTGAATGGTTGTAAACTTATCCTTTGTAATTGGACTCATCCTTGGATCAATTCCATTGATCCAAGGTATGTTTTAAATATTCTTATCTAAACTGAATGAAAAACTGACATTCATAGATTAAGAGACTTAAGACTGAACTTGTGTTTGTTATAAATTCTTTATTATCTTGAAAGATCGTGCATGCATTTTTTTTGTGTGTTGTGTTCGGCTCTTCTTGATTAACCTTTTCAGGTGCTTGATTGAGTTAAAGGGAAAAAGAAACTGCTTGAGATTCTTGAGAAAGAGAGATTTTAATGCGTCCTATGTCTATAAGGTCTATCCTAATAAATTCGAGACTCGGGGGAAAATTCTTCCTAACTCTTTCTACACCACTTTACATGGGATGACATTCTAACCTAAGTTATTAACACTAAGTTAGTATGAGGGAAATAACCTAAGGGATTCTAAGTTATTTCTAACCTATTGTATTTGGTTAAACTAATACCTAACCTAAGGTGGCAATCTATTGTTTGAAGGTTATACCACGATGTTATATATTATAAATTAACCTAAGATCTAACCTAAGAAAATTCTATCTATCCTAAACTAATGGGATATGAAAGGGAACCTATGGGTCATTGGAAAGTGGGAACTAAGTGGTGGTTCCTAAGCTTTTAATGAGATTTGATTTTGATTTGGTTTTAAATGCATGTAAGTACTGCCAGTTTGGCAAGGGCTAGTGAACGTTTAGAGGAACCTACGTGGAGGCATCACTAAGTTTGGAAATGCATGTGGAAATTCGATTTGGTCTTGCCAACTTTGGATGGTGGTGGAAAAGAGAGAGAAGTGGAAATATGAAAATTAATGTCATTAATTTGCCTTGGTTCGGCAAGCAAAATGTCTTGGAAGGCATGCTGGCGGATTTGTTTGGGGTTGTTTTGTTTTGCATGCTTCCTGATTTTTTCTCTGCATGGAGCTATCTAGTTCTTCGAACCAATAGTTTGATCTCCACTTAGTGGCTATTTTTGAATTCTCTAAGCTATTTTCAGTTTAAGGAATGTATAAGAGGCATTATGGAAAAATATTATGGTTGTTTGATCTTTCTTGGAAAAGAAGAGGTGTTGGAAACTCAGCTGGAAGTCTTCTTCGAATCGGTAGAGGCACTATTAGGCATGATAGGCTCTACCCATTAAGATTACTTGCTTTCCTCTAAATGATTCATTAAAACAATTCTGCTCATTGGAAATTTATATTTACATGATGTATCTAGTTATTTACTTGCATGTATTCATGAAATCTATGTGGGTTTTGGAATGTGAATCCTTTTCTATTATTGGTAGTTTTGGGAACTTTCTCTATACTGGTTGTTAGAGGTTTTCATGTGAAATTGTATTGAAACTCTGTAACTTGTACTTGAAGTCTAAAATTTTTATTGAAGCTTTAATTTTATCATTTGAGACTAATGTTGATTGAATGGGCTTGTTACTTGTTCAGTTCTAAATATCTGTTTAGTATTGTGTTTCAAGAGCTTGAAGTGGACCTCCGTAGTGGTTCTAAACTTGTATTGAAGCTTGAAATTTATTATTAGTTTTATTGGGACCTTGTGGTTGTTTTGGACTGTGTTGGAACTAATTGAAGTTTTGAACCTTGGTTGAATCTTCGTATTAAAAAAATGTACTGTATACAGTTCTTATGAATACTGAACTTGTTGTTGAGTGTAGTGTTGTGCCCTATACTTAAGCTCTAAACTAGATTTTTATTCTTCCTTAGGGAACAAGGATTGATTGAACCAGTAATAGAGTGTTGGTGTTTATGTTGAGCTTATATTAGGGTCATGAGTTTCATTATAGACTCGTATTTGAGCTTGTGTTGTTTTAACTTATGTTCGAAGCCCATATTTGACTCAGTTCAGGTGATTCCATTGTTGGTTGTTTTGATCCTGTATTGGAATCGATGTGTTGATTTTATATAGGTGTTATGAGCTGGAGTTTAGTGGGTATTAAGAATTGTGAAGCTTTAGCCTCATTTAATACTATCTGCTAGAAGGGGTCTTGTGAGTTTTGTTTGGTTGAAAGTAGACCGTGTAACTTATTTTGAGGTCTCCTTTGTTTTGATTTTGAAGGAATGGTTGTATTAATTTTTCCTTTCTAGAATGCACTATGTTCTCAAACTTTATGGGGTGTGTGAATCCAGGAGTGTATACTAATCATCTCTACTCTAAGCGTACCCATGTCTTGTGGAAAAACTTGACTATTTTGTTCATAGAAATAAATGGGACTGGAACTATGTTTTGTTATGGGACAGTCATAACAGTTTTAGAGGTTTTTGGAATGAATTAATTCATTCCTTTCTATATTTTATGTTGAGAAAATTCTTACCTATCATAAGATTTTAATGGAACTTGAGAATCTTGTGGTGATTCTGTTTAGTCGTATTGGAAGAAATTAAGACACTACTTGTCTTTGACGAATTGTTTAGTTCCTTACTCTCTTCTCACCTTTCATTTGATTCATGGGTATCATTTGAATGTTGAATTTAAACCTTGTATGCAAGTGTAGTATGACGGGATACATTATATCTATTTTGTATGCTTGGAGATTTAGTCCTTGTAACCATGAGTTTCATTGACCCTTGTCTATCTTGCATTGTTGCATGTTTCTAATCTTGTTGGGTTCATCGAATGAATCTCTAGGTTTTGACAGAGAAGAGGTTAGGATCTCTTGCAGAAAGTATGTTGTTTAGAGATAGTACTATGAATTTTATTTTGAGAATTGAATCTTAACTTGAGCTTATGAATGGAAATTGGTCATTTTGTAAGTTTGTAATGAAATTGTAGTGTGCATGCTTTGTGCATTCGGTTTTGAGTTCTCTTTTGGGAAATAACTAAAATAACTTCTAAGTATAAATTAGATGATGGATTTCATTTCATAGTATAAATGAAATGAAATATGGATTGGGTCTTTTTCCTATTTGAGATCCTTTTTCTATTGACTGTATAAGTTCATTTACTGAACTTCTCTTTTGTTAATTCTCTTCTGAGATGGGAACTTCTTGTGGATTGGTTAGGAGATTATTTTTACATGAGTATAACTTGGATTTTGGAAAGTTGGTTTCAGATCTTTGATTTATAATCTACTAACATACAGAAGTTAGTAAGATTTTCTGTAGACTGTTCTTTTAATTTGTTGGGTTAAATTGGGACTCTTGTTTAGATGTTGCCTCTTTATTTATGAGCTCCTTATATTGATAACTTGGACTGAGGTAGTAATGTGTGTTCTAAACCTGATTCCTTCCTTCAGAGGAATTGTGTCTAAGAAATAGATATGTATTGAATTCTCTTCTTGGGTTTATATGGAAAGATGAAGCATACTAATATGAGATATGTTGTGAGATTGGAAAAAGTTAAGTGTTTTTCTATCCTTATGAATTTATGAAATAATTTAATGATAAGACTTATTGACTGTTTAAAGTGATTGATAGGATCAATTAAGTCTTGTGGTATAATTCTGATGTTGTAGATTATAATATGTTCTTTTCTTAAAAGTAAATTCACATTTCTTAATTGTACTTCTTTCTAGATGTTTATTAATTGTTTCATTAAAGTAGAGTTCTTTAATGAAACAATGAATGGAATGCACTTTACTTTAATGCTTAGTGCTTATCATGCTTAGTTCATTGAAACCCATGCCCATGCTTTGGACATCATAAGTGATAAAAAGAAGAAAAGAGCTTTCATGTTGTATTGGCTTATTTAATTCTGGATCTTATGTAAAGAGTTTCGATTCATTCATGAGTTGTATTGAAAAATAAAAGTTGTATTCATTTTGGAATGGAGGTTGTTTGTTATAAGATGCGCTTTGAAATGCATAGTCTTGTAAATGTATAAATTTATAATGATGAATTGAAATTTGGAAGATTTACTTGTATTGGTTGTGTACATTATCTCGTGTTTATGAAAAGATGGAAATCCTATCTTGATGATATTCTTCATATTTGTTATATGCTTAATTCGGATAAACTTGATAAGTTAGATAAAGGGAATTAGTTTAATTTCCCTTAATAAGATGCAGCTTGTTAAGTTGCATAAGATAACGATATTTTTTATCTAAACAATTCTAACATAATATTGGAATGTGTAAAGAATATGTGGTAAAAATTTAGAGTTTGTGAAGGATAATAAGGGTTTGACAAACCCTAACACTTAAACATGTAGCGAAAGACTCTTCCTCACTCTAAGGAATGTAATCTAAAGAATGGTGATATGATCGTTAATCGTTGGGCTTCATTTCTTATAAAGTCAACCTCTAGTTGAATCTATTTGGTTGCTATACCTTATTTTAATGATTAAGTTATATTTAATGGAACTTATGATATTGTTGTCCTATTTTGGTTAATTTCTTGTTAAACTAAGTAAATGAAAATTAAAAGCAATCATGAGTTAAAGGAAGTTATTAATGCTTAATTGATTCAAGTATAGAACAAGAACTTAAGGAGTGTTGGGTTAGGGTTTAGCATGGATGTTGTAATCTATTTTGTAATCCAAATTAATAATGTATTAATAACCTCCTTATGGTATGTACATTGTGATGAGGTAGTTTCTGTAGGATGTTGGCACACACCAACTGCAGGGTTGTACCTTTGAGAAGACATGGGTCTTCTTGAGGATAAAACGTTGCAGTTGACATGTGGCAACACCCTTCTACATTGATCATCTAGATCTACACACAAATAAGGACTTAAACTTAGTTTCTCTCTAGGTCAAGTTAGTGACATGTTTAGGATAGGTAGTATCTTTCAATTGCTCAAGGTACCTTAGCACATTCGGTTGACTTAGGTCAAACGAGTATGCCCATATACCCTAAGTCATTGTGAGTGTCTTCCTGTAATAAATTATGTTTCTAACTAGGGATAGGGTTAAACCTTGGACAAGTTGACTGAGGGTAGTTAGTAAAGACCATTATTGATAACAGAGGAGTGAGGTGAAGGACGTATTCTGAAATGATGAGTATGCCATCTAGGAATAGTGACATAAATAGTATGTTGGAAATCTTTGGCAAAAGTATCGCAAGTTGTTGGTTGCATTGTCCTATGTCACCTAGTTTAAAGCAATGTGATATCAGATGAATATTGGTAACAAATATTTAGATATGTTCTTTAAATAGATCACTTAGTACCCGGTTTAGGGTAGGAAAAACAAGTATATGAAGTATACGATAAGTATTCAATACTTAAAGTTAACATAAATAGATCGGTAGATCACCGAGTTATGAAATAAATAGATCGGTAGACCACTGAGTTATGAAATGAATAGATTAGATCACCGAGTCATTTATAGTTGCATACGGTTATCTATTTGAGATTGATTGGAATTGAATGTGTGTTCTAAATACTACTTTATTTAGAATAGAGAACATTATGTAAAAAAAAAAATCCTTTATTTCTAAAGTCTTAAAATGGGAATGTTACATCTTGGTATCAGAGCTAAAGGTTGTAGCTCTTGGACCTATTGTGTCCATAATCTAATGAAACTTAAATTTTCTTGTTAATAGAAAATGGTTAGAACAAGAGGAAATGTTGCAAATAACCCTCCACCTGAGGAAGGAGCAACAATAACTACCAGAAACTAGATGAGATCCTTGCTACCCTATTGGACACAAGAGATCGTTTAGCTGTACTTGAACAACAAGTAATGGGAAATGAGGAGGAAGATGATGCTGATAACAACAATCAACCACCTCCTGGGGACAACGCCAATGTAGGTGTTGATAATAACAATGTGAACATACATGTTCGACCTGAGAACAAAAAGGCTAGGCTGGTAGCTAAACTCACTAATGATATAAAAAGGATAAGTCCACCCAAGTTTGATGTGACCGCATTAGGAGATGGGGATGAGAATTGGCTCAGTGAAATGGAGAAATACTTTGCAATAAGGAATTTCTCAGAAGAAACAAAGGTGATATGGGGAGCATATCAGCTTTCTCACGAAGCATCTTCATGGTGGGACAATTGTAAGGCTGAGTTAAATATTGATGAAACTAATATCACATGGGATCAATTTAAAGGTTGCTTTAGAAACGTTGGCTGCCACAACTTTGCTATGATAATAAAATGATTGAATTCTAGAACTTAGCTCAAGGAAAGCTAATTAATCGATTCTTGGGAGCACTTTATAAAACTTCTTAAGTATGTACCTCAGTACAAGCGATGAGAAATTCAGGATACATAAATTCATCATGGGATTAAATCTCGTTATAGGAGGAGAGGTGGATGTTCACAGTCCCTAACCATGATGGAAGGGGTTGTTGAAAAGTCCATAAGGTAGGAACATAAATTAAAGGCAATTTTTGCTCATAAGGAGGAAGTAAGGAAGAAAGTTCCCAAATCATCTTCATCATCTCTTGCACCTAAGAAAGGACCATGGAAGAAATTCAGAATGAAAAGAAAGTTTTCATCTGATACTAATAAGAAAGCAGCAACAAATAAGTTTGTTGGTAATGCATGGAACAAATTTTCTAAGAACAATAATAACAGACAAAAGTCCTATGGGGTCAGAATGATAACTCTAAGGCTGGAAATAAACCCGAGCCTAGGAAGAGACTGTAGAGGCTATTATAACCGTGACAAAGATCATTACGCAAATCAATTCCCTTTGAAAAAGGATGATCATAATCAACGACACAAGATACACGTTGCAATAGCTAACAAGCAGGATGAGAAACAAACCACGCCTATAGAAGTTTCGAGTAAGTAATTTGGTTTACCTATAACTATTCTTTTCTATATCTGAGCTACTAAATGTTTTATTTCTAGTAAATTAGCATCAAAACTAAAAAGAAAAGCTAGAAACATGGATAAAGCATGGAGTGTACAATATGGAAATAATGTTTTTCATACATTTAGTATGTTTCTTTTTGGAGCAATCCTTGATTTACCTAACTTTTCCACTAAGGTTGATCTTTATGTGGCACCTTTGGGGTCTTATGATGTAATCATAGGTTTTAATTGGTTAGCGAGAAAATAAGGTTAAAGTGGATTGTTTTGAAAAAACGCATTAGTTGTTTAGATGACCTGTAGAAAACAACCAAGATTTAGGTGTGAAACATGATATTTATGTTAGAAAACTGTCAGTTATACAACTTAAAAAGGCCAAAAATAAAGGTTGTACCTTATATGTAGTGAAAATTGCTGAAACAATTGAAGAAAACAGTGATTTTATGGAACGATATCTGCTGTTATGAAACTTCAGTGACATATTTCCGGAAGATTTTCCAGGTCTTCCACCCAAAAGGGAGTTTGATTTCACGATTGAGATCAAGCCTAGAACTGAACCTATTTTTAAAGCACCGTATCGAATGACTACTATTGAATTAGTAGAGCTTAAGACTCAATTGCAAAATTTTTTTCTAAAGGTTTGATTAGACCAAGTGTTTCACCTTGGGAGCACCTATAATTTTTGTGAAAAGAAGGATGAAACACTTAGATTGTGCATTGACTACGTGAATGTTAAACAAAGCAACAATCAAGAATAGATACCCACTCCCTAAGATTGATGATTTATTTGATCGGATGCATGGAAAATCGGTATATTCTAAGATAGATATTCAATTTGGATATCATCAATTGTGGATTAAGGATGAGGATATTGATAAAACAACTTCGAGAACAAGGTATGTACATTATGATTTCACGGTTTTACCTTTTGGATTAACTAATGCACACTGCAACATTTATGAATTTAATGAATAATATCTTTCAAGAATACTTGGACAAATTTATAATCGTATTCTTAGATGAAATTCTCATATATTCTAAAATTATTGAGGAAAACCATGAGCATTTGAAGATAGTTTTGGAAATATTAAGAAAGAGAAGGTTATTTCGTAAGTTGTCTAAATGTTCTTTTTATGACACAGAAGTAAACTATTTGGCACATGTAATAAGTAAGAATGGAATTGTTGTAGATCCTTCAAAAATTATAGCTATAACCGAGTGGCCTACACAAAAGAATGTACATGAAGTTAGAAGCTTCATGGGGCTTGCTAGTTACTATAGGAAATTTGTAAAATATTTTTCCAAGGTGGTTTGCACCAATAAATTCTTTGCAGAAGAAGGATAAAAAGTTTGTTTGGAGTGAGAAATGTGAAATTGCATTCAAAACTTTGAAGGAAAAGTTAAATTCAACACCTATTCTAGCAATACCAGATCCTAATGGAGATTTTATGGTGGTAAGCGATGAATCGGTGAAGGTCTAGGAGGCATTTTGTTACAAAATGGTCATGTCATAGCTTACGAAAGTAGAAAACTAAAGTTACATGAGTTGAATTATGCTCCACATGATTTAGAGTTTGCTGCCATTGTTCATGCACTACAAGTTTAGAGGCATTACCTGCTTGGTAAACATTTTGAATTGAAAATTGATCATCTTGGGCTGAAGTATATCTTCACTTAGCCAAATCTTAATGCAAGACAACAAAGGTGGTTAGAATTTTTTTCTCGATATGATTTTTACATCAGTTATATCAAGGGTAAAGAAAATAGAGTGGTTGACACTCTAAGTTGTAGGAAGCACATTTCTGCTCTTATAACATTGAGAACTCAATTTAAGGATGAAGTAAAAAGTGTTATGGAATCTGATTCTTATTTTCAGCAAGTAAAGATAGTGCTTGCTGCAGATCCTAGTGATCGAGGTATAAAGGTTTTCACTTCGATAATGAAGGAATCTTACGATTTGAAAACAGAGTATATGTACCTTCACTAAATGATTTAAGAAAGAAATTGTTAGCAGAATTTCACAATTCACCTTTTTCTAGACACCTTGGTATTACAAAAATGCTTGTTGATATAAAACAACAATATTTCTGGAAGGGAATGAAAAAGGATGTTATAGACTTTGTGACACATTGCCTTGAATGTCAACGTGTTAAAGTGGAACATATGCACCTAGCCGGTTTATTGTATCCTCATAGCATCATTGTAGTACAAATGGAAAGTGATAAGCATGGACTTTGTACAAGGGTTTCCTATGTCAAGAAATAAACATGATGTTATTTTAGCGATTGTGGATAAAGCTGACAAATGTAGCACATTTTATTCTTTGGTAATATGAAGGATGATTCTCCTGTGTTAGCTACAAGATTCACACACTAAATTTTCAGATTACATAAAGTACCTAAATTAATCATATCGGATAGAGATCCTAGAATGACGTCAAGATTTTGGCAAACGCTTAATGTAGCTCTAGGAACTAAGTTAAATTTCAGTTCTATGTATCATCCGAAACTGATGGATAGGTGAAAGATTTAATCATGTTTTATAGGATATGTTATGAATGTATTATATGGATCAGAAGTATAAGTGGGAAGAGTACCTTCCACTAGTTGAGTTTGCATATAATAATACATATCATGCCTCTCTTAAGATGGCACCTTTCGAAGCATTATACGGAAGAAAATACAGAACCCCTATTAGTTGGGACAGCATGGAGGATAGAGAGGTAATTGGACCTAAAATTCTTACTGAAATTGAACAAAAAGTTAAAATGATTCATGAACGCTTGAAAGAAGCAGCAAATAGAAAAAAGAGTTATGCTGATTTAAAGTGGGTAGAGAGGAAATTTGAACTTGATAAGAAAGTCTTTCTTCAGTCAAACCAAAAAGAGGTCTATAACTTGTGGAAAGGCTGCCAATTTATCACCTCGTTATGTGGGACCTTTTGAGATAGTTGAAGTAATCAACCCCGTAGCTTACCACTTAGCATTACCTCCTTCTTTGTCATGAATGCATGATGTTTTCCATATTTATTTGCTTAAGAAATACGTGTCAAATTTATCACATGTGTTAAATTGGAATTCCTTGAGGCCCAAGACCCAAGAATAATCATGGTTAAACCCATACGAGTGTTGGAAACTTGTCGGTTGCATTTAAGAAATCGTGAGACAAGTCAATGCAAGGTCAATGGGACTAGTTTAATGAAGAAAGTGCAACCTAGGAAAACTGGGACGATATGAAAACTACTTTTCCATATCTATTTAAACAGAATTGATTGTTGGCTAATAAAAAAATTGTGATTTTATCTTTATATGTCAATAAGTTTTCCAGTTATGGGTAGATAACTATTGTTTTGAATAAACAGCTACGTGAATGCTGATTTTGAAACTTAAAATTTGGATACTATTGCAAACATATGTTAAGAAAGTGAATAAAAATTTATTATCTTGAATGAAATGACTAAAATGAGGTAATCATTGGGATGATGATTCTTTTTAGGAGGGAAGAATGTAACACCCTTGACAATTGTTATATTCCTCCTTTGCATTTCAAGTGTTGACATGTGATTTTCTTGATAAAGATGTGTTCTTTTGATTGCTGAAGATCATGCTTGATATGGATAAATCATTTCTGCTCTTTGATTGTAGGGCTGGTATGTTGTTGCTTGCAATAATCTATTTCACTTCTTATGAGTAAATTTGTAATTTGGTTTGAATGGTTGCAAACTTATCCTTTACAATTGGACTCATCCTTGGATCAAAGGTATGTTTTAAATATTCTTATCTAAATTGAATGAAAAATTGACATTCATTGATTAAGAGACTTAACGGACTGAACTTGTGTTTGTTGCAAATTATTTATTATCTTAAAAGACCATGCCTATATTTTGTTGTGTGTTGTGCTTGGATATTCTTGAATGACCTATTTCAGGGTGCTTAATGGCGTTAAAGGAAAAAGAAACACTGCTTGGGATTCTTGAGAAAGAGAGATTTTAATGTGTCCTATATCTATAAGGTCTATCCTAATAGATTCGAGACTCAAGTAAATTCTGCCTAACTCTTTCTACACCACTTTACGTGGGATGACATCCTAACCTAATTTGTTAACACTAAGTTAGTATGAGGGAAATAACCTAAGGGATTCTAAGTTATTTCTAACCTATTATATTTGGTTAAACTAAGACCTAACCTAAGGTGACAATCTATTGTTTGAAGGTTATATCCTAAGGTTATATATTGTAAATTAACCTAAGATCTAACCTAAGAAAATTCTATCTATCCTAAACTAATGGGATATGAAAGGGAACCTATGGGTCATTGGAAAGTGGGAACTAAGTGGCGGTTCCTAAGATTTTAATGAGATTGATTTTGATTTGGTTTTAAATGCATGTAAGTCGCTAGTTTGGCGAGGGCAGTGAAATTTTAGAGGAACATATGTGGAGGCATGACTAAGTTTGGAAATGCATGTGGAAATCTGATTTTGTCTCGCTAACTTTGGATGGTGGTGGCAAAGAGAGAGAAGCGGGAATATGTAAATTAATGTCATTAATTCACCTCGGTTCTGGTGAGCAAACCATCTTGGAAGGCATGTTGACGGATTTGTTTGGGGTTGTTTTGTTTTGTATGATTCCCGATTTTTTCTCTTCATGGAGCTATCTGGTTCTTTGAACCAGTAGTTTGATCTCCACTTAGTGGCTATTTTTGAATTCTCTGAGCTATTTTTAGTTCGAGGAATGTATAAGAGGCATTGTGGAAAAATATTATGGTTGTTTGATCTTTCTTGGAAAAGAAGAGGTGTTGGAAACTCAGCTGGAAGTCTTCTTGAATCCCAGAGAGGCACTATCAGGAATGATAGGCTCTACCCATTAAGATTACTTTCTTTCCTCTAAATGATTCATTAAAACAATTCTACTCACTGGAAATTTATATTTGCATGATGTATCTGGTTATTTACTTGCATGTATTCATGAAATCTATGTGGGTTTTGGAATGTGAATCCTTTTCTATTATTGGCAATTTTTGGGAACTTTCTCTATATTGGTTGTTAGAGGTTTTCATGCGAAATTGTATTGAAACTCGTAACTTGTACTTGAAGTCTGAAATTTTTATTGAAGCTTTATTTCTATCATTTGAGACTAATGTTGATTGAACGGGCTTGTTGCTTGTTCGGTTCTGAATCTTTGTTTAGTCTTGTGTTTTGAGAGCTTGAAGTGGAGCTCCATAGTGGTTCTAAACTTGTATCGAATCTTGAAATTTATTATTATTTTTATTGGGACCTTGTGGTTGTTTTGGAATATGTTGGAACTAATTGAAGTTTTGAACCTTGGTTGAATCTTCATATTCAACAAGCTATCGCACTGTATATAGTTCTTATGAATCTTTGAACTTGTTGTTGAGTGTAGTGTTGTGCCTTTGTACTTAAGCTCTAAAATGGAGTTTTATTATTCCTTAGGGAACATGGATTGCTTGAACTAGTAATGGAGTGTTGGTGTTTATTTTGAGCTTATATTAGGGTCATGAGTTTCATTATAGACTCATATTTGAGCTTGTGTTGTTTGAACTTATGTTCGAAGCTCGTATTTGACTCAGTTTAGGTGATTCCATTATTGGTTGTTTTGATCCTGTATTGGAATTGACGTGTTGATTTTATATAGGTGTTCTAAGCTAGAGTTTAGTGGGTATTAAGAATTGTGAAGATTCAGCCTCATTTAATACTATCTTTGTGAAGGGATCTTGTGAGTTTTGTTTGGTCGGAAGTAGACCGTGTAACTTCTTTTGAGATCTGCTTTGTTTTGATTTTTTGAAGGAATGGTTGTATTACTTTTGCCTTTCTAGACTACACTGTGTTCTCAAACTTGATGGGGTGTGTGAATTCAGGAGTGTATCCTAATCATCTGCTCCAGAGCATACCCGTGTCTTGTGGGAAAACTTGACTATTTTGTTCATAGAAATAAATGGGAATTTGGAACTATGTTTTTTATGGGACAATGTCATGTGATTGTAGAGGTTTTGGAATGAATTAATTACTTCCTTTCTATCTTTGATGTTGAGAAAATTCTTACCTGTCATAAGATTTTAATGGAACTCGAGAATCTTGTGGTGATTCTGTTTAGTCGTATTGGAAGAAATTGGGACAGTACTTGTCTTTGACGAATTGTTTAGTTCCTTACTCTCTTCTGACCTTTCATCCGATTCATGGGTTTCATTTGAATGTTGAATTTAAACCTTGTATGCAAGTGTAGTATGATGGGATACATTATCTCTATTCTGTATGCTTGGAGATTCAGTCCATGTAACCATGAGTTTCATCGACCCTTGTCTATCTTGCACTGTTGCATGTTTCTAATCTTGTTGGGTTCATCGAACGAATCTCCGGGTTTTGATGGAGAAGAGATTAGGATCTCTTGGGGACAGTATGTTGTTTAGAGATAGTACTATGAATTTTATTTTGAGAATTGAATCTAAACTTGAGCTTGGTGAATGGAAATAGGTAATCATTTTGTAAGTTTGTAATGGAAATTGGTAGTGTGCATGCTTGACTGTGCATTCGGTTTTGAGTTCTCTTTTGGGAAATAACTAAAAGAAATTCTAAGTATAAATTAGATGATGGATTTAATTTCATAGTTTAAATGAAATGAAATATGGATAGGTTCTTTTTCCTTTTTGAGATCCTTTTTTGCATTTCCTGTATAAGTTCATTGACTGAACGTCTCTTTTGTTAATTCTCTTATGAGATGGGAACTTCTTATGGATTGGTTAGGAGATTATTTTTACATGAGTATAACTTGGATTTTGGAAATTTGGTTTCAGATCTTTGATTTATAATATACTAACATACATAAGTCAGTAATATTTTCTGTAGACTGTTCTTTTAATTTGTTGGGTTGAATTGGGACTCTTGTTTAGATGATGCCTCTTTATTTATGAGCTCCTTATATTGATAACTTGGACTGAGGTAGTAATGTGTGTTCTAAACCTGATTCCTTCCTTCAGAGGAATTGTGTCTGAGAAATAGATATGTATTGAATTCTCTTCTTGGGTTTATATGGAAAGATGAAGCATACTAATATGAGATATGTTGTAACTAACTCCTTTGCAGATTGGAAAAAGTTAAAAGTGTTTTTCTATCCTTATGAATTTATGAAATAATTTAATGACAAGACTTGTTGAGTTTTTAAAGTGATTGAGAGGATCAATTAATTTTTTGGTATAATTTTGATGTTGTAGATTATAATATGTTCTTTTCTTAAAATTAAATTCAGATTTCTTCATTGTACTTATTTCTAGATGTTATTACTTATGATTATTTTCATGATGTTTATTAATTTTTCATTAAACCGAGTAGTTTAATGAAACAATTAGTGAAATGCACTTTAATTTAATTCTTAGTGCTTATCATGTTCAATTCATTAAAGCTGGCCCGTCTTAGCAATTTTGCATATGGACATTGTAAGTGATAAAAGAAGATAAGAAATTTCATGTTGTATTGGCTTATTTAATTCGGATCTTATGTAAAGAGTTTCGATTCATTCCTAAGTTTTATTGAAAAAGAAAAGTTGTATTCTTTTTGGAATGGAGGCTATTTGTTATACAAGTATGCCTAAAATGCATAGTCTTATAAATGTATAAATTTATAATGATGAATTGAAAGTTGAAAAATTCACTTGTATTGGTTGTGTAAATTATCTTGTGTTTATGAAAAGAGGAAATCCTATCTTGATAATATTCTTCATATCTGTTATATGCTTAATTCAGATAAACTCGATAAGTTAGATAAAGGGAATTAGTTTAATTTCCCTTAATAAGATGCAACTTGTTAAGTTGCATAAGATAACAATTTTTATCTAAACAATTCTAACATAGTATTGGAATGTGTAATGAATATGCAGTAAAACTATAGAGTTTGTGAAAGATAAGAAGGGTTTGACAAACCCTAACACTTAATCATGTAGAGGAAGACTCTTCCTCACTCCAAGGAATGTAATCTAAAGAATGGTGATATGATCGTTAATCGTTAGACTTCATTTCTTATAAAGTCTACCTCTAGTTGAACCTATTTGGTTGCTACACCTTCTTTGAATGATTAAGTTATATTTAATGGAACTTATGATATTTTTGTCCTATTTTGGTTAACTACTTGTTAAACTAAGTAAACGAACATTAAAAACAATCATGAGTTAAAGGAATTTCTTTAATGCTTAATTGATTCAAGTATAGAACAAGAACTTAAGGAGTGTTGGGTTAGGGTTTAGCATGGATGTTGTAATCTATTTTGTAATCTAAATTAATAATGTATTAATAACCTCCTTGGGGTATGTACTTCGTGATAATGCAATTTTTGTAGGATTTTGGCACACACCAACTACGGGGCTATACCTTCGAGAAGACAGGGTCTTCTCGAGGATACATCGTTGAAATTTACATGTGGAAACACCCTTCCGATTTGATCATCTAGATCTACATACAAATAAGGACTTGAACTTAGTTTCTCCCTCGGTCAAGTTAGTGGCGTGTTTAGGATAGGTAGTAGCTTTCAATGGCTCAGGGTACCTTGGCACATCTGGTTGACTTAGGTCAACCGAGTATGCCCATATACCCTAAGTCATTGTGAGCATCTTCCTATAATAAATTATGTTTCTAACCAGGGCTAGGGTTAAACCTTGGACAAGTGGACTGATGGTAGTCAGTAAAGACCATTCTTGATAATAGAGGAGTGAGGTGAAGGATGTATTATGAAATGATGAGTATGCCATCTAGGAATAGTGACATAAACAGTATGTTGAAAATCTTTGGCCAAAGTATCACAAGTTGCTAGTTACATTGTCCTATGTCACCTAGTTTAAAGTAATGTGATATCAGATGAATATTGGTAACAAATATTCAAATATGTTATTTAAACAGATCACTCAGTACCCGGTTTAGGGCTGGAAAACCAAGTATACGATAAGTATTCAATACTTAAAGTTAACATAAATAGATTGGTAGATCACCGAGTTATGAAATAAATAGATCGGTAGACCAACTTTGAGTTATGAAATAAATAGATCGGTAGACCACTTTGAGTTATGAAATGAATAGATCGTAGATCACCGAGTCATTTACAAGTTGCTTATGGTTATTTTTTGAGATTGATTGGCATGGAATGTGTGTTCTAAATAATGCTTTATTTATAATAGAGAACATTATGTAAGAAAAATATCCCTTGTTTCCAAATTCTTAAAATGGGAATGTTACAATTTCTCTCTGGTGCACGTAGCTTCGAGTGCATGTAGTAATCTTCATAGGTAATACCTCAAATTTTGGTGCCAACTTAGACATCCATTTATTTTCCACGGTGCGTGTTTTATTCGATCATCCTTGCACCCTTGTTCTCTTATTTATGCTACTTGTTAAGATTCTCATACAAGTCCGGGAATTCCTCATAACTATGATTCATCCACAAATAGAACACATAATATTACGAGGACATTTGTGTATCGTAGTGGTCGGGATATTTTCATGTAAAACACATTCCATGAGGTAACTCACCTCATCCATCACCACGGCCTCGGCCCTAAATCCACCCACGGTATCCTCAACCTCTACCATAACCTCCTTCAAATTTCCTTTATTCCAATCATGGCTCATTTGAGTGTGATCATGATCATGGTGCTCACTCTTTCCTTTAGAGTTATCGATACTCCATTCATTTGCACAACAATAGCTATTACATCATGGATATGGCCAATCAACCTATAGTCTTATGTATTGTGATTCATGGACAAAATGTTTTTACAATAACAAGATACATTCTTCCTTATCATGCATTGTAATAATGGGTAGCAGATTACATCATGATCCAAATGACATATCTCACAGTATAGCAGTAATGAATACACTGATCTGTGAGGACAATTATCTTTGGTGTGACCTTCCACTTCACAATCTATACACCAAATTCCAGTGTATGTCTCATGTGCTGAATTTTTTGATAGTTTCTCCAACTGCTTTACCATAGCTACAATTTGTGCCTTCAGGAATAGGCTCATTTTAGTGTTTATACTTCAGACTGACTCAGTGTGCAAAGCATATTCAAGTGCTTCACATAGGTCCATATAAGTCTTATGTGACAACACCCTTTTGAAAGGTGTGATCAAGCCCCAAAAGAACCACTGTGCATGTTGGCTTGCATGAATATCATAAGAAAGTTTAGACAATAATGTCTTGAAATGGGCATCATATTCCCAAACACTCTTAGCAGTTCCCTACTTAATATCCTTGAGTGCACTTATACTCTTCTACTCAAACTCAGGGATACAAAACTCCTTAAGGAAAGCATCCTGTAATGTTGCATAATCTACGCAAGTCGATCAAGATAAAAATTCATGTACAAATTATGTGTGTGTCCCCTGCAATGTAGTTGTAAACTAAATTACATTGCGCTTAGAAGCCATAAATCATTTTGCATGCCACAGTATCTCACACATGTACACATGTTCAGTAGTATATTATATGCCCCTATACTCTAGAAGACAAAGAGACATCTCCATGTAAATATTATGGGGTTGGTGAGGACCCCGCCACCCGATCCGAACCTCATGTGTTACCTCTACCTCTATAACCACCACATCCACTAGAAATTGAGCCACCTATACCCCCTGATCCTCCCCTTGTAGCTGGAAGCAAACCAGTGGATGTACTTCCTTGTGTCCCAACAGTGGTACTAAACTGAACTCCTACATTCTATGAAGTGGTACTACTCCCAATAGTGAGTCCAAAATTATGTGCGCTAGAGTTTAATACTGACGATGCACTTGAAAAGGTACCTCAAAAAAAAATAAGATGTTTTCCATTCCCTATATGGACTTGCTATTTGAATTACTCCTCTTTTACTACCCAAACTAGCTTGTTGACTACTAGTTGTGCTAGATACTAGAAATCCAAGTGCAAGGGTTAGGTTTCTAGGTAGATTTAGATGCATTCCCATGGCCCATGTCATCTCTATTGACATGCTCCCATGTGAGGCTGAGGAGGGTTCACTATTATGCTTTCCCAAATGGGAATTTCCGGATGCTCTAGCTCTACACCTTCTACATGAGATTCAAATCCTTCTGGAGAAATCTCTTTCCTTAATGTCATCCGCTCTATAATATCATGTTGATTCTCTATCTCCCTCTCTTGTGCCTTATTATACTTAAGCCACATTTCTTCTTTATGCCTATCTTCTACTAGGTCCACCATATTTCACTAAACCTATTCATGCCCCCGCACGTTGTGGGGTTTAGCTAGCCATCGATTTTTCTTCCAAGTTTAGGGTTACCATCAAGATTTTGATTACTAGTGGAATGCCTTGCAAATAAGTTCCCCTGGGATAACGTAAAAACTAGAACTCATCTACCTCAGGAAAGAGTAAGTGGAAATTGAGTACTCCAAAATATAGCTATTTAAAACACCATGGAACCAAGTATCCACAACATGCGTCCAAATCATATCAGCATCATAAAGGGCCTAAAATTCTTCCTACGTCCAAACAAGTATGTGATACCTCTAATTCCTTTTAGATGCATAAGAAACCAACCACTCATACAGCTCTACCGGAAAGATAACAAAGAATATCTCTTACAAATAGTCATACAAATTCTACTCCACCCATGTGCATGTGTCAAACTCATATCCAGTGTTGAATCTCTAAGTGTACTCTTCTTCTTCGAGTCCTTTATCTACTCCTCAACACTTGATAAGGTTAACCACTACGTCTTCATCATGAAACATCCTAAAAATAGCTGAAAAAGAGGTACTAGATAAATAACCAATGATGTAACTTAGAATATACTATATAAAACCCGAGAAAAACCCAGTGCACTAGCAAGCACATCACCCGGCTTGAGTTGATCACTCAACCGAAGTGCATTAAGGTACCATGCCCCTATTTAGAGTTTCTTGTGTAGGATGTCAGTGTGATGAAGATACAACATATTCTAAACCATAAATAACCATAAACATTCCACAAATCATATTCCAGATCTAGATCTTAGGGAATCATGAATTAAATGATAACTATAATAAGATTAACCATACAAGAACTAGTTATAGTCATGTTTAAAACCATTATCCATCCAATATACTCCATTATATTAAACATTGTAATACATAGAAGCTTATTACATTAAAAAGCATCACCACAAGTCGTGTGCATTAGATCTAGTACTTCTAAAATAATTCCTTAGTATCTCTCTCTAACTACAGTTTAATACATATTTATAAGGGTGGGGTTTTTCCCTTCACCACCTACGCACTTCTCAAAATAGGTCTCATGCTGATAATAGCTATGAACCTTTACAACAACATGCACATATGTAAGTGCGCTAATAATATACATCCTATAATTAACGGGAAGAAGTAATGCTATTATTATCTTGAACTCATGCATCGCGCTTATCAAAAGATCATTCCAAAATAGCATTTGTGTGTCACTTAAGTCTCCATATCAATGTGTGATTCATGTGCTATCTTCCAAAAATATTTTGCATCCATGAAAATTGCTAATTCTTGAATCAACTTGTCTTGGCACGCATTTTCTTTCCTAACCTTCTACGCCTTCAAGTGTTCCTTGTTCGCGTGTGTGAATCCTATGTATTTCTTCTCCTTAGGACAATATTGTCTTCTCAACACTAGACATTACATAGGAAGTGTGAGTTATGAGTATATTTATGGCCAATCCAAGTAAAGAGAATTTGAAAGTATTCCAATGGATAATTAGGTATTTGAGAGGGACATCTAGCATGCATTTATGCTATGGAGGTTCGGATATTTCTTTATGTGGCTATATTGATTCAAGATATGGCTGGAGATATAGATCATAGAAGGAACACTATTGGATATATTTTCGAGTAGGTGGAATGACTATTAGTTGGATATCAAGATTGCATAAGGTTGTGGCTTTGTCTCTACTAAAAGTAGAGTATGTTACAGCTACAAAGGCTAGCAAAAATATGATATGGATGAGAAGGTTCATATAAGAGTTGGTAAAGGAGCAAGATTATTGCAAATTATTTAGTGAAAATCAGATCACAATTCATTTGGAAAAGAAATTAATATTTCATTCTAGAAGGAAACACATTTAGTTGAGATATCACTTTATACAACATGTATTGGAGGATAGGCAACTAAAGCGTAAAAGATTCATATGAGTAAAAACCCCTATGGATATGCTAACAAATCCATTAACAAAAGAGAAGTTGGAGCTAAAATCCACTTTTTTTTGGTCTTCAAGTTTGAGACTTGAAGAGGAAGAGACAAATCTAAGGAAAGAATCGAAGGATGACGTTGTACATGTATAGTGTAGTAATTTATCTCCAAGTGGGAGATTTTTGAGATGTGGATCTCAATTACTTTAGTTTAGCATGTTATATCATCTTTCTAGAAAACATAGTAACCGACATTGGTTATGAAGGGACCGACATTGGTCACCTAGGTTAGGCCCCAAAATATCAGCTAAGTACAAGAAGGCATGTGGGCACACAGGACCTAGTTGAAAAAGGGTGTGTGGGTTTAATGCTTGCAAGGAAGGGTCCTAGTAGTAGGTTGTAAAAGATATGGTGTGTGCACAAGGAAAAACATGTTTTGTACTTATCCACATTTGGCATCCTAGGAACCAAATGAGAAAATAATGATCCTTGTGGATAAGGTGCCAGCCTAGTGACTATGGGATAAAAAAGGGAATATTCTAGGCATGTGATGGAAGATTCCACAAAACATCATTGTAAGGAGTGGAGATCTTAGATCTATGAAGGAATTCTCCAATGGAGGACCACTTTAACACTTGGTGACCAATCTGTAACTTCTGAAAGGCATGGCGGTGGGTGTTAATGTTATAAATACAAGTGCCCAATAGAAGAGATATATATCTAGATAAAGAGTGAGGAGAGTGTGGAGGAGAGAAAAAAGATAGGAAAATCCCTACAGAAACATAATGGAGGAAGTTATGGGTGAGGGATTAGGAGAGCTCCATAAGTAATGGCACATTTAGAGGGATGGGTCTGCATTCTTTTTTTTTTTTTGCAATATGGTGAGCATAATGTAGTTCTGATGCATGACTTGACTCGTATTTTTATATAAGGGTTTTCATGACCTCAAGGGATTATAATGTGGTTATTGAATCTGTTAATATGAATACAATTCTTTGTTATAAATCATCTCTATGTTTGGGAGTATACTACTTATGCATTTCCTTTTTGTATGAACCATTTCCATATGCTACTTGTTATTTCTCTTTCTAGATGCAATGAGATAACAACTCGTTCTAGGATCTTAGAATGTGGCATGGTTCTTTTCTACTCATTTCCATTTGAATATCTGTTATAAGATGATGCATTCTCACAAGAATCACATAAAGGAGAGACTCGGTGATTGCACATGCTCGGGTGATTACCCATTGGGTAATAGGCCGATATGCATGGGATTATACTATTGGTGAAAGGGTATAAATATGACTACATCTTGGTTCCATTTTCAAAACCTATTTTAAAAGTTGTTATGAGAAATGGCATGGATATTTTTCCTTGTAATGCGTGATGATAGAGTGTTTGACCTTAGAAATTGTGGAAGGATGGTTTAATAGCACAGAGGATGGGTTTTCTCAGATATTTTACACTGGAACTGAGTTCAATGTGCATAGATGGGTAGAAGGGAACCTATACCATGAGTCGTGTGAGACATTATTTTGTTGCTTCCTAATATAACTATGTGAATTACTTTCAACATATGCATACGAGATCAAGTGGTACTATAGATCACATGTGTGAACCCAAGATAACTATCGAAGCTTAGGATGCACATATGACTTGGAAACATGTTATTGATCACTAGTGGAAGAGAGTGTTGACTAGTTATAATCTTGAATATGCCATTTCTATGTATTCTTTCCCATAAGTTGTTGAGTTTGAGTTTTTGAGGGAGCCTAGAGGATCATTTTTGTGTGTTATTCCTTTGGCTATGAATCTCTTGGTCATTACTTTGAGTATAGAATCATTTCCCATGGCCAAATAAGATTCTTTGAGCTATGGGAGAGGAAGCTAAGGTGGAGGAAGATGGAAGACACTACAGATGAGAAGGAAAGGGGGGAGAGATGAATCAAGTATAGAAAATCTTGTGAAAGGAATATGACTATAAAGCACGAGGTTATAAGTGTGATGGATCTATGGAGGAAGACATTACTGGAAGGAGTTGAGGTTCATGCAGAGGATGTGGAGCCTAAGTAGTATGTGTTACCCCATCTTGGCAAGCATGATAGATAGGCCCCTTTATCTTCTGATGAGATTTTGTCACATGGAGAAAGAATAGCCTTCGGTGTGCAGATGAACCCACTTCATCACCAACCCTTGGCGCTTAGTTTTCTAGATCAAGGGATAAGTATTGTTAACCTAGTTGGTATCGGTGGGAGTAACCGATCTATGCCCAAGAGATATAATTTCTCATTTGGAACATCCATGGTTGTGCAAGACATTCTTGTATTTGGAGGAATCTTTGGATAAGGTGTAAGTATGCAAGGTTTGGGTTTCGTGTTTGGGAGTGGTGCGGAACATACATTTGTAAGTTATCATGGTGATTATTTTTCATAATGTTGTAACTGCTGAAATGAAGGCAAACATGTTAAGATATATTTTTGATCTTAAAGGAATGTGTTGCTAATCTGGATTCTTGCATACTGTAATTTGTTTACATGGGACAACAGTTATTATTGCTTGTATGTTTGCTGATGTGACGAAAAATTTGTCGTATGCTTGCTGAACTCTATTCGTTGATTGACAGCACACCTTGAATCAATTCCATTGATCCAAGGTATGTTGTGGTCTTCTTGTGATCGCTTTGTCGATTTACTTTTAAACCAGACTGAAGGTTGATATAAATGTGCAAGCACCTGATTTCAGGTATGAATAGCTGGCACGTAGATGCCAACGAAAAGGTTCGATTCTCGAACCATACACTGTTGTAACGCCAGACCCCGTAAGGCGATAAAGGCCTGGATGCGGGTGACTCAGGCATGTGAAACGTGGGATGAAATGTCCTGCACAGTGTTGAAATTGGATGTCAGTCGGAAGGACTTGTTTTGAAATTGATTAATTAAGTGTGAGGGGATTAGACCCTAATCTAACCCTAAGTTCTACCTTATATCCTAACTACTATCCTAAGTGGATTTTTAAATTCTATAATGGTGAAAATAGACCTAAGTTCTATTAACCTATGACCTAGGTATGAACACTATTGTTAATCCTAAACTAATCCTAACCTAAGGAAGGGGACGCACAGACCCATGGGGGATGGAAAGGATAAGGATGGAAGGAAATTTAATGGGCATTAAATAAGGTCCTTGCGTGGACAGCGCCAAGTTTGGCGGGAACAGGAAAATTTAGAGGCATTCTAGTTAGTCATGAGACTAAACTGGTTTTCATGCAAAATTTGAAATTGGCAATTCGCCAACCCGAGTCGGCGGTGGCGTGAGGAAATAGGAAAAAGGAAGAGCCTTTAATGCATTTAATTTTCTTGGTCTTCGCGACCAGCCCGCCTTGGAAAGAGTATGGAGGAATTTTTGGTTGTTCATTGTGTTTGTTCGGATTTTGGAAGTTGCTCTGCATTTGGTTTTTCTTGGTTCAGTCGAACCAGTTGTGTTTGGTTGCTATCTCTGTTTCTTTGGAAATTGAAGGCTATTTTCTGAGCCTGTAGAGGAAGGTGATTGTTTGAAAGCTTGTTGCGCCGTGGAAGGAAATACCTCCTGTAGACATGGTTTTCTTCGAGCTTCGAGGAAGATTATCAGGCATGTTAAGCCCTTCTCTTTAAAACTACTTGCTTTGCTTAAACGTCTCATTAAAACAACCCTGCTCTTCTGATGAAGGGGGTTTTGGGTTTATTTGATTTGCTGTCATGATTGAGATGATTCTGGGTAGAGTCGTTTTGTCTTGTTGTTGCGATTTGAACTGTCTTTGCGTATTTATTATGTTGGAAATACAGTCCATGCTGTGTGATTTATTCGACCATAATGGGGGATTCGTTCTGTATGTTATGAAACTGTACAGGCTGTATGAGTTTGTTTTTCATTGTTGAGCAATTGTTCTTTTGCCAATATGAACTTGAATGATGGAACGTATTAACTATGCGAGTTGTTTGACATTGTTTCTTTACTGAATTTTTAAAGGAAATGAGTTCCTCTTCCTTCTGTTGTTTTAGATTTTGAAGGAAATAAGTAATTGGGTTTTATTGAGCATTATGAGCTCGGTTTGAAGGAAGTGATAGTAATATTCTTATTGTTGTGCTTTTCTTTTGTAAAAATGGACGAATACGACTTGGGTATTCGTGAGAGTTGGAGAAAGTAACTGTTTTTCTTCTGAAATTATAAATGATTATATTTTCTCTTGCTGTGATGGAAAGTTGATTTTGTTGTGTTTTATTGATGCGGTTTGATCTTCCAGTTCAGACTGTTGTCGTGAAAACGAACTTGGCTTTGTATTACTGTGCAAATAAATGAAATATATGGGAATTAGCTTGTTGTTTGAGTCTGTCTTGACTGTACCAAGCTTACGCATCTAATACCCTATGCGGGTTTTCCTTGATAGAGGTATTGATATATGAATATTGTATTTTGAGTTCTGTACATCATTGTGAAATAGGAGAATGTTGTTTTTGGATTTAAATGTTTGATCGAGAAGGAACTCGAACTGGATATTTCTTTACAAATGGCATATTGAATAAAAATGAATGTCAGTTTTGTGTGAGTTTGTTTTGACATTGTTGAACAATCGTTCTACTGTCAATATGGGTTTGAGTTGTCATTATAGAACAAGCACGACTTGGGTGTCCTTATTACATTTTGAAGAAAATGATTGTTTCTTTACTGAAATTATAAGAAACGAGTTCTTCTTCTTTCTGTTGTTTTTAAATTTTGAAGAAATGGTAATTGGGGATTTATTGAACATTATAGATTCGGCTTGATGGAAGTGACAGTGGCATTTAGATTGTTTTCTGAGTGTTGTGTTTTTCTGTACAAACGGAAGATTTAAATGTTTCGTGTGATCTCTGATTTTGCACTGTCATTCAAAAAAAAAAAAATGAACTCGACTTGAGTGATTCTTGTTGTGTTTGAAGAAAATGGATGTTTTCTTATTGAAATAGTTAAAGGAATGAATTTTTCTTCTTGTTGTTTGAGTTCTGGAAATAGCAACAATAGAGCTTCACTGTACATATGGATTGGACTTGTTGTAGGTAACAACAATGTGCAAATGGTTATTTATGAACTGTGTGCATTCATGGATATAGAAAGTCGTGTGAATAATTGATTAAGTGACTGTATAACTGTTTATTTGGTTAAAATACAGTGAAAGAAGTATGAATTCTTCTAGTACAGTAAGTACATAGTATGCATTCTTTATATTGCTTGTTCTATGATGGATACGATGTTTTACCAACTTGTTTTTGGTATTCGTATGAGCCTGATTTAAAAGAAGTATTGATAAGGATGATAAATTCTTCCTTGTTTTCATTTAAAGCTGAATATGAATGGAATTATTCTTTGCTGTTGGAAAGTGAATTCTGAATGGATTTTGTAAGTTTCACTCTGAACTGTTATCTTGATTGATGTCTCGTTTGGATTCAATTTTCAGTACAGTCATGAGGAAAGAAATAGGAGTGTGGATGGATAACTTGGAATAATGATCATTTCTTCTCTCATACAGTTAGAAATCTGTAATCGTTAAGGAATGAATTTTGTATTGCTTTGGATTAAGCATCTACATTTTATTGTTGTTTGCTTTTCTCATCTGCACTTGATTGCTTGAAATCAAATGAGATGCATGAACTGAAAGGAAAGTAATTGGTTTATATTTTCAGTCAAATTTTATCCTTTGAATTTATTACTAATGAAAGGGAAGGAATTTGATAGCATTTAATGTTATAAACACAGATGCATACTTGTATTCCTAGTTTTTACAGATGTTGTAATCTGGAACTGTTTGAAGGAAATTACTTTTTGTAATGATCATTTGGGAAAAAGGACAGTAGTTCTTTGATTGATTGGGATGGTATTTAGATGATTCAGTTGTCATGTTGTTCATTCTTTTTGATACTTAATTCTTGATTGATGTTCATATTAACGTTTCATAAAAGCAGGGTTCTTTTATTGAGACAGTTAATTAGAAGCACCTCATTTTAATGACAAGTGCTTAATATGCTCAGTTCAATGAACTGACCCGTGCAAGTAATTTTGCAGATGGAACTTGAGTAAAATGAAGACATGGCTGTTTTCTGATACTTCTTTTGATTGTCTGAAGATGAATTGTATTTGATAGTTTATTATTCCTCTACGAGGAATTGAGAAAAGAAGAAATTACATTCTTCTATCTTATGAGTTGTAATGTTGTTTTATATAAACAAAGTCCAGTCATTTGGATTGGAAAATGTATGGATTATGAAATGGATTGATGAATACAAATACAAGTGTGATATTTTAATGACTATATCAGTTTGATATTGTTGATTAAATTGGAAATATAATGTTATTTCTTGATTTGGAATTATTCAATTGTCCTTGGATGGATTTAAAAGGAATTGACATCTATTCTTACCTAAATGCAACTTTTACGTTGAAATGTGCAATTAGTTCATACTTGGGTTAAGATGAATTTTTAATTGACATTAAAAAGGATTAGGAAGAACATGATCTCATAACTGATAGGTATTCGGGATTAGCTTGAAAGCTAAGGAATATCAAATAACTTAGGAGCAACCGAACTTCGTATTCGGACTCCGTTAATAGCCTCGAATGTTAAATTCAGAAAGAAAGGATATGGGAAAAATATATCCAGGGCTAATAGACCTTAACTATGTAAGGTTAAGGAGAATAAATGAATATATTCATTGAGAATTAGACCTCATTTTAATGACGTCTAATAAGCTGGAATTCTGAATTTGTTTTCAGTTGTGGAAAACTTGGTTAAGTTTAATAGGTTAAACTTATTAAGTCTATCGGTAATGGGCTGCTTAATCCAAGGATTAAGAAAAGAACCAAGTAGAGAAAATGCAACCCTTTGGTATGAAGGAGAAGATGCATAGTAAGCTAGAAGATGGATTTAGTCTCTCTTAGCTACATACAACTGTAACAAGAACGAGGATAAAGGATCAAGCATGGTTGCTGAAAGTTGATCTTAAATATTAAGATCATAACCAAATCACTTGAGCTGGATGTGTACTCTCGATGGGAGGATTCCGTAGGACATTGACATACGCCAGCTATAGCACGGTGTCTTCATGAAGGCGGGGCCTTCATGACGACACAATGTTATAGCTGACATATTACAATGCCCTCCCGAATTAAATCATCAAGATTACATAAGCTGAATATTAAGTTCTTGGCTGGGGATAGGAGTATGATCACGTATACGGAGTGACTCTGAGGACTAAAGATAACTAGACACATGAGTCATCTAGGGATGACACCGTATGTCCGCGTATCTTTAGTTACCATGAGTGACTTCCTATACTGCTCATATTGCTAGTTGGAGTTAGAGTTTGACCTAAATTGGAAGGACCGGTAGAACCAGAAAGACCATTCTAGATAACAGATGAAGTGAGGTGAAGGACGTATTCCATTGGTGTGTATCACATCCAGGAATATGATCATGCAAAGCATGTGAAAATCTTTGGCCAAAGTATCGCAAGTGTTGGTTGCGTTGTCCTAATCACCTAATTTAAGATGCAGATGTCAGATGAATATCAATAACTGATATTCAGATAGGCTTCTTAAATGGATCACTTTGATAACCGGAAATGGTAAGAGAACCTTGTATATATATTATACTATGCATGAATGAACATGAAGGATCGGTAAGTTGCCGAGTCATGAAATGAGAGATCGTTGAAACTCCGAGCCATGAAAATGGGAGATCGGTAGTTCTTCGAGTCATTTACAACAACATATGGAATCTGTTATATGATTGAATGGCACTGAATGTGTGTTCCATATTGCAAATATGTGAACAGAGAACATTAGTTTTAAAAGGAAATTGTGTGTTCCAAACTGCATTGTTTGGGCAGAGAACAATTATTAAAACTTGAACGTGTGTTTGAATTATATAATTCATAACAGAGAACGTTTATAAAAAAAATCCCTTGTTCTAGTATCTTAAAATGGGGATGTTACATCTTGGTATCAGAGCTGAAGGTTGCAGCTCTTGGACCTAATGAGTCCACAATATTAATAAGGTTTACATTTTCTTATTGAATGTAAAATGGTCGTAACAAGAGGGAATGTGCGAACAACCCCGTTATCGGGTGGAGAAGCAAATATACGCTCAAAAGCTGGATGAAATCCTTGCTGCCCTACTAGATACGAGAGATCGTTTGACTGTTCTGGAACAAGTCAATGGGCAATGAAGAGGAGGAAGAAGACGCTGATATAAATGATCAGCCACCTCCTGTGGACAACATCAATGGAGGGAATCGGTGTTGATAATAATAATGTAATTGCTCCTAATCATCCTGAAAATAAAAGGGCAAGATTAGCAGCTGAACTTACAAATGACATAAAGAGAATAAGTCCTCCAAAGTTTGATGGAACAACCCTTGGGGACGGAGCTGAGAATTGGCTCAGTGAAATGGAGAAATACTTTGCAATAAGAAACTTCTCCGAAGAGACCAAAGCGATATGGGGAGCATATCAGCTTTCTCATGAAGCATCATCATGGTGGGACAACCGTAAGGTTGAGTTGAATATTGTCGAATCGACATAACTTGGGATCAATTTAAGGGTTACTTTAGGCAACGATGGCTGCCTCAACTCTATTTTGATAGGAAAATGACTGAATTTCAGAACGGTCGCAAGGAAGGCCGACGGTGATGAATATCGGGAAGGGTTTACTAAACTCCTTAAGTATGTGCCAGCATCAAGCCGACGAGAAGTTCGTAATACGGAAATTCATAATGGGACCGAATCCCATCATTGGTGGTGAAGTGGATGTCCACGGCCCAACCACCATGGAAGGAGTTGTTAAAAGGCAATTAGACAGAACAGAAATTGAGAGCAATTCTCTCGCTCTCATAGGAAGAGATAAGGAAGAAGATTCCCAATTCTTCTTCATCTCGCACCAAAAAGGGGGCCTTGGAAAAGGTTTGGTGTGAAAAACAAAATTTTTGTGGATAACAACAAGAAAATCATGATGAACAAACCTCGTAAATAGTGTGTGGAAATGCCTTCACAAAAGTTAGTGGCAATGGAAAAGTCCTATGGGAGCCTTAATGATAACTTCAAAGTCGGTAACAAATTTGAGCCTAGAAAAGGGCCACTGGAGGATGCTTCAACTGTGGAAAGGACCACTACGTGAATCACTATCCTCTCAAGAAGGATGATCGCAATCGCAAAGATAGGATACACGCCGCAGTGGCTAATGCACAAGTGAAAAGCAAGTTACGCCTATAGAAGTTCCGGTAAGTTATTAAGCACACCGTAGTAGTCATACTTTTGATATCGGAGCTACCGAATGCTTTATTTCGCTAAACTTGCAATGAAATTAAAAAGAAAGGCTGAACGAATGGATAAAACATGGACAGTGCATTATGGGAATAATGTTGTCCATACAGTCGAAATGTGCCTTTTTGGGGCAATTCTTGACTTGCCTAGTTTCTCCACCGAAGTTGACTCGTATGTCACTCCTTTAGGATCATATGATATCATTATCGAGTTAATCTGTGGCAAAACATAAGGCAAAAGTCGATCTGTTATGAAAAACAAATTTGTTGTTTTGATGACCGTAAAGCAAAGCAAAGTCATTCAAGTGTGTAAACGTGAAGTCAGCAGCTTAGGAAACTGACAGCTATGCAACTAAAAAGGGCTAAAAATAGAGGTTGCACCTTGTATGCAGTAAAAATGATAGAAAATGCAGAGGAAGATAATGATTTCATGGAAAGATATCCATTGTTAAGGGGTTTCAGTGATGTGTTTCCGGAGGAATTGCCAGGTCTTCCACCCAAACGAGAGTTTGACTTTGCAATAGAAATCAAGCCGGGAACTGAACCCATATCTAAGGCACCTTATAGAATGACCACCATCGAGTTGGTAGAGCTAAAGGCTCAGTTACAAGAACTTTTGACTAAGGGGCTGATAAGACCGAGCGTCTCACCTTGGGGAGCGCCGGTAATTTTTGTAAAGAAAAAGGATGGCACATTGAGGCTGTGCATTGATTACAGAATGCTGAACAAGGCAACTATTAAAAATCGATACCCACTTCCTAGGATTGATGATCTGTTCGATCAGATGCGAGGAGCATCAGTCTATTCAAAAATAGATCTTCGATCTGGGTATCATCAGCTGAGAATAAAGGAAGAAGATATTCATAAAACAACTTTTAGAACAAGGTATGGGCATTATGAGTTCACGGTGTTACCTTTTGGGTTGACCAATGCACCTGCCGCCTTCATGAATCTGATGAACAATATTTTTCAAGAATACTTAGACAAGTTTGTGCTTGTATTCTTAGATGACATTCTTATATACTCTAAAAATGTCGAAGAGCACCAAGAACATCTAAGGATAGTGCTGGAAATTTTAAGAAAGAGGAAGTTGTATGGTAAACTATCTAAATGTTCCTTTTATGATGCAGAGGTGCATTATTTGGGACACGTTATAAGCAAGAATGGAATAGCTGTAGACCCTTCAAAGATCACAGCTATAACCGAGTGGCTTGCGCCTAAGAACGTGCATGAAGTGAGAAGCTTCATGGGCTTGGCTAGATATTATCGAAAGTTGTTAAGGACTTTTCAAAAATTGCTGCCCCAATCACTTCACTGCAAAAGAAGGATAAGAAATTTGTCTGGATGGACAAATGTGAATCTACCTTTAAAAATTTAAAGGAACAGTTAACTACAACACCTATTTTAACTGTACCTGATCCAAATGGAAATTTTATGGTTGTAACGGATGCATCAGGAGAAGGCCTTGGAGGTATTCTGTTACAGAATAACCATGTTATAGCTTATGAAAGCAGAAAGCTTAAGTTACATGAACAAAATTATGCTCCACACGACCTAGAGCTCGCTGCCATTGTTCATGCACTTCAAATGTGGAGGCATTACCTTTTAGGCAAGCCTTTTGAGTTAAAAACAGACCATCTGGGGTTGAAGTATATTTTTACTCAAACCAAACTGAATGCAAGGCAGTGAAGATGGTTAGAATTTTTGTCTCAAGATGATTTTGATATAAGCTACATCAAAGGCAAGGAAAATAGAGTGGCAGATGCTCGAGTCGAAGGAAGCATATCTCTCGCTCTTATAACGTTAAGAACTCAGTTTAAGGATGAGGTGAAAGATGCCTTGAATCAGATCCTTATTTCCAAAGAAGTCAAAACAACACTTGCCGCAGATCCAAAGGATGTCGTATAAAGGATTTCGTTTTGACAATGAAGGAATTTCGAGGTTCAAAAAGTGGTATATATACCTTTGGCAAATGACTTAAGAAGGAAATTGTTAATCGAATTTCATAATTCACCTTTTCTCGACACCCGGCATTACGAAAATGCTTGCTGATCTTAAGCAACAATACTTCTGGAAGGGAATGAAAAAGGATGTGGTGGAATTTGTAACACACTGCTTAGAATGTCAGCGTGTTAAGGTGGAACATATGCATCCCGCTGGATTATTGTATCCCCACAAAGCATTCCATAGTACAAATGGCAAGTGATAACGATGGATTTCATTCAAGGATTGCCTATGTCAAGAAATAAGCATGATATTATCCTGGTTGTCATCGACAAATTGACCAAAGTGGCACACTTCATTGCTGGTAATTTGAAAGACGATGCACCAGTGTTAGCAAGAAGATTTGTACATGAAATTTTCAGATTGCATGGAATACCCGAATTAATCATATCGGACAGAGATCCGAGGATGACATCAAGGTTTTGGCAAACGCTTAATGCGGCCTTGGGAACTAAATTAAACTTCAGCTCTGCATATCATCCAGAGATGGATGGACAGACCGAGAGAGTTAATCAAGTTTTAGAGGACATGTTAAGGATGTATTGCATGGACCAGCAGTATAAATGGGAGGAATACCTTCCACTGGTAGAATTTGCTTACAATAATACATACCATGCCTCTTTAAAAATGGGCCCTTTCAAGCATCAGTATGGAAGAAAATGTAGACCCCCCATCACCGGGACAAAGAGAGAGGACAGAGAGGTAATTGGGCCAGAAATCCTTACGGAAATGGAACAACAAATCAAAATGATTCGGGAACATCTAAAGGAGGCTGCCAATAGGCAAAAGAGTTATGCAGACTTAAAGCGGGTTGATAGGAATTATAAACTGGGAGAGAAGGTCTTTCTTCGGGTGAAGCCGAAAAAGAGCTCAATAACTTTTGGCAAGGCTGCCAAGTTGTCACCACGATACGTGGGACCTTTTGAAATTGTTGAAATAATCAACCCTGTAGCTTATCGTCTAGCATTACCTCCTGCTTTGTCTCAAATGCATGATGTTTTTCATATTTCTTTGCTTAAGAAATACGTAACAGATTTATCACATGTGCTGAATTGGAATTCCTTGCAGGTCCAAGACCCAGGAATAATCGTGGTTAAGCCCATTCGAGTGTTGGGAACTCGCATTGTACTTAAGAAATCGTGAAGTGAATCAATGTAAGGTCCAAGTGGACCATTTCAAAGCGAAGAAAGTGCAACTTGGGAAAATCTCAAGAAATGAGATCTGCTTTTCCATACTTGTTTGATCAAATTTGAAATTGAAAACTCGATAATTCTACCAAATTTAGACAATTATTAGTCTATTTTACAGCTTGTCTTAAAACACGTTTTTAAGAGTGAATCTATTTTTGGTATGAACTTATAAATGGAAGGACAATAACGAACTTTGTCCTAGAAACTCCTTGATTTGGTTAATTTGATCATCGGGACGATGATTCTTTAAGGAGGGAGGAATGTAACGCCCTGATTTTTGTAAGTTATCATGGTGATTATTTTTCATAATGTCAGAATCGCTGAAATGAAGGCAAACATGTTAAGATATATATTTTGATCTTAAGGGAATGTGTTGCTAACTGGATTCTTGCATACTGTAATTTGTTTACATGGGACAACAATTATTATTGCTTGTATGTTTGCTGATGTGATGACAAATTTGTCGTATATGCCATGATGAACTCTATTCGCTGATTGACAAGACACCTGAATCAATTCCATTGATCCAAGGTATGTCATGTGGTCTTCTTGTGATCGCTTTGTCGATTTACTTTTAAACCAGATCAAGGTTGATATAAATGTGCAAAGACCGATTTTGTATGTATGAATAATGGCACGTAGATGCCAACGAAAAGGTTCGATTCTCGAACCATACACACGTTGTAACGCTGCACTCGTAAGGTGATAAAGGCCTGGATGCGGGTGGCTCTGCATGTAGAACGTGGGACGAAAATGTCCCCGCATAAAGCGTTGAAATTGGATGTCATTTGGAAGGACTTGTTTGGAAACTGATTAATTAGTGTGAGGGGATTAGACCCTAACCTAACCCTAAGTTCTACCTTATATCCTAATTACTATCCTAAGTGGATTTTTAAATTATAAGGGTGAACATAGACCTAAGTTCTATTAACCTATGACCTAGGTATGAACACTATTGTTAATCCTAAACTAATCCTAACCTAAGGAAGGGGACGCATAGACCCATGGGGGATGGAAGGAAATTTAATAGGCAATGAATAAGGTCCTTCATGTGGACAAGCCAAGTTTGGCGGGAACAGGAAAATTTAGGGGCATCTAGTTAGTCATGAGACTAAACTCTGTTTTCATGCAAAATTTGAAATTGGTAGTTCGCCAACCCGAGTCGGCGGTGGCGTGAGGAAATAGGAAAAAGGCAGAGCCTTTAATGCATTTAATTTTCTTGGTCTTCGCAGCCCCACCTGGAAAGAGTATGGAGGAATTTTTGTTGTTCATTGTGTTTGTTCAGATTTTTGGGAAGTTGCTTTGCATTTGGTTTTTCTTGGTTCAGTCGAACCAGTTGTGTTTGGTTGCTATCTCTATTTCTTTGGAAATTCAAGGCTATTTTCTGAGCCTGTAGAGGAAGGTGATTGTTTGAAAGCTTGTTGTTGCCGCCGTGGAAGGAAATACCTCCGTAGACGTGGTTTTCTTCGAGCTTCGAGGAAGATTATCAGGCATGTTAAGCCCTTCTCTTTAAAACTACTTGCTTTGCTTAAACGTCTCATTAAAACAACCCTGCTCTTCTGATGAAGGGGGTTTTGGGTTTATTTGATTTGCTGTCATGATTGAGATGATTTGGGTAGAGTCGTTTTTCTTGCTATTGTGATTTGAACTGTCTTTGCATATTTATTATGTTGGAAAATAGTCCATGTTGTGTGATTTATTCGACCATAATGGGGGTTTATATTTTTGAAATATGTATGAGTTTGTTTTTTTTATTGAGCAATTGTTCTTGATAATATGAATGAATGATGGAACGTATTAACTATGCGAGTTGTTTGACATTGTTTCTTTAACGAAATTTTTAAAGGAAATGAGTTCCTCTTCCTTCTGTTGTTTTAGATTTTGAAGGAAATAAGTAATTGGGTTTTATTGAGCATTATGAGCTCGGTTTGGGAAGTGATAGTAATATTCTTATTGCTGTGCTTTTCTTTTAAAAAAAATGGACGAATACGACTTGGGTATTCGTGAGAGTTGGAGAAGGTAACTGTTTTTCTTTTCAGAAATCATAAATGATTATATTTTCTCCTTACTGTGATGGAAAATTGATTTTATAGTGTTTTGTGGATGCGGTTTGATCTTCCTAATTCGACTTTGTTGTCGTGAAAATGAACTTGGCTTTGAATTTTGTAAAAAATGCAAATAAATGAAATATATGGGAATTGGCTTGTTGTTTGAGACTGTTTTTAACTGTATACCATGCTTGTGCATTTAATACCCTATGCGGGTTTGCCTTGATAAAGGTATTGTTATATAAATATTGTATCTTTTGGGTTCTGCGCATCATTGTGAAACAGGAGAATGAGGTTTTTGGATTTAAATGTTTGATCGAGAAGGAACTCGAACTCGGGTATTTTTACAAATGGCATATGAATAAAAAATTGTAAGTTGTGTGAGTTTGTTTGACATTGTTGAACAATCGTTTCTATTGTCAATATGGGTTTGAGTCATTCATGACAAAACAAACACGACTTGGGTGTTCTTATTACATTTTGAAGAAAATGATTGTTTTTTTTAAAATTAAGGAAACGAGTTCTTCTTCTTCTGTTGTTTTAAATTCTGAAGAAATGGTAATTGGGGATTTATTGAGCATTATAGGTTCGGCTTGATGGAAGTGACAAAGTGATATTTAGATTATTTTTCTGAGTGTTGTTTTTTTTCTGTACAAACGGAAGATTTAAATGTTTCGTGTGATCTCTGATTTTGCACTGTCATTCAAAAAAAAAAAAAAATGAACTCGACTTGAGTGATTCTTGTTGTGTTTGAAGAAAATGGATGTTTTCTTATTGAAATAGTTAAAGGAATGAATTTTTCTTCTTGTTGTTTGAGTTCTGGAAATAGCAACAATAGAGCTTCACTGTACATATGGATTGGACTTGTTGTAGGTAACAACAATGTGCAAATGGTTATTTATGAACTGTGTGCGTTCATGGATATAGAAAGTCGTGTGAATAATTGATTAAGTGACTGTATAACTGTTTATTTGGTTAGAATACAGTGAAAGAAGTATGAATTCTTCTAGTACAGTAAGTACATAGTATGCATTCTTTATATTGCTTGTTCTATGATGGATACGATGTTTTACCAACTTGTTTTTGGTATTCGTATGAGCCTGATTTAAAAGAAGTATTGATAAGGACGATAAATTCTTCCTTGTTTTCATTTAAAGCTGAATATGAATGGAATTATTCTTTGCTGTTGGAAAGTGAATTCTGAATGGATTTTGTAAGTTTCACTCTGAACTGTTATCTTTGATTGATGTCTCGTTTGGATTAAATTTTCAGTACAGTCATGAGGAAAGGAAAAGGAGTGTGAATGGATAACTTGGAATAATGATCATTTCTTCTCTCATACAGTTGGAAATCTGTAATCGTTAAGGAACGAATTTTGTATTGCTTGGGATTAAGCATCTATATTTTATTGTTGTTTACTTTTCTCATCTGTACTTGATTGCTTGAAATCAAATGAGATGCATGAACTGAAAGGAAAGTAATTGGTTTATATTTTCAGTCAAATTTTATCCTTTGAATTTATTACTAATGAAAGGGAAGGAATTGATTGATAAAGATTTATGTTATAACAAAAAGATGCATACTTGTATTCCTAGTTTTTAGATGTTGTAATCTGAACGTTTCAAGGAAATTACTTTTTGTAATGATCATTTGGGAAAAAGGACAGTAGTTCTTTGACTGATTGGGATGGTATTTAGATGATTCAGTTGTCATGTTGTTCATTCTTTTTGATACTTAATTCTTGATTGATGTTCATATTAACGTTTCATAAAAGCAGGGTTCTTTTATTGAGACAGTTAATTAGAAGCACCTCATTTTAATGACAAGTGCTTAATATGCTCAGTTCAATGAACTGACCCGTGCAAGTAATTTTGCAGATGGAACTTGAGTAAAATGAAGACATGGTTGTTTTCTGATACTTCTTTTGATTGTCTGAAGATGAATTGTATTTGATAGTTTATTATTCCTCTACGAGGAATTGAGAAAAGAAGAAATTACATTCTTCTATCTTATGAGTTGTAATGTTGTTTTATATAAACAAAGTCCAGTCATTTGGACTGGCAAATGTATGGATTATGAAATGGATTGATGAATACAAATACAAGTGTGATATTTTAATGACTATATCAGTTTGATATTGTTGATTAAATTGGGAATATAATATTATTTCTTGATTTGGAATTATTCAATTGTTTTGGATGGATTTAAAAGGAACTGATATCTATTCTTACCTAAATGCAACTTTTACGTTGAAATGTGCAATTAGTTCATACTTGGGTTAAGATGAATTTTTAATTGACATTAAAAAGGATTAGGAAGAACATGATCTCATAACTGATAGGTATTCGGGATTAGCTTGAAAGCTAAGGAATATCAAATAACTTAGGAGCAGCCGAACTTCGTATTCGGACTCCGTTAATAGCCTCGAATGTTAAATTCAGAAAGAAAGGATATGGGAAAATATATCCATGGTAATAAGACCTTAACTATGTAAGGTTAAGGAGAATAAATGAATATATTCATTGAGAATTAGACCTCGTTTTAATGACGTCTAATAAGATGGAATTCTGAATTTGTTTTCAGTTGTGGAAAAACTTGGTTAAGTTTAATAGGTTAAACTTATTAAGTCTATCGGTAATGGGCTGCTTAATCCAAGGATTAAGAAAAGAACCAAGTAGAGAAAATGCAACCCTTCGGTATGAAGGAGAAGATGCATAGTAAGCTAGAAGACGGATTTAGTCTCTCTTAGCTACATACAACTGTAACAAGAACGAGGATAAAGGATCAGCATGGCTGCTGAAAGTTGATCTTAAATATTAAGATCATAACCAAATCACTTGAGCTGGATGTGTACTCTTGATGGGAGGATTCCGTAGGACATGACATACGCCAGCCTATAAAGATGGTGTCTTCATGAAGGTGGGGCCTTCATGACGACACAATGTTATAGCTGACATATTACAATGCCCTCCCGAATTAAATCATCAAGATTACATAAGCTGAATATTAAGTTCTTGGTCTGGGGATAGGAGTATGATCACGTATATGAGTGACTCTGAGGACTAAAGATAACTAGACACATGAGAGTCATCTAGGGATGACACCGTATGTCTCGCGTATCTTTAGTTACCATGAGTGACTTCCTATACTCATTCATATTGCTAGTTGGAGTTAGAGTTTGACCTTAAATTGGAAGGACTGGTAGAACCAGAAAGACCATTCTAGATAATGATGAAGTGAGGTGAAGGACGTATTCCATTGGTGTGTATCACATCCAGAATATGATCATGCAAAGCATGTGAAAATCTTTGGCCAAAGTATCGCAAGTGTTGGTTGTTGTTGTCCTAATCACCTAATTTAAGATGCAGATGTCGATGAATATCAAGAATGTATATTCGATAGGCTTCTTAAATGGATCACTTGATAACCGGAAAATGGTAAGAGAACCTTGTATATATATTATACTATGCATGAATGAACATGAAGGATCGGTAAGTTGCCGAGTCATGAAATGAGAGATCGTTGAAACTCCGAGCCATGAAAATGGGAGATCGGTAGTTCTTCGAGTCATTTACAACAGCATATGGAATCTGTTATATGATTGAATGGCACTGAATGTGTGTTCCATATTGCAAATATGTGAACAGAGAACATTAGTTTTAAAAGGAAATTGTGTGTTCCAAACTGCATTGTTTGGGCAGAGAACAATTATTAAAACTTGAACGTGTGTTTGAATTATATAATTCATAACAGAGAACGTTTTATAAAAAAAAAAATTCCCTTGTTCTAGTATCTTAAAATGGGGACTGCCGCGAACAACCCGTTACTGGGTGGAGAAGTAGCTACTGCTCAAAAGCTGGATGAAATCCTTGCTGCCCTACTAGATACGAGAGATCGTTTGACTATTCTGGAACAAGCAGTCAATGGGCAATGAAGAGGAGGAAGAAGAAGCTGATATAAATGATCAGCCGCCTCCTGTGGACAACATCAATGGAGGGAATCCGGGTGTTGATAATAATAATGTAATTGCTCCTAATCATCCTGAAAATAAAAGGGCAAGATTAGCAGCTGAACTTACAAATGACATAAAGAGAATAAGTCCTCCAAAGTTTGATGGAAACAACCCTGGGGACGGAGCGAGAATTGGCTCATGAAATGGAGAAATACTTTGCAATAAGAAACTTCTCCGAAGAGACCAAAGCGATATGGGGAGCATATCAGCTTTCTCATGAAGCATCATCATGGTGGGACAACCGTAAGGTTGAGTTGAATATTGTCGAATCAGACATAACTTGGGATCAATTTAAGGGTTATTTTAGGCAACGATGGCTGCCTCAACTCTATTTTGATAGGAAAATGACTGAATTTCAGAATCGGTCGTCGCAAGGAAGGCGATCGTGTGAATACTATCGGGAAGGGTTTACTAAACTCCTTAAGTATGTGCCAGAATACCAAGCTGACGAGAAGTTCAGAATACGGAAATTCATAATGGGACTGAATCCCATCATTGGTGGTGAAGTGGATGTCCACGGCCCAACCACCATGGAAGGAGTTGTCGAAAAGGCAATTAGACAGGAACAGAAATTGAGAGCAATTTCTGCTCACAGGGAAGAGATAAGGAAGAAGATTCCCAATTCTTCTTCATCTCTCGCACCAAAAAGGGGGCCTTGGAAAAGGTTTGGTGTGAAAAACAAAATTGTTGTGGATAACAACAAGAAATATGTGATGAACAAACCTATAAATAGTGTGTGAACAACTTCACAAAAGTTAGTGGCAATGGACAGAAGTCCTATGGGAGCCAGAATGATAACTTCAAAGCTGGTAACAAATTTGAGCCTAGAAAAGGGCCAGTTGGAGGATGCTTCAACTATGGAAAGGACCACTATGTGAATCACTGTCCTCTGAAGAAGGATGATCGCAATCAGCAGCATAGGATACACGCTGCAGTGGCTAACAAACAAGCTGAAAAGCAAGTTACGCCTATAGAAGTTCCGGTAAGTTATTCGGTACACCTGTAGTCATACTTTTTGATATTGGAGCTACTGAATGCTTTATTTCTGCTAAACTTGCAATGAAATTAAAAAGAAAGGCGAACGAATGGATAAAACATGGACAATGCATTATGGGAATAATGTTGTCCATACAGTCAAAATGTGCCTTTTTGGGGCAATTCTTGACTTGCCTAGTTTCTCCACCGAAGTTGACCTGTATGTCACTCCTTTAGGATCATATGATATCATTATTGGAGTTAACTAGTTGGGCGTAACATAAGGCAAAAGTCGATGTTATGAAAAACAAATTTGTTGTTTTGATGACCCGCTGCAAAAGCAAGCAATCATTCAAGGTGTAAACGTGAAGTTGCAGTTAGAAACCGACAAATATGCAACTAAAAAGGGCTAAAAATAGAGGTCTGCACCTTGTATGCAGTAAAAATGATGATAGAAAATGTAGAGGAAGATAATGATTTCATGGAAAGATATCCATTGTTAAGGGTTTTAGTGATGTGTTTCTGAGGAATCCTGTGTCTTCCACCCAAACGAGAGTTTGACTTTGCAATAGAAATCAACCGGGAACTCGAACCCATATCTAAGGCACCTTTATAGAATGACCACCATCGAGTTGGTAGAGCTAAAGGCTCGCATTAAGAACTTTTGACTAAGGGGTGATAAGACCGAGCGTCTCACCTTGGGGAGCGCCGGTAATTTTTGTAAAGAAAAAGGATGGCACATTGAGGCTGTGCATTGATTACAGAATGCTGAACAAGGCAACTATTAAAAATCGATACCCACTTCCTAGGATTGATGATCTGTTTCGATCGATGATGAGAGGAGCATCACTATTCAAAAATAGATCTTCGATCTGGGTATCATCAGCTGAGAATAAAGGAAGAAGATATTCATAAAACAACTTTTAGAACAAGGTACGGGCATTATGAGTTCACGGTGTTACCTTTTGGGTTGACCAATGCACCTGCCGCCTTCATGAATCTGATGAACAATATTTTTCAAGAATACTTAGACAAGTTTGTGCTTGTATTCTTAGACGACATTCTTATATACTCTAAAAATGTCGAAGAGCACCAAGAACATCTAAGGATAGTGCTGGAAATTTTAAGAAAGAGGAAGTTGTATGGTAAACTATCTAAATGTTCCTTTTATGATGCAGAGGTGCATTATTTGGGACACGTTATAAGCAAGAATGGAATAGTTGTAGACCCTTCAAAGATCACAGCTATAACCGAGTGGCCTGCGCCTAAGAACGTGCATGAAGTGAGAAGCTTCATGGGCTTGGCAGGATATTATCGAAAGTTCGTTAAGGACTTTTCAAAAATTGCTGCCCCAATCACTTCACTGCAAAAGAAGGATAAGAAATTTGTCTGGACGGACAAATGTGAATCTGCCTTTAAAAATTTAAAGGAACAGTTAACTACAACACCTATTTTAACTGTACCTGATCCAAATGGAAATTTTATGGTTGTAACGGATGCATCAGGAGAAGGCCTTGGAGGTATTCTATTACAGAATAACCATGTTATAGCTTATGAAAGTAGAAAGCTTAAGTTACATGAACAAAATTATGCTCCACACGACCTAGAGCTCGCTGCCATTGTTCATGCACTTCAAATGTGGAGGCATTACCTTTTAGGCAAGCCTTTTGAGTTAAAAACAAACCATCTGGGGTTGAAGTATATTTTTACTCAGCCAAATTTGAATGCAAGGCAACGAAGATGGTTAGAATTTTTGTCTCAGTATGATTTTGATATAAGCTACATCAAAGGCAAGGAAAATAGAGTGGCAGATGCTCTGAGTCGAAGGAAGCATATCTCTGCTCTTATAACGTTAAGAACTCAGTTTAAGGATGAGGTGAAAGATGCCTTGGAATCAGATCCTTATTTCCAGCAAGTCAAAACAGCACTTGCTGCAGATCCAAAGGATGTCAGGTATAAAGGATTTCGTTTTGACAATGAAGGAATTCTGAGGTTCGAAAACAGGGTATATATACCTTTGGCAAATGACTTAAGAAGGAAATTGTTAACTGAATTTCATAATTCACCTTTTTCTGGACACCCTGGCATTACAAAAATGCTTGTTGATCTTAAGCAACAATACTTCTGGAAGGGAATGAAAAAGGATGTGGTGGAATTTGTAACACACTGCTTAGAATGTCAGCGTGTTAAGGTGGAACATATGCATCCCGCTAGATTATTGTATCCCCACAAAGCATTCCACAGACAAATGGCAAGTGATAACGATGGATTTTGTTCAAGGATTGCCTATGTCAAGAAATAAGCATGATATTATCCTGGTTGTCGTCGACAAATTGACCAAAGTGGCACACTTCATTGCTGGTAATTTGAAAGACGATGCACCAGTGTTAGCAAGAAGATTTGTACATGAAATTTTCAGATTGCATGGAATACCCGAATTAATCATATCGGACAGAGATCCGAGGATGACATCAAGGTTTTGGCAAACGCTTAATGCGGCCTTGGGAACTAAATTAAACTTCAGCTCTGCATATCATCCAGAGATGGATGGACAGACCGAGAGAGTTAATCAAGTTTTAGAGGACATGTTAAGGATGTATTGCATGGACCAGCAGTATAAATGGGAGGAATACCTTCCGCTGGTAGAATTTTCCTACAATAATACATACCATGCCTCTTTAAAAATGACGCCCTTTGAAGCATTGTATGGAAGAAAATGTAGAACCCCCTATCACCGGGACAACAGTAGAGACAGAGAGGTAATTGGGCCAGAAATCCTTACGGAAATGGAACAACAAATCAAAATGATTCGGGAACATCTAAAGGAGGCTGCCAATAGGCAAAAGAGTTATGCAGACTTAAAGTGGGTTGATAGGAATTATAAACTGGGAGAGAAGGTCTTTCTTCGGGTGAAGCCGAAAAAGAGCTCAATAACTTTTGGCAAGGCTGCCAAGTTGTCGCCACGATACGTGGGACCTTTTGAAATTGTTGAAATAATCAACCCTGTAGCTTATCGTCTAGCATTACCTCCTGCTTTATCTCAAATGCATGATGTTTTTCATATTTCTTTGCTTAAGAAATACGTAATGATTTATCACATGTGCTGAATTAGAATTCCTTGCAGGTCCAAGACCCAGGAATAATCGTGGTTAAGCCCATTCGAGTGTTGGGAACTCGCCAATTGTACTTAAGAAATCGTGAAGTGAATCAATGTAAGGTCCAGTGGGACCAGTTTAGCGAAGAAAGTGCAACTTGGGAAAATCTCGAAGAAATGAGATCTGCTTTTCCATACTTGTTTGATCGAATTTGAAATTCGAAAAACTGATAATTCTACCAAATTTAGACAATTATTAGTCTATTTTACAGTTGTCTTAAAACATAGTTTTTAAGAGTGAATCTGTTTTTGGTATGAACTTATAAATGGAAGGACAATAACTGAACTTTGTCCTAGAAACTCCTTGATTTGGTTAATTTGATCATCGGGACGATGATTCTTTAAGGAGGGAGGAATGTAACGCCCTGATTTTTGTAAGTTATCATGGTGATTATTTTTCATAATGTTGTAACTGCTGAAATGAAGGCAAACATGTTAAGATATATATTTTGATCTTAAAGGAATGTGTTGCTAATCTGGATTCTTGCATACTGTAATTTGTTTACATGGGACAACAGTTATTATTGCTTGTATGTTTGTTGATGTGACGAAAAATTTGTCGTATGCTTGCTGAACTCTATTCGCTGATTGACAACACACCTTGAATCAATTCCATTGATCCAAGGTATGTTGTGGTCTTCTTGTGATCGCTTTGTCGATTTACTTTTAAACCAGACTGAAGGTTGATATAAATGTGCAAAGACCGATTTCGTGTATGAATAGCTGGCACGTAGATGCCAATGGAAAAGGTTCGATTCTCGAACCATACACTGTGTAACGCTCAGACCCCGTAAGGGGATAAAGGCCTGGATGCGGGTGGCTCGGTATGTGGAACGTGGGACGAAATGTCCCGCATAGTTAATTGAATTGGATGTCACGGAAGGACTTGATTGGAAATTGATTAATTAAGTGTTAGGGGATTAGACCCTAATCTACCCTAAGTTCTACCTTATATCCTAACTACTATCCTAAGTGGATTTTTAAATTATAAGGGTGAACATAGACCTAAGTTCTATTAACCTATGACCTAGGTATGAACACTATTGTTAATCCTAAACTAATCCTAACCTAAGGAAGGGGACGCACAAACCCATGGGGGATGGAAAGGATAAGGATGGAAGGAAATTTAATGGGCAGTAAATAAGGTCCTTGCGTGGACAGCGCCAAGTTTGGTGGGAACAGGAAAAGTTAGAGGCATTTAGTTAGTCATGGGACTAAACTTGGTTTTCATGCAAAATTTGAATTTGGTAATTCGCCAACCCGAGTCGGCGGTGGCGTGAGGAAATAGGAAAAAGGCAGAGCCTTTAATGCATTTAATTTTCTTGGTCTTCGCGACCAGCCCGCCTTGGAAAGAGTATGGAGGAAATTTTGTTGTTCATTGTGTTTGTTCAGGTTTTTGGAAGTTGCTCTGCATTTGGTTTTTCATGGTTCTATCGAACCAGTTGTGTTTGATTGTTATCTCCGTTTCTTTGGAAATCTAAGGCTATTTTTGAGCCTGTAGCGGAAGGTGATTGTTTGGGAAAGCTTGTTGTTGTCGCCGTGGAAGGAAATACCTCCTGTAGTGTGGTTTTCTTCGAGCTTCGAGGAAGATTATCAGGCATGTTAAGCCCTTCTCTTTAAAACTACTTGCTTTGCTTAAACGTCTCATTAAAACAACCCTGCTCTTCTGATGAAGGGGGTTTTGGGTTTATTTGATTTGCTGTCATGATTGAGATGATTTGGGTAGAGTCGTTTTGTCTTCTTTGTGGTGATTTGAATTGTCTTTTGCATTTATTATGTTGGAAATATAGTCCATGTTTGAATTGAAAATAATGGGGATTGTTTGATATGTTAAAGTAGCATTGGGATGAATTTGTTCTTTATATTATGATATATGAATGAAAATGCGTATTAATTATGCGAGTTGTTTGACATTGTTTCTTTACTGAATTTTTAAAGGAAATGAGTTCCTCTTCCTTCTGCTGTTTTAGATTTTGAAGGAAATAGTAATTGGGTTTTATTGAGCATTATGGGCTCGGTTTGAAGGAAGTGATAGTAATATTCTTATTGTTGTGCTTTTCTTTTGTAAAAATGGATGAATACGACTTGGGTATTCGTGGGAGTTGGAGAAAGTAACTGTTTTTCTTACTGAAATTATTGATGAGCTATGTTTTCTCTTGCTGTGGTGGAAAGTTGATTTTGTTGTGTTTTATTGATGCGGTTTGATCTTCCAGTTCGGACTGTTGTCGTGAAAATGAACTTGGCTTTGTATTGCTGTGCAAATAAATGAAATATATGGGAATTAGCTTGTTGTTTGAGACTATTTTTTGATACCAAGCTTACGCATCTAATACCCTATGCGGGTTTGCCTTGATAGAGGTATTGATATATGAATATTGTATTTTGAGTTTTGTACATCATTGTGAAATAGGAGAATGTTGTTTTCGGATTTAAATGTTTGATCGAGAAGGAACTCGAACTGGATATTTCTTTACAAATGGCATATTGAATAAAAATGGTACAGGCTGTGTGAGTTGGTTTGACATTGTTGAACAATCGTTCTACTGTCAATATGGGTTTGAGCTGTCATTATAGAACAAGCACGACTTGGGTGTCCTTATTACATTTTGAAGAAAATGATTGTTTCTTTACTGAAATTATAAGAAACGAGTTCTTCTTCTTTCTGCTGTTTTAAAATTTTGAAGAAATGGTAATTGGGATTTATTGAGCATTATAGATTCGGCTTGATGGAAGTGACAGTGATATTTAGATTGTTTTCTGAGTGTTGTGTTTTTCTGTACAAATGGAAGATTGAAATGTTTCATGTGATCTCTCGATTTTACACCTGTCATTCAAAAAAAAAAAAAAATGAACTCGACTTGAGTGATTCTTGTTGTGTTTGAAGAAAATGGATGTTTTCTTATTGAAATAGTTAAAGGAATGAATTTTTCTCTTCATGGATATTCGTTGTTTGCTTTGTTGTGCCACTTTTCGATGCGCCAAAGGGTGCACATAATCTCATGTCAACATAATTTTGGTGCGCCAAAGGCGCGCTTTAGTTTCATGTCAAGGGCAGATGCTTTCATGCGCCAAAGGGCACATGCTTTCCCATGTCGACAGTAACTTTGGTGCGCCCTTTCCAAAGTGGGTGGCGCATTTATGACTAGTTCACCTATATATATATATGTTTTCGCGCCCAAAATGTCATTTTCACCAGACAGAGCACGTGATTTCTTTTCTCTCGCTTGTCAGCCCCTGCCCTGTCATTTTCAGCGCATTGTGGACCCGTTGCAAGTTCTCACTATTTATCCGGGTAAGTGTTCTTGTCTCTTCCATGCGTTTCGCGTTTTGGTTCTTTGTGCTTGGTGGTCTGGTTTTAGTTTGTGTTTGGGGATATCAAAATGTCGATCTAGCCAGTCCTTCTGCTATCTTCCCATATCCCTCCCCCTCTGTCCAGAAGTGCTATAGGGGAACTTGTCTAAAAACATAGTTTTATTTTCCTCATCTTTGAGCCGTTTCACTGCCCAAATACCCTACTAAACAAAAGAAGAGAGAAATGGAGAAAAGGACTGTTTTTCCCTATGGCGCACCGGCGCGTCTTGCAACATCAAAAACAGTTGCGCCCCTTTGGAGCATCTGTCTCCCGTGCAACATGAATAAAACCCATGCCAATGGCGCACCCATCACTTTGTGTGCATCATAAACTTCTACGCCTCAAGGTGCGCCTCCTCCATATGCTACAAACACTAGCCTCAAGGCACACCCTTTGGCGCATCAACCTTCCTTCTTCAGCATAGCATATCTATGTGCCCCCTGGCGCACCCCCGCATCTATGCAACATTAGCTTTATCCGTGCTAAGTACAAAGCTTTGAAAGCGCAAGCATATTCCCATTACAAAGCATCATGTGTAAACCCTTTGTGCGCCGCGTTAAACCAAAAAGTTTGGCGCGCACCAAATGTTCATGCAACATACAATGAAAATCCATGCGCCTATTGGCGCATCCCGTCTCTATGCAACACGATGTTTTTATGCGCCCTTTTGTAAAATGCACCCTCGCAGATTCATGCGCCATGCGCCTTCGCGCGCTTTAACCTCGCAACACACTTTCCCGTGCGCCTTACCTATTTAGCCCCGTAAGCTGCAGCTTTCATGCGCATGTGCGCCCGAGTCTCAAAATATCTAACTCTTTCTTCTCTCGCTAACATTTCAATGGAAGATCAAATGGCTAATACAACCTTTTCGGATTGGGTCTCGCTTCTTCTTCATGCAGATCAACAAATAGAGTTCGAAAGAACATATGTCTACATCCAGCAAGAGACCCACCAAATCCAAAGGAAAGGCCAAACTTATGGAAGAAGAGATGAAATATAAATATCAAAGGGTCAGGATGCCCGAGTCCCAGGCCGAGTGTAACATGGACGTCAGAGACTCAAAATTGGGACATATTGATATGGAGGAATTCTGGGCTAGAACTCAGAAAGTCACAAGGAGTCCATGGATGGACAACCGATAGCAAAGGCCCCGCACTTCACCGGTGGAATCCCAAACCAACACTGGCCAACAATGAATTCTTGATGGTGATTGCCCAATGTTACAACAAAGACACAAGGTGTGTCGTAAACAACAAGGGCGAGGTAGTCATTAACCTCACTGCCCGTCACTTTGAAGGAATACTCATCATACCCCACCACCGGCACTTTTTTGGCCGCTACCAAGTAGATTGCATTAAGGCATGGGATGACAATGCAGATCAGTGTATGCAACTAATGAACGAGGTTTATTCAAAACAAAAGGTAATAACCGGTGGCCCCAAATCATCCACCGCAGCGACTTCTCAGAGGAGCTCAGTGACACCATTACATTCTCGAAAGGTGGTCTTCGGCTTTTCGATGCCCATTATTTCCATAAATGGATGCTGCGATACTTAGAGACCATGAACAAGAATATACCGATCGATCGCGCTTTCCTGGGAGAAATTATAAGCGAAGATAATCTCTCGAGCAGCTACAACAATTTAGCACAACGGGGACATTCCATATGAACTCCTACGTGGTCTACGCTGCAGCATCGAGAGGGATTATCCAGGCCTGACGCGGAGTGGAGTTTGGCCTCAGGTCAAGATATACGAGTACTACCTGAATTGAGGCTGGAGAATAGCATCTCCCAATTCACAAAAATTAACGATGTGTTTTTCTATCACATCATCTGCCTATTGAGGCCGAATATGACTTATGGTCGCACGACCAAAAGCATAGTAGCAGCCACTGAGAAATGGGGGGCCTTGTTCACCTAGTTTCCCACATTCACCTATCTAAGGGCTGCCAACTTTTTAGGAGAGCCAACCAGGCTACCGAGGTATGCTGGACCTAAACTGATTCTGCTGGAGCTGTCAAGGCAGCTGATCACATACCACGAGAAATGCCTGAAAAGAAAGAAGGGTGGAACTCCTTTCCCCCTCACAGTGGGCCGTATACATGCTCTACCCACCACAAGGCGAAGGAAATGTTTGCAGAGCTGGAGTTACTCAATTTGAAACATGACTTCCCAGCCAGGCCTACCTTCGACCCAAGGAGCTATCTGCCAAGGGTGAAACTTGATCCAATCCACGTCCCTCAGATCGAGGACATTTACATTGACATCATCCATGAGGTGGAGCTCAGGAGAAAGGATCATTCTCGCCTAGCATTGGCAGAAATCATCCAATACGGGATAGCCATTGTCCCCAAAGGCTTCCAAACTACGGAAGATGAAGTAGACAAGGTATATACTGACACAGATGGGGACAATTGGCCCTTTCCGGCCATTGATAGAACTAAGGCCCTCAGACAATTGAGGAGAGGGTCAAGGAGACTTTGCGTAGAGATGTAACATCGTGCCGGATGAATGGCCTAATCTACCTGGGGTTGATTTCACAACCTCCCCATTGGGTAAACGCACTCCACGATCCAAAAGCAGCCTAAAGGAAAGGCAAAGGCGAAGGTGAATCAGCACCATTCGTGAAGAAGCCCCCGAGAGTCCTCCTTCCGCGGCACCCGAGTAGTAATATCTCTCGGTCACACCAGAGAAAGAAGCAGAAGAGGAAGTTCCAATGGCCCATCCACTCGTGATGTCGGCATTGCTACAACAACCGAGGTCCCTTTCGTCCCTTCTTCTCTCTTCCTTCCTCCTCGAGTGACTCAAGCGACCATCCCTTTGGTCGTGTCCTCTTCCCCTTCTTCTACTGTTTCCCCGCTTCTTCGTCTATCTTTTCTTCCTCGCCGATCTATCCTCCTCCATTTCTTCCCTATCTCCGAGCTCCCTTCCCTTCCTATGTCTTCCGCAGCTGCAGTTTCCCTTCCTTCCGTGGGCACTTCTTCGGCTATTCTCTCAATGCCACCGCCACGTGTCTCCACCTTTTTCCCCTCTACTACTGCAGCTGCCCCCTCCTCTGTTTCCGGTCCTTCTACCATGGGTCCAGCTTGGATCTCTCAGCAGCTAAGTCAGCAAAAGAGGAAAGTTCCCATCGCTCCGATGGACTTTTCCGTGATCCCATCTAAGGGGGCGAAGAAGCAAAAGCCTGTCACACGCTTCTCTCAAAGTGCTATAGGGAGAGAGTTATGGAAATCGCATACCCCAATCCCCTCAAAGAGAAAAAGGATCTGTCTCCTACAGATTTTACTGTGACCCAAGTCACAATGGGGACATCTTCCGAAAGTCTTCAGGGGGAGGCTCTTTCTGCAGTTGACGCCCTCTGCAAAAAGCTTCAGGAAATCAAGGAAGAGAAAAGGCAACTAAAGGAGCAAAACAAATATCTGCTCCAAGCCTTACGTAAGATGGGTAGTGCGCTCCCACAACTACCGCCGAGACTTCGAGCTTCTCACCAGAGAAAATTAATGAGTATGCCAAGATCGGCGAAAGTGGTATGGCCGCTTTCATTGAGGAGCCAAATCCTCAAAGACAATGTGAAAAGTGATCGCCGAGTTCTCCGACTTGTACCGAACATCGTGAAGGTGAATAAAGAGCTCCAAGCGTTAGCAGGCCCATATCGAAGAGCCGAACATGCCGATCGCAACACGAGACCTTCCAACAAATGTTCGACTGCTCACCAAGATCCGGTCAAGTTCGGCATCTTCGGCCATCCAAGGGTCCTCAACAAAATCATGTCCACTGGACTACCAGTGGATCAGCTAGAATTTATTCTAGAAAAGATTGACAAAGTCAAGGAAGAAGCCCTCGATGCGATGCACCAAATGGAACGAATTGTTCTTAATATGTCGCCAGGGTTACTTACTCCTTCCTTCACTTTAAGGAAAGTTGATGAAACCACCCGGATCTTCAAGGAGATCACTTCTCAAGGAACGGGCCAGAGGTCACATTTGACACAGAATCTATCAACAACTCCACGCCGTAGGACTTCATCGGGTTCCTCATTGAGGCGGAAAAGGACTATTCCAAACTCCCAGAGAAGCTCATAGATGAGTGGGAGACTTGTGAGGCGATAAGTGATAGGCACAAGGATCCTTCCCAGGATCAACTAGGGCCAATAATCAACAAGTTCATGGAATACCGCTCTCGGCCCATATCTCTCACCGAGGAGCAACAAAAGTAGTCCACCCCTTTCGGCCACAAGATGATGATGACGAATAGCTGCTGCTTCTTCTTCTTCTTCTTCTTCTTCTTCTTCTTCTCTTCTCTTTCTTCTTCGTCTTTCTGGAAATATCTGGAGTATGTTGATGCAAATGATGACATCATCCATGTTGCATCATGGGATGATGTCATCCATCAAGTTGTAAAAAGTCAACATGACTTTTAGATATTTTGTAAATATCTTTGTAAATAGTTGTTGGCTCCTTTTTGCCTTCTTTTCTCTTCTTCTTCTATAAATACTCCAATACTTGTAGTATTGTGGGATGGATGAATATCTTTCAGATGAAAATAGAAGTGAAGAAAAAAGACTTTGAGCTTTCTTTCATGTAAGTAAGAAAAAAAGAATACAAATATTGAGACTTTGTGCTCAATAGTTGTGTTATGCATCGACCTTTCTTATGTTAGATCTCGTATGTGTTTTTTCTTGTTAGATTCATATCTACTTTTTTGTCATTTATTCATCATCGTATTGCTTTGTTTTATTTATGCAAGTAGGTTTGGCTCATTTACTACCAATCCCAAAACATAAATCTTCCGACCTTTCTCGCTTTGGAATTCATTTCTTTTCTTCCTTCTGACCTGCTTCTTTCTTCATCCCTCTTCCTTTCCTTTCTTTTCGCGGTAAATGAAACACCCCTACCGGGATGAGATCCCAAACCCCGAAGGTAGAATCTGTGAGACTTGCATAGATTCCGCCGGTAGAATAGCAATAAACCAGCTTTCACTTTGCTCGACTCAAAGAGGGCTATGCCCGCACACTGTTGGCTCTGCCTATCCATAGATCTATCCAGTGACAAGATTTTTGACCAACAGCTTTTGGTGACTCTCTACTGGGATCGAAACAGATCTATCCGATCTCTATGATGGTAGGATAGAAAATTAGAAAATCAGAGAAAATCATCACTCGTTTTCAAATCTGCACATTTTGTCAAAAATCCAAAAATTTGCAAAAGTGCTCTGAATTGAAAATTTTCTTCTGAGATCCATAGATCTGGCCTAGTTACAAATCTTTAGTTCGCTGAGTTTTTATAAAAATCAGTATTTTGTCGTAGATCTGAGTTTTTGACTGTTTGCAAAAAGTTTGAAATTCTTTGAAAAAGTCAAAACCGGATCCGAAAATCAGCCTGCTAATCTCCTCTGTCATTTTATCCTCATTGTTATTTGTCATTAACCGCAATCGGTTTCCAAAAAGAGGATAGTTTTTAAATATTTAGAAAAGTATTTGCTGCTGGTTTTTGATAGAAAAACCAGAAAATCAGCAAGTACAGCCAAAAAGAAATTTCAAATCTGCACCATAACGTTGCAGATCTGGAAGGTACACTGGCGGGTGAACCTTTACGCAGCAGAGAGCCCGTGGAGAAGCTGATCCTACTTTCGATCTGCTTCAAAGGCATAATTTCAGCATAACACCGGCACGCTTTTCAACGCTAAGCTCGGCTGACCGGTCATCCAGGAGTGTCTCGCCTTCACGAAGGAAGAATCTTTCGCAAGGGGCATCCACATCCCTTTGTAGTGCCTTGCTACTCAGCGGAACCGTGCTTCCAGCCCGTGTTCTTTTTCCAGCCTTTCAAATGGCAGTACCATGGGGAAATGCTATGGGTCCTTTGGCTTTACCACATCTAGTTCATGCGCTCCCTCACGGAAACCGAAAGAATTTTCCCAAATTCGACGGGAGCGGAAATCAAAGCATGGATTCCACATATCTCGCATTCATCATGTCATGCAAAGATTTTGGATGTAACTCATGAGGATGTGTCGGTTCACCCTTTTCTCGGAAACTCTACATAAGGACCTCGCAGCCGAATGGTTTCAAGATTTACCACTGGATCTATTACTACTGGGCCACCTCATGGGATGCTTTCAAGACAGTGTACAAACCTTCGTGAAGATGCATTTGCATTATTATCATGGATCACTCACCTGAAGAAAGAGGCAAATGAGACCATGCGCGATTTTATCGCCCGGTTCAATGCACTAATCAACCGTGTCCCTGTTGCCATGCTTCCAACACCGGAGAATCAAAAGTGTTTCTTCGTAAACGCTATGAGCTCAAAAGTTAGTTTCTTGCTCCTTCAGGAACGAGTTGCCACCTTGATTCTCACCCAAGCCGCTGCCATTCGCATAGAAGATAATTTGATAATATCTGGCGAATTGAAAAAGGAATCAGCCAAGCCTAAATCTTTGGGCCCTTCGCCCACTACTTCGTCTGATCCAGCCTTTCAAAAGATGGCAAATGACTTGCTTGCATTAAAGAAGCAGTTGGCCCAGCCTCCCAGTTCCTCATACCGGGATATTCCGCGGAGGAATTTTGTTCCTAACAATGTTTCACAAAGGCCGCGCTTACCCGCAACCGCTCCATGTTGTTGGCACTTCGAGGCTCCTCCTGGCCAACGCTCCGCCGAAATCAAGAAGAAGAGCAGATATGAAGAACCTTCATCTCGTGGTGAAGATGATCAAGATGTCGGTGAACCGACCGGGCGACTCTACTATCGGGTATATGGAATTTGATGAGGAAGAATCTGATGAAGAAGAGGGTACCCAGGGATATGCAAGCGAGACAGTCATACGCCTGTTTTTACTCGCTCGCAAGGAAAAGAAGCGGAAGTTGCTGCCCATGTCCAGCAGGAGAAGGCCGTGTCAAACGCGCCTCCGATCATTGCTAAAAGAGGTAATCCTCTTCCTACTCAACTCCCTGGCAAATCTTTTACAAGGAAATCTTTTCCCCCCATCTCTCCTCCAAATCAGTCCCTCTCATGTTCCTACCAAGACTAGTAATCCTATTCCACCATCGCAAAGTGAGGGACTCATTCCTTCACCAACGCAACCCTTGGCTGCATTTGATATCATAGATCATGCAAAAAAGACCAAGATCCAAATGTCTGAAGTTGAGTATCTTCAGTCAAATCCCAAACAGCTTGTAAGATTGACCAAGTATATTCAAAGTCAAGCTGTTGTATCTAATCAGGTTTCCCCAAAAGGAATCCTTTCCACTCCCCCTGAATCCCACATAAATGTTGCTTCAACATCGGCATCAGGCAAGATAGAGCCTTTCTATCTCTCCCTCCTAATCAATGGACACAAGCTGAGTAACTGCATAATTGATTCCGGGGCTTCTGATAACGTCATGCCGGCAAAAGTCACCCATGCTTGGGCCTCACTCTTACCAAGCCTTTCGGCAGATGTTATTCCTTGGAAACCAAGCAGGTTCCATTGATTGGCCAAATTAAAGACGCGCAATTTGCATTTGCGGCATTCCCAGATAAAAGAGTAAAGATGACAGTCCTCGTTGCTGACATTCCGGCAGCCTATGGAATTTTGCTGGGAAGAAGTTTTTGCAGTGAAGTTGGTGGAGAAATTCATATGGACTGGTCTAAAGCTAGAATTCCCGTCAAAGGCGTAATGCAGACTTTGGAGCCGGAATCACAAAAGAAGTACTTGGTTACTAGCTCTGAGGACCCCAAAGCTCAAATCCTTTTTGAATCATCAGGGATGGGGAACTATTTCTTGTCTACCGAGTCTGATAAAATGGTTGTTCTCATTCAAGAAGGAGATCTTAATAAGATCTGGACCTTGCAGTTCGATGGCAGCTGTGCAACTAGTGGATGTGGCGCCGGAGCCGTGCTAATATCTCCCGAGGAAGAAGTCATTCCTCTCTCTTTCAAGTTGCAGTTTTTTAACACAAATAATACTGCTGAGTATGAATCTTTGTTACTTGGCATGCAAGCCGCAAGGGAAAGAGGGATTAAAAATCTAAAAGTACAAGGTGATGCAGAGTTAGTTGTAAACCAAGTCAAAGGATTTACCAAGTGAAGAATGAAAGGCTCAGGCATTACCGTAATGCGGTGTGGGACAACATTGAAGAGTTTGATGCTTTTTCGATTGAATCCATTCCAAGAGCTCAAAATGACATGGCCGACTCATTGGCTGTTTCAGCATCCCTCATGCTTCCTCACCCAGGTTTGAAAACAAACAAATACACCATTGAGGTGGTTTTCCGCCCGAGCATGCCAGACAATTCTCAGCATTGGCAAGTGTTCAACGACGATAATCAACTCATTGCCTTTCTGGAGAAGGTGGAAAATTTTAAAGAATTGCACTTTGAAGGATCTACTTCCACTTGCCGTGAATCAGTCACCAATCAAGGCGATGAATCAAGGGAACGACGGCATATGTCAGCTCAAAGGAATAAAATCCCAAAGGGCCTGGTTTCTCTGGAGCGGTTGTTCGACAGGCATGACCGTTTTGTGAAAAAGAAGAGGCGAGATGACCCTGACTCATCCCCAGAAACCGAACCGGTCAATATAGGTTCGATAGAGCACCCGCAATTTGTGAACATTGGCAAATGTTGCACGCCTGAGGAGAAACGGAAATTTGTCAAGTTGCTAAAAAAATATATGGACGTGTTGGCATGGTCCTATGCCGATCTAAAGTCTTTTAAGCCAAAGGACGTTCAACATGACATCCCGTTGAAAGAAGATGTCAAAGCCTTTCGCCAGAAGCAGAGGCACTATAATCCTAAGATTTCGGGGACTATCCAGGCTGAAATTCAGAAGATGTTGGATGCGAGAATCATCTTTCCTATCCATCACAGTACTTGGGTAGCAAATATTGTGCCAGTGCGCAAGAAAAATGGTGAGATACGCATATGCGTAGACTTTCGCAATTTGAATCAGGCTTCCTTGAAAGACAACTACCCACTTCCGATAATGGATCAAGTTCTGCAAGCAGTAACTGGATCAGAGATGTTGTCCATGCTTGATGGTTTTTAGGCTATAATCAGATTGAAGTTTCACCTGAAGATCAATTTAAAACAACATTCACTACTCCCTGGGGTACATTTGCCTACAACAGGATGCCTTTTGGCCTAACTCATGTTGGCGCCACTTTTCAGCGGGCCATGGATTTCGCATTCAAAGGTATGATGGGGAAAGTCATTGTGGTTTATTTAGATGACTTAACCGTGTTCTCTAAACAATGAAATGATCATTGTGATCATTTGGAGCAAGTATTGGCCAGGTGCCGAGAACATGGGATTTCCCTAAACCCAAAAAAGTCTGTTTTTGGAGTCACGGAAGGAAAGTTGCTAGGGCATGTGGTTAGCAAAGAAGGAACAAAGATAGATACCGAAAGAGTTAAGGCTATTCAAAGCCTTACTCTGCCTACAAGCAAGACTGGTGTTCATTCTTTCTTCGGAAAGGTGAACTTTCTCAGACGTTTTGTTCCTGACTTTGCTGAGAAGACTCATCACATATTGAACATGATGAAGGGGTCACCAACTTTCAGATGGAGCGAAGAGGGGAAAAGGTCATTTGAAGAAATAAAAGCTTCCATTGCTCATGCACCAGTCCTGGTATGTCCCGATTTCTCCAAGGACTTCATCATGTATAGTTATGCATCTGAGCATACTGTGTCCGCAATATTGATGCAAAAGAATTCGGAGGACGTCGAATCTCCGATTGTGTTCATGAGTTCTCCCCTCAAGCCTCACGAACTAAAAATGACTCAATTGGAAAAGCATGCCTTTGCCATTGTCAAAGCAGTGAAGAATTTCAGGTATTACATTCTAAACTCGCATACGGTGGTGCTGGTCCCTGACACGGCGGTGAAATCAATTCTAACTCAGCAAGAGTTAGGAAGCTTGCGAGGAAATTGGATCGCAAAGGTCCAAGAGTATGACCTGGATATTAAACCAACCAAGCTGGTGAGGGGCAAGGGCCTGTGTCAGCTAATGGCTGAAAACAAAGATTCAGAAAACCCTGATGAAAGGGGTGACTACACCGATGAAGCACAGAACCGGCTGGAAAAACCCGATTCGCTGCCTCTGGTCCTATTTGTTGCGACTAGTGATGAATGGTATTCCAATATCGCTTTCTTCCTCACCTACGGCGAATGCCCAATGCACCTAACTGCAAAGGAGAAGTGCACTATAAAGCTCAGAGCAGCTAAATATGTCATCCGGGATGATGGTTTATATAAACGTGGGATAGATGGCGTCTTTTTACGATGTGTTGACAAACCCCAGCAGGTAAAACTACTAGAAAGTTTTCACAATTCAGCCTGTGGGGGGAATTTCTCTTCCTCCGTGACTGCACACAAGATCATTCGAGCTAGGTACTATTGGCCGACGCTCTTCCAAGATACAGCCACCTGGGTGGCAAAGTGTGAACCTTGCCAAGAATTCGGCTAAGCCGAAGTTGGCTGCTTTTCCCCTTAGGCCTGTCATTATCAACGAACCATTCAGGCAATGGGGAATTGATTTTATTGGTGCACTCAATCCTCAATCGAGTGCCAGACATAGCTATGTCCTTACAGCAACGGATTACTTCACCAAGTGGGTGGAAGCCATACCTGTCAAGCATGCCACTTCTGAGGTGGTTTACAATTTCATTAAAGAAAATATCATTGTCAGGTTTGGCGTTCCAAACAAAATCGTTGCTGATAATGCTTCTAACTTCTCCTCACGGGAAGTTATTAGTTTTTGCTATGAATATGGGATAACTTTGGCTCACGCCTCAGATTATTACCCTCAGGGAAATGGTCAGCAGGAATCCAAAGAACAAGAACTTGGTGACCATCATATGGAAGTTAGTGGATGAGAATCAGCGGATGTGGCACAAGTCTGTATGAACGCTTTGTGGGCCGATCATATTACTCCCAAGAGGTCTCTCGGCATGTCACCTTTTCAAGTGTTATATGGCACTGATGCCGAGCTTCCCATTTCTGCTGAACTTCCTGCTCTGCGCTTGGCACGAGCTATCGAAGATGAAACTTTCCAAAATTCTCTTGAAAAGAGAATCATGTATCCGAGTAGAGCTGAAGAAAAGAGAGTAAGGGTGGTCGACAGGATCACCGAACATCAGAATCAAGTCAAGAGATTATTCGATAAAAAAGCTAAGCAAAGGGATTTTCAAGTGGGAGATCTCGTCCTTTTGTGGGACAAGTGAAGAGAGCCAAAGGGCATGCACGGAAAGTTTGATTCCCTGTGGAGAGGGCCCTTCAAGATCAAGCAGCTCAACGGAGAGAATAGTTTCTATCTCTCATATCTGGATGGAACTAAGCTCCCGCTTCCTTATCAGCGGGTAGCATTTGAAATTTTCAAGAAGTAGAGCTTGCTCTCTTCTTTGTACAGTTTTCTTTAGTTGTGTGTTTGTTTTCGTCGTGTGTTTGCTTTTGGTTTGTTGTGTGTTCCTTTTGCTCTCCCTCTGGTCGCCCTTGTTTTTGACTCTAGTACCCAATGGATAGGCACATGAGATCTGGGATTCTCTACCCCGAGTTTGCTCGTGGGATAGTCCCCCAGAAAGAGCCACTGTTATCCCGTAAAATTGACAAGGGCAATTTTACCGATAACCATACCGAAAATTTTGTTTTGATCCTCGTTAGGGATCCCGCTGCGTCAAACGTAACGCAAAATCCCTTCCCGGGAAATCTGGTTTTTCGAACTTAGTCTTTTTGGTCTTTTTTGGCTGGGCGCATGGAATTACTATGTAACACCAACTTTTGGTGCGCCCTTTAAAGCCTTTGGCGCATATTTTCCTGTGTCAACACACCTTTCGGTGTGCCTTGTATGTTGAGTCTTCTCGCGGCGCAAGGCGCATGCGCCTTCATGTTAGCACAACTTTTGTTGCGCCACTTTTCGGTGCGCCAAAGGGCGCACATAATCTCATGTCAACACAACTTTTGGTGCGCCAAAGGCGCGCTTAGTTTCATGCTGGCAAATGCTTTCATGCGCCAAAGGGCGCATGCCTTCCCATGTCGACAGCAACTTTGGTGCGCCCTTTCCAAAGTGGTGGCGCATTTATGACTAGTTCACCTATATATATGTGTTTTTGCACGCCCAAAATGTCATTTTCACCAGACGCAGAGCACGTGATTTCTTTTCTCTGAGCTTGTCAGCCCCTGCCCTGTCATTTTCAACGCATTGTGGACCCGTTGCAAGTTCTCACTATTTATCTAGGTAAGTGTTCTTGTCTCTTCCATGCGTTTTACGTTTTGGTTCTTTGTGCTTGGTGGTCTGGTTTTAGTTTGTGTTTGGGGATATCAAAATGTTGATCTAGCCTCCTCCTTTTGCTATCTTCCCATATCCCTCCCCTCCGTCCGTATCTACTGATAGGGAACTTGTCTGAAAAACATGGTTTTATTTCCTTTTAAATGAGCCGTTTCATTGCCCAATAACCCTACTAAAACAAATGAAGAGAGAAATGAAGAGGACTATTTTTCCCTTTGGCGCACCGGCGCATCTTGCAACATCAAAAATAGTTGCGCCCCTTTGGCGCATCTGTCACCCCTGCAACATGAATAAAACCCGTGCCAATGGCGCACCCATCACGCCTGTTGCATCATAAACTTCTGCGCCCTCAAGGCGTGCCTCCTCCATATGCTGCAAACACTAGCCTTGCGCCCTTTGGCGCATCAACCTTCCTTCTTGCACGCAGCATATCTATGTGCCCCTGGCGCACCCATCCGCATCTCGCGCAACATTAGCTTTATCCACGCTAAGTACAAAGGTTTGGAAAGCGCAAGCGCATTCCCCATTATAGCTAGTTTTGCATCATGTTTATGTAAACCCTTTGTGTGCAGCTAAAACGCCAAAGGGCGCACCAAATGTTCATGCAACATACAAAATCCATGCGCCTATTGGGCATCCTGTCTCTATGCAACACGATGTTTTTATGCACCCTTTTGTAAAATGCACCTTACAAAGATATTCATGCGCCATGCACCTTTGCTGCGCCGCTTAACCTCGCAACACACTTTCCCCGTGCGCCTTACCTATTTAGCCCCCGTAAGCCGCAGCTTTCATGCGCCATGCGCCCGAGTCTCAAAATATCTAACTCTTTCTTCTGCTAACATTTCAATGGAAGATCAAATGGCTAATACAACCTTTTTGGATTGGGTCTCGCTTCTTCTTCATGCAGATCAGCAACTGAGTTCGAAAGAACATATGTCTACATCCAGCAAGAGACCCACCAAATCCAAAGGAAAGGCCAAACTTACAGAAGAAGAGATGAAATATAAATATCAAAGGGTCGGGATGCCCGAGTCTGTGCCGAGTGTAATATGGATGGATGTCAGAGACTCAGAATTGGGACATATTGATATGGAGGAATTCTGGGCTAGAACTCAGAAAGTCACAAGGAGTCCATGGATGGACAAACTGATAGGCAGTGCCCTGCACTTCACCGGTGGAATCCCAGTCAGCGCCATCAACAATGAATTCTTGATGGTGATTGCCCAATGTTACAACAAAGACACAAGGTGTGTCGTAAACAGCAAGGGCGAGGTAGTCATTAACCTCACTGCCCATCACTTTGAGGGAATACTCTAAGATACCCCACCACCGGCACTTTGTGGTCGCTACCAAGCAGATTGCATTAAGGCCTGGGATGACAATGCAGATCAGTGTATGCAACTAATGAATGAGGTTTACTTGAAAAACAAAAAGGTAATAACCCGGTGGCCCCAAATCATCCACCGCAGTGACTTCTCAGAGGAGCTCAGCGACACCATTATGTTCCCGAAAGGTGGTCTTGGCTTTTCGATGCCCATTATTTCCATAAATGGATGCTGCGGTACTTAGAGACCATGAACAAGAATATGCCTGATCAGCGCTTTTGCTGGGGAGAAATTATAAGCAGCACAATCTCTGAGCAGCTACAACAATTTAGCACAACGGGGACATTCCATATGAACTCCTACGTGGTCTACGCTGCAGCATCAGAGAGGGACTATCCAGGCCTGACGCGGAGTGGAGTTTGGCCTCAGGTCAAGATATACGAGTACTACCCGGAATTGAGGCTGGAGAATAGCATCTCCCAATTCACAAAAATTAACGATGTGTTTTTCTATCACATCATCTACCTATTGAGGCCGAATATGACTTATGGTCGCACGACCAAAAGCATAGTAGCAGCCACTGAGAAATGGGGGGCCTTGTTCACCCAGTTTCCCACATTCACCTATCTAAGGGCTGCCAACTTTTTAGGAGAGCCAACCAGGCTACCAAGGTATGCTGGGCCTAAACTGATTCTGCTGGAGCTGTCAAGGCAGCTAATCACATACCACGAGAAATGCCTGAAAAGAAAGAAGGGTGGAACTCCTTTCCCCCTCACAGTGGGCCGATATACATGCTCTACCCACCACAAGGCGAAGGAAATGTTCGCAGAGCTGGAGTTACTCAATTTGAAACATGACTTCCCAGCCAGGCCTACCTTCGACCCAAGGAGCTATCTGCCAAGGGTGAAACTTGATCCAATCCACGTCCCTCAGATCGAGGACATTTACATTGACATCATCCATGAGGTGGAGCTCAGAAGAAAGGATCATTCTCACCTAGCCTTGGCAGAAATCATCCAATATGGGGTAGCCATTGTCCCCAAAGGCTTCCAAACTACTAAGATGAAGTAGACAAGGTATATACGACATGATGGGGACAATTGGCCCTTTCCGCCATTGATAGAACCAAAGCCCCTCGACAACCGAGGAGAGGGTCAAGGAGACTTTGTAGGATGTAACATGGTGCCGATGAATGGCCTAATCTACCTCGGGGTTGATTTCACAACCTCCCCATTGGGTAACGCACCTCCATGATCAAAAAAATTAGTCTAAAGGCAAGGCAAAGGTATGAAGGTGAATCCAAAGACCATTCAGAAGAAGCCCCTGAGAGTCCTCCTTCCGCGGCACCCGAGCAGGTAATATCTCTGGTCACACCAGAGAAAGAAGCAGAGGAGGAAGTTCCAATAGGCCCATCCACTCAGGATGTCGGCATTGCCACAACAACCGAGGTCCCTTCCGTCCCTTCTTCTTCTCTTCCTTCCCCTCCTCGAGTGACTCAAGCGACCATCCCTTTGGTCGTGTCCTCTTCCCCTTCTTCTACTGTTTCCCCGCCTCTTCATCTATCTTCTCTTCCCTCGCTGATCTATCCTCCTCCATTTCTTCCCTTATCTCCGAGCTCCCTTCCCTTCCTATGTCTTCCGCAGCTGTAGTTTCCCTTCCTTCCGTGGGCACTTCTTCGGCTATTCTCTCAATGCCACCGCCACGTGTCTCCACCTTTTTCCCCTCTACTACTGCAGCTGTCCCCTCCTCTGTTTCCGGTCCTTCTACCATGGGTCCAGCTTGGATCTCTCAGCAGCTAAGTCAGCAAAAGAGGAAAGTTCCCATCACTCCGATGGACTTTTCCATGATCCCATCTAAGGGGGCGAAGAAGCAGAAGCCTGTCACACGCTTCTCTCAAAGTGCTGTAGGAGAGAGAGTTATGGAAATCGCATACCCCAATCCCCTCAAAGAGAAAAAGGATCTGTCTCCTACAGATTTTACTGTGACCCAAGTCACAATGGGGACATCTTCCAAAAGTCTTCAGGGGGAGGCTCTTTCTGCAGTTGACGCCTCTGCAAAAAGCTTCAGGAAATCAAGGAAGAGAAAAGGCAACTAAAGGAGCAAAACAAATATCTCGCTCCAAGCCTTACGAGTAAGATGGGTAGTGCGCCTCCCACAATCGCCGAGACTTCGAGCTTCTCACCAGAGAAAATTAATGAGTATGCCAAGATTGGCGAGCAGTGGTATGGCGTTTTCTTGGAGGAGCCAAATCCTCAAAGACAGCGAAAAAGTGATCGCCGAGTTCTCCGACTTGTACCTGAACATCAGTAAGGTGAATAAAGAGCTCCAAGCGTTAGTAGGGCCCATATCAGAAGAGCTGGAACATGCTAGACTGCAGCACGAGGCCTTCCAACAAATGTTTGACTGTTCAGTCGAAGATCTGGTCAAGTTCGGCATCTTCGGCCATCCAAGGGCCCTCAACAAAATCATGTCCACTCTGGACTACCGGGTGGATCAGCTAGAATTTATTCTAGAAAAGATTGACAAAGTCAAGGAAGAAGCCCTGGATGCGATGCACCAAATGGAACGAATTGTTCTTAATATGTCACCAGGGTTACTTACTCCTTCCTTCACTTTAAGGAAATTTGATGAAACCACCCGGATCTTCAAAGAGATCACTTCTCAAGGAACGGGCCGTGAGGTCACATTTGACACAGAATCTATCAACAACCCGCGACTCGTAGGACTTCATCGGGTTCCTCATTCGAGGCGGAAAAGGACTATTCCAAACTCCCAGAGAAGCTCATAGATGAGCGGGAGACTTGTGAGGCGATAAGTGATATGGCACAAGGATCCTTCCCTGGATCAATAGGGCCAATAATCAACAAGTTCATGGAATACCGCTCTCGGGCTCCATATCTCGTCACCGAGGAGCAACAAAAGTAGTCCACCCCCTTTCGGCCGCAAGATGATGATGACGAATAGCTTTGCCGCTTTCTTCTTCTTCTTCTTCTTCTTTCTTTCTCTTCTTCTTATTTTGGAAATATCTGGAGTATGTTGATACAAATGATGACATCATCCATGTTGCATCATGGGATGATGTCATCCATCAAGTTGTAAAAAGTCAACATGACTTTTAGATATTTTGTAAATATCTTTGTAAATAGTTGTTGGCTCCTTTTTGCCTTTTTTTCTTCTTCTTCTATAAATACTCCAATACTTGTAGTATTGTGAGGGGGATGAATATCTTTCAGATGAAAAATAGAAGTGAAGAAAAAAGACTTTGAGCTTTCTTGTAATAGAAGAAAACAGTAATACAAATATTGAGACTTTGTGCTGAATAGTGTGTTATGCATAAGACCTTTCTTATGTTAGATCTGTATGTGTTTATTCTGTTAGATTCATATCTACTTTTTTGTCATTTATTCATCATCAGTATTGCTTTGTTTGTTTATGCAAGTAGGTTTGGCTCTGTTTACTACCAATCCCAAAACATAAATCTTCTGACCTTTCTGCTTTGGAATTCATTTCTTTTCTTCCTTCGGACCTGCTCTTTCTTCATCCCCTCTTCCTTTCCTTTCTTTTCACAGTCAGAAACACCCCTACTGGGATGAGATCCCAAACCCCCGAAGGTAGAATCTGTGAGACTTGCATAGATTCCTGCTGGTAGAATAGCAATAAACCAGTTTCGCTTTGCTGACTCAAAGAGGGGCTATGCCCTGCACACTGTTGGCTCGTCTATCCATAGATCCTGTCTCAAAGCGACAGTTTTCGGACCAAAAGAATTATTCTAGTACAAGTAATTACATAGTATGCATTCTTTATATTGCTTGTTCTATGATGGATACGATGTTTTACCAACTTTTTTTTGGTATTCGTATGAGCACGATTTAAAAGAAGTATTGATAAGGATGATAAATTCTTCCTTTTTTCATTTAAAGTTGAATATGAATGGAATTATTCTTGCTTTGGAAAGTGAATCTGAATGGATTTTGTAAGTTTCACTTTGAATTTGTTGTCTTTGATTGATGTCTCGTTTGGATTCGATTTTCAGTACAGTCATGAGGAAAGAAATAGGAGTGTGGATGGATAACTTGGAATAATGATCATTTCTTCTCTCATACAATTAGAAATCTGTAATCATTAAGGAACGAATTTTGTATTGCTTTGGATTAAGCATCTACATTTTATTGCTGTTTGCTTTTCTCATCTGCACTTGATTGCTTGAAATCAAATGAGTTGCATGAACTGAAAGGAAAGTAATTGGTTTATATTTTCAGTCAAATTTTATCCTTTGAATTTATTACTAATGAAAGGGAATGGAATTGGTAGCAGTTATGTTATAACAGCAGTATACATACTTGTATTCCTAGTTTTTACAGATGTTGTAATCTGGAACTGTTTGAAGGAAATTACTTTTTGTAATGATCATTTGGGAAAAAGGACAGCAATCCTTTGATTGATTGGGATGGTAATTAGATGTTTCAGTTGTCATGTTGTTCATTCTTTTTGTTACTTAATTCTTGATTGATGTTCATATTAACGTTTCATAAAAGCAGGGTTCTTTTATTGAGACAGTTAATTAGAAGCACCTCATTTTAATGACAAGTGCTTAATATGCTCAATTCAATGAACCAATTCGTGCAAGTAATTTTGGAGATGGAACTTGAGTAAAATGAAGACATGGCTATTTTCTGATACTTCTTTTGATAGTTTATTATTCCTCTACGAGGAATTGTGAAAAGAAGAAATTACATTCTTCTAACTTATGAGTTGTAATGTTGTTTTATATAAACAAAGTCCAGTTATTCGACTGGAAAATGTATGGATTATGAAATGGATTGATGAATACAAATACAAGTGTGATATTTTAATGACTATTTCAGTTTGATATTGTTGATTAAATTGGAAATATAATATTATCTCTTGATTTGGAATTATTCAATTGTCCTTGGATGGATTTAAAAGGGAATTGACATCTATTCTTACCTAAATACAACTTTTACGTTGAAATGTGCAATTAGTTCATACTTGGGTTAAGATGAATTTTTAATTGACATTAAAAAGGATTAAGAAGAACATGATCTCATAAGCGATAGGTATTCGAGGATTAGCTTGAAAGATAAGGAATATCAAATAACTTAGGAGCAACCGAACTTCGTATTCGGACTCCGTTAATAGCCTCGAATGTTAAATTCAGAAAGAAAGGATATGGGATAAATATATCCAGGGCTAACAGACCTTAACTATGTAAGGTTAAGGAAAATAAATGAATATATTCTTGAGAATTAGACCTCATTTTAATGACGTCTAATAAGCTAGAATTCTGAATTTGTTTTCGGTTGTGGAAAAAACTTGGTTAAGTTTAATAGGTTAAACTTACTAAGTCTATCGGTAATGGGCTGCTTAATCCAAGGATTAAGAAAAGAACCAAGTAGAGAAAATGCAATCCTTCTGTGACAAAGGAGAAGATGCATAGTAAGCTAGAAGATGGATTTAGTCTCTCTTAGCTACATACAATCAGTAACAAGAACGAGGATAAAGGATCAGCATGGCTGCTGAAAGTTGATCTTAAATATTAAGATCATAACCAAATCACTTGAGCTAGATGTGTACTCTCAATGGGAGGATTCCGTAGGACATTGACATACGCCGGCTCTGACTAGCAAGGTGTCTTCATGGAGGTGGGGCCTTCATGACGACACAATGTTATAGCTGACATATTACAATGCCCTCCCGAATTAAATCATCAAGATTACATAAGCTGAATATTAAGTTCTTGGCTGGGGATAGGAGTATGATCATGTATACGGAGTGACTCCGGAGGACTAAAGATAATTAGACACACGAAGTCATCTAGGGACGACACCGTATGTCTGCGTATCTTTAGTTACCATGAGTGACTTCCTATACTCATTCATATTGCTAGTTGGAGTTTGAGTTTGACCCTAAATTGGAAGGACTGGTAGGAACCAGGAAAGACCATTCTAGATAACAGGTGAAGTGAGGTGAAGGATGTATTCCATTGGTGTGTATCACATCCAGGAATATGATCATGCAAAGCATGTGAAAATCTTTGGCCAAAGTATCGCAAGTGCTGGTTGCGTTGTCCTAATCACCTAATTTAAGATGCAGGATGTCAGATGAATATTAGTAACTGATATTCAGATAGGCTTCTTAAATGGATCACCGATAACCGAGAAGCGGTGGGAGAACCTTGTATATATATTATACTATGCATGAATGAACATGAAGGATCGGTAAGTTGCCGAGTCATGAAATGAGAGATCGTTGAAACTCCGAGCCATGAAAATGGGAGATCGGTAGTTCTTCGAGTCATTTACAACAGCATATGGAATCTGTTATATGATTGAATGGCACTGAATGTGTGTTCCATATTGCAAATATGTGAACAGGGAACATTAGTTTTAAAAGGAAATTGTGTGTTCCAAATCGCATTGTTTGGGCGAGAGAATAATTATTAAAACTTGAATGTGTGTTTGAATTATATAATTCATAACGAGAGAATGTTTTATAAAAAAAAATTTCCTTGTTCGGTATCTTAAAATGGGGATGTTATAGTGGTAGACTACACCGCATTATAGAATGCCTTCTTAGTAGAGTTCCATATCCCTAAGTTTGAGTAGAAGAACATCAACACTCGAATGAAATCCAAATGGGAATGGCGAGAGAGTGTGTGGGAGTATGCTGCATGTTTCAAAACTCTCTTTTCTAAACTATCCTATGAAATTCATCCTTCTCAACATAATCAATGGTTTTTAGAGGCTTGATAACACCATTTATAAGGGCTTTGTCACACAAAAATTTCATAGACCCGCACAAGGCATTGGAAGCTACCATGCATGCCGAAGCTGTTGGGAGTGTTGATACTAGTGTTAGTCCTTTTCTAGAGGCTCAAATTGCTGCAATGAACAAGTAGTTGGAGAAGTTATTTGCAAATTCAATGCATGAGGTTTGTAGTGGGCTTTGGTGTATTGAATTGTTAAGTGGAGGGGCATGCAAAGGATAGTTTCCCTTGGAAGTCAGTACGCTCTATGACAGTAGATTGTGAGATTTTCCATAGGGATCATGATGCAAGTATATTCCCTCTACTCTAGTGTGTAATCCACAAGAATGTTTCTTGCTATTGTAAGATATGTACATCTATGACCGCACTTGTGTGATAGCACTCTCTGAATGGTGTTAATAAGTCTGTGTACAAACCACTTTGCACATGTTGGCTCGATGAATATCATATGATATCTTAGACAATAAAGTCTTAAAACATGTTTCATATTCTCTCACACTTTCAAATATACCCTATTTGATATCCTTCAGCATGTTAATTCTCTATCATTTCAACTCGTAGATATGAACCTTAGCAAAAAAAAATTAGTGCACAATGAATCATAATCTACCACGGTTTGATGTGGGTCATATTTCTGTACTAAATTTGGGTACACCCTTGAAGTTTGGTTGAAAAACTGACTTGTTTTCCTATAATGATCTATTTTTCCTTTAGCTATCAATAATAACTCACACTTATGTGCATGCTCATGTGCATCTTCCACAACTCTATACTCTAGTAAGAGAATATACGACTAAAAAAATATAAGGTGTGTGTTCTTTTGGTTTCTAAGGTTTATGAGGTTGTTTTTGTGGCTGATGCGGCCCTTATCATGGGGTGGGGCTAGATCTTGAACCTAAAACTCCATGAGGATTTTTTTCACGTGGTGGATGAGTTGAACCTCTTAATCCTACCATCATAACTTGTGGACCTATAGATGAGTTTTCTTCCATCTCAGTAGTTGTGTTAAAATGGACACCAACCATATATTTTATTGTTGTACCTATGGGATTACTTCCAACGGGTTGCACACCATTGATCTGTTTTGATGATGTGCCTCACAAATTTCCTTAAAAAATACTCTGTTCGAACAGTGGCACCTTCTACATTATCCACATGCATGTTTTTAATGTGATGCAACTACTAAGATAATACTAAAATATTCATCTCTTTCTCTTTCCTCCGCTTGGGCTATTTCCATCCTTCCCACACTTGCTTCTTGCCCCTAATCATGTTGGGGTTTTATCCTTTATTGGTAGGTTTTCCATTCCTAATTAAACCATCAAGATCTTAATATATAAAGGTGTCACCCATAAATAGGATCCTCTTGGATCAACTAAAAACTATAAATCTACTTCCTTTAGGCACGAGTATGTCAAAATCACAAAATTTAAGGTATAACTATGTAACAAACCTTCCCACTAGTGATTTAAAACTCTAGTCCAAGTTGTGTCCAAATTAGATAGTGTTTGGTAATCTTCCTATCTCCGTACTTGATTTATACCAAGCCTAACACCCTTGTTCTATGTGTAATTTGCTAACCACTGGTACAATTCTACTAGGAATAAGTTAAAGAACATATCATACGAGTAATCATAGATTTTATCTACCACCCACTTGTGTGTGTTAAAATCGGGTCCAGCTTCTATATCTACGAGAAAAATTTCTTGAAAAACTTGTCATTGACATTAAAAATATTGAGCATGGGCTTGAGAAGGTATGATATTTTTTCTACGTCTTATCTTGTAGTATTTTGGTTAAGTCATAGTGTCTTGTGTGTTCTCATTGTAAGGTCAAAGTTTATGGTCTCACCGTCATGAATTCATCATGGTGTATGGTGTCATGTGTTCAAGGTCCTAAATTGTAATGTTTTTTGTCTATATCATCTTCTAAATACATGTCTCAGTCTGAAATACATGTCTCAAATGCAAGTGAGCTCAAGTGTGTCTCAAAGTGTGCAAATGCATTGATTAGGTGTGTCTCAAAGTGAGCTTGTAATGCTTGGTATGAATGAAAAATGTGTCTAAATTATCCAAAAGGTTTTTAGAGGTGTTAGGAGTGTTTCTAATTGCTCTCTCGAGTCATATCCCTTTTTCAAAGTGTAAATAAGTCAAATTAAGTCAAGTACAAAGTTCTAATTCCAAGTTAGCCATGGAATATGATGTTTTGCAAGTATAATAGGGTTTTATAAGTTTGTGAAATATGGATAATACTTTTAAAAGGAATATAAAGGTGCAAAAGGTTATGAATCAAGGTATTTCACACTTAAAGGAGGTCTAGTGCAAACATAGTGAGAACATGCCTAGTAATCAAAGAAAAATGTGATTGGAAAAATATTTCCATAGTAAAAAATGATAAATTGGTGATTTTAATACATGAGGGATGCATTGAGAAGGTTTGGTCCAAATTTTAGGACCTAAGGAGGTGTTTTGCAATAGTTATGCATGTTTTACCAAAGCGTATTTTTGAGAAAGTTGGTTTGAGCACCTCAACTTCTTAGAAGTCATCCTAAAATTTTAGAACATTTTTAGATAAGTCATAAGAGAATTTTTTGGAGGAAATTGGGATAAAAATATAATGCAAAATTCTGAGGTCATAAGATGGTGTTTTTGAAAAGTTCTCATCATTCTTCTATCCTTGTTTTTCTCTCTCCCAGGCATCCTCTTGAATCAATGGAAGTAAATTTGGTTTGTTGGTCTTCAAATATCTTGTTTGATATATTTCAAATATTTTCAGGGTTGATTAATGATTCCTCCAATTCCTTTGTGTCATCAATGCTTTCCAAGCTTGCCAAGTTTAGTACAAGGTCTACTCATGGTGTGCAAGTTATGTGTCTACATGTATGTTATGAGACATGACAATCTTGAAGCATGTTATTGAATCAAATGTTGTTAATAAAAGGTTGAGGACTCCTTCTCTAGGTTCTTAGTGTATTCTCTAAGCTCAAGTTTTATCAAATACAATAGAATGGTGCCATATAACTTGTTTGTTCTTAAATTACCTCCAAGGAGCAATCATAAAACCCGATGTCTAAGTTGTAAATTGTGGTCCTTGTCTTGTATAGCATGGTTTTCAATATATTTGGAGTGTTAATTTGACCTTAAATTTATTATTTTGTATTAAAATTTGTTGAAAATTTCTAGAAGTCTTAGTGAAACTTGTCAAGATCTTTCTTGGTCATGATGTGAGTTGTGTTCCCTCATGAAAACATGTTTTGACAAGAAAATATGATTTTAGTATGTTCATGTTCTATGAGAACTGAAAGAAGGTATACAATACCTCATTGGTCATCTTTGATTAGTCAGGTTATTTTCCAAGACCCTAAATCAAATGTTTTCATGACAAATTAAAACACTCTCAATATTTATACCAAAGTGAATTTTTCACTAATACCCTGTGTATGTATGAGAAAAAAAGATAAGGTGAGAGGTGAGGAGGAATACATGTGATGCAAAGGGTATAAGTTAGAATGCACGCGTTGTTGGTGTTATCCAAGCTGAATGTAGAAAGGTCCTTTTTGTGCGGGAAGGACTACTGTAAATGAAAAGAAAGACCACAAAAAGATTATTAAATAGCATAGGACGGTGGACGGCCTACTGTATGCTAGATCTAGGAAGCGTGATCCTTCCTAGAAAGGATTTCAATCCAATGTTTAATAAAAATTTAATGTAAATACAAAACTAAAAAATATAGGTACTATTGTAATATATAAAGATTTAGGTTTCTCATACACACAATAAAATTAGATTCTATGCTAGATATCAAATATAACACTAAATCTAATTAGAATTGGGTTTTTTTAGGTTAGGAAGGTTTGTAAGAGGTCTAGTAAGGGTTTGAGATTATTGTGTTGAGGTCTAGGCTGAGTTTGGGTGAATGGGAGGCTTTCTAGTCTAAGAATATTATTAGCCACAGAGACCAGTATCGAGTCAGGTGACCGATGTTGGTAGAGGAAAGGAACAAATGACAGCTAGGTAACTAGCATTAAAAGGGGAAATTCATGGGAAACTATTAAAAATGGGTTTTAACCTCTTTGTGATTACATAGAGAGTGGGAGGGGTGTATATAGGGTTGTAATATTATTAGGAAGACTCAAGAATGTTGACAAGGGGGTTAGAAAGGGTGTAAAGGCTTGGGATGGTTGAATAGTGGGTTTATGGGAAGAAGGTGATATATGGGTAATGGAAGGAATGAAATACAAAAATAAGAAAGAGATATACAATTTGAATAAGCACAAATGATGAAATCACAATACTTACTTGGTATTTTGCAGATCTTGTGAGTGGAGATGGTTGGTGGTTGATCAAAGAAGAGGTTCTTGAGTCAATGCCATGATAGTGCAAACCCGTGTGCTCTTGTGAATATTCCAATGATATGGAAGGAGAATCGACTACTTGTATTCCCTTTGTGGTTGTGTGTGTTCATTGTTTAGATGCGGGAAGGCTTGAAGATTTGATGTTTAATGCAATAAGGCTCCAATAACTGAATGGCCAACTTGGGTGAAGATTTGTGAAAGTGTATATAAATTCACTGATGGCAATTAGGTAATCAGCGTTAGAAGAGGATGAAATGATGTCGGTTAGGGTGAAATAGTCCCTTTTACCAAAAATAGGTAGATCTTCCCAGATTTGGCATTTTTTCCATGTTCATCCTGCTTAGGAAAGTGAATTTCTCATTACAAAAGGTAGGAAGATCATATAAGAAGTCCATTTAGGTTTAGGAAGAAGTCTCAGTTAGTTAGGTCAAGTGGTGACTCAAAGACTTGGGAGTGATGACTCTGGTCTTTGAGAGTGATGACTTGGTCATTATGAGTTAAATACCTCTGGAATGGGTCTAGGGTGAGGTGTCCTAATGAGATGGATGTGTGAGGACTAAATTAACTTATTAAATTAATTAAATTAATTAATAACATGAGGATGAATATTAATTCAATTGTAAGTGATTAAATTAATATCAAGGTGTGGAAGGGACTATGGTTAGGTGCATGCATTACGTTGATTAATTGAAAGGGATCGAGGGGAGTGTGACCCAAATTTGGTGTCTACATTTGCCCCTTTTTTCACGTAGCTTGTATTGATAAGAGACACTTTGAAAATAACATGAATTCGTTGTCTCGGTATGAGTGAAGATTAGGTTGCCCCAAGTATGGGTGGGGTGATCCCCTCAAACTAGGAACTAATGAGGTGATCAAAAGAGTCAATGAGTGGTTTGATAAATGGGGAAGTGATGAAAATTAGGGATGTTTTGGTATAGGTGTGATGAGATCATATGTAGGGAATATGTGGGAGAATTCAAATACATGTACATGTATAGAATGTGATAAGGTACATGGATGAAGAGCTCGTAAACTCTACATCATCGAAGGTCGATAGGTTTATCCAAACAAGTTTGATGTGAGATAGGTATCCAAGGTATAGGATATGGTCCTAAATCACAAGCTGGGCAAGGTGTAGGAACAAGCGTAGGTGTGTTCCAAAGCACCAAAGGTTGGGCTAGGATAAACAACACATGACAGTAGGTAAGGAAAGGTCATTAGGATGAATAACTTTGAGTAGTGTCATTGCAAGGTATAGAAAGTAAGTGAACTTGAGTGTCAAAATAGGTGAGGTGGGTTTGGGTGCTTTAGGTAAGGTCGTGGGTAAGACCAAGGTAGAGGCAAAAAACATGCCCCAAATGATAATGAGGTTTATGAGGTAATAAGGTAAGTAGGTGGGGTTACAAGGTTAGTGTGAGGATATGGTATTTTGAAAATAGTTATGGGTGGTAATTTTAAAGGTAAAGTAGGTATAAGTTGGTGGTAAGATGACTAAAACTAGTTGATGTGAAACCGAACTCGGTAAAGGTAAACTGATGTCGGTCCATTAGGGCATGAAACCGATGTCGGTTGAGTTGGGGTTTGGGTAAAAATTAAAAATCCACATATTTATGGATTCATTTGGCACGTTCTACTATTGGAAAAAATGACAGAGAGAAAGTTTAAATGGAAAAAGGAAAAGGATATTTTACAAGCCGAGTTGCGAGGTAGCTAAGTGGTTTGAGGAGCTAGGTGGACGGGTCCATGAGATATTTCTAGGTGATTTGATTGGCTAGAGGATTGAGAGTTGGATTCAGGCATGGTTGAGGAAGGAGAAGGTGTTAGAGGACCACTCGTTTAGAGACTAGAGGTTCCACCAAGGAGGAAACACCATGTCGAGGTAGGATTCAATCCTTTCTAGTTGTTTGTTGATTCAAATTTAAGGTTAAAATGAAGAAATGGGGTGGGAAATTAAAAATTTGAAATGTGGTAAAAATGGATAAAATTTAAATAGGGGTAAATGGGGGTTTAAGTGGTTTTAGGTGGGTTTGTATGATTTTTTCAATTTTTCAAAATTTGGGGCGTGGAGGTTTGGCCTTGGGGCCAAACCGAGAGATCAACATTGGTCAGCATCAAACAACATTGGTTAGCATCTTTGGCATTGGTGGGTGAAGTAGGTGGCCAAGACAACTCATGGTGACCAATGCCGGTCATTATAAAAATAACTAGGCCCTAAAAGGTTGGGTTATGGGGAAAAATGGATTTTCTAGATAGATAGGTAGGTAAAGACAAATAGATGAGAGGTAAAATAATATAGAAGTAGGTGGGTGTAAGGTACCTATAGGTAGGAATAGGTGGGGTTAGGTAGAGGTTAGGTCGAATAATGAAGGAGAGAAAGTGATGAAACATAATAGGGGACGTGTTTAGGTGAGATAAAATGAATGATTGGGTAGTGAAATAGTTAGGAAATGGATAGGTAAGTAGAGAAATGTGGGTGTGGGATGGGAATATGTAGAGGTGAAGAAATGAGTAAAATAGGTAAGTACTTGAAATTGTTGGGTGGAATAGATGTAGAAACGACACACTAGTTGATGATGCATGATAGGGTACCACCATTATTGGTGTAGCATTTGTGACCCAAAGATCATCATAGAGGACAAGTGGGATCATATGCGAGACATACGAATAGTACTGTATTAGGTGATATAGGCATATCAAGAAGGATCACAATATTATGGTCACTCTCATCGATAGATGGGATGTAGAGACCAATAACTTCAACTTACCCATTGGTGAGATGACTATCACACTGTAGGATATATACATGATTCTATGGATACCGATTTTGGGGGATCCTATTTTCTCTATTTCATCAGATGAGGAATTTGAGTTGATGATTATAGTGTTTGGGGAGTTGGTGAATGACTTAACGGAGCACAATTTCAACCTTATGTATGGAGCTATGTATGTTGCGCATCCACATGAGACTTGGTTGGCAGTATTGATGATGGTAACAGTGGGATGCTATGCACTCCCAGACTCAAAGGGTGGATGATTTCCTTGGAGATTGATGGGGGTTTTATAGGATATGATAGAGGATCAAGTCATTTTTGCATGGGTGCTTGCATATCTAGTGAAACTATATAGAGATCTTTGGGCCTATCAGAGGATGTGGTGATATGGAATTTGTTGTACATACCTACTAAAATATTGGGTGTATGAGCACATAGTGATTGTGCACCCATAGGGACTACCGATAGTAGATTGGCATCATGGTGGATTGAGATCAGGATATAGGAGATGGGTAGTAGTAGGAGGAAATCCATGAGTGGAGGAGGCATCACATGACATAGACTATTATAGATGAAATATGGAGGGTCTATACACGATGGATATAGTATGGTGACCCTATGTTGGTTTTCCTGCCTATAGAGGGATGACATAGGAGCTACAATTACTTAGGTGGATACATGGGAGGCATTCCAGTGAGCACAAGATGATTCTAGTGGATAGATTCTGATGCTAGTTTAGACTACACCAGGATGTGTATCCACCATTCCCTTAGTACCACAAAGATGATGTTGAGAGACCGTTATCTCCACCCTATCCTATAGAGCCAATAGGGTAGGAGGAGTAGGTGGAAAATATGAGGATAGATGACACTAGTATGATAGATGGTTATAGACGTTGGTGGGCAAGCTAACTATAGGCATTACCACCGTGGCCAGGTCAACTAGACTTGGCTACCATTATAGTTCATAGGGGTGCATTACATGGAAATGTGACTACTTTATGGGTGTAGTTGATAGTAGCGAGGCATAGGTAGCCACCCCGGCGAGATAGGTGATAAAATGATAGGGACAACTAGCACAGTGTAGGTGTAGAGGTAGGTCCTACACGAGCTCCTACGGGTATGAAGCATAGGTATGATAATGATACGAGACACATGTTACATGTTTATAGGGTCGAGATGGTAGTAGCGTAGGCACATATTATGACATTGTAGGCATAGATAGCTACTCGGAGTAATGTGAGATCAAGCACTATGATAGGGTCCCATTATATAGGCGAGAGGATATGGGCCATTATTATAGGGATAGAGGTCATTATTATTAGGGTAGGGCTCAAAGGATAGAGCTAGGGAGATGGCTCCAACCCAGAAAGTTTCTATGACTAGATTCTAGGATGCTTTTAATGAGGCCTAGTATTATCGGGATCATCGACCAGTGACTAGTATTGAGGTTATGTCATATGTCAAGCATAGAGCCTAGTACGCAACTAGTCGAGAGGACCTATAATAGTTGCACTATAGGTATTCATTGGTCTCGAGAGACATGGCAAGAGGGAGGTGTTGATTGCATGGGCACAAGACCGAGATGAGGGTATACGAGAGATGATGGTTGGGTAGAGGACGGCGGGGCGAGAGGAGGATACAGGTGAGAGTGGAGGTGAGGGCCCTATATGAGGGTGATGTAGGATGATAGGTGATACAACATTTTGATTTTTGATATATATATACTGGTCATGTGTCGAAGATGTGAGATTGTACATGAGAGTTTTTGAGATACTGATATTATTTATATTTGTATATATATGTATTGATACATAAACATTCCCTTAATATAGTTGATGATGATATTGGAATGATGATGTACTTGGTTTTATTTCCATGGTTATTGTTATTATGGAAACTAGGTGAGTTAGGCATGGTTGAGTCAAGGTTGATTACATATGATTGAGTTAGGTATAGGCATGGTAGAGTCCGTATAAATTTAGAAGGTTTAGGTATGATTGAGTTTGAAAATTTCCAATTGATTGTTTTTATGGAAATGATGTGTTGTAACTATCATTTGATTAAATTTCCTTGTAATTCATATCATAGAAATGTTAAATGATTTAGGAATGATGTGGTTGATGTTATAGCATGGTAGGTATAATGAAAATATGTATGTGTTGTGATATGTTAATTTCCAAGAGTGGTTGAGCTAACCTCTAAGGGCCCCATGCCCTCAGAGTGTTACCTACATAGCCCCGATGAAAAAGGACCTCAAGCCAATGTAGTTATCCCATAGGATAGGGAATAATATGATGAGGTAGATGGGTAGGTTGGTCGGTTTAGGCATGATTTAGTTTAGGTCATTTAGGTATGGTTAAGTCTAGGTTGTTTAGGCATGGTGAATTCTAGGTTGTTTAGGCATGGTGAAGTCTAAGTTGTTTAGGCAAGGTGGAATGTTTAAAGTGAGTTGATGAAAATAGATGAGGAAAGTTGAGGTAGGTGAAAGGAGAAGAAATCCTAGAAATTAAGTATCAAAGGTCTAGTTCTATGTAGGAGAATCAATAAGTAAGAAAAGAGGTGAATAGTAAAAGAGTTGAAATGCTCCAGAAGTTTCAAGGACCATAATGAGCATACCAAAGATGGATTTATGAACTTAAACCCCTAAAGGAAGTGCATGATTAACTGTTTTAAGGGTGAAACAAGTTACATGATAAAAAAATGTTGGATTTGTGGCATGTCCCTTGAGTAGATAAAAGATAAGAAATAAAGGAAGGTGAGGTGAAGTGGGTTGTTTAGTGTAACCTTGGTTGTGAGACAACATGCCCCTTTGTAAGATACCCAAAACCAAAATAGGCAAGTCCATGACAAAAAACTTGTACTTTTCTTGATTTTTTTGTATTTTTTTCTTTTGTTTTATAGGTGATCAATGCAAGAAGTCTATGTGGGATTAATATAAGGACACCATGAGTTCTTCGTGAATCTAATAAATGCAGGAAGCTTCCGAATTATTATTTTTGCAGAAATAGTCTTCTTTTTGATAGACTATGTACAATAGGGCTAGATTTATATAGTTGTCCTTTGAGGGAGTATTCTATTTATAGTAGTAAGATAGAAATATAGATGTAATTTTTGAGGGATTCATCTATTTTAAATAAGTATGACTCAAGAATTTGAATTTGAAAATCCCATATATTAATTTTGAACTCTTTTGACTTTTAGGTCATGGACAAGACTATAAAGGAGTATAGGCTTCTTTTATGAAGGAAAACCCATATCATACTGAGGTTAGCTATGAAAGAGAGGTTTTAAGTGATGAGCGATTATGGGATTCCATCCTACAAAGGACAAAAATTATCCATGAGCATCATGCCATGAGTAGATCCAAGATACTCATATGAAGCTAAGGTTGAAAAGTGTTGGTTAATCACATGATTCTCATGTAGTTGTTGGTCCTTAAAATAGGTAATTGGAAGGAAACATTTTCTCAAGGGATGAGCATTTAAAAGAAAGAAGGTGATATAGTACTTGAGTCAATAATAGAATGGTAAAATATGCAAGGCATTGAGGGCTCATGCTCAGTTTACCTTCGAGAGAAGTTAAACGATAAGCACCTAATCCATAGGTATGTGTGACAATGTAGGGTCCAAGCCAATTAGGAGAAAACTTGCCCCGTTTACTTTTCTCAACTTTGGTTACATGTTGATTTTCCTTCATGACAAGATCTCTAACCTTGAAGGTTTGTTCGTGGACACATTTTTCATAGGCACATTTGATACATTTTTGATAGATTTTAAGGTGATCAAGAGAATTTAAACGATGTTCATCTAGAAGCTCAAATTGGGCCAAACGGTCTTGGAAAAATTCATCATCATTTAGAATGTCTTTGAGTGAGATATGAAGTGATGGTATTCATAATTTGAGAGGCAAGACATCCTTTGCACCTTATAGTAAAGAGAAAGGTTTTGTATTCTTTGGAGGTACAAATACTAGTGCGATAATCCCATAAGGAAAAAGGAATGTGCATGTGACAATCCTTACTAGTATCATTTACTACTTTCACTTGATTCAACTTGGACATTTATCTAAGGATAATAAGGTGAAGAAAAACTAATTTGAATGCCAAAGGTGTCATAGAGTTTACGTAGGGTTTTATTTTTGAATTATTTTCCATTATTAGTGATGAGGTGGTGAGGAACACAAAAGTGACAAATGATGTGATGGTTGATGAATTCACAAATTTTCTTAGATTTTGTAGAAATGAGAGGTACAAATTCCACCCATTTAGTGTAATATTTAGTTGTGGTGATGATCCATTGATGACATTGAGAAGAATGAGGGTTAATCTCTTTGATGAGATCCAAACCCCATTGGGAGAAATGCCAAAGGTCTTTGATGACCTGTAAGGCATGACTAGGGGTGTGGTGAAGATTAGCATGTTGCTAACATTTCACACAATGTTTGACATAGTCACAATAGTCTTGGTTTAAGGTTGGCCAGTAGTAGCCAAGGTGAAGGACACTTAGCATGACAATGCCACTGAAATGACCACCGTAAATCCCATCATGAACTTCCTTAATGGTGTATGGGATTTCAGAACTTTTAAGGCATCATAGGAGGATACCATCAAAGCCACATTTGTAGAGAAAACCCCCATGATGACATATTGAGAGACACTTTTGAGGAAGGATCATTGTCCATTGTGAGTGAGTTTTGGAGGCAGAATTGAGAGAGAAAGTTAATCGAGAAAATTGTTTATACCAAATGTAACATGGATCAGTTTGATATTTCCCAAAAAGTTAATATCTTGGAATAAATAAGAGGGTGATTGCAACCTTTGTTTTGTGACAAATATTTTTGAGTCGAAAGGTGAAATAGGTATTTGAGAAGAAAGGTAGGCCATGGTATCCAAAATTTTGTTAGTGGAGCACGAAGTGGTTTAAATTTCATAATGATCAAAGGTAGTCAAAAGTATGTCGATGTGATGTTTATAATTTTTAAGTACCTCATTATGACACTGGTATAAACCATTGACTTGGTTCACAACTAGTTGGGAGTCACCAAATATATTAATGGATTTAACGTCTAAGGCTATGGTAGTTTGAATACCTAACATGAGTGCTTCATATTTGAAAATGTTATTAGTACAGTCGAAATCTAGTTTGAAAGATAAAGGCATAGGCTCACCATCAAGAGGAATAAGGATGACCCCTGCACCACCCCCACGCTGACATTTAGAACCATTGAAAAATAAGGTCATCTAATAAATGGTGTCGTCAAGGGAGAGGGTAGCGATGGATTCATCAAGGAAATAAAATTTAGAAGATTGATTTTGAGAAAGAGTGTGTGTGTAAGTTGATTGGAAATTATTTATCCTTTAACACACTTTTGATGGATGAATTCAAGATCTAGGTATGTAAGAAGCATGAGCCAATGTGCAACACATTGGTGTTGGTAAGGCTTAGCGTACATGTAATGTAAGGGTCGATACTTGGTGACAACGAAGGTTTTTGGTTGAGTAGGTAATTCGCAAAGTTTCGTGGCTACAAATACTAAAGCTAGGCATAGTTTTTAGCATGAGTATACCTAGTTTCTTAATCTAAAAGTGCATGGATTATATAATAAACCATTTAACTCCCGTGTTTACTCATAAGGATGAGTGAGCATGGCACCCAAAGAATGGTCTGTGGAAAAAATATAGAGGTAAAAGCATTCATCATAATTTGTGGTATGAGCACAAGTGGTTGGAGGAGTTATTATTGTAAGGTGATAAAGGCTTTGTGGCATTCATCATCCCATTTTAAGGAGACATCCTTTTTTAGAAGATGATGAAATGGATGACAACAATCAGAAATATGAGAAATAAAGTGATGAATAGATTGAAACTTACCTTGCAAAGTATGAAGTTAACGGCGTTTATTAGGTGGAGGTATCTCAAGAATAGCCTTGATTTTATAAATATCAACTTCAATACCACACAAAGAAATGATGAAACTAAGGATCTTCCCTGAGATAATAGTGAAGACGTAATTTTTAGGTTAAAGGAAAATGCAAAGTATTTGATGATATGGTCAAAGACAACTTTAAGGGGCTGTAAGGTATTTAGCTCGATGTTTGGATTTGGCAAGAAAATCATTGACATGATCTTCTAATATGATATGCATGATGTCGTGAAAGATATAATTCATAGCCCATTGATATGTGGCACCAACATTTTTAAGACCAAAGGGCATGACATGATAGTAAAAGGTCCCTAAGGAGTGATGAAGGGATTTTGTGTTGATATTCGGGGTGAATAATATTTGGTTATAACCGAGAAACCATGCATGAGTGATAATATCTCATGAATGACGGTGAGATCAACTAGTTGGTCAATACTAGGTAGAGGAAAGTAATCTTTGGGGAAGGATAGGATAAGGTCAAGGAAATTCATGCAAATATGGAGTCCCCTGTTGTTTTGGTGACATGAATGATGTTACAGATCCATTGGGGATAATCATTGGATTAAATGAAGGAAAATAAAAAGAGGCATTGGAATTCTTACATCACGAGAAGGGAAATGTGAGGATGCATTTTTGTAGCTACATTTCATGGGTTAGGTGTTAGGAATGGTTACGATATTGTGGACCACAATATTTTAGTCAATATTGGGCATATCGGCATAATACCAAGAAAAATAATTTCTATGATCTTGTAGGAAATAAGTGAAAGCTTCTTGTTTAGAATAATTTAAAGATTGGTCTACCTTTAGAACGTGTGGGTAATCCTAAGTGTGAATGTTGATTTTTATGGTTGATTCATTCAACATGGTTTGCATCTCAAAAGGTAACAAATGGTGAATATAATAATTTTCCACAACAAGGTAGGTGAGAATAGACTCATCATCTTGACATTGAATAGTGTTGATAGAAGGTGTGTCATCATCGATCATGTCAGGATATAGGAAGGGAAGAGAAGAGGAATCCTTGTCATCATGCTAATAAGTCGATGCCCCAGGGAAATGGTGTTCAAGAAAAAAACTTAGGAGGAATGGATTCCGGATCCATAGACTCGTAGGTGAAGGTGGTGAAGTAGGTGAATGGGGTGGAGAAGGTTTATTGTCCTCAATGAGTTTGACTTGGGAATTCTTTGAAGGTGGTTTGGAAAATATGATACCACTACGGTCTTTATGCTTACAGGTGGTGTAAGGAATGACAGTATGATGACCTTGTTCATAGAATCCAAAGCCAAAGCCTTTCCAAGCATAGAAATGGAGGAAGGTGTGGGTGAAGCGATGGTTGTGAGAGACTGGAGATCAGATGAAAATGGTCAAGTTTGAGAAGGTTTCTCGGGAAAGTAGGTAAAATATCAAGTCCCCCACTTGTTAGGTTGGTGTGAAGGTGGGGAGGACCATAGGGAAAAACTTCTCCTACTCAATGATTATAGTGTGGGTGTTGATGAAGGTTACCATACTCTTAAGGAGTAAGGAATGTGTCAATGTTATAAAGGTGGTACTCCCCAAGAGTGAGGCATTGAAAAACACCTTCTAAGGGATCGGTAGTTGGTATGAGGTTAGTTGAAATAGAGGAATCACTAGAAGGTTGGGAAGAAGAAGAATCACATGTTTGAGAAGTATGGGTTGGCTAATGGGATAGCTACAAATCTATGGCTACAATGGGAATAAACGAGTTAGTTAGAAGATGTAGTGGAAAAAGTGGTGGATGAGGTAGTGGCTGAAGAAGAAGAGGTAGCGGTGGTAGATGCCTTAACTAGTATAATAACATCATTAGGTCGATAGAGCATGTTGTAGGTTTTGAATAGTGAAGGGTTGGTTGCAAGAAGTATAGGTATGTCCTTCATGTTCAAATTTGAAGAAAGTGGTGTAAGGTGAAGGAACATAACCCATGACACGGATCTAAGTTTGGCCAAACAACATGTTATATTAGAATTCCCCCTCTAAGACATAGAATAATTCAATAATAGTATGAGGACCCACGCAAATATGGGGAATGATTGTACAAGGGTGGAATTCATGGCGTCATTAAATGAATGTTGTATATCCAGTTATTATGCATGCAATTGGATGGGATGCACATTTTTTTGTACACATGGGCAAAAATTATGTTGATATTGGCACCTATATCGATCATAACGTCTAACTAATGTATTATCAACATGGATGGAAATGAATAAGGTGGGGTCAAGATCATTAGCTTAGAGAGGTACAATCTATTCGTGAGAAAAAATAACAGCAGAGACTTGATGGATGGTAGTGGGAGCAAAAGATGGAAATGAAGTATTGAGAGTAGCCAAATGATGAGGAGTGATAATGGCGTGGACATGGTGTGGGTTCATTAGGTATAACCTTAATAGATTGTAGGACCTCGATGAGGGCGATGATGAGACTCATAGGTTTGGACGAGGTCATATAAATACATTTTGAGAGGAGACTGGTGTAATTTTTAATCATTGTACGATGTGCAACCCCATCATAAATGGGGTATGTGGGTCCACGGATGGTGATTTTGGGTAAAGGTGTAGTGGATGAGTTGGTTGTCTTCTCTTTTCCTTTTTCCTTCTGAGCTTGAGTGGCAACTTGAACCATATTAATATGAGGTGAAGAAGAAGGTGTGTCGTGAAAGGTGTAGTGACAGGATGGGAAAAAAATTGGTGAAGGAAAAGAGTCTTGTGAAAGGAGTATGGTGCACTGGCATTTTGGAGGAGTTTTGGCTAGTTCTCTAATGTGGGCCATGTCTATCTCAAATGTTTGAGGAGATTAAAATGGCTCTAGAGGTGGATATGGAGGTTTTGAATAGGTATGGGGTGGGGCTATGTGGTGATAGGAGAAGGTGGAATGGGGTCCTCATCCATAAGATATTCATCATTAAATTTATCTTCAAGAGGCGACATATTTGGAGAAGAATAGTCTTAGGAGTGTTACATTTTTCTACATCATGCCCTTACACATGATGGTAAGCACAAATTTTGGTATCATCAAACCATTCTGGTTTATATTTTAGTGGGTCGTAATGTCTAAGAGGTGGAAATGTGATGACAGAGGTTTCCAAAAGGTTAGCTAAGATGTTTGCATAAGACCTACCAATGGATCACAATGTCAAGTGAGTGTGGGTCTGGATGGAAGTTTGGGTGAATTTGGTGGGAGAGGCGTCACTGGAGATGGAATTAGAGGTTTAGTAATTTTTACTTCCTGTTTGGTAGATAGTATGGTTTTAGGTTTGGGTTGCACCTTCTTGGGTAAAGGTGTAGCTGGTGAGCTAGTTATTGGAGGCGGTGTAGGTTTAACTACCTCTTTGGAAGGTAGTGGGGCTTTGGGCTTGGGTTGCACCTTCTTGGGTAAAGGTGTAGAAGGAGTGTGTGATGTAGAAGGGAAGGAAGATGGTGGAAGGGGATAGGTTAGCCAAGGCGATAATGATAATGAAGACGGTGGTAGGAGGCAATATGGAAAGGACTGGTTGAGGAGAAGGGAATGGCATGGGTAATGATGAGGATACAGGAAGTGGTGTAGGTATGGGAGGTAGAAAGGATGTAGGTAATGATGAAGGTGTAGGTTGTGTAGGTAATTTTGGTGGAACAAAATATTTTGATGAGGAGGTGGGTTGCTTTGTTTTTGGTTTACCTTGGGTATGAGGCTACTTGACCAAGGTTTATGGGTGTGAACCTAGGATAGATGGAAGTGGTGAAGGTGATAGAGGGGTAGTAGGTGAAGTTGGTGTATGTGTCCTAAGAGGTTGGGTCTTCCTCTTAAGTAGGGGAATAGTGTTTGTGATGGATTATAAGGACATGGCTAAATCCAATTTGATAGAAGGATGAAATAGGATTGATGTCATCATAACTCCCAATGTGGTAATGAGTTTGGATGCGAGTGAAGGTATGGTTCCAAGTAGTGGTTTAGGCATAGAAAAAAATTTGGTTGATGGTAATGGTTTTGGTGTGGGTGAGGGTAATGAAGAAGAGGTGACTACAATTGGCATGGGCATGGTGGGTTTGGTTGTCTTAAACACCTTTAGATAGATCGTGGAAGTTTAAGTCAGACAACATTTGCATTTGAGTTGAAACAGGAAGCCCAAGTCATCCTTAAAGCATGGAATTCTCAACATAATCCAAGCAGTTAGCCAAACATGAGAATGGCACATAAGTGAAGGGGGATGATGTTGATTTGTTATTAATCCTTGTAAACAATGTCTGTGAGATAGGAAAATGGTTGACTTCAGAATTTGTGGGTAGAAGAGATGATAGTAAATTGACAGGGTCTTTAAAAGCCAGTGAGTAATTATCACCAAAAGGAAGAGATACCAAAAGTGGGTCCTCTATGGGTAGAGGAGGAGGAAAGGTTGATTTTATAGGTTCTTCCTTTGGTAAAGAAGAGAGTACGTTGGGCTCTTCCATAGGTAGAAGAATGGGTAATGTGGGTTACTTGACTCCTCCATAGGTAAATAAGAAGGTAAGGTATACTCCTCAATGGGTAGAGAAATGGATGAAAGAGGTGACTCGTGGGTGGAGGATCTTGTGTAAGAATTTCCTCAATAGATGGGATGGGAGGAAATTGAGCGGAAGGAGCTGGTATGATATCAAAAATGGCATGGACCTCTCAAACATTGGTATCATTAGTTGAGGTTTCACCGGCTTGGTTGGATGATGGGGTATGATTTGGAAATGGTTTCTTGAAGATGTGGAGGTTTTTTTAGCGGTGCATTGGGGTTATCCAAGATGAGATCTCTTTTATCTAATAATTCTTGGATGATGTTTTTGAAATTTATACAACTACCATCACTATGTTGTCTATGGTGATAATTGTAGTAATTGTTCTCCTTGTACCATGCAGGTATAGGATGGGAAGGGTCAAAACCAGTATGTGTTTTGATGGGTGGAAGGGTGATTGCTCCATATTTTAGAAGTTTTCCAAAACAGAAGAATAAGGTTCTCTAATGGGAGTATATTTTCATTTACTCACTTAAACTGGAAAGTTTGAATAAGAGAAATATTATAAGAAGGTTTCGATTGGTTAGATGGATGAGAACATGACTAGATTTTAAAACCACTGTGTTGGCAGATCCTTTTACTTTATAATAATTATTTTTTAGTGTGGACAAAAAAGAATAATCATTGGTTTTGAAGGGATAGTTTTTTTTACACAATCGCAACTTCTTCTCCTCAATAACATGGATTTCAAGTTTCGAGATCATTGTAAATTCCGCATTGAATGTGCAAAAGTTTGGACTTGGAGTGTTAGCGAGATGTGTCTAGAAAAATCTTGGGTAAACAACTCTATTAACTTGGTTTGAGGTAGTTAGAATGTGAGTTGATTAATCAGGCCACGCTAATGAGGGAAAAAGTCTTTTATAGACTTGTCATTATATGACGTGTTGCATATAAGTCGGTCATTGTGACCTTCTTGACAATGTTGATAGAAAATTGGTCTAGAAAATCCTAAGCTACCTGATTAAATGAAAAGATGGAGTTCCTGGGTAGAGAACTATACCAATATAAAGTGGGTCCCGTTAAGGACATTGGGAATGTTCACGGGGAAAAATGTGTCATCATGAGTGATGAGATAACACACATGTTTAAAAGACTAAAAATTTTGTTGTGGGTCTTCTTTACTATTGAATCAGTTGAATTTTACATTTCCCAATGCACACAAGTATGGAAAAATCAGAATGGAAGGGTGAATGGGCTCATTGCAAACATCATCTAATTCCAGGGAGTTATGCGAGCTAGAGATAGATGCTTCTAATATCTACATATTTTCCATCATCATTTTGATAATATCATTTATGAGGTGTGATGACGAAGCACCCCCTGCAGTATAAGGGGGGAGATAAGATGGGTATGATGTGGATGGCACTCTAGTATGTGGTGGCATCGTGTTTGAAAACTATGATGAGGGAATATAGGACGGGATGGATGTCATGCGTAAATACCCGAATACACGGTATATGAAATAGATGGTTGTTGATGATAGGTGTAGGTAGGTGGGATGGATGTAAAGACTCTCGTGGTGATTAGTGGAAGAGATCGGGATGGAGAGGAAAATGTTTTCAAAGGAGTGTGGGTTTTTGGCACTAGAGGTGGCTGAGATGTAAAAGGTACATGGGAAGTGGATGATGTAGGTATGCCTACACTAAGGGCAGTGGATGATGATATGGTAGATGTCATAGGGGCAATGGACGTTGAGGGCATGGTAGTTGTCATAGGTGTGATAAATACCAATAATGTGGGGTCAAGCTGAGAAACCACAGGTGATGAGGTAGAAGCGGGTAATGATGTGCTAGTAGTGGCTGATGTGGAAGTGGGGGAAACATGGGGAGGAACAGATATAGGCATGCCATATATAAGTTATCCAGATGAGTCATGGGTGGATGAGTGAGAGAGGTAATACTACAGTGTGGTGGGGTTTTGATCAAGGAGTCTTGTGAACTCCTCATCACCGTATGTATGGTAATAGGCTAGTTGGGGTCCATAGGTGATGAAATGGAAGGTGGTGATGGGATAGGTGGGAGTAGCTAGAGACTAGCGTGAAATATGAGAGTGTTGGCTTGTCTACAAATTAAAACCATGTGGTGATAGTAGAAGTGGTAATACGAGTTGTGCTAATTATATAGAAACATAGAAATATGGAGCAAAATGGATCGGAGGGTGGAATTTAGTCACTATTTTGATTTAAAAATCAAAACACGAGACCAATTTCAGTCATGTAACCGATGCTAGTGTTGGAGGGTAATCGATTCCGAGTCATTTGGACCGATGTCGATTCTGATGGAAAAATGAAAGATTCAAAAATCTAGCATTAAAAGGGAAATCAAGTGAAACTGGACTCTGAAGAAGATATCAGAGACTCATAAATTTAATGAAGTGAAAGAATAATTCATAGAAAGTGTCAGATGTGAATTGAACACTATTTTGGGAAAAGGACCAAATCGAGAAAAGAACCGACGACATGGCGATAATTGAATCGATGCCGGTATGAAGAGGTAATCGATGGTGGTTGTTGGACCGATACCGACTACTAGATGAATAACAGATTAAAATCTAGAGATGAAAAAGCATGAATGAGATGATACTTGAACTTTGTTGGTGAAAATAGAACCTAAAAATGTGATAAAGTGACAAAACAAGGCACAAAAAACAAAGAAATGTAGATTGAACGCTACTTTAGAATAAATGACCAAAACAACAAAAAACAATGGTGTTGATTAATTGATGCCGATAAGATGATGTAGCGATGGCGATCACTGTACTAATACTAGTCATTGTGGAAGCTTTGAAGAGAGAGATGAAAAAATTAATTTTGGTGCTTTAGATCAAATAAAAATGCCAACCTAGATATTGAGTATAGTTATGATGAGTCCTAATACCATAAGAATAAACTAGAATACACCAATTGTGATGGGGGTGTGAAGGATGATAAAAATGAAGAAAACAAACTCACACCTCAAAACACAATCAGTAAAAAAGCTAACAAACATGAAATCCTACGCTGTATATTTTATGTTGTGTGGCTTATGCCATTTAGGACTAACTGTGAGTAGAGTAGAATTTTTGGTCAATGAGGGTGCCCTATAGAAACTAACAACTATGGCTGGTTTTAGGTGAATTTTTTTCTTGGGGTCCTCAATATATACTTTGTAGTACATGAGGCCTGCTGCGATATGATGTCTATCCGAACACTGACTAGCTCCACCGCTAATCGATTAATATTCGTTAACGGTAAATACTATGAAAGAAGATGTTTAAGAAATGTGTAATTTGTTTCAGTGATTTAGTTTAGGGTGTGTGTGCATAAAGTGAGCTACACTTCATTTCCACCAACCATCAGCTAGTCATGACCTCCATCATATAGGTTACAAATAAATTTAAATGAGCTAAATGCAACAATCCCATAATGCAATGCACTGATTTTTATAACCCAAATTCACAATTAGATTCGATGTAGCAAATGATGAATAGGTCAAGAATGTGCTCTTTCACTACTATGCAAATGCAATAAGGAAGAAAGGATTCATTTTAAGCAACCAAATCACAAGTGTCATTTAGATCAATTTAGAAGAAGAGAATGTTACCAGGAGAGGATTAAATGTGTATTTTTTAGAAAGAAAGAGACACACACAATATTTCCCTATATGAAGAAAATGTAATGAACCCAAGAGAGGGTCCCACCGAGTGTGCCAAAATGTTTCACCAATAATTTTCTTACGTATGAGAAAAATAGATAAGTTAAAGGTGAGGAGGAATACATGTGAAGTGAAGGTGGAAGGTAGAATGCACGTGTTGTTGACATTATCCAAGATGAATGTAGAGAGCTCCTTTTTTTTTGGGAAGGACTACTTATAAATGCAAAGCAAGACCACAAAAAGAGTATTAAATAGCATAGGATAGTGGACTACCTAGCGTATGCTAGATCCAAGAAGCGTGGTGCTTCCTAGAAAGGTTGTTAATCCACTATTTAATGTAAATACGAAACTAAAATAAATAGGTCATATTGTAATGTATTGATTTAGGTTTCTCATACACATAATAAAATTATATTCTATGCTAGATATCGAATATAACACTAAATCTAATTAGAACCGGGGTTTTTCAGGTCAAGCAGGTATGTCAAAGGTCTGGTAAGGGTTTGAGGTTGGTGGGTTGAGGTCTAGGCTGAGTTTGGGTGAATGGGAGGCTCACTTGGTCTAAGAATATTATTAGCTATAGAGACCGGTATCGGTCGGGTGACCGATTCAGATATAGGAAAGGAACCGACGATGGTTAGGTAATCGGCGTCAATAGGGCAATTGGTGGGAAACTATTAAAAATGGGTTTCTAACCTCTCTGTGATTGTACAAAGAATGAGAGGGATGTAGATAGGGTCATAATATTATTAAGAAGACTCAATAATGTTGAAAGGGGGTTTGAAAGGGTGTAAAGGCTTGGGATGGTTGAATAGTGTGTTGGTGGGAAGAAGGTGATATACTGGTAATGTAAGAAATGAAATAAAAAAGAAGCAAAATATCTACACTTTGAATAAGCATAAATAATGAAATCACAATACTTACTTGGTATTTTGCAGATCCTATGAGTGGAGATGGTTGGTGGTTGATTAAAGAAGAGGTGCTTGATTCCATTTCCATGGAAGTGCAACCTATGTGCTCTTGTGAATATTCCAATGCTTTGGAAGGAGAAAATGTCGCTTTTCACCTTTGTAGTTGTGTGTGTTTGTCATCTGGATACATGAATGCTTGAAGATAAGAGCTTGAATGCAATAAGGCTCAATAACTGAATTACCAACTTAGGTGCAGATTTGTGAAAGTGTATATAAAGTGAAAAATGGCGGTTAGGTAACTTGAGTGCTAGCTATGGATAAACTAGCATCGGTTAGGGTGAAATAGTCATTTTTACCAAAAATAGGAAGATCTTCCCAGATTTGGCGTATTTTCTAAGTTGAGTCCACTTAGGAAAGTGGAGTTCTCATTAGAAAAGGTAGGAAGATCATAAAATAAGTCCAGTTAGGTTTAGGAATAAGTCTCAGTTAGTTAGGTCAAGTGGTGACTCAACACTGGGAGTGATGAATTAGTCTTGAGAGTGATGAATTGGTCATTGTGAGTTAAATGCCTCTAGAATGGGTCCAGGGTGAGGTGTCTTGATGAGGTGGATGTGTGAGGATTAAATTACCTTAATTAAATTAATTAATAATGTAAGGATGAATATTAATTCAATTGTAAGTGATTATATTAATATCGAGGTTTGGAAGGGGACTATGGTTAGGTGCATACATTACATTGATTAATTGAAAGGGATCAACGAGAGTGTGACCCAAATTTTGTGTCTCTTTGTGACTATAAAACTAAGCTATTGGGAATTTTGATGTTGCAAAGTGAATTGAAGGATGGAAAAGGAGTGTAAGGATTTCAAGCGTCACATGGAGTTGTAATTTTTTTCATCAACTAATGAGTGAGAAACTCATTTTATCCCTCTCGGGCATGTATAGTCTAGGAAACCCTCATGCTAGGGTTTGAATGACAAAAATCATCGAAAGTCACAAATGCACCAATGAAAATTCTTAAAAATTTGACCAAATATCTATATGGTTGTCATCTTTATGATTCAAGTCTCAAGTGTTTTCATTAATGAATCATTTAGGTTTTCATGAAAGTCTCATTGAGATAGGTTCTCACTCCTATTATAGTCTTGGTAGGAAAATTTAATTCTTCTTCATCACGTTGAAGATCATGTACTTCATTAAAACCTCCATAATGCTAAGGGATGACTCAAATAAACCATATATGTTCTTAAATGAGTTTGAAATTTTGAAACTTACGTGATAAGTGTGGATGAGAACCATTCATCCTATTCTTTGACTAAATTGGTTGAATGAAAGAAAATTATTTCAAGAAGACTATGACATGGTAATGTAAAGTCTACATGATGTCAAAATAAGATTTAAGAAGTTTGTATAGTGCTCCATAATGCATGAAAAATATGTATCAATTCAATCATCTCTTGGTATTTCTCAAATAGTGAAGAATTTTCCCTTGTTGATGCTCAAGTGAAGTTGTAAAGTCTTGTTTGAGTGAAGGAGGTCATGAATGAATCATAAAGGAGCTCAATAGTCACTAGTAATTTACATCAAGGTATTTTTCATATTAATTAGAGGAATAAATATGCCTTTGCACATGTCGAGAATAGTAGAATAGTAACAAATGTTCATTTACTAGAGTCAGAGAGTTGTTTAATGAAGTGACAGAGACTCTAGAGTTTCTAATTGATTCTCTATTCACCAAATGTGCTCTAACAATCAAGTGAAGTCCTTACAAATCCAATGAAATTTAATTTGACATGATGACTCTTTTAGGAAGTTATTGAAGATCCCCCTGTGTGTTCCATTATACATATTCTATTGAAGGAAATATGAAAATATTTTGGGTAAAGTGAAAATTCATGAGAGTATGCAAGATTGGGTATAAATATGTTAGTATTTTGAATTTAAATTCTTCTTGATAGAGAAAGTAGTGTGAAAAAGAGATAGAGTTGCAAAAAAATTTAAAATGTACATATGTTGTTGTTAACTTAGATGGAAAAGAGAGCTCAAGAAAATTTTGAGGAAGGATGTGATAAGAATATATGTTGCAATGTTGTGAGTGATAATGTTACAAAAATATGAAATTGAGTGAGGAGAAGCTGTGAGAGAAACACATGTTGTTGAAAGTGTTATGCATGTAATGTAATCATGCTGCATAGATCAAGGTGTTTGTATGTGTGTACAAAATAGGTGAATAAGTGATGGTGATGAACTGAAACTAAGATCACATATGTTGTTGTGAGAAAATGTGAAGAAGGTGGTAAGATAAATTGATGAAAGACTGAGTTGTTTGTCAACAAATTGAAATTTTGTTCTTTCATTGCAAGTAGGTGCTTGAAAATTCAATCCATTGGTTGTTTGGATAGTTGAAGTGGGTGTTGTAAAATGATGTAGGTGCTTCATGATCTAGTAATTAGTGTAAGAATAATTGTTCTCAACATTTCTTGATCCTTGTGGGTTTTTCCCCTTATTGGGTTTCCCACCTAAAATTTGGTGTCTCTATGTGTTACATTTCTCTCTCATGATAGCATATCTTGATTGGTCTATGAATTTTTATTATAATATTGATTGTTAAGTTCAAATTTGTAAGTTTTTAAGGGCACTTATTCATCCCTTTCCCCTCTCGGTGCACGAATTCTCAATAATTGGTATAAGAGAAGGTACCTTGGGAGAAATTATAACCACTTAAAGGAGTTCCTTCCTGTAAAAAAATGGATAGCAATCAAGGCCTCTTTATGAACAGTCACCTTTGTTTAATGGAACAAATTACACTTTTTGGACGATCGATACGGATGACTATGCATCTTTAATCTCTTAGAAATGATATATGGGTAGCAATTGAAAAGGGATACACAATTCCTAGTACACCTATCACTTCAGCAAGCTGGCAAGAAAGCTCATGAGAATAATTCAAGATCCATGAATGTTATTCTTTTGGACTAGATGAGACAAAGTTTGTGAAATTCATGTATTGCAAAACTACAAAGGAAATGTGGGATGAGTTAAATACTATCTATGAGGAAGATAAAAAGGTCAAATGTGCCAAATTACATACCTATAGAACATAGTTTGAAGGACCTTAAATGAAAGAGGATGAGAGAATTGCTTCATATATGTAGAGATTGAATGAAGTGAAAAACATGATAAGAGGGCTAGGTGAAAAACAAAAGGAATCTATAATTGTACAAAAATTGCTAAGATCCCTGACTTCTAAATATGATGCAAAAGTCTCAGTTGTGGAGGAAGCCAAGGACATAACCAAGATAATTTTGGATGAGATTCATGGTATCTTCAGTGCATATGAGTTAAGAACTTTGGGAGAAAAATCAGGCAAGAAAGAAGTTTCCTTCAAAGCTGACAAAGAATCAAATTCAAGGAAGAGAAAAGACAAAGAAGAATTTGATATGGAAATTGATGATGAGAAGATAGAGGATTTGTTTGTGAGAAAGCTCAGAAAAGGTTCAGGTAAATATAAAGGAAAATTTCCCTTTAAATGTTTCAATTGTGGCCAAGTAGGTCACTTTACATCAAAGTGTCCTCACAAGAACAAAGAGGAGAAAGATGAACATGAAGGAAAATATAAGAAACATTTCAAGCATAAAAAGAGCTTCAAGAGAAATGTTTTCAAAGGAAAAATAAATCTTTACTCAAAGGAGGACTCAAGTTCAAATGAATCAAGTGATATCAACAACTCGAGAGTGAGAAGGATGAATCCTATAATGAAACCTTGTTCATGGCCCTTGAAACACCACATGAATGTAACTCTAAAGGAAAAAATCATGTTGAAGTTGAAGACTCAGATGAAGAAGGTGTTGTGGTAGATCTTGAAGCTGAATTGGTGAGTGATCTTGAAGAATTGCAACTATCTAGAAATAAGTACCATAAACTAAAGTTCAAATTGAAGGAATATGAGGAGAAAATCAACATCTATGAAAGGAAACTCAGCATGAAGGAGAGAGAGGAGGAAGATGAGCTCAAGGAACTGAAATCTAGGCTAGAATTGATGTCACTATCCTTCACATCTAAAGAAGAAGAATGTCTAAGTATTAAATCAGAAATGGAACTTCTAAAGACTAAGCTGGATCAGATGTCAAGAAAGGTGAAGTTACTTGAGAAGTTTGACAAAATCACACATAATCTAGTTGATATTCTAAGTAGCCAAAGAGATGCAAGAGACAAATCAGGTTTGGGATACATAGAGGACAACAAGGAAGTTGGAGCAGCTGATCAGAAAAATGGAAAGAGTACCTCAGAACAACCTCACATCACCAACAAAAAAATCAACAATGATAATAAAAATGGAACAAATCCTTTAGACACTCCTATGCAATCAAGTACTCCCACTCTTTTTATGGTTACTATTTTTCATGCAACATGTTTGGTCATAAGGCTATAAAATGTAAGAAAATTATAAAGGATATGGTAGGCATCATGATTCACAAAAGATGATAAGAAAAAAGGGTGTAATTTTTTACATTTTTAAAAGACTAGACATATTACAAAGACATGCAGTCAGAATCCTATGAGAAAATATGGAAATGTTTATGTAATAAAGTCTGATTCTATAAAGAAGAGGAACAAACCATGATATCCCAAACAAAATTTCATGTTCAAGATGAAGGAAGGATATGGTATCTTGATAGTGGTTTCTCTAGTCACATGACAGGTGATAAAAACAAGTTCATCTCTCTGACTATGAATGCCTCAGGAGCTGTTAGATTTGGAGACAAAAATTTAGCTAATATTGTTGGTAAGGGATCATTGAGTTTGGATAATGGAAAATAGTCACTGAAAAATGTGTTATATGTGGAAGGTCTCAAGAACAATCTCCTAAGTGTCATCCAAATGTGTAAGAAAGGATACACATTAGTTTTCCATGACAAAGGATGTGACATTAGAGAAATAAAGTCAGGTAAAAAGATTGGAAAAGATAAGAGAACAAATAATAATATGTATGTGCTAAAGGAAGTCTACAAAGAAAATTTCTTCACCACTCAAGAATACTATAGTTGGCTTTGGCATAGAAGGCTTGGGCACTTGAATTTTGATAACCTTGTGAAAATAAGCTCAAAAGGTTGTGTTAGAAACATGCCAAGGATAATCAAACCAGCTGATACACTTTGTAAGGCCTTCCTACATGGAAAACAAACTAGGAGAAGTTTTAAATCAAAATAACATTCAACATCAAGTCCTTTAGAACTGATATACACTGATCTTGTTGGACCCACTAGAGTTGAAATTATATAAGGAGACAAGTATTTATGCTGTTGATTGATGATTACAATAGAATGACATGGGTTACATGTTTAAAAGAAAAATCATAAGCATTAGACAAATTCAATAACTTTAAAGCCTTGGTAGAAAATGAAAAGAATACAAGGATAAAATGCTTGAGATCAGATAGAGGTGGTGAGTTTTGGTCTAATGAGTTTTATGCCTTCTGTGAAGAGAATGGAATAAGGAGATAATTTTCATCAGCTAGAACACCTCAACAAAATGGGGTGGTTGAGAGGAAGAATAGAACAGTGCAAGATATGGCTAGGAAAATGTTGAATGAGTCTAAAATTTCATATGGTTATTGGAGAGAGGTAATATGTACAATTGTATACATCTTAAATAGGGAAAAATAAGAGTGAATAGCAATAAGACACCATATGAGATTTGGAAAGAAAGGTCAGAAAATGTAAAACATCTTAGGGTGTTTGGAAGTAAATGTTACATTAAGAGAGATGAGGATGATCTAGGAAAATTTGATTCTAGATGTGATGAAGGGATATTTCTAGGATATTCAGCAGTGAGTGCAACATATAAGTGTTATAATAAGAGGCTCCAAAATATAGTTGAAATAACTAATGTCAAATTTGATGAATCCTACCCTCTAAATATTAGATCTCAACCCAAGAGAGATGAAGAAGATGTAAAATAAAAACTCAAAAATATGGTAAAGAGGAAGAAATATCTCATGAAGAAGGTGATGAAGATCAAGAGAGACCTGATACAAAAACACCTTCAAGGAAAGTAAAGAAGGATCATCCTATAGATCAAATTATTGGAAGTAAATATGTAGGCATACTCACAAGAAGAAAGTTGAAAAATCTGAAAACTAATGAGAACACAACCCTCCTATCCATGATAGAGCCCAAGAATGTTGAATACTATTGAAAATATCAACATTGGGTGAAGGCAATGAATGAGGAACTTGATCAAATTGAAAAGTGTGAAACTTGGGAACTAGTACCTAGACCCAAAGAAAAAAATGTTATCAACACTAAATGGGTTTTAGAAATAAAATGAATGAAGATGGAGTCATCACTAGAAACAAGGCAAGGCTGGTTTGTAAAGGATACACTCAAGTGGAAGGAGTATAATTTGAAGAAAATTTTGCACATGTGGCAAGAATGGAGGAAATTAGAATGTTCTTATCCTATGCTAGCTTCAAAGGATTCAAATTTTATCATATGGATGTGAAGTCAGCATTCCTAAATGGAACCTTAGAAGAGGAGGTTTACATAGAACAACCAAATGGATTCATACTAATAGATGAGCATGATTATGTGTGAAAACTAAAGAAAGCACTCTATGGCTTGAAGAAATCACCTAGAGCATGGTATGCAAGGATGAATAAATACCTCATAGAACAAGGATTCAAGAAAGGATATGTTGAAAACAATCTATATGTCAAGAATGAGAATGGGAAGAAACTGATAGTGATAGTCTATGTAGATGATATTATCTTTGGTAGCAATAAAGAGAGTATGGAAAAAGACTTTGTAGAAGCTATGAAACAAGAGTTTGAAATGTCAATGTTGGGAGAATTGACATACTTCCTTGGGCTATAAGTGAGCCAATCAGCAGATGGCATATTCATAACACAAGAAAAGTATATCAAGGACATGTTGAAAAAATTTCATATGGAAGATTGCAAAGAAGTGAGCACTCCCATGATCACAGGATGCAAACTAAGAAAAGAAGATGATGCTCCAAAAGTGGATCAAACGTTGTATAGGTCTATGATAGGTAGATTTTTCTATACCATAGCCTCTAGGCCTGACATCATGCAAGCAATTGGATTAGTAGGAAGATATCAAGATGATCTAAGATAAAGTCATATGAATGCTGTAAAAATAATCTTTAGATACCTCAAGGGAACTCTTTCTCATGGTCTATGGTACCCAAGGAGTAGATATTTTAGTCTAAAAGCATACACAGATGATGATTAGGAAAGTAATGTGGATGATAGAAACAACACTAGTGGTGGTGTCTTCTTTCTAGGAGAATGTCTTGTCTCCTGGATGAGTAAGAAGAAATCCTCTATAGCCTTATCAAATTGTGAAGAAGAATGAATTGCAGCTATTACATGTTACACACAAGTGTTATGGATGAGACAAACATTGAAAGACTACAAAGTGGAGTATAAAGGACCCACTCCTCTCTATTGTGACAACACAAATGCAATCAGTGTATCTAAGAATCCTTTAATGCATTCCAATACCAAACACATCCCAATCAAGTATCACTTTCTCAAGAGAGCAGGTCATTGATGCAAAATTCAAGCTTGAATATGTGCCTACCAAAGAGAAGCTAGTAGATATTTTAACAAAACCATTACCAAGAGTATCATTTGAACACTTGAGACAAAAATTAGGAGTTTTTCCTACTCCTAAAATCCATTAAAGACAATCCAGAAAGGGGAGATAAACACAATTTTTTTAGCTCCAAGAAATGAGAAGAACATGCATGGACCTAGGGGAGCATAGTCTTTGAGAATATGTCTTTGTCATTCATGGAAAAAGGGGAGAATGAAAAGGTGAAGGAGGTGTTTTCCATCAATGAAAAAGGGGGAGTTTGTTTAAAAAAATCATTGATGTCAAACAAGCTTGAGCATGGGCTTGAGTAGGTATGAGCTTTTGTCCTATGTCTTATCTTGTAGTACTATGGTTCAGTCATAGTGTCTTGTGTGTTTTCATTGTAAGGTCAAGGTGTATGGTCTCACTAGCATGAAGTCATCATGGTGTATGGTGTAATGTGTTCAAGGTCCTGCATTGTAATGTATTTTGTCTATATTTGCTTCTAAATGCATCTCTCAGTTTGAAATACATGTCTCAAATGCAAGTGAGCTCAGGTGTGTCTCAAAGTGTGAAAATGAATTGATTAGGTGTATTTTAAAGTGAGCTTGTAATTCTTGGTATGAATGAAAAATGTGTCCAAAGTATCCATAAAGGTGTTTCAGAGGTGTGAGGAGTGTTTCTTAGTGCTCTCCAAGTCATATCCTTGTGTTCAAAGTGAAAACAAGTCAAACTAGGTCAAGTACAAAGGTCTATTTCTAGGTTGGCCATGGCATATGATGTTTTTCAGGTATGAGAGGGTTGTTCCAAGCTTGTGAAGGATAGATAATCCTTTTACAAGGCATATGATGGTCTAAGAGATTATAAATCAAGGTATTTGATACTTAAAGGAGATCTAGTGCAAACATAGTGAGAAAATGCCTAGTAATCATAGAAAAATGAGATGGGGAAGATATTTATAAAGTAAAATATGAAAAATTGGTAATTTTAATACATGGAGGGTGATTTGAAAAGGTTTGGTCCAAATTTTAGGAGCTAAGGAGGTCTTTTTCAAAATTTATGCATGTTTTACAAAGAGTGGGTTTTTGAGAAGGTTAATTTGAGCACCTCAACTTCTTAGCAGTTGTACTAAATTTTAAAGACTTATTCGGATAATTCATAAGATAATTTTTTGAGGAAATCGGTATAAAAATTTAATAAAAAAATTCTAAGGTCAGAAGATGGTGTTTTTGAAAATTTATCACCATTCTTCTACACATGTTTTTCTCTCTCCCTAGTATCATCTTGAATCGATGGAAGTAAATTTGGTTTGTTGGTATTAAAATATATTTTTTAAGCTATTTCAAATATTTTCAAGTTTGATTAATTATTCCTCTAAGTTCTTTGGGCCATTAATGCTTTCCAAGATTCTCGGGTTAAGTACAAGGTCTACTCAAGGTATGCAAGTTGTGTGTCTATAGGTGTGTTGTGAGACAAGATAGTCTTGAAGCATGTTATTGAATCAAAATTTGATAATAAAAAGGGTGTAGAATCCTTCTTCAGGTTATTAGTGCATACTCTAAGATCAAGTTTTCTCAAATACAATAAAATGGTGCCATGGAACTTCTTGTTTCTCAAAGTACCTCCCAAGAGAAATCATAAAGCCTGATGTATAAGTTGTAAAGTGTTGTCCTTGTCTTGTATAACATGGTTTTCAAAATATTTGGAGTGTTAATTTGACCTTCACTTCATTATTTTGTATTAAAGTTTTTTTGAAATATGTTAGAATTCCTGGTGAAACTTGTCAATCTCTTTCTTGGTCATGATGTGAGTTGTGTTCCCCTATGCAAACATGTTTTGATAAGAAATATGATTTTTGGTTTGTTAATGTTCTTTGAGCACTAAAATAAGGTATATAATACCTCATTGGTCATCTCAAGTTAGTCAAGGTGTTTTCTAAGACCCTAAATCAACTTCTTTCTTGACAAATTAAAACATTGTCAATATTTATACCACTATGCCTACAAAACTAAGTTTCTGGGAGTAATTTTTGATGTTGCAAAGTGAAATGAATGATGGAAAAGGTGTGTAAGGATTTCAAAGGTCACATGGAGTTTGAATTTTTTTCATTAAGTAATGAGTGAGAAATTTTTTTTATCCATCTTAGGTATGCACAGCCCAAGAAACCCTCTTATTAGGGTTTGAATGACAAAAATCATCGAAACTCATAAATGCACCAATGAAAATTCTTAACATTTTGAAAAAATATCTATATTGTGTTCGCCTTTAGTATTATTCAAGACTCAAGTATTTTCAACAAGGATTTGATGAGGTTTTCATGATAGTCTCTTTGAGACAAGTCCTCACTCTATTACAAAGTCTTACAAGAAAATTTAATGCTTCTTCTTCCTAGTTAAGATTTGGGACTTCATGAAAACATCCATAATGCTAAGGTATGACACAAATAATCCATATTTATTCTTAAATGAATTTTAAAGTGCTAAAGATACGTGACAATGATAGTGTGGATGAAAACCATTCATCATGTTCTTTGACTAAATTGGTTGAATGAAATAAAATTCTTTTAAGAAGACTATGACATGGTCAAGTATGGTCCACATGATGTCAAAATAAGATTGAATAAGTTCTTATATTGCTCCATAATGCATGAAAAATTTGTATTAGTTCAATCATCTCTTAGACTTGCTCAAAGAGTGAATAATTTTCCCTTGTTGATGCTCAGTGAAGTTTTAAATTCTTGTTCGAGTGAAGGAGGTCATGAATGACTCATAAAAGAGATCTATAGTCACTAGTAATATACATAAAGGTATTTTTAATCTTAGTTAGAGGATTGAATATTCCTCTGCACATGTCGAATAGTATAATAGTAAAAATGTTAATTTTTTGGAGGCGAGAGTTGTTTCATGAAGTGGCAGAGACTTTAGAGTTTCTAATTGATTCTATATTCACCAAATGTGATCAAACAATCAGGTGAAGTCCATCCAAATCCAATGAAACTAAATTTTACAAGATGAATCTTTTAGAAAGTTATTGAATATCCGCTTTTCCTTCCATTTTACATATGTTGTTTAAGAAAAGATGAAAATATTTTGGGTAAAGTTAAAATTCACGAGAGTATGCAAGCTTCAAAAGTATAAATAGGTTATTATTTTGAACTAAAATTATTCTTGATAAATAAATTAATGTGAAAATTATATAGAGTTGCAAAACATTTTGAAATGTACATATGTTGTTATTGTTAAGTGAGTTGGAAAGGTGAGTTCAAGAAAAATTGAAGAAGGATGTGATAAGAATATATGCGTAATGATGTTGTGAGTGAGAATGTTCTAAGAACGTGAAATTGAGTTGAGGAGAACTTTGAGAGAAACACGTGTTGTTTAAAGTTATATGTATGTAAGGAAATTATGTTGCAGAGAATAAGGTGTGTGTATGTGTGCACAAAATAGGTGAATAAGTGATGATGATGAACTGAAACTGAGATCACATATGTTGTTGTGAGAAACTATGAAGAAGGTGGTCAAGATAAACTGATGAAAAGGCTCGAGTTGTAATTCGAGAAAATTTAAATTTGGTGCTTTCATTACAAGTACATGCTTAAAAATTAAATCCAATGGTTTCTTTGATAGTTGGGTGCTGCAAAATTAAGTAGGTGCTTCGTGATATTGTAATTGGTGTAAGAACAATTGTTATCAATATTTCTTGATCCTTGTGTGTTAGGAGCATAATGGTTGGAGGAGGGGGTGAATTAGTACTTATAAAAACTTCAAAATATATTTCAGATCTTAAACTCAAACAATCATATGTATTTAATCACAATATTCACTTATTCGATACTTAATTATGCACACCATAAACCATCAATGAAGCATATAACCATGAAAGAAAAGAAGCAACTTAACAACACAAAAGATAAGTGGGAAACCATAAATGGGAAGAAAACCCACTAAAACATAATCTTATATAATATATATATATATATATATATATATATATATATATATATATAAATTTAGTGAGGCACCAACCCCACCCTACAAGGATTTTGATTTTGTGAAGCACCAACTCCACAAAGAGGATACAACCCCTAAGATGATCAAGAACCCAATAAAACACCTTATTATGTGTATATATATGATTTTTTTCTACCACAACTAATGGAGATCCAATATTCAACTCACACTTCTTCACTCAAACCCTAGGTGATCACACTTCACAAAACAAGCTCATCAAACCCTCTAAAAATCATCAAAATCTTGCTCTCATGTCCTATAACTTTCCTTCACCTAAAAAAACTTGATTCATCTCAAACACCTACAATTAAACTTCACCTAGGTCGCTCCACATGCACACACTCAACTAGTTCCAAAAAGCACCCAAAAACATGCTTTTATATGCTTCTCCACATTTAAAACTTGGGTAAAAATTTATCCTCATTTTGGTTAGACCCATACATCAAGGAAACATTTCAAATTTGAAATATAACATTCACAAGTTATCCAATTAGGTCATCCTAGCTAAAACCCACATTACAAGTGCCAAAAATGGCTCAAAACCCCATGGGCATTGTTAAAAATGTTACAATAAATGTATACTTTTTCAAGACCCAAAACCCCATAAATATGAATAAAATAAAATTTTACATTCATAAATTTCTAAAAAAATTATCAACCAATCAAATTATTTCATTTACTGGGCCCAGTTCTCCTTACAAATCTCAAAACAGTTGTTTCATTCACCCTTCAGTACCCTAGAAACTTAATTTTATCACCAAATCACTTTAACATGTGAAAACCATGTCATGTAGCCAACTTTATGGAAATTTTAGAGAATTTATAACACTTATAATAAATTTATAAGCCATGAAACATTCATCACTTCAAACCACAACTACGTTTTCTTTCATTAAATCAACATGTCAAAAAAGTTGTTTCCAAAGGTTATCTCATAAATTCATTTATACATATATTCAAGACCTCAAAATGGATTAATTTGATTTAAAATTAATCCTTATTCACTTTTCATGTGATATAAATAATCACCCAATCCATCTCATGCTTCAAACAACATCGAAATGTCACCATAACACATTTTGTCTTGAACTACCAAAAATATTCTTGTCCAAATAATTACCTCTAAACCATTTAAATTACCTCATAATGTGTAAATAATCATACAATTGGATATATCTCTGAATCCTCTTTCCAACACAACTTTAATCACCTTCAAAGTCCACATGTATCTCAAGTTATGACCATTGTACTGAGAACAACTTTTTATGGTCTCAAAACTACCCTTTGACTAGTCAGCCTAAATGGACCTCAAAACACCATGTACTTTCATGAAATTGATCTAAAAATTCATTTACATCAATATAAACTCTAATTCATCATGAAACATCTATTTCTCATACTGCTCCTTTATACAACCTTGTCCTAAAACATTCTTTCCTTGATCTATTATTTCTAGGTGGGGCCCAATCATCACCATGAACTCAACCATATATTTATGGAAAGTTAAAATAGTCTACTAAAACATAAAATCATAATTTTTATGAACCAATGAAAATTGGGTCAATATACTTCACTTTCTGTAAACTACTCTTGGGTAGGGTTTAACTAGGGTTTTAGACCACTTTACCTTCTTAACATTTATTCATAAAAACATGACAATAAAATAACCTCATTATTTTTTTGAAACCTTATAAACTCACCATAGAATCTTCCTTGAAATCCATAAGGTCCCATGAAAATCACACTATTCACAATGAGCATTTGAAGTTGAATTTCAAGCCAAAATTTGAATTGATTTTCACTCTTTCTCACAAAAATAGTCATATATGGAAAAATTATCAACAAGGGCACTTGAAATTTTTCTGATAACATCATGAATTATTCCTCTAACATCTCCTATAATCATAATTACAATTCCATGCATCGATATCTCCGATACTAGGACTTACCTATGCTTACATGATAGATCCTCACCTTTGTAAAGCTAGGTTCAACTAAAATAATGCAATAAATGAACAAAAAAAATCTTTAAATCACCCAAACATACCTCATATTCCATGATACACCTAATTTCATGCTTCCATGAGATCATATAGCTCCAAACCACTCTGTCACACTTGCAAGTTGTTATACATGCTCCCAATGAGCACTGTAACAAAGTGAAACACCTGTACCTGTAATATTGCACTACTATGAGTGATTAAGCACCCTACAATATTGCTATTAATCATGAAAAATTTCTTCCCAAGTATCCAAGAAGCTCACACTACAAGCTACATCTCCTAGGCACATGCATAGGCTTACAAGAGCAAACTATCCTCACTAAATCTCAAAGTATCGGCTCAAAAACATCTGAACCAGTATGTTATCATAATATACATCATCATAATAACATCATAAAATCATTTAATTTTTCATTAATTTGGTTTTTAATCAATGAAAACACCTATTAGGCCTACATGCCAACATTGTGGGGTTTTTCCCTTATTGGGTTTCCCACCTAAAATATGGTCTCTTTTCTTTCTGCATTTCTCTCTCATGATATCATATCTTGATTGGTATATGATTTTTTTTATTATAATATTTATTTCTAAGTTTAAATTTATAAGTTTTTAAGGACACTAATTCACCCACTCCCCCTCTAAGTGTTTGAATTATCACAAACGTATCTTGGTCGTGATGTATCTAGATCTTAATATTTTCCAAATATAATCAGAATTCCATGTGCATGCAACATCCTAATGATTTTTTTAAATATTTCCTAGTAACGGAACCAAAATGTAGTCTTTATTTACCCAATATTAGCTAGGTGCGCTAACACTTCATCCATACAAGTTTGGAATCTCACCTAAAGTGCGTGAAGCCTCTAGGTCCTTCCTTTATTTTATTATCAAGATGTTAGACATGTATATTCATAATTGTAACTATCTTAATAACTATTCATGCAAAAATATACATCATAGCTTATAAATTATGGAAACACATATAATAACAAAATCATTCATAGATAATTATTAGTAGGATTTGAATACCCATCAAGTCATGTTTATATATAGTCACCTTAACACCAAAACATAATTATCCATTGTGACCATAATTATATTACATAACAAAGAGGTTGATTACATCATTACTAATTAAAACTAGGTGTTGGACTATGCACGCTCATATAACACTTAAACTAACTCCAAAATCTACACACTACTCTTGAATTAGGATCAAAACTTAAGCACTTAGAACTCGAAGAACTAGTCATTACAAGGATGCATCACCTTTATATATATATGGTGGGGACTTGAACTTCACCAAATACATTCACGTTTCCTAATAATTAGTGTTCTCTAAATGTAACCTACATGATTTTCTAACTCTAGTTTACAATAGTTCAAGTGATAAATAGCTTCTTTTAACCATGATTTAATTCCTATAATTAGGAAGTCACCATGCATCACCTTTTTCTTTATCTGTATGTGCTTTGTCTTAATAATAAACCTTTCTTATCCGCTAATTCATATTTCATTTGTCTATTCTTATCCTTTGTCCCAAAATTGGCTAAGTCCTTAATATTCTGCATGCATGCACACAAACCATGTGTGGTGACCTATTTCATTGCATGGTGTGCACCTCATTGTACTATCCTTTCTCACTTTTCTCTTATGTGTGCTCTTCCGTGTGGTTCTTCAAACATGTATGAATATTTTTATACCCTGCATGCATCCTCCATATGCAAGGTTTCATATGTTGAGATGGTACTTAGTCAACTTATTTGACCAACACAACTCAAACGTAAGAATGAGATAAGTGTTTTGAAAATATATCAATATTTCCTAATAAGAATGAAGTATGGCTTTCCAATTTTTCAATTCAAGTATACGAGTTCATGATCATGAGTGATCTACAACACTAAAGTTGTGGAGAACATTAGAGGATGGTAAGCCTGATGTACCATATTGTTCTTCAATATATATTATTTTTCAAATTAAAAAAAAGGATAAAAGGAAAAGATGAAGTTCAATATACTAAAGTTGTATATGATTTGAGATTGAGTATTAAAAATAATTTATAATTATCGCATCAATAAATTAAATATTAGTGGGCTTAAGTAATCACTTGATAGATTAATTTCTATGTTCCATGAATCACATATAGATGGGCTTGAATTTTGGGATGGCATGGGAAAATATTATTAGGACGTTAAAGATTCCTTAAAATAATATATGCTTCCTACAACAAATAATTACACAAGGTAATTTTTTCCAGAGACTAGTAAATATATTAATATAAATGTGTAGTACATAAACAAAATTTGTGGAAGAAACAATAAACCTTAAACGGGAGAAAAAACAATGTGAGATTGAAAACAATATTGGACATGTCAAGTAAAAATCCAAAAGTGACATTCGATCCCATGTTGGATGTAAATAAATGACAAATGTGTTTGATACATGTTGATGAGATTTTAGGGATAGATTAGACAACATGGATGACAAAGGATATAAGTGTGGTTATCACAAATAATTTTTCATGGTTGAACAATGTATTCCCAAACATAGAAATAATAAAAATAATACCCAATCCTTTTATAAATAAATTATTTTTGTTAAATGTGACAATATAGTATATTCGTGGAATACTAGAAGCAAATATGACAAGGAAGTCACAATAAAATATTCACAACTAAAGAAGTTAGGGGACTTGAGGAATCATGCATAGTATCATATACGATTGTAAAGTGAAATTTTTGTGTTTAAAAATGATAAATATTTATTTTGAACTCTACTTGTCTAATTAAATGTGTGGCATTCATATTTTTATACCATTCTAATTTTTTTAAACATAATTTCAAAAAATATTTATGAGGAACAATAATAACAAAAAATGTATTAGGATTAATAAGTTTAAATTTTACCCTAGAAACTAATTAAGAATTTATTAATTTCTTAATTAATTAGTGAATTGATCAACTAATTAGTTAATAATTTAAGAAATAATAAGTTAATATAGTATGATTAAAAACATACAAATTCAAATGATGTTCAATTGAAAATTAACAAGTCCAATTTAAATGAAATAAATCTAACATAAATGAAGTATTTGTAGATATCAAATATATTTAAGATAATCAACATTAGGAGTTGGATTGTCACAAAATGCTTAATAAGTCCTAGATTTTGAAATTATGCTTAATGGAATTAATTAATTTTATAACCCTTATCATGGACTTTTAAATTATGGTGTAACCTATAGGTTAGCATTATGGATGCATTATGATTAAGGTAATGAATGAAAATATTAAATGGAATCATATTTGTAGTGTTCTTGTTCACATAATTGGAATGAATGGAAATATATGTATATTTCAAAGGATTAGATATAAATTCCTTAGTTTAATTTGAGGAAAATTATATGAAAAAACATGTCGATAATAGTTGGTTGGGCACCAATAGCCATTAAAAAGGATATTTAATGAAGATCACAAAGATACAAAAAAACATCAAAAAGGGAAGATTCAAAAAGAGTTTGACTCACAAAAACCAGCTACATGACAAAAACTACCAAAAAGCAGAAACAAAACAAAGTAGCTAAAAAGACATAATAACCATTCCATAAAAAGTCAACACAAGAGTCGCTTCTGGACTTTTCTTCCCGAACTTGAGCTTAGTATCTCTTGCATGGTTTGACACTGCGAGAAGAGTCTTCTCATCTTTCAAGCTACTAAGAACCAATATCATATTTTTACCTTTATCCTTGTCATCTACCTCCCGATCTAAAGAATATTAAGTCTCTTCCCGTGAACTATAATTTCAGGATTCATCCTTTTAAATGACTTCTAATAAGATTACAATTTTCAACCTTCAAAGTAGCCACCATGCTTTCCAAAGTTTCCAACCTTTGCAAGATGAAACATTGGAGTTTATTATTCAAATTATCCTCATGACCTACCTTCTTACCTAAACCACCGGTGATAATTTGGAGAGTTGAGATAGAATTGAAATCACTTTTCTCCTTTTTCTTCATTTGCAATAATTTCATTCTATCAGATAGAGACAAATAATCCTCCCAATATTCACTTGAGATAATGATAGAAACCCTTGGTCCCAAAATAGGAGTTCCGGCTTTAAAAAGGAGGATAAGCCATTAGTGAAGTGGGGAAGAAACTTTCTTGGATTGAAACTTAGTAACATAGGCCTTTAAAGAACTAAAAGGAAGAACGAGATACTCATCTTCCTATTATGGTGAAAATGGTTTAACAGTGAAAAATAATGAGCATGTAATTTCTTGAAATTTCCATCGAGGATAATATAATTCATTAAATTAAAGCATACTTTTTTCCATCCTATAGGTAAAGCTAACCTGGTGTCCCCAAGATTTCACCCTAAAATCTTAGACTACCCCTTTTAAAAAAAATGTTCTTTTCAAAGTAACGGGTTGTTTTGTGTTTGTTGTGCCTGCAATTGTTTTCATTGCTCTAAGTTATCCCCAGAGAGTCATAAAATCCAAATTCGACAAATACACATATGCTAAAACTCACTCAATACCTTTACCATGTTTTGTCGAGAGAATTTTATTTATTTATTTATTAAATAAATAAAGTTCTTTTTAAAATAGATTGAGCTAAAATTGAAGGATTTAGGTTATATAAATCACTTCACCCCATCATTATTACCATAGAACATTCACCAGGGGAAGAATTTTTGCATATCACCTAATTGGAGAATTGTTTTGAGTAATTTCTGTAGTTGTTTTTATTTTTTTTTTTTTTTTTTGTGTTTTGGTTTATTTTATCTCGGGAATTCTTGTAGCCATATCTCGCATCCTTTTCCCAGATCTTTCCCTAGGCCTAGGGTTTTGAAAAGCTATCCAAGTATTTTTAATTACTAATTTGTCTACAGCGATCGAGCTCGGGATTCTTTTAGAAGATTGCAAGAAGTTTTTGGTCTAAAAGGTACAAAAATGGATTCTATGAAAATAATAAAAATATTTCCATTAATGCTTAGATCTCGAGAAAATATGCACTGTAGAGAATACAACACCTAAAATGGATCCACGGAGTGAAAGTTATGGCACATGTAATTTTTAATGCTACATCTTCTCGGAACCTTTCTATTAGTGCAAATCAGCAGCACCCCTAGATGTTTTCTCAGATTTCTAGTTTGATAATGGGCATCCAATGTGATTACACAACATTGAATCTTTTCCCCAAGTGTGGGACTTGCAAAATTGGGAAAATAATCTCCATATTAAAGGTTGGTTCCTCAACTCCTCTGATTAGATGTATGCTTGAAAATTGCTAGAGGTTTAAACTCAAAACCCTACTCTAATTCTGCCAAGGAGACAGGGATAGAAATAAAAGGATAAAACTAAGACTAACAGGGTGATACACCAAAGGAGTGGTGAACATTCACTTCTACAAATTGACATAGATTATGAAAAATGCAACAAATATCATGCACAAATTGCTAAAATGTAATGAAGGATCAGGATGAAGTAAACAACACAAGAAAGGATTGAAAAAACTCATTCACAAAGCTTGCATTGTCATTTCCATCTTTTAAATACAGTGCATTACAACAACAAGGAAGAAAAACATATTGCAATCTTTAAAAAAGGTCTGATATTCCACAAATTCACTTTCCAGGGTGAAGGAGGGAGTCTGCAAAACATAAAAATGTCCAACCCTTTACAAATGAGCAGAATCTAGCTTTTAACAATGAAGGATCGAGTTCAGGAAGGAGAAACACGGGAAAATAAAAGGAATCATTTCAAACACTGACCAAATCAATCGAAACAAACATGGGTATCCTTAAAAGTTCATTCCCTAATATTTTTGACCATGCTAGAGAAGAATGGAAGCCATACTGCATTAAAAATGGTGGTTGAATGTCAGTTCTACTCTTTTCCCCATGCCAAAGGTGTTTTCTCATTTTCTCTCACCAAAATCCATCAAAACACAAAATTGAAGATTCCATTGTGTAGAGGACTTCAATAGATTTCCAATGACACCAAAAAAGAAAAACCAAGCTCTGGATCGAAAGATATTCCCTTCTAAAGATTTAGGTTAAAACAAGGCAAAAAATCGGGTCATGGGCCAAAACCCAAAATTTTTCCCTCTTTTTGAATTTGGGAAAAATTCCCCAAAAATTTCCGCTTCCCACCACTCCGATGCCACATGGCACGTTTTGATTGGATGCGGGCTTCACAAAACCATTTTACGCCTTTTTAAATTTTTGGAAAATTTTCCTTATCACTTCGTAACTGCCGCTTTGATGCCACGTGGCACTCTCCAATTGGGCGCGGGCCTTAGCCAACTTTCTTCCCCCTACGGGCCCACGGAAAAAATTCTCCTTTGCACCCTTTGGAAACACTTTGGAAAAAAATTAAAAGTTCTCCGGCACCCCCCGCTCTAATGAGAACATGACACATGTCATACCTTGATTCCATGGACTGAATCAATTCTTTTCCCTCTGTGGGCCCGCGGGAACAAATTTTCCTTTTACCATTTGCAACACTTTGGAAAAAATGTTGAATTTTCCCCACACCCCAAACCTCTGCCAAGACCAGGACACGTGGCATCTTCCCATTCGTTGTGGGCCTTTGGTGGGTTTTCCTTTTTGCCCCTTAACAATTTTGGCAAAAAGCCAAAATTCACTCCACCACCCCGACTCCCGACTGCCTTATGGACACGTGGTAGCCTCCTATTGGTTCGCAAAGCTTTGGGCCAAAATTTTCTTTTCACCCTCCGACCCCTTTGGATATTTTTCTAACTCACCTATTCCAACTGCCATTCTCACGCCACGTGGCACTTTTCGATTAGTTGCAGACCTTCGTAGGGAAAATTTCCCTCAAAATTTTTTTCAAGCCATAACTTGCAAAATACAAGGAGTTCGAAGGAAAAATTTACCTTTTTGGAAAGGTGAGAAAATTCTCTATCGATGAAGCCATTTCTAGAAAATTTTGAGTGCACGAAAAGTGAAAAAAATTGACCGAGGCACAAGGAAGGAAGAAATTAAAGAGAGTTAGCCAAAAATAAGAAAGGGGCTTATTTTGGATAACACTTTCCAAAAATGAAAAAAAATATTCTTTACTTGTGTTTTATCCACCAAAAATCCAAAAAAGGAAATAAATGCAGTCTTCATGCCGATTGCAATTTTCAAATATTCCTTCCGCATCCAATTCCCACGCCGCCTTCAAAGTGACGAATTCTCATGTAATTTTAAAGGAAGAAGTCACAATGCAAGTCACACTTTGGAAAAGAGATATCTTTCATGCAAGTTGCACTTTTGGAATAAATAGATCTAATATGCATGGGAGTTTTGGTAGTGGTAGGTAGGTAGGAATTTCTTACTTGGGTTCGCAGAGTAATTTTTCCCATGAAGTCAAAGTCACTTAAGATGCAATGGGAATATTAGAGGTGAAAGGAAGGAAGGAATTTATTACTTACCTTGCGTGCATGGTAAAAATTTCCATTATAAAAGAACAATCACTTAAAGCACTGGCAGAATTTCATACCTACCTTGCAGGGTAAAAATTCCCATGATGAAAGTCAAATCACTTAAGTGGAAGAGGGGATTTTTGGATCTGCAATGCAAGGTGGAAATTCCCATCAAGTTGAATTCTTATTTTTAGCAACTACCCTTGCAAAATGTGCGACCCACCTTGGGTGAATAACAATGCATTTAATAATATTTATTAATGGTTTATTCACCCAATCTTGGCACCATAAATAGAAGGAAAGTTAATGCAAAAGGATGAGCTAAAGAGAAGTCAAGGATGCATTCTAAAAATAAATTAAATAAATTATTTAAAAAGCAACCAACAACATGCAGACTTGGGCACCCAAATTGGATGAATAAACATGGCTATTAATTAATTAAATTTCCAGAAATAGGAAGAGGCAATTATTAAAAATAGCAAGCACAAAGCTATATAAGCATGGGATGCCATAAAGGAGAAGCACTTATTTCTTTTTGATGAAGATTGCAGCCCGGACAGGTTTTGGCGCCAAGGGAAGGAGGATTTTGCATTAAAGAATATTTTCCACTGCCGGAAGCTTCCAGTTTTGGCGCCTAGGGTTGGAATAGCTTGATTTTTGTTATTCTAAGTGTCTGCATGTTGGTATATGTGCCTAGGTGAATTGAATAATATTTTTTCTTGCTTTGCATGCAAGAGCAAAACCTCAAATTTTAGGGTAGCAAGCTTTATATGTAGATTTTGGTGATAAAAATCAAGTATTCATGCCCTAGACTCCATCTTTGTTTGAATTAATTACAAGTATTCATCACATGTGCTCATATTAGTGAAAGGAAGTTCAAATTAATGTTAGATATATTGAATATATCTTTTAAATCATAATAAATTGTCGATTTGTGCAAATTGATCCAATTGCAAGGGATTCTAGAAAAATTAAAAGAAAAAGAGCTTAAACAAATATTGTTCCAACCATGATGAAGCATGATGAAAGAAAGGGATCAATAGAATCATGCATAGCTTCCATATTTTTAAATTCAATGATATAGACAGGGGCCCTAAACATATCGCTGATTTAATTGACATATCCATATCTCATAATTGCAAAGGCTTCCGCAAAAGTTCATCCTCTTGTTTCTATCACAGCCCGTGTGGAAGTCAGTGCATGGAAAATTCCTTTCAGAGCTTGTGCATGTGCTCCCAAGCTTCCAATTGAAGCCTCCATTGAATTTATTTGTACTTTACTTCACCCGGAGTGCTTTCTAGAATTTTTAATTGCTCATATACAATTAAAAGTAAAAATGGTGAGTTTTTTCTGAAGTATTTATGAAAAATATTACACTTTGGTGCATGTACTACAAAAGAACTAAAAAAACATCAAGGATAATAGGAAAGATAATTCAAAGGAAATACCCACAATAAAATCACATCATACTACTTCCAGATCTAGTTTGGTGAGAATTAAAGGAAAAAGAGTCAACCGCATGCAGAATATGAAAAAGAACAAGACTAGAAGTGTTGCATCTTTCTTCTAATTTCTTTTCCTCTTTCTTCTTCTTTCTCTTATTTTCTTTGACAAAGTAATTGAGCAATCAATTAAATTATAAAACTTAAGTGATTGGTTTAAAAACCATTACTTGAAGAAGTCAATTACTTGGAAATAGGTGGCGAGAGACATGCAAAATAGAATGCTTAATTTTTAATTATAAATCATGAATGTCATGCAAAGAGGAATTCCAGGAGGAAGATTGTCAACTGCTTCTCTTTTCATAGCTTCTACATGTGGGAATTCATTTAAAAATTCCTATTTGTAATTTCCCTCTATACACTATAAATAGAGGAAGAGCCTACGGAGTTAAATCATCAAAATTTGTAATCAAAATTCTTATGTTCCATACTTTGAGCTGAAACTCTTGATAGCCTTAGAAAAGCCGAGGAATAGAGAGGAGGCATTTCGAAGAACTTTGTGTCAACGGTGCATTTTTTCTTATTTCTTTTTAGATCTCTACATAAAATTTATGTTATCTTAGATCTCTATCTGAAACTTTCCTTTGCTTTAAATTATGCATTTAAAGATCTATTTGTTTCATCTATATGCATTTATGAGGGTCGTCAATCCTCACCATTAATAATATGAATCCAGGTTGGTGTTCAATTTGTATGCATTAAGAGAAGAAGATCTTGGAAAACAACTCCTTTAAACACAAACCAAACTTGCATAAAATAAATCACACATGTAGAAATTTAAAGGCACACTTGCAGAAATGTAAACACACTTGCAAGAATATAAAGGCATGCTTGCATAAAGGAAATCAAACTTGCAGAAATGTAAACACACTTGCATAAATTAAAATTGCTGAATTGGAAATAACTGAAAGATAAAAAGACACCTGCAGGTTCACAAAAAAATTGTACTGAAGAAGGATCACATAACATGAAATCAAAAGTTTACAACAAAAGAAAAAATGTAGAAATAAAGAAACAAACATTAACACATTGATCCATATTCATTGGAATGAGTGGCCATCTCATTCGTTGGAAGAATACTTAATTCATACTTTTAATTAAGAACTTGCAGAATAACTTTACTTTAAAAGATTGGAAAGAAAGAACAAATCTTTATTTCTTAGGAGAAAGGAATTATATATCTAAGTGTGGAAGGTTGCATTTATAATTCATGCATCCAACCAAATCCTTATTTTAGGAAATACAATCTGATCTTATCTTTATTCCAATCCTAACAACTAAGATCTCCATCTCCACAAAATATGGAGAGATATATTATTGGGGTCAAATCTTATCTTACTTATTTTAGGAAGATTTGCTCCCAAATATTCTCCTTGATTTTTGGTAACAAGAATCATAATGATTTTATTCTTATACATTATTGGAAGAAGGATTTTTCTCAAAATATGATTTTGACCAAATACCTTTCTCTAGATTTTCCATTTGACTTTGTTGTTTTTGATTGTGGAACTTTTGATGCTTATCTGATATGCTTTTTCCTCGGACTGCAGTTCACTAAAAGTTAGATTTATCTTCATTGGTAAAACCTGTTGCAAATATGAATGAGATTTTTTTAAACACATTTCTATGAATAAAAACCTCTCTCAGATTTTATGTTTGACTTTTCTGTTTCTGTTTATGGAACTTTTAGCGCTCGTTCGATATACTTCCTTGGACCGCATCTCACTAAAAGTTAGATCTCTCTTCATTGGTAAAACTTGTTGAAAATATGAATGAGGTTTTTACTAAAAACATTTACATGAACAAAAACTCTCTCATATTTTCCATTTGAATTTTCTATTTCTGTTTATGGAACTATTAGTGCTTGTTTGATAAACTTTTCATCGGATTGTAGCTCACTAAAAGTTATATCTCTCTTTATTGGTAATACCTGTAGAAAATATGAATGATTTTTTTGTTAATAACATTTCTATGAACAAAAACTCTCTCATATTTTCCATTGGATTCTCTGATCTTTCACAATTCCTCAAAAACTATCAAAATGCTTAGTTTCCGGAACTAAGCCTACGAGTTCTGGAGTGAACTTAAAACAACTATAAATTTTGCATACAATCTCAGATTGAGATGATTCTTTTTTTGAACTTGCATAATTTTTCAAGAGGAATCTGAATATGAAATTATATTTGAGTTTAGATATACCATCCATGATCAATTCCACTTTTCTCAATACTAGCATTATCTTTCATTTATGGCATGCATACATAAGACATTGCATCTTTTCCCAAATAATCAATAGGATTAGTCAAAAAAATAGATAACAAAATATTTCTAAATAATGAACAAGATATATATCCTATATTATATCTTAATAAAACTATAAGTTCCTAGATTACATTTAAATCCACTTTCAAAGGTAACTTGGAAGGACAAAATAATGGTAATTTATGGTCAATTTATGGCATCATCATGCATGTGACCAACTCGTCAACTACTAGTTAGCTTTTACATCTCATTTCCTTATTCTCATAGTTTATTATTTACCTTTCCTACACATATTGCTTACTGTTGCTTCACTTATAAAAATACCTAGCTATGGTGCATGAGCTACGTGGTTAAAGTAAAACCAACAGATAGATATTAGAAAATATAATTGGCAAAATATTACATGGGAACCTCACTGGTACATGAGGGATATTTATCTCATGACTGCCTAGGTTTTCAGCTATGCATAAAATCTAGTCAACATAACCTAGATATGCCATTATCCATAAAATGAATTTTTTCCTCCACAGTAAAAAAAGCATCCATCTCTTCCATTCTTCTAGTTCTGTCATTGAAGATTTTTAAACCCACAATCATCATACACATAACCTTGGCTACAAAATGTTCGAACTGGTTTGTTGTGTTGGGGTAACTGCTCTTGGGATACTTTGGGTTTCTATGTCTCATTTGGATCTTGATCCTTTTTGTAATGGTTCTCATTCCTATTCTGGCTTCTAGGCCCTCTTTTGTTTACAAGGGTATAGTCCCTTTCAAAAAACTATTTACCAATAATAAAAAAAAAAACTTGGCTACAAAATCCTCGATGACGTGCATTTTGAATCCCCTAATTATAACCATCCCATTTTCCCAAGTCATTGCAACATTAGAATATTGATATGAATCAAGTCCTTTTACCTTGATCAAATAGTTTTTGATTGTCATTTTTTAAGATATCCCATAATTTAGAGTCTCTTTGTAATGCAACAAAGGATGAAGGATCAACATACACACACTCTCTTCCCATGGTGAGATTGAAAATTAGACAATGTAAAATAAGAAAACAAATGATACAAAAAAATGGGGAAGAGTACCCTTTCATACCCCGAGAGCACATTAAGTTTTCTGCTGAAACATAATGTGGAAAAAATCTAAAATATCCTTCACACTTGGCACTTCACTTGTATCTCTCTTCATTCATAATTTTAGAAATATGAGTGGGAGTGTATACCTCACTTCTCCATGATTAATTCAAAATACATTGAACCCCATGATTGGCTACCCTATCTCGCATAATAGTTACCTTCACAAAATATATTATTGATACTTAACTCTTCAAACTTAGAAAAAGTCTAAAAATTTCTTCCATTATGTTTTTTATGTTATAGCTAACACCAATCTCATTTTTATGGATTGAACAATGTAGAGGGAGTCCCCTTCAATATGGAGTTTCTTGATGTTTAAAGAGACTGACATGGATAGACCCCATATTTTTGAAGAGGACATAGCATAATTACTGGATTTAGATCCCAAAGATCCAACTTAGGCTACTATTAAATCTCTAGAACTATTCATGATAATAGTACCTACTCCGGTGAGCCAAGAATCCCTTTTGAATCTCCATCAAAATTAAGTTTAGCCCATTGATTGGAGGCTTATACCAAATCTATGGATTTTCTAATAGATTCCTTTATTTTTTTCCTGGAAGCTTAAATTTTTGTGTAGACCAAAAGACTCAATTAAAGAGTTCTCATGATGAAGAATTGCCTTTTTTCCTTTAAAATTTACAACCGAGAGGTTGTTTCCTATGGCCAATAATACTATAATTCCAATCCTAGCCAGAGGGTTTTTTTATCCTTAAATATTCTATTATTTCTTTTGAGCCATATTCCCATAACATAAGGGAAGGAAATATTCCATACCCTATTTTGGCATTGTGAAGAAAAAGGATAAATCCATTGGTTGAAAAATTCCACAAAAGAATCTAGATAGATCCAAGCTATATCAAATGCTTTAAGAATGTAGCTGAAAACTTTTTGGGAGAAGGGACATTATTTAAAGAGGAAAAAAACCAATTCATTATATTTTAGGCATAGAACACATCTATTAGGGATCATCATACCTCTTGTATGCAGGATATTAATAGTAAGAATTTTGTTTTTGATTACATGCCAAAGGAAAAGGTTGATATTTGTAATAAAAGATTTTTCACAAACACCCTCCCAAAAGGGTTTATTTGGTGGAAGATCATAGGACAACAAATATCCTGACTTAACCAAAAATTTATCGTCATTCAAATAAGCCCAAACAATTGAGTCTTTTGGGAAAGGATGGTATGTAAAAACATCCTAAATCCAAATATAAATAAATTAGAGATTTTTCCTCTTTAACATTCCCCATCTACTTCTCTAAAATTTTCCAAGACCACTAAAAATTTCCTTACTTCAATAATACTTCAAAATAATCCCTAAATATTCATTACAAAAAGGAGCAAGAGTACTCTAAGTTACTAGATGATAAGAGGATAATCCTTAAGCCACCAATCATCCCAGAATGAAATTTTAGATCCATCCCCTATTTCCCATTTTGATCCTTTTAGAAGAAGGGACCTACATTTACAAAGGAAATTCCAAAATAATGACCCTTCAGTGGATCATTTCAATAGTCAATAAGGCAAACTAATCTCTATTATTATGAATATATTTCAATTTCAAGATTCTAGCCCATAAACCATCCTCCATAATTCTCTATGTTGATTTTAACATCAAATTTTGATTTATTGTTTTAATATATTTGAGTCCCGACCCACCAACATTCTTAGGATGTGTAACTTTTTCAAAATAAAATAAAAAAATTATGTCCTTATCTTAAACACCATGCCAAATAAACCTCCTATAGATTTAGATAATGATATTTCTTATTTTCGAGGGCATTTTGAAAGCAGACATTAAATAAACAGGTAAGCTTTGAAGAGATATTTGAAGAAGTTAATTTTTTCCTTCTTGAGAGAGAATGGATCCTTTCCATGAAGCTAACTTTTTCTAAAACCTACTAACAAGGGGATTCCATCTCTCCTCCTCCTTATAACCTTTAAAAAGTGACATTCCTAAATAAACACTTGGAAGTTTTCGATAGGAAATTCAAGGATAAGAGAAATTATTCTTTGAATATCCTCAACATTAAAGAAAAATATAGAACTTATATTAAGATTGATGAAATGTCCTATAACTTCCTCATAATCTTGTAATATTCCCTTAAATACTTGATCTTCAGAAACTAAGCCTTTTCTTGAAAGAAAAGTGTCATCAAAAAATTGTTATAGGGATATTGGTTCAAGACTATTGTAGATGATTATTCCTTTTAAAGATAATTTTATTATTATGTAAACAAAACTATACAAATTGTCTCAACCACTATGATATAAAGGAAGGGGACAAAGGATCTCTCTACCTCAAACCTCTCCCCACCAAAAATAAGCCTTCAAGATTAATATTTATAATAATTGAGAATTTAGGATTTGTTATGTATTGCGTTTCTAAATTTATTAATTTATCAACAAAGCCTAATATGAAAAGGATAATTCTAAGGAATCTCCAGGAGACTCTATCGTACAAATTATTCATGTCAATTTTCATCAGCATAGCTTCTCTTTTTATTTTTCCATAGAGTGGATAGTTTCATGAATATTGATTATGTTGTCCAAAATCTTCCTACCTTCAATAAAAGCTACTTGATTTGGAGAGATAAAAATTTCCAAGAGGATCTTGATTATGAAAGAAATAATTTTGGTGATTATTTTAGACATTTCTACACAAACTAATTGGTCTAAAATTAGACATGCTTTCTTCTCCAAGTTTCTTAGGAATGAGAGAAATGAATGTATTATCAACCTATTTTAACAACTTAATGTGAATGAAGAAGTATCCGATTGCATATTCAACATCTATGTGAATAGTATCCCGAGGAAGGATTGGAAGAAAAAAATATGAACCCATATTGACTTGGAGACTTGTCTCCTTTTAAATCAAAGACAACTACTTTTATTTCTTCAATTGAAGGAGTTTTTAAGAGAGATAAATTTTCAAGATCATAAATGATTGGATGAAACAAATTTTCCATATAATTTTATTTCAAGGGGTCTGTATTTTGAGGATCTTAAAGGAGATCTGAAAATAAATTAATGAATTCTACTACAATATCAATTTTCTTTTGTAATTTGGAACCATTTCTACCATTGATTTCAGGATGTTATTTCTTTCTTGTGAATATATGTCGTCAAATGGAAAAAAAATTATATTCCTATCCCCCTCTTTTAGCTAAGTAACTCATGAGTTTTGATTCCCGTATGATTCCTCTTTAACTTCAAGAGAATGGAAATTTGAGAGAATAAATTTCTCCTTATCTTTTAACTCTTGATTCATTCCAGATAATTCCATTTGTTCTTCTAACCTCCTCAAATCTTCAGATATCTAATTTTTTTGTGAAAAAATGTTACTAAAAGACTCTTTAAATCTTTGACATAAAATTTAGAAGTTTTGCCAAAATTTTGAGGATTTCCTTTCCTATAACATTAATTTTCTACTAGTATTGTATTAGATATTTGATATCAAGATGATGGATCCACATTCGAATAATCTAAAAGGTCTACCTATATTCTCAATAACCGCTTTAAAGTTTAGACAAATAGGACTATGGTCGAACCATCTCTAGGAAAGTATTTTACATAACCATCAAAAGAGGAAAACTAGGTTGAATTAATGAGGAATATATCCATATTAATTTGAATGAGGTTTTATCCCATCCTCCGGTTGGACCATGTAAGCTTAGCTCCCTAAGTTCAATATCCATGATACTAGATGCTGCCAAAACTTTGGAAAATTCATCCATACTCTCACTATATCTATTCAAACCACCTTTTATCATCCTGGAGAAAGGGGGTTGTTGAAGTCCCCCTCCAAATAACCTGTCTAAATCCTTAAAATTATATCTAAAATCTAATATATCAGCCCACAAAGTGCTTCTTTCTATAGGATAATTAGGGGCATAAAAATTATAGCTAATCCAAGAAATTTCCTTACCATTATCTCTAAAGAGGATAGCCAAATGATTTCCAGATGAGGACATAATAATTCCTTCATAATCTTCGGGTTCCATAAAGTATCAATACAACCAGAAGCCCCATTGGAAGAGACCATTTCTAAATCTGATTTATACTAAACTTTATTCTTAACTTCCACAAATCTCTCTTGACATTTTAGTTTCTTGTATCATCAAAATATCAGGTTTATGGAATTTCCTAAAACTACTCAGAATTATTTATTTATTTGGGTTATTTAACCCCCTTACATTCCACGAAATGATATTCATTTTTTCCTTTGTGAAATTAAAGGAGACAAAATATGATCTAAATAATGTTGCTTACCTATTTCAATCTCTTGGTTAGATTTTATTTCCATTTTCTCTCTCTTGGACATTTTTCCTTTTTAAAGGTTTATTTACCAACATCTACTTTCACATGTTCTTACTTCATTGAAATTATGATATTAATTTTCATACCATCATTACTCTTTTCTATATCTAAATCTTGATTAAAAGCGTTAGGGACCATTTCCTCCATGAAACATAAATCATCAATCTTACTTTTACATAAAACATTTACCTCAATTTATTTTAATGATGATTATCCTAGTTCTTGAGGAGTTTTATCTAGTAGAAATTCCATACCAGCCTCCTCAAATTTTCCTTTTTAAGACCTTCATCCTCATTTGAAGATATATTTTCCTCTTTGTATTGCTTGCTTCCACTTTCTTATCTCCATCAATCTATTTTGGATCTAATTTTATTAAGTCCTCACTATCGTCTTGAAGGTTTAACTCTTCTAGAGTTTACTCATTAACAAACACCTTGAAACTTAGTTTTGAAGGGGATAATACCTATTTTTTTATTTCTTCAAAGAGGGAGATAGAGTATTCCTTGCTCCCGGTTCCGCTTATTATATTTCTTATCCCAAGTCTATTTTCCTTTCCAATACTCCTTACATTGTCTTTGATCATGTCCAATCTTGTTGTATTTCTTGAAAAAGAGTGTTGAATATTCATACTCTATCTTTTGAACCATGTTCCCGAACTTATATTTCACCCTAATTTTTATACGAAGCACACTCCCTATAAAAACATTCACGCAAAAATGAGCATATATTAACCTTTTTCTATCTTTTTTTACTAGATCATAAATAATTAGAGATCATATTGCGCTAATTATCCCTACTAAAATTTCCTCCTCTAAGAAATCCATGGGTAGACCAAGAAGTCTAACCCAAACAGGAGTTCCTTTGGATTTTCTTTAAAAGGATCAAAGCATGTGTTCCATTTCTACACAAGCATGTTTGATCTTCTCATAAACCATTATCCACCCATCAAGAACATAAGATAGTCTTCCTTATTATAAATATTAATGATAAAAAACCCATTAACATAATATGCAATATCTAATGATCCTTTAGGATTCCATTTTCTTCGATACCTCTCTCTAAACCATTCCACATTAGGTATGGTTCTTTAAAAATGACCAAAAATGAGTTCTCCATTATATTCCTTACATAGTTATCCAAACTATCTAAGATATATAGATTCAAAAAAACATCCTTAGAAATAGGCTTAAATTCGACTCAAAAAGAACCACTTGACCCCCTTTTCAACCCACCCGATCGATTTCACCTTAGAAGCAATCAAACCGACAAGACTTAGCTTTGTCCTACTCCCCGGGCCCTCTATTTTTAGAACCCCCTTTTGAAGATCTCTCGGTGTCCTTGAAAATTTTTTTCCCATCTAATTTTTGAAATTTTCTTCCATCTATTCTTGCTCCGTCCATCTCGCTACCCCTTCATATTCTTAAAAGAAAATCACTTTCATAAACATGTAGGTAATTATACTTAATTTTATAACGCATTATTAATTCATTTATAATTTAAAGGAAGATAACTATACAAATTAAAATGAATGAAAAATATTAATCTCCTATGTTAGATGACTCGAATTAATTTTACTAATGTTGTATTTCTTTATTCATGTGTTTCTTTATTTAAGAAATAAGGAAGGAAATTGAATTTAACTACAACTTAAAAACATAATGGAAGACATTTATAAATTATTACTTAGGTTTGAGAGAATTAAGTATCAATCATAATATTCGTGAAGGAAACCATTGTGTTGATTGGTTAGCCAAATATGGGAATGAATGTCAATCAAATTCCTCATGGAAAAGTGAGGCTACAACTTAGATATTAAGGATTATTAATGATGAATAATAGTTATGATATTCCAAATGTGAAATATATTTGGAAACTTATTCTCGTTATTGCCTTCCCTTTTTAACGTGTGAATTTAATGGTTTTATGAGCTGAGAAAGGGTACTCTACCTCCATTTTATTGTTCTCTCTTATTCATTTTTGCAAGTTCTAACTACGGTTTCACCGTGGGGGAGCTTGTTTTGTCGGATCCTTCTTTTGTATAAAGTTTTGGAGAGATTCTACTATTAGGGAAATCCTTAAGAAATGTGGGATCACTAATTATATGGTCAAATTAAAAGGACATGAATCAGCTCTTTCTTCTAATTTTGTGACGACATGGGATAACAAAATGTTGACTATGAGGGGTGTTAGATTACATGTCACTGAAGATATAATTTCCAAGGTATTAGGCATGGTGATAGAAGGTATTAATATTTTCAAACATAGGTTGACAAGAGTGGAATAATTGGATGCCATTTTTCATGGGGAGGAGAGAATTTTTTCATGTGGGATGGAATTGCAAGCATAAATTTACTAGGAAGGTGGTAAGAGGTCTATTTTCATAACTTGAAGTATATTACCCTTGATGGTAAGTTTTAGAAATTACATACTCATCAATTTTCTCTGTTAAATCATTTTTTCCAAAATATAAGGATGAGTATTGATTTCTACTTGTTCTAATCCTTGAGGGCATCCATTCTTGAATTCAAAGTAGAAAAAGTGGTTTCTCCACTCCAAAAAGGGCTTATTCCGTTGTTAGTTAAAGTAGTAACCCATGTTTTAGGATCTAGGGTTTATAAAGTTTTTGGGAATTCAAGTGATGACTGGAAGGGATTTTTACCTTTTATGAAATATTGAAGCTATTAAAAAAGAAGAACAAGTGAAAAATGGTCTTTAAAGTGACTTCAAATCTCCAAATTTTAGCAGTGGTTCTAATAGAAGCTCAACATTGAGAAAAAGATGAAGAATAACCTCTTTGATTTTCTCACTCGGAGGTTATATTTACTGGAAATCATGGTGGCTTCTTTGAAAGAAGATAATAGAAACCTTGGTAAAGTAGTTAAGAGGATGAATGCAGAGATGATTGTTCATGGGTAGAGGATGGACATTCTTCAAGAATGAAGAGAAAATGATATTTTAAAAAGAAAAAAATGAGGTTAGTGCTTAGTAGCTTGGAGGATGAGGAGACTACCCCAAAGAGTGAAAATATGAAGGATAAAGTTCAAGAATAAGGAAGAATAACTTCTAGGTGGCTCCGATGTTGACTATCTATTGTCTGTTTATTTTTTTCTAGGTTTTGTGCTCTGGTTTCTCTATTCCTAATTTTTGTAGTTTGTTTTCCTGTCATTTAGTGCCTTGATTAAAACCATTTTTGAGACTTTTTAGATGGTGTTTTTTTATCTCTATGTGATCTTCATTGGATATTTATTGTAATAGACCTTAGATCATATCCAACTATTATCAATAAAAACTGTGTTTATTTGTCAAGTATGTGAATATGAAATAAAAATGAATTGATTTCCATCCTAAGTTGTGTAAGTTTAATTATAAATTTTGGTTCAAAAATACATCCGTGTGCTTTTTTGATCATTTGATGGGGTTTGCTACAACATTGAATGACACATATTTTCTTTAAAATATAATTTATCCTAAATGGTTAATATTTAAGGGGGTCGTAACTAAAGGTATACTATCCCAATCAATTATTTACTAAGGCTAATTTTAGAAATACTAGGAATAATCATTGAAAAAATCTAAATAACAATAGATATTATACAACACACTAACATTGAGATAGGGAATATGACTTATTTTATATCTTGAATTATATTTTGATATGAAATGACTTGATGGCTAGGAAAGCATAGAAATGATCTCACAAAGCTTTTCCACCGAAACCGTGTCTTGAATAACTAAATGGACCAAAGTGTAAGGTAATAACCCAAAGTATATCCTCAATATGGACCTGTTTATATTCCCTTATTCCTATGTACTTTCAAATCCTACAAATTTCTATGTTTATTCATTTGTTTCTAATCTAATCCTATCTATAATTTCAACCTTTGACATTGTGTGATGCTCACTATGAAGTTGATTGAATATTCAAAATTGTAGATGGTGAAGGAGTAATGAAAAACAATAGTTAGGTTGTGGGTTCCCCTATACAATAATAACATCACCAATACTATAAAGAGGGGTTAGAATACACATCTTTCTCTCCTATCATGTGATATCTAGAATGTATGAAACTATATTGATAATCACACCCTTCGCAACAATGCGATTGTACTTGAAATTTTCCCTAGCTATACTTGAGATGATATACCCTTTTATTGTTACAAATTTGAGTGGGGTGACTGTAATAAAAGGAGTATGTAGATTATATGAAGTTCAATGGAGTAGTATAATAATATTTGTTTTGATTTATCTTATATATTTCTCATTAAAATACTAGGAGTCAAGTAGATACAAATACCCCTATAATGAGAGATGAATAACTTGTTTATATATGTGTTATGGATTTGGAAAATTAATATAAGGATAAATAAAAGTGTACCAAATGGATTAAAATTAGAAAATTTTCCATTAACGGAAGAGTAACCAAAGCAACCAAGTCTTCCCATAACATATGGACATTATGGTCCTTTCGTGAGCTATGGTCCCAAGTGCATATGTGAGTAATCTACAAGTTGGAATTATGATGTGTGAGGGTATAGTCTAATTTGATGGATTAATATGACCATTGTGTAAAAAAATAGGTTATGTGTTTAAGAAATAATGGGTGAGATGTAGCTAGGGATAACATAATTGGAAAATTTGAGCAAGCTTGAACTAGTGAAAGAGTGTTGTATAATTTTTGTCATTGTAAGACTTGAATTACCAAAATGAATATCTACATTCCCCCCTTTAAGTATGGAATTGAAAAAAAAAATTCTTAAAGGAAAAGTCTCCTGAGTTTGTAAATGTACTTTAATTTCACTCAAAGAACTTTGTTCTTATGCTAAGAATTTGTCTTTGTAATGGTTGTGTTTATTTTTCTAGGATGAGTACTGCGCATAGAAAAGTGTGGTCAATGTTCATGGTATAGGAAATCAAAATTTAACTTGAAAACTTTATACTTAGTGTGAAAATAACAATACGTAAATAGAAAAGAAAAAAAGTAAAAGAGTACACTTGATTGTATTGCAAAAGAAGGGGAGTGAGTAATCCCACTACCATTTCCATGGAAATATTATGAACTTTGTTTTGGAGATATTTATAATGAATTAGGTATGATTAGTCCCCAAGTGGAATGTTCCAATGATATAAAGAAGTACAAATTCACCCCACATGGTAAAGAGAAATGTATGATGAGTGTTCTAGTTACTTTGCACCCCTCCACATAAAATATGAGAAATCGGGAGTCAATCTTTTAAAGACAAAATTCATCTTGACACTTTCCAATACCCATGAATAATTTCCATTATAGATGAGCATGAACCCAATTGATTTGCAAATGATGACATAATGTACTAAGGTAATTATAGCTTGCACATACCCTTAGTGCTACCGTAATCTAAATGGTACCCCTATATTCTATAATCAAATCGAGTGAAAGGCCCATATATGTCCTGTAAGAAATTGTACTAATTGAGAAAATTATTTAATCTAACCCCATGATAAAAATGTATACAATGGGCCATAACATCTCTACATTATGGAATTTTCTTTACAATTTTGTCCCTAGATGATTTATGAGCCAAGTCTATTTCTGAGCTATTTTATAAACCTTTGAAATGTATTATTTTTTACTTGTTATTTTATCACCTAATTTTAATCTACTGTGAGGGTGAGATATCATATGATGATTTCCACCCTTATCTGGGGTACATGAGATAAAGCAATGTGATATTAACTGAAATAAGAGGACCTATAAATGATGTACACATGTTTTGTAGGATTATTAGAGGAGGAAAGAGGGGATTGTGCATTGTGTATACCATGTCACATACACAGTGTAAGAAATAAATAGAAAATTGTTAGTAATAAGCAATATATAATTGATGCAGTAAATGTAAGAAAAAAATCATGTAAGGATAACCAAACATACTAACATGGAAAAATATGCCACATATATGGCACACCATTGAGGATGTCAAAAAATTGATGCACTCAATGAAAACTTGAGAAATAATCAAGTAACATAGGGAATTTCCCACAAATAAGTGAAATCATAGAGAAAACATCTAAAACAAGAAACAATCCATAAAATGAAGATGATTCTAGTTTGTAAGTAACTTACAAAAAAATACCATAAATGAGACACCCATTAACATGTTAGATTAATAAATAGTATGACATGATGTATATATCTTGAGTGAATATGGTAAGAGTAAGTAGAATAGAAAAGATTTGAATAGTAAAATCTACATGTGAGAAAGTGTAAAGTGGATGCCCCCAATAGCTATAAAAGAATTGGTAGAGAGCATTGTCAAGCATCCTACATTGTATAACAATTTGTTTTTATCATTATTTTATTCAATGAACCACGTGAACATGCATATGTATAGAAAAATAATAGAGCATAATACATATCAATCTAAAATGATAAGTAATGTGCAACATGAATAATATAAGCATGCAATAGAAACAACTAAGAAAGAATGATACAAATATTTTTGGATATTTGTATATTATGTGAATTTTTTTATATTTTTAGGCCCCCCGAGGTCAAGGATGAAAACTAATTCTTTCAAGAGAAGGAAGGTGATCCAATAACTCCCCTGTGGGAAATATTTTATTTTTAACTCTTTTGATAAGTAGATATTAGTAAAACAGAGAAGGGAATAAATGTTTCCCCTAATGTGTGTGTGACAAGTGAGGTTTAAGTGTGCATTTGTTCCCTTAATATTAAATTGAATCCTATAAACAAAGTGTGTCATTGGGAAATAATGGGGGCAGTTGGATGCCTCATAGTGTGTTAGTAGTATATGATTTTTCCAATGAGCATATTGATTGAAGTATCCCTAACTTCCACTATGAACAAAGGAATCATGCGATCATAAGTCAAGGGATTAGTCTCATGTGAGACTAGGTGTGTGATTGTGTATGTAGGAAAGCTTTGTCATAGAGAATTATACCATGAAGCAAGAGAAATAGACCTATGAGGAGATATAGATGTATGGTATGTACCATGAACCTTGTGTGATGGCCTAATCCTATGTGATGGACTATGAGACCTAGAGATACACTAAGAGTGAGGGATGGACACTAAAATTTTAGGATACCTAGGCTTGATAGTAACTGATGGGTGTCGTTATTCCTTCATTTAATCAACTCTTGGTTGATGTCATATTCAAACCAGGGGTGTGTCTGAAGCTATATGCAATAAGAAGAATCTTAGTGATCTAGTAATTGATTGTAGGTATTTATTATTTTTATTTTCTTAGGGGTTTTAAAGTGTCTTTAATATTTCTTGTCCAAATCCTTATTAAATATAAACTATAAGAAACTTGCTGAAATAAACACACATTTCTGAAATAAATAAATCTTCCAGAATTGAACGTATTGCTAGAAATAAACACTCTTTGCAGAATGAAACAAATTGCTAGAAATAAAGATACATTGCAAAATTAAACACATTGCTTGGAAGTAAACACACATTTCATAATGAAACACACTACTTGGAAATAAACACACATTTGAAAATGTTGTTAAAAATGCTTGCAAGGAAATAATAATTTAAGTTACAACACCTACATGAACAATTACGTAACAGATTTCAACTAAAGAACCAAAAGTACTTACAGAACTACTAGAGAATAGATTTATACAAATTTCTTAAAGATATAAATACCAATAAAATAAAGGATCATGTTTCTTGGAGGAGTGGGCCCTTGCTCCACCTTGAATCAGGAGTTGACAAAGTATGATACTCTCAAAATGAAATGGATATCTTATTACTGAAATGTTCTATCTTACAAACTTGTATATGTCTGTATATCTATATCATATCTCTATATTTTTTAATCTATCTACAAGTCTTTATATATATTTCATCATCCAAAGATGCATTTACAATCATAAGTGTTCAATAGTTGTCTATCCATCTATAGGTTCTAGTGAAACAAAATAGTGCTCAAAGTAGATGTGAAATTTAGAAACCTTGCTGGACATACAATTGTTTGGTCTTACATAAGTATTTATGGAGTGTGAAGAATCAACAATTCATTGATCTGTTCCTGATTGGAGGGCCCATTAATTTCTCTATCACCAGATTTTGTCAAAATAAACAAATTCTCATTGATTCCAGAACTTTGGAGAAGTTCTGAAACAAAAGGAAACATTCTAGAACTAACTGTGAAAGTTTCGGAGCTAAGTTTTGGAGTTTGGAACTAAGTGTTGGAGTTCCATAACTAATTTTGAAGGTTCAGAGCTAAGTGATAGAGTTCCTTAGCTGAGTGATGGAGTTCTGGAACTAAGCCGAAGGTTCTAGAGCTAAGCCACATTGAAGCCAATGTTCTCAAAAAGGTGTTGGTTGCTTCATACTTTGCTTATCTGACCGAATGTGACCTGTTTTATTCCAAAAAATGAATTTCCACACATTTTGTTAGGAATTACAGAGTTTTTAGACGTTAGAAATAAATCAAACAAAAGATGGACAATTACATCCTAACTTATACTAGATCAAACAAAAGCCACAAAATGCAGTCAAACTTGATTAAAAGGAGAGTAAAATGAGATCATTTATTGCACATTGATGAGGCATATTTTGGCCTTATCATCATCTCCCCCACACTTACTTGTTTGTAATTCCTCTTACAAACTTTATTCTTCAAAAATTGGGATTGTGAATTTTGCATTCCAATTGATTGCTAAGGTCAAATGGTTGAAACTGAATGTCCCAATGCTTCATTCAAAAGTGTTGTATCCTGATCCCTCCTCTATCTTTTTCTACCACTCCTCAAAGTGAGTGGGATCCTGAGGTTCTCTATTTTTCCATGGAGACATGGGAGTGAGAAGGAGAGGATGCCTTGTTCTCATCCCCATCCACATGCCCCTACATTTTTCACCGATTGAGGAATGGGTGTACAAAGCTCTAGCCCTTTCCAGAATCCATATTAAATTTGTGGGAGATATCACTTCTCTTCTTCTTAATGCAATAATGAGAAACTCCCATCTCTTCAGGAATCCATCATAAATGTCTTCAAAGTTTTTATCTTCATAAGAGGTGAAGGAATCAATACTTTTCTACAGGCTGGAAATATAATGTGCCTTGAATCGGCTATCAAAGGCATGGGATTTGAAATGTATAGCAAAGGAAAATGGTTTTCCATAGTGAGCTCTCATGTAGAGGCTAGATGAACTAGCCTTTAATAAGTGTTTAGTATCCCTCTCTTTCCAAGCTATCTGATTTTGGAGTACATAAAAAAATGCATTCAACTAGCTTTCCCCTACATACAAATTAATCATGAAGCTTGTATTCTTTTCTAACAAAAATTTGTAGAGATAAAATTCACAAAGAATATTTTTCTTCTTTGCACTGGCTGAGGAATATGTTGTCATGAATTCTGATTCATCCTTTATTTCATGTGGAAGACCACATGAAATCCTTGATAGTTGCCAATAGATAAATTTCTCTTCTAGAAAGACATTGTATGCAGGAGAAGGTCTTCTACATGTGAGTAATATTTCACTCATTATACAAACCATCTGTATCTTTTCCAGACATTTAAATTTTTCTTCCTCCATTTTGTATAATTTTTCTTCCCACTCTTTCCTTGCCTTCTTCTCCTCTTCCATCTTGCTTCTTAGTTCTTGATTTGATATTTTGAACTCATTAAGATTTCTACAGGTATCATCCCATAACTGCTTAAGTGGCCAATAAGTTAGCTCAGTTTGCACAATTTGATCCATTGAAGATATTTTTTTCATAGCACTCTATTCACTAGCCAATTGACATTCTTTTTCTTTTCCACCATTTGTTGTTTGACTAATGTCAATTCTTCATTCTTATCTATGAGATGAGTTTTTAGTTGTTCAATGAGCATTTCCCTATGCTCCAATTTGTTTTGAGGAAGTTTAATTCCTCATCCTTCTCCCTAATGATAAGTTCTTCTCTAGACAAGAACAGAGCCTTCCTAACTTGTTGTTTTTCTTCTTTCTCTAGAAGTTCCTTAGGGAATGAGAATTTCTCTTCCACCAAAGGGGATTTCCCTTTTTGTTTCCAAGATGCCAATTCCTCTTCCTCATGTGACAGTATTGTTAAGTCACCCATCTCCTAAAAATCCCTGCTCTTCAAATATTTCATCTTCTTTCTCCAACTCCTCAGTTTGACTTGGTAGAGGAGGAGACATTGCCATGCTTCCTAAAATATCAACAACTTCTTTCTCTAAACCCTCATGTACTTCAATATCCACTAGAGTTTCCCTAGACTTCTTATGAATTATTTTCCTTTGAGGAGCTTCAACATTTCCTGAAGTGGGCTTTCTCCTTGAACTTCTTCTAATTTTTACTTCACGGTCTAGCTTGGGTGAACTGTCATTGTCAGAGACATGTATTAGTTCTTCTGGTATTGTTACAGAGGAAGGAGTTTCTTTTGAAGAAATGGTAGGTTTTACAACTTTGATCATCCTTTTAGATCTCCTCCTCTTTGGTACTTTAACCCCACTTATTTCCTTCTTTTTCTCATTAGGGGGATCAATCTCCAAGTTACTTTTAGGAGAGAAAGGGGTTGGTATTCCCCTTTTGATAATATTAGGGATTTTGTCTGAACTTATTGAGGAATTTTTCCCATGCTTCTTCTCCATTTTTATTTGAGATAAAATGATGCTAACATACAGATGGACTAATCCATGGTGCCTAATCGTCCCAACTCCCCAAGAATATCTTTGAGCCATTGTCTGGATGGAGTCAAAGAGGAAACTAGGAAGGTTTACTATATACTCTTGTTTTACTACCCCATACCTAAGATATATCAAATTTTAAGGACCTCCCTTCCCATAGTCCCATATTGGCCATCACAAGTTAGGTACTTAACTACCCAAAATGCTACTCTGTCAAAGGGTTTGGGCAGGCTAGCTCTTTTGACCCCCTTGATGATCTTCTTAGTATTATAAATATACTAGGTTCAGATTCACCCTCTTGCCTTAAGGTTTCCACCAGTTATTTTAGGGTTCCCTTTATAGGGTTTGGAACATTCTCATTGTATTAATAGTAAAGGGAATTACAATGATTTTAACCTTAGTTCTGGACTGCTCTAAATTTACAACAAATTCTCTTACCAGTTCATCATTGTACTTTGAGAATTTCTTCAGAAACTCTAGCCAACCTACTTGTTCAAAAATGGTTGTTACTTCTCCATCTGCAAGAAGTTGCGTATCATCTTCTGGCTCTAAATTATTTTTGATACCCATGGCAAAGAGGATGATTCAAATTATTTATTATTTCAAATCCTTACTCTACCAGGAGATAGCTGCAGAACTATTGGATTTGGCTGTGGAACTATTAGATTTGGCTGCAGAACTGCTAGATTTAGCTGTGGAATTTCAAATATGATTCTACTATTTCTTCCTTGAATTTCTCTACAACTGCTCTCAATTTTTGTTTATTCCACCTAAATGATAGTTCATTATTAATACACTACCACTTTTACTTATTTAGTCGACATCACCTTCATGATTACTTCCTTTTAATCATAATGTGCAATAAGTGACTCATTATATCGCTACTTAAATCAAGTCTAATCACACATGCGAGACTTTTAATTTAACCTTTAATAAGATCAAGACATAATTACCATCCTTGTTGATGTAATCCATCCACCTTAATGACTCATCATTCCTAAAAAAATTGAAAATGAAAAACGGTTGGAAAAGATAGCTGGAATTCTAAAGAAGTTCCTTTTATTTGAATTAGCCACTTATTGAGGAGACCAACCACTATTTATTGATGGTGGTTTTCAATTGGTCTTTGAGAGAAGTTTCTTTTGGGGGAAGAGAATGTCATTTCTGGTTTACATTCCCTTCCCTTTATTTTGGATCCTTACATCTGATTACTTGATCATTTTGGAAGAACTAGGTTCTTCCATAGGATCAAATTCCTTTACTACTTCTCTTTTCCTCAATAATTTAAAAAAATTCGAACTATAATAAACAACACCGAATAACAAGAATATAGAAATTCTAATTCATTTGAGATATCATGATATTGATAGAGGTTACATATATAGTGTTTGATCTTATACAATGGTGGAGTCTCAACGGTCATATTCAATACCTCATATCTCTCTCCATGAATCTCTCAAACTTATCTCCTAATATCTATCAAATCCCTTTATTATCTCACACACCAAAATAGTTACGTGAGTTGTTTATTCAACAACTTCACTCACACACAACTATTAACTATATTATTAATATGAGTTGTATTAAATCATTATTAATAATATTACAATTTATTAATAATGTCACAATATATTTGTAACATTCACTCCTCTATTGTTAACATTATTAATTCCTAATATACACTCCCTTAATGTTGACAAGGTAGAAAAAAATAATCACACTTCCTTCTGTAACTTTTCACTTATGCGTGCTCATGATCTGTATGGTTTTGTAGGACAACCAACAACCTCAAAAAAGATGGTTTTACAAGACAACCAACAACCTGAAAAAAGGATGGTTTTATGGAAAACCAACAACCTAAAACAAAGGATGGTTTTACAGACAACCGACAACCTAAATATCATGTTGTTATTTTTCCTTTGTGCTTTCATTTGTCCACTATGTATTTCCTTCAGGGAATATGTAGGAACCACTACTCATTGAATAAAATAGAATAGGGAGGAATTTGAACATTTGAAACCATGTTTGATTCCCCACTCAATGTGAAAATTTCACTTATTCAAACAGGAACTCTAAAATCATACTGCAAATCTAAAATAAAATAAAACACACATACACACACACTTCCACCATATCTTCATGCGGCCCCATTATGGTGACTAAAGATAGGTCGTTGATTGACCTCTAGCCTCTATTGCCTCCGTCCTCCATAAATGCACTCTTTACTTAATATAAGAAGTCTTCATCACTTTGCTTAAGCATTTGTTTCCTCATTATCAGAGTGGGGAGACTTCATATCCCAATCACTTTCTTCGTCTCTATTTTCAGAAATGAAGGCTTTATCCTTCAATTTACCATCAAGTAAATCTTGTGCTCTTTTCTTACAATACATAATACCATGTCCAGGAACATTACAATAGTGACAAAGAAATTTTTGTGGACCTTTGGAGGTTGATTTTTGTTTAAAAGAAGGTTTGAATCTTCCTTTAGCATATGATTTGTTTCTAACATACATTGCAGTTTCTTCTAGATCAATCTTCTTGGTTCTATTTTCTTCTTCTATCAAAGAAGAAATTAAATCCTCTAGACTTGGATTTATTTTTCTCAAAGTGAATACCATATTAGAATAGCTAGAGTCATACTATTAAGTAATACTTCTTTTTCATCATCATCAAGCACATGTGTGGACTTTGATTCCAACTAATTTATTTGAAATATAATGAAACTTACTGATATGTTCCACCATACTTTCTCCTTCCTCCATTTTGAGTCCGAACAACTTTTCTTGAGTTCCACTATTGTTATAACTACTTGTGACCCAAATAGTTTTCTTAGTGTCATCCAGGATAAAATGTGATACCTTTGTTAGATTTATGTGATGGTAGGCATTAGATAAACCTAGGCTAATAATCGTCGTTGCTTCATCTACATCATGCGGTTTCTTGATTTTTCCTTCCACAATCTCCCATAGATATTTGTTAATCAAGCAATAAGTTAGTTCTAACTTGCCATGTATAGAAGTCTTGCCTTCAAAATTTTCAATTTGATTTAACTTTTTCATGCCGATTTTAAAAATGGATGTCTGATTCCACTGAAAATGCATCCACAAAGAATTTTTTTTAAAAAAAAATCGTTTACAATTTTTGATATGATCAATGTAAAGAGCTCAAAAAACACACATTTTTAAACAAAACATCATCTCAATCTAAGTTACTAGCTTAAAGTTATGGAAACTACAAAATTTAAATCCAACATATTTCCCGAGTCTTTCCAAAAATGGAAAAAATTGTACTTGTTTTTTTGAAAAAATGGAAAAAATGCAACAGAGGATTTCTAACTCAAAATTTCATGATTTCCACGATTGCATGAAAAAAACCATGAACAAACAATGGCGTCGAATGATAAAAATAGTTATAACTCACAATTTTAGCGATTGGGTGAAAATTGTGCTTATACATTGAAGGAGCAGATCACGATGGATGGCGAGTGTGCACCAAATGTGGCTTTAAAATGTCATGTGTAGAATGACTGGATAATACTCCGACCAAAATCAATTGTCCACCATTTCACTTTGATATATTTACACATGAGCTTTAATGGTGGATCTTGAAATGATTTGGATACATGGAATATGGATCAAAAGTACTCGATACCACCGATTGAAAACTCAACTATACTAAACAACACTAGATAACAAGAATATAGAAATTTGAATTCATTCAAAGGATATCATTGATATTGATATATGTTACATATTTATTGTTTTATCTCCTACAATGGTTGATTGAACAATCATATAAGAGATCCCTCATATATCTCTCCATGAATCTCTCATTATCTCCTAATATATCTTAAATCCCTTTATTATCTCACACACCAAAATGCTACATGAGTATTTTATTAACAAATTCACTCACACACAACTATTAACTATATTATTAATATGAGTTATATTAACTCATTATTAATAATATTACAATTTATTAATAATGTCACAATATATTTGTAACAAATTCATCCTTGGTAGGAGGCTTCCTATAGAGTTTTACCCTTTTTCTATTGACCAAAAGTGTCCTTCTACTGCCATCAATGGGAAGTAGCTGAATAGAGCCATTTTCATATATCTACTCAATTTGATAAGGTCCTAACCACTTGGTTATCAACTTGCCTTTGAATTCTTGGTACTTGGAATCAAATAGTAATGCCCAATCTCCTACATTGAATTTACTTTCCTTGATGTGTGTATCATGCCACATTTTCCTTTGGTCTTGGATTATCTTTTCTACATTGAAGTTCTTCAATATCATCTCATCCAACTCATTGAGTTGTATAATTCTTTCCTTTTGTGTTGTATCCAATTCAATACCCAATTTAGCTGTTGTACTCAATGTTTGTAGTTCAAATTCAATGGGTAACAAGGGATTTTCCCATAGACTAACTCATATGGTGAGAATCCTATTGTAGTCTTCCAAGTTATGTTATAAGCCCAGACAACCTCAGGTATCCTTTTCACCCAATCTCTTCTACCTGCTTCAACTATTTTGGTGAGAATGTTTTCCAATTCCCTATTTGTCACTTCTATTTGTCCATTTGATTGTGGGTGATAGGGAGATGACTTCCTATGATTGATCTAATAGTACATTGTGAAGTCTGGATCATATTGGACATGAACTATGGACCTTGGTCTGAAACTATACTTCTTGGTGCACCAAACTTCATCATAATTTTATGCCAAAGAAAATCAGCAACTGCATCTTCATTAGCATTTGTTAAAGCACTGCACCTCTGCCCACTTTGTCACATAATCAGTACATACAAGAATGTGCTCTTTTCCTTGTGAAGGAGGAATAAAAGGGACAAAAAAATCCATCCCCCACCTTTCAAATGGTTCAATCACTACTTGAGGTTGCAGAGGCATTTCACTAGTGAAAGTTGGTTATCCCATCCTTTGATAGGGATCACATTGCTTGATGTATTTCTTCACATATTTATACAAAGATGGCCAATAATAACTAGTGCCAAGTATTTTGTGGGATGTTATTTTTACTAAAAAGTTCCCTCCACTTGGTTCATCATGACATGCCCTAAGTATGTCAAAGATTTCATCTTCTCTCACACACCTATGTAAAACCAAATCAAGACCACATTTAAATAACATTCCATTTAACCATTTAAATTGTTTCATTTGTTTCTTAGTAAAAGGAGGAAACTTCCCTGTTGTAAGATAACTTTCCATATCAACAAACCATGGTGTATCAGCTGAAATAAAAAATAATTGTTCATCTAGAAAGTTTTCCTTAACTAGATATTTCTCCCTTGTAATGGTTAATCTTGACAAGAAATCAGCTACCACATTAGATTTTCTTGGATTATCCACAATGGTAATATCAAATTATTGTAAAAGTAATAACCATATAATTATCCTACCTCCAACCACTTTGGTTTTTTCATTAAGTATCTAATTTTGAGTGATTTGTATGTACAAATATTTTGTACCTTGTAATATAATGTCGAACTTATTAATTACATAAATCATAGCAAGAAGTTCTTTTCGGTGGTGGTGTAATTTCTATAATGGGAGTAACATTATTACTAAGGTTGTAAATAACATGCATTTTCCTTCTTCATATTTATGTCCCAAAAATGCACCAATTGAGTTATTTGAGGCATTGTTTGGATGTGAAAAGTTTGTCCCAATTAGGTCCTCTTAATATTTGGGTCAGTGATTAATTTTTATTTAATCTCTTCAAAAGCATGTTGACATTTTTCATCCCAATGGAATTCACAATCCTTGGTAAGCAAACCAAACATGGGGGCAAAAATTTTACTATAATCTTTGATGAAGTTCCTATAGTATCCATCATGTCCTAAGAATGACTTGATATATGTGAGTGTGTTTGAGGAACAAGTAAGTCTGAAATAATCCTAATTTTATCTTGGTCAACTTCAATTCCTCTTTTTGAAATATGTGTCCTAGTATAATTCCCTCATCAACCATCATGAAGAATTTCTCATGAATAAGATAAAAATGGTGTTGTTCACATCTTGTTAATATTATGTCCAAATTTTTCAAGGCATCATCAAATGTTTCTCCATGCACGGTAAAATAATCCATGTATACTTCCACACAATCATTAGTTGGAGCTACAAAATTTCCTAATATAACCCTTTGGAAGGTTATTGAAGAATTAAATAGTCCAAATGGAAATACCCTATAGGAAAAGGCACCGCATGGATAATTAAAGTGATTTTTTCTTAATCTTGATAACCACCCCGATTTGATTATATCCACTAAAGCCATCCAGGAAGGAAAAGTATTGTTTACCTAAAATATTATCAAAAACTTGATCTATGAATGGTAAGGGAAAATAATATCTAAGTGTAGCTTTGTTCAATTCCCTATAATCAACACAAATTATCCATTTTCCATTCTTTTAGGCACAATCACAAGAGGAGACACCCACTAACTATCTAAGATGGGGTAGATAAAGCCTACTTGCAATAGATTTTCAATTTCCTGCTTGACTATGTCCCTCAAGGTTGGGTTGATCCTTCTCTGAGGTTTCCTAACTGGTTTAACATTTTCAGTATAAATGTGATGGGTACAAATACTTGGATGGATTCCTTTCATGTCTTTATAGTCCCAAGAAAAATATCTAGTATGACCTTTCAAGACATCAAACAATTTAGCTTCTTGATCATTTTCTAACCAGTTGTTAATGTTTAAAATTTTACCTAGTTGAATCTCAATTTGTTTGGTTCCAGTGTGTGATGAATTAATTTGTTGAAAAGGTTCCATTAGGTTTTTAGTGGACATGAATGTGGTAACAACATATGATATGCAACAATGTCTCTAAAGTTCCCTTGAGAAAGAATATTGGACAAAGGACAGTAGGTAGAGTTATGATACTTATCTTGTCATTGGTCAAACTCCTCATCATTGATGTTTTCCAAACATTCCTTACTATTCCCTCATATCTTTGAGACTAAAGCTACTTGATTCCATAGTTATTCCTTCCCCTCCCAAAGATAAATCACGTTCCTCTGGAGAGAAATTATTTACATCTGCATGGAAATGTTGTGGTTCTAGAGATAAGTACTGAGTGTTCTAGAACTAAGTCTGAAGGTTCTAAAACTCATTCCAAAGGTTCCGAAAGAAATTGGTGATCATTCAATGGATGATTAATCATATTCTCTACCTCTTGTACATGATCTTGCAATGTTATCATAGCCAAAGAAGACAAAATTTTTTTATTAGTATCAGGATCATCAACCCATAATTGTTCTTGATTATCAATAAAAGGTCATGCAGAAGGATATAGGGAAATTTTCTTAGAATTATTACCATTTGAGATAGTCATATCACCTGATCTGTAATCAATTAAGGAAGCAATTGTAGCTAACCATGGTCTTCCCAAAATAATGGGATAACCAAGTGTTTTACCTTTTGGCCGTAATATAAGGAAGTCCACTGGATACTCCCATGACTCCACCATAACTACCACATCTTCAATGATCCCTTCTGGTTTTTCTATTGATTGATCTGTCATCTACAATATGGTGCTAGTAGGTTATATACCTGTCAATGGTAATGTTTTCAAAGTGTCTACTATCATCACATTTATAGTTGCTCCCAAATCAACCAAAACATTATGTATATGTTTATTTCCTATAGAGATAGAAATAACAGGGTTTCAGGATCCCCATATTTGGGAAGTAAGAGTTTTCCTACTAATAAATCAACAAGTTTCCCATCTACCTTAATAGTCCTAGGTACTTGCTTCTTCCTTCTAGGTATTTTTAAACATAACATTTTGATTAATTTGTTTAATTCAGAATGTCCTTGATTTCTTGCAACAATGGTATTTCAATATTTAGTTTCCTTAATTCTGCACTAATTCAAATTCCTTGGTCTCAATAACTTCCTTAAATATTTCTAGAAATGGAGTTTCAGTAGAGTTATTATCTGGTTGCTTCTCTTTTATTTTTCATCCTCCTTAGGAATAACTGAACTAGGGGTTTCAGTTTCTTTTGTCATCTCAGTAATTATAATAGGTGGACTATTAATTATTTTTTCAGATCTTGTTTGAATATCCTTATAGTCCATGACATTAAGATCAACTAGTTTTTCTTGCTTTGTTCCATAGACAGGGGTTGTTTGTTTGTTTTTGGGATTATCCACTGGTTGTGTTGGTATCTATGTTTGAACCACATTTTTATTTTGTGAACCTTGTGTTGGAGAACCCATTATGGCCTGTTGATGTTGGTTGGGATATGTTTTCCCTTGAGCATAGTTATTAGGGTTCCACCTAGGTTGTGACCAAGTATAAGGGTTACTTTGACCAGACCATGGTTGTTGGTGTCCCTGAGCATACCAAGCTTATCCTTGCCCAATCTGGGGATTCCATGTTGGTTGAGGGGTCTAAGGTGGTTGTCCCCATTTTTGGTACTTTTTGAGCCACCCATGACATCATCAAGGGATTAGGAACATATCTTGGTATGAACTGCCCCTAGCTAGGTTGTCTTTGGAAAAAGTTTACTTCTTTTGTAGTGGATGAAGTGTTGGTTTGTTTAAGCTGATTTTTTATGAATGGAAGAAGAGAACAAACATTAACTTCATGTTCCCTAGATTCATAAATAAGACACATTTTTGTTTTATCAAAGGAAAATATCTTATTGCATGCTTCTTTCCACATCTAGGAAAATACATAGATAATGGTTCAGTATTAGCATTTGCTTTGGCTTGCAATCCATCCATGGTGGAAGTTAATTGAACTAGGATATCTGTTTTAAAGTTTTCTAGTTCATCCATAAGTTTTTCATGTCTTGATTTGCACTTTTCATAGTTTTTCCTTTCCTAGGTCCACCCCTTGTTCTTGAATAACTTCTACAAAGGTCTTTAATATCATTCATTCTTAATTGATTGATGTTTCCACCTCCCATTAAATTAAGGGCTTCCCTAGATTCATCATCCAGACCTTTAAGAAAAATAGTTTTTTTTTTCTTCTTGAAGTACAAATCCACACCTTTTACTTACAAAGAGGAATCTATCTAAATAATCTTCCATATTTTCATCCTCTTCCTGTTTGATCCTAAAAAATTATTCCTTCCTATTTCTCCCTCTACAATAGTCCTGATATTTTTCTAGGAAGGAATAGTTTCTATTTTCCCCAAGTGGTAATAGAATTGGATGTTAATCCCATAAACCACATCATTGCTACATCTTTTAGAGTAGATGGGAATAAATTGAGTTTTTGATTTTCTATTTTGTAGTCATAGGTCTGACACAATACTTTAAATTCAAACAAAAATTGGTCAGGGTCCTCAGATGACATCCCTCTAAATGTAGGAAAGTGTGTAGGTGAAATATTATTCATAGGTGTATCATCATCCTCTAACTGAATTGGATAAGTAAAGGTCCTATCAGGTTCTCTTTCAACTTCTCATGTCAATTTTTAGTATCTTCTAGATATTTTTCCCAATCAATGTGGTATGTGATCCACTTTGGCAAAGGTGAGAAGTTAGGAGTAGGAGGTTGAATACTCAGTTGAGAATCAAAACTTGTTCTAAGTGGGTCTTGGAATATAATCCTCCTCCTAAAATTTGGACTTCCTTCTAGTGATTGATCCAAAAATTTCAAAGGTGGAAGTTCTACTTCTTATCTAACAAGGGAAAATGGTGCTTCTAATTCCTACTCAACTTCCTTATTTGAACTAGAGGATGCTGATAATTCTTGTTGATATATTTTTGGGAAAATATACCCTTTTAGTCTCTTGGTCTACTCATAAATTTTATGATAATGAAGGGAAGATTTTTCAATTACTAGATCTATGTTTGTTGTTCTTGTTGACACCTAATTAGACAATTCTAACTAGTGGGTCCCTGAAAAATGGTGCAAAAATGATGGGTGTCATTATTCCCTTCATTTAATCAACTCTTGGTTGATTTCATATTCAAACCAGGGGTGTGTCGAAGCTATATGCAACAAGAAGAATCTTAGTGATCTAGTAATTAATTGTAGGTATTTATTATTTTTATTTTCTGGGGGGTTTTAAAGTGTCTTTAAGATTTCTTAGCCAAATTATTATTAAATCTAAACTATAAGAAACTTACTGAAATAAACAAACATTTCTGAAATAAATAAATCTTTCAAAATTGAATGTACTGCTGGAAATAAACACTCTTTGTAGAATGAAACAAATAGATGGAAAAAGATACGTTGCGAGAATTAAGCACATTGCTTGGAAGTAAACACACATTACATAATGAAACACATTTCTTGGAAATAAACACACATTTGAAAATGTTGTTAAAAATTCTTGCAAAGAAATAAGAGTTTAAGTTACTGACACCCTTGGGAACAATTACGTAGTGATTTTAGTGAAGAACCAAAATTACTTATAGAACTACTAGATAATAGATTTATACAAATTGCTTAAAGATATAAATACCAATAAAATAAAGGATCTTGTTTCTTAGAGGATTGGGCCCTTGCTTCACCTTAAATCAGGAGTTGACAAATTATGATACTCTCAAATTTAAAGGTTATCTTATTACTGAAATGTTGTGTCTTACAAAACTTGTATATGTATGTATATCTATATCATATCTCCTTTTTATTTGATCTATCTGCAGGTATTTATATATATTTCATCATCTGAAGATGCATTTATAATCATAAGTGTTTGATATATGTCTATCCATCTATAGGTTCTAGTGAAACAAAATAGTTCTCAAAGTAGATGTGAAATTTAGAAACCTTGCTAGACATACAATTGTTTTGTCTTACATAAGTATTTCTGGAGTGTGAAGAATAAAAAATTTGTCGAAGCTGTTCCTGATTGGAGGGCCAATTAATTTCTCTATCAGCATATTTTTCAAAATAAATAAATTCCCATTGATTCTAGAAATTTGGACAAGTTCCGGAACCAAAGGGAAACATTCCAGAACTAACTGCAAAAGTTCGGAGCTAAGCGTAAGAGTTCTAGAACTAAGTGTTGGAGTTCCGGAACTAAGTCGGAAGGTTCCAGAGCTAAGTGATAGATTCCCTTAGCTAAGTGATGGGGTTTTGGAACTAAGCATGAAGGTTCGAAGCTAAGCCTCATTGAAACTAATGTTCTCAAAAAGGTGCTAGTTGCTTCATACTTTTCTTATCTGAGAATGTGACTTGTTTTATTACAAAAATGAATTTCCACACACTTTGTTAGGAATTAAAAGTTTTTATACTTTAGAACTAAATAAAAAAAAAATGGACAATTACATCCTAACTAATACTAGATCAAACAAAAGCCAAAAATGCAATCAAACTCGAATAACAGGAGATTAAAATTAGATCATTTATAACACATTGATGATGCATATTTTGGCCTTATCAGTAACCATTTGTAAAAGGATGATATTAACACTAGGAGTGGGTGAAAAAATATAAGAATATCAATGGTAGCTATTGGAATGAATATAATAGGAGGTGTATTAGACATAATGCTAAGCTGGAGTGGGTGGTACACTAGGGGTAGGAACTTGCGAAGATCAAGGAACAATATGTAAAGGGGTATGAGGAGGGATACCTTAAATAGTGATGACTTGATGTTTATGTATGAATTTTGCACACTAGTGCATAGTAGATGGTGTAGATACCTAAAATATGCTTACGGTAGGATTTAATGCTAAGATTGCACTAATTATCCTTGTTCTTATCATTTCCATAATAATTATCACTTTTGAACTAATTAGTTAATTTCCTCTTCATATTCGTTAATTGATGACCTTACGTTAATTAATTAGCCTTCTTATCTTTAAGGATGCTGATTAACAACCTTTTTTAATTAATATCTACTTCTACTTGGGTTAATTAATTATGCTCACAACTCTAAATCAATAAATTACCATTTATTGGATCAAATTCTTCTCTTACATATCGCAAATCATACTAATTTTCCTCTATTTAGCTTCTATAAGCTTACCTCTACCTATTAAGTAATCACCTTTGATTAATTAAAACATTCCCCAACTCCCATGACTTACTAATGACTAATTAAACTCTTCTAAATCAATATTACCTTTTATAAAGCAACCTTATCCATTCATAATCTTGTTTTATATCTATCCCACATTCATCATTTTTAGCCTTGCCTCTTCGGAAAGATATATAAAGAACCCTCCTTCTTACCTTTCTTCTTGAACCATGCTTTGAATAGTGAAAAATATAAGCATTTTGATCTTGAGTCATTCTCCATTGTTGGAAATAGCTTCTCTATCTTGCATCCTTTCACTCAAAACCGAGTAATATGGGAAGATCCAAAATGGTCTTATAGCCATTCTTGGTGAGATTCCATTCTCAACCCTTGAGATAAAGTAACAATCCACTTTGATTTATTATTTTCTTCATAGCTTCATAGTTTAAGTTAGAAATCATAGAGAGTAGGAAATAGATTAGCATGTAGTTTCATTTATGCATTGAAGAAGCATTTCCTTTAAGCTCTTATCTTGATGGTTCATTATTTAATTAGCATTTTCTTTTGAAGCTATGTAGATATTAGTTTCAATTTATAGCTTAGTTAATTATACATGAGCACATATGGCATGCCCGATGGGACTTACTCCATTTTCCTTTACACTTAATTTCAAGTTTTTGTAGTTATGTTTCAATTTTGGTTACTAACCCTCTTTTGCACATGTTGATCTAACTTGTTTTTCTTAACTTGTTTTGTTGAGTTTGCATGTGTTGAGTCTTCCTTATAGGTATAAAGGAGGTAAAGTGCTATCAAAATTGGATCTTGATGGGAAAAATTCAATATTTCTCCATGTTTTCATTTTTAGAGCTTACTTTTTCATCATTCTACATGCTAGTTTTGTCAATTTCTTGAAAATCTTAAATTCTTGAGCATGTAGGTTAGTGTTTGATAGTTTTGAGTCTTATATTTACATATTAATGTGATTTTGTTCTTTTAAAATTGAATCTTGGTGAGAATATTTCAATATTCCTCCATGTTTTCATTTTTAGAGCTTACTTTTTCATCATTCTACATGCTAGTTTTGTCAATTTTTTGAAAATGTTAACTTTTTGATCGTGAATGCTAATGTTTGATAGCGTTGAGTCTTCTAATCATATATTAATGTAATGGGTTGTTGTAAAAATTGAACCTTGGTTGGAGGAATTTAACCCTTTTATAGATTGAGAGACATTTTTTGGACATATTTTGGGTACATGTTAAGTGCATACCCATGAGAATAAGAGCATATGCGTAACCCATCTTAGAAGGCCATAAATTTGCTCCCAAACTCAAAATTAATCCATTATTTATTCGTTGGAAAGTTATTTAAGTGAAATATGAAATGAAAACATAAATCTGTGATTTATACTTAGAGAAATTGTAGGTCTTCCCTTTATTATAAAAGCTGGTCATTTTCTAACATGTCTAATGTTTTGATGAATGTTGTATTTTCATGCTTTACTTGATTTAAACCAAAGATTGTTTATGTTATTCTCTTGCACCTTTTGGTGATATTTAGAATCAAAAACAACTTTGATCTCTATCTTTTAAACATTTGTATAAACTTGGAAATTGAATTATTCATTTTTCTTAAGGAATGTACTTTTACAAAGCATTTTTTTATGATGCTTTGATTGAATTTTTCCATTTCTATATAGTTGGGATAAATTTTGTGTATTCTTTTATCTTGCTCCTTAGGGTGATCTTGAGAATAAAATTTAATTTTAGTCTTCATTTTCTAACATTTGGTTAATTGGAAACTTCATCTTTGATTTTTGGCTTAAGGGAATGAACATTTATAAAGCTTTTTGTATGGTTCATTAATTACAAAACTTTCCTTTACTTTTTAGTTGGATTATTTGTTTTGTATGCTCTTATCTTGCATCCTTGGATGATCTTGAGAATAAAAATAAAATCTTAATCCTCTTTCAAATAATGTGATTTTCTTGGAGAACTATTAACACTTGAGTGTAGGACCTAAAAATGTTTTTCAAAGAAAGGAGTTTGAAAAAAAAAATTCTAACTACACTTGTGTTGTAGGTTGCCAAGTGACAAATGACTTAACCACATTAAGTTTAAAATATTTTTAAAAACACCACATTAAAAACACTTTATTTGCAGGTTCGGATAAGGGTACGCCCCATCCACTTAAAACTAGGACATAACCCCTTTGGCATAAGCCTTGAGCTACAACAATGGAGGTGGTCCTAGGAACACCAAAGTAGTCCACACAAGAGGGAAATTTTTGGAAGAAACGAGAAGTTCTCCACACACCTACTTGACTAGTATACACATGAGATTTAGTGTCAAAGTTATCTATATCATGACCCCAGTGAGAGTACACGATAGACGCATTTATCTCCCACTGTTATTGAAGGGGGTAAAGTAAAGACAAGATAATCCTTGAGAAACCTTGGCAAACACATCACTCTTAGATAAATTTTGTCACCTAATTTAGTGAATCACCTAGGAATCTATCTTTGACCAGGAGCCAACTTTGACCATTTCAAAACCAATTTGAGTTGAGAGCCATTATTCATCATGAAATGTGTGAAGCATTACTTTTTCTTAGTTTTTCACTCATCCTAAGGTGAGGAAAAACTCTATCAAAGTGAGGCTAATATTTTTCATCCTCACTTGTAATACTTCCTTTGCTTTCTTTTGACACTTTTTAATAAAAAAGAGTGACCACATGTGTATTGCCCAATTGATTGATTGTGTCATCACTTTTATGTCCATTTATGCTCATCCATGTTTGTGGATAGGTTGTTAAACATATAAATCATGTAGGAATGTTCTCATATCATTGGTAGCCATTTTGATCTTGATACCTACATCAAGACCATCATCATAGTTGGGATTGTTTCTTCACTAGAATCTCCTTTGAACTATTACGTTTTTGTATCATATCATCATAATTTTGATACTTACGTCTTGTTTCTTGCAAACTTAGCCTAAGTGTCTAGATTATAATGTTATACTACATGCACCTTAGCAATTCCTTGGTATACTCTAGCATTAGTTTTTTTCAAACATTACCTCGATTTCGAAAGGTGTTGTTACCTTTGTGCACATCATATCAATATTATTTTTATATTAATACCTTACTTTTCCATAAAGTTTGGTTAACATATCTTAGTGGTATTGTTGCATCGTTCATACTTGTAACTTCTAATTTTTGAGATATAGGTCTTGATTGGATTCAAGCTCTATTTTAGTATACTTTTTTGGGGATCATATCCACTTTTTGTTATTATTTATGTCTTGTTCATTTATTTGAACTTTACATAAGTGGTGACATTTTGTTGATCATCTTAAACGTCAAGATATCATCTAGAAATAACTTCGGAAGTAAGTTCATTGATTGATTGATTCAGAACAAACCTTGTGTGATTGTTTCTTGTGATTATTTTTCATTTTTACTTATCCATTTAGGATAATCACTTTCATCCATTGATTCTTCATTATTCTTTGGTCATTAAGTTTGCTTTGTGTTTTGAACTTGTGTGATTGTTCCTTGTGTTTATCCACCTTATAAACTCATTTCTAGGACAATTCTTTGGGTCTTTGATCATCTTGATATTATTTTTTTCCCTAAGTTCATGGTAATTTTTGAATATATCTTTCAAACCTTAGTAAAAACATTTCCTATTAAGAAAATTTTGCATCAATCGAACACTGGAAATCTTTCCTTTGTATCCTTTATGTTACTAAAATTTTAATCAATCCTTTTTACATTTACGCCTCCAAACTTGTTGTCCAAACCTTGTTAGATTAGCAATATTATGTCAACATAATGTATTTTTTCCTTTCCTTTGAAAAATCATGCAAGAATCCCCTATCTATTTGTAGAATGTCTAGTTGGTTGTAGTTATGCTACCTAAATTAACATGGAACTTCCTTCTATTTGAATGAGTTCAATCACACCATATAGGTATATGTATTTGGACTTAGTGAACACCAACCATAACTGATTATCACGGGGTTCCTTATACACACGACCATAAAGAATAAAAATTTAGGTGTTCACATCAAAATACTCCCATCATGACAAACCATGTTTGGTTCTTCATGCTAGAGAACCCATTTGGGTAACCCGTCCCCAACATTCATATCATAGCCGGTGGTATGGTTTGGATACTTTTTATCCAATTTATTATTCGGGTTCCCCCCACTCTTCTTCTTATTCTAATCTAAAAATTCCTCTACTTCCAAGGATTCCAATCCAAATATTTCCTCTGATTCTTTTGATTATTTGAATCCAAACTACTATTCAGATTCATCTAATTTGACTCGTAAGTCACGGTCCTCCCCTTCTTTGTAGGACCTCCTTTATCATACTTCTAATGTGATTCTTGAGTCCCCCCTTTTCTTTGCAAGACCTCCTTTATCATTCATCCGATTCGACTCCAAATTTTCTTTCCTCGCCTTCTTCGCATGGCCTTGTTTATAAAATATCTAATGTGATTATTCAATCATGGTCCTCCCCTTCTTCATAGGACCTCTTTTACTAGTCACCTCAATGAACCCTTCCTCATTTGAATAATCATGTGACTCAAATTCCTTCTATTCAATCATCTAATTCAACTCCTACGTCACAATATAGAATTTTAGGTACGAAATCCTCCTATTCCTCCTCCATGATGTCATCTTATAGGGAAACCTATACCAACCAATTCTAAATTCACATATTCTTCTACTCATGAGACATCTATCCCTAAGTCTACTTCATCTCTTGAGTCATCTTCTTCTATCAATCATCATCAAACATCTTCTAAGTATTCCACACCAGTTGGACCTTTTTCTTCCAATCAAACCCCTGTGGTCGATCAACAACCCATATCGATTGATTTCTTTCAGAATGAAGGAGCAATCATGGAATTTATAGGGCACACGAAGATATCCCTTTAACAAATTATGAGCAAGGATTCTCTTTAGACCTCAATGCATTCACATATTGTGGGGAAAATTTTGATTCCTTTTATCAAGAAATAGAGGAAGAGCCTAAGAGCATGCAACTTGATCCTCCTCTTATTCTTCCATCCTCACATTATTCATTCTATGATGAACTTCCTGGGTCTAGTATTGAGCCATGGCCCATCTTCTCATCACCCAATTCTTCTTTACATATCACAATTCCTCAATTGCAATCACACTTTGGGTCATCACCAAGTATCCCATCACCTTCTTCTATATATGGGCCACCTCCAAGTAGCCCTTCATCATCTACTTATGGGTCTCCTCTGGGTAGCCCATTACCTTCTATTCTAGGGCCATGTCTAACTATCCCCTTGTCTTCTATATATGGGACACCTCTGGGTAGCCCCTCATCTTCTATTCTTGGACCACCTCCTAGTAGCCCTTCTTCCTCTATATTGGGGCCACATCCAAGTAGCCTTCCATCTTAAATACATGACTCACCACCAGTAGCCCATATTATTCAATTCTTGGATTGTATCCTTTTCTTCCTTCATATTATTCTTCTACCAATGATTGTGTTAATCCTGTCGTCATTTCTCCCATCAATTATAAACATCCACATTCTTCTCCCACTTCTTGGAATCAGACAAGCCACGCATTAGCTTAGAATAAACCTAGATTTATCAAGCTAAGATAAAAACTCCAAAGAGCTCCAAAGCTCCCAACAACTCAAATAATTATAAAATTCAAAATCAAACGTGATTCTAGAATGCACACCAATGTACCCATCAAGTATGGTGCAAAGTGCAAAAACCTATGGATATGGAACTCAAACTCCCACATATGAAACCCATATTTCAAAACAAATCACAATCATTTGTTAAGTGTGAGCTCACCACAATCATAAAGATCGAGGATAATATTACACTTGATAAGAAAACACGCTTAGTCTCTTTTATCAAAGAAATCGTGAACATCATTTTTGGATCCTATCACACCGAGTGATGTGTTTCATTCTAATAACAATAAAAAAATCATAAAAGCAGTTTAAAAATACAAAAATGTGAAGACATTAAAACATTACAAAAACAAAATCAAAGGTACAGAGATCAAACATTGCGATCAGGTATTGCATACGCATGGATGTTCTTTCTTCCCTTTCTTTCATATTCCTCTACAATTCATCCACCATTTTTATCCCTTCGATGATATTTTGGTTAGATTATTTCATACACATTTTGTGACATTTATCTCTATGGTATCCATTTGACCTTGGTCTTTCATCACCTTGGTAAATTAAAGAATAAGTGACCTCTTAGAGATCCTATCACTATCTACATATAATAAACATGTTGGAAAAAAATTTGGGCATATTTGTTGACACTAACCAATGTCTTCATCACAATCACTTCCACATCCTTCCATCAAGCCATCGGTGGTTCTTATACCCTTTTCAAACAAGAGAGTTGAAATAAGTTTTCTGAAAGTAAAAGAATCAAAATCAATCAATCAAAAAGCAAAATCTAATAAAAAGCAAATTGATATATAACTCTCTCTTGGGGTATTTCCAATAATCTCTACTGGGGATATGGATGCTTGAATAGCAGTAAATAAATGTTGTGATTAGAATCAAATTCATCTCCTTCAGGGCTATGGATGTCTGGTTGGTATCGGAGCAATGTACGACTCTCCTTCCACAATCCATTCACAAATAACCTTTTAAACTAAATCATTCCTACACATTGGCTAGTGTATTCACTTGATGTATATCAACTCTTTCCTTCAAGTGATAATTAATTTCCATGTGCGAGAAAAGTGATCTCGATGAGTAAATAGGATTAGTATGTTACCAAGTGTTGTTTTTGGACCTTGTTCAAACTCTTTCTTTAGTGCATGTCTTGTCTCATGATTTTTGCCTTGGGTTAATCACTTTTTCATTAACTGCCTTCTAAATATTTTCATAACATCCCGTTTCTTCAAAAATCATTTAGAACATCCATCTATATAATATGTCCTCTTTACCATGTTTGCAGACACTTTTATCCCCTTTTAATAAGACAATTTTCTACTTCCTTTCTCTCATGTGTTTCTTGGCTAGCTTACGTTGGGGGAATCCTTGCTCCCTCATGATTGAACCTATTTTATAATGGCCTTGACCCCCCTTTAGTGCGTGATGTGTTTTCCTTTGAATACTCCCACCTAATTTTTGGGGTATTTTTACATCTTCACTTTCTTGTGCATACGTGTGGCATTTTTCCCTTATACATCCCTATTAGGAAATCATTTTTAGTGTTCACATATTGTTAGTGTTTTACCATGTGGTAAAATAATATTTACTTGTTAGTAATTAGTAAATGTTAGTAGGTTAATAGAATATATTGTTATAATAACAATATATTCCATAGTTATATGGTTGTACCGTAATATTAAAATGGGTTTGTAGTTCCTATTTTGTAGGAGGTAGTTTTCCTACCTCCATGGCTATTTAATAGCCTTTGTATTGCTTGTATTATCATGCTGAATATATTATTATACTTTGTTTTTACTTTCTCTGTGTTAATTCGGTTCTCTGGTGCACAGACTCAGACCAAATTTAAGATTTGGTATCAGAGCATTCTAATCCTCTCTCCGTGATGGTTTTTTTAGTGTAACCAAGGGAACAATGTTGTACTTGCTCATGTGTATGCAATTTATATTAAATTATTTTGGAAAAAAAAATTCCTACATTTTTTCTCCTATAACTTGGCCACATATTTAGTGTTGTGAGTTCATATCTCCAGCAGTCAAGAGAAGAATTTGGCCACGTATAAATTCTTGCAGCTATCAGAAGAAAATAAAACATGATTTTTTAGCTGGTGTGGGCGTCAAACTCAGTCAAGAACAACTTTTAGGTAACACAATCAAATCAAAAAAATTAGTACCATTGTGAAGCTCTAGAAATAAGATTTCTAACGCATTAAACGGTTTTCTAAATCAAAGATTTGGTTCTCAAGTTATGAACAAATCATTGTGGGTCTCTTCAACTCAAAATCAACATGAGTTACTTGCCTTCTCACAATGATTTCTAATTGGTTGATTATTTTATATTTTTGCAAAACTATAGTTGAAAAAAAAAAATCTATAGTTTTTGCTTAAATAATTGCAAATTGAGGGCAATTAATACATTTTTGCCAAATTAATATATTTTTGGTGTCAGTTTTCTAAAATATTGGTATTTTGGAATCCTCATTTCCTCTAATTCCAAAAGTAGTCACACAATTAATTTTCTCGCCATTTTGAGAAAACATTTAATCATTGTGTCAATTTTATTTAAATTAGGCCATTTTATGGGAAATTGTATCCTCAATATTGTTGTCAAAATTTCCCCGGGGTAAATTTCAATAACATGCATCGAGTTTTGCGGTTCAGGCAAGTAGTTTGATCCGAGAAAAATTCGTGAAAATTGGCTAAGTCTGCTCAAGGTCACCTTTGGGACAATTGGAGCGAGCGCACGTAGAAGGCACGGATCGGCCGAAATGCCTCCAGGCGGCCCAAACAGAAATGGGACATCTGCCGGGACAAAAGTACAGCGAGCACGAAATGCCGGTTCGACCTAGAGGAAAAATTGGCTAACTACTTGAGAGGGTCGCCTTTGGGACATTTGGGACAAAGAGCGCGAAGCGGCCAGCAGGCGGGAACAGGGCAAAATCAACACAAGCGATCCAGAAGCACTGATGGGACAAGCGGGTTGTGAAGTCTGAGCGAACCGCCGACAAGGTGAAAAAAGGTCGAGGTAGTCAAAGCATAGTGGGACATTTGGGACAAATGGGCGCTTGAAGCCTAGCGGTTTGCGCGAAATCAACACAAGGAGCACTAAGCATTTGGGACATCCGGGACGAAAAGACGCGAAAGGCGCGAAAGAGCCGGCAGGGCCGAGAACCAACCAAATCATGCCACGTGTCTCAAGGAGAAAATTCAAAAGTCAAAGGGGCAAGGTTTGAAGCGCTGGCCCGAGCCAATAGGAATTGGACACGTGTCCAATAGAGCAGTAAAGTGCGGAGCTCGGGGGAAGTTAGAGAATTTGGCCGAGTTCCCCAAAAAGGCTAAAAGTAAAGGAAGCCCCGCGCCCTGTCCTCCAACAAGATCATGCCACGTGTCATCCAAATGGCGGGAGCGCGGGAAAAGGGTGAAAAAGTCCCAAAATCATCAAAAAGTCAAAATTTCAAGGACGGACCTGCCGAAAAGATGGAGGAGAGAGAATTGCTCATCCAATCGGGCGTGCCACGTGTCATCCAAGTGGCGAGCGCGGGAAAGATTTCAAAACATCTTTTCACGTGTTTTGTGCCCTAAAACTTCAGGACCTCCATAACTTTCGATCAGAGCTCGGATTTGCGTTCCTTATATCAGCGGAAAGCTTATGAAATTCTCTACATGATTAAGGATCAATCTTGAGTTTTGGTGCATTCTGAAGAGAGAAAATCAAGAAACGGTGCTGATGCGTGATAATGGCAAGAAGCGGCGTTTCAACAGCTGACTGTTTTAATGCTAATAGGTCGCATTCTTCTTACGCACGGCCGAAGTGACATTTTAGTGGCCAAATTAATGCACATAGGTCACATCCTCCTCAAAAAAATCACTCAAAGTGACGGGGTATGGGTTGGTAAGATCCTCCATGTTGATTTAATGCATCTACGATCGATGAGGAATGGGCTTGCACGTTTTCCCATGTTTTGTCACAGGCTCGACCCATGCTGATGTAAAAGCAGATTTGGCTCATTTTGGAAAGAGTTGTTCATTCTTTTCTGCTCTGCCCTCCCTTCTTTTCTTCTCTAGGGTTGAAAATGGAGTTCGAGCCTCCTCCCTTGCTCTGTAATGGCGTTTTTGCCTCTTATTAATGGAATGATGTTCTGTGTAAACTTCAGGAGCAACAAAACATGTTTTGTGATGCATCTGTCCATCCTTGCTCATTTTTGCTTGTTCTCTTCTTGCCTCTCTTCATTGCAGGTATCTGTGCATGTTTGAATGTTCATTGCAGGTTTGGAGCTGTGTTCATGGAGTTTTGGGACATTTTCTGTGTGAAATCTATCCTTGGGCTGTGATGCATCTGTCCATCCTTCCCATTGCTCACCTCTCTTTGTCCATGGCGGTTTTGATAGATGTCCAACATCCTCCTTCTCTACGGTGTATCACCGTTTTAGTGTAGGCTTTTGTTATTTTTCCCTCTCTCTCTCTCTCTGTCTCCTTGGCATGGTTAGATTAGGATTAGATTAGCTTGCACCTTGCTTTGGAATAGCTTGTGGCGGGTAGTTTAGGAGCGGGAACCGACCTTCTCTGGAGATTCCTCTCTCGGTTTTACAAGTCCCATGCTTGAGAGAGGTTTCCATGTTGTGCAATCACTGCTTTGGATGCGAGTGATCAACCTAGAAGCTTTGATCTGCATCCGGGAGTCTTTGTGATTTTGCATCAACGGTTTTCACGCCGGTGGGACATCAGAAGTTAGAGTTTCATCTTTCGAGAGGTGTCTCATTATCAAATAGAAAATCTTAAGCCACCGTGCGACCCACTTGATTTGGCACTTGCCAGTGGGACCTTAGAGGTCTTTCACTTCATCTTTTGCGGGTTGATGTGTTCTGTGAAGATTTCAGCCTTTGGAGGCACTTGCAAACACATCGGCGACTCCATCGGTCAATGACCCATCTTTGAAGTTGCGAGACCTTCCTTTCCATTCATTTCCATCCATTTTCATCCATCTTTCTTTCCATCCCTTTCATTATTTTCCATTCCATGAAGTTGTGCAACCATGACTTCATTTCCATCATGGAACTCACATTTACAACAACAAGCGGTATTTTCCACTTCCAACATGTTTTACAAATCCTCCGAGATCAGCATGCATACTCATATGACAGCGGTGCAAAGTCGGTTTGGCTATGGAGCTTTCGAGAAGCAAGGGTGTGCATCAATGAAGACCATCAGATCCAAGATGCTGGTCATTGGAGAAAATCAAAAGATGGAGGTGGGGATGGTGCGATCATGGGCTCAAGCACACAAGATGAAAGCTTTTGGAATCGGTTATGGAGCACCCTGTCCATGGGTGGGACCTTTTCAAAGCATTCTGCCCTCGGGAGAAGCTGGACTTCATGATAAAGATGCTGCCCAACTTGCACAATGATGGACAGAGAGATAGAGGCCTACGAGACTTGTTGTTGAACAACCTTGTCAATGGGTAAGTTCTACACCATCATTTGGTTTTCTCTTTCCATTACTCAAGCAGCACCATCTCATTTAAACTCCCCATCTGCTGTCCCATGTGTTGAATCCATCCCTCCATCCCTAGTCTTCCACCTCATCTCGATTCTTCTTTCCTCTTCCCTTCCAAACAGTCATTCCCTCCACAAGAGCTAAGCAGAAATACCCCCTCCTCCGAAGAAACAAGAGGTCTCTTTGCCTCCACCACCACACAAAATTGTCAAATCGGTTGAGTTTCAACCTATCCCTCCTCTTGCATCCCCCGATTCCATGTGGGAAGAAGAAATTGAAAAAATCAGTCATCGAGAACAACAGAGGAAGAACCAAAAAAAAAAGAAATGACAGAGATGACCTAAAGGTTTGGGCTGCCAAATTTGGGATGACAAAGATCCCCTTGATGGTTAAGCCTACAGAAGAGGCTGAGGTTGAACAAATGGTGGTCAGGACTGATTTTGTTGCAGCAGAAGAAGAAGATCTTGCAGTCCCAACTTGTCCTCTAGAGCAGCAGATTGAAGAGTTTGACTTGACAAACTTCATGCTGGAGGAGGAGTTCAATCAAGAGCAAGATTGCCTTCAAACATTAGAGGAAGGAGAAGCTGCTCCAAATCCAAAAGAAGAGGAGCACAATCTAGTTTGTGGAGGAGAAAAGTGCAGATCAAAGGGTTTGAGCACAAAGCGAGGTTACGAGGAGAACCTTGGTTCTTCTTTCTACTTCACCTCTCTCAAGTTCTAGTGCTGAAAAGGAGTTTGATCTCTCAAACTCAATATTGGAGAGTGAAGGAAACCATGGTGGTCAAGTTGCGAGATCGAGAGGACACCATGGAGGAAGTTGAACACGAGCGGCGGGGACAGCAATGAGGCGGTTTACAGCCGATTTGGAGGAGGCTGTTTTGATGGAGAAGAACCGGTTGAGTTTTCACCATTCTCTCTTTCATCATCCACATTCCAAACACAAGAGTCTGCTTTATCATGAAGGAGAACATTCATTTGCAACTGACTGCATCTTATAACAGCTCTTTGGAATCAAAATGGAAGATTTAAATCTTCCATTTCTTCATTGGAGGAAGAGAAAGGACAAAAGGATTCCACCATTTCTTCCACATCATCCATTCAGGTGGGTCTACAAGAAGACTCCATTCTTGGAGTTGAAAATCAGAGCTATGGGCATATAAAGCGGATCAGACCTTGCCCGATTAGGTATTTGGCTTCATTGGAGCCAAAGGAGAAGCCTGACCGGTCATGCTTGCTTACGAGCATGAGGATGAGCTCAAAGTACCGAGGATCAGCTGCCATACCTCTCGATCCAAATGCGAGCAACTAAAAGAGGTATTGGATTTTTCGGTTGATACCTTGATGATTTGGATAGAAGACCGACTTCTTGTTGATTTTCCATCCATCAAACAGCCATGATCGGTGCGAATCAATTGCATGGCTGCCAATTTTGAAGAAAGGAAGCTATTTCTCACAACGATTTGCGGGGTTTGTTTAGCTTGCCTTTGCTTCGATTAGAAGTAGAAGTAGTAGGTTTGCTTTCAGCGAGAAGAAGTGCTTTTGTGCACACTCTGCATGTTCCATTTGGGGCATGTATGATTTTCATTTTGTACATAGTTTTGGTGTTGCTGGTTTTGCTCTCTTGCAGTTCCTTTCGGTGGTTTTGGTGAGAACAACTCCGTGTCAGGTGGGTTTCAAGTGGCTCGGAGGAAGTTTTCAAAGTTTAGATCAGTTTTCGAGGCCTACTCATGACTCCATGCCCAATGGATTGCTTGAGCAACTAGTCTTTTCATCTAGTAGGCGAGATGACCCCCCTTTGAGTCGCCAAAGCATTTATCAAAATTTCACCCCCGGGGTAATTTTGATAACATGCATCGAGAATATTCAAGTCAGGCAATTGATTGATTCGAGAAAATTCATGAAAATTAGCTAAGTCCTACTCAAGGTCGCCTTTGGGATAATTAAGCGAACGTCGCGAGAAGGTGCGGATCGGCGAAATGCCTCGGGGTGCGGTGAAAAAGAAATGGGACATCGGGACAAAAAGCGGCGGCGTGAAATGCCGGTTCGACCTAGAGGAAAAATTGGCTAACAAATACCGGCCGAGAGGGTCGCCTTTGGGACATTTGGGACAAAAGAGGCGCGAGCCGGCTTGAGCAACCGGGCAAAATCATCACAAAGCTAAGATCCAGAAACACAATGGGACAAGCGGGCCGTGAGTGCTGTGAACCGGCGGCCTAAAGGTGAGGAAAAGGTCGAGGCGAGTCAAAGCATAGTGGGACATTTGGGACAAATGAGAGCGAATGTCGGGCCAGTTGAAATCAGCGTGAAATCAACACAAGGAGCACTAAGCATTTGGGACATGGGGACGAAAAACGCGAAAAGGCGCGAAAAAGGCGGCGAGGCGAGAACCAACCAAATCATGCCACATGTCTCAAGGAGAAAATTCAAAAGTCAAAGGGGCAAGGTTTGAAGCTGGCCCGAGCCAATAGGAATTGGACACGTGTCAATAGAGCGATAAAGTCCGGAGCTCGGGGGGAAGTTAGAGAATTTGGCGAGTTCCCAAAAAGGCTAAAAGTAAAGGAAGCCCCGCGCCCTGTCCTCAACAAGATCATGCCACGTGTCATCGAAAATGGAGGAGCGCGGGAAAAAGGTGAAAAAGTCCCAAAATCATCAAAAGTCAAAATTTCAAAAGAAACCCCTTAGAAAAGATGGAGAGAGAGAGAATTGCTCGTCCAATCGGAGCGTGCCACGTGTCATCAAGTGGCGCAGAGTGCGGGAAAGATTTCAAAACACGTTTTCACTTTGTTTTGTGCCCTAAAACTTCAGACCTCCATAACTTTCGATCCAGAGCTCGGATTTGCACGTTCCTTATATCAACGGAAAGCTTATGAAATTCTCTACATGATTCTAGGATCAATCTCGAGTTTTGGTGCAGTCTGAAGAGAGAAAATCGAGAAACGGCGCTGATGCGTGATAATGGCCAGAAGCGACGTTTCAACAACCTGTTTTAATGCTAATGGGTCGCATTCTTCTTCTGCACGGCCAGAAGTGACATTTTAGTGGCCAAATTAATGCACATGGGTCGCATCCTCCTCAAAAAAATCACTCAAAGTGACAGGGTATGGGTTGGTAAGATCCTCCATGCTGATTTAATGCATCTGATCCCAATGAGGAATGGGCTTGCATGTTTTCCCACGTTTACATCCCACAGGCTCGACCCATGCGATGTAAAAGCAGATTTGGCTCATTTTGGAAAAAGAGTTGTTCATTCTTTACGCTCTGCCCTCCCTTCTTTTCTTCTCTAGGGTTGAAAATGGAGTTGAGCCTCCTCCCTTGCTCTGTAATGGCGTTTTTGCCTCTTATTAATGGAATGATGTTCGTGTGCAAACTTACGGAGCAACAAAGCGTGTTTTGTGATGCATCTCTCCATCCTTCCTCATTTTTGCTTATTCTCTTCTTGCCTCTCTTCATTGCGGAGGTATTTGTGCATGTTTGAATGTTCATTGCGGGTTTGGAGCTTTGTTTATGGAGTTTTGGGACATTTTACGTGTGAAATCTATCCTTGGGCTGTGATGCATCATCCATCCTTCCCATTGCTCACCTCTCTTTGTCCCATGCATGGTTTTGATAGATGTCCAACATCCTCCTTCTCACGGTGTATCACCGTTTTAGTGTAGGCTTTTTTTGTTTTCCCTTCTCTCTCTCTCTGTCTCCTTGGCATGGTTAGATTAGGATTAGATTAGCTTGCTGCACTTTGGAATAGCTTGTGGCGGGTAGTTTAGGAGCGAGGAACCAGACCTTCTCTGGAGATTCCTCTCTCGGTTTTACAAGTCCCATGCTTGGAGAGAGGTTTCCATGTTGTGCAATCACTGCTTTGGATGCTGAGTGATCAACCTAGAAGCGATCTGCATCCGGGGGTCTTTGTGATTTTGCATCAAGTTTTTGGCACGCCCAGTGGGACATCACAGAAGTTAGAGTTTCATCTTTCAGAGGTGTCTCATTATCAAATAGAAAATCTTAAGCCACCGTGCGACCACTAACAGTTTTGGCACGCCCGGTGGGACCTTAGAGGTCTTTCACTTCATCTTTTGCAGGTTGATGTGTTCCTGTGAAGATTTCAGCCTTTGGAGGCACTTGCAAACACATCGGCGACTCCATCGGTCAACAACCCATCTTTGAAGTTGCAGACCTTCCTTTCCATTCATTTCCATCCATTTTTCATCCATCTTTCTTTCCATCCCTTTCATTCTTTTCCATTCCATGAAGTTGTGCAATCATGACTTCATTTCCATCATGGAACTCACATTTACAACAACAGCAGTATTTTCCACTTCAACATGTTTTACAAATCCTCCGAGATCAGCATGCATACTCATATGAACAGCGGTGCCAAAGTCGGTTTGGCTATGGAGCTTTCAAGAGCAAGGAGTGTGCATCAATGAAGACCATCGAGATCAAGATGCTTTGGTGTTGGAGAAAATCAAAAGATGGAGGTGGGGATGGTGCAGATCCAGGCTCAAGCACAAATGAAAGATTTTGGAATCGGTTATGGAGCACCTCCTTGTCCATGGGCGGGACCTTTTCAAGGCACTTCTGACCCTCGGGAGAAGCTGGACTTCATGATAAAGATGCTGCCCCAACTTGCACAATGGACGGCGAGAGATAGAGGCCTACTGAGACTTGTTGTTGAACAACCTTGTCAATGGGTAAGTTCTACACCATCATCTGGTTTTCTCTTTCCATTACTCAAGCAACACCATCTCATTTAAACTCCCCATCTGCTGTCCCATGTGTTGAATCCATCCCTCCATCCCTCGAGTCTTCCACCTCATCTCGATTCTTCTTTCCTCTTCCCTTCAAGCAGTCATTCCCTCCACAAGAGCTAACGAAATACCCCTCCTCCAAAGAAACAAGAGGTCTCACTTTGCCTCCACCACCACACAAAATTGTCAAATCGGTTGAGTTTCAACCTATCCCTCCTCTTGCATCCCCAATTCCATGTGGGGAAGAAGAAATTGAAAAAATCAGTCATCAAGAACAACAAGAGGAAGAACCAAAAAGAAAAGAAATGACAGACAGCTTGAAGGTTTGGGCTGCCAAATTTGGGATGACAAAGATCCCCTTGATGGTTAAGCCTACAGAAGAGGCTGAGGTTGAACAAATGGTGGTTAGGACTGATTTGGTTGCAGCAGAAGAAGAAGATCTTGCAGTCCCAACTTGTCCTCTAGAGTAGCAGATTGAAGAGTTTGACTTGACAAACTTCATCTTTGGAGGAGGAGTTCAATCAAGAGCAAGATTCTGCCTTCAAACATTAGAGGAAGGAGAAGCGCTCCAAATCCAAAAGAAGAGGAGCACAATCTATTTGTGGAGGAGAAAAGTGCAGATCTAAAGGGTTTGAGCACAAAGCGAGGTTACAGGAGAACCTTTAGTTCTTCTTTCTACTTCACCTCTCTCAAGTTCAGTCTTTGAAAAGGAGTTTGATCTCTCAAACTCAATATTGGAAAGTGAAGGAAACCATGGTGGTCAAGTTGCAGATCAAGAGGACACCATGGAGGAAGTTGAACACGAGCGGCGGGACAGCAATAGGCGGTTTACTGTCGGATTTGGAGGAGGCTGTTTTGATGGAGAAGAACCGGTTGAGTTTTCACCATTCTCTCTTTCATCATCCACATTCCAAACACAAGAGTGCTGTGTCATGAAGGAGAACATTCATTTGCAATGCACTGCATCTTATAACAGCTCTTTGGAATCAAAATCGGAAGATTTAAATCTTTTGTTCTTCATTGGAGGAAGAGAAAGGACAAAAGGATTCCACCATTTCTTCCACATCATCCATTCGGAGGGTCTACAAGAAGACTCCATTCTTGGAGTTGAAAATCGAGCTATGGGCATATCAAGCGGATCGAGACCTTGCCCTAATTAGGTATTTGGCTTCATTGGAGCCAAAGGAGAAGCCTGACCGGTCATGCTTGCTTACGAGGCATGAGGATGAGCTATAAAGTACCAAGGATCAGCTGCCATACCTCTGATCAAATGCGAGCAACTAAAAGAGGTATTGGATTTTTAGTTGATACCTTGATGATTTGGATAGAAGACCAGCTTCTTGTTGATTTTCCATCCATCAAACAACCATGATCGAGTGCGAATCAATTGCATGGCTGCAATTTTGAAGAAAGGAAGCTATTTCTCACAACGATTGCGGGGTTTGTTTAGCTTGCCTTTGCTTCCGATTAGAAGTAAGTAGCGAGGTTTGCTTTCAGCGTAGAAGAAGTGCTTTGCACACTCTGCATGTTCCATTTGGGGCATGTATGATTTTCGATTTTGTACATAGTTTTGGTGTTGCTGGTTTTGCTCTGGCACAGTTCATTTCAGTGGTTTTGGTGAGAACAACTCCATGCCCGGTGGTTTCTAAGTGGCTCAGAAGGAAGTTTTCAAAGTTCAGATCAGTTTTCAGGCCTACTCATGACTCCATGCCCAATGGATTGCTTCAGGCAACTGGTCTTTTCATCTAGCAGGTAGATGACCCCGCTGAGTCGCCAAACTGTTGTCAAAATTTCCCCCCCAGGGTAATTTTGATAACATGCATCGAGAATATTTCCGAGGCACATTGATTCTAGGAAAACATAGTTTGATCCGGGAAAATTCGTGAAAATTGGCTAAGTCCTACTCAAAAAAAGGTCGCTTTGGGATAATTGGAGCTAAGAGTCACGAGCAATTGGGAGGACAAAAAGGCGCGGATCGGCGAAATGCCTCCAGTGGTGCCCAAACAAAATGGGACATGCACGGGACAAAGTACGCGCGGCGTGAAATGCCGGTTTGACCTAGAGGAAAAATTGGCTAACTGCTGAGAGGGTCACCTTTGGGACATTTGGGACAAAAAGGCGCGAACCGGCCCGGCCAAGGCAAAATCAACACAAGCAGTCCAAAACACAATGGGACAATGCAGACGGGCGTTGGTGGCGCGAAGTACTGGCGGCGGGATGAGCAAAGGCGAAAAAAGGTCGAGGCGGTCCAAAGCATAGTGGGACATTTGGGACAAATGGACGTGAGCCGGCCGGTTCGTGCGAAATCAACACAAGGAGCACTAAGCATTTGGGAAATGCTGGGACGAAAAGACGTGGAGGCGCGAAAGAGCGGCGGGGCCGAGAAGCAACCGAGATCACGCCACGTGTCTCAAGGAGAAAATTCAAAAGTCAAAGGGGCAAGGTTTGAAGCACTTGGCCCAAGCCAATAGGAATTGGACACGTGTCAATAGAGTAGTAAATTGCGGAGCTCGGGGGAAGTTAGAGAATTTGGTGAGTTCCCAAAAAGGCTAAAAGTAAAGGAAGCCTCGCGCTCTGTCCTCCAACAAGATCATGCCACGTGTCATCCAAATGGCGGGAGGAGCGCGGGAAAAGGGTGAAAAAGTCCCAAAATCATCAAAAATTCAAAATTTCAAAGGAAAGCTCACCGAAAAGATGGAGGAGAGAGAATTGCTAGTCAATCGGAGCGTGCCACGTGTCATCCAAGTGGCGAGGCGTGAAAGATTTCAAAACACGTTTTCACTGTTTGTGCCCTAAAACTTGAGACCTCCATAACTTTCGATCCAGGGCTCGGATTTGCACGTTCTTATATCAACGGAAAGGTTATGAAATTCTCTACATGATTTTGGGATCAATCTCGAGTTTTGGTGCAGTATGAAGAGAGAAAATTGAGAAAGCGGGCTGATGCGTGATAATGGCAAAAGCGACATTTCAATGACTGTTTTAATGCTAATGGGTCGCATTCTTCTTCGCGGCGAAGTGACATTTTAGTGGCCAAATTAATGCACATGGGTCACATCCTCCTCAAAATAATCACTCAAAGTGACAGGGTATGGGTTGGTAAGATCCTCCATGCTGATTTAATGCATCTACAGTCAATGAGGAATGGGCTTGCACGTTTTCCCACGTTTGTCCCAGGCTCGACCCATGCAATGTAAAAGCAGATTTGGCTCATTTTGGAAAGAGTTGTTCATTCTTTCTGCTCTGCCCTCCCTTCTTTTCTTCTCTAGGGTTGAAAATGGAGTTCGAGCCTCCTCCCTTGCTCTGTAATGGCATTTTTCCTCTTATTAATGGAATGATGTTCTGTGCAAACTTCCGGAGCAACAAACGTGTTTTGTGATGCATCTCTCCATCCTTCCTCATTTTTGCTTATTCTCTTCTTGCCTCTCTTCATTGCGGTATTTGTGCATGTTTGAATGTTCATTGCGAGGTTTGAGGCTGTGTTCATGGAGTTTTGGGACATTTTACGTGTGAAATCTATCCTTGGGCTGTGATGCATCTGTCCATCCTTCTCATTGCTCACCTCTCTTTGTCCCATGGCAGTTTTGATAGATGTCCAACATCCTCCTTCTACAGTGTATCACCGTTTTAGTGTAGGCTTTTGCTGTTTTTCCCTTCTCTCTCTCTCTCTGTCTCCTTGGCATGGTTAGATTAGGATTAGATTAGCTTGCAGCCTGTGCTGGAATAGCTTGTGGCGGGTAGTTTAGGAGCGAGGAACCACCTTCTCTGGAGATTCCTCTCGCAGTTTTACAAGTCCCACGCTTGGAGAGAGGTTTCCATGTTATGCAATCACTGCTTTGGATGCTGAGTGATCAACCTAGAAGCCTTATCTGCATCCGGTGGTGCTGTGATTTTGCATCAACAATAACTTTTACATGGTATCTTAAAATCGAGCACCTTTTTTTACTCCCATCACCTCATCTCTTACCATGACCCATGTATTTTATTATCTTCCCTCTCTCTCATCCATAAAATTTTTGGCTCGATTTACCCTTTAGAAACTCCTCTTCCTCAATAGTTAATTTACACTTCTTTCACCACCCTTCATGTTTCATCCATTCCCATGCCAATCATTTCTACCCCTTCTTCATTTTCAAAAATTCATTACCATTGGTGATTACTATAATAAATACCCTTTCATCACCCATCCAATTGACTACAGTAATGATAGTACCTATGAAATCCCTTGATTAGTTAGTATGTTCTTCTTCTACTCCTACATGGATAAGTGGAACAACCCAAAAGTAGAAGAAGAAGAAACCTATCGACGATGATGTTGATCTTAGTATCTCAGATCTGACTCCTTGACACAAAGCAAAGAGAACAAGGTTTATTTCTCACCTTTTGATCAATCAAACAAGGGAAAGTTTTGTTGAAATAAAAACCCCAACTTTTGGCAAGTCAAAATCTTGTGTAGCATAATATCAAATTTCTAGGTTCTCTCTAGGGAAGGCTATGCATGAGGGTGACAAGCAATATGTGTAAGGCATTTGCTCTCGGTAACCTCATAAAAAAATTTGATAAATAAAAGATCACCAAGGATGAGCTATATAATAATGTAGAATATTTTAAATCCATCTTACACAAGATCACTTATCCATCCCCTTTAACTACTCTCACAATATCTACAAGTTTTGATGTAAATTCCTTCTCCATAGTCGAGAATATTGGACAACAATATCGAGCATTCAAGTCTTGGATTGAAATATAGGTTGAGAAGGGAGAACAATTGATAAAGGATGTTATCACTTTGTATAATGAACTCAAACTGAAGAAGGATACAATTACTAAGATGTATGGTATTCTCATAGAGGAATATAACAATCTAGAACTCACATTGGAGGCATGGAAGTAAGTTAGAGATGTCAAATTTGATATAATATTAGGAGAAGGGACCATTAAGGATTATTAAAAACTATTTGAGTATAATGAATCCATAGATTCCCATTTCTAGATGTTGTAAGATTCCATGCCAAAAAAATTCGAGGCAGAAGCGAGCTTTGATGACCTCAATGATATCATAGATGAGTTTGACATCATTCATTGCAGATTCCTGAATGAATATCTTGATGTGCTTTGAGAAGATCAAATTGTTGTTAATTTCAAGAGTATAGTTAATAATGATAATGAGGTAATAACATATTTTTGTTTTGACTCCATTCACAAGATGGTATTGTACTAGAATTTCTTGAGCCAACTTAGGAAAAACATAAATCAAACCAAGAAGTTACCTAGAAAATTGAGCAAGGAATAGTTGAATCCACCAAGTTCCTCAACCTTTATGTGTATAGATCTGATGATAAGGAAGTACAAGAAACCATCAAACAATTTCCTTATTATAGGCACAAGGTAGCTAGTAAAGAGGAAGGACAAACCAACACAAAGCGGTAAAAATGTGGGGCCATCCCTAGTTAAGATTTGCTGCCATTTTTGCATAGTCTCAGTCCACGATCCATCATCGAGTTGCAAGTTTGACCTAGTCAATTTTTATAACCACTTGATTATTTTTGTGGGAGACTTTTTCTCGAGTTGTAAATGCATCCTATTTTTAGTATGTAAGAATCAAGAAGATTAGCTATAATTGCTGAATCTTATTAATCTATAAATAGGAGGATGCATTATGAAGTAGAAGATTTTTTTAATCATTTTTATAAGGAGGTTATGTCATTTTAAGTATTTAAATATAGAATTTAGCCTCAATACTATATACATAACTAATATTTTTCTTCATTCACTTTAATGTGTTGTGTATTTCAATGGTTCATTTTATACTTGTGAATGTTTCTTTCCTAGTATGTGGTGATCTATTTTACCTTCACATTAAGTTATATTTTCTTTAACAAAATTACAATTTGTGATTAGTGATACTTATTTTCTACGATTGGATTCAAATAGATCCATTTTTTTATTATTAAGTTTTACCTTCATAAAGATTATTTATTAAAGAGAAGGAAAAGAAATTTTTGTATATTGTTATTATTTTGTTAAGTATTTTGTGCTTATGGAATCTGATCTTTATCTCCTTAAGCTATTGGTGCATCACCATTTTCCCAATTATTAACAATTAACCACCTCCCTTTTTCCTCAAAAAGTAGTTATTATAGTTTATTTTTAGCACTTTATGTTTTGTATTCTAATCTTATACTAGATTCACGTAGTTTAGAAGGAATTCAGCCTTTTCTAAATGTTCATCCTAAAGAGCCAAGGTCCCACACCTTGGGGATGTTCCCAAGTTACACGGGATCATCTAAAGATTATATGGGTGTGCGATCCAACCGACAACAAGCATAATCTAAGAAAGAAACATGAAATTATCTAAGATGTTCTTGTGGATCTTCCTTACCATTGAAAAGTGGAATTTTAGGTGAAATAAAACTAAGAGGAAGAGGATAAGATGCAACCTTAGGTGTGAGAGGATTGTGTAGAAGAAGTGAGGAATCCATAGAAGAAGAGGAGGTAGTGGCACCCCATTGTAATTGAAGAACTTGGGATTATAGATCACACACCAATGATTATAAGGCATGCGTGATGGAAGAATAATTTTCTTAGATATGAGAGATAAGAGGATAATAAAGATGAGTAGTAGACATAGAAATGGAGACATTAATACTCAAGGTTTCCATACAGGTGGGGGAAGTGATGGGAATGAAATATGCAAGAAATATGAAGGTGACATCATGAGGAGTAGTAAAATTTTGGATCCATTATGATTCCTTAGTAGTGGAATATAAGAAAATATCCAAATTATGAAGGTTGGTATATATGTATGCATTTAGATCATTTGAATATTTAGTAGTAAATGCATAAGAAGTATCTTAAACCATGATGTGAAATAATAAATAATCATTAGAAACCATAGAATAAATATGCAAGATAGTAGAAGATGGATCTAATGCCCAATAGAAAAATGTGAGGTTCACCAAATGATTTAACCTAAATGGTTAATCTTATAGGGGTAATAATTGATGGTAGATTATCCTAATCAATTAGTTTCTAAGGATAATTACATCAATATCAAGAATAATCATTGAAAAATATAAATAATGATATAAAATATAACAAATCACTAATAATGAGAGATAATAGGACTTCTATGATATCCTCAACTATATGGTGATTTGGGCTGATCTAATGATTGGAAAAGGAAAGAAATGATGTAACAAAGTTTCACCATTGAAATTATGTCTTGAGTAGCTACTTAGACCAAAACATATGGTATGGACCAAATATATCCACCTTTCTATACGACCTTGTCCCCATACACTTTCAACTCCCACAATTTTCTAGGTCTTTACATTGCTTCTTGATCATATATTATCTATAATTTGGACCTTAAACATTGTGTGATGCTCATTGTGTAGCTGATTAAAATTTCAAAACTATAAATGGTGAAAGATTCATGCAAAAAAAACATTATTTGGGTTTTGGGCACCCTTGTACATCACTTGACATCACCACTACTCGAAATATGGATCAAAATACATGTTATTATTACCTAACATGTGATATATAGAATGCATGTAACCATATCCATAATCATGACCTTTCAACAATGCAATTGTACTTGAACTTTTCCTATCTTGAATTTTGATGATATTCCATTTTTGTTGCAAATGTGAGTGGGTGACATTCGAATGAGTATGAAAATTATATGAAGCTCAAAAGAGACTTGGAATAAATTTTCTTGTGATTGTTTCTTAAACTCGTAGTGATTGTTGATTGGAATGCCTCATCTAATGAGAGATGAATAAATTTCTTATATATGTGTTTTACATTTGGAAATATTGGATAAGGCCAACTAAAAGTGTGCCAAAGGATTAAAATAAGAAAAAAATCATTAGAGTAAGATGGGCCAAAATAGATAGGTTGGCCCACAACATATAGATGTTCTGAGACCTTTTCGTGTGCTATGGTTATAAGTGCATGCATGATTAATATGAAAGGTAGAATTGTAATCTATGAGGGTATATCATAATTTGATGGATTAATATGACCATTATGCAAATAAATAGGTTGTGTGTGTAAAAAAAAATGGGTGGGATGTAGCTAGGGATAGTATAATTGGCCAAATTGATAAAGTGTGGGCTAGTGGAAGAGTTTTGTACACTTTGTGTTGGTGCAAAACATGAAGTACTAACACGAGTGTCTACATACTCACAAATAACTACTTCTAATATTGTACAATGCATCATGTATTATTGGTTATCATTAATTTATGAAACGTATTACATGTTATGTCTTGGCATGTTGTGTTATATATCAAAACACATCTATATGCATGCTAAACTTTAAATAAGTTAATCATAAGAACCTAACACCAAGTAGATCCTAACTTATTTAAATTAAAAAATACATCATGATAAAGTAGAAAAAGGAAGCTAGTTAAACCACAAAATATGAATCTATACTAAGTGCAAACCTCCTTTTGATCTTTGGATGTGCTTTGGATGTAGGTACTTCCTTAGTGAGCCGAACGTAGACCACACACGATCAAGGATTTCTCAAGCAAAGAGGAATATATCTCATCAAGTATGGCTTGATTGTCATTTTGATTCTTCTCTTACTACTCTTTAGCAAGTAGAAAGAGGGGATATTTAACAATCCTTCTAATAACATGAAATTTTCTTCTCAAGTATAATTTCTATTAAGGACATGGTGTAAGGTATGTCATGGTTTATTAGGATTCTTATATAGCTTTCCATTTTGGGAGAATCTTATAACCTAGTGAATGTGGGATAAAGTGAAAGTAGAATTAGAAAGGCATAAATATTATTCAAAGAGATTTAATTAGAGATTATCAACTCATGGGAGTTTGGGAAGGTTTAATTAATCAATTAGGATTAATTAATAGGCCAAGTTAAGCTTATAGAATCCATTTGGAGATGATTTGGAGGAAATTAGTAGAATTTGAAGGGTTTGACAGGGGAGATATTGATTAAATGTGAGATTGAAATATTAATTAATTAATAATATATAATTAATTAATTAAAAGAGGGATTTTAACTAATGAAATGAGGTTAATTTCCATCCAGGGTGATGGAGGAGGCTAGTTAATTAATGAAGTATTGTTAATTGATCGAGATGAAGGTGAATGTTAGCTAATTAGTAGAAAATAACTAATTATAAATAAATGACAATAAAAAGATAGTGCAATGTTAGTATTAAAATTATGTAGTTTAAATTAGGCGTCTATATTTTCCCCTCTTGATATGGATTAGCGCTAATGACACCATTTCAAAGATAGTACACAATTTTATTTTTATGGGTATAATTAAAATTAGTAGGATGGATGATTCCACATCGAGTGTTCATGGGGTCATGAAAATGTCGATTGATGCTCGAAAAGAATAAGAGAACGACCACGATGATATAAAAGTGCCTCACATCGGCCGAGATTTGAATGTGCCTTGGTTGGCCTACTATTTAATTTAATAGATTTTGGAGCCCTTGCACAATAAGGATTATAGAAGGGATGGAAGGAGGCTAAAGAGATATGTTATTGTGAGAAATTTGTCTCAAAAGAAATAGAAAGGGTTAGTAAGAAGGAAGGTTAGTTAGAATGGTAAAAATAGAGAGGATGAATGGAAATATTGTATCATAGTGTACACACCTTCCTAGCTCTAAAGTACATTTTTATTTGATGTAAGCATACAAAAAGGGTAAAATTACATGAAAATACATAATATTGATTTTTGTTCTATGCTAAAGGGATGACTCAAAGAAAATACATAAGCAATGCAATACGAGAAAGTAAACAAATAACAAAACAAACAAACAATCAAGCAAAATCAAATACACTTAAATAATAAATGTTTAATACACTTATCGAACTTCAGTGCCTAAATGTTCAAGTTATACTAAAAGGTCTAAAAAATTTCCCCAAGCAAGGATACATGTGAAGGATTGGATATAGGACTTAGAAGTCTCACGAAAAAGAAAACATGTACTATGAAACTTCCCCGATAAATTATATATTTAGGGAAGATAGAAATATCAAGTTGTTATCATGCAAATGTGTTCATAAAAAGTTCAAATTTTCAAGCATGACAATTGACCCAAATTTGAAAACTTTTCTCCTAAGTATTTTCAAACCCCCTCCCCTGGTTAGTTTTGCTTTTTGTATCATGCTCATCCTAAAATTGTATGTGATCCCCATTTTCTAAACAATCTTTTCCTAATGTTTTAAATGAGGCAACAAGCTCATTCATATCATACTGATAATGTGCTTCCAATGGATAGTTCTTCAATAATCTTGGAAAGGAAAATTTTCACCTTTTTGGGACTAATGTTCATCCTATAGGAATGATCTGAAATACAAAACTCATTTGGATGTGGTATTTAAGAGATATGAACATGTTGGAAGTGATTAAGGAAACTATAGGGAAGGTTTAAAGGTTCAAGGACAATCTGCGTGTAACAACGGGTTTCTAACATGTAAGGAGTGTGTAGCTGAAATTGGAGCACTGGAATTCACTAAATGATTAGAGGAGCTCTATAAGGAGTTAAGAGTCAAAAATATTCATTATAAATCTGGTTGAACCTCTACATGATGTAAGTTTCAATTTTTTTACAAGATTTGAGTATCTATCAAGACATTTTATTCTTTGTAGACGCACCCTAGTGTCCTGGGAAAAATATCCATTTAGGGAAGTTACATATTGAATTAAGGATTTAAACCCACTCCATTTTTCTAGGAAGGATTTAGGGAGTCAAAATAATATAATACCGCATCAAAAATACCTCCTATAGGTCTAACAATGTCACCGACAAGTTCTCTCGCAAAGTACATTTATCATACTTGGTCATTTTTGGGTAAGGACACTTGTCACCTCAGGGTTGAGGTGAATTTTTGTGTCCCTCTTGTCCCTATTCCCAAGGGGATATAAGGGATACAAAAAAATTTCCCTCCTCATCCCTTCCTCTCGATTATCCACATGGCTAAGTCTAGCACTCTGGAGGGATTAGATGGTGTAACATCCTCATTTTAGACATTAGAACAAGTCAATTTTTTTTTTTTTTTTTGATAAATGCTTCCTAGTTCTAAATACATAATTTAGAACTCACAAATCAAATAACCATTCATATAACAGATAACCATATGCAGCTGTAATGACTCGGAGTACCTCCGATCTATTCATTCCATGACTCGGTAATCTACCGATCTATTCATGAGTAATAAGAGTTGGCATTTTTATTTAACACATCACTCTTGCGGTTCTCTTCCCTATTCTGGGATTCAGAATGCTCTGTCTAAGGAACCTAACTGAATAATTGTTACCATTATTCATCGGCATCTCATCCCTTAGACCAGGTGACTCAGGACAACGCAATCAGCAGCTTGCGATACTTTGGCCAAAGATTTGAAACATACTGCTTATGTCTCGTATTCCTTAACGACATACTCGTCAATCTAGAATATGTCCTTCACCCCATTCTTATGTTATGTAGAATGTATTATACCAACTTTTGTCAGTCCCTCCTATCCCCAGAGTTAATCACTCGGGAACAGATTAGTAAGGTGACAACGTTATATGGATGCACTCGAGGACTAGGGATAAGATGACATACTGGGTCAACCCTAGTTAAACCAGTGTGTCATGATACCCCGAGTCTCCAAGGCAGCCATATAATGCGACCACATTCCTAATCGGTCCCAAAGTAACTTGTTCGAGTTAAAGGTGTAAATCTTAACGATCAATGCAAAAGTGTCGTCATAAGTCACCGCATTGTTGTATCTTCGAGAAGATCCTAATCTTCTCGAAGGTATGTACCGCTGTGATTGACTTGTGCCGTCAACCTTAAATCCACCTTGAAAAGATCTACTTATTAATAAGCATTACGCGCATTGAGTTAAATCATATTAAAAGACGTTCCCCTAAGGTTAGCCTTTCCCGATCCCCTGGATTCCTCATCTTTGAATGACCTTTCACAATAAAACCCATTACACAGAGAAGTTATTAAGGCCAAGGTCTCATCAAGGAGTTCATAGAATATGCATAATTCTAAATCAACGAAATTGGACAATAACTCATAAACTTCACACGAGATTGCCAACAGAACCCCTTTTTGGTTTATTTCAGTTCTCATTACTGAATTTATATTTTAACTTAAAATCAAATTAAGCAATCTGATTATCCTATCATATCTACGTGCTTTTACCACCTACGGCATCCATCGCAAAAATTGTCAACATGGGTCGGTTCGATGAACCGAGGCATGATAACACTAACTCTTGAAACAATTGCAATCCATCAATTGTTTTCATTAAACAACCTATTTAAATGAGATCAATTCACCCAACAAGTAAACATATTTTATCAAAATATAAGGGATCAAGAAGAACGAAAGTATCGAGACAACTATCCATCTCGAATCCCAGGATGACAAACATCAGACAGATCATTACATTCATCATAGTAAAGTGAATATCATAACAATCCATGATTCCAGCAGTAGTTAAAACAGTTCCAACAGTTAGATAAAAATATATATCAACATATACTTTACAACAGAAGAGAAAGAAAACGAGTCATTCGTATTTCCCTTCCAATCATGTTCATGACTATACCATCTCCTTAAGAGTACGCATGTGAATAAGTCAAACGAGACCAAAAGAAGAACCACAGTTTTGTTAGAATTGGATTAAAACAACTTCCTGTAGCCTCCAAGAGATACAGTAGATTTCGCGCCAAGACAGTAATGAAAATCAATTAACAGCCCCACATAACCTTCCATACAATCAACAAATGAGAAGAGTAACCAATGTCATCGCTTGTCGAGGTACAAAATCAGCTCTTGAGTTCAGTCAAGCTCAAGACTGGATATTCATAATCTTAGAAGACGTAACTATGCACAAGCATGACTACAAATCCACCCAGCAACGTACAGCTCAATCTCATCCCAACTAAAACTCTGCGAGGACTTAGTTTCCAGGGCCGTAATCAAAACAACCTTTTTATCACAGTCAACCAAGAGGCTCAACAACATTAAAACAAATGATGTTTTTCCCTATGCCTATGTAGTGATATTCGTACTGAATCCACACAACACGCACAGCTTCAAAAACTGGAACAGAATTTAAAATAACACAACCATGACTAACAAGGAGTCTTTTTCCAGGAAACAATTTCAACAAGGTCTCAACCAAGTAAGTTATGAAAAGAAAACTCTTCCTTTACTTTCCCCAACAACAGACAGAAGGAACACGAGAAATTAAAATAAGTGTCCGAACGTTATACATGTATAGCGAAGGTTAAATCGAAAATCAAGCCACTTCGCATCATTTCAATTCTCTAACTGTATCCATACCACTAATGCTCTAAACAGGTTTATACTGAAATTGATTTCATGAGACCACGACTCAAGAATTTCACAACAGTATTCACAACTGAGAAAATTCAGAAGGAAATCATAATATACGCCTCCAGGATAAAAAAGAGGTCTTACCCATGTGATATTTTACAAATAAACTTCTACAGAAGCCGCTATACAAGATGAATGCATTTAAATGATAATATTCACTGTTCAGGCCTATACAGAAGCAAAATACTGGTTAAGTAACAAGGATTCCAACTGAGCCCACAAAAACAATGTCCGCTCTAAGTTACACAGAGAGGAAAACATATCATATGCATCTATGGTTTAAAATAAGCCGAACCCAAGTAATATTCTCCATCAGAAACTCCTTCAGAAGTCAAAATACTATCAACTCAAGTATTCAATAACAAGATGCATTCGCAACTGTACTTCCTCAGAAAACAAGACGTATTTTGTTTAATGAAGTTCAATAGCATCAATAACATATAATACCCACGACATACAATATACAGAAGTTGGTATATCATGCACCTTCAAGAGTTTCAACAGTATCCGTCTCAACAAGTGAAAACAACAAGGTATCGACTGAATCAAACAAGAAAACAATGCATGAACTCCCACAAGCCGAATTCGTGTATTTTTCCTTGAAAGCATTTCTTCAATTCTAACCGAAATGCAAAACCCAACAAGATAGAGCAACAGTAAGCATTAACAACAAGTATCAACAGTAACCTGTACCCATCAAGAGAACAATTCATGGGCTCTCACAGAGCAAGCCCAGTACACATTCTTGCATATATATTTCACAAAATAAAGCCGGAATGCAAAACACCAAGAAATATTGCAACAGTTCGAAAAATAAAATACACCCATCAAGGTTTAAATTGAAAAATCGAACCAGCAAGAAGATACAGTGACAAAATCACACAAGGCTACCATATAAATCATCTAATTCCAAAAATCATCTGAACAGAGTTGTTCTAATGAAATCATTTGAAAGAGAGCAAGATTTTTAAAGGTTAGGGCCTAACATGCCTGGTTATTTGCTTAAAATTTCGAAGCAGACCACTGAAAGAGCTCGAACCTTCTCCTCCTTTTCCAAGTTAGAGCCACCAACAAAAATTTGCTATTTCCATGACTTATATATTTTCCTTGCCAGAGGAAAGAGCTAGTTACGCTCATACTTGCCATGCAACACCAAGAAGACTGGTGCGAAGAACCAAAGGAATGTGAGAAGGAAAAGCTGGAGCGCATGCAAAACCCAATAAACTATTAACTTTCCATTTTGCATGCTTCCCCATGAAATCTGAGCTCGAAGACCGAGTCCATAAATGGCATTTACTCCCAATTTCCCGCTCAATCTCCACTGCCACCGACCGCCATAGTTGGCGATGGACAAATGCACACCAAAGACCATATCCAACTTTGGCGACCTGCCACGTCGGCTCTAGTTAACCGCTTTAAAAACCTCCACCAAATTACCTGTCCCTCATGCTTATCCATGCATTTAATAACATAGAAACTGCCGCCCATGGTTCGCACCTTTCCATATGTCCCCTTTTCTTGCTCAATAGTTAGGTTAGTAACTTAGGTTAGGATTTAGGATAACACCTAGTCTAACCTCATAGCACATAGATACTAACTTAAAACATTAGCTCTTAGCCTAGGTCTAGGTTAGATTAACACTAATCTAACCCCTAGGTTATAGTTTAGTTTTAGGTTACTAACATTAATAATTCCAGTTAGGTCTAACATTTCATATGCTCAGAAAAAGAACCTAAAACATACATTCTCAAACAGGGTTCACTCCTGTACTGCCATTAGGCTACAAAATTATATGTAACTGAATTATTACCTGGTCCACGATTAAGACCTTCCAGATATATCACGATATCGGGAACCAATCCATTTAACACGATCACCGAGTTATATACTGGACTAGCTTATTCAATGAATCCAGACCTTGTAACCTGCATAAGGTCTATAATTTTAATTCATCACGAATAAACTTAAAGCATCACTTGGATCAATACCACTGATCCAAGGCTAGGTCTTATCGATGGATAACTCCATAATTCATTCCGAGGTCAGATTAAACTCGGGTGTAAAATGGAAGAAATAAAAATTCCAATCATATTCGACTCGGTCAAAGATCGTCAATCCGCAAAGAATATACAAGATACATATCAAGCATGACTTTTCAATCAAAGGAACACATCCTTTTTACAAAGAAATCACATATCAACACTTGTATGCTCAAGAGGAAGTAACAATGATTCAGGGGTGTTATAGATGGCATATGTTATCTCCCCTATCTTGCATCCACGTTGCGATACTTGGTAACACAAGATGAGGGAGAATTTTACCATCCCTATTTTAATTTTCTAAAGGTGAAATTGGGGACAAAAAATTCACCCCTCTCTATCCCTTTCCCTAGTTTTCCTTATGACCAATTTCTAGCCCATGAGTGTTTAAATGAGTCTTTCCCCATCTCCTCCTCATCGAATATCATTTCGCCACTTATCCTCACTATGTGAGGGAAAATATTTCTTCCCCATTTTTCCCCTTCCAAATCGGACATAGGGGACATAAAAATTCAGCCCACTCTACCCCCTCATATTGGTTCCTCATGTACCCAAGTTTTAGCTCCTCGGTGTTAAAACTAGCCTTTCTCATCTTCCCTCTCATCCATCCTCTATGTGCCACTTGTCACCTCTAGAATGAGGAACATTGTTATACCCATCATGTACCCATTCCCAATGGGAAAAATTTGATATAAAATTTTCCACTCACTTAGCCATTGAAAACTCTAACTTTTAAACTTTTTCTCTGCTACTTCATTCATGCAAGAAACTAACTACCGAGAAACTAGAAAACTCAAAATAACTTGTTTTAAAGAATATTTCTTCACACATCATTTTTTAACCTTTAAAACCTCCCAATACCTGAAAACAAAAAAACATACTGTAATAATCATCCCAAGAAATCCATGATTTCTAGAGCGGGATTTTCTCATAGCTAGCAAACCAAAAGCTAATTCCACCAAAGTTTTGAACTGAGTTTTATTCTTCCAATAATACATGTGATCATTATAAATTCTATAATCCATTAATGTATTCCATGATATATTCATACATGAAAATATAACCTCAATTTTTTTAGTTTCCAATGGTTTCAACAAGTGGAACACAATGAAAATTGGAGCACAACATCGCAACAAGGATTCGAATTCAAAATAATGTTCTTGATGAAAATAAAGGAAATAATGAACACTAAATAAAAAATATCATATGAAATTCCAATTCACATGCTAAAAATATTATGTCATTCTAATTTCTAGTATCACTTAGCTCATCTGGAAACAATGCAAAACAACAAAGTCTTAAGACAAAATTAGCAATTTTCCCAAAATAGTATGTAAAATAAACCTCCTAAAAATATAAACTTACTAAAAATGGTAAAGAATCATCAACAGAGGTGAATTGAATGTTTCAGGAGACATAGAAGATCAAATTTGAGCAAAAAGGTAATATTTCACAAAATAACAGCTCTTAGAATGACCTATCAAAAATGAAAAGTCTCGAGTTTTTATGCACAAAGTCTTAGTTGGCTCTAATTTCACTTGTCTTGTTGCTTTCTTGTCATCCTAATAGGGCTGTAGGGTGATTAAATATCTCAAAATATGAAATTAAATCTTCACATGGATCCCAAATCATTCATCCTTGTCATAATTATGTCAAGGATCAAGAAAGGACATAACAAGGTGTAGTAGGTGAAAGTCAAGGACATTGTGTAGTCATACGGGACTCAAAAAGAGTGAAGAGATCCATTTAAATTCAATATAATAAGGTCATCATAACTCATCAATCAATTTTAATACATCATCATCTATCTAAGGTGATTTGGTTGAGGTGAGCTAAGGTGAGATGGTTGAGGTAAAGCATTACAAGTAGGATCTATTAAGCATGAGTTTTCAAAAGGGGGATAATGAACAAAGAAAAAATTAATTCCATCTTCCATGAGAGTTCATAAAAAGATGAAGCTCATTATATATCCCATATAAATCCTTGAGTCAAATAAGAGTGATCCATTGTATCCTCCATATTTTTAGGGGCATTTAGGTATGTATTTCCCAATGGAAGAGCTTTCCCATTATAAAAAATGTAATACTACATCAAGATCCTCAAACTGCTCTGGTGAATGACATTATGTCAAATCCTAAAGAGAATTCCCATGGATTCAATAAATTCTCTAAAGTGAGACAAGAACAACACAAAAATTTTCCATGCCTGACCTTAAAGAAATATTAAGAACCTTAAAATATAAGCGAAGGAAGAAGGCCCGCGAAACTCTCTGCTTCTATAGTGGCACATCAGGTAACCAATATGTAGAAATTTCTAGGCCTAAGAATGTAAATCTTATCGAGGATATGACTCAATCATACTATGAATTGATCCACATCTTATTTTTTCAAGCTTCACATGAGTGTGATTCTCATCTGATCAAGGAATCCTCTTCTCACCTCCTTCCTCGAATTAAGAGTATAAGAGAGAAATTGAGAGATTAGAGGAATAGGTAAAAATCTCGGTGATCAAATTCAACCATTCTTTGAGCTCGATTAAACACCTTCACTCCCCATGGAATACATTCCTATAATCACTAGCTTTGAACCTGAAGTGATCTAGAAAGAAAAAGGTTATACAATGCAGGGGAAGGATAACAAGAAGTGGATTGAGAAGATCATTGAAAAGGAAAGGCATTATTTCTAGATTTCATCTCTCTAAATAAGTACACTCTTTCCAATTTTTTAGAAGTAAAGAAATTTAAGGAGGATATTGTAAAAGAGAATACCCACTAGGATGAGGTGTTCTCACATGTGTCTGATAGGATCTCCTTTGATTTATACACCCTCATGATTAAGAATGTTTTTGCATTAGATGGTGATAACTGGTCACCAGTTTGGATCCACATCATGGATGCAAGAAATAAAATTCTCAAAAATTCCATCTCTAAACTTGAATTTTGTGGACAACATGCTTTCAATATTTTGAATGAAGTGTGCAATAGTTTTCAAAACCTTGGGTTCCCCCCACCACTGAGAATTCATAATCAGAATAAATCATTATTTCCTTCTAGGAGTTGGTAAATAAAGAAGTAGGTGAATCTCTCTCCTTCAATGAAGATACCTTAGAGTCCATTTCTAGCATCTTAGGATGTATCTCGACATTGAAAGATATCTAAAAGGATGGCTTGATTAGTGCAAGAATATCAATGATGTTCTGGGGCACCAATTAAGGTGTTGAGTTGTGTTTGTAATCTAGAGGCAGAAAATTTATCACTTACGGTAGCTCTTCATCGAGGAAAATGAATCAATAAGTTCTTCATCATGTGAAGCTTCTTCATCGGATCAGAAAATTTCTTCTTCTCTCTTTCTCTCTTTTTCTTCTCTCCCCTTTCTAATTCTTGATTATATGTAATCATGGTAGTTTGTCTCATTCACTTCAAGTGACTTTCTATAGTTGAATTATAAAATTCCATTTGATTTATAAAAAAGGGAACTTATTTTCACTTCTTAGGAAGATGTAAAGTCACAAATCGGATTTGAAAGAATGAAGATTCGTGTGGGGGTAAAAGAAGAGGAAATTTTTAATGTTATGAATCAGGATGGCTACTCCATTCTAAAGAATCTGAAATCCTATATTTTTAAACTTTTATTTTCTATATCAATTATGGATTGTGGTTTTTATATTGAGCTTTGTATCACCAACACAAGAAATAAAAGATAAATTTCTTCCATTTCATTTTCTCATGTTTTCCTCTTTTCTCTCTATCCTACACTTTGCAAGCACGGTGATCAAAAAGTATATTTGTATCCTTGATTGATGAATCTAAAGAATTTTTTGTCTCTAATTTATTAGTCTCACTAAATACATACATTGTTTTTATTCTAATCAAAGGTTGAACTACTCTAGCTTTTGTGTGTGAACTTTGCTAGTGCCTACTCACAACAATAGCCTTCTCTTTTCTAATTTATCTCCTTTATCTCTCATTGTGTAACATCCCAAATTTTTATTTTGTTTAGTTGATAAGATAAGTCGTAAAATTTTAAATGTTTTACGAAGGTGGGAGAATAAGCCTTGTCATTTAGTTGGGTATGCGAGTTATACACATGTATGTATATCCTAAAATGGATATACATATGAACACGTAGTTACATGAGAAACCATGTAATAATATTTGTTCCCGGTGTTTGTAAAACACTTAACATATATGACATATCCTTTTTTTGTCTTGTTGTTTGTATGCACTTTTTTTTTGTGTATGATGATTTTGGTGCATGATGAACAATTAGATTTCTATAGCTGGAGTGAATAGAGAGGTACACCTTGCTATGTGGTGTGTTATGAGTTACTTGCTTTTGCTAAGTTTATGATTACATGTTGGATTGTTTAGTTGTACTACCGACATTGATATTGATGCTTTACTTTTATTGTTGTAAATTATGATTTGGAGAGTATAGTAGAAATTATACACCATTTCAATACATTAGTCATTATGAGGAAATAATGGTAATTGTGTAGAGTACTAACTCTTTGGATACAATTACGATCATTGATAGACAATAAAGATATGTATTTGATCAAAAATAGGTAAATTCATTGATCCGTTATAATAACGGGTTTGATTATCCTTGTTACGAAAAGGATGGTACAATTTTTGGAAATGTGATTATTTATTGATCTGTCCTAACTATATGATCATTAAGTGTTTAATTTGACCATATTTTGTTAGAATGAACATGTTTTTCTTATGTTGATCGTGACTTTGTATTAAAATTTCAATGTTATAGTCATTATTAACAATAATATATTGTTTATATTCATTGGTTCTTGAATTGGGGTTAGGAATTTCATGTCTTAAATTGATAAGGTCATAGACCCAACTCTATTTACATAGATTGTAAAACTGAACCTTAGTGTATAAAATTGGTTGAGAATAAAAATTCTTGACATATGTATCATTTGGAAATGATTCATATCCACATGTTCTTGTTATCCAAATAACTCTCTTAGTTATTTGGGTAACTTGTATACATATTCGCTATGATCTCTTCATCGCAAGGTTGTGTGTGCTCAAGCTAACTTAGCACTTTCCCTTGGTTACATATTCCTCATGTGTCTCTATGATTCTCATCATGTGACCTTGCATGCTTCCCCTTATTCCCTTCCTTTTCCTTTTCCTCTTTGTCCTATCTTACCCTTGCGTACCTTCCTTCTCGCCTTCTTTCCACGCCTCATTCTTCCGATTCATATCTTTGTGCCCTCCTTTGTGCCTTTCTATGCCATGTCATCCTATGAAACACTTGATTATGCCACATATAACCAATTGAAGTGTAACAATAGGGCACCGAATCCTAAGAACAAAATAATGAGTGACACGTGGAAGATACAAAAATCAAACGAATGGTTAGCTGATTCCTTTAGTCAATCCACGCGCACCACGTGTCTTGCATGCCTAGATAGATCGACATCTTTTGACAGCCATATATTTTCTCTGAGAGATCGATCGGTGTATGCCTAGTCTCAATCAATAGATTCTAAAATGGGCTATAATGTTAGACATTTAAATTCAAATTCTTAGTGGATCTGGTAGGTGAGAAATGGGAAAATGTCTTTCTAGGAATTAATGAGAAGATATGATTTCTTCAACCACCCATTTTGATATTATCATCCCTACTTCCTTCTCCAACATGCCAAAAGAGATTTGGGAAAACATGTTTGACAAATTTGTAGGAAAATTTACATGGATTGAATTCTTCTTATTGGTTGTTGTATTTCAAATTTAGGTTTTCCTCCTTCTCATTTTCTTCTATGGATTCATCTATAAATGTAAGATTTGGGATCATTATTAACATTGGATACTTTGAATCCTTACACATTTTTATAAGGACTTCATATTTTCTATATTTTGAGTTACAAACCTCTCGGATTTAGTTCTTACATGTGGATATCGACCTCATTCACCATTATAACAACTCTATGCATTTCGGAAGTAATAGAAGAATCATTTTGTGACTTTTATCTCTCCTAATGTGTTTGCATTCCTTCCTTTCCTTTTCTTTTCGATTCGCATGCTCATTGTGCCATTCTATGTTGCTTGCATAGTTCATTATTCGATTGTGTTCCATGAAACCGATATGGTAAATATGTTTTAATTCATGATATGCATTCCTAGCCTTATTTCATGCATTTCCTTTCATTTTCTCTTAGAACAAATAGTGTTGATCCCTCTTTTTGGTATTATCACCTTTTAATGTAGTTCCCTTTCATGTTATTCTCATATCCTCAGTAAATTGGCATTATTAGCTTAGTTTCCCCTTTCAACACTAAGAGTAGTAGTAGTAGTAGAAATAAATAAAGGAATCGTCCTTCTCTGGAGATCCATCCCAAGTGTGCAAGCTCTTACAACTTGGGGAAGGTTCCATTGTTGTCTCAAAAATATTGGCTCTTTGGATCCAAGATGTGGGTGCAAGTTTGACAATCAATCAGTTTCAAACACCGAGTGGGACCAACAATGAAAGCTTAAATTTCATATTACTAAGTTCTAGTATGTGGACTTAGTATTCCAGCCTTTTGGAGGCTCATTTCAACACATCTAGCGACTCCCAACATCTACAGATCTTTGTTTTAGCATCCTTGAGTGCCTTTCATGAGAAGAGTGCATACAAGGAGAAGTGTAGTAGCTGAAGATTCCTTCGAGTACCTCTAGCTATCCCCAAGAAGATTTCATTCCAAAATCCCACACACGTATCTCTATCTCCAGTGCACCACGCCCATTCAAATCCTCCTCATAACAGACAACCAATGCACCCCATGGTGCATCAACCACCTCCTCCATTAAGGAACTTTTCTAACTTCATTAGAGGAAGTCCCATAGTTCTAGTTGTGTAACATGATATGCTAAATGGCATACTCAAAAGTATTCCATAATTTACTGGTGAGAATCAAGTCACCCCTCAGAGCATATCCAGGATGTAGCAAACATATGTTCACTCTATTTGATCACACATGACGATGTAGCAATCAAGTTACTTGCGACCTCTTTCAAAGGAAAAGTGCTCTAATGGTACCGAGGCTTGAGAATTATATGTATTGTCACCTAATATGATCTTGGAATAAATCTTTGCAATTAATTTGAAGATAAGTTAGATCACCTATCTCTCATGGAGCAACTGACAACAACAAGGAGGGAACCCAATGAGCAAATGAATGATTTCAACATCAAATTTTAGAATACTTGGGACATAATCCCTCTTGTGGTAAGACCTACATCCCAACATTTTTTTGTATTATCTAAAGGCGTTGAAAAATGATATATCATTCATGATTCAATCCATGAGAGGTAGGACTTTACTAGCTACTTATAATATTGCAGTAAGGGTAGAAAATAGTCTTATTCGATAGGAAAGATAACTCCTGATCGCTCTATGCTTTTATTCCTAGAAATGTTGCAAGCACCCCAACCTTCAGTTTCCTATATTACTATCCCTAAGAGAAGTGTACAACCAGTTGCATCAACATCCTACTCTCCAGTGCAAAGAAAAGAAGATGAAGAGTTAAAGACCTTGATTAGAAATATGTCAAATAAAGTCATATCATTGGACAAATAACAGGTGCAAGCCTATAGAGGAAATACTAATAAGGCACATAATCAAAGCAATCATCCTTGGAAAAATCAATATGGAAATCAAATATACATGCCTAACCAACAAAATGATAGATGGAATGCTAACACACATCTACCCTTGCAAGGTATTCCTCTCACACCCTCTCTTCCACTGCCCAACACAATTTAGGTTCTTGTTCTAGTTCGTAACAATTTGGTGCAGATTGAGTAGTGACTCCTTGTAACATGCCTCATAGTCAATATCACTATGCCAATGTTGCGTGCGCACAAGCCTATATGATCTAGAATGCTTCGACCTATGATCCTTCAACAAGTGCACCTAAAATATAGAACCAAGAAGGGTTAGAGGTTCCTCCTTATTCCAATATGATATTCTTTGGTGCCAAGGACCTCTTTGAAATCAACCAAGATATAGAGGATACAAGAAGACCACGCGCCCAAGTTGCAGACAACACAATATATAAGAAGAGAATGCTCAATTCGGCACACTGAGTTCTGTTACAGTCCTAACAACACAAATAGACCCTCAAAAGTAGAAAGATGCAGCCAGGGAATCTAGTGGTAAAAGTGCTCAAGTCCCTACACAAGATATCCCACGTAAAGCTTCTATCCAGAAGTAGTGCATGCCCCTCCTTTGGTAGGTCAAGCCTCAGCTTTGGCTAAAGCCCCTGCTTCCATGCCTGAATAGTCAAGAAAGGATGTTGTTGTCCCTCAAATGCATAAGTCAGTGGGTCTTCCATTTAGAATTGTGGACCAAATGAAGAAGACAAATATAAATTTCATAATGTGGGATTTCTCGACAATTCCATCTCAATGTGATCTATTGCATGAGGCCATATCCCAACTTCCGCATGCTAATCCAACTGTTCACAAGCCACACACTTCTATCAAAATCTACAAGAAGAGGAGAAGAAAGTAAGTAAATTTGTTAAAACCCCACCCTTCTATATGTATTTGATCATAGGAAAACATCTTGTGCATAATTTTATGATAGACTAGGTGTTAAAACTTCTATTATGCCCAAGAACATAGTTGATTTCCTAGGTCTTGAGTATAGCCCCTTGTCTAAAGGAGTCCTACAACTTGATGGCTCAACTTTCACCACCCTAGGAATCATCAAGGATCTTGAGTTGACCCTTCATGCATGCCCAAGCCTCACCATAACTCAAGATGTGTCTATTATTGACCTACCTCCTTTGTTTTCCCTATGTCTATCAAGAGAATTTACTACGAAAGTGGGTGGTTACTTGTCTTCTGATTAGTCTCATATGTTACTCAAGACAAGGTATGGTACTCGGTTTACCATAAAAGTTGATCCAATATTTTCCTATCATGTAGAGTCATATGTCCCATCCTATTTCTAAGCCAACTGTTTAATCTAAGAAGAACCAACTTCAGTTCTTGAAGATCATCCTCTTCCACCTTCTATTCCTGATCTATTACTTGATGAATGGGTAGAGAGGCACCATAAATTTGACCCATATGTTGAAGAAATGGAATCCTATGAAACTAGGCTTGGTACTTACTATATTCTTAAAGAATAAGTTGTGCTACCATGCACGCTCAAGAAAGACCAAGTTGAACCTGGTCTATGGAAATTATACTTTGATGGATCTAGAAGCAGAAATGGCACGGAGTAGGAGTTGTCCTCATTTCTCCTAAGGGTGAGAAATTATTCTTCACTCATAGGTTATAGTTACATGTTCTAAAAATATGGCAAGAGTATGAGGCATTGGTGCATGGTCTACTTATTGCTAAAAAAAGAAGAAGATTAAAGCACTTTGCAAATATTTGGGGACACAAAATTGTTATTCACTAGGTTACTAACAAGTGTTAGGAAAATAATAAGCTTCTCAAAGCTTATAAGCATAGAGTTTGGGACCTCTTTGAGAGATTTTATGCTCTAAATATATAGGTGGTGCCATGTAAAATGAATAAGGAAGTTGATCAAATGGCCACACTCGGTTCACAATTCTCTCTTGCTAAGGAATTTATTAAAGAAACTTTTCAGCACATTAAGATGGTGATTATACCATCCATTCTAGAAAACAATACCAATCGGAAAAATTTTACAAAGATGCACAAATCATCCAGTTCATTCAAAATGAAGTTGAGTTCTCATCAAGCACACAAGCTGAATTGCACTATGACAACTATAGTGACCAAGTGATTCAACTGAAGTCAAATAAGCTTCCTAAATGGTTAGTCACCTTAGATAAAATGTCTAGGCCGGACAATGAGTTCAAGGGTAGAAAATTATATGTGCACCACCCAAGAAGATTGCTCCACAGTCACTACTGTGCATGTGGAAAATAATTTCTACTCAATAAGACTTGTGCGAATGATGAAAAATAGGCCTTCATCTCCCTCTGTCAAAAATATAGTGATATATTCTCATGGGAGTATGAAGACCTCAAATATTTTGATCCAATTGTTGCTCAACACTCCATTGACCTTGATCCTGGTATCAAGCCTTTCAAAAGAAGTAGTGACGGTCAATCCAAAGATAGAGCCCCGATGAGGAAGGAATTATCCAAACTCATTGAGGAAAAGATAATTTTTACCATCAAGTACTCTAATCTGGTCATGAATCTAGTTCCGATGTGCAAGAAGAATGGTGAAATCAGACTCTATGTTGATTTTATGGACTTAAAGAAGGCATCTCTCAAGTATCTTTATCCTTTTCCTTCAATGGAGTAGATTCTACAAACCGTGGCCAATGCGTAAATATTCTCAATGTTAGATGGGTATTAAATTTTCAATCAAATCATGGATAAGGAGGAGGATCAATTCAAAACAAAATTCACAACCAAGTGGGGAATATGCATACGAGTAAGATTCCTTCATTATCAAATGCAAATGCACAACGTTTTAACGTGCCATGGACATTGCTTTCAAAGGTTACATATTTGAGTTCATCTTGTTTTACCATGATGACATAACAATATTCTCAAAGCGGATCAAGAATCATATGGCGCACCTAGAAAAAATATTTGAGAGGTACAGAAAGTATGGGGTATCTCTTAACCCCAAGAAGTGTAATTTTTTAGTGGTACAGGCAAGTTATTTTCAGTCAAGGCATCACAATTTATCCTGTGCATGTTTCAGTCATCCTATCTCTTTCCCTTTGGGCACACAAAAAGGCATTGCAATCCTTCCTCTATAAGATCAATTTTGTTAGGTGCTTTATTCCTAGCTTTGTAGGGACTGGTAAGACTAATCACAATGATGCTTAATAAGGACATAACATTCATATGGACAACAAAATAAAATGAAATCTTCAACAAAATCAAGCAAGAAATTGCTTGTGTGAAAACACTCATCAATGCGCAGTTTATTCAAAGGAATTCATCCTTTATGCTTATGGTGTTGATGCAAGTGTTGTTGTTTTCCTAACCCAAGAAAACAATCAAGGGCTAGAACAACCAGTGGCTTTCTTCAGCCAAATGCTGAAGGATTATGAATTAAAATATAGTCACATAAAGAAGCATGTCTTCACCATCATGCACACACTCAATAAATTCAAAAGTATGCTCACAAAAATCATATCAAGGTGTTATTCTCCCACTCTTCTATCACATAATTCATCATGGGAGAAGAGATCAATGAAAAGAGAGCATGATGGGTGACTAAAATCATGGAATATGATGTTACTATCAAAGCCATAAAACTAGTAAGAGGTAGTATTTTTTCCAAATCACTACGCCCTCTTAATGAGGAGAATGTGAACATGACATTCGATGTAATTGGGACACATGGGATCACCTCTCAATCTATGGGACTTGGGATCACGGTGAACCTCTGGAGAAGGATGGCTTCCTCTTCCTAAACTAAGTGTTATACTACTCCTAGTGTGATAAAATGGCTCTCTAGTCCTATGCTAACATTTTCATGGGGTTTTAGGGAAAAAGATTTGTAGAAATTAAACTAAACTAGGGATGGTGATGCACCAAACAAAGGGGTGTTTCAGACTCAGGAAGGGTTAATTTGAAGAGGATGTGTGCACCACAGATCAACTTCACCTACTATAACTTAGAGAGGGTACAAAATACCACAGACTAAGAAACATGCATTCCCTTTGTTAAACTTGATCAGATAAAGCAATATATCAGTTTCTCAGTGAAGAAGGATGAACTTAAGAAGGGTGAATGGAAAAATAACTCAACTACATGTGATACTCCACAACTTGATAAGCAAAAACTCCTGGAACCTACAATAGAAATGTGAACTTGCACAGTGTACTGCAAGCATGAGAAAAGGAAAAAGAAGTATAGAAGGATGAAAGGACTAAGATTAGTCACAAAACACACACTTTTATTACTTCAATAATGTGCACAATGCATCATACATTTAGAAGAGGAAATGGTTTCCATTACAGTCTTGAAAAGGAGGCTTGAAATTTCTCTCAACACATAAGGACAACTTGCAGAAGAGAGAGGACTCTTGAAAATTGCACTTGCCTAAGATGTCTAACTTTCAAACTATCTGACCTATTGGAACCCCTTGGAATGAGCTTCCAACTTACATTTATAGAATAATATGTGAGAGAGAAGAGGAAAGGTCATAATTACATCCCTAAATTGAAGGTACATGATGGTTCATTTATTACAGTTGGTTGAACCATTTTAGAAGGTTCCATCATGTGTCATTAATGCCTGGTTGACCTAGTCTTCTCAATTAATTAAAATAATATTTAAATAAAATATTTAAATAATAAAAAAATATTATTATTAAAATATTTAAATAAAAATAATGTGGGACCCATGTAAGACCTTGATTTGTTTGACTTGAGAGGGGGAGTAAGGCATGAAAATAGGTCCTCCTCCATCCTTACGTGCAATCAAGCTCATACATCAAAGATCGAGCTCCACTTGTAACCACATCAAGCTTGGTATGTCCTCCGAGTTCCATGACCACAAACATGATTTTTTCCATGAGCTCCATACATACGTTCACCACCACCACCGCGACCTGGTCGGGTTCTTGAATTTGAACTCTTTTATCGATCGATGTATCAATCATCGAAAGTGAGCTCCAAATCCCGACAAGTCACCTCCTCACATGTGGGCTCGTTTGAGCTATCCCGACACGCCATTTGAATCTTATTCCACATCGATTCATTTTTCTAACTTGATTTCCCATAATTTTACCACCTCTTCTCTATGATGCATGGGTCTATCTGAGTGAACCCACCTTGTCATTCGTAAATACCCCCAATAGCTACGAGCTCAAATGATCCACCGAGCTCATATCATTCTTACCGAGCTCTATGGTGACACGAGCTTCTCAACTTGCCATGTATTATTTTGATTGAAAGTCTCAAAATCCATTTGAGTCACTTGATAATTTCCTCTCGATGGGCCTAACTTGCCCGGATACTTCCTTCCCCGTCTTGATTTAACTCTAAAAAATTGTAACTCACTTACTCATTTCCCGGAAAACATGACTTGGTGCTCGAGACTTTTCATGAGTTCATTTTTGAGCCAACTTCATGCATCATTTCATCGAATCTAGCTTGATTCGGTAGGTGCCTTAATGGAATGTTGAGCTCTTCCTAACACCGAGTCAATATTGTTTTCATGTTGAGATAAGCGAGCTTCTACAGTGATTATTTTGAATCTCAAATAACTTAAACTTTGTAAATCCATCGACTTCAACTCGTAGTCAATTTCAAACTCATGTGGCTCACGCGATCCGACTTCCATGAGCTTTACATTGGCTATAGATAATTTCATAACATACTTCCTTCACTACTAACTCATCTACCCGATCAACCTCGTGCATTGGCTCAATTTTTCCCGTGAACCGCCAATTTTCTTGGCCTTAAGTTTCAGACATTCATCTTCTACAATATCTATCGATACAAAGCTCACTTATACTCCTATGCATGAGATCACCATTGATATGAGCTTCTTCTTCACATTCGTGGATCTCCACCATGTTTTGTGTGATCTCTACCAAGCTTCAACTATCTGACTCACTTTCAACATCCATGCCGAACTTAGATACAAAATCAAAATTTCTCCTTCATTTTCTTGAATGTGCTCCACATATCGACCTCCTTCACTCAACTATCACATGGATTGACTCAACTTCACCTCCAAACGAAACATTTATCACTGACTCGGTTTGGGTTAGAACTCACCACAGGTCCTTCCTTTCTTATGACAAGGTTCAGCTCACCTCGTGCCACCGAGTTGGTTCACCTCTAATGCTTATTATCGAGTGACTCGGCCAACAACTCGGCTCATCCCGAGTTGATCTCGACCCATGAATCCACCTACTAACATCGTCTCGATCACCTCTACATGATAACATGCCCCCCTACCACATCCTTCTTTGATGAGTGTTGAATCACCACAAGCTCACCTTGTGCCCTTGAGTTGGATCAAACATCTTGCTCAATGACTCCTTAAAGATCAATCTATTAATGCCAAACTCTCCACATTGAGCACTCTTCTGTCATGTACACGCACTGAGTTAGTATTCTTGTGCATCTCATGGGATTTTCATAGTTATCTTCACATGACATGTTTATAATCCATATCGACTGAGATATTAATCAAAATTTCCTCCTAGAGTCGAGCTACCCTGGTTTCACAACTTAGGTCGCATTCTCTATAAAAGTTCTAGCTCATACAAGTTAGTGTAGGTGATTTCATTCTACATGTTTGTGTTCTCATCACCAAGTGATTCAAGGAACTCGACCTTTACCTTCCTTTGGCTCGTTCAAGTCGGGATTTATTCATCACACCAAAGCTTACATACTACCTCCAACACTTGGATCCCCGGTGGCTTGATAGGTTCATGCTCAAACCATTATAGCTCCATCATGTCATTGACGTCCTACCATCTAGTTTGTCGTGGGATATTTCATCATCAAGCCACCTTCCAAAATACATTGAGCTTGTGTCCCTTGATCACCATGCATCGGTTAATGCCGAGTCAGACCTCAATTTGGCCCTTTCCCATGACATCCCACATGAACTCACCCTTCACAAAAATGTGTCACACCAATGTACCACTATCATCTACCATTTTTGTGTTGTTCGGTCTTGCATACGTTCTTCCACTTAACTCAAAGCCCAAAGTTTTCACCTTCTTGACCGTAACTACCCAACACTCTTAAATTACCAGTGACTTGTCTAGTTAATTTGGCGACTTAGAATTATTGCTCTACATGGAAACCTCATGATGGCTTTCCATTACCAAATTTACACAATGGAAAGATCACTGTGAAGTGGAAACCTTGTCTTGGTTTTCCATTAATCAAACTCCAAAATCCCCAGATAGGATTACTAGCTTGGCATGCAAAGACATTACTTCCACCATGGCTGAAAACCTTTGAAATTTCCCAACTAGGGTTCCTATATGATATTAACTCGTCATGGGCCGAGAGATATCAGAACTCCCTGACTCGGTTTTCAACTCACCAACTTGGCAAGTTGGTTCATAATCTCCATAATCCTCAATCATCTCATTGTTTCTACCTCACCTAAACTCAGCGTTAGCTTAGCCCTATGTGTAGACACTAAAATTAGGTCACACTCCCCTTCGTCCCTCGACATATAATCCCCCTTTATTACATTTACCTAGCCATGACCCCCTTCACCCCAATATACTAATTTAATTAAATTAAATTAATGCTTTATCCTCACTATATTTATTATTTAAATAATATCTACACATACAGTTCACTTAGACACCTCACCAAGCTAACTCAACCTAAGACCTATTCTTAGCAAGTTCCCATAACTAACTAAGACTTACCCAAACCCTAAAAATCAATGCCTACATTCCCTCTAACCACATTCCCGCATGCTCACAAGAGGCTCCAAGTCTAATCCATGGGATAACGACATGAGATCCGAGGAAATTAGGAGGATCTCCCTAAGTTTAGTAAACCTAGGAAATCCTGCCTTGACCAACGTCGGTTACCCCTAATTGTCACCGATTGTTGTCGGTTACCCCTTTTAACCCAAAACAACCTTATTCTCAAGGTTGGAACTTGGAACTTGGAATTTGGAAGCAAGAAATTTGATGAACAAGAACAAATCTCAGAGAGATAACACATCTTCAGAGAGCCAATTCTAGCAAGAACTCACATCCAAGGAAGGAGATTGAGGATCTTCTCCTACATAGCCATCCCAGCCACGTTCTGATCTATTTAAGAAAAGAGGAGTGTGCATGCATCCCATATAGAATATTTTCTTCAGTTGGTGATCACTTGCAACCTTCAAACCCATCATCAACACCTCCATCCTTCACACACAGACCTTTAGGAATGAAATCCAAGTAAGTACAACATCATACTTTCTTGTTATTTCATTTCATCATTATTTTATCATCCATTGTTTATCTTGCTCTCTATTGACCATCTCTAACATTTTCACCTCCATAGACCCATCAAAACCTCGCAAAATCCTACTCCAGTCACCCATTACCTCATCTCGACCAACCAAAGTCCTTTCTGAAATCACAAAGGATTCCAGAACCCTATTCTATGACATTTCCAAATCTCACAAGAACTAGTGGTGGTTATACCTAACACGGTCGGGTCACCTCGACCAACACCGTCTTTGTGTTTACCCACGCAGCCTTAAACAAAGACCTACCCACCTAGTTTTACCTCACCCTCACTCACCTGTGACCTACCTAAGACCTTTATCAGACTGGAGATACCCAAAACCTATCCCTTGACCTTGGATTCTATTCTAGCTTAGCCTATTAGATTAGATCTATTTATTATTGTGTTTTTAAGTGAGATACCTAAATCATTTTAAAATAACAATAAGATTTACTTTGTTTATAACATTAATTTGTTTAAAATAGTGGATTGACAGCCATCTAGGAAGTATCATACTTCCCGGATCTAGCTCACGCTAGGAAGTTCACTACCCATATTGTTTAATTCCTTCTGGTGGTTTTGTTTTCATTACAGGTAGTTCCTCCTAGCCAAAAGGAAGCTCTCACAGTCAGCTGTGGATTCAGAAGTCATACGCGTGCAACAACCCATCAACCGACATTTGAACATGTATTTCTCCTACACCTCGTTACCCTATCTGTTTTTTCAATAATTCAAAGAAACAATCTAAGAAAAAGGTGAAACATTTTGGCATGCCGGTGGGACCCATCTGGGTTCCTTGCATTTCATTCATTCCTAGGAAAAAAATTGTGTGTTTGTTTCCTTTCTAAAAAAAAAGTGTACACACTAATTTTCTTCCCTGGTAATCTACTTCTTCTTTCTAATTGCTCTAAAGGAAACTTTTCTTTTGGTGTATTTAAAAAGAATCATTTCTTCATGTTTTCTGCATTGTAGTGAAAGAGCATCCCTCTTCCTCTTCATCTTATTGTGTCATCCAATTTCACATTTTTGATTTGGGTTTAAAAACAATCACATTTCATTTTGATTTATTGCATTAGCTCACATTAAATGAGGGTAACCTATATGCTGGAGGTCATGACTAGCTGATGGTTGACAAAAAAATCATAGAAAAGCACTTCTATCCTTTTCTCTTTCTCTCGATTCTTACCAAATCACACAAAAATTAAAATACATACATTCTTAAACAACATCCTACCTGGAAGAAGTTGTAGGTGATCACACGATCACGACATAGTGGGCACCCAACTCGCTACTCTATCGAGTCATACTTCAGAGTGAAGCCCGCCCCCACCATAACATACCTGAAACCTCACCCTTTAGATCTCCTTCTTTGTAGGAAGCCATCCTCACCAAAAACTCTATTTCACAATTCATCACGGTCCTTAAATAGCATAAGCTAAAAAAACATAATAGAAAAGGGCACCCTTAGGATCACATTTTCCTAGTGTTTCTACTTGGCTTGTGTTTTGAGATGAATGATCACGTTCATCACTTTTTTGTTCATCCTTGCACACTCCTCATCATAGATGGTGTATTCCATCTTCACCTGAGTGTGCTTGGGCCATATCACCATCATTCCTAGAATTCTGGGTCTGATTCCACATCAAATTTTAATTCACAACCACTTTTTCTCATCACTGTTCCAATTTCATAGTAACCATCATCGGTTACCTCTTACCACCATCGGTTAAACCCAACCAACGTCGGTTCTAGGTCCTTTTGTTGACCTACTCAAAAGGACAATTTCACTTCACTTTTTTCCACTTTCCACAGTCTCTATCACTGTCATTTTTCCCATTGACGTTTTACACATCCCTGATTTGGAATACTTGTCGATTTTGCCTTCTACCTCCTCTTTGTTTACTCACTATCTATTTTATACAATGACCGGAAGTAGTTACCCTGACCGACGTCAATTTTCCCTAGCTGCATCAGTTAGCCTATTTCATATTCCACCCACCATTCACTACTTCATCCATTTTTTATCACCAAATTCACCTATTCCTGTTGTTCTCTGTATCATTTACAGAGAAGCAGCCCTACCTGATCAATACTGGTTCACATGGTGTTATCCCAAGAAAAGAAAGCACCCTCATGTTCCATGCCAATTGCTAACCACTCCCACCTAGTCCTTCACCACCTTCTATTTTATCACCATCCATGGATCCTATCCAGCCTACTAATATCACTACCGGAGATAAGGAGTTCACACAACTCCTTGACTAGAACCCTATCACCTTGCAGTTTTACCTCTCCCACTCATCTACTCGAGATGCCTTGGGTCAATTGATATACGGCATGCCCGTATCTATCCCCCTGAATCTCATACCCACTTCTGCATCAACCCCATATGGCTCTGTGTTTGCCCATGTCCACCTTAACCCCAGCTTGTTTTACGAGTTAGGTTCTATACTTGCCATGACTTCGCCGCGTCTGTTATCTCTATGGCACCCATTACATCCACCATACCCTCAACGATTACCCCAAACACAACCTCATCCACCCCTCATGTCCGACACATACCTGTAGCTACGTTCCCACCTCTAGTGTTAGTGACCCCTACCCCATTTCGAACATAGTTCTTTCCATTCCACAATCATTAGCCCCTATTTCCACTAGGGTTACCACGACCCTTCCTCCCCCATATACGTACATTTACCAAAAACCACTGTTTTATCTATTATTCATTCAGGTATGTACCTCTATTTCATTACCTTCTCCACCACCTTACATGGCAGCCCCATAAACTGGAATACCACACCCATTATATGTCCAAAACCAACCTCCTCATGTTATAGGAGGCATCCAATCATCACAACCCACCAACAACCTAATTAAATTGATGATGGACGAGATGCAAACACTGGAGGCATCGGTTTTGGCTCCCACAACACTCTCAATTATGAGGAGATTTTCAATGAGCCTATTCACCCATCCATTCCCATCCGTTCATACCCTGTGCATTGGGAAATGCCTAAATTCAACTACTTCAATAGTAAGGAAGACCCACAATAGCATTTGCACTCGTTTAAACATGGGTGTTATCTGATTTCTCATGATGATGCCTTAATTTTGAGAACTTTTCCCATGTCCCTCACTGGACCTGCATTAGATTGGTATAGTGGGTTACCCAAGCACTCTATATTTTCATTCAATCAGGTAGCCCAAGCTTTCTTGGATCATTTCTCTATCAATATCACCAAGAAGGTTACCATGACCGATCTATATTCCACACATCAGTACGAGGATGAATCTATCGCATATTTTGTTGCTCATTGGCACAACTTGATCAATCAACTTACCTTCCAATTGCCACAAACTAAACTCATCGAGCTCTTCACACGAGCTTGCACTGCAGACATATCTCCCCGACCTTGCAAGTCCAAACTTTCTGAACATTCGATGAGGCATTCACTATGGCGAAAGTTAGAGATTCGGGCCATCAAAGAGAAGAAAATTCAATTACGAAATAACAATTTGGCATTCAAGTCAAATGAAACCTCTTCTTCTTCTAAACCACCAAATACTTAATTCAAAGGCTAAGGGTACCACTAACACAGTGGTAGTCAAGGCCAGCCCAGCTCATCCATCTAATCAAGGCTACACCCTCATCTAATCCATCACCTATCGAGGCTTTTCGATTCAGACAAGAGTAGCAAAAATATACCCCAATTAGGGAACCTTACTCTTATGTCTTAGAAAATCTTATCAAAGTTGGAGACATCACCCTTCCACCCATAAAACCACACACTGGTTTTGACCCTACTCACCCCATGCCCGCATGGTATAAGGAACAATATTTCTATAACTATCACCGAGTGAAGGGTCATAGTGACGGAAACTACATCACTTTTAAGAATATTGTCCAAGAAATGCTTGAGAAAGGTGAGTTGACTATGGATAATCCTAATGCCACCCCCAACCAAAATCTATAAATCTTCAAAAAACCATTTCCCAATCATGCCCCTTCATCCAATCAAACTGGTGAGACATCCGCTCACGCTACCCATACCCGTGAGGTTCACATAATCTTTAACGAGGTACTTGTCACCTCTTAATTACCTAACATCCATTACATAGAGGAAATCCTAGCCCAAAATCCTCCTTCCACATTAGAACCAACTGTCATTCTTCCTTCACCAATAGAAGAACACCCTTCATCTCCTACATCACATACATGGAGGGATCTTCTACTAACATCGAACCCCTCACCCCTAGCTTCACCACTTAGAGAACCTTTACCTATCGTACCTCCTCAACCCATAGAGGAGCTCCCATTACCTCCTCCACCCGTAGAGGAGCACCCATTACCTCCTCCACCCATAGAGGAGCACCTATTATCTTCTCCCCATAGAGGAGCACCCATTACCTCCTCCACCCATAGAGGAGAACCTATCCATTCCTCCACTTATAGAGGAACTCCCATCATCTCTTCCACCCATCATAGACCTGGTGGAGATACCTTTTCCTCTTGGTGAGCATTCTCCATCAGCTACCCAACATCCAATAGACCTACTTTCAACTCTCTTACCCACAGAAGCTGAAGTTGGCCGATTCCCTGTCTCTAAGATGCATTTTATGGGAATTCCCATTAGGTCCTCACCAACTCCACCCATAAATGTGCCATTCTCACGTTTGGCCGATCACTTGGATTATGTGGATAGGGCTTTATTATGGGGGTGCCTCTTACTCCCCTGTCTCAACATAGATGCAGAGATCCCTCGATGACACCTCAACTATCTACCCAAACACATTTCCACCCATCAAACCACATACAAGAACTACTGTGTAACCCCTTCCACAATACCTGTTAGCACTCACACCACACCCTTACCCGATACCCAACCTATATCTAAACCCAAACCCATACCCACAACATTTGCCTCCACCAAACCTATTACCACTTTAGGGGTCACCCCGATCACTAGCCTTACTCATCCGCCTATTAAAATGAATTTAGCTACATCCTCCAACGTCAATACCACACCTACCCCGACACCCAAACCAAAGAAACAAACTCATCGGCCTCATACCCGACTACACCAATCACACCTGCACTTGTCCCATCTACCTTAAGACCTCAACTACCCAACATGGTCAAGCACCCTTCACCCATCCATAAACCAATAACACAACCACCCATTCCTTCCTCACAAATCTCTAACCTACCCAGAACACAACACAACTCATACCCACACCTGCAGTCTCTTTACCACCAATACCTCTGATACCTTTAGCCATTGCTTCACTACCCACTACACTTCAATCATTTTCCCTCACACCCCAAGTACGACCCACGTCATCTACCTTCATAGCACCCCATTATCCCGTGGGTAACTCGCCCTCTTCCTCCTTCTAATTTTCCTTCTAGACCTCATACACCCACACCACCTTTACCCAAGAAGGTGAAACCCAAAAATAAAACCCCACTACCCCACAACAAGGTAGTAAAAATAACCCCACACCCTTCTACCCATCCATCTATTTTACCCCTACCCAAATGAACCTGACTAATACCTCAAACCAAACCGGCACCTAAACCCATCGCTCGACCTATTCCTACTCTTCCAAAAACAATTCCCTGACAACCAACCACACCTACACCCAAACCCATGTTCACTTCCCATTGTGATCCACTAGCAGGGTCCTATGCCAAAATTTTAACCAACCTCCTCGAGACTTCTATTATCACATTACCGCCACTTCGACCTTACAACCCCTCAAACCCAAGCCAAAGGGGTTTGATGATACCAAAATTTACACATACCATCATGTGCCAGGGCATGATGTGGAGAACTGTAAGGCCTTGACAACCATCCTTATCCAATTGTGTCCACCTGAAACCAACTTTGATGATGAAGACCTTCTTAACGAGGATATTGCTTCACCTACACCCATTCCCACAAAGTGCCCACTCAATAACCACAACCTCCACCCTCACAGCCTCCTCAGAACCACACACAAAATTTGAAATTAATGTGGTTCGCATCGAGAACTTGTCATGCCACCACCCAAATTTCATTGTGCTCAACTGACCTCACAAGGATTTTCTCCTCTAGTAGGTTTTTTTCCCTTCATGTCATTATACCACTTACCCTACACCTTCTCCATTTGAAAACTTCCCTTAAATCAACATGGTACATATCACTATGCGTGTGCAAAAGGGTAAAGAAAAGGTAAACTGACCCACCAACCAATCCTATACCCAACATACCATCTACGTCCATACCTAAAATCACTATCTGTGGCCCCACATACCCTTATTTCTAATGGTATCACACATCACACCATGCTCAAACAACTACACCAATCTCCCCTCAAAATGTCCTTATACTACCTCATCCAAACCTCAAAATCCCATCATCAATCCCTCATGGAGCTTCTTCAATCTATCGATGTTTTACCTAATGACCATACACCCATAGCCTCCATTATCACACCCCATCATGTAGCCTCTCTCACCAAATTACCACCTTCATCCTCACCTCACCTTAATCACCAAATGGCCTCCCTCATCTTCTTAGAGGCAGAGATCATGTCATACCAAAACAATGACCCAGACTTAGCCCTCTTCATCTCTATCCACATTGATGACATATGGGTATGCCATGTGATGATTGATGGAGGCACTAGCATTAACATCATTTCATCCCATGCATTTTCTCAAATGCACATACCTGACAATTGCATGCACAAACATCTGGTCATGTTGTGTTCATTCAATGATGCTATCACCTCCACACTAGGCACTGTCATCCTTCATGTTCGTGTGGGCCCCCACACTATTCTAGAAATATTTTATGTTTTGGAGGGGCAATTCGAATATAACTTGTCGTTTGGTAGACCTTGGATCTATGTCATGGGTTGTGTTCCCTCCACTTTACATCGTTGTCTAAAGTTTGAACATGAAGGACACACTTATACCATTCCAGCTGACCCATCACCTTTCAAAACATGAAACATGCTTTACCAACCTAACGATGTGCTCATACCTATCAAGCCGTCTACTTCCACAACCAATACCGCTTCACCTACACCCCCACCTACTAGTACAGCCACTACTTTCACCACACATACCTCCTCTATTCCTACCACTACTATAACCTCCATGGCTGACCCATTAGCTTCCCAATCTGTTAACACCACCTCCGCATCGACCTCCGACACATCGTCCATACCAGCTACCCACATACCAACCACTGATCCCTTGGAAGGTGTTTTTCAATGCCTCACTTTGGGGGAGTACCACCTATATAGTGTCAACACATTCCTTACTCCACACGAGTATGGAAGCCTTCACCAACACCCTCGTTATGATCACCGTATAGGAGAATGCCTCCTTTATGGTCCTCCTCATCTTTGTACTAGTCTCACCTATGGGGGACTTGATACTACCACCTACACACTTGAACCACCATCACAACCCCACCCATTTTCTGCTAACTTCCAATCACTTACCAATCACCATTTTCACCCACACCTTCCTGCACCGTTGTGCATGGAAGGGTTTTGGTTTTGGATTTTACGAGCAAGGCCACCATACCGTTATTCCATGTACCACCCGCAAACATAATGACCATAGTGGTATCGGCTTCCCTGAACCTCCTACCAAATAGGCCCGCATTGAACTCATTGCAGACCCTAGCCCTTCTCCACCTTCATCACCACCCTCACCGACGGAGTCAATGGATCCTGAATTTATCCCTCCTAACTTTTTTTTTTCATAAACACCATTTCCTCGGGCCTTTGAATTATCAACGTGAAGGCGAGGCCCCTTCCACTCTCCCATTCCTTTATCCCGAGATGATCGATGATGACACACCTACCATTAACTTCATTCAATGTAGGATGATGAATACATACTCACCTACCTTGGTTTAGAAGACTCATATATTCTCTGTCATTACCCTTCGAGACGCAAACCATGTTGAATGAAATGACTATTGAGATCAACATTCATACTCAAGATGATCCACACATCCTAAAGATCATAAAATATTTAGATACTTTGCTGAATAGGAAGCCATCACTTTTTTCTTCGAGATCATAACCACACTTTTACTTGGTCTTACGCAGACATGCCTAGTATTGACCCCACCATAGTGGTCCACAATATCATAACCGTTCTTGATTCCAAGCCTATCAAACAAAAGCTAAGGAATATGCACCCTCACATTTCTCTTCTTGTCAAATAAGAACTTCATTTCCTTCTTTTTGTTTCCTTCATCTTACCCATTAATTATCCTCATTAGATTTCTAACATTTTCCTCGTTACTAAAGTAACAGGGGACTCCGCATTTTCATAGACTTTCGTGACCTCAACCTCACCGCCCGAAAGATGACTTTCCCTTGCTCGGTATTGATCAATTGGTTGACCTTTACCATGGTCACGAGATGCTCTCACTCATGGATAGTTTCTCGGTTATAACCAAATTTTTATTGCCCCCTTAAGATCAGCACAAGACCACATTCATTACCCCTCGGGGAACCTTTTTGCTATCGAGTCATGCCTTTTGGCCTTAAAACGTTGGTGCTACATATCAGCATGTTATGACTTACATCTTCCATGATATCATGCATCACATATTATAAGATTATGTGGATGATCTCTTGGCCAAATCTAAATGTCGCGCTTGATCACCATTGTCCACAAAACCATATTTGATCGCCTCATTAAATATTACGTCCACCTTCAACCTAAAAAGTGCGTCTTCATAGTTCTCTCAAGAAAAATCCTGGGATTTATTATTTCCCTTCGTGGTATAGAAGTTGACCCTACTAAAGTCAAGGCCATTATGGAAATGCCTCCACCCACTAACCTTAAAAAATCAGAGCTCGCAAGGTAAATTGCATTCCATTCGCCATTTCATTTCACAACTATGATGATGTCAACCATTTCATCATCTTCTTAGAAAATATGTCTCCTTTAAATGGGATGATGACTCATCACAAATCTTTTGAGGCCCTAAAACAATACCTTCTCCAACCACTGTACTCATTCTTTGAAATACAATCAACCTTTTTACTTATACATATCACCTAGTGATCATTCCTTGGGAGCCATGCTCGCTCATCGCGATGAACAACATAGGGAGCAGGTGGTTTATTACATAAGCCATACTCTTTTGGACTATGAAACCTAATACAACCATGTAGAAAATCTTTTCTTAGCCTTAGTTTTTGTCACCACCAAACTTATCATTACCTACTCAACCAAAAACCTATGTTGTGACCAACATGACCCTTTACACTTCATGTATGCCAAACCTTATCAAAATCAGCGTGTCGCGTGATGGCTTATGCTTTTAGCTGATCTTGACCTCAAATTAATTCACCAAAAGTCCATTAAGGGCTAGGCTATCACCGACTAACTGATCGGCACACTTATTACAAGGGAACAACCCTCTAATTTTGACTTTCCGATGATTCCATTATTACCCTTTCCTGGATGAACCCCTTACCAAATGAAACTTGTTCTTCGACGGTTCCAAGTGTCAGCGTGGGGGTGGGGCTGGTGTTATCCTCATTCCTCTAGATGGTGAACCCATGCCTTTGTCTTTCAAACTAGACTTTGAATGCACCAACAACATTGCCGACTACGAAGCACTCATACTAGGTCTCCGTGATTTGCTATGACCTAGATGTCAAATCAATCCACATCTTTTATGATTCACAATTGGTCATAAACCAAGTCAATGGTATATACCAATTTTGTAACGAGATAATTCAAAAGTATTAACATCATGTCGACATACTTTGTTGACCACCTTTGATCGTTACACCCTTTAAACCATCCCACGTTCAACCAAAAAAATTATAGATACCATGGCTTGCTTAGCTTCCCAAATACCCACTTCCCCTGCCGATTCCAAAATATTTTTCACCATGCAATGCCTCCATTCACCTTATTATTTACCTCATGATTTTTACTCAATAGAACTGACACCTCTGACTCAAGTGACCTTTGGTATAAACAATACTCTGACTACCTTTCCCTCTCCATCTTACCTCCTGATCTCACCAATAACAAACAACGTGCCTTCCTAAAAAATTTCACCCGTTTCTTTATCCTGGGGGGACTCCTCTATAAGCGCACGGCTTTGATGGTATTCTCTTACGATGCCTCATAAGTTCTGAAATTCCTTATACCATTAAGGAGGTTCATGATGGCATATGTGGAGGTCACTTTAGTGGCCTTGTTGTTGCTAAGTGTATTCTTCACCTAGGCTATTACTAGCCAACCCTTAACCATGATTGTTGTGACTATGTCAAACATTGTGTGAAATGTCAACAACATTCCAACCTTCATCATACACCCAGTCATGCCTTATAGGTCGCTCATGACCTTTGGCCCTTCTCTCAATGGGGTTTGGATCTTGTCAGAGAAATCAATCCTCATTCTTCCCAACGTCATCAATGGATCATAACTGCTACCGAATACTACAAAAATGGGTGGAAGCCATACCACTCATCTCCATGAAAGATGAGAAAATATGTGAGTTCATTAACCATCATATCATTTGTCACTTTGGTGTCCCTCATCGCCTCATCACTGACAATGGAGAACAATTAAAAAAAAACACTACAAAAACTTTGCGACGCCTTCAACATTTAGCTTAGTTTCTCATCACCTTATTACCCAAAACCAACGGCCAAGCCAAATCCACTAAGAAAACCCTCAATAAAATTCTCACGAAAGTGGTTGACGATACTGGGAAGGATTGTCATATGCACATTCCGTTTTTCTCTATGGGAATACCGCACTAGTATTCGCACTTCCACTGTAGCTACACCCTTTTCACTGGTCTACGGTATGAAGGTTGTTCTGCCTCTTGAAGTCAAGATCCCCTCACTCCACATCTATTGCTAGGACATGCTTACTAATGATGAATTTTTTCAGGACTGCTTAGCACAACTAGAGTTATTAGATGAACATCATCTTAATGCTCTGGATCACCTTCAAGTTTACCAACAATGTATCAAACATGCTTATGACAAACATGTTCATGAATGAACCTTCTAAGTCGATGACCTTGTCTTGAAAGAGAATCAACACGTAACCAAAGAAGAAAAAATTAAATGGGGAAAATTCACTCCTAATTGGCTTGGACCATACATCGTAACTCATACCTATGGATCGGGTGCCTATCGTTTGTCCTCACTTGAGGGTAAACCCAAACTGAGCCCCTTAACACATTACATCTTCGACCATTCTATTGTTGACTCATTGTCCTACCTCACCCTTTGTCTCTCTCCACACTCATCCCTTGAGCACTATCCACTCCATCCACCTCCCTAACGATTAAACAAGAATCATGTGAGTACCGTCACTTGTTATCTTCTCTTGAATATGTGTAAAAGACAATACACATAGCATGATTCTCATGGATACTTTTCATCTACCTTTAGATGAGATCCCATGGTCGTTCCACCTCACCTTTTGAACAAGAGTCCTATCCTTCACCTTGGTCTTGTCCATGATTTCAAAGACCTCTAATGGGACAAAACTCCTTGGGTCAAACTTCTAATAAAAAGATGACTCCTCAAATGGAAATCTTCCTCTCAACCAAATTGGTACTATAAATAGACTGCTCCTCAAAGGATAGCTATGTGAAGCTTAAAAAAAACCAAAGCTTCCACATCAATCATTCTATCAAAACAAAAACACTTTTTAGTTGTGGACTTGTCCATTGTGACCTCAGACCTCTTGTTCAAAAGACTGTCACTCAAAACATATACAATTAACTACCTTTCACCCACCTTTACCATTTCCACTCTCATTTCCTAAATTACCTTAAGGGACATCTTGCAATTTCAACATTTGGTGATCCTGTGATCTGCTTTCACCGTAGAACAGTTAATCGTGCAATGCCTTTCGGGTCTTGTATTCATCACCCCTTTTCAAGGTATGATTCTACCCAATCAAGTGGCTTTATTACCCCCATATTATCTTTTAACCATATTTGTTTACATTTTGATTACCTTATACAAGACTTGGTCCTCGACGCTTAATTTTGGGGGTCATCCTCCCCTTTTTCCATAATCACCTTCACCTGCAACATTTTAACCATCATCTACCCACACCTATTAAACCTAAACCCACTACATGCCCACAAACCTACCAACTCATTTTCATCTTCTTCCCTAGCTCATGGGAGAACTACATTGGTCTAAGGTCCCTTTTCACTAGGACTATGTAGGCAGCACTTCTAGGGCATGGGGCCCTGGAAGGTTAGCTCACCACTCTTTACCCTAACCATTTTCCCCACCTTTACCTGATTTCTTGTTCATATCAAAAACCCAAAAATCTATCCCGTATCCACATCATTCGACCTACATACACTCCTCATGTTTCACATATTCTTTTACCATATTCATCTATAACCCATATTTAAACATTGAACACCATTACATTCATTTGCATTAACATGTATTACCAAAATACCGAAATACTTGATCCATGCCTAAGCCAATCTGACTCGATCCATACCTAAACTAACCTAACTCGATCCATGCCTAAAATTAACCTGACTCGATCCATGCCTAAAACTGACCTGACTCGATCCATGCCTAAACCAACCAGACTTTGTCATGCCTAACTCACCTAATCCATTCATATCATAATGAAAGTAAAATAAAATACACATCACAACACATAATCATCTGAACCTCATACATCTCATCATATACATACATGTGTATCACAATAATATACACTCATCTCAAAAATACATGTGTCTCTCATACATCGCCGGCTCATAGGCTACTATCCAATACAAAAATATCTTTAGCTTGCAAGCCGATATAATGTATAAAAAAATAATAAATACAAAATCTCTTCTAAGACGCAGCGGTCTCATATATAATCCATACAAAAATGACTCGGCATGCAGGCCGATCCATAACAAGTCAATCATCTCCCCATCTAATGTCAGGGAATGCTCCCTATGACTATGTCTCTCCCAACCCCTCTACCACACCTATCTGGTGCCCGGTACCTACCTCACCTCCTGCTAATGGCCCCTCACCTAGGGCTGGCCTCTGCACACTAGTGGCCTCACCATGACCCTGTCCCTGGGGTTACCGGCCCCCTGTACTCTCCACACTATGAGTGTGGGATCTAGTCCTCTCACTAGAGGCATGTTGTGCTCTGTACTTGGCATAGGAGGGAACATCTATCCCAAAGAACTAACAAATGATCTTGATAATATCGTGCCTCTACTAGGGCATCCCTGAATTTGACCATGGTCACTTTGTTTGTAGAGGTGTCATGGGTCTCGCTACCTACGTGGGTACCTATATAAGGGGACCCTTTCCCTGAACCTGCACTAAGCCCTGTGCTAGTACTAGAGCTTGAGTCAGCCCTAGAATTTGTGCCTGTGCCTGTATCTGGGCCTACAGGGTAGTAATATGTGCCTATGCGCATCTTTGTCGGTTAGCCTTGTAAACCTATAACCTGCCCTAAGTTGTGCCCAACCAACCCTCGTAGATCTGTACATGTGCTTGTAGGGTGGCTACCTGCCCTCCCTCTCCCCCTACCTCTTCTCCATCTCCATCTCCCCCTTCCTTTTCTGTGCGTGTGTACCTATCCCCGCCCTTCCCGAGCCTCTGCAACATAGCTATAGGGCCTATAAGATGGCAACCTATGCCTCGAACTGTAAGATGCTTCTACATAATCCTAAGCTACATCACCAAGGTAGCCACTTGCCCCGTAGGGCATCCCTTTGCACTTATGATGGTGGCTAAGTTTAGTTGTCATGGCCTCGGTGGTACAGACTCTCAACATTGTGCTTCCCACCACTGCCTGTATCCATCTACCACTCTGGCATCATCAATCTATGAATCCACTGGTTGCTCCTCCTGTCTCTGTCGGCATGGTGGGTCATGATGGAGACATAGGTATCTCTATCCACCCCAAATAACCCCTCCAACAACCTCCTGTAGTAAGCTACATCATGAGTAGCTCTAGCACCTCTAGCCTCTCCAATGGCTGGTACCCACCGCCTGTACCCAACTCTCAAAACTTTCCATGGGAATGCATATTCTGGGGCATCCCCACTGGTCAAACAAAAACAATGTGCTCATAAGCCCAACAATGCAGTAGTATGGCACAACAGATGTTGAACCTCCGCAGTCACCCATAGGCCCATAGCTCTCTATATACTTGCATCAACAATGCAAGTGCCCATTCGAACCATGTTTATTGTATCACCATGTCATGAAGGAATCCCATCAGTGACCTTGGGAATCTCCCACCCTCTGCATTCAGCAGCGCAAAGCAACACACTGCCTCTATCAAAAGTACCACTAACCTCATCTCCTTTGGATGAGCTCTATACATCGCTCCATAGCTCATGCTAGCGCTATGGAATGTCAGGTCTACTACACCCTCACCAAAAACGGGTGTTATTAGCTCCTCAGACGCCTCTAAAGAGATAGAATAAACTTGGGCCCCTAATATGGGCAACCGCAGGATCCTTTAGACATCCTCTAGGGTGATCATCATCTCACTGTCAAAGATATGGAAGGTGTTAGTCATCGATTCCCATCTATCGATGAGGGAAACCATCGAGACTTGCCTCTAGACTACATCTTTGGTAGTGCCTCACCCTATCAACCTCACATCCGCAAATACGCCACTCCTCCTACATCGTGCTCACTCGTATTATCAATAATAAGGGTGCACTGCCCTCATCCATAGCTCATCTTGGGCCTACATCCCACAAGAGCAATGTATTAGTACACCTTCCCAAATTACCCTATTTCACCCCACATCCTAACCTAATCTCTTTCCCCACCCCCATCCTATTGGCCTTATCGCTAATCCAACCTACCCAAACCCATCTACCCTACCTATCTACCCTAACCCTCACCCAAACCTACCCAAACCCATCTACCCTACCTATCTACCCTAACCCTCACCCAAACCTACCCAAACCCATCTACCCAAAACTATCTACCCTAACCCTCACCCAAGCCACCCTAAACCCTTCTCGTCTCCCTTAACCCTTTTCCCTCTCACCTAATTCTTTCCCACCCTGCCCTTACTCTATTCCCTTTTTTGTCCCAACTTAACCTTAGATTGACCAACCCTGTTATCCATTAACCGATCACGGTCACACCTTGACCGGCATCGGTCACTATTCTTGTGACCGATACCGGTCACTACCCACCAACATCAGCCACAAGTCGACCGACGTTGGTCACTGTCATGCCACCCACCATGACTTCCCAACCCTAATTTTTCCCTTCCTACTCCTACCCACTTAAACCCCTCCTTACACCCCTAATTATTCCTATACTACCCTTTTACTCTACACCCTACCCTTCCCCATTCCCATTTCCCCCTTTTTTCCCTTATTTTCAAATTTCTTCCCCCCCCAACCCCCATTTTTAACATTTTTTATATTTTAACCAATTTCACTAAACAATCAATAACCAAGGTTCGACACTTACCACATCCTGCGCCTTGTCATGGTGGAACCTCCAGCCTCCGTGCCACTCCTCCCGATCCCTCTCCAGCCTCTGCCATCCTCGAATGACCTCTCACTCTCCCAACCAATCGCCTCACTCGATCCAATCTCATAGCCCCACCTCTCGCCCAATCAATCTCACCTATGTGGCTCACCAACCAAGCTCTCTAATGTTCTCTTTTGTCCTCTTCCTCTTTTCTCTCTTCTTGTCCTTTTCTCCTTTTCACAATGCACAAATGAATTTTAAAAATGTGGGTTTTCACTTTTTATAACCTACCCGACTCAACCGATACCATTTTGATGCCCTAGCCAACCACCATTGGTTCCTCTCCACTTGTCATCATTCATACTCGACGTTGTCGGTTACCCTACATACTCATTTCCCTTACATTTACCTCATTTACCTCCTCTTTCTTTTACCTCCCCTACACCTACCTAGACCACTTTACCTTCCCCTCTGGCCCTCCACCTTCTTCAACCTCACCTCATATCGCTGTTGAAGCCTCATTATTTTACCCCTACCTCGGCCTTACCCGTGTTGTGACCTATCTACCTAGACCTAGAAAACTATTTGTGACCTTTGAACCAATGTGCTCGCTATACCTTCTAACACCATTACTTGTGTTGATTGACCTCATTCCCTTACCTTTCATATTGTTATGTTGTTTATCCTGACCCTACCTTTGTATACCAAAACATACCTAAACGTTCCTGCACCTAACCTATGTTGTGTTTCCTGACCTTATCCTATACCTTGGATACTAGATTCACTTCAACCTTGTTTGGATAAACCTATCGACCTTAGACGATGTAGAGTTTTCCTGCTCTTCAACTTGGTAGCATGCTGTAGTTTATATGTGTGCGTGCGTTTGACTATTGCTACCTTTGACCCTAACCCATTACCTAGATTGCTCGAGTAGACCTTTCACCCTTTTCCCCTACACCCACTTTCCTTTTCCTCACATTTACCTTTTATCAAACCACTCACCGCTTCAGCTTGCTACCTCATCAGTTCCTGGTTTGAGGGGGATCACCTTCACCCTCACATGGGGCAACCACATCTTATTTTTGTTAGCATCACTTACCAATACAAGCTACACAACAAAAAGGGGAAAAATGTAGACACTAAAATTAGGTCACACTCCCCTTCGTCCCTCAACATATAAGCCCCCTTTATTACATTTACCTAGCCATGACCCCCTTCACCCCACTAATATTAATTTAATTAATTTAATTAAATTAATGCTTTATCCTCACTATATTTATTATTTAAATATCTTATTTAAATAATATCTACACATACAATTCACTTAGACACCTCACCAAGCTAACTCAACCTAAGACCTATTCTTAGCAAGTTCTCATAACTAACTAAGACTTACCCAAACCCTAAAAATCAATGCCTACATTCCCTCTAACCACATTCCCACATGCTCACAAGAGGCTTTGAGTCTAATACTTGGGATAAAAACACAAGATCCGAGGAAATCGGTGGATCTCCTAAGTTTAGTAAACTAGGAAATCCCACCTTGACCGACGCGTCGGTTTCCCTAACCATCGCCGGCTAAGTTCGGAATGCCTTGATTACCCCTTTTAACCCAAAACAACCTTATTATCAAGGTTGGAAATTGGAACTTGGAAGTTGGAAGAAAAAAATTTGACGAACAAGAACAAAGCTTAGAGAGATAACACATCTTCAGAGAGTGAATTTCAGCAAGAACTCACATCCAAGGAGATTGAGGATCTTCTCCTGCATAGCCATCCCAACCACATTTACGATCTATTTAAGCAAAAGAGTGTGCATGCAGCCCATGCAGAAGCTTTTATTTAGTTAGTGATCACTTGCAGCCTTCAAACCCATCATCAGCACCTCCATCCTTCACACACAGACCTTCAGGAATGAAATCCAAGTAAGTACAACATCATACTTTCCTAGTTATTTCATTTCATCATTATTTTATCATCCATTGTTTATCTTTCTCCCTATTGACCTTCTCCAACATTTTCACCTCCATAGACCCATCAAAACCTTGCAAAAGCCTACTCCAGTCACCCATTACCTCGTCCCGACCAACCAAAATCCTTTGTGTAATCACAAAGGAGACCAAAACCCTATTTTGTGACATTTCTAGATCTCACAAGAATGTGCGGTGCAGTATACCTAACCATGGTGGTCACCCTCGACCAATGTCGGTCTCTGTGTTTGCCCACACAACCTTAAAAAGAGACCTACCCACCTAATTTTACCTCACCCTCACTCACCTGTGACCTACCCGAGACCTTTATCAGACTGCAGAGACCCATAACCTATCCCTTGACCTTGGATTCTATTCTAGCTTAGCTTGTTAGATTAGATCTATTTCTTATTGTGTTTTTAAGTGAGATACCTAAATCATTTTAAAATAAAAATAGGATTTACTTTTTTATAGAATTAATTTGTTTAAAACAGTGGATTGACAGCCATCTAGGAAGTATCATACTTCTCGGATCTAGCTCATGCTAGGTAGTTCACTACCCATATTGTTTAATTCCTTCTGGTGGTTTTTTTTCATTACAGATAGTTCCTCCTAGCCAAAGGGAAGCTCTCATGGTCAGCTATGGATTTGGAAGTCATACACATGCAAAAACCCATCAACCGACATTTGAATAGGTATTCCTCCTACGCCCGTTACCCTATTTGTTTCATCAACAATTCAAAGAAACAATCTAAGAAAAAGGTGAAACACTATGATCTTTCTCCTTTCTATATTGGCTCATTTCTAAATGAATCGCAAGATCACCTAAGCCGTTTAAAAAATCAGTCGACACATTTGGACACTTATGTGACATTGCCACTATGTTTTTGACAAACTCGTAAAATTTATCACATTAAACCATACATTATTTGATCAAGCAACCAACTGATATCTTCACCGAGTTCATTTTCTATCATGAATGAGCTTATTGCTGAGCTAATCCTCCATTTGAGCTCGATCTTGAGTTGGCTCATTCTAAGTGCACTTGAGCTAGCTCAGTCTTATGTCTTCAATTGACATCCCAAACTATATGAGCTAGCCTTCCCAAATAACTCATTAATTATTAGGTTGATTCCTATTCACGGAGATCTTATACTAACCCGACTCATCTATCAACTCGTATAGAGCTCTGTCATAATTTTGTACCATTCAATGCTAGGTGAGCTCACCCATGCAACCTATTAATTATTTTTATTGTTATATCTTTGTGATGACTAGAAATGGGCCCCTTTTGTCCAATTTTTCCATGTGTGCAAAATTTTATAATAGGTAGCATGCTCTGTGCAAGCATTGTTGAGGATACATTGAATGATTATGAGACTTCATTGTTTCTAGATGAAGGTCTCCCGTAAGAAAAACTTGAGAAAATACATACCCTGGTGCACACAAGTGGATGAATAACATGATCACATTCCTTTTTGAGGGTGCATACCCTCTTGGTTTAAAAAGGTAAAGAGAATACATCGAGGTTACAAACTATCCCTTATGTATTGATTGATGGAATTCTCTTTAAGAAAAATCTTGATGGCATCTTTGTTAAGATGTATCAATGACACACAAAATAAAAAATTGTTAGACGAATTTCAAGATGGATTCTCTAGTGGACACTTTTCTACCAAAACTACTGCAATGAAGATCATAATGGCAGGTATCGTTTGGCCTACTCTATTTTCATTTGTACACAAGTGGGTCACAAAATGCAAGGAATTCACTTTCTTTTCGGAAAGAAAATATTGGTAGCGCTTCCCCTTTGACCAATCAAAGCGGATCAAGATTTTATGCAATGGGTTCTCGACTCCATAGGCATGATCAATCCACCTTCAAGCGCTGGACACAAGTGGGTGTTGACAACTACATATTATTTCATTAGATGGATAGAATCTATCACGCTAAAATAATCAATTGATTAAGTCATCCTTGACTTTCTTGAGGGTATATTCAAAAGGTTTAGAATCCCTCAAACCATTATCTCGATAATGAAAATCCTTCCTTGGGACTAGAATCACTTTGATTGGGCTCTAAATTTGGGCATTTATTTGAAAAATTATTCCACCTATTACACTCAAGGAAATGGTCTAGCAGAGTAAAAAAAGAACCTAATCGAGAATCATGAAACATCAATGAACATCAACTAAAGACAATGACATACCAAGGTCTCGCATGCACTCTGGGCGAGATAGAATCACAATTAAAAATGCAATAGGAACTTTTCCTTATAATATTTTCTATGTAAAGAGGATACCCTTCCTTTGATGCTAGAGTTGAACTCATTGGCTCTTTCCAAAGAATCGGAATTTGAAGGTGCAAGCGGAGGGAAATCATAATGGTAGAGTTGGTTATTCTTGAAGAGTTAAGGAACTCGCCATGATCATGTTAGATCAACATCAACAAGTAAAAGAGAAATAGTTTACAGTGACATGGTAGGCCTCAAGATTTCAAATTTGGGGACTTAGTATTAAAATGGAATAGTGACAAAGCTAAACCAAAAGTGCGTCATTCAAATATTGATGTAGTTTGGAATGTCCCATACATCATTAGTTCATGCAAAGAGCCTAACTCTTTCCATTTAACTCATATTGATGGAAACATGCTACAAATCCCAATAAATGGGATCTATCTCAAACCCTTCCATTAATTTTGCTGCATCATTCTATATATATTAGAGTAGTCTAAATTCCACTAAGTTTGTTGCACACACATTTTTTTGTTTGTACATAGTTCTCTCTACTCACGTGCTTCCGTGTGTGCTCTTCTTTTTATTTCAAGATGTCGTTCTTATTCCATCAATTTTTATTAGTTTACAAAATTTGGAATAGAGTCAAGAAATGATCCTTCAAGGGACTTCAGGGGTAGTTCTTCAAAGTTATAAATCAAAATTTCTTGACTACATAGTGGAATCCATGCTCAAGTGGATTCTCTAGACACGATATCTTGCATATAGCATGAAAATGGCCCCAAAAGTAACCAAAACTATTATCCAAATAACTCTCTTAGTTATTTGGGTAACTTGTATACATATTCGGATCTAAGCTCTTTAATCGCAAGGTTGCACATGCTCAAATTAACTTGGAAATTTCCCTTGGTTGAAGATTCCTTGTGTGCCTCCATGCTTCTCCTCACACACCTTTGCATGCTTCCCGTTCTTCCCTTCCTTTCCCTTTTCCTCTTTGTTCCATCTTTCCCTTACGTGCCTTCCTTATGCCTTCTTCCCACACCTCATTCTTCCACGTGCATATCTTTGCACCTTCCTTTGCACCTTTTTGTTCCGGTCATCCCCTAACACACTTTAGTATGCCACATGCAACCAATTGAAGCATGCCAATAGGGCACTGAGTCCTGAAAACCAAACAATGACTCACACATGGTAGATTAGACAAATAAAATAACAGTTGGTCAATTCCTTTAGTCAATCTATGCACGCCACATGTATTGTGTGCCCAGATGGCTCTGACATCTTCTGACAGCCATATATTTTTCGACAAAGGTTTGATCAGTGTGCTCCTAGTCTCAATCAATATCTTTTGACATGGGCTATAATATTATACATTCAAATTCAAATTCTTGGTAGATCTGGTAGGTGAGAAATGGGAAAACATCTTTCTAAGCATTAATGAGCAGATCTGATTTCTTCAACCACTTGATTTGATATGATCTTCCCTCCTTCCTTCTCCAACATGCCAAATAGACTTGGGAAATGTGGTTGATATATTTGTAGGCTGATTTACGGGCATTGAATGCTTCTTGTTGGTGGTTATATTTCAAATTAGGGTTATCCTCCTTTTATTCTTCTTCCATGGATTCATCTATAAATGTAAGATCTAGGCTCATTATTAAAGTTGGATACTTTGAATCCTAACACATTTTTCTAAGGACTTCATATTTTCTATACTTTGAGTTGTATACCTCTAGATCTGGTTCTTGCATGAGGATATCGACCTCTTTTGCCATTGTAACAACTTTGTACATTTCTAGAAGTAATAGAAGCATCATTTTCTAAATATTCTTTATCCTAATGTGTTTTCATTCCTTATTCTTTCCTTTTCTTTTGCATTACATGCTCATTATGCCATTCTACATCCCTTTTAGTTCCTTATTTAGTTGTGTTCCATGAAACTAATATGGTAAATACGTTTTAAGTCGTGTTACATGTGCCTAGCCTTCTTTCCTACATTTCCTTTAATTTTCACTTAGAAGATAGTGTTCATCCCCCTCTTTTTGCGCTATCACCTTTTAGTGTAGTTCCCTTTCATGTTATCCTCATATCCCTGTTCCTTGCCATTATTAGCTTATTTTCCCCTTTCAACACCAAGAGTAAAGAGTAGAGAGAAATAGATAGAGGAACCGAACTTATCTAGATATTTTCCCAAACATGTAAGGTCCCACAACTTGAGGGTGGTTCCATTTTTATCTCAAATATATCAGCTCTTCTAGATCTAAGACATGGGTGCAAGTTTGATGACCAACATTTCTTATGCCTTAGGTGAAGGTAGGAAAGGATCAATCTATCAAAGTTTGATAAATATTATGGTATAAGACCATGAAGGTGGGAAGTAAATTGATGGGTATTACATGGATCATATGGAATTCTATAGAATGGATATGTCATTTTTCTCAACAATGGACCTCGCCATGCATAAGGAAATATTTTACAATGCTTTATTAGGCATTTGGACCTCATGTGAGGTACAAGAATAATTAATGACAAATAAGATCGAATTATTCAAACATGTAAAGTGATTTAGCAAAGTGGAGTTTGAGCGATTCTTTGACCACTGAAACTCCACCACTACCATCCTTGAGTAGTAAATCGGGAAATTAATTTAAGAAACTTATATGGTATTGTGTACAATAAAGGAAATTAGGAGAAAGGGACAATTTTGGAAGAAGTGAAGCTTCTCGAAGAAGGTATCATGAATGCATAATCTCACTTCGTATTATTTCGGAATTGTTCTCGGTTGGGCCTTTTAGAAAAACCATCTAGGAATGGGGTTCAAACTCTAGTTTGACCTCAAACTCTACATGTGAGTTGATTTCCAGTCAAGCTATTTCTATATCCATGCAGCTAACTTTGATGTTTTCATCTTATTTTAAATGTCTTCGAGGATTTTTGGTTGAATTTATTGCGTGCATCAGTTATTAAATTTTTTTACCAAGTTGTTTGGGATCTTGAGGGGATACTTTAAGGATTTTCTAATATCTCCAACAATTATAGGCATGATTTATATATCTCTTACCTTGGTTATCTTATTTCTATGTATTTGGGTATTTACTAGGTAAATCTTTTTTGCTTTTTCTTAACTTGTAAAAGGGTCATTATATCAAAAATAAAGAGTTCATAGGCTCTGAAATTTATTCACACTAGTGATGCGAGATAATCCCAACACTATAATACATTGTTTTGCACAAGCCTCGATGAAGGTATCACATTTTTGTATTTTAAATGGTGTTGATCCTGTCGACTTGGGTACTAGCCTTAGGTTGTTTTTTGGAATAGAATTTTCATTATGTACTATGTGAATAGGACGGTGAGTAACCTTGGTCAAAAATCATGACACAAGATCCCTTGTGCTAGAATGGGTGAGGGTTCAACATGAACCCTGTTTATAAATGGTTATATTTACAAAAAAATTGTTAGAACTATGTTGGGAGAACAAAAATAACGTATTGAAAATTAAACATAAATACCTCAAATAAATTGGTTTGTATGTCCACTTTGTGATAAGATGATATGAATGCATTTTTCTAATTTTTCATTTAATTCCATTTGATTATTAAATTTGTTTTCTCATTGGGTCAAATGAATTTATGGGATCCTAGTTAAGGGTTGCTTAGTTCTTTGGAAATGAGTCCAATTGAGAAAAATGTATGAAAATTCTAGTTGAAAGTATGTTTTAAGATATAAGTACTTGTCTAATTTTAGTTCAATACTAAAATGGGTATGGGAAATTACGATTGTATAATCTTCTTGTTATCCTAAACGATTTATTTTTTTGAGTATTATTCTAACCGATTTTTGGGTAGTTGATTCTGTGAGGTTATGATTATTTATCTACTCCTGGTGTTAAACTAAAAATTAGAAATGATAGGGTGGAAAATGAAGATAGCGTTTGATTAAATAAATATATTGCTTTTGTAAAAAATACTCAATAGGATTGGTTCAAATTCATAGATATCATTTTAAATAAGATAATGGTGGTATTTTATTTATGACCCATGATATAGTCGATTGGGTATATGTTGGTAACATTCTCAATAGGGAAGTGGAACTTGAAATGTTGAAGGAATATCATTGTTGTAGAATTCAATAATGTTGAGGAAAGTAAAACAAGTATCCATCCCTCAACTTTAAGTATTATAAGTTCAAAAAGGAATTATTGAGTGGAAAAGTAATTTGTTTCAAGTGTTTTTTTATCTTGATAGCTTGTACTCCCATTTTTGATTAGCAATCAAGATGGTAGTATAAATGTGTTTTTTTAATTTAAAAATAATGGATCGAATGGTAAAGGGAATGATGTTCTTTTAGGAAAATATGGAAGAAGTATTGAATAATGGTGATATTAATTTATTTAATGAATTGTGAATGTAAATAAGTAGGGATAAAGGAAGCTTGGTTTATTTATATAAATCCATTTATTTAAATTTATATAGTTCTTGGAAAGGATACTTGGGTGGTTTCATTTCCTTAAATGGTGAATGATCAAATAACCCGTATTATGATAACTAGGAAAAGAGATGTGTATTCCATGCTAGTACTAGTGAACTCGACCATGTACCTTTTTGTACTTTATCATTTTCATATTGCAAGGTGAAAGGTAATGTGAAAAGAAATAAAGTTACGATAAACTTACTTGACATTGATTAAATTGTGAAATATCATGAATGTATTGTATTTGATTGACATTGATTTGATTGAGGAATATCATAAATGTACTTGTATTGTTAAAAGTGAAAGAAATTACTTCACATGATGTAAGAAAGGAAATTAAAGGCCTATTGTATTTTATTATAATTTATAATATCAATATGTACTTTTAACAAGGTTTTAACCTCTATGACATGAATATATGTCATTATTTTTCACAATACCTTGTTTTTACAAAGTGTTATAATGCGAAATAACATCACATTATGATGTAATATTGCAAAATAGAATTTGATGATTTATGATATCATTATGATTTGATTTATGTTGTATATTAATTCAAGGAAAAATAATATGATGAACACAACAAGATTGTTAAGTTACTTTTGCAATTTATATAACGATACATTTTAATGTTTAAAAGGTAATTGTAAATTAAGTATCATGTGTTGAATGATTAATTTTATAATTATGTCAGCAACCTATTTTGCATTGAAATGAAAGAGATAGTAATAACAAATGATATTTTGTTATTGTTTAATGTTCATTAGTAAATGATGAGTAATCAATTAAGTGTACCTTTCTAATCATTCATATAATTATGATTTAATTTAAACTATTACACTAGATGAACACATAGAAGTGGGTACATACCTGATGAAATTACTTGTGGAGATCATTGTGTACCTATAACGTGTATTGGTTATTGTCTTAAAATATAATTAACCTATCCATAGGATGAAGGTTTACATTTTTTTAAATGAATAAACTAAAATGGTTAACTGTGAACTTAAGAACTCGATAATGGAAAGTACAAATACTATGAATGAGATGATTTTTCAATGAATGTAGGGACATGTTTCATGTTGCTTATGTGTAGTCATGAAACTAGGATAGCTAGTGTGATCCCCAAAAACTATGGCCATATTATTTCAAATGATTGATTACATTTCCCAATCTCCATTTCTTCTTTTAAACTATGTTGTTCTCGAGAGGCCCACACTAAGAATATACACATAGTTCTTTGTTCCTTTAAAAATATTTAGCCAAATGATATACTGGGTATATTGGCTCAGTAATGAGTGTTTGAGGGGATCAAGTAAGATCTGTAAACCCTTGTAGTTGCACATGGTTATCATAGATTATCTAGTTGGATTCTAAACATTAATTAATGTTGGATTAATCTATTGTAAAATATTAATCAATGAAGGCATAAATATAATTAAATGGGTAAAAAAATTCCCTAGTTGAGAATCGTGATAAAGAGGTGTTACACATCATTGCTAATTCCTCCTTGTACCCCATACAATAACTTTTCCACAAGTTCATTAAATTGTTCATATGTGATCCCTAGACATCTTTGGCCATCCTCACAACATTTAGATAGAATTAGGATAGTATACATTCAATAATGGGAGCCTCCTCATACACAAGAATGAGCATTGTAGCCCCATGAGCATTGGTGGAAACACATAATTTGGACACGACACATTATTTTACCAACACAAGAAAACAAGATTTATTGATGAAAGAAGATAAAAATATGATCCACATTTCTTTTTCTAGAAAGAGATAACATTGAAGTAGGATGTTTTTAGTATAGTTTCCAATGTTTAGTGTTTTTGAGATTTTCACTATTTTTGGATTTTGATATTTTGTGAAAGTTTTTAAGTTTTTCAAATTTCGAATGTTTAGGATTTTCTAATATTTTACAAAACTATGTAAAAGATAACAAAATTCCAAGATGCCCCCAACAAGAGGTGAGAATATACAAGGGAAAATTCTCTGCATATATACAAGAATACAATAAGTAGGATCAAGGATAAAAGGGATAGGTTCAACAACATAACAAAGACAAACCAATGAAAAAGTTAAGAAGAAACGATAATTCCCCATGTGTGAGGTTCTTATGAATAATATAATCCTCCTAAGGTGTTAGAAAATTATTTTCACCAAAGGATCGGTCTAAAGCTCCACAATTGCATGGTTGTCACATTTGAATGAATTTGTTTATTTTTTACATTTTTTAAAATTTTAGATTTTATTTTGATTTTATGAAATTCTTCTAAGCTTGGGTATATAAAAACTTGAGATATATGATGTTCATGGGATCCCGTGAGATTTTCAACATTAATAGGAAAGCTTATATTCCTTGGACCAAATTTTTTGACCACAACGTAAGGTCTTAACTAGTTAGGCTCAAAATTTCCTCTATTTTCATGCTCTTTGGTGGTATTGAACTAGTTTTATTTAATGAAAATATCTCCAAATTCAAATTTATTAGATATAATCCACTTGTTATACATATAAAATATTTGATTCTAATACACTTTGAGGTAGTCTAAGGCATGGAGGCATTTTTCATCAAGTAGTTCAAGATCTGCTAGTCTAGCCACTATGTAGTCCTCTTCATTATCTAGATAGTATTTCAAGGATATTCACAAAGAGGGAAGCTCTATATCCTAGGGAATGATAGCTTCAGTTCAAATATAAAGGAACACGGGGTTTCACTTTTGGATGTGTGGATAGAATTTTGGTAGGCCTTTAAGGCAGGATGGATTTGGAGATGCCAATTATAGCCTATATTATTCACAAGTTTCTCCATAATCCAAATAAGGGTTTTATTGGTGGCCTCAAATTTCCCATTACCTATAGGGTAATAAGGGGTATAACACTTTGGTGGATTTTTAATTTTGGCACAAGGCCTTCACTTGATTATTCTTAAATGATTTTCCATTTTCAGATATAATGATAGAAGGTATGCCATAATGAAAAATGATGTGGTTCATGATAAAATTTGAGATACGAACATTGGTAACATAGGTTACAAGAACAACCTCTTCTCATTTATTATATTACTCAGACACGGTAATGATGTGTTTGTGCCCATCAGATGAAGTAAGTGTAAGCTTTCCTATGAGATTGAGCCCCATTTTGAAAAAACCATGGTGTTGTGATAGGCGGAAAATACTAAGAAAATGTATGGATTAAATTTCCATTATTTTTGCATAAGACACATTTTTTCGTATAATGATAGCATTCCATCTCCGTAATAGGTCAGTAATAGCCTACATGCAGAATTTTATTTGTGAGGACCATGCCATTAATATAATCACCACATGATATTTCGTGAACCTCTTTGATGGCTTAAATAGATTCTTTGGAATTAAGACAATGCAAAAAAGTCCCATCATATCATTAAAAATATATATTTCCCCTAAGGATGGTGTAGCATATGATGCAATGGGTAAGATTTATCTTAGGAAATGGTAAATGTTAGGTGGGAAGGTACCATCCTATAAGTAATTGTAGATATCAACTTACTAGGGAAAAGGGACCAACAACTTCACATACCAAACATGATTCTAGCATGTCATAAATAGGTACCATGAGATGATCAATGAGGAATTGGAAGTATTTGATATCCAGCGATAATTGGAGGAACAACCAATAGTATTCATGGAGTTTTCTAACATGTTCTATGTTCAAGGACTTATTGGAAGGTGATATGAACAAAGTACCCCTTTAGGCTATTCACCATACATTTATGCGGCATGAGATTCTCAGCTTTTACTTTCTATTCATCATTTACCTATTTGATTATGAGTTGTGAATTACCTATAACATAAACTTGTTTTATATTCCATTTTATAGTGACTTTCAAACCTGCAATGAGAGATTCATACTCAACAATTTTTTTATACATGGAAAGTCAATTTAAAGCTTGTTGAATAAGATCACTTGTAGGGGTAAAATAACAACTCCTACCCATCAGAAATTAAATGATAATGACCCATAAAAATATATTTTCTAGGTAGAAATTTTTAAATGTATAAAAGGAACCATCTGGAAGATCCGAGAATTAGTGGTTTTGTACACTGTAAGGGTGCTTCTATTAGGTAATCAACAAGTTTTTTTCCTTTTAGTACTTTTGTGGTGGACATATTCAATGTCAAAATCACTTAGTAAAATGATCCAGTTGGCCATCCTCCTGGTGAGTGCAAGTTTTGATAATAGGTACTTGAGTGGGTGTTGTAGATATGAGCTTTATTTTGTTATTTAGGAGGTAATGGTGAAGCTTCTTGAAATAAAAAACAATGGCCATACATGATTTTCCAATTTTGAATAATTGAGCTCATAAGAGATCAAGGTATGACTAAGGTAATAGATGGATATTTATTTATTTTATCCATCATATTGTGCCAAGATAAAAATAATCAAAAATTGATTCAGAGATATATAATAGTAGGGGCTCACCTAGGATGGGTGTACTAAAATAGGTGGATTAGCTAAATATTTATTTATTTAGGAAAATATTTTATGAAAATCAATACCCTAATGGAAATCAAAATCCTTCTTAAGAATATGTGGGAATGAATGACATTTATCTACAAGATGGGAGATGAATCTGTAAATAGCTTGAATTTTCCTTGTAAGCTACATAGTTTTTTAAGGTTAACTGGAGGAGGAATCTCGTTAATAAAAATGATTTTTTTGGGTAAACTTCAATTCCTCTTTTGGATATGATGAATTCCAATATTTTTCTTGAGATGACACCAAATACACACTTCTTTGGATTCAATATGACCTTATAATCCTGTAGCCACTCAAAGATGTGGTGAAGGATTTTTGGGTGCTCTGCTCAGTTTGGGACTTTCCAAGGATATCATCCACATATTCCTTTACAATGTCATGTAACATATCATAAAATATGACTGTCATAACACACTAATATGTGGCACCTATGTTCTTGAGGCCAAAATTCATGACCTGATAACAAAAAAGTTCCTGAGGAGTAGTAAAAGTGGTTTTATGTTGATTTTATTCTATAATTTTGATTTTATTATAGTTATATAATCCATCCATGAGGGATAAAAATTTTGGCATACTATTGAATCAAAAATCATGTTGATATTTGGAATAGGAAATTCATCTTTAGGACACGCTTTATTGATGTCCCCGAAGTTATTACAAATATGAATACCAATAGGTTTCTTGAAAAATGACATGACATTCAAGATCCATTTTGAAATATCAATATGTCTAATAAAACCCACCGCCAAAGTAATGTTTCTAGCTCTTCTTTGACCAAAATAGCTACATGTGGATGTCTTTTACATAATTTTTGTTTGATAATATTTATTGATCCATACACAACTAGGTTGTACACAACCAAATAAGGACCTAAGCCTGGAATATCCATATAAGACCAAGAAAATACATCCAAAACTCTCTCGAGGAGCATAGTAAAGGCATTTTGTTCATGTGTGAAAAGATAAGCTCCTAGTTTAACAATTTTAGGTTCATCCTCTACACCAATGTTGACATCAATAGTCTCTTCAACCAGAAATTTTAAACCATCCTCCATATGTATAGGAATAGGAGTGTGATTGAGTTATTCCTCATTACGCATAGGTACATCATTGTGTAACCCCATGAATTCTCCAATTTCTTCATCATTCTTAAATAGATCAATTATGATGTGTTGTTGTTGGTCCCAATTAATGAGGGATGAGAGTACAAGGTCCAATTCAGGAATCGAGGGGGATAATGTTAAAATAGAAGTGTAAAAAATAGGTTTGTATAGTTTTTCATGCATTTTTACTACCTCAAAAATTCAAACTTTCAAGCATAACAACTAAGACAAATGTGAAATTTTACTGTTGAGTTTTCCTTAATCCCCCTCCTAGTCATTTCTTTTTTTTTCATGATTATATTGAACTTGAAAGTAATTTCAATATATTGAAAAAAATATAAGTAGGTGTTTTAAATTATGTTTCAATATCAACAATTCCATTTAGTGAAGAGCAACTGAAGACTAGCTCTTCGACAAGCTCAAAAAGGTTATTTTGGCATTTTCAAGGAAAGTGTGCATCCTCTCGGAAGGTTAGAAAATCCCATAATGATCCATATGTTGTATTGGATAGTAATTATGGTATTGGAAGTGATTTAGGAATATTTATGAATTATATGGAGGTTTAGGGACAAACCGTGAACAACATGTTTTTAGGTGTAAGGAGTAGCTAGTCAAAACTTGAACCCGAGCTTCACCGAAGGATTCTGGGAGCACCGTAAGGATTTAGGAGGAAATAAAATAGGAATTGGAAAGATAAAGGAATTTTATACATTTTGGAAGCATCACATTTTTCACAATACCTAATTTTTTCTCAAATAAGCTCATTCTTGGAAGACACACTTTGTTCTCCCAAAGGAAAAGAGGCCAATTTTTGAATATGGAAGAATAATTGAAGTCTAAAACACATCAAATTGTTCTTTAAATTTATTTTGAGTAAAAATAATATAAAAATTCATGTGAAAATACCATCCTGAGCTCCGTAAATTATATCATCTAGTTCTCTCTTTTCAAGGTGTGATTTTTGTACTTTTTCATTTTTAAAGTGACAAGTGTTACCTGTTGGCTTCATGGAGAAATTTTTTTCCATATTTTCCCTTTCCTAAGAGGAAAGGGAGAAAAAAAAATCACCCCACCTCATCCCTTACCTCTGGTCCTCCATATGACCCAGATCACCCGATGGAGTGTTAATCAAGTTAAACTCGGCTCCTCTCCTCACACCATGCAATAGAAAGTGGCATGATATAGTTTAGGTGAATTTTATTATCCCTCTTATCCCCATTCCCAAGGGGAAAAATGAAACACAAAAATTTTCCCCATCTTATCACCTCCTCTCGGTTCTCCATACGACCAACTTCCAACCGTCAGTGTCAAAGCATGCCTTTCTCCATCTCTCCCATCTTGCACCTCGCAATGAAACTTATCCTCATTTTCTTGAGGTGAAATTTTTCATCCCCATTATATCCATTCCTAAGGGTATTTAGGGTAAAAAAATTTCCCCATACCCAAGGTTCCAAAACCCTAACTTTAAAATATATGTTGTTTGCACATCCGTGAATGAAAACAATTGTCGAGTAACTTGAAAACATAAAATAACTAACTCCCAAGATTATTTATTCATATAATTCAAAATTTATTCGATTGATGATGTCATAAAACTCTCAAACACACTATACATTTCTACCAAAAAATTTCTAGGAATCCACAACCATGGAAACGACGATTTATTCATAACTTCCAAGTCTGAAACCAAATTCTAGTGAATTTTTCTCAATAGATCATCATCCAGAACCTTCAAGAATATTTTCATTAAAAATTGATGATGCCCTAGTTTTTTAACAACATTTAACTTCAAAATTGTGCCCTAGAAGTTTTATTTTTAGTTTACAAGATTTGTAGTGAGTGGATCATAGCAAAATTTTGAGCGTGGGATTTCTAGGAGGGTATTTTCATTGCAAATAGACATTAGTAATTAAACATTTTGAAAATATAATGTTTTTCATGATAAATCCTACTAAAAATAGAATCCCTCTAAAAATGATAATATCCCTCTGATTAGAACATTCAAAAAATAGTGAAAATGACAAATTAGGCAAACAAGCAATTTGAGCAAAAAGTAGTTTTCCCAATAAAGAAAAAAGCAACTTACTAACATAAAAATTGCTAAACAATGGTAAAGTATCATCAATGAAATTCAATTGAGTGTTCTAGGAGATTCATTAGACCAAATTTAAGAAAAAAATAAAAATATCCCATAATAGAATCGCTAGTCCAACCTACCAAAAATATAAAAATCAGTTTTTAATGTAGAAAGTTACATTTGGATCCATTTTTGCTCATATTGATTATTATTTCCATCCTCACATGGTTGTGAAATTTTCTTGCTACTCAAACAAGGAAATACACCTCTGTGAGGATCTTGAATATGTTAGAGTAGGTATTTAACTTAGCTCATGTTCACTCTAGGTACTTTATTTACCTTTATTGTATTTATCCTCACCCACTTATGTGTGAGGATATTTCTTTGTCTTATTTAGATATTAGGAGATATTATCCAATTTTTAGGTATAGTTCTTTCCTTGATCTATGGTATTGACTAGATCCTTGATGTCTAGTTCTCTCCTAAATCTATGGTCTTAACTAGTTCTTTGATGACTAGTTATTTCCTTGATTTATGGCTTGATCTACGACCTTGACTGGTTCTTAGATTGTTATTCCATGCCTATTTAAGAAGGGCCCATTCTCAATGTATTGCATTGAGTTCCATAATAATATATGATATTGTTGCTCATTTGTTTGCAAAGGTTTTATGTAAAGCTATTCTGGAGAATTGCTTTCATCTTATTGATCGTGGTGTTTGATTAGCATCTATGTTCTTAGCTTGGTACGATCTGGTTATCGTTCCTTTCGTAATCATGATTCTAATCACAATTATGTCTAGTAACAAGGAAAAGCATATCGAGGTGCAACAAGTGATAGTCGGGGACCTTTTGCAGGTTGGAAAAGGATTTCAAAAAGTGTAAAGGGCCCCATTTAAATCTAAAATCATAACATGATGTTATCTCATCATAATTACAATGATGAACTCATAAAAATCATCTGAGCATAAATTTTTCTTAAACACTGAATCAAACACGTGGTAGCATGATCAATCCATCAAAAGAGGTCATCGTAACTCATCAAACAAGTTGGAAAAAATTGTCGATCAATCCATCATCATCGTAACTCATCAAACAAGTTGGAAAAAAATCTATCATCGAAAAAATCTATCAAACTCTAATTTGATCCAAATATCATTGGGTTAAGGTCTGTATGAGGGTGATTCTGATTTTTTCTAGGATTCCTCTGCCTACCTCCTTTCTTGGAATGAAGAGTATAAGTGAACAATTGAGAAATTAGAGGAACATGTAATAACTCTTTATGCATGCATCCATCATTTCTTGGATCCCCATTTATCACCTTCACTCCTTATGGAATACATTCCTCTGATCACTAGCTTGACACCGAGGTGATCAATAATGCACAAAGCTATATGATGTAAGGAAAGGCTAACGAGATATAGATTGAGAAGATCATCGAGAAAGGTAAGATATTATCTCTAGAGGTCCTCTCTCTAATCAAATATATTTTCTCCACCTTGTCGAAGTGCATAAAGAAAGGGATAAGATATTAAAAGATAAGATCCATAGCGATGAGGTGTTACCACTTCTTTTTGAGATGATCCCCTTTGAATCTTACACCCTCATAAGTAACAATGTGTTTACATCAGCTTCTGAAAATTTGTCATTGGTTTGGGTCTACATCATAGATGAAAGATACGATATGATAAAAGATGCCATCCCTAAACTTGATTCTCAAAAACAAGAGTCTTTTAAGTTTTTGAATGAAGTTTGAAATGTGTTCATATATTTGAATTTCCTCCACTTAACAAGAATTCATCATCAAAATAACTCATTTTTTTCTTCTAGGATTTGGTCAAGAAAGAGGTAGGTGAATCTCTCTCCTTCAATGAAGATATATTAGAGTCTATTTCTAGCATCAGTGACTCCATTTCTAACATTACAAAAGATCACAAAAGAGGGATTAGACAATAGAATAGATAAATTATGTTTTCTGAGTATGGATCAAAGTGTTGAGTTATGTTTTCATTCATAAAAAAGAGAATTTGAAACCTATGGTAGATAAATGCATTAAACAATTCAAAGGAAAGGATCCCATTCGAGAAACTCTTCCTCAAATATCATGAATCATAAAGTTATTCATCATAAGGAGCTTCTTCATCAAATTATTCAACTCCCTTCTCCTTCTTCTTCGCCCTCTTTCTTCTCTCCCCCTTTCTAATCCTTCATTGTGTATGATCATGATATTTTGTCTTATTCACTTAAGTGACTCTCTAATGTTGAATTGTAAAATTCCCTTTTGATTTATAAAAAGGGGACTTATTTCCTCACTTCCTAGGAAGATGTAAAGTCACAAGTGGAATGAGAACTTGAAGGGTCATGGGGGTAGATGAGAAGGACATATGAAATGATATAAATTGGAATGACAACTCCATTCTAAAGGATCATGGGAAAGTTAGTTTTATGTAGAAATTGTGGATTATTATATGTTTTTTGAGATTGATATCCCCATTACATAAGAAATAAGAGTTGCATTTATTCCATTTCATTTACTTATGATTTATTTTATTCTCTCTCTTTTCTACGACTTTATAAACATAGTGATTTTTAATAACCAAGAAGGAAATTGGTGTCCTTGATTGATGAATCAAAATAAATATGTGTCTATGGTTTGTTAGTCTTGCTAACTACTTACATTTTTATCATCCTCTAATTAAGTGTGGACATACACTGGTTATTGTGTGTAAAATCATATCGCTTACTCACAACAATAACTCTCTCTTCCCTAATTTATCACCTTTATCCCTCATCTCTAAAAACTCATCCCTTGTACCTCGCATCTGACAAGCACTTCTGCCACAGTTCAATGGATTATTCCTATGTGATCCCCAGCCTACTTGGCCATCCCATATAATTATAATAGTTTTCATTCAATAATGGGAGCCTCCCCATACACAAGAAGGAGAGGCATATCCCCATGAGTGTTGCTAGAAACACATAATTTTCAAGAAGAAAATTATTTCACCAACATAGAGTTAATATTTTCATATATACTATAAAGGGGCTCCATTTTACTATCATACTCAAGATCTATCCTCACGTTTAGAAGAGGTGGTGTCAAATTATAGAGGTTGTGCCTGATAAGGATAAATATTAACACTATATCTATCCATTTTTTTCTTGCACTAGAAGAGGTTCTTGAACACCTTGTTCTTGTAAGACACGTTCCTATCCTTTGTATCCCATAGCATAAATCATCGTTTTAGGGGTGATATATTCTATGGATTTATATAAAGAGGCCATATTTAAATTAGGGATTGGAATGTGAAAGTATTACTCAATTTTTCATCTTCTAGGAGACCAAAAAGGGTGGGTTTTTCATTACTATAAGGATCTTGAGTACTTTGTGACTACAATTTGGACCTACATGCATTTTTCATGATAGGAGAAGGCTCAATACAAAGATGGCCTATTGGAGTTTATATTATCCACAACCAATATGAAGGAGCTTCAACTTTCATTCCCATATAGAAAACATAGAAATGTAGGTGAAAGAACCACTTTTTCGAGAATGAAGTGTATCGGGATTGACACGAGAGGTGAGGGCATCTAATTTAAGTTCAATAGAAAACCCTAGAGAAGGAAATTCATAAGTTTCTTGATAATAAACATCTCATGCTATGCAAAGTGGGAAAAAATTTGATGGTCACCAAGAATTGTAATCTCTTTTTCTTAATGATATAATTTGATACACTAGTGTATGGTGGAGGGAATAGCTGCGCATGACATGGATCCATCGGTGAATTTTGAGAATGTTATAAGGAAGATCCAAGTCAATGACATGGAGTCTTGTTTCATGAGTGATAGGGACAAGTTCCATTGGTAAGGTAATTATGTCCATTGATTTTTGTTCGTATTATCATAAGCCTTAATGGTGATCATATTAGGATCCATTTAAAAATATATATGTCCCAATTGTTTCAAAATCTTAAGAGTGCATATATCAAGGTTGTATCTATTTTCCACATGCACCCTTTTAACCTTTTATGGGTAATGGATATATTCTATATACAAGGGTAATTTTTTTGTTTCATTATCTATAGGAATATTTTGGCTAAAAGTTATTTTCTCGGATGGGATGATTTGAAAAACCAAGGCTTAGAAGTGTGAAGCGTCAATGTCCATAGGAACTCTTGAATCTTGAAGGGTGTTATAGATGATGTCCTTATGAATAGTATATATCCTAAGAAGATCAAAAATATATATTTTGGTAGTTTTCTTCTCAAGTTTTTCTAGGGTCATCATAGTGACCGTCCAAAGGAGTAGATAGAGGAGGCCCTATAAAAATTGATGGTGTTGATATGTTCTATGATAGGATGAACATAGTTAATAAGAGAATCAAATCGATTAGATGTTTGGGTAATAACATTGTTGGAATTTTTACCTTGAGAAGATTGACCTCAATCAAACTTTGTTTCTTCTTATTTATGCTTCAGGAAAGGTTCCTTATAGATCCTAAACTAATTATTAGAAGTTTTTTTGGGTTCTTCTCGCATCAACTTTGATATCTCCTTCATCTAGGGGATCTTAAATGATGTTTTTCAATTTCATAAAATGATATGTTCCATGAAATTTGATACAATGATACTCATAATATTCATGGTATTTATACCAAGGTTTAGGTGCATCATCTGTAAAAGGTGTAGTGGTTGGAAAATTGACCATATTGAATGAGTCTAGTTGTTTGAGGATTGATGATAGGGACTCTGTGAGTGGAGTGTATTACCTATGTTTTACTTTTGTTTTAAGTAACCTACATGAGAGTTTTAAATGTGAGGTGTTTGAAATGTTTGCACATGTTTAGAATAAGTGATTCCATCACCTACGACATTTTTGTTTTTGTGGAAGAATTTTTATTTTTCCATATGTTTTGATTCATAGTTATCTCATTGAAAGTATTTTAAGAACTCTTTGGCCATTAATGATTTTTCTATTTGACTAGCATTTTCGATGACTTCTTCAAATGTTCCTATGTAATGCATTTGCAAATGGAAGGCTATTTCAGGTGTAAATTTGGCACAAATATACTTACAAGTTGTTTCTTTGGGAATTAATCAAGGGAAACGGCTAGTTAACCCCTTCCGCCACTATAAGAAAGTGGTAAAGTTTTCATTATTTAATTGTTTGGCACTACATAGGTATAACATGGTAATATCACTATCCATATTGAATAAAACATGATGAATAAAATTCTCAACCAAGTCCGCAAAAGAAAAATAGATCCTTTAGGGAGATGGAGGAACCATTCAAGTGTTTAGCCCTCAAGACTCCATAGAAACAAATGAATAAGATAGTTATCATTGTAAGTGAATTCATGAAATTTTATGAAGAATTCTTTTACATGGTCATAAGGATCCCCTTTACCCCTATATTTTTAAAATTTAGGTCACCAAAGTTTTATTGAAAGGGAGTATGTATCATGTATTGATCAAAGCGATAAAGACACAATTCTTCAAATTGATACTTCTTATTATGTCCCATGTTGTTTTCTTGTAGGCCAAGAAGCATGTCTTTCATATACTACCATCCTTAGTTAAATATGTTTTTGAGTGTTGGTGTGGTAGGTATATGTCTATGCTTTTATTTTGATGTTTCTCCATCATGGTTTTCCATGCAGTTGTTCAACATAAATCACTTTAGGTTTTTAGTGTGATAATATCTATACGTGCCTCTATGGACATGCAAAATTAGATTTTGTAATTGGTGACAAATATTTTATAATTGTTATTTTAAGGAAACTTCTTTGTTGTGTGGTTTAGGTTGGGTTTAGTATTGGGGTTCTTCACCCTCTGTTTTGGCTTCACGGTTAATTCTAATATGGTTATATGATTGTCGGTTTTAGTTTTAAAGGTTGTTGCTTCCTCATTGTGACCCTCAAGTTCTATCAACATAGAGTCATGTTCATTTTTAATATATATTTTCTGTTCTAAAATTCCACACCCGTATTTCATTCTCTTTAGTTGTGATATATTAAATAATTTACGGGTGTAAATGGATTAATGTCATTATGATATTGTGTTTGTAGTTACACATATGTACATATTTTCTAAAATTATATATATACATGTGCGTAGGTGCATACCCAACACCGTATCCGCACTCTTCATCTTTATTTGTTGTTTTTCCTTGCAAAAATCTAGAGTTTTTCTAGGTCGATTTGGTTCATGATTTTGCAAGAATTACAAAGGAAGTGTAGGATAACAAGCATAAATTTCCTTAAATTTCTTCTAGTTGTTACCTTATGAGCTAAATGGTATTAATGAATTTTCCTTGTGTGCATGAACACTATGATTAAAAGGGGTTTTCCTAAATGAATTGAAATCTAGTTTTTTTTTTTTTTCCTTCGAATACACCATCTTTGATTTTCATGGTTGTTATTTTTCATTAAAATAAAACATTAAGAGTCTGAGTTGTTGCATAACAGGAAACTTAGTTTTACATACTAAATGTATTGATTTCAAGAAACAAATTTTAATGTAATTCAAATCCTTACTCAGAATGAATGTAATTTCAAGCATATGGGGAAATCAAAATGGTTAATCATTGTCATGTGACTGGGTTTGTTACTTGTCCAATTTTTATTTCCTCTTAGAAGCTTAAATGTATAAATTATTATTCCTCCATATCTAGATGTTGCTTATGAAAATGTTTCTTTGAGATATAGTTTAACTTGAAAGGAATTTTTGTTTTAAAATGAGTGTTTGGGTGTTTGATATTTCTTGATGTTTTATTTCTACTTGAGGCATGGTAACATTACTATAGTAATCCCGAACATTGAAGTTTGTTTAGTTAATATTTTACCAACCCAAATACAATCTTCTCATTTGTAATTATATATATTCAACTTTGGGATTATAATGTTGTATATAGGAGATTTTTTGGATGAGTTATATTTTGTGGATACTTTACTATTTAACTTCTAGCTACAATAAGTTGATGCCCTAGCTTAAGTTATGAGGTATTTAATATAATTTGAGAACTCTTCTCCATTGATTGTTTCATGTGCATTCTTAAGCTTTGATTGTTCAATGCTTAATTTAGATAATGATTGCTTTCTTCTATGTAGGAATATCTTCTTCAAGTCAAGATTGATTTTAAGGGACTTCTTGTTTTTGAAAAAAATTGTTGTATTAAATGAGGGGAATTTGAGTTTTTTTTTATTTAACCAAGTTACATTTTTTATTCTTACACTATTTATAATAATGATAGGATGTAACAATTGCTACCTATGGTATTATGAAATATTGAATGTTTATCATTCCACCTTTTATCAAGTTGGATTTTGTAAATCATTACCTTGTGAAAGGAAATATGTTTTCTTCTTTCAAATATTCTTTGAGGATAAGGAAGATTGATATGGGGTAAATGATTTTTTTATTGAAAATAGTATAGTTTATTAGTCATAATGAATAATATTCAGCTCGATTATTGCTATGATAATGGACATAATGAAGTTATTGTTAACATGGTCATAAAGATGTTACTTGATGATTTGAAATGATGTTTGTTGGAAACATAGTATACATCATTATATCACTTTATTTGATATTGGATATTTAAACTTAATAAGGTATAAGGAATATATGATTTGTATCTTTAGTTAAAATTATTTTGTTCATTTAGTTCGTAATATAACAACATGAATGAGAGTTGTTAATTCATGCCACTTGAATGAGATGACCATGTAAACTATTTCTCTCTCCTACAACATAAAGGATGGAGTATTCATTATTAAGTGATTGAATTTATTATTACATGTGATTTTATCATGCCATGATTATTTTTACTTACCCAATTTGGAATATTGTATTGAAATGTGAAAGTATCACTTCACGATTGTGTAAAAGGCATTTTTCCTTATATATTATTCTTGAATAAGACATTCATCATTTTAATAGAACATGGAAGTACTTCATGTGATTATTTATTATAATTTTTTTAATTATCTAGTTGTATTTTAAGGAAATGTATAAAAAAATTACATCACTTCATAAATATCTTTGAGTAATGATATTTATGATCTTTATTATCTTCTCATGACTTCATTTTTTTTTTTTTATTATTGGCAAATAGTTTTTTGAAAGGGACTATACCCTTGATTACAAAAGAAGGCCTAAAAGCCAGGATAAGCAAGAGAACCAGAGAGAAAAGGATCAGAATCCAAATGTTACAATGATGTTCAAAGTAGCTAAAAAATAGCTACCAAGACGAGACAAAACAACAAAATTACTGCAAAAAAGCAGTAAAGGATCCGCAAAAAAACAGCAAAAAAACAAACAAGGACAGCAGAATCATCTACAGCTACTTCCTAGTAGCTTTGTCTATGATGGTTTTGATATTCTTCCAGGATTTAAACATACCCAAAGTAGTCATATGGGCAGCGTCATTAGAATCCAGCTGCTCCAAGGTCTTCTTGCTTTCCTTATCAGTACCCCAAAGAGTTGCCGGCACTCCGCTTAGGTTGGAGACACTTCTGACGTGTTGTTCAATAAATTCCTCAATCGCCCTAAAGATGGCAATGTTGTAATCATGCCTAGTCTTGGCCTTCCCTAAGCGAGAGTCCAAGGAGTGCAATTTCTTGTATATATCTTCAATTTGGCTGCTGTCCACATCCTCCTCCTCCTCCTTCTTCCTCTTTCCTTTCTGTTTTGTCAAGTTTTTAACTTCATCCTTTAACAATTTCATATCTGCCTCTAAGACTTCTCATGACTTCGTTGTTTATGAGAAAGTATGTAATAAAAACTCATTAAATGTCGATGAAATATATAAGAAATAAATATAAAAATAATATGTGTATCATATATGAGTTATAAACTAAAAGAACATAATGCTTTTCTTATAACAACAATCAACATATATGTTATGAAAAACTATATTCGTTGTAATTATCATATCTTTTCTACTAAACCTTGTCAGAAAATAGTTACAATGATATGAAACTAAGTACCAAAGGAACATTACAACAATTATAATAAATATTATAGATGTACATAATTAACTTATGTGTACTAATATGAATAAGTGAATATAGATGATCATAAGTATTATTTATATTATCATTATGGATTAGTTTATTGTTATGCTTAACTGAGCTAATTCATTCATTTTAGGTTGACATAGTTTACCTTACGATATGTGGTATGAGGTACTTATACTAGTTGGTGACTCACATATTTACCTCTATCATGAATTGGATGATATAATGAAACTTAGTATAACTTATCCCTAGGATGAAAGCATAACAAATTAACAATAAAGGGTAGGTATCATGAGATGACATTCGTGTCATATTAACCTTGTCTATGCCATCTCAGGATGGCTATGGGGAGGGTAATGAACACATAATGATGTAAGTCATTATGTGAGTGCAATCTTTCTCGGAGGGATCCTAATATGGGACTCACATGATTCATATAACCTGAATATCGAATCATGATCCTCGCAACTTCAGAACTATAAATTAATTTCTTAAAAATAAAAAATAATCATGATAACTATATTGAGATGATTGTGAAGTGAATAGAAGAAAATTTTTATAGGCTAGTGTGTAGTCTTGAAACTGGCTTGCTAGCGCAATTCCAAATAACTAAATCCATAATAGTACAAATGACTAATTGCATTTTTGTTCACTATTTCTTCTTTATGTAGTATTTTGAGCTAGAGGGAAGTACTTGCATACTTTATTGGCTGACACAAATAATATGTACAGGTTCTTAAGACCTATAAAAAGGTTTAGCCAAAAGTATATAATGTAATCTAGCTCATATAGAGTGATGAAGGGAGATTGAGAAGGATCTAGAACCCTTTGTAGTTATACATGGTTATTATATGTTATTAAGATGAATTATAGAATATTAATAATGTCGACTAATTAGTAATGATGTAAGTAATAATATTGTTCATTATAGCATAAAAAGAAGGGAAAATTTTAGTGGTGAATATTTTTTAATTCATGAGTATTCTGATTTTTGAAATTTGAAATTGGAAAATTTTTAGGGTATAAGTTAGGACCATTTCGCCAAAAAAAATTGTGTACAAGTTAATTTTAGGGTCAATTCACCATTCCCGCAAAATATAAATTCACAAAAATCACCTAAATATAGTCATTTGGTAGCATGTTTTTATGTTATCGGTTGACAACATTTTTATGTTATCTATCGACCAACAACATATAGTTATGTTGTCATTCAGTAGCATTTTTATGCTAATCGGCCGACAACATACTTTATGTTATTGGCCAGTAGCATAAAAATATTCCATCGATTGGTAGCATATAAAAAATCTACCGTCTGGTAGCATTTAATAGTGATGTCGTGATGTCTTGATATTTACCATTTGTGTGAAAGCTAATTTTCCCAGATTCACCAAATATTTTCTAAGGATTTTTTTCGGAGGGACCCTTAAAATTTTCCCTGATAAAAATAATTAAGGGATTTGTAAATATTATTACACTCATTTTTATATGTTGCATGCTAAAAAAAATTGAAGGCATAAAAGGTAATTAAGAGTTTCAAAAAACATTTCCCTTAGTTTGTTGAATTATAACATGGGTGTTACATTTTGGTATCAAAGTTGAACATTTACAACTCTTGTACTTAATGGGTTCTTACACTAATTGAACATCTTATTCTTGTTTAACAATATTATTCTTTTTAATAGAATATGATGGTTTTGAGAAGGATGAACCATGAGGAATGAACCAAACCAAAACAAATTATACTATAGGTTTAGCACTTAATAATTTAGATAAAATTCTAACAATCCTTCAAGACACCCAAATTTCGAATAGCTACCTTGGAGCATCTGATAAGGGGTGAAAATGATAAGTTTGAGGGAAAAAATCTTTAACTCATTGATAGCAATCAATGAGGGTATCACTTGACTTCTAAACTATCTATAAATGACATGTTTTGGATCTATAAATCTAATGTGGAATTAAAACCAAATATGGGAGATGAAGTAAATATGTGTGGACTGTCTACTATAGAATTAATGTTTGAAAAATCCCTAAGGCTAGAACAAAATCTGCAATCAATTCCAACACGTAAAGAGGAAAAGTATAATAAGAGTGCCAAATCTTCTTCACCATTAACTTCATGAGGAATACAATAGTAAGATATGTTGTAATTACAACCAATAAAGAACAACAACACTACAAGAGTAGGAAAACCACCAAGTTGAAAAATAAAACATTTATCAAGTGATAGGTTCATAAACCGGAAGTTTTCATGGTGAAACTAGTTAGATTGTTGGGAAAAGTTTGGAAGAAATAAAAATTTCATTTACTTGTTTGATTGAATGAAAAACATCTATTTTTATTATCTAATACTTGATATACTTATTATTAAAGATTATTTGGTTGATAGAAATGAAATTTTTTTTTCCATATTACTGACTATTTTACAATTATTTTTGGCATAAGCTTGTTACAATGACCATGATTTGAGTAATAATTTATTGAAAAGTCTAGAAAACTTATAGGTTATGTGAAACTATGAGTTGATTTTTCCTTAGGCACTAATGTTTCAACCGCTTTGACTCGGGTTTAGTTATTAGGTTTCATGATGATGAGTTAAAAATCATCGAGATGATGATTCATTAAGGGGGAAGTATTTCACACCCGTATTTTCATTCTATTTAGTTGTGAAGATAAGATGTGATGTATTAAATAATTTAGGGTGTAAATGGATTAGTGTTGTTACAGGAATGTGTTTGTAGTTACACATATGTACATGTTTTCTAACAGGATATATATACATGTGCATAGGTGCATACCCAACACCATAACTACACTTGTCTTCTTAAAATAGTTGATTATTCGATACTTGTAGATTATTTTTACTATACTTGTTTACCTTTTTGTTGTATGTGCTTATTTCATAATGTTTTACAAAAATTTTACGTTGTTTCACTTGAATTATTTAGTGCTTCTAAATAATTATTATTTTCTCGATGTTTGACTAACCATCTTGTCATTGTGGTATCGTTCATAGACCGTAAAATCATTAAATGGTCTTCATTGTTGTACTAATAATGTTATTGATCATCTAGGTAAATGTAACTCATTTGAATAGCCTTCCGAAAATGTTAATAACGTGAAATGTTATTGTTAATAAGTTTTCTTAATCTAATGTTGAGTTATTATTGTAAGACAATACCGGGTAAGTTAGTGCATGGTTTTCTTGGATCATCGTCACATATTATATTTACAAATGCTAGGGATGTTGGGCATAATAAAAGGTTATATTATTTGTGTGATTGTTAAAAATGGTCATTGACCATGGTAGATTAGATAAGGTTAATGATTTTTTAAATGGTCTAAGACCATGGAAAATTGGCATTTAAATGTTTGGTGAGTAATGTTGGTCCTCGACCATACTCATTTACATTATGATGGTATGGCTATGGAAATTTGGCTAGTTTTAAATTTAATTATTAAGGTTGATGATCGACCACACCATGCAAGGTTGATAAGTGTTAAGATTAGGTTGGTAATTATTATCTTGGACCCTTCCTTTGAACACCATGTAAACCTTGGAAATTTAATTGTTTTTGAGTTAATAGTCTTGGACCTCTCGATGCACTTCCATTCTTTTTGGAAGGAAAATAGCTAGATCATACTATGTGATGGAATTGCAAGGAAAGTAATACATTTAATACATGCACGATATCTTTGAGTTCGAGAAGCTTCTGGGAGAAGCTACGAGGCATGCATTGAAGATTTTTTTATTGTTTTCTATTTGTTCTTCAAGCTCTTTTTGGCGAGTTGTGCATGGTGGTGTAGGAAGATTTTCTATTGATATTTTTTATGTTTATCTCTACTAAAAATACAATGCATTAATTTTGGGCATAAAGTTATTTTTAAATGTTGACAATAGTGAGAATATTTGAGGTTTTTTTGTGTGAAAATATGGAGTTTTTTTGGGTCGATTTGGTTCACAATTTTGCAAGAATTATAGAGGAACAATTAAGCTAACAAGAATGAATTTCTTAACTTTCTTTCGTTGTTACATTATGAGATAAATTTGTATTAATGGGTTTTCCTTATGTCTATGAACTATGTGATTAGAAAGGGGTTTTCTTAGATGAATGGAATTCTAGTTTCTTGTTTTCATTCAAATATAACATATTTTATTTGCATGGTTATTATTTTTTTGTAAACAAAACATTAAGAGTCTGAGTTGTTGCATAACATAAAGCTTAGTTTTGCATACTAAATGTATTGATTTCAAGAACTAATTTTTAAATTCCTTCAAAGCATTACTGAGAAAGACTGTGATTTTGAGCATATGGGGAAATGAAAATGGTTGACCGCCATCAGATGAATGAGTTATATTACTTGTGTAATTTTTCTTTCCTCTTAGAAGCTTAAATGAATGAATGATTATTACTCCAGATCTGTTTATTATTGTTGCTCATGAAAATGTTTCTTTGAGATATCATTTATCTTAAAAGGAATATTGTGACTTATAATGGGTGTTTGGGTGTTTTTATATTTCTTGTTGTGTTATTTCTACTCTAAGGCATGATCACACTGCTCTAGGAATCCTGAGCATTGAATTTTGTTTACTTAATATTTTATCAACCCAAATATAATCTTCTCATGTGTAATGATATATACTTAAATTCGGGAGTCCAATGTTATATTTAAGGATACTAAAAATATTCATCTCTTGGTTGAGACAAATTTTTATAGTTTTCTTGTTATATCATTGTGTAAAGTTTGTTCTTTGGATAGATTTTGTGTATGAGTTTTGTTTTATGGATAGTTTAATATTTTATTTCTATATGTAAAAATTTGGTGCCCTATCTTGATACGAGATCCTTATAGAATTTATGAGGTATTTAATAGAATTTGGGAACTCTCCTACATTGACTGTTTCTTGTGCATTCTTAAGATTGATTATTGAATGCTAAAGTTACATAATGATTGATTCCTTATATGTACGAATATATTCTTCAAGTAAATATTTATTTTAAGGGACTTCTTGTTTTTGAAACAATTTTTTATATTAAATGAGGGGAATTGGGGTTTGTTGGAATTAGCCATGTTAATTTTGTTTACACTTACACCATTTATAATAATTATAGGATGTGACAATTTTTGGTTGTGGTATTATTAAATATTGAATGTTTATCATTCCACCATTTATCAAGTTGGATTTTGTAAATCATTACCTTGTTAAAGGAACTCTGTTTTCTTCTTTTAAATGTTCTTTAAAGATAAAGAAGATTGATATGGGGTAAAATATTTTTGATTGCAAGTAGTATAGTTTATTAGTCATAATGAATAAGATTCAATTATAATTACTGCTATGATAATGAACCTAATGAAGTTATTGTTAACATAGTCATAAAGATATTACTTGATGATTTGAAATGATGTTTGTTGGAAACATAGTATACATCGTTATATCACTTTATTTGATAATGGATATTTAAACTTAATAAGGTATAAGGAAGATATGATTTGTATCTTAAGTTAAACTTATTATGTTTATTTAGATCATAATATAAAAACATGAATGTGAGTTGTTAATTCATGTCACTTCAATGAGATGACCATGCAAACTATTTTCTCTCTCCTACAACATGCAAGATGGATTATTCATTATGAAGTGATTGATTTGATTATTACGTGTGATTTTTTCATGCCATGATTATTGTTACTTATCCAATTTGGAATATTGTATTAAAATGTGAAAGTATCACTTCGCAGATTGTGTAAAAAGGAAGTTTTCCTTATGTATTATTCTTTATTAAGATGTTCATCATTTTGATAGAACATGAAATTACTTCATGTGATTATTTATTATAAAAATTTATTTTTATTATCTAGTTGTACTTTATGGAAATGTATAAAAATTTTTTTACATCACTTCATTAATATCTTTGAGTAATGATATTTTCAATCTTTATTATGTTATCATGACTTCATTTTTAACGAGAAATTATGTAATAAATATTCCTTAAATGTCGATGAAATTTGCAAGAAAAAGACTATAATATATTATTATCTTTTGGTAGAAATAAATTTACAAATAATATGTGTATCATATATGAGTTATAAACTAAAGGAACATAATGCTTTTCTTATAACAAAAATTAACATATATGTTATGAAAAAGTATATTCGTTGTAAATATCATTTGTTTTTCTACTAAACCTTGTCAGAAAATAGTTACAATGATATAAAACTAAGTACCAAAGGAACATTGAAAAATTATAAGAAATAGTACATATGTACATAATTAAATTATGTGTACTAATATGATTAAGTGATTGTAGATGATCATAAGTATTGTTTATCTTAACATTATGAATTGGTTAATTGTTATGCTTAATCGAGTTAATTCAATTATCGTAGGTTGAAATAGTTTACCTTACGCCATGCGATACGAGGTACTTATACTATTTGGTGACTCATATAATTACTATACACCTCTATCGTGGATGGTCTAATATAATGAAACTCAATATAACTTATCCCTAGGTTGAAAGCATAATGAATTAACAATGAAGGGTATGTATCACGAGATAAAATTCACGTCGTATGAACTTTTCTATGCTAGCAAAGGATGGCTACGAGGAAGGAAATACACACATAATGGTGTAATTCATTACATGAGTACAATCTTTCTCGAGAGGGATCCTTAGATGGGACTAACACGATTCACGTAACCCAAATATCGAGTCATGATCCATGCAGCTTCAAAACTATAAATTAATTTCTTAAACAACGAAAAATAATCCTAATAACTATATTGAGATGATTATGTGGTGAATGGAAGACATGTTTTGTAGGCTAGTGTGTAGTTTTAAAACTGGCTTGTTAGTGCAATGCCAAAAAACTATGTACATAAGCAGTGAAAATGACTGATTGCATTGTCTGTTCACTATTTCTTCTTTCCGTAGTGTTTTGAGATGGAGTGAATTATTTTCATACTTTACTAGCTGATACAAAGAATATGTGCATGTTTTTAGAACCTATAAAAATTTGTAACTAAAGGTATACAATGTATGTCGAATAGTATAGAGTGATGAAGGGAGATTGAGAAGGGTCTAGAACCCTTTGTAGTTACACATGGTTATTGTATTTTGTTAACATTTGATTCTCGAATATTAATAATGCTATACTACTTAGTATTGAGCTAAGTAATAATGTTATTCATTATAACATAAAAATAATTAAGGTATTTGTAAATATTATTATGCTTTGAGTTGTATCTATTGTGTGCTAAAAATCATTGAAGTTATAAAAATGTAATTAAGAGTTTAAAATAAACTCCCTTCAATTTTTGAAGTACAAAATGGTGTTACATAAAAGGAGGAGGTTATTTTATTTTTTCCCCTAATCATGTTAGTAAGGAAGGAGGATAAAACTCAAAGGGAAATTTAGCCCCTAATTCTACCAGGCACAAGAAGATGTGGTCTTCATTTTGAAATAAGAAGTTATCTACATGAATGAAATCATTTTCAAAGAGGTTATGGGGTATTTCTTCCTCACCCCCACTGTGATAAAAATTTATTTTTTCCTCATTAGAAGATGGGTCTAAAGGTTTCCAAAGGAAGTAATTAGAGGCATACATATTGTGTCTTAAACAAGTGATTGGTACCATGATAGAATGTGTTTTGCAAATATTTAGGGTGCTTGTGTAATTTTACAAGGAATCTAAGAAAAAAGAGTAGTGTAATAGCCACAAAGTTAATGTTTCCAAGTTTTAAAGACGTGTTATGAAATTTTATCAAGGAAAATATATGAAATTTGGGCAACATGATGACTAAGAGGGGAGATTTTTCTAGGTTTGAATGTCACAATTTTTTTTAAGGTAACTAGGAAAAATAAGACAACATAAAACATAATCTCAACACTCAATAAACCGTAGGTAAACAAAATCAAGTGTAAAAGATGGTTGATATGAATTTTGGCAAAACTTCATGTTGTTATCTTTAGTAAATGAAGCCAAAATTGAGAAAGAGGTATTTTTGTGATGAAACATTATGTGGCACAACTTGGACATACTTTCACCTTGTTCTATCACTAAAACAAGTTTTTAACTCAGACAAAGTTTTGCTTTGTGTGATTTGTGATAAAGGATACACAGGCAACTTGGATAGGGTTTCTTTTTCTATCACTAAAACAATATTTTACCTTGGAAAAAAATTTTTTGTAAAGGTTTGGACACATAAATAATACATGATATGGTTGGCCCCAATTTTCCTTGGCTTCCTAGGGATTTTATACTTTCACTCACCAATAATTATCTCGAACAAGTACACATAATGGAATAAATACCGAATATGGACTATACCTCGTAATCTATCAAGAATGGGGCCACCATGGACAACATTTGGTATTCATCATGGGTATTACTAGTCAAGTAGGAAAAGGAGTGTTACCCATTTTGTTAGTCGGTTCCCTCAATGTGACAAATACTTTGGGGTTCTTGTCGTACTCCTCACAATGCGTTTTCAGGATTAATCCCAAGAAATTTTCATAATTAAAGTAGACAGGCTTTACCCTTGTCTAAACCTACAATGAAAATGTGTTTTGTTGATTTTACCTCAATTTAGCAAAGCTTGATTTTTTAAGCTAAGGAACTTGTATGCAAATTGTTAGTAATTTGTTGCTTGATATTGTGTGATAAAAAATTCCCACTTCGTAATGGTCCTATACACAAATTATTATTAATTTTCCATACAACCTCAATGTTAGAAAAATACTAATGATCGCATATGTTTTTTTATCCTTAGGGTTACTCGAGAGTGCAAGATAAGAGCATGTGTGACTTTGATAAAATAAAACAAATGGAGTTTTAAACAAATACGTTATCACCACTTTTAAACAACTAACATGTAGATTATAATATGAATTACATGTACAACACAAGGAAATTGAAGATGGAAATATAAAATTTGATAAACTTTAAGTGATATTTTACCATAGACGTTAGTTCATATACCAATATGCTAGTATGTGAAGGGAAATATTTATGGTAGCATATTAACATAAAAAAGCACATGAAGCTAGAATGTAGGGTTATGCTAGCATGTAAAATAGGATGCTAGTGCGTGAAGTCATAAAATAGTTCTACGATAGTGCATGGATAGATACACAAGTTCATGTAACAAGAAAGTAGTGATATGATAGTGCATGGAAAACTACGTAAGCATGTGAAGAAATACTCTAGTATAATTATGAATAAAATGATGTGTAGATAGTGAAAACACAAGTGCATGAAGAAAAGGAAAACTATGAATGGTAGCACATAGAAATAGACATTAGTGCATGAAGTACTACAGTATTTCATGAGGTAAAAAAATAGTAAATGGTAGTGTTGATGCAAAATCACAAAGCACCCCGGATGCACATCGGGCTTCTAGGTTGATGTTCACCATCCAAGCAGTGTGATCAGACAACATGGAAACCTCTCTCCAAGCGTGGGACTTGTAAAACCGAGAGAGGAATCTCCGAGAAGGCTGGTTCCCTGCTCCTAAACTACCCGACACAAGCTATTCCAAAGTGTAGGCAAGCTAATCTAATCCTAATCTAACCATGCCAAGGAGACAGAGAGAGAGAGAGAAAGGAAAACAGCAAAAGCCTACACTAAAACGGTGATACACCAGAGAAGGAGAATGTTGAACATCTATCAAAACTGCCATGGGACAAAGAGAGGTGAGCAATGGGAAGGATGGACAGAAGCATCACAAACCCAAGGATAGATTTCACATAGAAAATGTCCCAAAACTCCATGAACACAGCTCCAGACCTACAATGAACATTCAAACATGCACAGACACCTGCAATGAAGAGAGGCAAGAAGAAGACAAGCAAAAACGAGAGAGGATGGACAAATGCATCACAGAACACGTTTTGCTGCTCCGCAGGTTTGCACAGAACATCATTCCATTAGTAAAAGGCAAAAATGCCATTACAGAGCAAGGGAGGAGGTTCGAACTCCATTTTCAACCCTAGAGAAGAAAAGAAGGGAGGGCCGAGCAGAAAGAATGAACAACTCTTTTTTTATATTTTGCCACTCCTTACAATATATAGGAAGAATGAGAGAAGGAAGAAAGAGGAAAGTCAGATCTCCTCCAACCACCTCCAGGTCGTATTTTAAATCATTTCATCATGGTAGAAGCGACGGATCCTGGCAAAACGGCGGGCTGTCTGCTGCATTAAAACTGGTCGCTGAAATGTCACTTCTGTCATTACCACGCGTCAGAGCCGTTTCTCGATTTTCTCTCTCTAGACTGCACCAAAACTCGAGATTAGCCCCAGAATCATGTAGAGGATTTCACTAGCTTTCCGTTGATATAAGGAACATGCAAATCCGAGCTCTGGATCAAAAGATATGACGATTTGAGGATTTAGGCACTTAAAGTGAAAACAGATTTTTAAAATATTTTCCGCGCATTGCCACTGGATGACACGTGGCGGACTCGATTGATGAGAAAATTCTTCAGCCCATCGGGTTCGGGATTCTCCTCTCCATTTGCATCGGGTTTGGGAGGTGGCTCAACATATGTTTTCGCCCCATGCTTTTCCGACTTGTTTCCCCGACTATGAAACCTGATTTTCTTTGTGCGTCGGGCTTTCCAACCCCTCCGACACATTTCTTAGGTGTCGGGTTTTTCAACCCTTCCGACATGTTCTTGCACCATGTTTCTCCGTCGTGTTTTCCGACTATGAAACCCGATTTCCTTTGTGCGTCGGGTTTGGACGACCCGACGACATATCCCTTTGTGTGGGGTTTTCGCTTGGATACGTGGCAGCTTCTCATTGGTTCGGATCAGCGCTCGAAAACTCGCCTTTGACTTTTTGACCTTTTCCCTTGTGAGGACACGTGGCAGCTTCTGATTGGCTCTCGGCTCCTTCGCGTACTTCGCCTCCATTTGTCCCGGATGTCCCATTTGATTTTGGCCCCTTTGTGCTCATTTCGGCCGATTCGGCCGGTTCGGGCATTTTTGGCCCGCTTGTCCCACTTTGCTTCGGACTGACTTGACCCTTTTCGGCCGGTTCGGCCGGTTCGCGCCCTATTGTCCCGCGCGTCCCAATTGCTTTTGGGCTCCTTGTGATGATTTCGCGATTCGGCCGGTTCGGGCATTTCGCGTCCATTTGTTCCATTCGTCCCGAATCGCCTTTGTGCTTATTTCGCCAATTCTCTCTCTGGCCAAACCGGCATTTCATGCCTGCGCGTACTTTAGTCCCACTTGTCCCAAATGCTTTGCGGGCTGTTTGTGTACTTACGGGCCGAGCCGGTCGGTTCGGGCCTTTTTGTCCCATTTGTCCCAACTTCAGCCGGATCGGGACTTAGCCGATTTTCACAAATTTTCCGGCCCGAACTAATTGCTTTCTACAACCTTCTCTCGCACTTTCTCGAGCTTGCTCTTTTCCTCTCGCACAGGACTTAGAAAATATTTGAGGGGACTCTAAAGAACATGATTTTGGCCCCGAATCAATCAATCCGCCTGGGACTTGAATACTGATGCATGTTATCAAAATTTACCCGGGGTGAAATTTTGACAACAACATACTTGGCGACTCAAGCGGGGTCATCTGGCTCACTGCTAGATGAAAAGACTAGTTGCTCAAGCAATCCATTGGGCATGGAGTCATAAGCAAGCCTGAAAACTGATCTCGAACCTTGAAAATCTCCTCTCGAGCCACTTGAAACCCATCAACCTGGAGTGTCTTCACCAAGATCATGAAATGAATCTGTGAGCAAAACCAGCAACACCAAAACTATGTACAGTAATCTGAAAATCATACATGCTCCAAATGGAACATGCAGAGTGTGCACGAGCACTTCTTCATGAAAGCAAACCTATCTACTTACTCTAATCTGGAAGCAAAGGCAAGCTAAACAAACCCCGCAATCGGTTGTGAGAAATAGCTTCCTTTCTTCAAAATGGCAGCCATGCAATTGATTTGGCACTCGATCATGGCTGTTTGGATGGATGGAAAATCAACAAGAAGCTGGTCTTCTATCCAAATCATCAAGGTATCAATGAAAAATCCAATACCTCTTTTAGTTGCTCGCATTTGGATTGAGAGGTACGGCAGCTGATCCTGGTACTTCAGTAGCTCATCCTCATGCTCAAGCAAGCATGATCGGTTGTGGCTTCTCCTTTGGCTCCAATGAAGCCAAATACCTGATTGGGCAAGGTCTGATCCATTTGATATGCCCATAGCTCTGATTTTCAACTCCAAGAATGGAGTCTTCTTGTAGACCCACCTGAATAGATGACGTGGAAGAAATGGTAGGACCCTTCTGCCCTTTCTCTTCCTCCGATGAAGAACATGGAAGATTTAAATCTTCCAATTTTGGTTCCAAAGGGCTGCTATAAGATGCAGGCTGCTGCAAATGAATGCTCTCCTTCATGACAGCAGACTCTTGTGTTTGGAATGTGGATGATGAAAGAGAGAATGGTGAAAACTCAACCGGCTCTTCTCCATCAAAACAGTCCTCCAAATCTGACAGGTAAACTACCTCATTGCTGTCCTGCTGCTCGTGTTCAACTTCCTCCATGGTGTCCTCTTGATCTGCAACTTGACCACCATGGTTTCCTTCACTCTCCAATATTGAGTTTGAGAGATCAAACTCCTTTTCAGTGCTAGAACTTGAGAGAGATGAAGTGGAAAGAAGAACTGAAGGTTCTTCTGTAACCTGCTTTGTGCTCAAAGCCCTTGGATCTGTGTTTTTCTCCTCCATAGCTAGATTGTGCTCCTCTTCTTTTGGATTTGGAGCAGCTTCTCCTTCCTCCAATGTTTGAAGGAAATCTTGCTCTTGATTGAACTCCTTCTCCAGCATGAAGTTTGTCAAGTCAAACTCTTCAATCTGCTGCTCTAGAGGACAAGTTGGGGCTGCAAGATCTTCTTCTTCTGCTGCAACAAAATCAGTCCTGACCACCATTTGTTCTCCAACCCTAGCTTCTTCTGTAGGCTTGACCATCAAGGGGATCCTTGTCATCCCAAATTTGGCAGCCCAAACCTTCAAGCTGTCTGTCATTTCTTTTCTGTTTGGCTCTTCCTCCTGCTGTCCTTGATGACTGATTTTTACAATTTCTTCTTTCCCACATGGAATTGGGAATGCAAAAGGAGGGATAGGTTGAAACTCCACTGATTTGACAATTTTTTGTGGTGGTGGAGGAGGTGAAACCTCTTGTTTCTTTGGAGGAGGGGGTGTTTCTGTTAGCTCTTGTGGAGGGGATGACTGTTTGGAAGGAAAAAGGAAAGAAGAATCGAGGTGTGGTGGAAGACTGAGAGGTGGAGAAATGGATTCAACATTTGGGACAGCAGATGGAGAGTTTGAAACTTGACACTGCTGAACTGAAACAGATTGGGAAAGAGGAAAAGAAAAGGCATGAGATGGTGTGTTTACCTGTTGACAAGGTTGCTGAATACTTCTCTCATACACTTCTATTTCTTCAATCCACTTTGCAAGCAAAGGCAGCGTTGCAATCATGAAGTCAAGCTTCTCCTGAGGGCTGTAATGACTTGGAAAAGGTCCCACCCATGGACAGGGTGCTTCACAACCGATTCCAAATGCTCTCATCTCGTGCCTAATCTCGGATCGCACCATCCCCTCCTCCATCTTTTGATTTTCTCCAATGCACCAGCATCTTGGATCTCGATGGTCTTCATTGTATGCACACCCTGCTCTTGGGAAGCTTCATAGCCAAACCGATTTTGGCACCGCTGCTCATATGAGTATGCATGCGATCCGGAGGATTTGTAAAACGTGTTGGAGGTGGAATATATCTGCTGTTGTTGATGTGAAACCATGATGGAAATGAAGTCATGATTGCACAACTTCATGGAATGGAAAAGAATGAAAGGGATGGAAAGAACAATGGATGAAAATGTATGGAAATGAATGGAAAGGAAGGTCTGCAACTTCGTGAGAGATGGTTGTTGACCGTGATGGAGTCGCCAAATGTGTTTCGCAAGTGCCTCCAAAGGCTGAAATCTTCACAGAACACATCAACCGCAAAAGATGAAATGAAAGACCTCTAAGGTCCCACCGGGCGTGCCAAAACATTGATGCAAAATCACAGCACCCCGGATGCACATCAGCTTCTAGGTTGATGTTCTGCCATCCAGCGTGTGATCAAGACAACATGGAAACCTCTCTCCAAGCGTGGGACTTGTAAAACCGAGAGAGGAATCTCCGTAAAAGGTTGGTTCCTACTCCTAAACTACCCGCCACAAGCTATTCCAAATGCAGTGCAAGCTAATCTAATCCTAATCTAACCATGCCAAGGAGACAGAGAGAGGGAGAGAAAGGAAAAACAAGAAAAGCCTACACTAAAATGGTGATACACCGTGAGAAGGAGAATGTTGAACATCTATCAAACCGCCATGGGACAAAGAGAGGTGAGCAATGGGAAGGATGGACAGATGCATCACAGCCCAAGGATAGATTTCACACGTAAAATGTCCCAAAACTCCATGAACACAAACCTGCACCTACAATGAACATTCAAACATGCACAGTACACCTGCGTAATGAAGAGAGGCAAGAAGAAGACAAGCAAAAACAAGAGAGGATGGACGGATGCATCACAGTAACACGTTTTGTTGCTCCGCAGGTTTTGTAACATCATTCCATTAGTAAAAGGAAAAAACGCCATTACAGAGCAAGGGAGGAGGTTCGAACTCCATTTTCAACCCTAGAGAAGAAAAGAAGGGAGGGCCGAGCAGAAAGAATGAACAACTCTTTTTATATTTTGCCACTCCTTACAATATATAGGAAGAATGAGAGAAGGAAGAAAGAGGAAAGTCAGATCTCCTCCAACCACCTCCAGGTCGTATTTTAAATCATTTCATCATGGTAGAAGCGACGGATCCTGGCAAAACGGCGGGTCATGCATCGCCGCATTAAACCGGTCATGTTGAAATGTCACTTCTGTCATTACCACGCGTCAGAGCCGTTTCTCGATTTTCTCTCTCTAGACTACACCAAAACTCGAGATTAGCCCCAGAATCATGTAGAGGATTTCACTAGCTTTCCGTTGATATAAGGAACATGCAAATCCGAGCTCTGGATCAAAAGATATGACGATTTGAGGATTTAGGGCACGGAACAGGCGAAAACAGATTTTTAAAATATTTTCCCGCGCATTGCCACCTGGATGACACGTGGCAGACTCTGATTGGATGAGAAAGGTCTTCAGCCCGTCGGGTTCGGGATTCTCCTCTCCATTTGCATCGGGTTTGGGAGGTGGCTCAACATATGTTTTCGCCCCATGCTTTTCCGACTTGTTTCCCCGACTATGAAACCCGATTTTCTTTGTGCGTCGGGCTTTCCAACCCCTCCGACACATTTCTTAGGTGTCGGGTTTTTCAACCCTTCCGACATGTTCTTGCGCCATGTTTCTCCGTCGTGTTTTCCCGACTATGAAACCCGATTTCCTTTGTGCGTCGGGTTTGGACGACCCGACGACATATCCCTTTGTGTGGGGTTTTCGCTTGGATACGTGGCAGCTTCTCATTGGTTCGGATCAGCGCTCGAAAACTCGCCCTTTGACTTTTTGACCTTTTCCCTTGTGAGGACACGTGGCAGCTTCTGATTGGCTCTCGGCTCCTTCGCGTACTTCGCCTCCATTTGTCCCGGATGTCCCATTTGATTTTGGCCCCTTTGTGCTCATTTCGGCCGATTCGGGCATTTTTGGCCCGCTTGTCCCACTTTGCTTCGGACTGACTTGACCCTTTTCGGCCGGTTCGGCCGGTTCGTGCCCTATTGTCCCGCGCGTCCCAATTGCTTTTGGGCTCCTTGTGATGATTTCGCGCGATTCGGCCCTTCTTCGGCATTTTTCATCCATTTGTTCCATTCATCCCGAACTACCCTTTGTGCTTATTTCGGCCGATTCTCTCTCTCGGTCAAACCAGCATTTCGCGCCCGCCGCGTACTTTAGTCCCACTTGTCCCAAATGCTTTGTCGGGCTGTTTGTGCTTACTTTGGCCGAGCCACCAAGGTTCAGCCTTTTTGTCCCATTTGTCCCAACTTGTGCTGGACTGGGACTTAGCCGATTTTCACAAATTTTCCTTGCCCGAACTAATTGCTTTCTGCAACCTTCTCCGCACTTTCTCGCAGCTTGCTCTTTCCTCTCGCACAGGGGACTTAGAAAATATTTGAGGGGACTCTAGCAACATGATTTTGACCCCGAATCAATCAATCTGCCTAGGACTTGAATATTTACGATGCATGTTATCAAAATTTACCTGGGGGTGAAATTTTGACAACAGTAGTGCCCAGATAGAGACGATAGCGCATGTAGTGATACGCTAGTGCATGAAGACACATACCTGCACAAAAGAATGTCAAAATTACCAAAAATAACAAAAATATCATATTTTTTCCATCAAGTTTCAATTTTGATAGAAATTTACCTCATTTATACCTATAAATAATATTCAACACTACCAAACACCAACATCCATGCTTGAAAACATACTAATTCCAAAAAATTGAAAGAACCTTACATGTAAAATGGTAAAATGAATCCTTAAACTAAAAAAATAAATGAATGTGCATGAGAAAAAGGATTGTGCCACCGAAAAGGCGTTCCATATGTATACATGCTAAAATTAAACTAGGTTAATCATAATAACATAACACCAAGTAGATCCAAGCTTATTTAAATTCAAGCAAATATATCATGATAAAGCAAAAAAAAGGAAGCTAGTTAAACCATAAAATATGAATATATACTATGTGCAAACCTCCTTTTGATATTTGGATGTGCTTTGGATGTAGGTACTTCCTTAGTGAGCCAAACATAGACCACACATGATAAAAAATTTCTCAATCAAAGAGGAAGAGTTCTAATCAAGTATGGCTTGATTTCCATTTTGATTCTTCTATTACTACTCTTTAGCAAGTAGAAAGGGGGATATTTAACAAGCCTTATAATAACATGAAATTACATTCTTAAGTATAATGTATGTTAAGGATGTGGTGTACTAGGATTCTTATATATCTTTCAATTTTTTGAGAAGATTCCAACCTAGTGAATGTGGGATAAAGTGAATGTAGAATTAGAAAGGGATAAGTATGATTAGAAGAGATTAATTAGAGATTAGTAACTCATGGGATTTTGGGAAGGTTTTAATTATTTAACTAGGATTAATTAATAGGCTAAGTTAAGCTTATAGAATCCATTTGGAGATTATTTGGAGGGAAATTAGAAGAATTTGAAGAGTTTGAGAAGGGTATTCAACTAATGAGAGGTTTTATTGACTAAATCTAAGATTAAAATATTAATTAATTAATAATTGTTAATTATTTCAAAGAGGGGATTTTAACTAATGAAATGATGTTAATTAGCATCCAAGATGAGGGACAACGCTAGTAAATTAATGAAGTTTCGTTAATTGATTGAGATGAAGTGGGATGCTAGCTAATTAGTGAAAAATCACTAATTATAATAAAATGACGGTAAAGAAGATAGTTAGCGTAATTTTAGTATTAAAATTATGTGGTCAAAATTATGTTTCTACAATATCCATTAGATGTCAAGTTATATTTCTAATTTCATATTGATCTACCATTTACTATTAAACTATTAGCTATTGATTTCTTTATATTATTGGATATGTTTACTATTTACCTACCCATGAAATGACAACTACTACTTATTATTTTATGATCATATGTAATGCACATTTCTTATATCATTATGTTTAGTTTACAAGACATATATGGTTCACAACATAAATGCTTTGGCTATATAACTTTTACAATGAACACTTTCTCATTTGATATAATTAATACATTTCAACATTCCTCATCACAAATGGGGATATATTGTGGACTCTTATACTAGTTCACATAGATCAGACCAAATCTTCTTATGGTAGATAGTGTGGTGGAATTCATACATGTTATAAAAATGTACTCATGATACAATACATTTTGAGGAAGCTTTACATGGATTTTGAATGATCCATTACTACACATTACATCTTTGATATCATATTTACAAGGAATTTGTACAAATTCAACTTATCTAGATTTAGGTACATATATGAAATTTGTTTAGTTACATCAACATGAATGATCATCATAAACAAAATATCGGTGACATAATATAAATAATGTTCTATTGTGAAACAAGATACCTAACATTAGATGATGACACAAGATACCTTAAGGTTAGATGGTGACATAAGATCTCGTAATGCTAGATGGTGACACTAACTACCTAATGCTATAAGGTGATGCAAACAACCTAATACTAGATGTTGGCATAATAACTCAATACTTTTTTCTTGAAATTTTTTTCATGCATTCCCTATAAACACTTATTTAAGTAAATCTAGACATATTCCACTCCAAGCTACTAAAAATATAGCTCTCATTGGTTTCCAAGTATTACTAGTTTTGGATTCCAAAATGTTAAATATTGGAATTTACTATACTCCAAAATCACATATATTGGAATCCAAAATCACAAATATTGGAATCCGATAATTAAAATATTGGAATCCGAAAATCAAAATATTAGAATCCAAAAATTAAAATATTGGAATCTAAAAATTAAAATATTGGAACCCATTATACCTCTTCTAGAGTCTGATATATTAGATTATGAAATGAATTAATGAATCTGGGAAAAAATGTTTAATGAGTTCGGGGAATCACAGATTGAATCGAAAAATAATAAACATAACATATTTCTATTTTATACTAGCTAGCAAATGTTATGATTTATTTATGATTTGAAATATGGTTCTTATTAGTTTTAAAATTCCTTTAAGATTAAACTATGGTGATTTGAATAATTAAAATTTCTAGCAACCTAGCAGCCACTAGGCTAATGACATACAAGATATGTGAGACACTTCTAGGTTCATTTAGAATGATGTGATTGATCCTCATGTAACCAAAGAATTATTTTTTAGATGTTTTGAAGAAAGCTGACAAAGGGAAATGATAGAGACTATGAGAATAAGTTGGTGATGCTTTTCGATTATGAAAATTTGATCTTATTAAAATTTTATTTTTTACGTAATAGGTTCAAAAATATTTTTGGGTACTCGTCTAAACCAAGTGAAGATCATAAAGAAATGAATAAGATTGAATAATAAATGGTAATGGGAGAGCCTACCCTTGCTATTATCCTTGAGTGGATACATTCTATAAGGGCCATTACTAACGAATGTTATGAGAGTCTTCAATGCAACATTAGAGGTGAAGCTAGGAAATTAAGAGATGGGTGTAGATATGGAGAGAGGGGGAAAGAATAACAGGAAATAGAAAAATGAAGAGAAACCAGTTAAAAGGACAATGTCAAATGCTAGATCTAGATAGTATTTCATTCCACAAAGTGTGGATAGTACTTACAAACAAGAGATATGAGATACCTCCAAGTTCACTTAGAATTATGAGGAAGTTTGTGAGTAAGCTCGTGTCCTTGATTTCAATCCAAAACCCTAGCACAAAGGGAGGAAATAGTCAAAATATCATACATGTTGGATAGGAAGAGCCTAAATACAGGACCAAATGAATTGGTTATATAGAGTGCAGAGAAGAGTGTATGAAACTACATTATTTACCAATGAGAATTTTCTTTTGTGTATAACCATAGGTGTTAGTAAGACCCAATTTTCCATATCAACCATAATTCAATATATTTCTCTCAATAGGAGTCTATATGGTTCCATGGATTTAAGTAAGATTAATATTGTTTCCATGGAACCTATGACAACACTAGTTGTTGAGGTGGACAGCAATTTGTCAAATCCTCGAATTCTTCACTAACTTTGTAAATAGTGTTGTCATGGGCGTGCCAAGGAAAAAATATTAGAATTACTCAAATCAATGGAATAATCTATACTCCTATTGAGAGAAATCTATTGAATTAGGGTTAACATGGAAACATTGGTCTTATCAACACCAGTGATTACACACAAAAGGAAATTCTCGTTGGTAAATAGTGTAGTTTCATACACTCTACTTTGCACTCTATTGAACTACTTCATTCCCCTAAATGTATGCTCTACCCTATTCAACATGTATGATATTTTGACTACTTCCTCCCCTTGTGTTAGGGTTTTAGCTTCAAATCAAGGACATGAACTTACTCATAACTTTCCTCATTATTCTAAATGAACTTGGAGGTATCTCACATCTCTTGTTTGTAATTAGTGGCCATACTTGGTGGAATGAAATTCTATCCTAGATCCAACACTTTCCTCTATCCTTTTAACCATCTATTCTCCATTTCTCTATATCCTCATCATTCTCTCCTCCTCTCTCCATCTCTACTCCCATCTCTTAATTTCCTATCTTCCTCCTTGATGTTGAGTTAAATCCTATCCTCACATTCTTTGGAAGTAGCCCTAGCAGAGAATGTAGCTACTCATGGATAATACTAAGGGTATACTTTCCCATTTTCATTTCATGTTAAGTTTTCTTCATTTCTTTTGGATCTTCTTCCCTAGCTAGAGCGAGTACAACAAACTATTTTGAGTCTATTATGTAATGATTTTTTTCAATAAGATCAAAATTTTCATAATATAAAAGCATCAACATCTTATTCTCTTAGTCTTGATCATCTCCCTCCTCTAGTTTCTTCAAAACATCTTAAGTAATTATATGACTATGTTGAGGGTCTCCCATTTTTATGACATCGTCAATCCTTTTCCTTTCTACCAGATCCTCTACCATTTCTAGATGAATTCACACACATTATATAACATAACATTACACACATTATACAAAATGGTATTACTAAATAAGGACTCACACATTATACCAAAAAAATTAAGATTTATTTGTAACATGATTATTCACATACAACGCCATTACTATATATAGAAAGACACATAAAAGAAATAAATTTAATTTTTTTCGTATCATAGCAATGTAATAATTTGGTATGAACATGGTAATGCAATTAACTGTAAAACCATTCCATGTATATTTACATATTTAAATATGGATATTTACATATTTACTAAAGGTACAATTATAGTGAAACATTGTAAGAGCTTTTGAAATTTATTGTAACACTATTCCCGAAGATGGGCTCCCAAATTAAAAAATAAATCATTGAAAAGATCCCTAAAATAATATCCCTACAATTTCATTTTTGAGCTAATAACATCTGGACGTCATCTACATCCTTTAATGGCGGCAAAAAAAGGCCACAACTCATCTAATAAGTAGTTGTCTATAAAATTAGAATGTATGTTAAATGTTTTAGCAACTATGTAGTTTCCCACATCATTGAACTTGTTTTTCTCTAAAGATTCATCTATGAGCACTTGTATTTTTACAATGGTATGATGTATTAAACTTCCACCAAATGGAGTTAAGATTCTTGATATATAAGTTGGGATTATCATAACCTTAATAATCGACACATTTGGACTTGACAAAATCTTCTTGTGTAAATATGAACTAGAAGATCTCAACCTCTAAGAAAAATTTTCAAAGGAATGAAGAAATCATGTCATTAGAATTTGACTTTCTTGTTAATGTCCATAACACTTTTTTAAATGCTTTTTATGATGTTGCAATAAATATTTCACATTTACTCTAAGAATTTTTTTGTTTTATTTCAATGCCACCAATATTTTTAACTTCTCAAATGATGAATCATCCTTGTGGATGGTGTGTGCTGAAACACCATTTATATAAAATATTATCAGTTTCATGTTGCATGTGTTATTATCTAAAAATGAATAAAAAACAAAATCAAATGGTTATGGGCAGTAAATTAATCCAAAAATAAAAACACCTCCCTTTTTTTCTTTTTATAAAAAAATCTAATAGTTGTGGGTGGTGAATTAAGCCAAAAATAAAAGTGTCCCTCTTTTCTTATTCTACTAGGATTAATTTTTTTACAAATTTTTTTTGAATCAAATGAAATTTTTTGGGTGATGAATCTTTACAAACTATAATTTAGTCATTTCATTCCATATGAATGTGTTATACATTTTTAATTTTAGAATAAGAAATATTATTCAATCACCAATAATGTGTTTGAAATTTTTTAGAGATCTACACATGTTCTTGTGCTATCCTGCATGTTTCAACCATTCACATAATTGAGTGTGAATGAATGAATATGTCATATATCTTCAATCAAATCTCTAACAAGGAGTTTTGAGAGTAATTTACTATTTAATATTGGAAGATATGAATCTTTCATCGTCAATCAAAATAATATTGTTTTCACCATAGAAATTACCAAAAATGTCTAGTATTTGTGTTGGTCTCGTAAATTTTCCCCTTCTCAAAACAAACAACGAACATGAAGTGGATATCTCACGGGAAACTAAATTTTTCATTGAAATTGTATATCATAATTCTTTAATCCATACATGTAAACCATAAGGAAATGTAAAAAAATCAAATTTTTAATCAAATAACCACTAAAAATCTCGTTCAATGTATTTGTAGTTCACGTGTGTAAAATATGGAACCATATTATGATGTATTTTGTTGCCAATAACATAAATTCCAAACAAAAAATCTTAAACTCCTAAAACTAGTAATTTATGAGGTTTCCCAATTGCATATATAAAAACAACTCATAATTAATTTATGCTTCTCAATTTGATCAATAAAAATAACTCAAAATATTATTACAATAATATTTTTTTGATAATTCACACACACAACTTATACATTCATACTCTCAACTTATAAATAGTGAAGATATAAATATTCCTAACTTATAAATATATAATATCAGCATACAAAATAAAGAGTGAACATATGAATGTATCTTCTTTACAATGTTAAGAAATATCATCATAATAACATTTTGAAATGATAAATAGTTATTTAGTATTTTCTTGATCCAAAAATTTGACACCCTCTACAAAATTCAATCTCGAGATACACTATTAGTGATAAGTTTTTGCAAAATTTGTCATTTCCAACCACATATCTCTAGAAAAAAATTCTCCACTGCGCTTTTCCTCCTAGCCATAAAATTTTTAGGAGGGTTTCACTTTCCACCTACTATGATACATAACTTGTATTTAGAACTGAAAAAATATGTTTTTACTTTAAACCTTTTGTATATCTCTTATGGTAATTCCATCATTTATATTGTAATTTTCTTTTCCCCAAGTGAGTACTTGGATTCAATTTGATCGATAATTTTTATTAAAGTCCTTTTTCCTCTTTTCAACCTCGGCAGAAGTGATATTTTAGACTAGAATCCCACTTCAAATTTTGTTGATAATAACTTTATATATTCTTTCAAACCACCTTGAATGTTGATAGTCTCCTCGTTGAACTTGAATTCAATCTCGTTGGAGGATGATTGTTTTTCTCATATAACAATTCCTCCAAATCTAAAATAAGTAAATAATTCTTTTGGCTAACTGCAAGGAAGGAAATAATTTTTATTTTATTTAGCCAGACTTCAATTCTAACCAATTGAAATGAACAATTTAGGAGGATACTACTTACCGATTGAGCTTGTAGCTTGGCTTGCATCACCCTTACCCATTGTTCATTCTTTTGATGCACAATCTATTTAAAATAAACATTAATCTATTGATAATCACTTTCATGATGTGAAAAATGAAAGAATAATTAAAAAATCATAGAGGTTTCATGGTAATATGGTAAGTTCAATATTAATTGTTCTCTATCTTATGAATGAATTCCAATGACCGCTAGGCTACACTTCTATTTGCTAAACCACCCTTTGGTAGACAAAATTTCCAAGTGATTGATGTGGATTAATGACCTTTAGGTCTATTACATCATTGGTTGAACTACCCTTTGTTGGAAATTTTTTTATAAGGCTAGCTAAGTACAAATCTACATACCCACAAGTGGGATCAAGCCTTATGTAGTTCTCTTTATTATGATGTTGAAAGTATTAATTATAGAAGCCAAAACAAAGTTAATTCAATTTAATTATTCAAGTATGCAGGAGTGAAATAGTGGGACAATGTTAAAAGTATTAATTTCATATGGCAACACAATATTAATTCAATGTAATTAGCTATTATATAGTAGGGAAAATATGTCTTGCGGTTGTCAAGTCTAGTAACTACTGTATCGAATGTGGATGCATAAAGTTCACTAAGCTCTATAGTTTGCATTATATTGTTATCGTAGCTTACAAATGGATATCCTTAAACTTTATCTTCTATCATATGTCAATCATCAAAACTAATATCTGTTAGTTATCAAATGGTAACTAAAAAATGTGTATCTTTAGAGGGTGACATGTTTCATATGGAAATGGTCTCATATGAGCATAAGAAATAGGTTATTGGGTATTCCTCCTTCAAAAATGTTTTATCTTCTAGATTTATTTGGTATTGTTTCATATAATGTTTTAGGCCTTATAAATGGTTTTGTTTATAAATAAACATGACTAACATACCAGGTTCTAAATACAAATTTTACTATTGATACCCCTACGCACTCCATGGTTACTTCCTCAATTTTTGGTTATCTGCATAAATATTGAATGTCTTATAAATTTTTGGGGCTTATAAATGGTTTTATTTATAAATGCATACGACTAACATACCAGGATCTCGACTACATATTCATGCATGGTGTACCTATGTCCTCCACATTTGTCATCAGAACTATAAAAATAGAGTATTGTTAAATAAACAAAAACCATGAAATTGAAAACATAGACGCAATAAATATATTTATAAAATTATTGAAGGTCAATCACCAAGTTGTTTTTGTAATGATTTATTAGTTTTTGTGTAGTGATATCAAGAAATTGTTATGAATGACAAGTTGAATTGATAGTACATCAATAACTTGATCATCTCCAGTAATTTTAAGTTTCTTGGAGCTCATGGTTACTTCCTAGTTTGTTGGTTTCCTGCATAAATATTGAATGTATAAGTAGATTATATTGGTTCAAATCCATTTTAAAAATCACTTGTTTAAGTTGTCTTTGTCAACAAACATTTTTTCAAATGAGAATAGTAATGTTTTAAAAACATTTCTTAATCATGTGTCTCAACAATAAAAACAATAGTTAGATTTGACTCAACTAATGCAAAACCAAACACTACCACACTAAATCATAAATATTATTAATTTTTTGAAACAACATTGAGTGAACATCTCATACCGAGCTCTTAAGATTTTCACAAGGAAAAGGATGGATGTTTCCTCATAGGAAAATTTCATTTGTAGTTTCCAATTTTACGTGGTAGTTTCTCCATCTACTACCTAGTGAATTCTTCTATCTCATCATTGTTGGTGTTGTAATTGTGTACACTAGTTATTGTGTACATAAGAAAAATAAATTTTAAATTTCCCATTGATTTCATATATTTTCAAAGCAACCATCCATAATTGATTCCCCAATGCCTTTAACATTTTTATGTATATTTTTAATGTTTATATTAATATTTTTAATAATAAATTGATATGAGAACATAATAATAAAATTAATCACACTAGATCCAATAACTAATTCCATTATTGCATAAGAAGAAATATCGCTAGAAAAAAAATTAGCAATCACACATTCGGTATTGAATGGATTAGTGAAGGAACACATGATTAAGTTTTCAAAATTTGAAAGGGTATGCACATTGACAAGTAAAATATTTTTTGTCTTCCATCCTTGATAGTATATTTTCTTCCATTGAAATCACATAGTTGTCTAATATTCTTTGAGCCTTAGGGGAGAACATATGCTACATCAGGGTCTATTTTTCTTTTTTCCATTTTTTCACCTCCTTGGGAATCAACTTTTCTTTTTCCTTTTCTCTCTTCACCCAAGATTACACACAACTTGTGGTAGTGTGATTCATGCACTCTAAATTTTTCAATTACATTGGATTCACTACATGATGTCAATACAATATTATTTGTATATTTATTTTCCAAATATTTTAGAACTTTTCCTCTCATATTTATTTCTAATTTTACTCTTCGGTAGTAATATTCAAATGAATCTATTATAATTGTCTGCCTCAATAGATCCAGCTAGCCATACATCCCCGATTGCACTTTATCAACTAGTATTAATAGTTCTTCACCATTCATTCCTCTTGTATCCCTAAATGAATTGATTGTGAATCTTGTCGATGAAGTTAGCTGAAAGTTAGGATGATTATCCTTAAAAGGTGAACAAGAAAGGCCACCTGATCTAAACAACTAATTTTTTTTGTCTATTTAGTCCATATATCATGAGGTAGAAATAAAAATTCCATTTGTTGTATAGACTCTCACTTTTACACAACAAAAATTGCAAGGCATTGATTCTCAAAACTTTGCATTCAAAGGAAAAATACATTATTATTTTACATATTACTAAATTAAATGTTAATAACCAATGCAATAAAATTAAAATTCATTACCATCCATTCCTATGTATTTATGTTTCCCACTCTGAGGCCGTGAGGACATCTAGGTATTTTCAAAGTTGATCAATCCTTGTAAAGAAAATCAATAAAATTGGTTTCAATCCAAGTTTTATTTGCTTCATTTTGTAATTTAACATAATTCTTAGCCTTTTATAAAATGAATCATTTGAATCCTTAAATGTAAAATTTTAAGTCTTTGTGCCCAATTTTTGGGAACATATTGTATATTATTCATCTAGTATGTAAAATTGCACATCACCATTTTCCAAGTCTTTTGGATCCTCAAGTTCCATATAATTATTCATAGAATATAAGAAGGTAAGAAGAATTGCATCCCTCTATGTAGGAATAAATTTTATCAATATTGAATGAACATTGAGGTCAACATTATCCTCATCTATATGATGATGTTGATATTCTAGAGGTACTACAAGGAACTTTGAAACATCAATTGAAAATACATAACCATCGAATTAAAACAAATCAAATTGTTGAATAGTTGAAGATCCTGCTTTCTCTAATATAGTTGTTGATTTCTTCAACAATGCAGCTGATCTATTATTCTTATTTAACCCATGCAACTTTGATTTAGATGGGTTAATATCTAATTTAGACAAACATGTTCACCTTATCATAGTAAATATAGTGGCATGTTGTGGAGGTGAAAGAAAACATTTCTATTCAAATGATGACAAACATAATAGGTTATATTATATCTTTACATTTTTTTGAATACTGATAACATGCCATTATGAATTTCATCTACATTATACAATTGATATTATCAAAGTCTATAAAAATCCCCATATTATAACCATATTTAGAACAAGAATAATTTTGGTTATCTATTGTGGCTTTTATTTCACTTCCGTTTCTGAATAAATAAACTTCCAACTCCATATCACGGAATAAGAATCTTATTAATTTCAACGTCAATACATTTAACTTGAACATGAAATGTCCCTGGATCAATAAAAGCCGAGGAGAACCATACTGAATTCCCTATTATAGACCATCATTAACCAAAAACAACCACATGTCAACATGGTTGTTTTTAGGGGGAATGGATTTCAACAAACCACTCCTCGTCTCTTTTCTTCCAACACTTTATGCCTTCGATGAATGTAATTTTCATGAATGGAAGTGCAACCAATAGAAGACATATTACTTATAATTAGAGTAGAGAACATTAATAATTCATTCATATAATGAGTATAATTTTTTTCCATTGTATGATAAGGAATGTAAGGATTAGCCTAGTGGCTACCAACCTCTAGAATTCCTTACTTTGTATCAATGCATAGTAACTAACTTAATGGTTAATGACCACTAGGCTTGGATTTGACATGGTATCAAGAAAAATTATCCATTAAATTTTATATATAAATTCAAATGGTTATAATAATTCAAAATTTATTTTGATAAGTTCCATTATTATTGACATTCAAATCAATAATAACAGAAATTATGCAAAAGTGTTATAGCCAATTATCATACATTGAAAGGATTAAAATTCATTTACACTTATTGAAAGGATTATCCTTGAGTGTGAAAACCTATAACTTTCCATACATGTCTTGAGAGGAACATAAGAAAATATAGATCTTAGTGGGTAGGTAGGGTTATCCTCGACATATAAATGGACAACTTAAAACATTCTTTGTTGTTCATTAACACTTATTGAATGGAATAGTGTAGAGGCCTCTAAGATCTAATGTTTCATATTTTGAATAGATTGTAAGAGAAACAAGTCACAATGATGGAGTTAGTGATCACTAATATTTTTCTTTTATGTGAGACAATGTGAAATATGTGTGTAGAAACATTTTGGAGTCGAGAGGATTATATGTATTTAAAAATCAAAGTAATATATTTAAATCTTAGCGGTCACTAGGTAATTCCTCAAAAAGATATAAAATATAGATGGGAAGGATTATTATTTTCCTAAACGTAAGTAGGGCATATGAAATGGTATATTTTTGTGAAAAATTTAGTCTCGAAGGTCATGGTGGGTTCTTCCTATTGGGAAAAGAATGGGATGATTAAAAATGTTTATAGGGTGTCACTACACAAGGGGTCTATTGTCTCTTACTATTTAATTATTAGTTAGATATATAATAATAATTGAAGGAAATTATTACAAATCATTCAAACCTATGTTAATGTATTGAGAGGATCAATCCTCATAGGACACAAACCTTTAGTGTTCATTACTTTATATCAAAACATGGATAAAAAACAATATGCTTAATAGATGATAGTCTTTACATATAAATTATATCAATCGTAAGTCTCTAATTCTAAATATTACTTTTTGAAATGGTTATAATACTACATTATATGTTGATGAATATTAATTTTGAATAAAACATAGTATCGCGACCACAAGGCTCTCAAGTTTCTCAATTTGATTATTTGGAAAGATTAACAAATGAATATTAATGGAATGTTTCACAATGTTTTCAAGTCAATTGTCATGCATTAAGGGAATGAACTTTCATTTACACATAATGATAGTATTATCTTTGAGTCGAACAATCTCTAATTTTATTTACATTACAAGAAAGGAATGCAAGAAAACATAGAGCTTAGTTGTCGCTAGGCTTCTCCTTGATAAATAAATGGACAACATAAAACATTCCTTGTTTTTCATTAACACTTATTGAAAGGAATAGCTTAGCGGTTACTAAGACCTAATGATTATTATTAAAAATTGAGTGTTAGAATAAAAAATCATAGAAATGGAGATTAGTGGTCACTAAGTTTATTCTTGTATACTGGTCGATGTGAAATATGTGTATATCGTACATTTTGTAGTATACATGACTATATGGCATTAACAAATCATAGTGGGATATTTAGAGTATATCGCTCACTAGGTATTGTCTCAAAAGCAATAAAAAAATAAAATAAAGGATTACGTTTTCCATAAGCATAGGTAGGTCCCTTTTATAGGATATGAAATAATTAAAACTTCATTTGGTTATAAATTATACCTTCTAAAAGGAATGGACTAGCGGCCACTAAGCTTGGTTTATTGTTTCTCTATACATAACATTATGGCGACAAATAATATGAAAGGTAATTGTTATTTTTACGAATGTGAAAGGTAAATAACACTAGAATATTGACCAACAAAAGAGATATTAGAAATTTCAAGTCATGTGTCATATTTTTAGTGCATAAATGTACAAATAGTAATAATGTTGGATTCATATAGGCTTAATTATTTTAAAGTATTTCTTTAAATGTAAATTTCTTAATAACTGTGTCAATTATAATGTTCCATAACTATCATGTTCAAACTTGACACGTGGCACATTTTAATTGGAGAATTATATTAAATTAGTGTGTATTCTATATCTAATAATGTTGATACCGATATTGATAAAAATTAAAAATAAATATAATTTCGACTTATTGATAAAAATGTGCTTATATTATTTTATTAAACTATAAAACTATGTTTAAAATTTATTAATTTTATTTTCTTATAATATATTTTATTATGCTTATATTAATATATTGTATAGATATTAATAAATGAATTATTTGATTTACATTAATTTACATCGATGTAATTTTTTTCTTGAATTTCGGACAAAATTTGGTTTCCAATTTTTAGTTTGCCTCATTTGACATAAAATTTGAAAACAATGTTACAATGTTCCGCACATTTCAAAAAATTGAATTAAAATTTGTCTTCCCTATCCTGCAAGTTTGCATAATGAGGTAGAAATTCAAAATTCAAATTTCAAATTCCCTTACATTTAAGAAGATTTGAAATTTTAATATCTCCCACATTTGATTAATGAGGGAGAAATTATAATTTTCATATCTCGTACTTTTTTTTATATTTTGAAATTTATTTCGTGGAATATTTTAGGAAATTTATTAAATATCTATGATCAATATTGATTGGGTTTCTATTTTTGGCATTATAGAAATATATCTCATGAAATAAAAATAAAATACTTATAGGACATAGAATGCAAAGGAGTGCATGATTTTTGGCCTTTTTACGAGGAAAAATGAAGGATGAGTAGTAATAATTTTTTGCAGAGAAGTTACACAATGGAGAAAAGATGGAGGTTGTGCGAGACATCATTAAGCACGAAATCATTTCATATATTACTAAAACAATTATTTATCAAAATAATCTACCATAGTATATGTGTACCTTATTTACTATAGGTTTTTCAATGGATCTATCTTGGACCAATTCTTGTGTTTTGTACCACAGTCCTTCCATGAATTTTCCCTATCGAATCCTACTCTTACGCTTTTGCAATTCCTTTTTATCACCTTGTTAAACCAAAATTTTCTTCCTAAAATCACACATTGTGTTCTTCCTTAACAAACAAAAACGTGATCCATTTTCATCTATTTTATGTCTCTCTTAAATGTTCTCCTTTTAGTTCTTCTATGTCTCTTTGTGGATATATTTTTGGATTTTTCATTCTTGTTCATGTGATTTTTTTCCGATAATGAATGTAAGTATTACAAATGAAAAAATATACATCGCATATCAACAAATTTTTGAATCATAATTCTTTGTAGAGACCCAAATTTATTATTTAGGTCTTCCTTTTGTCTACCTTTAATGCTTTTTATTAAGATGATACAAATAAACGTGGATAATTATTTCACTTCACTTTGTTTATATGGTTGTTGCATTGAAATTCAGGGAATATTCTTGAGAATATGAGTTATAGGTTAAAAATTGGTTTAAAACCATCTAACCATATTAATTATTCAATTTGACTTAGAAAAAAACAAACAAGCTAAATTCTAAGTTGAGATAGTGAGAGCTAAGTGGCTGAAGGAGTGGATTTTAAGGGTCCATGAGATCTAGACAAGGAATTTGATTGGATGATAGCTGAGAGATTGATTTCAATCATGGCAGAGGTAGGAGAGAGTGTAGGAGGACCAATAGCTCAAAGACCGGACATCTCACCATGGAGACAACACCGAGTAGAAAATTTGAGCTCTCTTGGTGTTTTGGGTGAAAAAAAGGTAGAAAATTGAAGAATTTAGATTTTGAAATTTGGTTAAAAGTGGGTGAAATAGGGTATGGGGAAGGACAAAACTAGTTTAATTAGTTGGGAAAATGAATTGAGAAGTTATTTTGGGTAGTCTGGGTAGGTTTTTAGGTGTTTTAGTCAAATTTTAAAATTTGGGGACACAGGGGTTTGGCCCTAGGGCCGAACAAGTAACCGAAATCATTCGGGGATTGGCCAATGTCACTAGGATAGCTAGCATTAGCAAGGATATGGGGGACTAGTATAAGTCGGGGTGACCGATGTCGATCACTATTAAATGTGACTAAAGCTAGAAAAGGGTGTTTAAGGAGGTGGAAATATAAGAGAGGGATGGTTTAGTGTTAAGGTAGGTAGGAGTGGGTGGGTTAACGGTAAGTTAGGGTAGAATGGGTGGGTTTGAGTTAATGTACGTTAGAATGGATGGGGTAGGAATGAAACAGAGAAAGTGTAGATGATTAGGCTAAATAGAATAGATGTAAGATGTAGGTAGATAATGGACTGGGTAGGGTCAAATAAATGAGTGAAAGGGACAATTGATTAGCATTTTTAATGGTGATGATTCATACAAGACAATAGTTGACCATGCGAGATGGGTTGCCGCCTCTTTTTGTACAAATGAGTTCCATCTTCACCAAGGCTAAGTGGGATCATATTCGGTTGTTAAGATTGGTATCGTTAGGTGATATAAGCTTATAGTATGAGATCATAACATGATGGTTGCACTCATAAAAAAATGGGATTTAGTGACCAACACCTTCCACTTACCGACTAGAGAGATAAAGATCACTCTAGAGGATGTCTATAAGATTTTGAGTCTACTGATTATTGGAGAGATGCTATATCAGATCTCTTCAGATGAGTCATTTGATCCGATGGTGAAATTTTTTGGAGAGGCTATGCAAGATTTATCCTATCATAGTGTGAGCATTAGTTATAGAGATATGTACGTTGTACACCCATAGGAGACCAAATTATCAATGTTGATGATGGGGTATATTAGATGTTATGTTTTCCCAGATTCAAAGGGTGATATATTTCCATGAGCATTGATGGGAGTTTTGGAGGATATGATTGAGGAGAGAGTTTGTTTCACATGGGCACCAACATATATGGTTCGATTATACAGAGAGATATGGGCATATCAGAGGATTCGACAGTTTGGGTTATGTTGTACTTATCTTCTTCATTGTTGGGCCTATGAGCACATAGTGTGTCTACGTCCTCCTGTCCTACCACAGTAAGACTTTTTAGAGGTTTTTACAGAGCATGTTTAAGGATATGGGTCCGATAGGAGCACAATCTTGGGAAGATGAATGATTCCATGATGTGACATATTACAAGCACTTACTATATGAGATATCAGCAGTTGATATTTTGTGGAGGTTGTATCTTGGTTACACTTCCTTTGGAGGTATGGTGGAGTATTTAGTAGGGTTACAACATGTGAGGTGGATGGGGAGGAGGCCTAGAGAGTATGAGATGATACTAGTTGACCTGGTTAGATGACAATTTGGGATATAGCAGGATGTGCCTCCATCTTTTCCACAGTACCTCAAAGATGACGTGGAGAGACCATTATCTCCAACACATCCATAAAATCCTTCCAGAGCATGGGAGGATTAGGTTTAGGATACGTGGTTTGATGACATGGGAACTACCGATGGTTATAGGTAGTGGTGGATAGCCCAGCTACAGGTAGTACCATTGAGGCCGAAGACAGTTAGACTTAGCTATTTTTATACTATAGATGGACCGATTAAAGGGGCAAGTGATGAATTTACATTTGTAGTTAGCTCAGGCACATACACGGGTGATCACTATACTAAGACACCTAGCGAGGGCTCGAGGCTTAGGTGTCTTCCTCATAGGAATTGATAGCAAGCAGCAACACCTGAAGCAGATGGAGATGGGGGTAGGTTGCAGCATTACGGGCATAGGTCACCACTTTATAGAGGTAGTTAGCAGCATCCTAGGCACATGTTTAGGTACATTTACAAGAAAGGGATGGGGGAAGTTCACAAGACTACATGATCAATTGAATGTCTTACGGGGAATAGGTGACCACATTGTAAGCAAAAATAGTAGCTACAGAGGCACCGGTAGTGGGATATGGTCCCGTTGTATAGGCATAAGCAGCAGAACAAGGTCTATTTTATAGGTAGTAGGACATGGGCCACTTTTACTGGGACAAGGTCCATAGGTTGGTGTCAGAGTGATGACACCTCCCTAGGTGATATCCATGACCAATTACATAGATGTTGTGTTTGAGGATATATATTATCATGACCAATTGATAGAGAGTGGTATCTCATATGTGACTTATTGTGAGCATAGAGTGTAGTAGGCAGCCAATGTGAGGACTAGCTCACGTACGCATAGTATCAACATCTTAGAGAGCCACCAGTCTCATAGGTAGGGTGAGTAGGAGATGACCAGATCATAGTGATAGAAGCTAGATGAGGGTACTTGAGAGAGCAGGAGAGGTGTTAGGCCCTCCTGATGATGATATGGAGATAGTTGTTGATTAGTTTTTGATTTTTGACTTTATAGATACTGGCATGCATGTCAAATATGTGAGATGTATATGAGAGTTTTTAGATACTTATATTTATATCAGTGGATCGATACATAGACATTACAATATATAGATGGATGATGATATTTATATGTGTTGTGTTTGGTTTATTTAATTTCCATTATATTGATGTCATGGAAAGTAGATGTAGGCATGGTTTGGTTATGGTTATATGATTGAATGGTTTAATTTCCATTATTATTGATGTCATGGAAAGTAGATGATTAGGCATGGTTGAGTTAATGTTGGTAGGATGTGATTGCATTTCCATTATATTGATGTCATGGAAATGATATGATTGGACATGGTTTGGTTTGATGTTATTTGTGACATGAAATGATGTTGTGTTGAATGGCTTAATTTCCAATGTACTAATGTTATGGAAACTAGATGATAGGCATGGTTGAGTTTGACTTGTTTTGATTTAATTTCCAAGTTATTGGTATTATGGAAAATAAATGATGATGTATATAGGTGATGTATGGTTTTGTTTTGAGTTAACTTCCAAATTATTATTTTTATGGAAATTAACTAAATAATTTTTTTTTGATGATGATGGGGAAAAGAGTGTCCGAGCTAACCTCGAGGGGCCCATTCCCTAGGATTGCTACTACATATCCCTAACAAAAGGGGCCTCGAGACCACGTAGTTCTCCCATAAACCAGGGAAGAATGAGATTGGGTTTGGTAAGATGAATAGGTAAGTGGGTCGGGTAAGGCATGTTTTGAAAATAGGCAAGGTCAAATGTTGAATAGGTAATAGGCAAGGTGAATTAGGCATAGGCATAGATGAAGTTATCAAGGTGGTTTTAATTTCGATGGTCTTGTCTTGTGTGAAGAAGCAACAAGTAGGAAAAAGGTGAACTGAAGAGAAGTAAAATGCTCCATAGTTGGCAAGAACCAAAATGGTCATACCCCTAGACTTATTGAACAAATTCCCTAGATACACTACATGAGTGATGGGTCTAGATTTGAAAGAAGTTATGTGATCACAATGTGTAGAATACACACCACGTCCCTTGAGTTGAGTTAGAAGATAATAAATAGAAGGTAAGGTGGAAGATTTCGTTAAGTGTAACCTTGTTGTGAGATAGCATGCCCCATCTACAAGATACCCAAAACTAGCAAATGTAATTCTATGACCCAGGATTTTGTATTTTTCTTGATTTTTTTCTTTTCCTTTTTTCTCATATACTTATCGATGTGGAACTTCTATGTCAAGATAAGTAGGTTCTCCTTGTGTTCTTTATGAAGCTGATCAATGCGGGAAGCTTCAGGATTATTTTATTTGAGAGATACAGATTAGTCTTCTTTTTGATAGACTAATTACAATAAGTGGTTGGATTTTTATAGTTGTCCTTTGAGGGAGCTAGTCTACTTATAGCAACAAGAGAGAGACATAGATTTCCTTTTGAGGGATTCATCTATTTGCAAGAATTTTGACTCAAGGAGTAGAGTTTTGGTATCCCATATATTTCTTTTGTTTTATTTTGTTTTTGTACTTGAAGTCATGGACAAGACTATAAAGGAGTATATGCCTCTTTTATGAGGAAAAACCATAGCACAAAAATGTTAGCTATGAAAGAGGGTTTTAAGTGATGAACGATCATGGGATTCCATCCTGAAAAATATGTAAATTATCCATGAGAATTAGGCCATGAGAAGAGTTGTGGTACTCATATTGAAGACAAGGCTGAATGGTGACAGATAACCACACAATTCTAGTTTAGTCATTGGTCTTTAAAAGAGGTAAGTGGAAGGAAATATTCACTCGAGGGATGAGCATATAAGTGACATAAAATTTATGTAGTACTTTATTCAAAAGTATAATGGTTGAAGATGCAAGGAATTAAGGGGCTCAGGTTTGGGTTTACCCTCAAGAGAAGATAAACAAAAATCACCTAATCCATAGATATGGGTGACAATGTAAGGTCCAAGCCAATCAGGGGAAAACTTTCCTCATTTACTTTTCTCGAACTTTTTGTTACATGTTGGTTTTCCTTCAGGACAAGTTCACTAATTTTGAAATTTTACTCATGAACACATTTATCATAGGCACACTTGATGCAATTTTGGTAGATTTGAATATGGTATAGAGAATTTAGAAAATGTTATTCCAATAGCTCAAGTTGTGCCAAACATTATTGGAAAAAATCACCCCAGAGACCATATCTTTGAGTGATATACAAAGAGATAGGTTTTGGAATTTGAGAGGCAAGATGACCTATGTACCGTAAGACCAAAGATAAAGGTGTAGCATTGGTAGAGGTGTGAATGCTAGTATGGTATGTCCATAAGGCAAAGGGAATGTGTGTATGTGTCAATCTTACAAGTACCATCAATGAATTTCATTATAATTTTATTAAGGGATTTGTTCAAAGATTTGACTTGGCCATTTTTACGTGGGTGATAGGGTGAAGAGAAAATGCGTTGAATGCCAAATTTATCATACAAATTTCATAGGGTTTTGTTTTTAATTTTTACCATTATCAGTGATGAGGAACGCTGAAGCAAAAAATGATATGATGGTTGATGAATTTTCATATTTTATTGTCTTTGGTAGAAATGAGAGGGATGGTTTCCACTAATTTGGTGTAATATTCTATTGCAGTGATGATCCATTAATGGCATTGAGAAGAATGGGTGTTAATCTCTCTGATGATATCCAAACCCCATTGAGAGAAAGGCCAAAATTATCTAGTGACTTGTAAGGAGTGACTATGGGTGTGGTTTAGGTTAGCATATTCCTAACACTTCACACAATGTTTGACATAGTCACAACAGTCTTGGTTAAGGTTTTGCCAGTAATATCCAAGGAAAAGGATATGTTTGGGAACAACAAGGCCCATGAAATGTCCACCACAAATCCCATCATGAATTTCTTTAATGGTGTACGGAATCTCAGAAATAGTGAGGCATTGTAGGAGGATACCATCAAATCCAAATTTTTAGAGAAGATATACCATGATGACATAGCGAGAGAAAATTTTGAGGAAGGCATAGTGTCCATTGTGAGTGAGATATGGAGATAGGATTGAAAGGGAGAGGTATTCAACGAACTGCTTATATCATATGTCACATGGGTCGTTTTCATTCTTACCACAAAATTTACATCGTGGAATAGGTAGGATGGTGAATACAACCATTATACTATGACAAAGATTTTAGAGTTTGAAGGTGAGGTAGGTATTTGTGAGGCAAGGCAAGCCATGGTATCCACAAATTTTTTAGTGGATCGTGGAGTGGTTTGAATGAGGTAGGTGTCAAATGTGGTCAAAAGTATGTCAACATGATGTTTATATTTTTGAAGGACCTCATTACAAAATTGGTACAAACCATTGACTTGGTTCACAACCAGTTGAGAATCACCAAAGATATTAATGGTTTTAACATCTAAGGCTATGGAAGTTTGAAGACCCAAGACAAGTGCTTCATACTCAGTGATGTTATTGGTGTATTCAAAGTCAAATTTGAAGGATAAAGGCATAGGATCACCATCAAGAGGAATGAGGATGACCCACATACCTCCCTGCATTGATATTTTGAAGCTCTGTTAAAGAATAAGGTCATTTGGTAAACAATGTCATCAAGGGAGAGGGTGATAATGGATTCATCGGGGAAATTGAAATTAGAAGATTGATGTCTAGGAAGCGAAGCATCTATAATTTTATCTACAATGGTTTGTCCCTTGACAGAATTTTGATGAATCAATTCTAGGTCTAGGTCTATGAGAATCATGAGCCATCGCAAGGTGCATTGGTGTTGGTAAGGTTTGGCATACATGTAATTTAGGGGGTCGGTGTTGGTGACAACAAAGGTTTTTTGGTTGAGTAGGTAGTGGTGAATTTTAGTAGCCACAAAGACCAAGGCTAGGCAAAGATTTTAATCATGAGTGTACCTAGTTTTATAGTCTAAAAGAGTACGATTATGTAATAAACCACTTATACCCTATTTTTTCATCGCAATGAGTGAACATGACACCTAAGGAATGATCGAGGTAGAAATTTAGAGGCAAATTTTTTTTTCATCTTTAGGTGGGATGAGCAAAAGTGGTTGAAGAAGGTATTTCTTCAATGCTTCAAAGGCTTTGTGGCACTCATCATTCCAATTGAAGGATACATCCTTTTAAGAATATGATGAAAAGGGTGACATCGTTAGAAAGTTGGGAAATAAAGTGTTGAATGGATTGTAATTTTCCTTGCAAATTACGAAGCTTTAGTAGGTTAGTAGGTGGAGGCATCTCGAGAATAGCCATGATTTTGGAAGGATAAACTTCGATGCCCCACAAAGAAATAATGAAACCAAGGATTTTTCCAGAGAATGGAAAGGAATCACTTATTTGGTTGAAGGTGAATCTAGTATTTGATGAGACAATCAAAGATGATTTTGAGAGCTAGGACGTGTTCAACATGATTTGTGAACTTACCAAGAAGGTAATTGACGTATTCTTCTAGTATGTCATGCATGATGTCATGGAATGTATAGGTCATAATGCACTAATAAGTGGCACAAAAATTTTCAAGCCAAAGGGCATGATGTGATAACAAAAGGTCCTTGTATGATGGAAAAAGTAACATGCAAGCATGGGAATCTACAAGTACCTCCTCCTCATACCCGACCTCTCGAGGTCGTGTCGAGACAACCGGTGAATGTTGAATGTGGATAGATATGTATAAGCTAATCGGGTAATCTTAAATCCTCAATACGCAATAATGGAATCTGCGAATCTAAGGTGAAGAAGGCCCTCCTAACCTGGATTGATGTAATGGTTTGTTCGGATATAATGGCTGCTTGAAGGCTCCAATTGATGTCGAGCTCTGCGAGATCCTATTTCTTGGTTTTTGATATGTGGGAAGTGACCTATGGGAGCTTCGTATATATCTCATAAGGACAAGGTCATGAAAGTTTGTGGTAGGTTGTTTAGTGGATTTTGTGGTTACCTATGGGTGGTTTTCTGGTCTAGCCTAGAAAATATTGGATTGATTGGCTTCTATGTTTAATATGGAAAAGCGTGTTATAATATCTCGGTGGGAGTGGTGAAGATCTAAACACCAGCGTTAAGTAAGCGGTGTCAATTCTTGACTAGTTTGTAGGCCCATTGGGTTGTGAGATTTGGGGATCGCAATCATGAGTTCATGGTTGTTGTGGACCTGTTATGGTCATGTGAAGAATCAATCCCTTCTCCCGATTATCCAGTAATTTTATGCCTTTTCAACTTCTACGTTTAGAACTAGAAGTTATATGATTTTCTTGGAGTACCTAACAGGTGTTTTGGCAACTTGGATACGTAAGCTAGTGTTTATGTCAATGAGGAGGTCTCCTGCATTAGGCTATGGAACCAAAGGATTGTAACCAAATGTTTGTTCTCATTCTAACCCTTGCACGGTCATTCAGTTGTTTTATCAAGGAAATCTATAGTTTGGATGGTTTTACAAAATGTGTAAGCTTTCTCGTCTTGATATTCAATCCTCTTAGTTGCTAATTGCTTGTAAGTTTATTGTTGCTCGGAAGACCTGTATCCTAAGGTCCTGATCTATATCAACTAAAGTCATGGGTAAATTTGGTTGAGGTACTATAGGTTCAAATATATATTCTCTAGGCTCTCTAGGTCTTGTGATTGTCATGCAAAATGATTCGACCTTTTAACTAACATTTAATAAACTGATTATGAAAGAGGTATTTACACTATGTAAGCATTCTTCTATTTTTGTATTTTCCAATGACGTATTTCAATGAAATTAAAGAGCAGCTACTCTAGTATATTTATAAAATGAAAAACTAATCTAATAATAGAATAAAAAAAGCAATGTATCTGGTTTGTCTATTTTCCTATGTAGTTGTGATTTTATCCTAAATATCTAAGCAGCTATATATTCTGAATTTGAAAGGCTCTCGATCCTACCTCAGAAGTGAGGAATGAATCACAGTTTCTCAAAACTATCGATCTTCACAACTTCCCGATGATATCGAGAGTGAAATTTTAAGCGAAATAAAATAATTCACTACTCTATTTGATATGTCATAACTAGAACTTTGATAGCTCAAACCTGGTGTTTACATAACAATGGTAAATCTAGTTGTGTGTGATTTCTTCCACCGAGTGTGATCTCCTCTTTCCTTCATGTCCTCGTGAATCCAAAAAGTGTGTATATGATAGTATCAAAAAAATATAGCAATCGAACAATGGCAACTTTGGATATAGACCGAATATAATGAAAGTAGGAGAGGGACAACACAAGTGAATAGAGCTTGACTATGCAATTCCTAATGGGATTTATTACAAGAATACAACACAAGTGTACCGAGAGTTTCAGAAACTATCCTTGTGACAAAACAAAACCTACAACTTTAATGGATTCTAGTCTAGAAATGAAGCTATTCTATGTTTAAACTGACACTATGCAGTAGCAATGAAACAAAACTTGAAACAAGAAGATGATATGACCTCCAAAATGCCAATAATGGAAGAAAAACTGAAACTAACAGAATTCTAAGCAAGGAATTGAAAAACTAAACAAGAGAATTGAGAGGATGAGGGGCCATTTGCTTGAAAACAAGCTGGCTATTTATAACCAATGCATTTACCAGAGGGTAACTCCCATTTGATCTCTTTTACTATAAACAAAGGAAAAACACTATTCCCAAGGAGTAGAAAACATTAATGCAAGCCAAAGTGGTTGAAGAAAGCATGTAAAATCTAAGATTTATGTTTGACATGATCATCGGAAGGATCTGGAAAATGCATAGACAGGACCCATGCGCCTATGCAGTGGCGGCGATTCTGAGACCGCGCCCTGTCTGGGCGGGTCATGGGACCGCCACCCAGGTAGGGTGGTGGTTTCATCATTGAAGACAAAAATGCAAGAAGAAAGGGGAAAAAGGAAAAAAAGCATGTGGAGGCTGAGCGGGGCATGCGGGATACAAGTGTATACTTGGCGAGCCTTTCTGGATTCCGAACACCTTGCAAGGAGACCCATATCATCATTGGGGCATGTGTAACATCATTCCGCGGTGCAGTACCTTACAATTTTAGGTACATACATATTTCCCCCTTGGAGAAGTGTTTTAGCCATGAAGAGGCATAAAACGGTGGATCCGAGTATGGCAGTCCCGAAATGGGGAGTTAGGAGCTATACCTGACACGCCTGTGTGCTGGAAAGTCACCATCCAAGATCCTGCTACCTATAAAATGAAAAAGGGACTCAAGTGTAGATAGATAAAACAAATTGAGAAATAAGGCTGAATTGATAAGAAAAGAGGACTTACCATCTATGCGAGGTTTAGAACTTACCTCCGTCGGCACTCGACCCTGTGAAAGACATTCAAAATCAAATTAAGAGGGCTATTTATATAAAATGAAGTCATTTTACTATTCATTTGCATGGATTGATTTGATAGATTTTGAGCTCTGGGACCCACGGTGACAATTTTGATGAGAGTATAGTCAAAATGTTCATGGTGAGATAGCGATCATGCCTCTGAGAGCGGAACATCGACCCATGAAGTCTCAAGTTAGTTCTTCTCGATTTATTGCTTTTAAACCTAAAATGTGGAAATGATGAAATCTTTCCCTTGGGGGATCATTTTTGAAAATGTTAGTTTTAAATGTGTCTTTAGGGGGGGCACCCATAGGGTAGGTTTCTTTTTTTGTTAAAAAGGGTTTTTGCTTGTTTTTAAGATTTTGTAGGGCTTACGGCCCATTTTGTTTCATGCAGACGGGAATGCCACCTTGTGCAGGGCGGTGGTTACGGGACCGCCACCTTAGAAGGTAGTAGTTACGGGCGCCACTCCACATGCAGGTGGTGGTCCATGATAGAGGACCAAAAAATGCAAATTTTAACTTGTTTTTGCATGCATAAAATTTTTACGTGTTTTTACTAGTTTTTCCAACTAGATTTCAATACTAACTTACTCCTGTTTGTGTTTTTGGGTGTATGCAGAAGGAGGAGTACATTAGATGGAGCTGGGAGAGGGAGTGTGATTAGCTCTTCATAAATGTTGGAGGCACTCTCCAGGAAGAGTGGGATACTCTCCAAAGGGTTGGTATATGGAGGATTGCACGGAGTTCCTCATGTTGCACTTTCGCACCACATGTTGTGTGACTTGTTCTCTTATTGGGATGTGGATCGGAACACCTTCGATTTCGGGGAGTTAGGGGTGAGTGGTCCATCACCCTAGAGGATGTTTACCGTATCTTGGGGTTACGATCCTTGGATGGTGGGTGTCTCTTAAGACAATATATATAGATCATAGGTGGTTGGTGGGCCACCTATATGGGAGAGATGCGGTCATATCGATGGTGTTGAAGAAGGGTGTGAGGATCTGCTCTATTATTGAGTCAGACATTCCCTTGCTTTCGCAAGGCCATTATGGGCATCCTTACATCTAGAATAATTGGGGACAAGGGAGGGGACACCCTCTTGTATTGTTGGGATCCTATTATTGCATAGATTGAGGGCCATGGACGTGTCTATGCTTGGGGAGTAAATATCCTCGGGACTACCTACCATGACTTATACAGGGTAGTCCATTTATAGGGGTAGTCACTGAGCCACCTGACTCTTGTCATGAGTTGGGTGTATGAGCACATTATCCCATATGGGAGAGGTGTAGAGGTGGAGGATCTTGGGGCCGTCAGGGCAGTGAGGTGGATGGGGATGAAATTCTCGAGCACCCCACTAGCCAGTGGCTTCCCTGACTACTACAGACATGGAGGAAACTCCTTATCAGACCATGGCAGGGGTATGGGGAGAGGAGACCATCACTTTGATTTCTGTTAGACCACCAGCTAGTTAATAGACAAGGTGGGGAAGTTGGAGATACACCCCTTTGACAAAGTTCCATAGCAGTTTGGCCTCCCCTATAGTGACATGCTTCCTCTAGTGATGCCAATGTATAGATCTATCCGTGAGGCTTGGGGAGGTCCTAGAGGCCGGGGTTGGACTATTGTTACTCTTGGTACTCCTATTGTGGCTAGGAGGGTGGTATGTGCACGAGGGAGAGCTGATGCTCCTCAGGCACCCTTACTTCAGATTTTCATTGGTCCCACTCATAGTAGTGATGAGCCCATTGACGTGGACTCGAGTCTAAGGAGTTCATTAGGGGAGAGACCGAGGAGGAGACAAAGGAGATGGAGATCAGTGAGACGGGTGGTGGGGGTGATAGTGATCCTGAGTGGCATGATACCCAAGAGATCCTGTAGGCTGAGAGGGTAGAGCGGAGTGTAGAGAAGGTGACTCTAGTTTCAGAGGAGTTAGTCTCTCAAGACCTAGGTGGAGATGGCGAGTCATTGTTTGAGGCCATCATATTGCCCAGAGATGTGGGAGAGGGGCACCAGTCGGTGGCGGTGTCAGTGGCAGGTGTGGATCCTAGAGATCCTTCTTAGAGGCCGGGAAATCCTAGTGAGTTGTCACTCTTCTCCTAACATTTGTTTTAGTTAGAGTTGTTCTAGTTTGTTGTTTCTTTTTGTTTTGCTTACTCTTTGTTTTATCATTGATTGTTTTATAACTTGTTTTCTCCTTTGTTCACAGTGACTGCTAATGAGTGGTGAGACTTGATTCACTGAGTGTGTACCGATACCCTGCTTCTCCCCTTGAAGAAGACTCATGCTGAGCTTTCATGGACGTGGGGGAGCCCTCAGTAGCGGTAGGCACACCGATGTTTTTGCCTCTATCTGGTATGCGGTGAAGATCATGACTTCTCTCCACATGGAGGTGGCTGGATATAGGATAGCCAAGTGCCTGATGAGGAGGATCCATTCTCATAGCGATATGGAAGCTACCAGGCATGACCACGAGCCCTCAGTGCATTCAGAGAGCTAACATAGCCAGAGTCCTAGGTATGGCCGCGCACCTTTGAGGGATCCCATAGGGATTGAGAGACTATTTTTGTAGTATTTTGTCAGATGTTTATACGAGTGTTTTTGTACTTTTCGGGCTCATTGAGTGTTTTGACCATGCCTAGTGCATGATGGCATTGTATACGAAACCTGATTTGTATATATATATATCTCTTTGGATCTAGACTCTTGGCATCTTGAATTTTGTGACTCATTTCTATATGTGTATTTAGATGTTTTTAGAATATTGTTTTCACGTTTTCAGAATGTATGCAATGGATAACAAATGATAGTAAATAGAATGTTTTACTCTGTATGTTTTTGTAATGCTTGATATGAGATGATACTAACATGTGGTAGTACTAAACTTTTGAACTCTTTGGGAAATGTTTGTAATTTCTTCTTATGTTGTTAAAACGTGATGAATGCATAGTGATAATGAGATGAACTTGCCCCAATCCTAAATCCATGCAACTAGTAATATGCAAGGGCTCAACACCAAGAGTTAGGCAGGGCACAAGTTGTATGAGTTTGACTGAATGGAATGATGAGAGATAGAAAAACTAGTAACAGAAACCAAATTTGGACCTACACACCCACCCTACTCAGAACTACTACTACGGTAAGAAAGTCACTTACCTTTTAGTTTATCTAGACTTAGATTCATAAATGGAAACCTGGTTGACAAAATCTGGTTTTGAGGATTTGATCTCTTTGGAATTTGGATATTTGTTTTCTTTTAATATGATTTGATTTGTGTTTTTAGCATACCAAGATTTGTTCATTTGTGTGACTAGACCCCCTACACCCTGCCTCACACCACTAGTAAGAAGCATGGGTTTGTCACCAAAGGCAAGATATAGGCGAGTAAGGGAACTTCTTTCCTTTCCCAACCTCACACCACCAGTAAGAGATGTGGGCTTATCACCGAAGGTTGATGGGGCAAAGAAGTGTGTAAAATAAAATATTTTGTTTACTTGGTGCTTTTGATTTTATTTGATTTTGACATTTCTGATCTTATGACTTTGAGATATCCTTTCATTCAAAGAGATTTAAGAGGGATAGATGTGACACCAAGAAGCTTCTAGAATAGACCGTAGGCAAGGAAAACTTCACTTAGTAGGAAGAAAGAGCAAAGCCAAGTATGCAAGCCTTGGTATGGTTTTCGTCAATGTTTGTCTATCGAACTTGATGAGAAGATTTTGAAAATTTTGATGATGTTTGGAGAGATGTGATATGAATGCTTTTGCCAATATTTTTAGAAAATTGTAACAGATTGTTTAAGAGTAAGCTCCTGGACTAACTTTTTTATGAAATGGATAGAATGAAGCAGCTAAGAGACTAATGCAATGTAAGTAGCTATAATGTACTAGTAATGACTTTTTGTTTTATCGTAAAACCACTTAAGATGCAAGGAATTGCAGTTTCACCAAATCCTCGCCTTCTAGTGTGCATAAGAGATACACACCATTTCTGCGTAGTTATTCATGACTTGGTATGGGCCCAACCATTTGGGCCGGAACTTCCATTCCTTCACCGATTTTCTTATTGATCCGGTTGTCAGGTCTTAGAACTAAATATCCTTCATATATTTCTCACTCGTAGACTTTTTTTGTTGTATTCTTGGCACATCCGGTCAAGCATAGGCTCTATGCCATTGTTGGTGTTTAACTCACCTCACCAAGGATTTCTAGTTGAGAGAGGCATGCCTCCTGTAAGATTCTTTGTCAGAATCCCTTGTAAAGAGATACGAAGACCGGGTATTTCAACCTCAAGTGGGAGAACCGCTTCTGCTCTGAATACCAGTGAGAAAGGAGTTGCTCTTGTTGGCATTCTTATTGAGGTTTGATGGGCCCACAAGGCCGGATATAGTTTTAAATTCCAATCTCACTTGTTCTCCTTGATCATTTTGAGGAGAATAGATTTTAACATTTTGTTTGTGGCTTCGGCTGTCCATTAGCTTGAGGGTAGTAAAGAGAGGCCGTATGATGGTTTATCTTGAATTTTCTACATAACTCACGGACTTCATCATTTTTAAAGGACGTGCCATTATCTGAGATAATGACTTGTGGGAAACCATACCTATAGATAATTTGGTTCAGAATGAATTTGGCAATTACCGAACCTAGTACTGTGGTGAGAGGCATGGCCTTCACCCATTTGGTAAAGTATTCCATGGTTGTAATTATAAAATTATGTCCATCGGTTGATGAGGGAGATAATTTCCCTATCAAGTCTAGACCCCATGTGGAGAAGGGCCATAGAGTTACTATTGGTTGTAGGGATTATGTTGGCATGTGAATCCCATGAGAGAATTCTTGGCAATTGTGGCACTTACGTACAAATTCCACTACGTCATGCTCGAGAGTGGGAAAAAAATATCCCATCTGATGTATTTTGTGAGTGGTGGCATGACCACCGAAGTGGCCCCCACATATCCCACTGTGGGATTCATGAAGAATCCTCTTGGGTTCTTCTATGTCGATGCATATTAGAAGCATGTTGTCGAAGGCTCTACGATAGAGTACTTGGTCTAAAACAACATATTTAGTGGTAATTATGTGTAATGCCTTCTTTTTGTGACGTGGCACCTTCCAGGTATGTATGTTCCATGATAAAATTGATGATATTAGTATACCAGGGACATGTAGAGATGGGGGGCCTGGTTTCGATGAAGTATACACACTCATCAGGAAATTCTAGATTTACCAGCTCACCTCCATCTAGTGGATTGTCAGCTAACCAATCTATAATGATTTGTCCCTTAATGGATTTCTGGTTCACGAATGTTAACTCAAATTCTCCCATTAAGGTTATGAAATGGCTAGCCTTTTTAGATAAAGATCCTTGTGTGAGAAATGTTCGTAAATGGTTTGTCTTCACAATGACCCTTGTTTCCTGGTTTAACATGTAATGTCTCAAACATTTTATTGCAAACTTATGGCAAGGCATTCTCTCTCTACCTATGTGTAATGTGTTTCATAATCGAGAAACATCAACTAATGAAATAGATCACACGTTCTCACTTGTCATCATCTTCTTGAGCCAGCATGCAAGCCAGTGAGACATGAGTGGCTCATGAGTATAGGATCAAAGGGCGGTTTGGTTTGGGAGGCATTAGCATGGGTGGTGACAACAAGAATCGTTTAACTACTTTGAAGGCCTTGTTACATTCTTCAGTCCAATCGACACTATAATCTTTCTTGAGTAGATTGTTGATTGGATGAATGACAAAGCTTAAATCTAGGATGAACCTTCGGATTGCACTGAGTTTCCCAAGAAATGACCTGATTCTAGACTCATCTGATGGTGGGATCATTTGAGAACAACCCATATTTTGGCTAGATCAACATCAATCCCTCATGAAGATATAATGTAGCCTAGAAGTTTACCTCTGTCACACCAAACACACACTTCTCTAGATTTAATGTGATGCCATATTCGATTAGTCATGAGAGGATGATATGGAGCACTTCCGGATGATCACAACATTTCTTGGCTTTGGCCAACAAGTCATCCACATAGGATTCCACAATTTTATGGATAAGATTGTGGAATATATAAGTCATTACCATTGATACGTAGTGTTGGCATTCTTAAGTCCAAATGGCATGACAGTGTAGCAATATGTTCCCCAGGGAGTTATGAATGTGGTTTTGGCTTGATCTTGTTCAGATATTTTAATCTGATTGTACCCTGAGAACCCATCCATGAGGGATAGCAGTTCAAATCCAGTTGTTGCATCAACAATGATGTCGATGGATGGTAGTGGGAAGTCATCCTTGGGACAAGCTTTGTTGATATCCTGAAAATCTATGCAAATGCGTATTTTCCCATTTTTTTAGGATGGGAACGATATTAGATACCCATTGTGAGTAGTCAATGGGTTTGATGAATCCCACTTGGAGAAGTTTTATTACTTCCTCTTTTACCATGAGAGCCACTTTTGGCTTCATTGGTCTTGACTTTTGTTTGATTGGCTTGAATCTAGTTTAGTGATAAGATTATGTACCGCGACTTGTGGTGAAATGTCCATCACTTCTTTATAATTAAATGTGAAATCCTTTTAATGTTCTTTGAGGATTTGGGTGTGTATTTCTATCTCCTGGAGTGAACAAGGATCCCAACTTCAAAATTCTTGGTTCTTCCTCCATTCCAATGTTTATGTCAATGGTTTCCTCTATTAAAGAAGCGTTACCTTCTTCAAATTCAAGTGGGGCTGGAGGTAATTCCAAGATCTCTTCATTTTCTATCTCGTAGATATCGAGATCCTTCTATGGAGGAGATTCTACCATGGGATTCCCAAAGTAGGAAGAGGAATGGGGTATTAGGGAAAGATCAACTATACGGTGAGCAAGGTGTAGCTCTGCATAGGCATTCAGATATTCGAGAGTGACTCTATCTTTTTCAAAATGACCTATGATAGAAAAATCATCCTCAGCTTCTCCAAGAGCTAGGAGTGAGTTTTTTGGTATTTTACACACTAATGGTTAGTACGAAGTGATACTGTGAAATTTATATCCTCTAACTCGTTGTTTGGGGTGAAACGAGAAGATGAGGTTGTTATTAAGTCTGCGATAAGGTTCTACTCTTGTGGGATTGCTTCAATTGATATGAAGTTGAATCCCTTGCTTAGATCTAACACAACTATTTTGTATAGTTGTAAATGTTTAGCCCTAGTTTCATATACCTCGGAGACTTGGTTTACAACTAGTTGCGATTCTCCTAGCACTCTAATGTTATTGACACCCATTCTTTTAGCTAGGATGAGGCCAAGAAGGAGAGATTTGTACTCATCCCCGTTGTTTGTACATTCAAAGTTTAATTTAAAGGTGAAAGGTAGGATCTTTCCCTCAGGTGAAGTAAAGATCACCCCCGCCCTAGCTCCAAAGTGACATCTAGCTCCATCAAAGTGGATATTCCAATATTTGTTTGGAAAAATTGACGTTGGGATATTTTTCATATCTATTTCTTTTACTTCAGTTACCTCTACCATAAAAACTTCATCTGATGGAAGAGAAATGATTCCCAGGGTGTGTCCCATACCCATGGAATCAAACAATAGGAGAATAGGTAAGTCTTTCTCCAAAACTCAATAATTTTGTGGTAATCCCTAGTGATACTGCTTTTATAGCATTGGTCTCACTTTTGAGTCTTGGAATTTCCTCATATGGATTTGAAATTTCCAACTCGGTGGTGGGTATCACTTTTATTTTAGTTGTGAATTAGTTGTTTAACAAGTTGGTTTCTTTGGAAGTTCAAACTTGGAGTGGATACCTAGTCTTTTCTTCAAATCAGTTAGGTGTATATATGAAGGGTTTTGGGTCACCTTGTGCCATGGATATTTTCCCTAAAGTGTAGAAATATTATTTCTTGGAATAGCGTGGAAGGGATTGCCTTCATGTGGTGTATCCATGGCCGACCAAGGATCATATTATAATTGGTTTCCTGATCTATAATATAGAATTTGGTGAGAACCGTCTTGGGTCCTAAAGTGACTAGTAAAACTATGGTTCCAATTGAAGTGGCTTTGAGGCTATCATAACCTCTTAGCATATTTCGCATCATGGAATAGTTTGTCTCTCCATATCCTAGCTTTTGAAGGAAAGCGAAGGGGACTATGTTGACTACTACCCCATCATCAACCATTGCATGTTTAACATAATTATTATAGACCCAAACTTGTAAATGTAAAGTTGGGTCACCTCTTCATGTAATTTCAGCATCTGTTGGCATTTTGCTTATATCGAATATAAATTTAGTATCCCTATCCGGCTGCCCTGAGGATAAATGTCAAAATCCACATGGTTTACTTGCATTTTCGAAGGAGGAGTGATGTTGATTAAATGGCTAAGGCCTAATGCTTCTAAGAGGGCAAAGTTTATGGGTGGTAGAGTTTTTAACAAATCCAAGAAGGAGATGTGTGAGAAGGTTTTAGTTAAATCATTAATCAGATCATAGGCACCTATAGGTTTTACCAATGTTTGTTGAGTGTTTTCTAGCTCTAATGAATAACTTGGAGTTGGTTGAGAAGAATAATCCCATGTTCTTGTTATGGTTTCTATGGGTAGCTCGAAATCTAACTCCACTAAACCAACTATCTTAGTTTGAGGTCGAGTTCCTAATTGGGGTGTGAATGGTGGATTTAATGAAGTCAAAGCTTCATGATGATTGTTTCCTGCCATGACACCCTTATTTGTTCCGTTAGGATCTAACCTGTTGTTGTTAGAATGGTTTGGGAGTGGGTCATTGAAGATCTTGAGGGATGCATTTTGAGGGGAAACTGCCCCTACATAAGTGTTTGGCGTGGGTACTACAGAATTTGCTAAAAACATATCTATAAAGAGTTATTTTTGATCTTCTAGAAAATGTTGCATGAATTTATTGTATTCACGACAAGTCCTAGTATTATGGCCTTGAATTTTGTGGAAGCCACAATATAGATTGGGATTGTAATTTCAAGGCTATTGATTTAAAACATGTTGTGGCCCAAAATTCTGATAAGGTTGCTGGTTTTAGAGTTAAAATGTGAGGTTGTTGCCTTTGGTTTTGAATCTGATATCCATTTGGGTTTTGATTTGGAATTTTTGTTTGGACTTGTCGTTGTTGTTGTTGTTGCCATGGTGGATGATTAAAATCCACCGTATTGATTGTTGGGGTAAAATTATTATTTCGCTGATTATTAATAGGTGGTGAAATGTTTACAACATTTTCCCTTTTAGCTTGGTCAGTTACTCCATCTGTTGTAACACCGCGGTTCTTGTTAAGGATCTTAGGTCCTTGATTAGCATTCCTAGCATTAGGATAGGCCACGAGTGTTTTGATTGGGAGTGGTTAATTTCCCATTTGTCCCATATGTCTTACGACCACTATCAATCATTGCTTGGTCAATTTAGAGAGCACTCTTGAGTACTTCATCGTAAGTTCTTAGTGGGAACTTCTGGAATTCTTCCTTTATCTCTCTATTGAGTGAATTAAGGAATAAATCACATAGTTCCATTTGATCCATATTTGGAGCACTCACTGATGAGTAGAGAACCGTATGCCATCTTTGGATAAAATGAGCAGTGGATTCATTATGTTCTTGTTTGATATGTAAGAATTCCCTGATTCCCATTCTTAACAATTTGTTCATGTTGAAAGATTTGATGAATTCTGACATGAGTTGTTTAAATGAGTGTATCGAAGCTTTAGGTATTCTATAATACCAATCAAGGGCAATACCTTCTAGGGTCTTAGGGAATATTTTAGCGACAACCCCGTCCCAAGGGAGTAACTCCCGTATGGCTGTGGCATAGGCCTTAATGTGTGTGTTTGGGTCCCCTTCCCCTTTGTATTTGGGTAAATCGGGAAGAGGTCTTGGAAGCATAATGCTTCGTATGGTGAAGTCTAGGGGCTCTTTCAAATATTTTGAGTAAGTCCCTACTACGTAGGCCTCAACCATCGATGGGGCTTGCTGAGGGGGTTGAGGGGAATGGGTTGTTGATATGGCATAGTATATGCGTTTGTAGGAACATAAGGGAATCCTTGTGGTTGAATGAACATCCGGGAGAAGAGAACATGTCTCCTTGTGGTGACTTTGAATAAATGTTTAAGTAAGGAGGAGCATTGTTCTGGTATGGGTTGTTTGGTGCCAAGCCGGTGGTGTCATGTTTTTGACTGGAGCGGCATTTGAAAATGTTGTCCTAGTTGGTGTTTATTGTGGATAATTATAAGGATTTTTAGGAGGCATGCCTAACGTGCCTGTCCTGTAAGGAGGCCAACTTGACTAGGGTGATGCGAGAGGGTTGGGGATTCCCGCTTTCCCAAGATATGAATTTTTTTTCTTGAGTAAGTTCTAGCCTTTAACCTTCTTAGCTAAGGCTGAAATGACCTCCATCGGTGAAGACGTAGTGCTTTTCCTTAAGGGTATTTGTTGTATAGCTTGAGGTTGTAAGGGGGTATGATACCCTGCTATGAATTGGTCATTACCCTACCAAGCTTCATCAAGGGTATTTCCCATGGGTGGAGGAATGGGGGTGTTCTCTCTGGAATAAGGTATTATACTATATTTGTAAACTCCTATAGGTGGATACATATTTTAGAAGCATTGTTCACTTTTAGTGAAGTGTTCCAAGTACTCCTCATCTAAAAAGGGGAGTGGGTCTGATTATCTACTGATCTGTGGTCATAACAAGACCTAAGGAGATGAAGTGGATTCTCTAGTAAACATCATATTGTTAGAGCCTGATGGCTCTGGTTGTTGACTTTGTGCAAATTGATCAAACTCCTCAATTCAGAATGAAGAACTAGAACTAGTTTCTATGAGGGGAGATTGAGATGAAAATTAATTACTCTAATAGTTATCAGCCCATGTAGAAAGTGAGGGTGATGGTTGTTTATTTGTTTGACTATAGTTTACTTGAGACTGAGAAGAGGTATGCCATATGCATCATATCCCAACATATTCGGGGGGTATATGAATACCCAGAATAATGGGAAAAGCAAAGGTGGATAGAGAAATAAAAATAATAAAAGAAATATTAGTTTCTTTCACGTCGGGTTCACCAATTTTGTATGATGGAAAAAGTAACATGCAAGCATGGGAATCTACAAGTACCTCCTCCTCATACCTGACCTCTCGAGGTCATGTTGAGAACGAGCCGGTGAATTTGAATGTGGATAGATATGTATAAGCTAATCGGGTAATCTTAAATCCTCAATACGATAATGGAATCTACAAATCTAAGGCGAAGAAGGCCCTCCTAACATAAATTGATGTAATGGTTTGTTCGGATATAATGGCTTCTCGGAGGCTCAATCGATGTCTGGAAGCTCAAAGGGTCCTATTTAGAGGTTGTTGAACGTGGGAAGTGAGCGTGGGAGCTTCCCTATGTATATATCTCTAATTAGGAGGTCATGAAAGTAGTGGTAGGTTGTTTAGTGGATTTTGTGGTTAGTTATGGGTGGCTATTTGGTCTAGCCCATAAAATATTGGATTGATTACTATGCTTAATATGGAAAATGTGCTATAATATCGGCGGGAGTGGTGAAGATCTAAACACCAGCGAAAATACTCTTGGTGTCTAGAACTAAACAATTTGAAAGCGCATTAGGTTGTGGGATTTGGGGATCTGCAATGTGAGTGAATGGTTTTGTGGACTGTTATTGTCATGTGAAGAATCAATCCCTTCTCCAATATTATCATAAGTGTCGTATGCCTTTTAAACTTCTCGTTTAGAACTAGAAGTTGTATGATTTTCTTGGAGTACCTAATGGTGTTGGAAACTTGGATACGTAATCTAGTGTCTATGTCAATGGAGAGGTCTCCTTTGTTAGGATGCGGAACAAAGGATAGCAACCAAATGTTTGTTCTCGTTGTGAATCCCCTTGCATAGTCATTCCTTTTTTTATCAAGAAAGGCAATCTATAGTTTGATGGTTTGATTAGAATGTGTAAGCTTTATCATCTTTGATATTCAATCCTCTTAGATTTCTCACTAATTTCTTGCAAGTTTGGAGAGGGAAGACAGTGTATCCTAAGGTCCTGATCTATATGTAAAGTCATGGGTAAATTTGGTTGAGGTACTATAGGTTCAAATATACATTCTCTAGGATCTCTAGGTCTTGTGATTGTCATGCAAAATGATTCGACCTTTTAACTAACATTTAATAAATTCTGAATATGAAAGAGGTATTTACACTATGTAAGCATTCTTCTATTTTTGTATTTTCTAATGAAATATTTCAATGAAACAAGAAGATCAAATACTCTAGTATATCTATAAAATGAACAACTAATCGATATAGAATAAAACAAGAAACATAGCTTGATATGGCTATTCACTATGTAGGTATGATTTTATCTGAATATCTAAGCAATTATATATTCTAAATTTGAAAGGCTCTCGATCCTACCTCGAAATGAGGAATGAATCACGAGTTTCTCGAAACTATCAATCCCCATAGCTTCCCTATTAGGTGACATCAAGAGTGAAATTTTAAGCGAAATAGAATAACTCACTACTCTATTTGATATGTTTAAATATGAGAACTTTAATAGCTCAAACCTAGCATTTACTGGGGATAGTGGTAAATCCGGTTGTGTGTGATTTCATCCACGAGTGTGATCTCCTCATTCCTTCATTTTCTCATGAATCCGAGAAAGTGTGTATATGATAGTATCAGAAAAGATAGCAATTGAACAATGGCATCTTTGGATATAGACCAATACAATGCAAGTAGGAGAGGGATAGGCAAGTGAACAAAGCTTGACTATGGCGCAATTCCTAGCAAGATTTATTATGGGAATACAACACAAGTGTCTTGAGAGTTTGAGAAACTATCCTTGTGACAAAACAAAACCTCTGACTTTAATGGATTCTAGTCTAGAAATGAAGCTATTCTATGTTTAAAATCACACTATGTAGTATGATGAAACAAGACTTGAAACAAGAAGATGATATGACCTCCAAAATTCCAATAATGGAAGTAAATCTGAAACTTGAGAATTCTAAATAAGGAATTGAAAGCTGGACAAGAGAATTGAGAGGATGAGGGCCATTTTCTTGAAAACAAGGAATAATATTTATAATGCATTTACCATAGGGTAACTCCCATTTGATCTCTTTTACTATAAAAAAGGAAAAACACTATAAAGTAGGAATACATAAATGCAAGCCAAAGTGGTTGAAGAAAGCATGTAAAATCCAAGATTTACATTTTCTCGTGATCGTGGGAAGGATCTTGGAAAATGCGTATAGGACCCTTTGCCCGAGAAAATGCGAGTAGGTGGAAGTTTCATCTTTTTGAAGACTCCAAATCAAAAGAAAACACTATCCCGGTATGATAGGCTCTTCTTATTAAATAGTTCTTCTTCTTCTTTCTAAAATGCAAGAAGAAAGGGAAAAAGGGCATGCTTTGGACCACCATCCGACAAAGAAGAGGCGGTGGTTTTGTCACTTTGAAGACAAAAATGCAAGAAGAAAGGGGAAAAGGGCAAAAAAGCATGTGGAGGTGAGTGGGGCATGCGAGATACAAGTGTATACTTGGCGAGCCTTTCTGGATTCGAAAACCTTACAAGGAGACCTATATCATCATTGGGGCATGTGTAACATCGTTCTGGCGGTGCAGTACCCTACAATTTTGGGTACATACAATCCTCCCAAAGGGTGATGAAGATGGTTTTGTTTTGATCTTAGAGCAAGTAATATTTTATTATAACCCAATAATCCTTCTATAAGAGATAACATCTCATGGCCAGTTGTAAGATCAACAAGTTGGTTGATGCTTTAGGCGGAGAGAAAGTCATCCTTTTGGTAGGCAAGGTTAAGGTCACGGATATCCATGCGAGATGTAAAAAGATTCCCCCTATCAACTCGGTGATAGGAATTTTTAATTTTTTCTGAAATTGAATGATGTTAGAAATCCATTATGGATAGTCAATGGGTATAATGAAGGAAAGCAGAAAGAAGGCACTCAAGTCCTTCTTTACAAGAAGGAAATGCGTTGACACATTTTTCACAACTTCATGTTTTATAGGTTTGGAATTGTGGATAGTTACGATGTTGTGGACCACAATATTAGGGTCAATACCAGTCTTATGGATGTAAGACCAAGGTAAATATTTGTTATTATCTCGAAGGAAAGAGGTGAAATATTCTTGTTCAATGAGAATCTAACAATTGTCCTATATTTAGAACGTGTGCATCATCATAAATGTGAATGTTAATCTCTATGGTCGATTCATTAATCATAGTTTATGTCTCATAAGCTAATAGCAATGGATTTAATAATTTTCTACACCTAAATAGGTGAGAATGGAATCATTGTATTGACATTGAATGACATTGGTAGAAGGTGTGTTTTCATCTAACATATCGGGATAAATAAGAGGAAGGGAAGATGGTGCTTCACCATCATGATGATAGGTCAAAGGTCCCAAAGAAATGGTGTTCACCAATTTTTTTTGGGAGGGCTGGTTCTGGATCCATGGACTCCATGGGGAAGATGGTGTGATGATATGAATAAGGTGTAGATGGATTTTCATCTTTGACAAGGGTGATGCAAGCCTTCTTAGGAGGATCTTGTAAAGAAATACCAATTCCATAATGGTCCTTGTGCATTTTGGGTAGTGCAAGGTAGAGCCATATGAAAAACTTGTTCATAGATATAAAGCCAAATCCCTTCTAGGCATATTGAAGAAAAGTGTGGATGAAGCTATAGTTAGTGAGGTATTGGAAATCAAATGAGAATGGTTAGGTTTACATAAGTGGTTTAGGAGAATAAGAAGTAGTGTTGAGTCCCCCAAATGTCACGTTGGTGTGAAGGTGGGGAGGACCATATGGAAAAACCTCACCTATAAAATGGTCATAACGTGGGTGTTGGTTAAGGATTTCATACTCTGAGGAGTTTGGGCGTGTGAATGTTGTATAAGTGTTATTCCCCAGGGTAATGCATTGAAAAAAACACATTAAGGGGTGGATGTTGGCACTTGAGTAATGGGAATGGATGAGCTACTCGAAGCCTAAGAAAATAGGTTGGTAGATGGGCTAGCTTTGGAAGGCTGTGGTAGCAATTGGGATTGATGTATTGGTTATGGAAGATGTAGTGGCAGAAGTGGTAGATTAGGTACCGCGAGAAGATAAAGTGGAAGTGATCTTAGATGAGGAAATGCGGTAGTGGAAGCGGTATTAGATGAGGCAACAATGGTGGTGGAAGTGGTTATAGATGTCTTAACTAGAACAAGGAAATCATTTGGTTGATAAAAATATTGTAGGTTTTTAAAGGTGAAGGATATTCCTTAATGGTGTAAGAGTTGCCTTCATATTCAAACTTAAAGCAATAGTGAAGGGTTGGAGTGAAACACCCCATAAGCGTGAATCTAGGGTCAGCCAAACAACATGTTGTATTGGAATTCCCCCTTAAAAACATAGAGAATTTTGAGAATGGTGTGGGAATTCATGCGGATGTGGAGCATGAAATTGCTAAGGGTAGAAGTCATGGAATCATTGAAAGAACACAACATAAATGGGTTATTATGCATGAAGTTTAAGGGTATGCGCATTTGTTTGTATGCATGGGAAGAAATGATGTTAATTATAGTACCTCCATCAATCATAATGTGATGAATGTGAGTAGTATTGATGTAAGTGGTGATGAAGAGGGTGGGATCAGGATCATCTAATTGGAAGGGACGATCTCTTCATAAAAAAAAATGATTTTAGAAACCCAAGGAGAATAAATGGGTATAGAATTTTGAGGAAGGATGGTGTAGGGTCATTGGGTGGAACCTCAATAGATTGTATGATCTCAATGAAGGCTTGATGATGAAACTCATAGGTTTGGACCAAGTCATAAAAAGACATTTACTATTTTATGATGCCTCTTGTGTTTTCCTAAAGGTTGCCTCTTTTATGAGGAATTATTATTCTTATTGAAATGTAATTGAAAAAGGGAAAAGTTGTATTCTTGTTTGAGTTTATCAATGTTGATTATCATGAGTGAAGTCTGAAATGTTTAGACTTGTAAAATGTATATTTTATTTTGACATGGAAAAAGGATTGTGTGTATTTGTATTTGATGTATCATTTACTTTGGGTTTACTATAAAAGAAATTTTGTAAACTTGTCATTATTCTCTCATAAACCTATCAGTTTTGAATCATTTTAGTTGAACTCAAATGAAATTGATAGGAAGGGAATTGATACTTTATTCCTTTGATAAATGAAACTTCTAAGTTGGCATGTATAGATGAGAATACAACTAGGTCATTATGGTTTATTAGATGACATTAAATAAAAGAGTAATTTACTTATGATTCTTGTGTAAAGTAAATGGCAGCAATGAACCCTAACGAAAATAAGTTAAAAGGATAAACATTATAAGGGGATAAGCATTCGAGTTAATACCTTTGAGAATCATACTCAAATGAGGTTTGGAAGGAAGAAAACATACTTCCTCTTGTTAAATAAAAATTATAATAAGGTAACCAAAATGAAATAAATACATATGTAATAAATAGACTTCATCTTAATGAAGTCTATTAATAAGGAACTAGAATATAAATTTAATCATGCTTAAACTTGGTTAAGAAAAGTAAGATAATCTTACTATGGTATACTGATTCTGTTTATGAGCCTGAATCTTATGATAAGATACCATGGAATGAAACACAAACCTTTGGGAAGAGGGATTGATTACAGATTTATCTACATGGTAACTATCAATCATTATGGTTAGCAACCTTAATGAACATAGAAATTAAGGATTCAGTAGGGTTGCTGAAATTAAATCTTAATTAAAGAAGATAATTAATTTTTAACTTCTTAACTAGATTTGTACCTCCAGATGATGTGATTCCATAGGATGTTGGTACACACCAATCGTAATCTTGTGACATCATGAAGACTGAGGTCTTCATAATGGCACAGTATTGACGACACATCATAACACCCTTACATGAATTGGATCATCTAAATCTACATAAACTCAGACTTGATGTTAGTTTTACTTTAGGTCAAGTTAGGGACATGCCTTTATATAGGGGTAACTCACACTGATGACTAAAGGTAACTAGACACACGCAATCGACTTGGGTCAATTGAGTATGTCTATGTACCCTTAGTCACCACAAGAGATTCTCTATACCTTTCCATGTTGCTAACCTAGGTTAAGGTTAAACCTCAGACAAGTGGAATGACAGGAGTCAGTGAAGACCATTCTAGATAAAAAAATGAAGTGGGGTGAAAGACGTATTCTAGTTGACACGTATACTATCTAGGAATATGAACATGCATAGCATGTGAAAATATTTTTCCAAAGTATCACAAGCTGCGGGTTGTGTTTTCCTACATCACCTAGTTTAAGAAGCAAGATTTCAAATGGATATTGGTAAAAAATATTTAGATATGCCTCTTAAATCGAACACTTCAATACCCAGAAAAGGGTAAGACAACCAAGTATATTGGGTATATGATACATTGAATTAACATGAGAGAGAGAAACCGAGTCATGAAATGAGAGATCGATGAAACTCAAGTCATGAAATGAGAGATTGGTAGTTCATCGAGTCATTATAGTTGCATATGGTTATCTATTATGAGATTGATTAGCATGGAATGTGTGTTCTAAATCATGATCATTTAGAATAGAGAACATTATTTAAGAAATTGAAATGTGTGTTCTAAATTATGATAATTTAGAATAGAGAACACTATTCAAAAAAAAAAATCCCTTGTTTCTAAAGCTTTAAAATGGGAATGTTACATCTTGGTATCAGAGTTGAAGGTTACAGCTCTTGGACCTATTGTGTCCATAATCTGATAAAACTTAAATTTTCTTGTTAACAGAAAATGGTTAGAACAAGAGGAAATGCTGCAAACAACCCACCACCTAGTGGAGAAGCAACTACTACTCAAAAACTCGATGAGATCCTTGTTTCCTAGTGGACACAAGGGATTGTTTGGTTATACTAGAACAACAAGTTATAGGAAATGAAGAGGAGGAAGAAGATGTTGATAATGAAAATCAACCACCTCCTATGGACAACACCAATGGGGGAAATCCAGTGTTGATAATAGTAATGTAAACATACCTAATCATCCTGAAAATAAAAAGGAAAGATTAGCAGCGTATGAGAACTCACCAATGATATAAAAATAATAAGTCCTCCCAAGTTTGATGGAACTACACTTGGAGATGGGGCTAAGAACTGGCTCAGTGAAATGGAGAAGTACTTTGCAATAAGAAAATTCTTTGAGGAAACAAAGGTAATTTGGGGAGCATATCAGCTTTCCCATGAGGCATCTTCATGGTGGGACAACCATAAGGCTGAGTTGAATATTGTTAAAAAGACATAACTTGGGATCAATTTAAAAGTTACTTTAGGCAACAATGGCTGCCTCAACTTTATTATGATCAGAAAATGACTAAATTTTAGAACTTATCTCAAGGAAATTTAAGCTATGACATAGAGAATTGGGAAAGGTTTGATAAACTCCTTAAGTATGTGCCTGCCTCGGTATCAAAATGACGAGAAGTTCGAGGATGAAAATTTATCATGGGATTAAATCCCATTATAGGTAGTGAGGTGGATATTCACAGCCCAACCACTATGGAAGGGGTTGTTGAAAAATCCATAAGGCAAGAACATAAATTAAGAGAAATCTTTACTCATAGGGAGGAGATTAGGAAGAAGGTTCCAAACTCTTCTTCATCTCTTACACCTAAAAAGGGACCCTATAAGAGGTTTGGTATGAAATTTTTTTCCATGATAATAATAAGATAAAATAAGAAAACAACAAATAAACAAACCCTGTTGCTAGTATACGAACAACTTTGTCAAGAACAATAATAATGGACAGAAGTCTTATGAAAGCTAGAATGATAACTTCAAGGCTATGGAAATAAAGTTGAGCCTAGAAGGGGAATCTTGGAGGTTGTTTTAATTGTGGAAAGGATCATTACATGAGTCATTTTCCTTTGAAGAAGGATGACCATAATCAACATAGGATACACACTGTGGTAGCTGATAAACAAGATGAAAAGCAAGTCACACCCATATAAGTTCCGGGTAAGTTATTTGGTATACCTATGACTATACTTTTTGATATTGGAGCTACTGAATGTTTTATTTCTACTAAGTTAGCTTTGAAATTAAAAATAAAATCTAAAAGAATGGATAAATCATGGGTTGTACATTATGGAAATAATGTTGTTCATACAATTAGTATGTGCCTTTTTGGGGCAGTCCTTGACTTGCCTAGTTTTTCCATAGAATTTGACCTTTATGTTGCTCCTTTGGGGTCATATGATGTAATCATAGGTGTTAATTGGCTAGTTGAGCATAAGGCAAAGGTTGACTATTATGAAAAATAGATTAGTTGTTTTGATGACCTGTAGAAAACAATAGTCATTCAGGGTGTAAAACATGAGATTTCAGTTAGGAAACTGATAGCTATGCAACTTAAAAAGGCCAAAAATAGAGGTTGTACCTTGTATGCAGTAAAAATGTTAGAAACTACTGAAGAAGGTAATAACTTCATGGAAATATATCCGTTGTTGAGAAATTTTAGTGATGTGTTTCGGAGGAGTTACTGGGTCTTCCACCCAAATGAGAGTTTGACTTCATAATCGAGATCAAACCAGGAACTAAGCCTATATCCAAGGCACCTTATAGAATGACTACCCTTGAACTGGTAGAGCTTAAGGCCCATTTGGAAATTTTGTCAAAGGGTTTGATAAGACCGAGTATCTCACCTTAGGGAGCACTAATAATTTTTGTGAAAAAGAAGGATGACACACTTAGATTGTACATTGATTACATAATAATTAACTAAGAAGAAATTATTAAGAACCAAATATCCTTTCCTAGAATTGATGATCTATTTGATCAAATGTGTGGAGCATCGGTGTACTCTAAAATAGACCTTGGTCGGGTATCATCGATTGAGAATAAAAGAGGAAGACATTCATAAAACAACTTTTAGAACAAGGTATGGGCATTATGAATTCACAATTTTGCCTTTTGGGTTGACAAATGCACCTACCACTTTTATGAATTTGATGAATAATATTTTTCAAGAATACTTGGACAAATTTGTGCTTGTATTCTTGGATGATATTCTTATATACTCTAAAAGTATTGAAGAACATCATAAGCATCTGAAGATAGTTTTGGAAATCTTAAGAAAGAGAAATTTGTATGGTAAGTTATTGAAATGTTCCTTCTATGATACAGAAGTACACTATTTGGGTCACGTTATAAGCAAGAATGGAATAGCGGTAGATCCCTCAAAGATTATAGCTATAACTAAGTGGCAGCACCTAAGAATGTACATGAAGTTAGAAGCTTCATGGGTCTTTCCGGTTACTATAGAAAGTTTGTTAAAGAATTTTCTAGGATTCTGCACCAATAACTTCATTACAAGAAGAAAGACAAGAAATTTGTTTGGAATGAAAAATGTGAATCTACCTTTAAGATTCTAAAGGATCAATTAACTACAACACCTATTTTGATTGTGCCTGATCCTAATGGAGACTTTACTATTGTGAATGGATGCATTTGGGGAGGGTCTCAGAGGTATTCTATTATAGAATGATCATGTCATAGCTTATGAAAGTAGAAAACTCAAGTTACATGAACTGAATTATGCTCCACATGACCTAGAGCTTGTTTCCATTGTTCATGCGCTTCAAGTATGGAGGCATTATCTTCTTGGTAGGCATTTTGAACTAAAAACTGATCATCTTAGGTTGAAGTATATTTTTACTCAACCAAATATGAATGCAAGATAGCAAAGATGGTTAGAATTTCTATCTCAAGTATGACTTTGACATAAGTTATATTAAAGGAAAGAAAATAGAGTAGCAGATGCTCTAAGTCGTAGGAAGCACATTTCTTCTCTTATAACATTGAGAACTCAATTTAAAGATGAGGTGAAAAGTATCATGGAATATGATTCTTATTTTCAACAAGTAAAGATAGCACTCGCTATAGATCCAAATGATGTGAGGTATAAAGGTTTTCATTTTGACAATGAAGGAATCTTGTGGTTTGAAAATAGGGTATACATACCTTTGGAAAATGATTTAAGAAAGAAATTATTAGTTGAATTTCACAACTCACCTTTTTCTGGTCACCCTGGCATTATGAAAATTCTTGCTAATATAAAAAAACAATATTTTTGGAAAAGAATGAAAAAGGATGTGATGTAATTTTTGACACACTGCTTAGAGTGTCAACAAGTTAAAGTGGAACATATGCATCAACTAGTTTATTATACCCTCACAACATTTGCAGTACAAATGGAAAGTGATAAGTATGGATTTTGTTCAAGGGTTTCCTATGTCAAAAAATAAACATGACGTTATTCTAGTTGTTGTTGATAAACTAACAAAGGTGGCACACTTTATTACTGGTAATCTAAAGGATGATTCACCAGTGTTAGAAAAAATATTTGTGCATGATATTTTCAGGTTACATGGAGTACCTGAATTGATCATATTGGATAGAGATCTGAGAATGACATCAATATTTTGGAAAACACTTAATGCAGCCCTCAGGACTAAGCTGAATTTCAGTTTTGCATATCACCGGAAATGGATGGACAAACTGAAAGAGTTAATCAAGTTTTGGAGGACATGTTACAAATGTATTGCATGGATCAGTAGTATAAATGGGAGGAGTACCTTCCATTAGTTGAGTTTTCTTATAATAATACTTATCACGCCTCTCTAAAAATGGCACCTTTCGAAGCACTATATGGAAGGAAATGCAGAACCCCTATTAGTTGGGACAACATTGAAGATAGAGAGGTGATAGGACCTAAAATCCTTAGAAATGGAACAACAAGTTAAAATGATTCATGAACACTTGAAGGAAGCTACCGATAGGAAAAAGAGTTATGCAGACTTAAAGCAGGTTGATAGGAAATTTGAACTTGGTGAGAAATCCTTTCTTTGGGTTAAGCTGAAAAAGAGTTCTATAACTTTTGGCAAGGCTGCCAAGTTATCACCTCATTATGTGGGACCCTTTGAAATAGTTGAAGTAATCAACCCTATAGCTTATCGTTTAGCTTTACCCCGCTTTATCACAAATGCATGATGTTTTCCATATTTCTTTGCTTAAGAAATATGTTTTAGATTTATCACATGTGTTGAATTGGAATTCCTTGCATGTCCAAGACCCAAAAATAATCATGGTTAAGCCCATTCGAGTGTTGGAAACTCGCCAGTTGCACTTAAGAAATCGTGAAATAAGTCAATGTAAGGTCTAGTGGGACCAATTTAACGAAGAAAGTGCAACCTAGGAAAATCTTAAAGAAATGAGAACTGCTTTTCCATACTTGTTTGATCAGAATTGATTATGAAAACTAATAAAATATGAAAAAATTATTCATGTTTGGATGTTAAATATACCAAACTTGGGTATTTACTAAACTATTTGACAGCTATTTTAAATCTTTGTTTTGAAAACTTTAATTTTTCAATTATAGTTTTGTTATGAACATATGAATGGAAGGATAATAATTAAGTTTTGTCCTAAACTTTAATGGTTTGATTAAGTTAATCATTAGGACGATGATTCTTTTAAGGAGGAAGGTATGTAACGTCTTGGTCATGATTGTTACCATGATGAATTCCACTCTTGACATTATAAATGTTGACATGTGATTTTTCTTAGGAAGGTGTATTCTTTTGACATTGAAAATCATGTTTGCAATGGGTAAGTTATTACTGTTTAGAATTCATGCTTGTTGTAATTCTATTTACTTGGAAATGAAGCCATTATGTGTTGTGAACTATAAGTTGTAAATATGTACTGTTATTTTCATATTTACCATATGATAACAACACACCATGAATCAATTCCATTGATCCAAGGTATGCTTCAGTTCTTCTTTAATGTCATCTTGTTAATTGACATTCGAATGAAATGTATTATGGAACCGAGCTGTGTTTTGTTGTAAATTGTAAAGGACCTAGCTACATGTATTCTTACTTGGCATCAGACTACAAATGGTAAGTTTGGACCTCCTTTATAAGTGTTTTGTAACATTGAGCAGCATGAGGAGATTGAGAATCTATTATTGGGCTGTTAAGGCAAATACCTTAGCCTTGGTCAGAATGGTTGGTGCTATTCGGATCTGACCTAAATTGTAATGTTTACCCTATTTGGATTTCTAACCTAAGGTAACAATACTTACCTAGGACCTATTACTAAACTACTATGGGTTACATCTTAACCTATGTTGTAATGTCCTACCCTATATGGATTCTAATCTAAGGTTAATAACCTAACCTAAGGTAATATGGTTAGTGGATATGGGGTTTTGGAAATAACCTAAGGTAGTTCTAAAGACCTAAGAACTAAGATGGAAACCTAACTAATGTTAAGGTGACCTAAACTATTACTAAGCCTAAAGGGGACCTAAGGGTTGCGTGGAAAATGGGAAGTTGGTGGCAATGGTTTCAAAGGTATTAATGTGGATTAAATTTTGGTCCTTACATCCTAAATTCACCAAGATTGGTGGAGGCATAAAAAGATGATGGGATGCCTAGTTAGCATCATTGCTAAATTTAAAATGAATGGGAATTTTGAAATTACATTGCCAAATTTGGAAGGGTGGTGGCGTAAGGAAAGAGGAGGGAATGGGAATTCAATGCATTCAATGGAATCGATTACGGTGAAGAAACGCCTAGGAAAGATGAGAAATGGGTTTTGTGGAAAGTTGTTGGTCATTTGATCTTTCTGGTTTTCTCTACATGAAAGTTTAGGTTCTTTGAACCAGCAAGTCTATTTTTGATCCATTGTGATCTTGGGTATCTTCGAACTATTTTTGAACCTGTGGAAACATAGAGGAAGCTGTGAGATTTGGTTGTTGATGTCATTTTGGAAAGAAGAGGTTTTTGGGAGGCTCGATTGGAGATCTTCTGCAAAACAAAAGAAAACACTATCAGGCATGATAGGCTCTTCTTATTAAATAGTTCGCTTCTTTCTAAACGTCTTCATTAAAATAAATCTACTCTTAGAAACAAATGGTTTTGTGGAAATGATTATGGTGTATTTTGTTGTATTCTTCTGCTTGGATTTGTTGTTTGGAAAAGATTTGATATGGGTATTTTCTTGATGCATGTTTGAGTAAATCATGTCTTATCTTGTTTGAAATTGGAATGTTGCTAAAATCATGTGAACTTCTAATTCATGTAAAATAGATTAAGGGAAAAACATTGTTGATAAAGATTTGATATGGGTTTGCTCCCTCTGTTGAAGGAAAGTAGGAAATGAGATGTCTTTTTGCTGAAACGAGTGTTGTTTCGAATATTGTTGTTCTGTTGTGATTATACTGATTTGGGTGTTGGATTTAACACTTTGTGGATTTATTTTTCTTCTGGAAATGACAGTGAAAGTGGTATACTCTTTCTGAGTTTGAAATAACTCGATTTTGTGAGCTTCTGTGGGTTGTTTTGAGGAAGTAGGTAAATTTCCTTACTAAGTAAGGGTTTCATTTGAGTCGTTCTTCCTTACATGAAGCATGATAAAAGTGATTTAGCTTCTTCTATGAATTTTTGATGACCATGATGTTTTCACACCTGCATGTTATGAAATGAAGTGTTATTACTCTTACTGTTGGTACCCATAGATGATTGTTGTGGAATTTGACTTTCTTATTTGTATTTAAATCTGGTTGGACTCCTTTCCATCGTATCTAAAAAAATTTCTTTTATCCCTGTGGAATGAAGAACATGTTTACTTGACTGTAATCTCATAATCGTTTTCTACTCAGGATGAATAATATTTGTTTGTAGTGTATTAAGATATTAACGATTGGATGAAATTGGAGGTTCATTGTTGTTTTGATACTTTTGGTATAGTTGTAAATTGAATCTATTGAATATTTTTGTTAGTAATATTTGGTAAGACATTGATGATGTCCTTGTTTTTCATTGTGATAAATACATCTCTGATAACTGACTTGCATGATACAATTATATATATTTGATTCGGTATGAGGAAGAAGTAATGAGAACCTCTCTCTCATCTTGATTATTGACTCCTATTTCACTCTCTCCTTTCTAAGTTAAAGTACTCATCATTTTTATCTTTGAAATATGAAGAAAGTTTTACTTTGTTCTCCCTCTGCCTATTTATTCTCTTCTATTATTCCTCCTTGCATGAGATCGACCAGTTTGGTTGTGTTAGCTAAAGGAGATTGTAGAGTAGATAGTTGAATGAAATACTTCCTTTCTTTTCTTCTCCTTTACAAATGCCTATTAAGGAGGTAATGAATTTGATGTGTGACTACCTTTGGGTGTATGTAAATGAAATTTACATTCTATTTTCTCTCTAAGTTATTGAATACGTTGTTGTACTTGTTGAACCTCAAAGGATGACTAAAGTTGTCTCTCTTGCCATCTGTTTACTTTCTCTCTTCTGCATTAAACCTGTTGAAACTAAATGGGTATTAAAAAGGGAATATTGTTTTAGGATGTCGATGGTTCATCCTAAATACCATTCTTAAATATTGAATGAAATTGGTCTTGATATTGTATGAAGAATTATGTTAGTGTTGTGACTTGTGATTCATTTCTTCTTTAAAATAATTATGTTTTGAGAACTGTAGGGTTAGTATCCTTCTTGAACATTTTTTTGAATCAAGAATGAATTATATACCTCTATAGTATGATTCGATAAGTAATTGAGATGTATTATTACTTATCTGTTGTAATCTTTCTTGTGAAATTACTGAATGAAGAGTGTTGATTTGATCGTGATTCTTACTTGATGTAATGTGGTTGCTCTTTCAGTTCTTTCTTTTATGATCCTTATTCCTTTATGAGATATCTATCTGAATTGCTTTAATGTTTCATAAAATTAGGGTTCTTTTTATGAGATAGTTAGTTGAAAGCACATCATTTTAATGTTTAGTGCTTATCATGCTCAATTCGTTACCGAATCCATGTGTCTTAGCAATTTTTATAGATGGATTCTGTAAGTGAAAAAGAAGACAAGTTATTTTATGATTCTTCTTGTGTTTACCTAAAGGTTGCATATTTTATGAGGAATTATTATTCTTATTGAAATGTAATTGAAAAAGGGAAAATTTGTATTCTTGTTCGAGTTTATCAATGTTGATTGGCATGAGTGAAGTCTGAAATGTTTAGACTTGTAAAATGTATATTTTACTTTGAGGAATGGAAAAAGGATTGAGTGTTATTTGTATTTGATGTATCATTCACTTTGGGTTTATTGTAAAGGAAATTTTGTAAACTTGTCATTATTCTCTCATAAACCTATCTATTTTGAATCATTTCAGTTGAACTCAAATGAAATTGATAGGAAGGGAATTGATACTTTATTCCTTTAATAAATGCAACTTCTAAGTTGGCATGTATAGATGAGAATACAACTAGGTCATTATGGTTTATTAGATGACATTAAATAAAAGAGTAATTTACTTATGATTCTTGTGTAAAGTAAATGACAACAATGAACCCTAATGAATATAAGTTAAAGGAAGGATAAACATTCTAAGGGGATAAGCATTATGGTTAATACCTTTGAGAATCATACTCAAATGAGGTTGGAAGGAAGAAAACATACTTCCTCTTGTTAAATAAAAATCAGAATAAGGTAACCAAAATGAAATAAATACATACATAATAAATAGACTTCATCTTAATGAAGTCTATTAATAAGGAACAAGAATCTAAATTTAATCATGCTTAAACTTGGTTAAGCAAAGTAAGATAATCTTATTGTGGTATACTAATTATGTTTATGAGCCTGAATCTTATGATAAGATACCATGGAATGAAACACAAACCTTCGGGAAGAGGGATTAATTGTATATTTATCTGCATGGTAACTATCAATCATTATGGTTAGCAACCTTAATGAACATAGAAATTAAGGATTCAGTAGGGTTGCTGAAATTAAATCTTAATTAAGAAGATAAGTAAGTGTTTAACTTCTTAACTAGATATGTACCTCAGATGAGGTGATTCCATAGGATGTTGGTACATGCCAACTATAGTACTATGACATCATGAAGACTAGGGTCTTCATAATGGCATAGTGTTGCAGCTGACACGTCACAACACCCTTCCGAATTGGATCATCTAGATCTACATAAAATTGGACTTGACCTTAGTTTTACTTTAGGTCAGGTTAGGGACATGCCTTTGTATAGGGGTAACTCACAATGACTAAAGGTAACTAGACACACGTAAATTGACTTGGGTTGATTGAGTATGTCTATGTACTCTTAGTCACCATGAAGATTCTCTATACCTTTCCATGTTGCGATCCTGGGTTAAAGTTAAACCTCGACAAAGTGCAACCGATAGGAGTCAGTGAAGAACATTCTAAATAACAGATGAAGTTGGGGTGAAGGATGTATTCTATTTGATGAGTATGCCATCTAGGAATATGAACATGCACAACATGTGAAAATCTTTGGCCAAAGTATCGCAAGTTGTTGGTTGCATTGTCCTAAGTCACCTAGTTTAAGAAGTAGGATTTCAGATGGATATTGGTAACAAATATTCAGATAGGCCTCTTAAATGGAACACTTCAATACCCTAAAAAGGGTAAGAGAACCAAGTATACTGGGTATATGATACATTGAATTAACATGAGATATCGGTGAGAAACCGAGTCATGAAATGAGAGATCGATGAAACTCCGAGTCATGAAATGAGAGATTAGCAGTTCACTAAGTCATTACAGCTGCATATGGTTATCTATTATGAGATTGATTGGCATGGAATGTGTGTTCTAAATCATGATCATTTAGAATAGAGAACATTATTTAAGAACTTGAAATGTGTGTTCTAAATTATGATAATTTAGAACAGAGAACGCTATTCAAAAAAATATATAAATTACCTTTTTCTAAATCTTTAAAATGGGAATGTTACAAAAACCATGTGAATGATGGAAAATAGGTGGTTTGAGATTTTAAAATTCTACAAAATATAGAAACAAAAGACAAGAAGAATCTAGAGGAAGAAATAGGTTTTTTTATCTTATTAAAATTAAAATATAGAGACTGATACCGGTCGGGTAACTAGTGTCAGTTATGCAAGAAGACCAATGTCGGTCACTAGATTGATGCTAGTTACTATGGATAACCAAGAAATTTGGAAATATGGAGAAGAAAAGTGTAAAATAGGTCTAATTGGGTCCTAGTAATTGTGATAGAGACTCATAATTAAACATACTATAAGATGTGAAACATAAAAAGTTCTGAGAAATTTATTATGTAAGAAGAATACTTTTTTGAGAGAATAATAAAAAACAAAAGAAAGCGACATCGGTCAAGAAATCAGTGTCGAGTTTGATGAATGAAATGATGGCGGTTGCTAGACCAATGCTAGTTCTGAGAGATTTTTGAGAAGATGAAGAAATTTTTTAATTTGGAGTGAATTAAGTCAAAATAAAAGCCAACCCAGAAGCTTGTGTATGGTGAAAGATGTCCTATCACACTTAGAAAAACCATAATACACCGGTTATGATGGTGGAGTGTGAAAGAGAATAAAAATGATGAATCATTCTCACAACTCAAAATGTAATTCAATCAAGCAAAAAATAGCAAAACACGCAAATCCTAGGTATCAAATTTTAATGTTTAGTGGCTTATGCCTTTTTAAACTGACTATGAATAGAATAGATTTTTTGGATAACAAAGGTTCCCTATAAGCAATATATGGCTTTTTTAGGTTATTTTGAATAAAATGCCCAATATACATTTCATTACATGTGGCCCATGCTCTAATATGAAAAACCATCTAAAACACCGAGCGGTGCCCACTATCAACGAGTTGTTAAATCCTTGATGGATTCTTCTTGGAAAGGAAATGTTTAAGAAATGTGTAAATTATTTAAGTGGTTTGCCTGGGAGTGTGTGCAAAAATGTGAACTACACTTAATCCAATCCAATCACCAAGTTTTCATGACCTCCACCATGTTATTGTTGATTAAATATATGTGATCTGATGTAGCACTCAAAGGATGAAATGCACACATTTTAAACCCAAATCAAAAATGACATTCAATGTAGCAAGAGGATAATAGGAAGAGGAATTATCTTTCACTAAATGCAGTAAAACAAGAGAAGAAGTGTTTTTTTAAGCGCAAAAAGACAAATTTCTTTTAGACAAATAGAAAGGAAAGAATATTCATAGGGAGAGATTTAGTGTGAATTTTTCAGGAAAGAAACAAACACACAAATGCACCCTATATGAATAATGAAAAGAACCCACAAGATGGGGTCCCACCGGCATGCCAAAATGTTTCACCTGCAAAGTAGAGATAAAAAAGATAAGAGGTAAAGGAGATGAGGAATACCTATAGATAGTCGAAGAAATTTTTGCACACGTTGAATGTTGACCAAGATTATTGTGAAGAGATTCCCTTTGGCTAGGAGGAATGACCTGAAATAGAACACAAGACCACAAAATAGGATTAAAAATATCGGTTGGTGGATTTCCTAGCGGAAGCTAGATCCGGGAAGCGGGGTGCTTCCTATAAGGTTGTCAATCCACATTTTAAAACAAGTTAATGCTAATAAATAACATGAAATAAAGAGACCTATTATAGTTTTATAGTTTAGGTATCCTACACAAGAATAGTAAATCAAATCTAGTCTAATAAATGCATATAAGACTAAATCTAAAGAAGGTGGTTGATGGTTCAAGGTCTACAGGTATGACAGAGAGTGTTACAGAGGTCTAGGTGAGGTTCTAGAGAAGTTTTGAGAGGTTTTGGATAGGTAAATTAGGTTGTTGGTTTGGAGGAAATTACTAGTCACAGAGACCGGTATTGGTTAGGCGATGATTAAGCACCGGTAATGAACCGATGCCGGTTGGGTGACCAGTGTTAGTAGGGGAAATGAGATGAAAATATTGAAGAAGGGATATTTGTCTCTCTCTGTGATTGCATAGAGAGTAAATGAAGGTTGGTTAAGGTTGTGGGATGTTTATGAGGACTCAAAGGTAATAAAATGGGGGTTTGGGAAAGGTATGAAGGGTAAAATGAACAGACCGTTTAATGGAGTTATCGTGGGAGAGATTTGGGTATGGTAGAGGATGGGATGAAATAGATAAGTAATAAGGAACTAATCTATTAAACAAATGAAAAAGGAGGAATGTACTTACTTGTATAATGTAGGTGGTGGTGGTGATTGTAAGAAAAGGTGGTCCCAAACGAATGTAGCAATAGGAGGAGGGCTCGGTGTTTCCCTATGAGTGCACTAGATCTCTAGATCAATCTGTTGATGAATGGTGTGGTGTCTGAACATTATAAGGGCTCTGGTATGTCACAAGATCACTGGAAAGCTTGAGAGTGAATATGCAAGGTTACAAGAGCTAGGAAATGAGATTCAGAACCAAATCAAAGAGTTAGGAAATATTATTTAAGGAAGTTGATTGTAGTTATGTGATAGGTGTCTAACCGAGGAATAATTTGTGCCATTTAGGGATAAAAGATCATACCTACTAAAAATAGCCTGATTCTTCCTAAATTTGGCATGATTGAGATTTTGGTTTTGGGTCACAAGTGTGGAATGACCTTTGGATGGAGAGTGGAGAATAGTTAGAGGGATAATAGGCCATTATGATTAGGGTTAGAATAATTCCTAGTTGGTTAAGGGGAATGGGGACTTGGTATTAGGTAATGAATAAGGTTGGAATATGTCTAGGATGAGGTGGATAGGTGAGGTGGAGATGCGAGGCGAGATAATTAAATTAATTTTGGTCATTAAATTAATTAAAATGTGTGCAAGTGAGCATGGTGAGGGGGTAGTATTTAATTAATTAGGTTGACCCAATTTTGATGTCTACAATATGATATATATTTATAATTATATACATTTTCCCATATATAAATATCAAATTGTAATGTCATCTACATTCTTAGTTTTGTACAATGTTAGGTATATTTATTAGAATTGGCATATATGCATGTATGGAAAACACAAATATATACACGTGCATATAATCAAATATAAATATTAATATATTTATTTTTAAATGCATATTTCCTTTTGTGCCCACTAGGCTATGCCAAAACATTACATAAATTTGTGGCCACCATGATATAATTCATTATTTCGACCACCACCGTATCAAATCAGTGATCTATTTTGAAATAAATGTAAAACACAAGAATAATATATTTTATATAAATTATAAATTTTAATATGTTATGTATTATTAGCGAGAGATAGAGTTTTGTCAAATATGAAAATACACAATTGTACACGTAGATGTATGTATTTATATATACACTCCAAATTTATTTATTATCATTTGTAGCTTTCAATTTGATAACTCCTATTGTAGTACATCCATTCACGAAATAGTTTTCGAGCCCTAGCAATCATTTGGGCTATAATTATTCTATTTTAACCTAAAATATTTACAATTCACTATCATTATATAAGATTATTTAAAACTATATAAAACCATCTTATGTAATGTAAATGTTCGATTGGAGGCCCCTATGCTCTGTCTATTCGATCTTGTTTTTGGGGAAAAAATGTGTAGATTAGCAGCCATGTGGCTCAAGAGCTTGTTTTTTTCCTATAGGCAACAAACTATTGTTCTTAATGGTATTATTTTATAAACCCTTTGGTGCTAAATTAGTTGAGCCTAGCGATCGCTAACCTATATTTCTCTTTTTTTGACCATAAAGATTAACAATTTATATTTATAATACCACATCATTGTAAACATGATATAATTATCTTTAAGGATAGCTTAATGTCTTCTAGGCTCCATCCATTAGATCTCGTCATTATTAAAAATCACTATATAACTTTTTGGATAATAGTCTAAGTGTCTTAAATTGTCATAAAATAAAAAAACCATCCATCTAATTCTTGTCGCAAATGTAAATTATTTACAACAATATCTCTCTTTAGCTCTTTTTCATTGTTTATAATTATATTATATTGGCTGGACTACCCCTAGCAGAGCCAAGTGCTCCACTACTTACCCTTGAGAGGGATAAAGCCTTATGTAGTTCTCATTATATATATATATATATATATATATAAATGAAGAACATAAAAGATTTATTTTTATTCATCATTACGATGACATGAGAATAGGTGACACCTTCAAAATGCAGCCTCACTATTAGTTAGAAGAGAAACTATCACAAAATAAGCTAAAATGCTAATTTTCCAAATCACCAAAAAACCAAATTCTTTGTCAAACCCTTTACCAATGGCTAAAATCCTCTTACACCTACTTAGAAACACTCAATAAACTTTATCAGAGAATTCAAAAAAATTCAAGATGTTAATTTGCCTCTATATCCTTCTTAAGCCTTTTTAAGTACTCTTGTAGCCCTAAAATGATGCAAACCTTATAGCTCTTAGAGATACACTAGGTTTTAAACCAAATTATGCACCTTTCAAGATACCATGTGCCACTTATAACTTATATCCAAATTTCAAGGTCAAAGGGTTAGTTCAAATCCTTTAATATTCAAATCTTGACCTCAATTAGCCCTATTTCATGCTAGTCGTGTATGAAGACAAATTCACCATTTTAGAAAAATCATACACTTTCATGAGGAAATGTTTATATTTATGGATACCCTTTCTTGAGAAATACCTCTTCACCAATTTTCATTGCCCAACTCTCCTTACAAATGTTCCAACTCATTTTCTCTCCTTTCTAAGTTGGTCTTGTTGACTTGCATTAGGTCTAAATCCAAGTTTCTCAAGTTTATATGTTCTAGTCTAGACTAACTAGATCCCATATTCCCTTGAATCCACTTCTAACACTTCATACATGTTCTTATCACCTCACACACTTCCATTTTGTTTTAAATCACAACATTGATATCAAAAGCAACTTGCTCTCCTTCTTGGACTAAGACCCTAAACAGGTATGACTTCCCTTATTTAATTTTACAGAAAAATATTCTTGAATTATCTTACCCACTTACCTACCACCTTTACTCAAGGCATGTTCACCATGAATAAAAACCTTATCACCTATAATTAGACCCCTTTAGAGTTTCCCTAACAAAACTTGCTCAAGAATGTGTAATATTGGTTTCTAGAATTATATCATCTAAGTTTCTTACTTTCTTATCAATTAATGACAATTTCCAATGTTCATCCACTTCCATCACCCTCATTATACCATTATCCATCTATATAAACAATTGCATATGTTAGAAAAGTAGTACTCTTGCCTATGGTCAAATTTGTGTTCAAAACCCTCAAACAAGGTATGCATGTACAATTTTGGACTATATTTTCAGCTTTAGACCATCTTAAAACTCTCAAATCACCTATAAACTTCTCCTACACCTTTCTCGTGTCTGGTTCCACCTTCAAATCAAGTTTCATACATTTTCATCTTGTACAACAAATTTTAGACATATTTTCCACTCAAACCCTTGACAAAGTTTCCACATACCAACGAATAAGCACTCCAAGACTATTTTGATGTTATGAGGTTACAATATTCTTCAAGGAAAAAATATACTATATTAATATTTTATGCACCTAAGAGTTTCTTCAGAGCTCAAACTTGCTTTATCACCATGCAAAATCCTTCCATTTTTAAAAGGGTAGTTTTTTCAAAATTGTAGCACATAGTTTCGTAATAATAAACTCTTATTCCAAATGATTGTCTAATTATCTATGGTAATAAACACATATGATGTTTGACACTAATCATAATAGTAAAAATAAGTTATCAATTACCCTTGAAACTCCCGATTCATGCAAAAACATGGAAATATGCAAACCTCTTGCATTATGTCTTGAAATATCAAAAATCCTATGCAAAGATTACCGCATAGTTAGCTTTCAACACTTCATAGCCTCATTTCCTATAACTCAGCCTTGTTCATTCAATCAATCCTTCATCTCATATATTATATCATTTTCAATTACACAAAGACACAAGAACATAATTATTCTTCCAAAACAATAATAATTATACATGCATTTCAAAAATTATTCATAAAGGAAATATTTATTATTCATCTTTCAAACACATAGATTTTATAATCCTTCTTTTATATTCCTCATGTGCTCTCTACCTCAAAATTTCCTTCTCCAATCTCTAACTAACTTCTACAACTCGAATTCATCCTTATATGATCATAAATCAAGGTGGTTACACAAGTTATTCTAACTTAACAAGAGTATGAGCTGAGTTTGATTTATGAAACCCTATCACAAAGGGTGAAAACACCTCACTTTCCTCTCATAAGGTCTCAAATGACCTTTTACATCATAAATAGTTCTTACACCTTACACTAGACCTCTCCATTTTTGTTTAGAAATTTAAATTTTCAAAAGAAGCATTTTGGAGGGAAAACACACAAAGGTCTCAAATCACTTAAGAAGGATCACAAGGAGGTTTGAAAACACTCTAACACACTAAATAGGCCTACTAAGACCCAAAACAACCAAAATTTTGATGAAAACCAAAAATTTCCTTTGTACATCATGATGCTCCTACATCATACTCCCCAAGTGGGAATATTTGCACTCATGTACAAATGTAGTTCTTTTTTCTTCCAATTCCTTTTCTTCTTTGAATTTCCATTTCCTTAACTTTTTTGAGCTCATCTTCATTATTCATTTCTTTCTTTTTCTTCTCTTTGTTTGATTTGATTTTATCTTGCTTGTCTTTTCTTCATCTTACATCATTCATTATTCATCTTTCTCTTTTTCTTATTTTGCGTGTTTAAGCTGTACCTTCTCTTCATTCTATTTCTTATTTACTTCTTCCTCATTCATTTATTTATTCACATTTGCACAAACATAGCTAAAAGCAACATTATATTGAAAAATTAGAGACCAAATCGTCTCATTTTTGTCTTCTTTCTTCTTCATCTTGAGTTCCACACTTCTTTGTTGTTATCTTTGTATTTTTTTCTCTATAATATTATTTTTCTTCATTTCTTGTTCTTGAGGCTTCTTCATTCCATCATTTTCATTATTGGTTTTTAGTCAATGTTTCTATAGCATTTTCTTTTATTTTCACCTAATATTCTCCACTCAACAAAATCCACATGCTTGCATGCAAGTACTTTCAGTGATCCTTTCATCATAAAAATAGTTTTAGTTTCCTCTTTGATTGATCCAAACTAAATTTAACTTTGTTTAAAAGCCTCTTCTTCATTGATTCATTCATTTTTGATCTTCTTGTCTTCTAAATCCTCATCCAAGGCATTTTTTCTTGCATTCACTTTTTCATCTTGTATGCCTCTATTAAAAAACTAAAAAAATATCATAATGAAAATTTGGAGGCCTTATAGCCTCTTTAGAAGCTCTTTGCAAGATCTCTTCTTCATCTCCTTTCAGCTACTCTTCTTCTTCACTAACTTCATATTTTTCTTCACCAAGTACTTCTCGCACTTCCTGGATAACACAAAATGATCTTGATGCTTATTTTCTTCCTTATTTCCTCTCTTTTCCAAGAAAGCATTTGCTTCCTTCTTCTCTCTACAATCCATTCTATAGGCCATTGCACTCTTTTTCTCATGTTCCATCCAAGAATTTGGTTTACCTTCTTACTTATTTCTATCATTAGCTTCAAATCTTCTTCTATCTCTTTGATCTATGCCATCATCTCTTCATGAGTCATTATTACCTTCCTTTTGCTCTCTTTCATATTGTTTTAGTAGACATCTAAAAAGAAACCTCACATTTTCACTATCTTCTCTTCTTAATTGTCTCTTTTCTTATGTTCAAAAGAAAGTATTTTCCACCTTGCTTCTTCTCAACATGTCACCATAGGCCTTTCCTAGTATTTTTGTGCTTATTCTCACTTATTTTTACCCTCCAAGTCTATTTCACCTTATACCTCTCCTTATCTTCTATATTTTCTTCTTTTAAGCCTTCAAAGGCTAAGGTTTCTATGCTTACCACTTCACTTCTTTTCTTAACTTATTCTCTTCAATACCTCTTTCTCCTTTTCACTTCTTCTTTTCAAAAGAAAACTATTTTGATACTACTTGATGACAAGAGAACTGATAGTCCCCTTCACAATGAAACAAATTTGTTAGTTATAAGAGAAAATTTCAAAAATATGCTAAAATTCTCAAGAAAGGTAGTTCATCAAATCACTAAAATACCAAATTATTTTTCAAACATATTACTAAGGGCTAAAATCCTCTTACACCTTAGAAACATTAAATAAAATTTATTACGGCATTCACAAATTTTCAAGATGTTATTTTACCTCTATATTCTTCTAAGGCCTTCGTACGTGTTCTTGTAGCCCTAAAATGATACAAACCTTATAGATTTGAGAGATACACTAGGTTTCAAACCAAAATATGCACCTTTTTGGATACCCATTTCCCCCTTACCATGTATATAAAAATTTCAAGGTCATAGGGTTAGTACAACTCCTTTAATCTTCAAGTATTGATCTCGATTAGTCATATTTCCTTCTAGCCTTACACGAAGACAAATTCACCATTTTAGAAAAAGAACCGACAATTTCCTAAGGAAATAGTTATATTTATGCATACCCTTTATTTATAACTCCCTCTTCACCAATTTTCATTGCCCAATTCTCCTTACAACTATTCTAACTCACTTTTCCCTCCTTTCCAACTACGTCTCGTTGATTTTCATTATGTATAAATTTGTGTTGCTCAAGTTTATATGTTCTAGTATGAACTAAATGTATCCCAAAGTCCCCTTTATCTTATTCTAACACTTCATACATTTTCTTATCACCTCATACGCTTCAATTTTGTTTTCAATCACAACTTTGATATCAAAAGCAAGTTGCTCTCCTTCTTATACTAAGACCCTAAACAGGTATGATTGACATTATTTACTTTTACATAAAAATATTATTGAATTATCTTACTCACATCTCTATCACCTTTACTGAGGTATTTTAACCATGGATAAAAACCTTATCACCTATAATTAGACTCCTTTAGAGTTTCCCCTAACAAAAATTTCTCAAGACTGTGTAATATTTGTTTCTAGGACTATATCATCTAAATTTTTTTCTAATAACTTAATGACCATTTCTAACATTCATCCACTTCCATCACCCTTAGTATACCATTCTCCAGCTACAAAAATAATTTCATAAATTTTAAAATTAGTACTTTTAACCTATGATCAAATTTATATTCAAAACCCTCAAACAAGTGTGCATGTACAATTTTGGACTGTATTTTCAAATTTAAACAATATTAAAAATATAAAATCACATAGATAGATATCCTAATCCTTTTTGGTGCCTAGTTATAACTTCTAATAAAATATCATACATTTTCATTGGGGACAACAGATTTTAGGCCTATTTTCCACTCAAACCCTTGACTAAGTTTCCACATATCACGGATAAGCACTTCAAGATTATTTTTGATTTTATGAGGTTACAAAATTATTCAAGCGCCAAAAATATTCTATATAACTATTTTCTCCACCTTATAGGTTCTTCAATGCTCAAAATCTTCTAATCACCATGCAAACTCCTTCCGATGTTAAAAGGCGAGTCCTTTCAAAATTGTAGCATACAATTTCACATAAACAAATTCTTCTTCCAAATGATTGTCTAATTATCTATGGGAATACACACATATGATGTTTATAACTCTTCATAATAGTACAAATATGTTATCAATTACTCTTTAAACTCTTGAGTCATGAAACAACATGGAAACATGCAAACCTATTACATTATGTCTTGAAATATCAAAACTACTATGCAAATATTAGCTCATGGTAAGATTTCAACACTTCATCACCTAATTTCCTAAAAACAACCTTGTTCATTAAATCAATAATTCATCTCAGATATTTTTTGATTTTTAAGTATACAAAGATAAAAGAACATAATTATTCTTCCAAGATCGGGAAAAATACACGTATTTCATAAATTATTCATAAAGAAAATCAATATTATTCATCTTTCAAACAAACTTAAAAAATTTCCTAATCCTTCTTGGTTCTTCCTCACATGTTCTAAAACTCAAAAATTATGTTTCCAATATCTACCTAACTCCTACAACTTGAATTCATCCTTATATGATCATAACTCAAGGTGGTTACACAAATTATAATAACTTAACAAGAGTAGGAATTGAGTTCTATTTATGAAACCATATAAAAATGGTGTAAACACCTCACTTGAATCTCATAAAGTCTCAAATGACCTTTTACATCATAATTAGTTCTTGTACCTTACACTAGAAGTCTATATTTTGGATAGGAAATTCAAATTTTCAAAAGAAGAATTTTGGAGGGAAAACACACAAATGTCTTGTTGGTTCTTGAAATTGAGCCCTCGATGTGATCATGATGGATCTGGAATTACAAGGCAATAATGGGAACCGTCTCCAAGTTGTGGGACCTTGTGTGCTTGAGACAAATCTCATGAGAAGGTTAGTTCCTCTACTACTACTAACGCTAACGCTACTCATAATGCAAAAATAGAATCCTAGACTAAACAATCCAAGGGACCAAGGATAGAAGGATGTGTAGAAAGGGGAAAAAATAGGCTAAGGGAAGGTGATAGCGCCAAAAAGAAGGGGTCGATCCTCTCCACTAGGAGCAGGAAAGGGAGCAAGCGTGGGAAAGAGGGCAAACATGCACATGTCATAGACAAGAACCACACAGACTTGTCTTTTGTGTGTGGAAACACGGGAACATGGGGAATATAAGAGGGAAATACACACAACATGTCAAAAATTTAGAAAGAGAGGTGAGATGGAATGAAAATGTGAAAGGGGAGACAAGAGTTCCACAAAACATGATTTTATTTCTTAAAGGACGCATAATCGTTTAGATCCAAGACAACGGTGAGAATACATTTCAGAGACCAAGTCAAAGGTCTAAAACCTGTGGGAATTTGGCCACCATTTTGGCATGGTGTCGTTATAACAAAGAGGGATGCATTTTAATGAGAAGAGGTCTAATATTTATAGAAGAAGGAGAAAATATGAGGAGAAAGAGAGGGAAACTCATATTCAAATATTCAACCACCAACAAAAAAGTGATAAATTCATGTAATACCACCTACGGGGCTATTAGATATGCCTCCCCATGTCTACTTGACATGTAGAATAAGGAAGAAGGCCAACTTTGAAAGAAATTTTGTGGTTGAGGTTGATTAATGCATGCATTAATTACTAGAAATATGTTTCTCTATTTTCCACCTACCAAATCCCATGAAAATCTAATTTTGAAAATTCCAACATGTAGCTAATGTTAGCAACTTTCAAATGAGACTAGATGCATGGGAATCTGAGCACTACAAGTAGAAGTTATGGATATCGAAATCTATGGGTCACTTCGGACACACGATGAAACGTGTTGCATGTTGATTCACTGAAGGAATAGGCCAACGGTTCATTTGATTTGTTATTTCTGCCATATGTCATGCACTAGTTGGTTGTTAGGGTTTGACTCCCTATTGGCACCCTTTGATTGGTTGCATGCATCACACTCAAATCTGAAAGGTAATGATGTCGCATAGTGACTAACACAAGGCACAAAATAAAGAGGTGTGGAGGTACGAGAAGATGGACGCGCAAAAGTGGTGCATGTGGGAGAAATGGATGCACACTGTAGGAGACAAGTAAGCAAGCGAGGTTTGAGCATTCAATTGAGGAAGGTGTGGCGAGTAAGGAAAAAGGGGGCACATGAGGCAAACTAGGAAGGGAATAAGTGTAAGGAACACAAACAAAAAGGCATGCAAAGCACTTAGCCAAATTCGAACGCAAGCCGGGAGGTGCACACACAAAGAGTGCGTGGTGGACTAGAAATGAAAGTGAGTGCATACGAGGAAGGTGCAAAAGAAAGTGGAAGGAGATAGAAGAAAATAGGAGGAACAAGTAGGGAAGACACATAAGGGCATGCAGAAGAAAAGGAGTTGTGCCAATTTCCAAGGAAACTACTAGAGTATGCACAACCTGAAATGTGAAACATTGGAGTGAGAATATAAATATAAGTTATCCAAATAACTTTGGGAGTTATTTACGATAGCAGTTTGGAAAATTTTGGGGGCCATATGCTTGCTAGATGTGATACCCATAGCCTTAGAAGCATCCATTGGGCATGGAGTCAAGCCTGGAAATTTAAAGAAATGTTCTATAACTTTAAGAACACCCTTGGAATCGTTAAGTACCATCGAGCTCTAAACTGAATTGCTGCTCTCGTATGAAGATGTTCTAATTTGGATTTTGAGAGTTGAAAGTTGTACGTGGATTATTGGAACTTCCTCCTTTTGAAAACTGAATATTTATCCTAGGAAGCACAAAAGGGGCATGTGCAAGGGCATGCAATGAGAAAAGGAAATAGTGCTAAAGGGAGCATGTAAAGCACAAAGAATATGTACAAAATAAAAATCATACACGTCCCAAAGGGGAATATGCAGAGTGTGCATAGCACTTGTGTTGCTGAAAATAAACCTAAACTAACCTAAACTAACCAAAGGAGAAGGATGCTCAAGTAAAACCCACAACATGCAAGGACAAGTAGCTTCCCTTCCTCAAAAATTGTGACCATGTAACTACTTTTGTGTTAGACATGGTCGGTGACAAGAGTAAGAAACTGATTTGTAGTTGGTTTTTCACCCTTCTCCTCAATGTATCAACAAACAAAACATATACCTCCTGAATTTGATCTATACTTTGACTTAGGAGGCAATGTTTGACCTTTAGTGCATTGAACTCAACCTCATGCTCTGAAATGAAAATGACTAGCAACAACTTAGTCTTTGGCTCTAGACTAGCTAGTTACCTAATCGGTCAAAACTTGATCCTTGTAATTTTCCCATTATTTTAAACATCAATTATGCATATGGGATTATCTTGTAGAATCTTCTTTGGGTGGTTGCATGTAGGATGGATCACTCGCGGTTACGCCTCTACTAGCAACTCGGTATACTTTAGCACTATGCCCTATCAAACTAACTGATCCTCTTCTAAAATAGGTTCCCTAATTATTTCATCATCCCAATCAGATTCACACCATTCTTCAATTATTCCACGAGTCATTGAACATGATGCGTTGATTGGGGATGGTGCATAGGTAAGGGGTTATTCATTTTTACATGAGTTAGATAGAGTGGAATCAAAAGAAGGTGTAAGGATGGGTATGGAAGGGATGGAGGTGAGCATGACAAGAACAGGATTTGCGCACGTAAGAAGTGAAGGGAGAAAAATTAAGGTGAGAGGATGGAGGAGGGGAGTTATCAACAAGATTAGTGCGTAGGAAGATGGGAACATGTGTAGCATCCCGAGATGTAGTAGATTGGTGCGAGAGGAATGGGAGGTCTATAAGATAGGAGTGTAGGGTTTCCCCATTTGTGGTTGTTGTATACTAGATTTGTGAGCCTCCATTAGCTCCGCCCACTCGTAATATGGGGCAAGCATCTCGGTAATAAAGTGTAGCTTATGTTGGGTGCTAAACCAAACTGGTATAGGTCCTACCCATGGACAAGGGACCTTGAAACCAATTCTAGATTCCTTTATAGAGAAATTGACTCGAGTTGCATCATGTATAACTCCATCTTTTGAACACCGCCTCTCCAAATCAGCTTCGCCATGGAGTTTTTTCCGTCATCTATATAAACATTTTGGTTAGAAAAATAACCATATGAGTGAGTGGAGGTTGGGTTATATGCATATTCAGGATGATATGGATCAAAAACTGATTTGGAGGATGTTTTTGAAACTATGCAGATGGAGGGATATAGTTCTCACACTTGCAGATAATAATTCCAAGAGGTTAAATAATTCATCATTGCACAAATTCAAAAGAGGAAGGTGAAATGATGGAAAAGGAGAAATGAATGGAAGAAGGAAGGGGACTAGTCTATGAATGAGATGATGGCTGCATTTGAATCGGTGGAGTTTCTGAAGCATTAAAAAATTCCTCCAAAGGTTGGATCTCAACAACAACACATCAAACTTGCTTTGAGATGACTATGTATATCTCCTCAAACCGGTCCCACCAGTGCATGCCAAAAAAATTATCATTCAAACGTGTACCCACATCTCAAATCTAGAATATTTGAGTTACTTGAAAAAACAATGGAACCATCTCTAGGTTTTGGGACCTTGCATGCTTGAGACGGATCTCTAAAGAAGGCTAGTTCCTATACCTACTACTAATGCTAATGCTACTCCTAATGCAAAAAGAAAATCCTAGACTAAACAAGCTAAGGGACCAGGATAGAAGGATGTGAAGAAAGGGAAATCCTAGGCTAAGGGAAGGTGATAGTGCTAAAAAGAAGGGGTTGATCACTCTCCATGAGGAGTAGGAATGGGAGCAAGTGTGTGAGAGAGGGTTTACATACACACATCATAGACAAGAACCACACAGACTTGTCTTACGCACACATTAACATATGAACATGGGGACTATAATAGGGAAATACACACAACATGCCGAAACACACAAAGAGAGGTGAGATGCAATGAAAATGTGAAAGGGAAGACAAGAGTTCCACAAAACATGATTTTATTTCTTAAGGGACACACAATCATTTAGATCCATGGTAGGAGGTGAGAACAAATTGCAGAGAACAAGTCAAAGGTCTGAAATCTATGGGACGTTGGCCACCATTTTGGCATGGTGTCGTTACAACAAAGTGGGGTGTGTTTTAATGAGAAAAGATCTATAATTTATATAAGAATAAGGAGAGAAGATGAGGAGAAAGAGAGGGAAAATAAGATTCAAATATTTAATCACCAACAACAAGAGATAATACCTTCAAAAATTCCTCTAGGGCTGTCAAATATGCCTCCCCATGTCTACTCGGTGTGTAGAAGAAGGAAGAAGGCCAAATGTGAAAGAAATTTGGTGGTTGAGGTCGATTAGATGCATGCATTAATGACCATAAAGATGTTTACCTATTTTCCACATACCAAATCCCACAAAAATATGATTTTGAAAATTCCAAAGTCTAGCTGATATCAGTAACTTTCAAACGAGACCGGGCACGTGGGAATCAGAGAACTGTAGTAAAATTTATGGTTTTTAGAATTATACATGTCACTTAGACATGCGATGACACATGGTGCATGCTGATTGACTAAAGGAATAGGCTAATGGTTCATTTGAATTGTTGTTTCTACCACATGTCATGCACTGGTTGGTTTTCGGGTTTGGTGCCCTATTGGTGCACTTTGATTAGTTTTTTTAGCACACTCTAGTCTAATAGGTGATGATGTGGTATAGTGAATGAAGTAAGGCACAAAATCAAGAGGTGCAGAGGTGTAAAGACCGGCGCATAAAAGTGGATCATGTGGGAAAAATGAATGCACACTGCGCAGGGAAAAGTATGCAAGTGGGGTGTGAGCACTCAACCGAGGAAGGCACGGTAGCAAGGAAAAAAAGGGGGTGCATGAGGAAAAATAGGAAGCGAAGAAGTGTAAGGCACACAAGTGTGAAGGTATGTAAAGGAATTAGAAACAATGAAATGAAATTCAAGAGGTGCGCGTGCAAGCAAGGAGTACACGGTAGACTGGAAATGAAATCGAGTGTACAAGAGGAAGTTGAAAAATAAAGTGGAAGGAGATAGAATAAAATATTAGGAAGAATCGGGAAGGCATGCAAGGGCATGTAGAAGAAAACGATTTGTGCCAAAGTTCCAAGTAAACTACCAGAGTGCACACAACCTAAAATGTGAAATATCAGAGTCAGAATACAAATATAAGTTATCCAAATAACTTGGGGCATTATTTAGGATAACAAGTCTCAAATAACTTAAGAAGGATCATAAAGAGGTTTGAAAACACTCAAACACACTAAATAGGCCTACTAAGACCAAAAGGAACCCAAAATTTTATGAAAACCAAAATTTTCCTTTGTACATCATGATGCTTCGCATAAATTACTTATTGAAAATAATTTCTTAACGACCGCTTAAGCTACATAACTACAATTTTTATTCAAACATTGTATCAAAAATATGAAACATTGTGAAATATATTAGCGGTCACTAGGTAATGCATCGATAAAATATCACATAGTAATCTTGTTTTCTTGGAAAAAAATTGTATACCATACTTATTCACGCGACATTTTTGAAGTGGACATTTAATAGTCAAATTTATTATATGGATTGAAAAAATTAAAGTAAGATATTTTAAACTTAGTGACGATTAGGTAATTCCTAAAAATAATATTTTGAGTTTAGTGGTCACTAGTGTTGGAAAACACCAAAAGCGAGAGGGTGAATAAATGATTCTTCAAATTTGGAAAAAAATTACTCTCAATAGTCCATTCAGACTTTCTCAAACTTTACAATGAAGAACAATGACCTTCAAACAAAATAAATCAACAAGAAAACACACAATAACATAATAGTTGATGTGGGAAACCCTTGAAGGGAGAAAAACCCACTGAAATTAATGCATTATGATGGACAATTTTCCCAAAACCAAATTACAAGGATTTCAAGTTGTTGAGCACCCACTCAACTTGAAGCACAAACTCCAATGTCTAAGACAAGCACCTACTTGAAAAATATTGTAAACTCTTACTTACATGGAAGCAAAACTCCCAATTATGCTAAGAACCTAATTATTCTTCAAAAAAATTTTATCACCTTCATTCTCTTGGTTTCTTACAACAACGAATTAGTGACCTCTTATTCAGCTCATATTTGTGCATACTTCTTCTTGACATACTAAAATTAGCTATATGATCACTAGCTCACACTTCTGAACATCTACCTTCAAAATATCTATCTCATTTATATTTTTGCATTCATATACTCAAGGATCGTATAGTCACACACCTCTTCAACTTCAACTACTAACTCCTTAACCTTCTAGCTTCTTCATCTCATTCAAGATGCTTGGATGAAATCACTTAGAAAATGTGATATTGTCATAATTTTAAGGGAAAAAGTTTCAATTAAAGGTGAATACCTTTATTAACCTATCATGACCATTCTACTCTGATGACAAAATAGAAAGAACTCCTGAGATTGCTACACACCTAAAGAAACTAAATAGATTTCATTTGACACCTATACATTTAATTTGTAACGGTTATTCACTTTTGTCTTCTTCTTCTAATGTAGAATTATTTTTCTTCTAGCTAACTTGGACAATGAGACTAGTGTTATGAAGAATTTTTATATTATAAGACCTCCCTTATTGTTATCCAATACCTTAGTAAGATTTATACTTTCCATTTTACCTTCAGATTCCATTAGAACTCATATACACAACTAGGTGTATGAATTTTATAACACAACCTTCAACTTGGGTGTATGAGCAGAAATATAAAATCATTTCATGTAATTTAGGAGGAATGAATATTCAATAGGTATAAACATCACCATGCTCTTGGAGATTATAAATTCAAAGCATAGAACCTCCATATCAACTCTCCTTCTTAGCTTGGCATGCACAGTCATGGTGGATCCAAAAACATAGTCATAAGAGTTATCAATCAACATTGAAGTATGCAATTTAAAAAAAATTATCACTTGGATGATGTCATATGGGACCTCTAGATCACATTCAAGTATTTGGAGCAACACTACCACCTTCATTCACACTTTGGCATATTGATTTGAACAAGGTACAAATGAATTTTCATACTCAGAAAACTAGTCTTCACAAACTGATCTAGTTCATGCATTCAATCACATGTTCATGGATTCTAAAGAAAATTTATAGTTAGTTCTACATCTTGGGAAATTCATCAAGTATATAACTTGCTTCATTTCAGGGCATAAAGCTCAAATATTCTTGATTTTTAGAGATTTCTCAAACTTGGTTTCAAGTCCCAAAACCACTCTTTCTTGATCTGCTTCTAACATACAAAAACTCACTTTCATGGCCAAAAAATGCTTGATGAGCTTCACCAAGAACCTCAACTCAACCTTAAAATTCTTACATGCATTGATTGTGTGGATAAGTAAACATGTTCCTTCTAGTTTATTAGACTATTTGACAGACCTAGAATGGAAATTTGGACAATTTGATCTTGGAGCCAAACACACTTCAAATGATCACTTCTTGGGGTAAAACGTGTCATATAGTCCTTGTATCAACTATTCATGTTCATATTTCACCTTCACAACATGCATTCACTTCAAGACTCTCTCAAACAAACTTGACTAGTTTTGCATTGTTTGGATTTTAATGGTATGTTATCTTGATTGACATGGATCACAAAAATGTGCACAAAACTTAGCTGAATATTCTCATGGACACTTGGGGAACTTCCAATCTTGTTCCCAAATTTGGTTTTTCATCATGAAACTTGCTATACTTGATTGTACCAATAAATCCTTACAAAATGGAGCTTAAATTGTACTTGAACAACTAACTTGAGACACAAGAATACCACAAAATGTGCTAAAGGGATTCCTCTACAACCATGAGTCTTATATTGTATTTCCCAAGTGATTTCATGATCAAAAACTTGATTTCTTCTCCATCACTATAAGGCTAGGGTTTTAGGAGGGTTTGGACCTACCTAGCTTCTTAAGGTTCATTCATAAATCTTAGGCCATCATTTAACTCATTCCACTTAGAAAATGAACTAGATTCCATGCTCACAATAATGATGAAAATATTGGGTCACATTCATAATTTTAACATACAACTGAATCTCATCAAACATAAACTTTGAGATGGAGATGATCATTTTAAGAGCTTGATATATCCTAAACCCCTCATAACTCAAAATGTATTCTTCATATTGCTCTGAATTTTGTCCACAGCACTAGAACAACCTCATTCACATGTCCCAAGGCTCATTTTCATAAATAGGTGTGTGTACCTTATTGAAAAATAAGACTTTTACTTTCTTACATGTTTTGTCCTTAAGATATGCCTCTAAAAGGCCTTAAAATTTCCTCTACTAGCTAAAGGATGACCTGAAACATATTCACATCATTTTTACCATGCCACAACACACAAAACATAATTTTACTACCATTTTTTAATCTTTCTTTAGTATCATTCTCCAAGTCATGCTAGCATTAGGTCTTAAAACTAGGCCTAATTGAGCTTGTTTGCACCATGACTCATGAGACTTGACCTATTATTCATCATTAAGCCCTTGCACACCCTTGAAACACCTATTATGACCTATGTAAACCATTTAGAGTTCACACTAAGAACCTCCATGCATCAATTTTGTTTCTAATGCACCAAAACCTTGTGCACACAATGACATCTCAGGACACCACACCAAGAAACCCCAAACATACCATTTCATACCATTTGATGAAGAAGGCACTACCAATCAACCTTCATGCCCTTGAATGGTTGAAACCTCATTAATCACTATTTGCCATCAATTCCACATGACATGATGACAACACCAATGAGACAGGGTTAAACAATCTCCCCTTTTCATTTATGGAAAAAAACTCAGAAAATTTGATGGAAAACTATCATGAAACACCTTCAATGATCTCTTTTCCTATTTATAATTGCATTCTCCCCCTTTGACATCTATTATAAAGGTTCCTTCAAAAACTTTCTTTCAAACCAACATCAAAAGATCAAATACTTACCTATCAAGATCCCCTTAGATTAGGCTCATTTTCTTGTCACACATGGCTTCAGATGATGCAAGAAATTTTTCTTTAATAAATCTCAATTATCCCCCTAAAAATATTCTCTTTAAACTTAGACTTTTCACTCTTTGTAAATAACTCCTTTATATCTTCTTAAACTATACAATGAGCTAGTGAACTATCTCCCCTGGTTTGAAACTTCTTTCATATTCTTAAGCATATTTAGCTTTGATTTTCTTCCCCTAATAGATTGAGTCATTTAGTGGTTTCTTGGGGCAAGGATTACCCCAATTTTTCCTTAGTATTCTCAAAGGCTGCTTTTGGTAGAGGTTTTTGTTAAGATATATGCTACCTCCTCCTTGGTTGACACATGCTCTAACTTAATCCTCTTCTCACTCACTTTTTCCCTTAATAAATGATACTTGATTGGGATATTCTTGGTTTTAGAGTGCAACACAGGGTTCTTAGAGACACTTATAGAACTTGTCTTATCAAAATACAAGGGAATCATATCATCATTTTCAACTTTGTAATCTTCTAGAGTTTTCCTCATCCATAACACTTGAGCACAACATAATGCAGTTGCTACATACTCATCTTCACATGTGGATAAAGCTACAAGAGATTGTTTTTTTCTTATCCATGAGATAAGGCACTTACCAACAAAAAATTCTCCTCCACTTGTGCTCCTTCTATCATCAATGTTGTCTTCCCAATCTACATATGTGAAATCCTTTATCCCAAAATCCTTGCTTCTTGGATACCAAAGCCCATATTCCATGGTTCCCATGAGATATCTGAATATCCTCTTGACTTCTTGTAGGTGATTTTCTCTAGGATCTTCTTGAAATCTTCCAACTAGGCCAATTTCTTGTGTGATGTCAGGTCTAGAGGTAGTAAAGTATAATAGGATTCATATCATGGATTTGTATGTGGTCTGATTTACTCTTGGTGAGTTGTCATCCTTTCTTAGCTTGCATCCTATAACCATTGGTGTTCCAATTGGCTTGAAATCCTCCATCTAAAACCTCTTGAGCATCTATTTATGTACTTTATTTGGAGAGATGAATATGCCTTCCTTAGATTGACTAATTTGTAGTCCTAAGAAGAATGAGATTTCTCCAAGCATTGACATCTCAAACTCCTTCTTCATGACCTCTACAAATTCATGTGTCATGTTCTCACTATCTCCTCCAAATATTATGTCATCAACATATACCACCACAAGAAATAGATGACCTTCTTCTTCCTTTATGTAGAGGTTGTTGTCTTCACTCCTTTCTAAAGCCTTGATCAGTTAGATATCTATCTAATCTTTTGTACCAAGCTCTAGGAGCTTGCTTAAGGCCATATAAGGACTTCTTCAACCTACACACATAGTTTATGTCCTATATGAGTGAAAATCCATCAAGTTGTTCAATGTAGACTTCTTCATTTAGGTTCCCATTCAAGAATGTTGACTTGACATCCATTTGGTATACCTTGAACCTTTTGTATGTTGCATATGCTAAGAAGAGTCTAATGGCCTCCATTATAGCTACTAGTGTAAATGTTTCCTCAAAATCAACTCCTTCAACCTGAGCATACCCTTTACAAAAAAGTATTTCCTTATTCCTTGTGACTTCACCTTTTTCATTGAGCTTGTTTCTAAATACCCACTTTGTTCCAATGATATTCTTGTTCTTGGGCCTAGGCACTAGTTCCCAAGTCTCATTTTTCTCTATTTGGTCCAATTATTCATTCATTGCATCAATCCAATTTTGGTATTTTCTAGATTCCACAACATTCTTTGGTTCAATCTTGGATAAGAGAGAAATGTTTTCTTGGTTTTAGTCATTCCTCAATCTTCTTCTTATTTGTATGGTTGCCTCCTTATTGCCTATTATCTGATTTGTAAGGTGATCTCTTTTGACTTGTCTTGAGGGAGATTTTGTTTCCTCCCTTTCTTCATCCTCATCTTCTTCTTCTTGATTGCCTTCTACAACTTCATCATCATCTTAGATGTCTATGTTTTGAGGAGTCTCCTTTGGATGAGATTTAGTCTTTATTGGATAGGTTTCATCAATTACAACATTTGTGATCTCTATTATATTTTTTGGCTCTTTTTAACACATATATGATAAAATCACTTAAGAGTATCCCAAAAATATGCCTTCATTAGTCCTTGAATCAAAATTTCCAAGATTTTCTTCAACCCTTATAAAGCACTTACTCCCTAAATCACTCTTAGATGTTTCACACTAGCAAGCCTTCCTTTCCAAATATCATAAGGGGTCTTATTGTTGTTTATCCTTATTTGAGCTCTATTTAGTATATAAACTAATGTAGATTTCTTCTCTCCAATAGCCATTTGACAACTTGGACTCATTTAGCATGGTTCTTGCCATCTTTGAATTGTCCTATTTTTCCTTTCCACAACCCCATTTTTCTGAGGTGTTTTTGCTATTGAGAATTTCCTTCTTATTCCATGGTTTTCAAAAAAATCATCAAAATCATTTGACCAAAATTCACTTCCTCTATCATATCTCAAACTTTTATTTTGACATTTTTATCATTTTCAACTAGATCTTTGAATGTTTTGAATTTGTCTAGTGCTTCTGATTTTTATTTTAGGAATGAAACCCAAGTCATTATTGTATAATCATCAATTAGTAACATGAAGTAGCTTTCACCTTGAATACTTTTAGTCCTTATAGGTCCCACAAGATCAATATGGATCAATTCTAGTGGTATTTTTATGGAGTAATCCTTGGATTTGAATCTTCTCTTGGTTTTTTTTCCATGTAAGCATGCCTTGTAAAGTGTATCAGCAGGTCTAGTGATCTTGGGCATGTTTCTCACACATCCCTTAGAACTGATTTTAACAATATTGTCAAAATTTAGGTGTCCTAACCTCCTATGCCAAAGCCAAATTTCATCCACCTTACTTGTGAAGCATTTCTCCTTGTTGATCTCTTTCAAGACATACATGTTGTTCTTGGTCCTTTTGGCCTTGCCAACTAGCTTTCTTGATTTGTTCTTCCTTATATCACATCCTTTATCATGAAACACCAAAGTATAACATTGCTTACACATCTGACTCACACTTAATAGGTTATTTTTACACCTTCTACATAAAAACATTTTTAATCACAATATTTCCATTATCTACACTCAGTGTGCCTTTTCCTACAATTCTTTCACATGTGTTACCTCTAAATATTACTATTCCCGATGCATCCTTTTTTAATGAGATGAATTTTCCCTTATTCCATGTCATATGAATTAAAAATCCACTATCTATGTAACATGATATGCATTCATTTTGAGTATGATTTTTTTTTGATCTATTAGACATTTCTCTCTCTTTTTTGTAGGATCAGTCCTTACAACATACACCTTCTTGTTTTGCTTTGAGAATCTTTGATTACAAAAATTTATTATGTGACCAGGATTTTGAAAATTATAGCATACCATTTTTGTTTTTGTTTCTCATATGTTGTGAGTGAATATGTCTTCCATGATCCCTTGCATATCTTCTATACTTTATAGCTTTATGTCCAAACATGTTACAAGAAAAACAATATCCATAGAAAGAGTGAGTGTACCTTATTACATGAGATTGTTTGATTGGATTGGTCCTTCTCTTGACCTTCTTATTAGTAGTTTCCCTTGCTTGAGGTGGTTCTTGAGTAGTCTTTTCATCCTTCTTATCATCTATCTTTTCATCCATGTTATCTTCTTTGAATCCTATACCTGGTTTTTTCATTTGAATACCTTTGATTGATTAGAAACTCATTTAAGTCACTTGAGCTCTTGTCAAATCTGTGATATGCTTTTAACTTTCTTGATGTCTGATCTAGTTCATTTTTAGTAGCTCCATCTCTATTTTGAGTTTGAGGCATTATTACTCTTTAGATTTAAAATATGTTGAGATGAATTCTATCTATGCTTCAATATCTTTGAGTTCATTCTCATTCTCTATATCATTATTGCTTTGTCTCTTCTCAAGAAGAATGAATTCCTCTTAATACTCTTTTAACATTGACTTCAAATTTTGGTTCTTCCTTCTTTAGTGCTTTAATTCCTTAAGGGCACTAATAAACTCAACTTTAAGGTTTACTTCAACATCATCCTCATCTAAATTTTCATCTTCACTAGGATACTTACCTTTTGAGTTGTTTTTAGAGGCTATCTCCATGGAAATGAATAGAGTCTCATCTTGAGTGTATTCATCTTCACTTTCAGAATTTTTGGAGTCACTTGAGTCAGATGAACTTATTTCCTCTTTGGTATAGAAGTTATTTTTGTTCTTGAAGAATATTTTCTTACCTTCATATTTCTTGAATTTCTTCTTGTGCTTATGAGAAGTCTTGTCTTCTTTATCATGCTCATCTTGATCTTCCTTATTCTTGTTAGGAAATTTGGATGCAAAGTGACCCACTTGACCATAGCTAAAGCACTTGAAGGGTAGCTTTCCTTTGTATTTTCCTGACCCTATTTTTTCCTCCTAACAAATACATATTCTATTTTCTCATCATCCTCCTCCATGTCAGATTCAAATTTTCTTTTCTTTTTTTGAGGTTCCTTATCAGATTTTAATGCAGCCTCCTTTTTTATTGTTTTTTCTCCATGATTCCTCATCTCGTAAGAATTTAGGATTTCATGAAGTTCATATATTTATAAGCTTCTCAAGTGTTTTTCTTCTTCCATATTTGAAACATTGGAGTCATACTTAAATGTCAAGGATCTTAAAACCTTTTAAAAAATCATTTTTCGTATATCTTTTCTCCTAGTCCTCTAATGAAATTTATCACCTCATCAACCTTATGTAAGTAGGAATCAATAATTTCATCTTCTTTTTCCTAGGTCTCAAATTTCCTTGGTAGGTATACAACTTGGCTAGCTTGAATTTGTTGTCTCCTTCATAAATGGTTTTTAGTTTTTCCCAAATTTATTTGGTTGTGTTTCCGTGCATACATTTAACAAATTATACTTCTTCCATTCCACATAATATTGCATTCATTTCCTTTGAGTTTTTCTCACTAGCCCTTTTTCCTATTGTATCATTTGGAGGTTTCATTGGAATGGTGTAGCCATCAACTACTGATTTCCATATATCAAAGCATAGAGACATGAGATAGGTATTCATTCTAATGCTCCAAAATACATATTTGGTTCCATTGAAGAGGGGTTCCTTGGAAGTGGAGAAACCACTTTGAGATTTATTACTAGCCATGCTTATACTTCTTTGGATCTCCTTCAAGATGTTAATCTAACTCCAAAAGGACCTTCTCTGATACCAATTATTGGAAAACACAAACAATGAGAGGGGAGGGGTGAATCAGTGCTTCTTAAAATTTTGAAGACAATTCTAACTCTTAGTAGACCATTAAACCTTGCTCAAACTTTACAATGAAGAATAATGACATTCAAACAAAAGCAATCAGCATGAAAACAAAAATAATAAAATAGTTGATGTGGGAAACCATTGAAGGGAGACAAAATCATTGAAATCAATGCATTATGATGGACAACTATCCCAAAACTAGATTACAAGTATTTCAAATTGTTGATCACCTACTCCAATGTCTAAACCAAACACCTACATGATAAATTTTGCAAGATCCTACTTACATGGAAGAAACTAATCCCAATTTTGATAATAACCTAATTTTTATTCACAATATTTTGATCAAAATCATTCTCCTAATTACTTACAACAACAAATTAGTGATCACTTATTTTTCTCCTATTTTCGCATACTTCTTCATCACATACTAAAATCAGTTATATACTCACTAGCTCAAACTTATGAGAATCTACCTTCAAAATATATATCTCATGTATATTTTTGAATTCATATACTCAAGTATGATATACTCTCACACCTATTCAACTTGAAATACTAACTCCTTCACCTTTTAGCTTCTTCATTTTGTTTAAGGGACTCGGGGACTCGGATGACATCACCTAGAAACTGCTATATTGTCATCATTGCAAGGGTATAAGTGTTAGTTAAAGGTGTAGAAATTTATTGAATTGTCATGAAATTTATAATACCTATGAGGAACTATAAATAACTCCTGAGCACACTACACACCTGAAGAAATTTAATATATTCCATTCGACGCCTATAAATTTCATTTGTAAAGGTTATTCCTTTTGTATTCTTCTTCCCATGAAGAATTCTATGTCTTCTAGCCAACTTATAAAATGATTAAAGTTTTATGAATATTTTTGTATGTTAAAAGACTTCCCTCCTTATCATCTAAGACCTTGGTAAGATTTACACTTACCATTTTAACTATAGGATTCCATTAGAACTTTTATGCACAACTAGGTGTATGAGATTTACAACACATGCTTCAACTTGGGTGTATGAGGAGCACTATAAACTCATGTCATGCAATGTATTCAAGAGGAATGAATCATCAACAGGTCTAAAACATCACCATGGACTTGGAGAGTAGTAGGTTAAATTATATAAACTCATATAAACTCTTAGTTTGGCATGCATGCACAGTCATGGTGGATCCAAAAACATAATCATAAGAGTGATCAATCAACATTGAATTATGCACTTTAAAAACTTATTAAAACTTGGAGGATTTCATATGTGACCTCTAGATCACATTCAAGTTTTGGATCAACACTACCACCTTCATTCACATTTTGGCAAACTAATTTGAACAAGGTACAAATGAAATTGCATACTCGGAAAACTAGTCTTCACAAACCGATATAGTTCATGGATTAAACCACATGTTCATGGATTATGAATAAAATTTATGGAAGGATATATGTCTTGGGAAACTCATCAATTATATAATTTTCTTCATTTAGGTCATAAAGCTCAAGTATGTTTTATTTTCAGAGACTACTCAAACTTGTTTTCAAGTCCCAAAAACCAGTCTTGCTTCAGTTTCTTCTAACATACCAAAACTCACTTTCGTGTCCAAAAAATGCTTGACATACTTCACCAAGAACCTCAACTAAACCTTAAAACACTCACATTTTCCTTCTCATTTCTCAGACCTACTTTATAGGACTAGAATGGAAATTTGGGCCATTTGAGCTTAGACCTAAAAATACTTCTTTTAATAACTTCTTGGTGTCAAACATTTCATATGGGCCTTGTATCAACTGTTCATGCTCAAATTTCACCTTCACAACATGTATTAACTTTAAGAATCTCTCAAACTCACTTGAATAGTTTTATATTATTTGTATTTTAGGAGTAGGCTAGCTTGATTGACATGGATCACCAAAATTGTGAACAAAAATTACATGAATATTCTCATGGACACTTGGGAAACCTCCCAATATTTCTCCCATAGTTGGATTTTCACCATGATACTTGCTATATTTTACTATACCAGTGAATCCTTGTAAAAAAAAAACATAAAATTATACTTTAATAGTTGAGTTGGGGCATTATAATACCACCAAAATTATATATATGGAGTAATCTACAACCATGAGTCTTTAAATTAGCTTGTACAAGTGATTTCATGATCAAAAACTTGATTTCTTCTCCATCACTATAAGGTTAGGGTTTTAGGAGGGTTTGGACCTACCTAGCTTCTTAAGGTTTGCTCATTAAACTTAGGCCATTATTTCAATTCATTCAACTTTAAAAATGGACTAGATTATATTACTTAGCAATGATGAAACTATTAGGTCACCACGCACAAGTTTAACATATAAGTGATCTCATGAACCATGACCTTTAAGCTAGAGATGATCATTTTAAGAGCTTGATAGAGCCTAAAACCCCTAAATTCAAAATTCTTCTTTATATTGCTATGTATTTTGGTCCACAATACTATGAAAAACTCATTCACATGTATCAAGGCTCAATCTACCAGTAATTGGTTTGTTCCTTCTTGACCACTAAGACTTCTACTTGCTTACATGTTTTATCCTTAAGAGAATGTCTCTAAAAGGCCTTGAAGTTGCCTCTACCACCTAAAAGATGACCTGAAACATCTTCCACGTCCTTTCTACCATGCCACAACACACAAAACATACTTATACTAACATGATTTATCTTTCTTTACTCCATTCTCCAAGTCATGCTAGGATTAGGTTTTAAAACTATTCCTAATTGAGTTTGTTTACACCATGTTTCATGAGACTTGGCATATTATTCATCATTGAAGCCCTTGAACACCCTTGAAATAATTATCGAGACTGGTGGAACACCTTTGGAGTTCACACCAAGTACCTCCATGCATCTAGTTTCTTGTCAATGCACCAAACATGTACTAAGACCTTGTGCACACACTATGACATCTCGAAACACCACACCAAGACACTCAAAACATACCATTTGAGGTCTAAAAAGGAACTACCAATCAACCTTCATGCCCCTAAATGGTTTACACCTCATCAATCACTCTTTTCCATTAATGCCACATCATATCAATGACAACACCAATGTGACAGGTTCAACAACTAGGTGGTTTTGTGTGTATAACTATTATAGACATAAGAAAAATGTTGTAGAATGTGCCATTTTCATGTGCATGTTTAAATAGGTATAAAATTTGGAATATTTATTAGAATTGTTATATATGTCTATATGTACTTCAAAAATGTATATGCGAACATATAATCAATTATAAATATTAATCTATTTACATGTTATACATATTTCATTTCCTCCTCCGCTATGTCCAAATACTACCACGTAGGAATCATCATGGATCCTACTTAACTATGGGTTGGTGTTGATATGGATTCACATGTGAAGTTTTTTCCGAGTTACTTTAGATTATGTGGGGTCTATTTTGAATGGTTTATTTCCTTCATAATGATGAATTCCTTACAAATATTGTAATTTTTATCTATCTTTAATAAGTCCACAATAGGATTTATAAAGAGCACACGAGCCTTTTCAAACAAAAATTATGCGTAACATTTATGTTTTCTTTAATTTCCTAATGATTTTCTATTTTTGGATTTTTTTCCTATTTTGGGAGACAAAATCAATGACCCGTGAATTTTATCCTTCATTTTCCTCTATTATACTTCTCGGAAACTAACCAATAAATTCTTAAGTAACATAACAAACTCTTCAATAAATACCAATTCAAGGTTTTTCTTACAAACTCCCATAAATGAGGCTTCTATAAAAATCTTATTTCCTCTTGAAACTATGTTTATATTCTATAGTCATTCCATTCCTTGAGCATTTCCTTGGTATAATATGCATAGTCTTGCAGATATCGATATTATCCATGGTATAATTGAAGGATCCTTACAAATGCCTCCTCAATAATTTGTTCACCATATATATTAACATTTTCTACATCTTTCCCATTATTTTAATGATATTTATGGTCTTTTTAGTAGTAATGTTCCTTCATATTTTCCTCGATGCATTCCTTTATAACATTTTACGGGATATAAAATGCCTCTGTAACATCAAAAACAAACCCTTAGACTGTGGCCTTCAATTGATGTCAATATTTTTATTTCAATCACGTACTCATCTCACTACTTCTCTTGTTAGTACCTTAACTATAACATGTATCAAGGAATCTAGATCTTCCTCATATTGGATCACTTAAGATCATTTGTCTTTCCTTTTATTTGTAAGAGAGAAGAGGTATTCTAAATTTTCATCCTAAATAATGTCTTGTTGTGTTGACTTCTTCTTTTGGTTACCCTTTTCAAAGTTCCCGTTCTTGGATTGAATTCAATGTTTATTTATTTCTCTTCTTGTGCCTCCTAATCTGGTTGTTCTTTGTGATCAATTATGGATTTCTCAACCCAATATTTTAGAGATTCAAGTGGAATCATGGGAGTATGTTGAGTTGGTTGTAATGAGGATTCCCTGGTTAAGTATTTAGTTTACATTGCCTCTTCTTCTTCATATGAAGAAGTTAAGGCATATGCCATAAAAGTAAGAGATCCATTAGGTATGGACCTGACTTCTTGAATCTCAGATAAATTTTAAATTGGCACAGGAAAATGTGGAGGAACTATAGAAGGATGAGTTTGGGGATTTACTAAAGGGTTTGAATGTAATGCTACCTTTCTCTTTATAGACTCTTTTTTAATAGTTCCTCTCGGAGGGGAATTACCCTTGTCATCTTTGTATTTTTCCGAACCAAGATATCATCTATTTGGGTAATTCATAACCAATCATTGACATCACCCATGTATGTATGGATATATTTATTTTTCCTTTAAGAAAATCTATTTATTTGGAAACCCTTTCCTTGGATCATATTTCCATAAAGCGTGTTAGGGTATATGGAATCAATTTTTATGGGTTGATGTAGCTTTCAAATCAGGCCACCTCTTTAATTCCCCGTATCCTATAATAATTGGTAAGGGGGATGTGTTCTAAGCTTCTTCTCTTTACACTTTCCAGAAATACTATTACAAATCTGATATGCCACCTCTTTTTCTTCCAATTTTACGGCACATAATATGGTAGTTGTAAAAGAGGTCTAAGGAGTTCCTCAATCATCATAACAATATAATCTAGATAGAAGAATACAACTCCCATTTGTCTTGTGGAATTGAGGATTCCATCAGATACTTTGGTGCCATTTTTTCATGCATTTCCTCATAGAGGGGATACAAATAAGTGAATATGTACTGAATCTGAGACCTGAACCAATGGGCGTACAAATCTAAATATAGTTCATTTATCTAAAAAATGCACGAAGGAAGCCACAATTCATAGAATTATGGACAATTGAGAACACCACAAAATGCATCCAGAAGATAGGAATCCATGTAAAAATATTTCCTATTGTCCACTAAATTTGTTCTTTAGGCCACCAAATTAGAACTAACCACTTTCCCTACAGAAGGAATCTTGCCTTCATCAATAATCATAGAAAGTAAAGGGATCTAAGATAGATCAAATTTATAGATAGAAGGTGTTCCATATAGCCTTTTCATGAGGGACATACCAATACATACTCTTTGTCTAAACCTTAGAATATGGATATCACTTAGATGATAATCATCCATATTATCTATTGGGTCCATGAACCAATTCTATAAAATGAGTTTTACTTTCCTTGTGGTCATCCACAACTCAACTATAGCTGTATTATTTAGATCTTAGCTACATTTTGGGTTATCCCCAACATTTAAATGGAACACGAGATAACAATCCATGTTATTCATTAATACTTATTATATGAAATGACTTAATGTCCAAGAGGTAAATTGAATATAACATTGGAATAAAAAATGTCATAATGGAGCTTAATAGAGCGTTGGGCATTTGGAATAAAAAAATTAGTAATGTGTTTTGTGGACATTTTTAATTCAATGACATCATATCCATGTCTATTGATAAATGTATTCACAAATTCCATGGAGGGATTTTCTTAATTAGAAAAAAAGGTTAACAATTAACAAATTTCATAGGGTACTCATACAACATCATGATGATCGGACATGCCTTCTGAAATGTGTTTGAGGTATACATGATTCCCCTTCTACAAGATGAAAATGAATAACCTATGAGCGTTGTTAATAAAATCTTCTTTACCCATCTACGTAGATCTCATCTTGGCCATCGTGATGACAATCATCAACAAAAATAGATAAAATTATAAAATATTATTCCCGGAGAGGATATAAAATAAAATTTGAAAGGATTATGCTTTCCGTATGCATAATTACATTCTATAAAATTGTTAGTGCGAATTCACAGCACCCCCAAAATGACCTATGGATCTGCTTTTCTAAGGAAATGTCATTTGGTGTGAATGCACAACATTGAGCTTTCCCAAAGTGTGGGACCTTTACAAATGGGGAAAGCTCTCCAGAGAAGGTTGGTTCCTCTTCCTAAACTACCTGCCACAAGCTATTCTAGTGTAGGAAAGCTAATCTAATCCTAATCTAACTTCCAAGGAGACAGGGAGAGAAAGAAAACTAGAAAAAATAGAGCCTACACTAAAATGGTGATACACCAAAGAAGGAAAATGTTGATCATCTATCAAAACTACCATGAAACAAGAAGAGGTGAGCAATGGAAAGGATGGACAAGTGCATCACAAAACCAAGGATAGATTTCACACAAAAAATGTTCCAAAACTCCATGAACATAGCTCCAAAACCTATAATGAACATCCAAACATGCACAAATACCTGTAATGAAGAGAGGCAAGAAGAAAACAACCAAAAATGAGCAAGGATGGACAAATGCATCACAAAACATGTTTTTATTGCTCCAGAAGTTTGCACAAAACATAATTTCATGGGTAAGAGGAAAAAAATGCCATTACAGAGTAGGGGAGGAGATTCAAACTCAATTTTCAATCCCGAGGGAGAAAAGAAGGGAGTGGTAGAGAAGAATGATGAACCATTACAAAAATGAGCAAAACGAGAATGAAAGAAAGGTGAAAAACATGGGAAAAAATTGATTCCAAACTCCAACCACCGATAGATCCCTTTTATTAGCATGAAAAGTTATGGGTTTTAATGAAAAATCCCATACTTCATTGTAGATTGATTTCAGAGCAAATCGAGGCCCATATTCATTAATTTTGGTGGTTGGGGTCGTTTTCTACGTTTTTGCATGCTAGAGACGTTATCTTGATTTTCTCCCATCAAACTCCATCAAAATTTAAAATTGAACCATCCATCATGTAGAGGATTTCAAAATATTTCAAATGACACCAAAATCATGAAAATATGAGCTCTGGATTGAAAGATATGCCAATATGAAGATTTAGGGAAAAACTGGTAAAAATAGAGTCAAAATCGGGGTCGGTGGGGTCAAACTTTAAATTTTTCCCTCTTGAAAAAATTTTCCCAAAAACTCCATGCCTCCACCACTTTGAGACATATGGCATCACTGGTTGATCTATGGGCCCAACCTTCCTTTTTTCTCCTTTTGTGAAATAGGGAAAATTTCCCAAAATCCTCTCGCTGGCCCGACCTCCGCTCGACATGGACACGTGGCACTTTATGATGCAACGCAGAGGTGTGGTTCCATATTTTACCTTTACACTCTTTTAGGGTTTTAGTAAAAAACCAAAAATTCTCTCGTCGCCCGACTCCCACTGACACGTGGACACGTGGTGCCATTTTATTGCTTGGCGGGGATGCGCTCCTATTTTTCCTTTGATGCACTTTGACCAAACGCAAAAACTTGAAGTTCTCTCCTCCCCCACTTTGCTCTGCCTTGACACATGGTACCTTTTCATTTCCTTACAGGCTTGTCGGGCTGAAATTTTCCTTTTTTTCATTTTTTTAGCTAAAAGGCTAATCAAATTTTTTCCCATTGGCCGCCTTGGGAAAATTTTCCCTCCAAACTCCACCAAGCCATAACTTGAAAAATACAAGGAGTTAGGAGGACTTCCTTACCTTTCTAGAAAGGGGAAATAATTCTCTATTTGATGAAGGAATACCCAAAATTTTTTGAGTGCCTAAAATGTGTAAAAATTTGGTCGAGGCACAAGGAAAGAATGAAGGCAAGTTAGCCAAAATAAGCAGGGGGCTCATTTTGGATAACAATTTTGGTGACTCAGAGGGGTCATTTGTGATGCTATATGAATGATTAGTGGCCTTTGAAGCATCCATTAGGCATGGATTCAAGCCTAATAACTAATTCTGATCTAAACTATGAAAAATTAACCTCGAGCCACTTGAAACCCACCGAAACTTGAAATGAAGGAAAATCCACTAAATGCACTTTGTGTAAGAGCAACCAAAACAACACCAACCAACTATGTACAAAATTGTAAATCATACAAGCTCCAAATGGATGCAGAGTGTGCACAAGCACTTATTCTACTAAAAGAAAACCTACCTACTCTACTCTAACTAGAAGTAAATGGTGGGCTAAACAAACCCTACAACTGGTTGTGGAAAATAACTTCCTTTCTTCAAAATGGGCAGCCATACAATTGATTTGGAGCTGATCATGGCTGGTTGGATGAGTGGAAAATCAACAAGAAGCCGGTCTTCGACCCAAATTAGCAAGGTATCAACTGAAAACAAATCCAATACCTCTTTTAGTTGCTCTGCATTTGGATTGTAGAGGTATTGCAGCTGATCCTTGGCACTTTACATATCATCCTCATGCTTAGAAGAAAGCATGATTGGTTGTGACTTCTCCTTTGGCTCCAATAAGAAACAAATACCTTATTGGGAAAGGTCTAATCTATTGAATGTGCCATTGCTCTAATTTTTAACTCCAAAAATGGATTCCTCTTATAGACCTTCTTGAATGGATGGCGTGGAAGAAATGGTAGAAATATTTTGATGTTTTCCTTCCTCTTCCAGTGAAGAACATGGAAGATTAATATCTTCCAACCTTTATTCCAAAGAGCTGCTATAAAATGCAGGCTACTGTAATTGAAATCTCTCCTCCATGACAACAAGCTCATTTGTTTTTCAGATGGATGATGAAGGAGAAAATGGTGTGATTTCAATCAATTCCTCTTCATCAAAATAGTCTTCCAAATCTGACAGATAAAATACCTCATTGTTGTCCTGCTACAAGTGTTCAACCTCTTCCATGGTGTTCTCTTGATCTGTAACTTTATCACCATGGTTATCCTCATCTTCAATCATTTTTTGAAAGGTCAAACTCTTCTCAAAGCACTAGAACTCAAGGGAGATGAAGTAGAACGAAGAACTCGAAGGTTCTTCTATAGCCTTTTTGCATTCAAAGCTCTTGGAACTACATTTTCTCCTCCACACTGGAATGTGCTCCTCTTATTTTGGATTTTGAGTAGCTTCTCCTTCCTCTCGCTACTTGAAGAAAATCTTGCTCTTAAATGACCTCTTCCTCTAGCATGAAGTTTGTCAAATCAAACTCTTCAATCTGTTGCTCTAGAGGACAAGTTAGGACTGCAAGATCTTCTTGAGATCTCCTTTCCTTGGATAATTGTGCAATTTAATTGGACAAACATTTTCTTCAAGTATAGTGCCAACATGGACACTACATTCTAAGCAAACCGATTGTTGATCTGCTTCTTCTTTTTCTCTTCTTCTACCGCAAACAAAATAAGCCTTGGCCACCACTTTTCTTCAACCTTAACCTCCTCTAAAGGCTTAACCATCAAGGGGATCTTTGTTATCCCAAATTTGAGAGCCCAAATCTTCAAATTGTCTATCATTTCTTTCTATTGGGCTCCTCTTCTTGTTTTCCTTGACTTATTTTTGCAATTTCCTCTTCCCTACATGGATTTGGGAATGCAAGAAGAGGGGTGGGTTGTGACTCAATTGATTTTTAATTTTTTTGGTGTTGTAGGAGGTAGAAACTCTTGTTTCTCTAGAGGGAATGGCTGTTTGGAATGTAAAGGAGTAGAGAAATTGAGGGGGGGAGACTAGGAGATGAAGAAATGGAACTAACACTTGGGGTAGAAATTGAGGAGAAGCTTGACTCTTGATCATGCTGAAATGATAAAGCTTGAGAGGGTGAAAAAGAAAGACAAGGAGATATTGAATGACTTACCCATTGACAAGGTTGATTAAAAATTTTCTCATATGCTTCTATCTCTTCAATCCATCGTGTAAGTTGGGGCAGCATTTCAACCATGAAGTCTAGCTTCTCCTGAGGGTTGTAATGTCTTGGAAAATGGCCTCCCCATGGATAGGGTGCTTTGAAACCAATCTGAAATGCCTTCATTTATGCTTGAGCCCTAGATTGCACCATGTTTTCCTCCATCTTTTGGATCTTCTTCAAAAAATCTGCACTTTCTTCTTGATTTGCCCTCACAATCTGTGTACCCTTGTGCTTGACATGCTTCATAGCCAAACTAACTTTGGAATTTCTCATATGGGTATGCATATTGGTTTTGAATTTGATCAAAATGCTGATCTGGAGGATTTGAAAAACATATTGGAGGTGGATTTGAATGGCACTGCTGTTGCAAATGTGAATTCCATGATGAAATTGAAGTCATGATTGCAAAACTTCATGGAATGGAAGAAGATGGAAGAGATGGAGGGAAGAATGGATGAAAAATGAATGAAAATGAATGGAAAGAGGGTCTGCAACTTCAGAGATGGATTGCTGATCAGATGGAGTTGCCAAATGTGTTTGTAAGTGCCTCCAAAGGCTGAAATCTTCATAGGAACACACCAACCTACAAAAGATGAAGTGGAAGACCTCTAAGGTCCCACTGGCGTGCTGCCAAAATTATTAGTGTGAATTCACAACACCCCTAAAATGACCTATGGATCTGCTTTTCTAAGGCAATGTCATTTGGTGTGAATACACAACATTGAGATTTCCCAAAGTGTGGAACCTTTGCAAATAGGGAAAGCTCTCCAGAGAAGGTTGGTTCCTCTTCCTAAACTACCTGCCACAAGCTATTCTAGTGCAAGAAAGATAATCTAATCCTAATCTAACTTCTACAAAGACAGGGAAAGAAAGAAAACTGGAAAAAAAAATAGAGCCTACACTAAAATGGTGATACACTAGAGAATTAAAATGTTGATCATCTATCAAAACTATCATGGAACAAGAAGATGTGAGCAATGGAAAGGATGGAAAAGTGCATCACAAAACCAAGGATATATTTCACACAAAAAAATTCCAAAACTCCATGAACATAGCTCCAAAACCTGAAATGAACATCCAAACATGCAAAAATACCTACAATGAAGAGAGGTAAGAAGAAAACAATAAAAAATGAGCAAGGATGGACAAATGCATCACAAAACATGTTTTTATTGCTCTAGAAGTTTGCATAAAACATCATTTCATGGGTAAGAGGAAAAAAATGACATTATAGAGTAGGGGAGGAGGTTCAAACTCCATTTTCAACCTTGGGGGAGAAAAGAAGGAGTGAAAAAGAAGAATGATGAACCACCTTACAAAAATGAGCCAAATTTGGCCTTTAACCATCAAACAAAATGAAAGAAAGGTGAAAAATGCGGCAAATATTGATTCCAAAATCCAACCACCGACATATATATTTTATTAGCCTACAAAGTGATGGGTTTCCATGAAAAATCCCATACTTCATTGTACATTGCTTTCCAGAGCAAAACAGAGGCTCATACTTCATTAATTTTGGTGGTTGGGGTTGTTTTCTACATTTTTGCATGCAGAGACATTTTCTTGATTTTCTCCCATCAAACTCCATAAAATTTTAAAATTGAACCATCCATCATGTAGAGGATTTCAACATCTTTCCAATGACACCAAAATCATGAAAATCCAAGTTCTTAAACGAAAGATATGCCCTTCGAAGATTTATGGCAAACCGGTAAAAATAGAGTCAAAATTAGGTCGGAGGGGTCAAACTTTAAATTTTTCCTTTTGAAAAAAATTCCAAAAAAATCCATGCCTCCACTACTTCGAGACACGTGGCATTTCCTAGTTGATTCGTGGGCCCAACCCTTCCTTTTTCTCCAATTACGAAATTGGGAAAATTTCCCAAAATCCTCTCCCGGCCACCCGACCTCTGCTCTAACGTGGACACATGGCACTTTCTGATGCGTGCGAGGGTATGGTTTCATTTTTAACTTTGCACTTTTAGGGTTTTCTTAAAAAAACCAATAATTCTCCTTCCACCTCAAACTCCTCGACACGTGGACACGTGGTGCCATTTATTGCTTGGCAGGATGTGCTCCCTATTTTCCTTTGACACACTTTGACAAAATGCCAAAAACTCGATGTTCTCTCCACCCCGCTACTCTGCCTTGACACATGGCACCTTTTCATTTCCTTACAAGCTAGCGGGCTGAAATTTTCCTTTTTCGCTTTTTTAGCCAAAAGGCTAAGTGCTAAAAATTTTCTCGGCCCGCCTTGGGAAAATTTTCCTCCAAACTCCACTGAGCCATAACTTGCAAAATACTAGGAGTTAGGAGGATTCCTTACATTTTTGAAAGGGGAAATAATTCTTTATTTGATGAAGTAATACATAGAAAATTTTGAGTGCCCGAAATGTGTAAAAATTTGACCGAGGCACAAGGAAGGAAAGAATGAAGGCAAGTTAGCCAAAATAAGTAGGGGGCTCATTTTGGATAACAGAAACTACATCCATATCTATGGATAAATTAAATCTCAAATGTCATGGATGGATTTTCTTAGTTTGGTAAACATCAAAATAAATCTCCACTCAAATATATGATGATTGGACTTCATGATAAAAAGCATCAAAAGAAAAGATATTGAGCCAAAGGATGTACTCATGTTTACAACATGATTCTTATGTCTCTTACTCTAAATATTTGGTTAGATAAAAAAATCAATCTAAGATACTTTTAGCAGTTGTTAATCTCAACCTCAACATAATATTTAAATCTTAGGAATTGTTAGGCATCATTATATAGAGATATATTATTACATTAAGAAAAGTGTTGCACTACACACTTTCTTAAGGGGTCAAACCTTATGTAATTTTTATTATTTTATTATCTATATCTCTTTATCTCTCTTTCATTGTTTATAATTGTTTCATATTGGTTGGACTATCCCTAACAAAGCCTAGTGTTATACTACATACCCTTGAGAGGATCAAGCCTTATGTAGTTCTCATTATTTTTTGTGTGTGTGTGTGTGTGTGTGTGTGTGTGTGTGTGTGTGTGTGTGTGCATTTATATAATTGTATACATATTTTATATTAATATATGTATAAAAAAATATAATGATTTTACTTAGATCTTATCAAATTCTAAGCTTCTCTAGGAAATATAAATGGACAACATATAAAATTCAATGTCAAACAATATTAGTTATTGAAAGGCATGCCTTAGTGGGCCCTAAGCTCCATTACTATGATTTTTAGTCAAATGCTTATTAAAAATAAGAAATAATGTGAAACATGTGTGTAGTAAACATTTTGTAGTCCACATGATTCTATGGCTTAGCTGCATTATAAAGAAAAAACAAGAAGATTATATTTAGAGCTTAATTATATTTAGGGTTCTCCTTGAAATTTAAATGGAAAACATAAAACATTCCCCCTTATTCATTAATACTTATTGTAAGGAATGAAATAACGATCGCTAGTTAATTTGAATATAGCATTCAAATAACAAATCATAATAAATGATCTTATTGGTCACTATGTATTTTCATATATAAAAGCATGTGAAAAATATGTGTGTTGCAGAAATTTGGAATTCTACAGATTATATGTATTTAACAATTCAAAGTAAGAAAATGCCTAGTGATTTTTAGTTAGATCCTTGAGAGGATATCAAATACAAATTTTAAGGATTACAATTTTCCTAAGCATAAGTGTAGCCTATGGAACTACATCCATATCCATGGATAAATGAAGTCTCAAAGGCCATGGAGGGCTCTTCTTAGTCAAGTAAAAAAATTAATTATTAAAAAAGTTAATAGATCACTCATACAACATCATGATGATGGGACATGCCTTCTGATATGTTCTTTAGGTTTGGGATTCCCCTTCTACAAGATGTAGATGAGTATCATATGAATGTTATTAATCATAACCTTATTTTCCAGTGTATGTAGAGATCTTCTTGTCCTTAACGATGAAAATCATCCACAAAAATATCTTGTCTCTTAATCTAAATATTTAGTTCTATTAACAAATAATTTAAAACATCAAATTAAAATATTTAGAGGTTAGTGGTCACTAAGTAATTCCTAATAGAATATTTATAGCTTTGTGGTCATTAGGATTTTTTCATCGGACACCTATTATTGCATTGAGAAAAGTGTTGTAGTACATGTCCTCTTAAGGGGTTAAGCCTTATGTAGTTTTCATTAGTTTTTGTTGAGGTTATTACATTGTGGTGTTTGTTGTCAAAGGTATTACATTATACACTCTTTGGTGTAATAACAGTGTAACCTAGTGGCCTCTAGGTCATATTTATCTTGTTTTAATCAAAATGATTAACAATTGGTTTCATTAAACAAGAACATTTTAAACTAGATAAAACCCCTTTAGTAATGCATTTATATACCTTAGTGCCCATTAGTCTCATAACATTAGACTTTATCTCGAAAAATCAACTACTTCTAAGGTACCGCAGCCACAATCCTCTAACCATTAGATCTTATAGTTGGAGAAAAATAATTGCATTGTTGAGCGGTGGTTTTGTCTCAAATATTTACAATCCATTTTCATTACATAAAACTACTTTAAACTAGATAAAATCCTCTTTAGTAATACAATTTCCATTTCCATTTTAACTTTTTATCTTCATTAGATATTGTGAAGGGATTTATTTTGTATGCATACATCTCTCACTTGGTAGTGAAGGTGATCTTGAATTGTGACTCCTATTTGACCATTACAATTTTAAAACTAGAAAAATTGTCAAGAAGAGAAAACCTCTTTGATCCTACTACTCTTTGTATCATTTTATCCATATAAAACATGGTATAATGACCTTAAATATAATGACCATACTCTTTGTAGTGTTATTATGAACCTACAAACTTTAAACCCTTTGTATAATCTCCTTGGTCATCGTATATATGTATTCCCAAGATTGTAAATCTCACAATTTCCTTACACTTCCACCTCCCAATACAAACAAGCAAGAAATTAATTCCCTTAGTTCACTTACCTCAGTCCACATTCAAGGTAATGGTCTTCTATAAGCTCTTATCAAGATATTTAGTAAAGAAACTTTCATCACATTTATTAAATTCTGATTAAGAAAAATCAACCTTGTCATCTTATAATTGTTAGTGTCAATATATCATTACTTTATTTAACTAAAACACCCACAACCTATAATTTTAGTTTGTAGGTGTTACATGTGTCTTTTTCAAACTTCGTACTTAGTGATAGGATTTAAATCCTTCTAAACCCTATTTAGCCAAGTACGGACCAATTTCTCAAATTACATGGTTTATACTTCTCTCGATTCACTATATTTATAGTTAAGAACCTACATAGACGGAACCCTTTTTTATTTTCTCCGTAGCTATTGCATATAAAATTTTATAAAATTGTATTTCCCATAATTTCCTTATACTTCAATGTCCCACTAAAAACAAGAAAACAATTACTTGTCTTAGTTCACTTACCTCATTCTACATGCATGGTAATGGTCTTCTTCAGGCTCTTAATATCATATTTACTAAGGAAACTTTCCTCAAATTTCCTATAGCCTCATTAAGGAAAAAATGACCCTTCATCCTCTAATTGTTACTATCAATATATCATTACTTTATTTTACTAAAACACCCACAATCTGAAGGATACAAGAACACAACCATTTCTTTCTTCATAATGAAACATTACTAAGCATTTCATTCATTCATTCATTCAAGGATCTGCATAGTATGAGTTTCCATGATCCCTCCTATAAATATTCTGAGCCCTTATGGATCTTCTACTTAGTATCTAACTATATTCACCTTCTCTTCTTTTCATTACAATACCTTCTTTTCTAGCTAACATGAAGGTAGTTACACAAATTAGAAAACCATAAAAATGTAAAAGGTAACCATACTTGTGAACTCCTAAAGGAATGAATGTGAAACATATCATTTACATTAGTAGTATCCCCTTAGAATTATCCCCTTTATTTCCCAATGAATGCATTATGTCATAAGATTAGGATATTCACTTTCATGGATAATATATTTAAATCGAGTCTTCACTAATGCATTAAAATATCTTACCTCAAGCTACTAAATGTGAGTTAACTTCTCTCTTACCTTTCATCAAATAAGAATGGAATGCTTACCAATTTACTCTTCTATTCTATCCACTATATTTTAACATGTTCCTCTTATCTCTAGATTATTTCTAACTTAACATATATGAGATTAATTTCCCATTTCATAGTCTCAACTACTAAGACTTTGATAAGTCCATTTTTTAATGATCCTTTGAAATTGTATACTCTTATTTTAGTGATCGCAATTAATCACCTATTCATTTTGATATGGTTCTTACATCGAGTTTGGTAAATCAAGAAATACCTACGGAATTAATTATCTTATTAAATAAATTATTCGATAAAAACATCTACATGAAATACAATAATAACGCATCCAAACTTTGAAAAATATCCCAAAAAATGCATCTGAACTCTAAAAAATATCTTAAATAACTCCCAACCAACAAAATTCAAAACTAATTTCGTGAAACAATCAATTTAAAATGAAATATTAGTATAAAATTATACGTAATCTGCATTGAGGGTGGTCTTAAAGGAAAAGATCAAATTACAAAAATAATTTTATGATTCATTCACTTCAATTTAATTTTCTAAAAACTACCTAGCATAATAAAGTCCCTAATTGAAAAAAATCACTAAATTTTCATTGTTTTAGAATGGATGAAGGGGAGAATGCATACCTTGCTCAAAATTTTGATATCAAAGGAAATAAAATAGTCTCCAACAACCGTGCTCATATTTTTAACGCATTCCCTACTCATATTTTTCAATGGATGAAGGGAGTGACATGCTTATACAAAAACAAGGAGAATGTGCTTCCCAAAATCTTGCAAACTTTAGTATCAAAAATATATACTAAAATTAAATGTCAATCTATGGTGAATCATACAACCAACAAATTCATACACCACTTTCTTTGACAAATTTTCAAAATGGATGAAATGTTATATATTGATGGTTTGAATGGCACACATATTTCCACTATAATGTTACATTGATTTAAATGGATTAATGGTGCCCAAATGGATAATGGTGCCCATGACAAGATATATTTATACATTTCTAATTAATGTGGAGGAAACCACCAGATTAATCAACATTTCACCTTAGAAAATGGTGTAAATTATTACACCTCCCTCCATTTCAATTTAGAAATAGTGTAAATATTAGAGATCCCTCCATTTTCCAAGATTAATAGTGTATTTTAATGGAAAATGGTCCTTGGAAAATGATATCAAGTGTAGAGAGAGATATCATTAATCCACAATAGTACAAACACTAAATTTCTTATCTAGTATGAAAACACCCGTAAAAATTAATGTAAGAATTTTATAATATTGAAGAGACCATCAATATAAGAATATAATTTTAAATTTATTTCATTATTTGATATACATTCCCAATTCTATTGCATAATGATATCATTATGTTATATGAATTTTTAGTAATAGTTTTAATTATTATTTTTATTTTAGATAGGGTAAAAAGAAGGGATGGGCTCCCTAGAGGCCAAATACAAAAATATTACATCATGACAATACCAAAGAGAGACAAAAAGAGGAATAGGACCCTAGGAGTTAAACATGCTTAACTCCAAAACAAAGAAGGAGGTCCAAAAACAACTAATAGAAGAGACCTAAACCATTAAACAAAAAGAAACAGAGATAGTTCCCGAAAGTCCGCAGACAATTCAAGAGAAGTTCCTTTAGTTATCTTTACTATTGTTGGAGGGTTTAACCTCCTTGATCTCATCTTTCCTACTGGGTTCAATATTCATCTTCTTCTAGGGGCTCCTCAACATCATCTTCCTCATAATCCTCCTCAGTCTCATCCTCATCCTCTTCCTCTTCATCAAAACTGGCCCACCTCCTTTTCCACTTCTCTTTTTCCACATCTTCCAGAAAAACTCCCAAATCCCGAACCAGAGTATCTAATTTCTTGATATCCCCTCTAATTTTATTCTCGGGATAACAATATTTTTTATGGATTCAATGCTATCAATCATACCCTTCCTCACCACCGAGTTAGTCTCTTCCATGACCTGAACCACCATCTCCAAATATTGCACTTTGTTCTTCCACATCTCGAGACAATTCTCTCCTTCTAGAGGAACTTTATCCTTACCCTTTGATGGACTGGATTCCTACTTTTCCATATCTTCCACTTTCTTCCCCTCTCCCATCTACTTAGTACCCATATTACCCTCACTCATCTTAGAAAGACACTCAGCCAAGGTAATTTGGGGCATAGGTTTATCCTAGGTCGGTTTCCCATTTTGAAATAGGAGAAGAATGAGTCCCTCATGAATGGGGGACTCCACCTTACTCTATTTGAAATCCTTCACTGAGGTGGTCAAAGACATAAATAAAAAGAAGGGAATACTAAGAATTTTCTTGTGTTTGAACATATTCAGAAAGGAAAAGTGGTGAGTATATATCTTGCGATATTTACCTTCCAGGGTAAGATACTTCATAATATGTAGACAGACCTCCCTCCACACCCCAAGAATGCAGGAACGAGAAATGCCATCAGTGAAGTAATGGATGGTTTCCTTACCCACAAAGAAATTTTTGATTTTGTACTCCCTCTGATTCCTATCCTTAAATATTTTCAAACCTTCCATGTCCATGTCGTTATATGGGAAATATCCTCCTCCGACATCTCAATTTACATGCCCTGAATCACTTCCTTCCCCTCTTTCCATGCCACTGAACTCCATAGTTAGTGAGGATCATGCCCTTGGAGTCTGGTAATAAATTTCCTGAAACCCCCAATCCTAAACAGGTGCCACATAGACTTATCATCCACAATACTCCCATGACTGGATGGCTCAACTCTAGTTCTATCTCTACCCATGATGGCCAAAATTTTACCCCAATGCTCAGCTCGTTGAAACCTACAAATTTTGATATTAGACTTGCCTTTCCAAGAATAGAAAACTTTTTAGTGCTTGGTTGAGCCCATCTTCTTCCATCAACTCCTCAATAGTCCTTAAGTCTTCCTCTATTATGCTCTTAGTCTAAAAGATGTTCCCAAAAATTTCCTTATTCTAGATTTTCAGGTTTTGTTTAACATGTTTCAACTTGAAACTTAATTTAAACATCGAGACACCATGGACCATAATCCCCACCATTCCTGAATTCTCTTGAGGATGTCAGGGTGTTGGATCCATATTTTTCAAATCTAAATGGGTTGGTTTTTTAATAGCCATACCCAACTTAAGGATGATCGTATTATGGTCAGATCTAATTCTGGGCAAGGTGTATAGAGAGTAGAGTTGATTAAGCATGAAAGTATGACTCACCAAAAATCTATCCAATCTGATCTGTATGAGGTCTTGTCTAGTTCTTTTGTTAGCCCAAGTGAATTTGGAACCTCCAAGCTCGAGGTCAAAAAGATCATTATTCACTAAAAAATTAGCCAACTCATCCATATTGTCAAGTATAGGAAATGGATCCTCCTTTTTTCCCCTGGGGAGAGAGGGGTATTGAAATATCCCCCAACAATCCAATCACAATATTTAAACAAAAACCTCCCCTTAGTGAGTTCTCCCCAAAGATTCCTTCTACCAACAACGGAGTTGGGGGCATAGATATTAGACACAATCTAGGATTTGTGTGAGACTAAATCAGTAAAGCACATGGTCAGATGGTTGGCTGAAGATAGAAGCACCATACCTTTAACCAAGAGGGGGTTCCAGAGGGTGGAAATGCCTCCTAAAGCACCATCCGAGCTTACCCCTCACCCAAATGCCATCTTTCCAGATCATCCTACTCACTTCTTTGAATCTTTCAGTACTCATTTTTGTTTCTTGGATCATCAAAATATCAGGTTTTTATTTGTTCCTAAAATCCTTCATAATTATTTGCTTCTTTGGGGTTATTCAACCCTCTTATATTTCAAGATAATAAAATCAATTATTCTTTGAGTGAGGAAACCTAAGAGGTTTTTGTAACCTTTTATCCATATTTTTCTTTACCAAGGTCTCCCTCTTCTCCTTGTTTTATTTTATCCCTTTTGGAGTCAAGTCTTTACCCACATCTTCTCTAAAATTGCTTCTAGTAATAGGCTTGGTCCCTATTACTGGGGTAGCAGGGGAGGACACTGGATCAACAGAATCTAGGACAATACCTCCCATCAAGAGATCAAAAGAATTTGATGTCGAGATTCCTTCCTCCTGTCTTTGACCAAAAGAGCTTTGTCCAACCGAGGATACTTCTTCTAGTGAAAGTCCCTGAGCCACTTTCAGCGCATAGTTCCCTTCGAATCTAATAAATACTCGATTCCTTCCATTTTATATTTGGAGATGTAAAGTCCTCATCACTCATCTTATCATTATCTACTTTTACCCTTTCAACCTTGTTCTTTGGAGCTTCCTCTTCAGCCATAACTTGTGTCTCCATGACTATAGTCTCCTTAGGAGCCTCTTGATCCCCTCCAGGATCTTGACTAATGGTTCTTCGATTTTTTCTCACATTTTTCCATTCGGTATTATCTTTATTAGGATCCTCAACATGAGGTTTTGAAATTGTTTCCTTCTTCTTCTTCTATGTTGGAAACCTTTGATGATCATGCCAAACAGTTTTACATTTGCAACAAACAAAAGGAGACAACATACTCAAATCTTTGCACCCAATCACCAAATTTTGAGAGAAAAGTGATATTTTCTTCCAGTGTAGCTTCTTGTTTCATATTAATGTAAAATATCACATGCGTAATCCTAGTTCTAGATTTAGTAACAGGATCTATCACTATCAAGGTTCCTAAGATTTAGGCTATACCAATAAGGACCTCAGGTTCCCAAAACTCAAGAGATAAGCTAGGGAGATTCACCCAGATATGATATTTAGATACTATTTTTTCAAAGGAATTGAAGGTTGGTTCCCATTGTTGAACCACCACATGGGACTTACCAATGAACCAGGCCCTCATACAAGAATTCTTAAGAAATGTTATTTACTAGGTAAATATATTAAGAAAAAAACCATTTACATAAGTGGTTACCTCAATAAATCTATTTTGCACCCATCTTCTCTTGGACCAATCGTGAAAAATATCAATGTTGGGTTGGTAACCCAAACATTTAGCAAACAAGGATCCTTCCATATTTTCCTTGGGTCGCTCCAAGAGAGATTCTGGTATTTTAAGGGCTAGAAGGCCCTTTTCTTTAGAAGGCTCCAATCCTTCCAAGAAATTTATATTAATATTTTTAATTATTATTAGTACTATTTATATATGAATTTTTATTAATACTTGCATAATTGTGACTTAGATTTTACTCACGGTTGAAGTTTGATAACTCACTCTTCGAAGTGTGGTCATCGAATAATACCTCTTGAATCCTCACACTTTGAAGTGCTATTGATCGCACTTAAAAGTGTGAGTGATTGCGCTTCAAATTGTGAGTGCTCACAATTTTATAAGTGAGTATAATCAATCCTTACATGAGTGCAAGTAAAAGAAAATTTAAAATCATGAGTGGGAGTGTAATAAATTTGGAAAGACATACACCATGCGTTATATGGATAAAATGATACAAACAATAACGAGATCTAAGAGTCTAATACAATGTCTTATATGGTCAAATAGGATTTCTAATTCAATATCGTCTTCACTACCAAGTGACAAAATAATTACCTTCGCAATATATAATGTAGGAGAAAAATTTAGGATGGGAATAGAAATGGTTTTTTGAGGTATCATTAATGAGTACATCAAAATCTATAGTAGCTTTATTTAGTATGTAATGTTAATTTCCCCCAAATATTAAGGTCAAATTTAAAACTATTAATAACCACATAACCATGACATTTTGTGTTTTAAAATAATAATAGAATGGATAGTAATGGTGAGTAAATGAAATTTATAATTAAAAAATTAATGTAAGTTTTGTAGTGGAGAAGTGTTATGAAAGTTTTGGTTTTAGTCGACATGGACTAATAACCAAATACACATTAACATTTATATAAAAAAACATACATGGCAAGGTGAAGTGGAGGGTGAGAGAGATGAAGGTTTGAATGTTAGCAATATTATATGTATTTATATACTTATTTAAAAGGAATAATATTGAATTTTATTGTATGTGGCCACATGGCACAATCCATTGCTACAAGTATATATGAAAAATAAAGCCTTGTTAGAACATATGAAGTACTTCCAAAAGAAAATGGTAAGGAATATTTCCACTAGTCATCTTAACATAAATCCTTATATAGAGAGGTTAAAGGAGGTAATAATTTCCAAGTGTTTATAAATACCTATATATAGAGGTAATAATTTCTCAAATAGATGACATTCACCTTAGAGCATAATTTGGATAGAATTTTAAATTTAAATGTTTTTTGATTTTAATATGGTAGGCATAAATAGTCTTATATGATAAAATTGATATGTGGCATAAATGATGATAAAAACTTATTTAATGTCTTACATATTAGTAAAATTATTTATAGGTTCAAGATTTAGATTGAAGGTGGTTTCAAAGATGTTTATATAAGATGTTTATTTTTGCTTCTCATTTTCATTTCAAGGATTTGTTTTAACCTTATAATTGTTAGAAAATATGATTTTATATATTTCAAGATAATCTTTAGTCTTGTGGGGTAAATCCTAAAGATTACTATATTTTGTATTATCCTAAATTTCAAGATACTAATTAGCTACCTATATTTGATATATATAAAGTGTCCACGCTACAAATTTTTTGTTATTATTTATAATGAACTTTTTTTTCGAAGGAGTGCATGTGGATTTACTCTCCAAAGGTATAAAAGATGTAGAGGGGCTAGTGTATCCATCTAGAACTACACTCAATTGCAAAGACATGGGGTCTAACTTATTCACTATCATAATAAGTATTGTATTCAATGGTAGAGTGATATTGCCATACACAATTAACGATTGTGAAAACACGGAAGACATTGAAAATAAGGGATAATTTATCCCATGAAAAATTAAGGAAATGATTAAGCATGTAATTTCAAAAGTATCACATGTGAGGGTCGATAACATACAAAATATCATGAGTAATGACTCAGAGGATATATTTGATATGGATGACGGTTTGAATTCCAACAATGAAATTCATGGTTTCTCAAGTCCTAAAGATAGAGATGAATTTTCTATAACATATGTGGTGTTAAAACATAAGTGTGATCTTAAAGAAGGATACATAGCTGAAGGGTTTATATCCCCGATACAAGAACAACATGTGATTTTAGGAGTAATGTTGGGACCAACACGGTTTGGTGTTTTTGTGGGAAATATTATAGCCACATGTAGTGATTTCTATATAAGGATACAACCCAACATATAAGTGACCGATAAATAAAAAAATTGGTGTATCTCAAAATAAAAATTGTACTACATGTTAAGGGAAATTATGAATTTCACAAATCAACCTCCATACAAAACACTGACTACAATTTGAATTTTAAAGGGGTTGTTGCGAAGTTGATACATTTTTGTTCAAAAGAGAATAAATTTGTTACAAAAGTGAAAATTACAAATGTATGTAAAGGGGACATGGTATAGTTTAAAAACTTGGATGGAAATACATTTGGGGTGAGTATTGATAAAATGATCGGGCCTATTTGTAAGGGTTACTCTATATATAAAGGATCTCTCATCCGATGGCTGTCATCCGATTGGCCCATCTTGATGGTTCTTTTATGGAAGTAAGGCTAAAATAAATTCCAAAAGAGGTGTTGATAAAAAATTAGAGTGCATTCAGAGAGCCATTGTATCAATTATTATATCTAATTTCATTTGATTCCTCCAAATGCATTAGTTATGAAAAGTTGATAAAAATACCTTACAACTCCCACAAACACCAAAAGGTAAATACTAGTCCATCTAGTACACTAAAGGAAAGAAAAAATGGGAAAAAAATAAGAGATCAAATATTCTATGAATTTGAGAACAAACCTTTCTATAAATAAGGATATCTCTCTAGTATATGTCTCAACAATTTAAAGTATAGTTGGAATACTACTCTAGGGATGAATAAAAATTCCATTAAAAATTTGTACTTAACACATTCACCATAAATGCTAGTAGTTTTGATGGAGGCCAAACTGGGTAAACTATACATAAATTGAAATTATGTGGAAGGGATGTATGTCAAAATACATGGTACAAATGTCATGGAATCCTAAAAATCACCTATTACGGCTATAGAAAATGTTGGATGAATGGAGAGAGGTAGGTAGTAAGTGGAAATATAGGAAAAAAATAAAAAAATCCAAACAACATTGCAACAATTTATTTAATATCTAAAATGGTGGAGATAATTTATTATATATTGCCACATATGTCTTGATCGAAGGGACAAGATGGTACTAAAGTGACAATGATACTAGTACATGCATGTTATAGTTATGCATACATCCTAAAAAAGTGTGATGAATGCCTTTCATTATTGAATCTTCCACCAATGTCACAATCAAACCTCAAAACAATATGGCAAGAAAATTTCTCCCATGTTTCAATTACAAAGAACAACTTCTTATCCAAATGTGATGAGTAAATAGAGCTTAAGAACAAATTTGATGTCACCTCATGTCTAGAAACAATTGCACACATAGATCAATGTCAGAAATTGAACAATGACTACATTAAAAAATTTCATGTAAATTACTATGCTCATATAATGCAATCAGAGGAACAACCTAATATATTCTTGAGCATTGTGTAAGAAAAAATGGACAATATGAAAACCATTGTACTAAGGAAGGGAAAAAATGATAGGAGTTTATAAGCAATGCTATTAACCTCCCCATCAATTTGATTTATATGCTGACACATGGACACAAAACTAGTGGTTTTAGACACTACGATCTTCATTTTATTGAGTGTAAAGAAAACTTTACAATAACATCATTGGCTATATGTATCAAGAAGATACAAGAACCACTTACTGATTAGTATGGTGATTTATTATATAGTATTGGGACATTAAAACACTCATTACATGATGCACTATTACAAAATGATGTGCATGAAAAATTTAAGGAATACAAGTTGAAAAATGTGCAGACTCATACAACTAATATTGCAACAAAATGTACAATTTCATTTAGAAAACAACCACTGGATCTCTACTTGCAATTGGAAAATGCTTCAACAAAGAACAAAAATCATATGTTGTTTGTGTATTCATCCATGATGATAAAGCATCCTTCTAGTGCGTCACACACATGAGCATATAGATGAGACATTTAGGCGATTATCGACATCATTTTGTAAATTGGGAACATTCTATTTGCCACAAATCATGTAAACTTATAGAACATGCCAAGAGGGGTCCAACACATTCACTCCATACCTTATTCATGGTTGAAATACAAATCCTTAGGGGGTGAATTAGTGTGCAATAAAACATTTAATCATTTCAACTTTAACCATTCACCATTCATCATGCATTCAATAATCAAATAAAAACTTGAGCAAAGAGGAATACATCAACACATAAACACAAGATATAAGTGGGAAATGATAAAGGGGAAGAAAATCCATTGAACCTATGCATACATTACTCAACACAAAGGACTCATGTGTATATTACACAACACTAGATATTTCTTTAGTGAGACACCAACCCCTAGTTTAGTAAATCACCAACCCTACAAGGAGCACCAACCCCTAGTTTAGTAGAAAACCAACCCTAAAAGGAGGAACCAACCCCCTAGATTAATTAGCACCAAAAAAATCCATCTGAAATGTTGTTTTAACAACTGATGATGACTATGTGAAGCTCACTCTCTTGTTTCTATCTTTCTCAAAATACCTCTCTATCCTCCATGCTCAAGAAATTATCCATCCAAGATGATTTGAACACATACCCTAGATATCCATCACATTATCTCTCTCTATAACATATTCACATCCTAATTTCCCTCTCATCAATTTCACAAATACCTTCTTCACCTCCTTCAAACACCCCGCTAGGTCATGTATTTCTCCCTCATTCACAACTAGCTCAAATGAGATTTCTAATTTTCCTTTATGACCTTATCATGATCATAATAAATGTAGGTATGCATTAATATAGAAAAAATACTTTAAAAATGTTTATATCATCCTAGAAAAATCATCCATAAGACCATATAGGTCGCCACCAACATCTATAACGTTCTAGGCCTCCATTAGGACTCAAGAAGCCCTAGAGCACCAATACAAGAAACTTACCAAACATGGAATGTTCTAGAGAAAATAAAACTTCATAAAATAATATAATATACATACACATGTTTTATAATCCTTCAAAAAATCAAGCAACCATGAAACAACCTATAACAACATCTCACACCAGAAACCCTCATGATAATGTGCACAACCAAACATCCTCAAAATTAGCCTTAAGAGAGAAAGCCATAAATTTCTAAAATATTATCAAAAATAATGTTTCATATACCAAAGGAAATATATTGATCTCAATATCATCATAAAACTCAAAAAATACATAAAATGAAATACAACACCTCCAAAACTACTCTACACAAAAACTACTCCAAACTGCCAAAACTACCCAAAAACTAGTCCTTAAAAAAAGGGCACACTTGACCTCCTAAGGGATCAACCATGATCTAAAACCATAATTGACATGAATTAAAACTCCCATGATTCCATGAATTCTAAATTATTCAATAGGTCCACGTTGTCATATAAATGTAAAACAAGGAAATTAACAATTTATGAGAATGACAACTATACCCCTGTGTAAATTTTTTTCATGTCTTACGATTTGAAGGAACCCAGGTCTATCCAATAAGTTCAAGTGACCTACCAATTAATATTATCTAACCCCCTAGGTTATTTAGGAAATTCCATTCATTCTCCCTTGGTTATTTTAGGAGTTCATTAAAAGTTGTAAGCTTCAGGAAGTTGTGAGAAGGGCTATCACTAGCCTTCCTGGGACTAGAGAAACCCCATGGAGCAGAGAATACAATCTAAAATGGATGTGGAGCTGATTAAAAGGCCTTTGGACATAATTTAAATTATTCAAGAAGATTTAGAAGGACTCTGAGAAGTTGGGGTAGTTTCACCAAAATTAGGGTTCATAGGCCTAGGGAGTGCACAAGCCAAAATATTTGTTGAACTTCCGAAGGTGATTATGGGAGCCTTGGGTGGAGTAAGGAGAAATAAAAAACATAATCATAAAGGAAATTACAATCTCAAAAATATGATGAAGTTATTTTCTTCATAACACTTTGGCTCATGGGTATGCAAGTAATTTTTCTCATTCACATGTGGAGTACCAAATACAAAATCTGATTTTTTAGGAAACAAATGGAATAATAAAGATCTAATACCCCAAAAATTGGATCAAAAAGGTCATTTATAGTTAGGATCATATAAATTTTCTCAAACAAGTCCATCGGGAGCTCAATTTATCTTCATTTCAAGTTGTCCTAGAGTGAGTTCAGGAGATAGTCAAATTTTGGGAGGATACATGATGCTGACTCTAGGACCCTTACAGGATTTTGTGTTCTTCACATCCATCAAGGTCAGATACATTAACCATGGAAAAATTTACCCATCCCTCATATGACCTTTGGATCCTCATGTGACCTCCAGGATTGCCAGTTCAGCCCCCAGGACCTTGCGGGAGCTCAAAGCCTCAATTGTTTGATCATTGCCACGTGTCATCACCTGGGAACACCATGGAATTTGATTTCCCTCACTCAATGAAATCAAACTTGGAATAATTTTCCCATCCCCCAAGGATACTCCTGGTCACCCATGTGACCTCTTCAAGACCAATTTTTAGCCCTGGGAGCTAGTGGAGCCTTCATTCCCTATCGTCGGATCACCGCCGCATGTCACTACCTTGTTCACCATGGAAATTGATTTCCCTCACATACCTTTGAGTTGAGAGGTTTCAGGGGATAGAAAAAGCACCAGACTTTCTTTGTGCATAATTTTTTAATATTTTTTAAATCCCCACCTGTCGCTTTCTTCCCGCTTCTAACATCTAACTCTCCCGTGCACAGTTCTTTCTCTAAACTCCTCTGCAACTTCCTACCACCACTCCACCATTGCTGAACCTCAAACTAGATCTATCACAAATTTTTTTCCTCCACTCCATAAAAACAATGAATAAAAAGCAAAGAACGAAGAGAAGAAACACTGAAAAATCTCCATTGTCGTGAAACGGTGATTCATAGAAATATTCCAAAACCAATGCACGAAACAACACACCATTTTTTTCTATTACTTCCTCTCTAAAAAAATATCGAAACATGCCTTAAAATCCATCCTTGTGCTACAAAGATAATTCACAGTGAAGAAATCTTCTTTCCAGCCCGATGAATAAAAAGTTGGATTTCCTGTCAAACCAACTGTCGGATTGAAACAAGATTTCACCTGAAGCATAAGAAGAAAAAACCCATATAAAAAATATTATTTTCTTCAAAAATTTAGGAGAAAACTAGACATGTAATTTTCAAGGTTCATTAATGGTTCTTTGAGTCCAAAAACAAGCCGGATCAAAAAATTAAAAGTTTAAAATCTCCTAGACTATTGAGCGGGTAGGTCTAAGATTTCAGAGGGGAGATAACAAGGTATATAGATAAATCATTCAAGTGAATAACAAGATTAGAATAAGGGTGAAGAATTTTATTCCATTTCCTATCTCTCTTGGGGTATTCACATGCAAGAGCTCAAATAACACATCTCATCTGGCGGCTGATTTCACTCATTTGACTTTGCATCCCTACATTTTCAGGCCTTGTTTTGACATCTCGAGAAGATCTTGACTCTTTCTATGTCCCTGAATTATGACATGAGCCACAATTTGAGGACTACAAGGCCAATTTTGCTGATGAATTTTAAGTGCATGAAAAGGACCATATGAGGATGATAATCGGTGAAATGAAGAAATTAAAGTTCTCCTAGTATGAATATATTTTGCATGATTATGGGATGGAGATGTATGATCCTGAGTACGCAGCAGTCAAGATTTCCTATTTGTCTCCAGTCAACTGGTATGTTTGTGAATCAAGGGATATAAAGGAATGAAATGAGAAAGTGGTAAGGAGAACAAGAAATTGGTTTCAAAATAAGAGAACCATAATCATCCAGTCATGAGGAATTCCCCAAGTCAGAAGAAAGCTTCCCATCATTCATCCTCAAAATTCGTAGAGGTGACTTCCAGTTCTAAACACTCCAGAGAAAGTTTGAAAAGGAAGGACATAAAAATACAAGCTTTTCCTCACAAAAAGATGCCAAATAAATCCATGGTAGAAGAAGAATCATTTGAGTCACTACGAGAGGAAGACTTGATCACAGAAATGTAGGAAGAAAATCCAATGGCCAAGACACAAGTGGATGAAGAACACATGTTCCAAGACCCAGTCTTTGAGCCACCATAGGAGGTCCCACCTCTTGTTGACAACCATACTTATCTCATTCAGATTTGCCTCTTCCTTCAGAATAGGGAACTTTTGGTGCACCTATCATTCAGCCCAAATCCAATGAGATGTTTCTTTGGATGGAGGAAACAATTGTCCCTAACACCCACAATGTGCATGCGATAAGTGGAATCCCCGATCTATCAATGCTAGTCTCATTGGAGAAAGGAAAAGATCAAGAAAGCTTGTATACAAAGCCTCACGGTTCTATAATGGGGAAACAGGTAACCAATACATCAAAGTATCTCAGCCCAAGGTAATCAATCAAGTGGATGAGATGACACCAGCTGATTTTGAGATGAGCACAATCCAACTAGGACTAGAAACTCATGAAGGGGACTTGCACATGTATCAGTAATCTTGTGCTCACATGGTGGTAAGGAATAAGGAGTAAAAGAAAAATATTGATGAACTAAAAGAGTAGGTGTGAACTCTGTCATTCTTTGTACAACATCTAGTTGATCCTAATGCCATGAAAATTCCTACTGAGGAATTTTCACCCATCATTAGCTTCAATCTAGAATCCATCAGGAGGACACACGAGTTCACAATGCAGGGAGAGCGTATAATGAATAGATTAATTCAATTTCTGAAAAAGGGAATTCACTGCTCCAATAATTTTTCAAAATCTTCACTTACATGTGTGTGACAAAAAATAGGACATAGACACTCAAGGAGGACTTGGAGAAAGAAAGGGACTATTGGGAACCTTTAGGCCTAGTAGTAGATGAAATGAGCAACACTCATCGCTAGGATTTGATTGAAAAAGATATTTTAAACTCTCTCGGATGAATTTTCATGTGTATGGTTGAGGGCCCTTGAAATCAAGTTTTAGGAAATTAATCGAGACATCATAGAGCTGGAGGAAAAAGAGGAACAATAATATAAATTACAGGATAGTGTAATTCATAAACTCAAAAACTTGGAGTACTAGCAATGGGAGAGGATACAACTGTTGATGAGTTGATTAGTCCATTTGAATAATACATCAAGAAAGAGGTAGGAAACACATTTTCCTTCACTAAGGATACCCTTGACTTCCTCTCAAATATCTGGGCCTCTATTGCACTTATCAGAGAAACATTCATCATGGTTTGGGAAGTGTAAAGACATCAATAGTGTAGCTGATAGATGGATAGATACCTTGAGCTACATTCACATTCCTCATGCTGACAAAGTGGAACCTGTAGTAGCTCGTTTCAGCAAGGATATTGGAGGGACAGAGGCCTTCTCAAGAGCATGAAGTGGAAACCAGTCAGGAAGCAAGATCAAAGACACTACAATAGCTCAGTCTTCCGCATAATTCTTCCTTTCTCTCTCTTCTTCTTCTTCCTCTTATTTCTCTTTCTCTCTTCTTTTCTCACCCAAACTCTCTCTCATCAATGTTATATTTTTACGTTGGGGTTTTAACTTTTTAATATAACTTTAAGTGACTTTAGATACATAATGTAAACTTTGAGTCTCCTTGATTTTATAAAATAGATTTAAATATTTAAGTGGAATATGAACAATCTAAAGTCAAATTAAAGTATTTGAAAAGTCACTAGGAAGATGAAGATTTGCCTTATCTTCTATAAATTGTAACAAGCTCCTCATTTGAGATTATTCTTAGAAAAATTCTTAGACTTCTTAGATATTGGAGTTATTTTTTTTGAATTCATGAGAGATATCCTTGAGAAAAGAGCAAAGAGATGGAAAATTTCTTCCATTTTCCCTACTCAAAAATGTCTCCTATTTCTATGTTATGTAAAAAAAAATAGCCTTTTTCATTGAGGATTTTAGTGGTAATTTATGCTCATTAAATGCTACTTGGTCTTGTTCTATTATGCATATTTGATTTCTTCTAAATTCAAGTGCATGTAATGAAATTTATGGCTGGTATATGAAAGTATATTATTTTCTACTTTCAACATTAGTTTCTCTTTTCTCTCTTTCTCACTCCCTTTCTCACTTTCCTATATATGTAAGTTTTTTTGCAAAGTGTCGTGGAGTGCCCCTATTAGATCCTGGTTGAAATTTCATTATGATAAAACTCTCTTTTACTCATGCATGGATGTCAATACAATAGCTACACCAGTAAAGTATAGGTAATTAGAATCCTAGAGAATTGGCAATATAACCAATAGTTTGTCCATCGAAAAATTTTCTTGCCTACTATTTTTGGTGCCCACCTTGGGGTAGATTTAGCGGGATCCGGACCTAAATACCACTACAAGGTCTGAAAAATACCAAAAAAAAAAAAATCAAAAAGTTAAAAAAATTGGAATTTGAATAGCTATATGAGCCTCATGTCTACAAACCATGGATATTCTAGGAAATCCTCATGTTGAAAGACTTGAATTACTCTTCCATATTCAAGAGGATATTGTTTCAGATTTGCAAGAGGCTATTTGGTATAACAGGAAAAGTTTCAACCATTATTTCATCGATACGAGAATACTTGACCTTGAAGAATAACGTGCTACTAAATTTGAAAGACAAAGAAAAATTCAAGAACCATAGAGAAGATCATAAATCTCCAAGATGGTGGATAGAAGATACACCTGGAAACAAGGACAAGGAGGAAAAACTGATCCTACTTTTGAAGAACTTCAAAGAAGACAAGAGTTTATATAAATTTAGAGATCTCCTTTTTTCAAACAATTGGTCATATATTGGACATTGAGTACCCATACATCAAAGAGAATCTAGAATATTTCACCGACGTAAAGAGGCTGCAAAAGATTCTAGAGAAAGAGAAGCAAGAGATGAAGCCAAAATAAGAGCTCAAATTAAAGAAATTGAATCAAGCCGAACAAGACACAAGAGCAAAGTAGCATAATCCACAACAACCTTAGAGAAGTTGGAATCTAGAATCTAAAATGGAATGGTGGATCATGATCATGAGGACTATATAACTAATGTACCATGGGGTAGAAACACCAGCCCACTCTCCCTTTCTCAACCACTTCAAAAGATACCAAAACGATCAAGAAAAAACTTTCCAAAATTCAAAGCGGACGGTTCTCAACTCCCGAAAAACATTCGACATTTTTATCACTACTTGTGGTGTATTGGGCATTCGACACAAAGATTTTCAAGTATGGATCTTTATGGAGTCACTTCAAGAAAATATTCCAAATGGTTCTACATGCTACCCCGAGATCTATCACCTACTAGGAAGATATAAGAAGTGAATTTGAACATAGGTTCAAAACCATGGAAGATTATCAAGATCTTTGAGTCCAATTGATAAAAATGAAGAACAAAACCTCCTAATCAATGAGAGACTTCATAGAAATATATAAAAGAGTGCTAAGAAGAATCCCTAATGATGTGGTGCCTCCTAAAAATAATTTGAAGAGATTCTTCATCAATGCCTTTCCATCAGAAGTAGGTTTGTTCCTTAGAATAACCCAACCAAGAACATTGAGAGAAGCTCAGAACTCCATGATAGAAACCAATGATGATCTAATCCTATCCGGTAAAGTGAAAGGCCCAAATGGAAAGCAAAAAGGCCAAAATTTAGGCTCAGTCACCATGGACCCAATGTTCAAAAAAATGGCAAATGACTTGGTTGCCTTGAAGAAACAGTTGTCCCATATCACAATGCGAAACACTCCAAGGAAGCCAAATCCTCCCAATATACCAAGGATTTCTCCACCTCCTTTCCAGCTCACTCTCGAAGTACCACCAGTCAATTCCACTAAAACATCGAAGAACCACGGGAGGAAGTAGAAGTTAAAGAACCTGAATAATATAATGCGGGTGATGACGAAAATTATCTTAAGGTTGAGGAAGTTGATGGTGATATACACAATGGCCTAATTGAGTATGTTAATAATGAATATTATGATGATGAAGAAGCTCCAAGCTTCTCATGTGTATTTTTCACTTGCACATAGTCCAAGAAAGGTGTTCCATCCTTAATGGCTATGGTGAAGGAAAAGAAGAAGAAAGAATATTCTTCTGCGGAGGTTCCATAAAATAAAATCATCAGCAGAGGATCACCACTACCACCTTTGATGGAGTCAGCTAAAGAAAAATCAGACCCACTAGTTAGCAAGGATCATGCTGCCATACCAAGTAAGTCATCCAGTCCTCCCAGCTCAAAAATTGCTAAAAATAATTCTCCTTCAAATGTTGTTTCTACAAAAACATCTAAGGTTCCATCAAAACCTACATCCCCACCTCCTTCCAAGCTAGTTACTGCACCCGTGAAGGAAAATTTAACCCCAAAGTAGCAAAACCTTCACCATGTAAATATTTTTCATACCTGGAACCTCTTCCTTACCCACTATAACCCCATTTTACTTTTTGGAACATGCAATCAAAACTATAGTCCATCTCATAAAAATAGAATACCTAAAAACACATCCTACCAAATTTGATAGGTTCATTAATGTAGTCCATTGTGGTAATCCTATAACCTCATGTCCAAATTCCAAAGGCTTACTCCCCCACCATTCACACTACCCTCTTAAAACATGCTAGCCCTCAGTGCCTCCAAAACCAACAAATTTGAACCTTTTACCTGTCACTCCTCATTAAAAGCTTCCAACTAAATAATTACATCATAGATTTTGAAGCCTCAGATAATGTGATGCCCGTCAATGTTGAAAATTCCCTAGGCCTCACCTTGACCCAGGAAAATGGAACCTATTATTCAATGGAATCCAAAAAGTGCCATTGGTAGAAATAATCAAAGATGTACAAGTAGCATTATATGATTTTCCATATAAGAAGGTGCTTCTAACCATCCTGGTGGTGGACATCCCAACATCCTTTGTCATGCTACTAATTTGAAGCTTCTACAGAGACTTGGGTGGAGAAAAAAATGGATTAGTCATCTATAACTATTCCAGTGAAAGGCAAGATGAAGAAGTTGGTGCCAATAAGGAAGATGAAGTTCATAGTACGAAATTCGATGATCCAAAGGTAAAAATTATTTTTCAAGATAGCGGGCTAGGAAACTACTTCCTCACATCAGAAAAAGATGATAACTTACCACTTCTTATGGAAGAATAAGATCAATTTTGAATGATGTAATTTGATGGTAGTAATTCCAATAAAAGTTTGAGAGTAGTGGTGTGGTGTTGTACTCTCCTTCTAGTGAATTGTACCCATTTTCCTACGAGATGTAATTTGATAATAAAAATAACATGATAGAATATGAATCTCTCCTCTTAGGAATGGACATGGAAGAAGACAAGGGAATCAAGAAGTTGAGATGCTAGGGTGATACATAGGTGATAGTAAAGCAATTTTGATAACAATATCAAGTGAAAAATCCAAGACTCTAGCATTATAGAAATTGGGTATGGGACTACATTGAGTATTTCGACACATTTTCCTTTGAATTTATCCCATGATAAAAGAATGAAAAGGATGATTCACTTACAGTGTAAGATTCCCTAGTGACATCTCATCCTTATTTTGGTAAACAAAAGGTGACCATTGAAATGGTGTTTAGGCCTAGTGTACCAAATAATGCAAATCATTGGCAGGTCTTCAATGATGATAATTAGATCTTGGTGTTCTTAGAACAAAGGGACAATTTCAATAACCTCTTCTTTGAAGGAAGTGAGAATCCACACTGAGAAGCGGTAGCTGAAGAAGAGAAAGAAGGAATTGAAGGGAGAAATGAAGGAGTATTCAAATTGAAAGGAAACAAAATTCCCAAAGCCTAATTTCTCTAGAATACCTCTTTGATAAACATAACAGATTCATTGAAGAGAAAGAAAAACAATCTTCTCAAAGGCTCACTGATTTTGAGCAGAAAACATCGGCACCCTGGAGGAGCCAAGGATGGTCAATATTGAAAAATGTTGTTCACCCAAGGAGAAAAGAAGGTTTGTTACATTACTCAAGAAATATTCATATTTTTTTCCTACTCTTATGATGAACTCAAATCCTTCCAACTGAAGGAAATGCATCACTCAATTCCTTGAAGAAGGATGTTGGGCCATTCGAAAAAAAAATTCCATATAACCCAAAGATTATTGATACCATATAATAGGAGGTAATGAAGATGCTTAATGCAAGGATTATATTTTCTATCCATCATTCAACATGGGTTCCCAAACATTGTGCTAGTGTAGAAGAAGAATGGTGAAATGAGAATATGTGTAGATTTTCGTAACTTGAACCAGGCATCGTTGAAAGACAATTATCCTCTCCCTATCATAGAAAAAATTTGACAAGCAGTCACTAGATATGAAATGCTTTCATGGCTTGATGTATTCTCATGATTCAATTAAATTGAAGTGGTAGATAAGGATCACACCAAGCCAACCTTCATAATGCCTTGGGGCACTTTTGCATACAATAGAATTCCTTTCGGCCTAATCAATGCAGGAGCTACATTTCAAAGGGTGATGGATTTGGCATTTAAAGATCTAAAACATTTCATCATCATATATCTTGATCATCTCATACTATTTTAAAAAAGAGGGGAGACCACATCCATCACTTGGAACAAGTAGTTTCCAAGTGTAGAAAACATGACATATCGTTAAACCCAAAAAAATGCATTTTTGGAGTCACGGAAGGCAGGTTTCTAGGGCACATTGTGAACAAACATGAAGCACACATTGATCTTGAGAGAGTATGGGCCATCCAAGCACTGTATTTATTCACACGCAATAAAGGATTCCATTCTTTCTTTGGAAAGGTAAACTTCCTTCGTTGATTCATTTTGGAGTTTATAGAATTGAAAAAGCACATCACTACCATGATGAAACCTCAATTAAACTTCAAATGGAATAACAAAGGAAAAACAACTTTTGAAGAAATAAAGAAATCCATTTCCAAAGCCCCGACTCTCGTGTCTCGAGATTTCAAGAGAAAATTCATCAGGTATTGTTATGCATCCAAAGCCATGCTCTATGTCATTCTAGTCCAAAAGATTGATGAAGGTGTAGAGGAACCCATTTCTTTCATGAGATTCCCATTGAAAAAGCATGAACTAAACTACATCCAATTGGAGAAACATGCCTATGCCATAGTCAAGGCTATAAAAAATTTCATATTTTACATACTAAACTCTCATATTGTGGTAATGGTACCGGAAGTGAAATCAAGTCCATCTTGACACAACAAGATCCTAGAGCTAAAAGAGGAAACTGGGTTGTAAAAAATCAAGAGTATGATTTGAATATCCAGCCCTCCAATTTGGTACGAGGAAATGGATTGTGTAGGTTGATCACTGAAGATGAAGCACTCAAGGCTCAACATGGTGAAGACAACTATGCTTTCCCAATTTTTCTGAAAATAATCCACAAGTTCTCTTTGTAACCACTACTGATGAGTGGTATGTTGATATTTCCTATTACCTAACTTATGGAGAATTCCCTTCTCATCTTGATTATAAGAAAAGGAGAACATCTAATATGATGGCAACAAAGTTTGTAATCTGGAACCATGCACTTTACAAGAGAGGTCTTGATGGATGCTTCCTCAAATGTGTAGACAAAGAGCAACAAGAAAATTTTCTTAAAGCATACCATGACCAAGCATGTGGTGGAAATTTCTCGGTGATGGTCACTACACACAAGATCCTCCGAGGAGAGTATTATTGGCCCATCCTATTTTCAGACACTCAAGAATGGGTTTCCAACTGTGAATCATCTCACAAATTCATTGGGAGACCCAAACTTGCAGCACTACCACTCATGCCATTTGTTATTGAGGAACCATTTCAACATTGGGGACTAGATTTCATTGGTGTACTAAATCCTCACTCAAGAACAGGGCACACCTATGTGCTCACAAAGAAGATACTACTTCACAAAATGGGTGGAAGACATTTCAACCAAGTAATCCAACACCAAAATAGTATGTAAGATTCATCAAGGAGAATATCATAGTACATTTTAGAGTTCCACAGAAGATTGTAGTAGACAATGCTACCTATTTATCTTCAAGGGAGTTGACTAAGTTTTGTTATGGCTAAATAATCTCCTTGTCTCATTCATCATACTAATATCCACAAGGAAATGGAAAGGATGGATCAAGACATAAGAACATCATGACCATTGTTCGTAAGCTCATGCATGAAAACCAAAGGAATTGGCACAAGAAGTTGTATGGTGAATTATGGGAAGATAGGATCACCCCCAAGAAGGCAATAGGTATGTCACTATTCTAACTATTGTATGGAGTCAAAGAAAAAATTTCCATCATGGTTGAGATGCCAGCTATCAATTTTCTCTAGGGAATAGAAGATGGATAGTAAAAGGATTCTATTGACAAGAGGATCCTCTTTCTTGAGAAGCTAGAAGACAATAAACTCCGAGTGGTGGATTATATTAATGAGTACTAATTGAAAGTAAAGGAGATATTGATAAGAAAACCAAAACGAGAGAATTCAAAATTGGATACCTCATCCGATATGGGATAAGAGAAGGGAACCAAAAGGAAGCCATGGAAATTTGGGTTCATTATGGATTTTCCCATTCCAGATTCATGAAGCTTGTGGCGAGAATTTTTTTCTACTCTCATATTTGGATCGAACACCACTGGAATTGCCTCATAGTGGGCAATACCTAAAATTGTATCATCAGTGAAAGTGGGTTATCCCCACCTTTTACCATAGTTAATTGCTAGGTGTGTTTCCCTTTATGTTGCATGTTTTTCCCTTCATATTTTGCATTGTTTGTTTCCTTTCCGTTGTTTTGTGTGTATGTGTGCATGTTTACTTCTTCGTTATCTTTCTCTCTTATGAATTGTACATGACTCCGTAGGTCCCAATACATAAGTCATTGGTCAATGGATCATATGGTCTAAATTTGATATTCTAGATTCCCCATGTCATGCATTCACTACACTCAATCCATATCATGTCCCCAAGCTAGTGCCATTTGTTTTCATGCAAATGTGCAACAAGGAAATTAAAAATTTCTGAGCATGACAATTATACCCCTGTGTTAATTTTTTCAAGTCTTACAATTCCAAGGCATCCCAGGTCTATCCATTCAGTGTAATAGACCTCCTAATTAATATTATCCCATCCCCCTAAGTGATTTAGGAAATTAAATTCATTCCCCTAGGTGATTTTAGGAGTTCATTAAAAATTGCAAGCTTCAGGAAGCTATGGGAAGGGCTATCATTGGCCTTCCTAGGAGTGTAGAAACCCCATGGAGTAGAGAAGAAAATCAAAAATGGACATGGAGGTGATTAAAAGGCCTTGGGACATCATGTAATTGATTCAATAAGATTCTAGAAGGATTCAAAGAAGTTGGGGTAGTTTCACCAAAATTAGGGTTCACAAGCCTAGGCAGTGCACATGCCAAAATAATTGTTGAACTTCCAAAGGTGATTTTGGGAGCTCTAGGTGGAGTTAGGAGAAATGAATACATTTTCTGAAAATTAATTCCAAGCCCTAAAATATGGTTAAATTATTTTCTTGACAACACTTTGGCACATTGGGTTTGCAAGTAGTTTTTCTCATGCACAGTTGGAGTACTAAATAAAAAATCTGATTTTTAGGAAAAAATGGAATAAAAATACCTAAGACCCCCACCATTGGATTAAAAAGGTCTTTTCTAGTCAATATCATATAAATTTTCATCAAAAATGTCCATTCGAAGCTCAAGTTATCATCGTTTCAAGTTTTCCTCCTCGAGCGAGTTCGGGAGATAGTCAAATTATTGGAGGACACGTGCGAGATCTAGGACCCTGGTGGGATATTTTTCCCTCACATCCCATCAAGGTCAGTGAAATAAACCATGGAAATATTTTCCCAGCCCCCATATGACCTCTGGATCCTCATGTGAGCTCTAGGATCACCGTTCGGCCCCAGGGTGCGTGTAGGAGATCAAAGCCTCAACCATCTGATCGTTGCCACGTGTCATCACTAGGATCACCATGGAATTCCCCTTATGATCCTCATAGGTTAGGAAATAATACTTGGAAAAATGTTTCCAGCCCCAAAGGAGGCTCTTGGTCACCCATGTGACCACTTCAAGACCAGTTTGCAGCCCACGGGAACTAGTGAAGCCTTCATTCCTTCTGTTGGATCACCGCCACATGTCACCACCTTGAACACCATGGAAATTTATTTCCCTCACGTCCATTTGAGGTGAGAGACATCAGGGATAGAAAAATTCACCCAAACCTCTTTGTGCATAATTATTTATTTATTTTTTAAATCCCCACCTGTCGGTTTCTTCCCGCTTTTAACATCTAACTCTCTCATACACAATTCTTTCTCCAAAATCCTCTGCAACTTCCTACCACCACTCCACCATTTCTGAAACTTAGAATAGATCTATCACATAATTTTTTTCCTCCACTCCATGAAAACATACAAGTCTTAGAAGGAGGTTTGAGAAAACAAGGAAGAAGAAGCGAAGAACAAAGAGAAGAAATAGTGAAAATCTCCATTGTCATGAAACGAAGATTCATAGAAATATTGCAAACCAAAGTGCACAAAAAAACACACCATTTTTTTGTTACTTCCTCTCTAAAAAACCATCAAAAACACACCTTTAATCCCTCCTTGTGTTGTATAGAACATTCACAATGAAGAAATCTTCTTTCCGGCCCGACGAAGAAAAAGTTAGATTTCCCGTCAAACCATTTTTGGATTGAAACAAGATTTCACCTAAAGCATAAGAATAAAAACCCATATAAAAAATATTAATTTTTCCCAAACAAAGGAGAAAACAAGACCTATAATTTTTGAGGTCCATTAATGGTTGTCATGTCTAGAAGCACTGTCGGAGTTAAAAATTAAAAGTTTAAAATCTCCTAGACTATTGAGCGGGTAGGTCTAAAATTTTAGAGGGGTGATATTGGGAAAAAAACATATCAAAAAAATTTATTCCACGTCAACCTGACCTCTTGAGGCCCACCTTCTAAAAATAGCAAGTCTTTAGCATAGGGGACTGCTATTTTGGGAAATTCATCAATAGAAGAACTTGCGAAGAAGATTAAGACATTTGAGATGCACCGCAACCGAGAATTCATCAAAACATGCATTTTGAAACTTACCAACAATAGTAAGTTATCCCAAGAGCACCTTCCAAAAATAGAAATTTGATCTAGAAGGAGAGAAGAATGTAGGGATAAGAGGAAATCACAGTCACAATATTCAGTTTAGGTTCAAGGGAGATACTTTTTCATACTTACTAAAAATAGTAAGTTGTTCTTTCTAAGAAAACATTAAGTGGAAGTGGATGGGATAGAAGCTGACACAACCCTTTGCATGCTAGTATAAGATAGAATACAAAGTGCTTTCTTATACATGGACACGAATGACCTTAGAAATCACATGGTTAAGCTTAAGGACTGAAAGAATATTGAAGATCAGATATTCACAAGTGGCTTGTTCACTTCCATGGGACAACTAGTGTCATGAAAAGTCTTGAATTTGTCCTAGCCTTCTCTCACCACTATGAGCCTAAAACATGAACCATCTAAGCTGAAAATGGTACAGCGATGGTGGTCATTATCCTAGAAACTTTTCATTTTCTCTAGAAATACCGACATCACCTAGCATGGTCATCATCTCAAAGGATAGGGCCTTGCACAATTGGGAAACAATAAATGCATATTTATAAGGGGTAGCACTTGGTTCATGGTTGAAAATAGGAAGAAGGCCTCAAGGATGCCCAAGAACTTTCCTAGGTGTGAGTTACGAGAAGGATATTCGGATGCCATCACTCTCCTTAGTAGAGTTATGGGTGAAGCAAGCACAAGATACTTCTATGACTGGATGGGCCTTTTCATCTTGGCATTGACAAAAGGAAAAAAAAATTGATTGGGGGTAGATCATCACCGATAACCTCCATATGTAACTACTCCAAGTACCCATGATGAAGAAGTTCCACATGAATTATTACTTGGTCTATCTCCTCATTATATCAATATCATTCAAAGGATTAGATCTCAGGAAAAAAAATTCTGCAAAGGTGCTTGCATTCGAGAAAATTCCATAGTTGGTGATGGAGGAAATCCATAAGCATTTAACTCACATGAATGATGTGTTCACAATGTATGTGGTCAAAATTTTGAAGGGGATCTAGAAGATATGATGTCGTCACAAGTGGCATCCTCGATCAAAAAGTTTGGCTTTTATTTCATACAATTATTGACCTTGTCCTACCTGCGACTTGTTGGCTTCGACCAAGCTCTACTAAGGCTACCTAAGTACCTTAGTGACCAAATTGTATTGTTCGAGCTCTGCAGATAGATCATTCAAGTGAATAATAAGCTTAGAAGTAGGAGGAAGAATTTGATTCAATTTCCTATCTCTCTTGGGGTATTCATGTGCGAGAGTTCAAATGAAGCATCTCATCTGGAGGCAGCCTTCACTCATTTGACTTTGCATCCCTAATTTTCCAATCCTAATTTCAAGATCCAAGAATATCCTAACTCTTTCTACATCCCATAATTACAACACGAGCCACAAGTTAAGTACTACTAGGCCAATCGACCGATGAATTTGAAGTGCATGAAAATGACCATATGAGGATGATAATCAGTGAGATGAAGAAATTCAAGTTCTCCTAGTATGAAGATATTTTTCATGATGATGGGATATAGATATATGATCCTAAGTATGCAGAAGCTAAGATGTCCCCTTTGTCTCAAGTCAGCTGGTATGTTTGTGAATTAGGGACTATAAAGGAACATCTTGAGAAATTAGTAAGGAGAAGGATAAATTGGTTTTAAAATAAGAGAACTGTAATCATCCGGTCATGAGGAATTCCCCAAGTCGGAAGAAATATTCCACACAATCATCCTAAAAAGTTATAGAGGTTCCTTCCATGTCTAAACACTCCAAAGTAAGTTCAAAAGAGAGGGCATAGGATTGGAATCTTCTCCTCACAAAAATACGCCGAAGAAAGCAAGGGTAGAAGAAGACTCATTTGATTAACTTTGAGAGGAAGAATTCATCATAGAAATGGAGGAAGAAAATATAATGGCCGAGACACAAGTGGATGAAGAACACATGGTCCAAGACCCACTTTTCGAGCCACAACAGGAGGTTCCTCCTCTTGTTGACAACCATACTTCTTTCATTCAGTATTTTCCTCTTCCTTCAAAATAGGAAACTGTTGGTCCACCTATCATTGAGCCCAAATCCGATGAGATGTTTCCTTCGATGCAAGAAATAATTGTCCTTAACACCCGAACTGTGCATCAAGTTCTATCCCCAGATCTATCAGTGATTTTATCATTGGCTAAAGGAAAAATATCAAGAAATCTTGCACATACAGCCTCACGGTTCTACAATGGGGAAATGGGTAACCAATACATCAAATTAGCTCGGCCCAAGTTAATAAAACTAGTGGATGAGATGACACTAGTTGACTATGAGATGAGCACAATCCAACTAGGACCGGTAACTCATGAAGGGGATTTGCACATGTATCAACAATCTTTCTACTCGCATGGTGGTAAGGAATAAGGAGTATAAGAAGAATATTCATGAACTAAAAACTCAGTGCAAACTTTGTCAATCTATGTGCAACATCTAGTTTATCCTAATGCAATGACAATTCCCACTGAGGAAGTTGTTCCCATTAGTAGCTTTAATCCATAATCCATAGGACATACGAGTTCATAATGTAGGGCGGCGTAGAAAAAAATGAATGAATTAAATCAATTTCTGAAAAAGGGAAGTCGGTGCTTGAAGAAGCGGTCAAACTCTTTTCTTAGATGTGTCTCGACAACAAATAGGACACAAACACTTAAAGGGGACTTAGAGAAAGAAAGGGACTATTGTGAACCTTTGGGCTTAGTAGTAGATGAAATGCACTCATTGTCGGGGAGTTGATCACAGAAGATGATCATTGAAACTCCCTCGAGAAGACATGTCACTCGTATGGGTGAGGGCTTTTGCAATCAGGTTTGAGGAAATCAATCAGTCCATCACAAAGTTGGAGGGAAAAGAGGAACAAGAATACAAATTGTAGGATAGTGTAAATCGGAAAACTCAGAAACTTTGAGTACCTACAATGGGAGAGGATACAACTGTTGATGAGTTGATTGGTCCATTTGAGGAATACGTCAAGAAAGAGGTAGGAAACTCAGTTTCCTTCACTAAGGATACCATAAACTTCCTCTGAGAGATCCGGGCCTCTATTGCACTTATCATAGAGAAACATTCATCATGGTTTGGGAAGTGCAAAGACATCAACAGTGTAGCGATGGATGGACATATACCTTGAGATGCCATCGTATTCCTCATGCCAAAAAATTGGAAACTATAATGCTCATTTCAGCAAGGATCTTGGAGGGACCGAGGCCTTCTCAGGAGTGCGAAGTGGAAACCATTCAGAAGTGAGTTCAAATCCACCGCATTAGCTCATTTTTCCACATAATTCTTCTTTTCTCTCTCTTCTTCTTCCTTCTCTTTCTCTCTTCTTTCTCACTCGACACTCTCTCTCATCAATGTTATATTTTTACGTAGGGTTTTGCACTTTTTAATATAAATTTAAGTGACTTGAGAAACATAATGTAAAATTTAAGTCATCATTATTTTATAAAAGGGAATTAAATATTTAAGTGGAATATGAATAGTCTAAATTCAAATTAAATTATTTGAAAAGTCATTGGGAAGATGAAGAGTTTCCTCCTCTTCTATAAATTATAACAAGATCCTCATTTGAGATTATTCTTAGAAAACTTATTAGAATTCTTATATATTGGATTTGTTTTTGTTGAATTCATGAGAGAGATATCCTTGTGAGAGAGAAAAGAGATAGAAAATTTCTTCTATTTTCCCTACTCAAAAATGTCTTCTATTTCTATGTTATGTAAAATTTTCGCTTAAGCTTCAATAAAGGAAAGAAGGAATTTTAGCCTTTTTTTACTTGAGGAGCTTAGTGGTACTTTGTGCTCATTAAACACTATTTTGTCTTGTTGTTATGTAAATTTGATTTCTTCTAAATTCAAGTGCATTTAATTAATTTTTGGTTGGTCTATGCAAGTCTACGATTTTCTACTTGTAGCATTAGTTTCTCTTTTCTAACTTTCTCACTCCCTTTCACTCTTTCCTAGAAAATTCCTCTCTTGTAGATATATGCACTATTTTGACAAAGGGTTAGTGGAGTGCCCATATTGGATCCCCTGACCGAAAGGTCACCAGGATAAAAATCACTTTTACTCACACGTGCACATATGAAAGTTACAACGGTTAACTAAAGGGACATAGAATCCCAAAGCGCTAGCAATTTAACCACCAATATTTCCCCCAACAAATTTTCTCGCCAACATTCCAATGGATAAACTTTCCACAAAATTAACTTTGTGTATAAACAAGCGCTTTTAAGTGGGGCCCATATAATGTCACAACCTCTAAATTACATCAACAAAAATATGGAATATTCCTCTACAACCTCGAATCATAATTTTTTAAAAAGGAATCAATTGTAGACCACTACAAGAAATTTCTCTCAAGTCACTCCTTAGCTAGGATTTTAATAGGGTTACAAAGTTATTTGGATTCTTAACGATTGTTCTTAAAAATCGACAATCAAAAAAATTTGTTCCACTTAGAAAATATTCATAACTGACCTATTCAACTACCGAAAATATCTTAGGCCCCCAAAAAATCATATAATCTCCAACAAGCATCTAAAATTAAACTTCTAGCTCAAATTCTCACCTTTAGGAACTCACTTTTTGTAAAAGTACAATATCTCACATTATCTTCATCATCTGGACCTAAAATTTTGACCACACCATCACATAAACATGCCAACACATCTTCAATACTCACATTTTCCAAAATATTCCTAAACATACTCACTCAACTATTGGAAGTACAATGGACTGAGAGGGGGTGGATCACTCCTTATAAAACTATAACCAATTCAAATTTGCTTAAACCATAAACCATTTAACCATTCATTAATGTGTGTTTGGCATTCTATCAACTCAACATAACCATGAAAGAGACATAATAAAATCAAAATATATGTGGTAAACCCTCAAGGGAATAAAACTCACTAAAATTTTTGATAATTTTACACACAACAAAGACTCAAGTGAATATTACACATCACAAGAGGTTTATTTAGTGAGGCACCAGCCCCACAAGGAGAACCAACCCCTAAACCCTTGTTGATATTACTCACAAAAAGATACTTTAATTAATATGAATCATCACACAATATTTTTATAGATAAATCACTTAAGATATGCTTCCAATAGTCGAGTTGATCTGCAATCATAAAATTCAGCTCCAAATTCCTTCAAACACACCTCCTTCTAGCTCACTCAAACTTAGATAAACAAGACCTGATTTGATCTCAAAATATTACACACATGCTATATAACCTTATTAAACATTTCACACACTTCCTCATATCTGAAATTATTCCTTCATACATGTTTCACACTCTCCCTTGGGTCACACTTTTCCCTCTCTCTTCGCTAGTTCAAATTTGAACTCAAACATTCACTTTATACCCTTCTCTTCTCATAAACACAAGTAGGTAGGTCATTCATCATTATTTATACCAAAAAAAAATTTAAAAATAAAAATAAACTCATGAATATTAATAAAATATACCCATGTAGGTCGTCCATGCTCCAACATACCAAACAAGCTCAAAATGAGCTCAAAACCCCATCACATGGATGAGAAAAAACCAAAACCTCCTAACCATGATTATTAAAGCTCAATAATTTCTCACACATGTGAAATTTTTCATAAAAAATCATCCATGGTCATACATAATCTTGCATTGATCAAATTTATCATAACTCACTCAAGAAGGCCCATATCCTTCTTAAAATAGTTGTTTCCAAAAACTAGTCTTCACCCATGAACTTCAAGAATGCACCATAAAACCTAAAATATGGAATGAAATAACTCATTATAATCCCAATAATCTATAGATAACATACATTCCTTTATAGATCATGAAACATCCATATATGCAAACCACACCAACTTTCCTCTTCACTAAACTAAGTTGCCTAGAAATTAATTTTAGGAACTCAACTAGTTTGCACCCTTTCTAATACTTGGTATACCTAAAAATTCCATAAATATAAAAAAATCATACCTCTTCACTCTCCAACATATATAAATCATCAATTAATCCATTTCATTTCTCGTCTACCTCGGTCTTTAAGCCTCATCAAATATGTCCTCGAAACTAGAAATATTCTTATTCGTAGAAACTAAGATGGTGAGCTATAAAATATCCTCATCATGAGAAACCCTTATACCATTGGAAATATATCTTAATTATATTTCCATAACATCTTAAATTTCATTCTAACTCCAAGTGGAAGGCCTTTAACTAGGTCCATCTCTCAAACGTTTCTAGAATTTCCCAAAACTACCTTATGACTAGTCTTCATAAATAGGGAAAACTTTTCCCTCTATAAGATCAAACATGATCTGAAACCATCATGGAAATAAATTACAACACTCATGATTTAAAAAATGTGAATTTATTTCATACTCGCTTTAGACAACATTTTCCCAACCGAACATCTTTTAAAACTTGGCAATTTGAGTGGGGTCCACTCATCACCACATGATCTATCTTACCTTTCTAGAAACCTGAAGGAGTAATATACTACACCCAATAATAATAATAGCACAATAGATAATTTTTTGAAATTACCAAGAAAATATCACGTATCACTTTTGAGTTAGGGTTTCAAGCACATAAAAAGCGAGTTCACTTTTTAGCATTCATTCGTAAAGGTTTGTGCCTCATTTGACCTCATTTTAACTCAAAGATCTTAAATCCATGCCCAAACATCACTAAAAGGATAATATTCCCATTAAAACTTTATAGGTGCAACAACCCTGATCATTTCTCTCACTTTGATCGGGAAATAACACTCTTAAGATCCATGTTTTGGTATAAGCTCGATATCTTACCAAATATTCATCATGACAACCTGAAATTTTTCCCAAAGCATCATGACACCCTCTGATAACATATAAAATCATCACTCTTCCAAAAATAGTTCTAAATCATTAACACCACTATGACTTGCATTACTATCCTTAGGGTTTTGCATGTTCTAGGAAAAGACCAATCGAACCAACACTAAAACCCAACATGAAACCTATAAAAATTCCTCTTCATGATGAAAAAATATCATACCTTCCTGAGTGTTTCCAAGATCACACACACTTCTGCAAGTGACATGTGCATCATGATCAATTAGTCAAACCACATATCTCTACTTCCAAGATCTCAAAAATGACCTAACATATATGAGAAAACATGTCTCACAACTTTTCATTTTTTCATGATCTCATATAATTTTTCACCACATTCTCATGCACCATTTGGCCTTTAATCATCTAGACTAGGTCTAGATGAACACCAGTAATTCATACTCAAACCTGTACCTGCACTCCTCCACGTCACTTTGCATATTATTCACCTTCACCACATGTAATAATAACATGATTAAAAAATCTAAATAATTCATTCTAAACTCCAAATAAACCAGTTCATACTCCAAAGAAAACATTTCATACCCTAAAGCAAACATATCATACTCTAAAGCAAATATACCAAACTTGAGATAAACTCCAAAGCATATAAACAAACTCTAAAGTAATCCATAAAACTTTGAATAATTTTGTATTTCACCTTATAAGCACTCAGACACCTCGACACACATTACTAACCATGATAGACCTTATGAAAACCTCTATTTTAGTTAGGATAACTCATACTATGACCATTCCTATGAAATCATTCTCCGAAAACCATAGGACTTCACCAAACATGACACTAACCATCAACCTTTATTTTGACACTTGACCGATATCACATGGAGACTCACATAACAGCTACACACACTTTTCCATTAATCTAATTGACATCAATGACAACACTAAGACACTAATGGCCAACATCCACCACACCAGGATCGATTTTCTTAAGGATTAGGTTTAGAAAACAGACCTAAAAACATTATCTAAATCCTAAACCAGCACTACTATAAAATTTTTATTTTATCTACACCTCATATCACCATGTATACCTAACTTTTATATGCCTTATTTTATCATGTCATCCCTCATACTACTCTTTAGGCCTCACAAATAAGAACTTTGAACATGCTTGTTCCACCACGCCTAACCTTCTCATCACTTGGACAACCTTGTACACCTGAAATAACATTAATCACACTCCATAACATCATATCAACATTATAAATTCACTTCAAAACTTCTAAAATCCCTCAAACTGACTCAAGAACCTATGCACCATCACTAGATTCAACAAGAATCACCTTGGCTTGACACTACAAATCAACCTTCATGATCCATACACCTTTTAACATCAATTCAACTCAATGAAAACACTTACACCATCATACTTTGAAATCAATGAAAACAAAATGCTAGTAATCTCCCCTTTGTCATTGATGGAAAAATTATTGATGGAAAAAAACACTAAGCAACATCACCCTAAGGAAATCACATGTCATCAACTCATTCTCCCCCTTTTGAAATTAATGAAAAAGCATAAAAATACCTAGAAAAATTCTTATGACATCACAAAGGGCTCTCCACTTGGTTTGAAACATCAACCAAACATTACAAAATTCATTCTTCATCTCAATCGACTTTGATTGTTTAAACAATTTTTCTCACCCTCAACACATGCACACTTTCTATAAACTTACTCTAACCTTGTCCATGCATAAAAGTGAATCCAATAAACCAATACTCATCACAATAAATGTAAGAAACAACCTCTTACTTTATAAGATTGTAATAATGCATTATCACAAATTTCATCCATGTCTTCATGGGCTTCACAAATATACTTGTGTATCAATGAGTTGAGAGAAACACTAGTACTCTTGATTATACACCTTCTTATGAAGAAAAAAAAACTACACATCTCCCCTTACTTATAGGCATGTCATTTAATAACATCTTCTTGAACTAACATCATAGCTCCCGTGACTCTTAGATATCGTCTAAACCATCTCACCTTTTTCTATCCATCCAATTTTTTCATCTAGAAAAGACACCATACATACACTGATTGAATTTATAAACAAATCTAAATCATTTTACTCCTTCTAGATCTTCATTCTCATATTTTAAGATCATAGAATCCATCACATTTCTTGAAGAGACAATACATACCTCAAATCATAAATTGTCTGTCAAAAATAGAATCGACCTACTTGTTAAGTCTTTGTATGAGCTACGATCTCGATTAATGACTCCCCCTTGATGCAAAAAAATATTCCTAAAATATATTTAGCACACTTCAAGAGACTTCAAAGATTATAAACATCAAATAACTTATATTCATACCTAATATCCCTTATGAGACATATTCTGAATTTAAACCAACAAAAACTTCACCCTATGTCTTCTTAATTAAAATGATCATACATTTTTGACTTTCTCTTCCTTTATTCTTAACACTTGTCACATGTTTTGTGATATTCAGGTCGTACTACTGTAGCATCTCCATAGTATCTTGACACCTTTTCAAGAATCTCTCAAATTTCATCTACAACCATTGTTGTTTTTTCATTGGTTTACTATTACACACCTAATATTTACTCATACTTACCATGATCTTGAATTGATACAAAATTAGAGTTTGTTATGCATTTATAATTCTTTAAACTATATATCATATTTTCACAAATCTTCTCAAACCTGTCTTGAAACCTTAAAAGACTATATCCTCACCTAGATGTTGACCTTGACACAGTTAGTCTCAATATTTTTCATTTCATACATGTACCTATAAAATATATTAGCATTTCAAGTCTCTTTAACTCTGTCCTCCAAGATTCATTCTCTTTAATCCTGTCACTTGATGCCCTACTTCCTAGGACTATATAGACTTCATTCTTCAACATCATCAACCTTCAAGCTCTGTTCATTTATTAATACCTGCTTCATCAATATATATACCCCGATTTATTGATATCATTCCTTTGATGATAATAAAACATCACTTGAAACCCTTCTTTGCATAGTCTTACATCTATATTATACCTTCATATTGTCTTGACACATTTCTACCACTCAAAATATCTAAACTATCTATCATGGATTTTCAAGCCCATATTTTTGTTATCTTGCTTCTCAAATACTATTACAAACATAGATAAGGTCACACACTACCATCCCTGACTGGAATGTACTTTTGACCATCTATAAACACTTTCAACACCATGTAGGCATCAAATATCTTCATTTTATACAAATACCATTAGGTCATATTGGTCTTGTAGATCAATCACCATCTCAAGGGACATAGAACTCCTTTTAACTTATCATAGAAACTACATGCTCTATCTAATTACATCCTTCATGTTTCACAAACCTTTTATCATGGAACAAACTTCATATATCATACTTAGACTACTCAAGAGTTTCATGCAACATTTCAAGCATCCTCAATACTTCACAACTCCGTTATCTCCGACTTATGTCTTTATCATGAGCTAAACTCGAGAGTAATTTTTTCTAAGACTAGACAAAAAAACTCATCTTGACACTTTTAATGAACTCATAACATCAACAAATCACTCTCTAGAGTAACCTTACTTAACTTTTCTTTAGCTTCTAATACATAAACTTAGATATTACCTTGTTTTCCTTAAACCAATACTTTGGACCAAATAACTCCTCAAACTATCAAACTTAAACCATGAAGTATATCCTAATGAATGACACTAAATATGTAAAAATAAAACATTCCTTAAGAATTTCGATTAGTCACATAATTTCATTGAAAATCATGTCATCTCAACAAAAAATCATATCCAATATATTCCTCTTAGTCTTCTTAGGCACTGGTGACTAATTTGCAGTGAAGCAAATATGATTTTCTTCAACCTTTGGTTTAGGCTCCTTGACCTCATTTACATGATTAGGCTTCTTAACTATCACTTTTAACTTATCCTCATGATTTGACTTCAAGATGGTCTTGACAGTCATAGGTTCCTTCATTTGTATATTAATAGGATCATATTATTTTACTAACTTAGGCCTCCATACCTCATTGATCTTGGTAAAAATAAACTACTTTTCTTTCCTTGAAGATTCATGGTTACAAAATTTTGTAATATGACCTTTTGAATGAAAACTAAAGCAGAAAATATGAAGCTTACATCTTGACTAATTATGATTGTGATATCATCCATTCCTCCCTAGATATTCACTCTTGAAGAACCTTCTTCCACATTCTCTTTCCCTATGACCAAATTCATTGCAAGTATAACACAAACCATTAAAGAACCAACATACCTCATAGTATTTGGTTTTCTAACTGAGATTTTCATCTTAATGTTCATCTTACAACCATCCTCATTTCTTTGGACATCATATTTTTGTCTTGTATCAGATACCTTTAGGGCTCCCATGAAAGCTAGGCCTATTCTATCAACATAAGCCTTCTAAATGCTCAAAAATGCATCTAGGTCCTTAGAAATGTTTGCAAACTTCTCATAGGACATAAAATTGCTAGTCACCTACTCTAAATATTGCTTTAAGGACCAAATATTAGCTTCATATATCTGATACAATCCTCTTATTTATCTTTTAGGTATTTTTTCACTAACTCAACTAGATTTTCATACTCTTCTTCTTTGATCTTAAAATCATTCTCCTTGATGATTTATGGTATACATCATCCATGCTAATGATTTCATCTTCATGCTTCTTGGATTCTTTGATGATGTCATATTTTATGGCACACACCTACTCCTCAAGAAATTTGACCATAGATGTTAACTCTTAGTTCTCTTTCCTTATTGTTTAGCCATCATGTGCTTCAAGGATCACCTCAAGCTTGTTAATATTATTTTAAAGGCCCTTCTCTAATTCCATTTTTAGGAAGAAAAAACACCGAGAGGGCAAATCATTATTTAATAAAACATTCAATAATTTCAAATTTAAATATTAATAAATCATTCAACATTCATCATGCATTCAATAATCAAATAAAAATGAGAAAATAGGAATATATCAACACATGAATACAATATATAAGTGGGAAACCCTCACGGGAATAAAACCAATCGAACCTCTACATATAGTAATCAAAACAAAGGAATCCTATGTATATTACACAACACAATAGATTTATTTAGTGAGGCACCAACCCTACAAAGAGAACCAACCCCTAGTTCAAGTAGACCACAAACCCTATAAGGAGCACTAACCCCTAGTTTAGTAAAGCACCGACCCTACAAGGAGGCACCAACCACATATATGAATCGAACCAAAAAAATCCACCTTAAATGAATTCCATCTCTAATTTTTTTCTTCAACAACTAATGATGACTCTATGAAGCTCACTATTCTCTCTATCTTCCTCAAAACACCTCTCTATCCTCCATACTCAAGAAGTTATTCCTCCAAGATAATTTGATCACATACCCTAAATCGACATCACTTGATCTCTCTCTAGAACAACATAAAATCATCATTTACTTATCATCAAGGTCACAAATACCTTCTTCACTTCCTTCAAACACCCCTCTTGGTCATACAATTTTCTCCCTCATTCATAGTTAGCTAAAATGAGCTTTCTAATTTGTAGTTATACCCTTCTCATGATCATAATACATGTAGGTCAACCTTAATGTAGAAAAAAACTCAAAATATCATTATAAAAATATATTTAAAATCATCCATAATACCATACAGATCGCCACCAACACCAAGAACCTTTTAGGCCTCCATTAGGACTCAAAAAGACCTAAAGCACCAACATAAGAAACTCACCAAACATGAATTGTTATAGAGAAACAAAATCACCAAAGCATGAAGCATACTTAAATTTTTTTCTAAACCTTAAAAACACCATCAACCATGAAACAACCTAGAACAACATCTCACACCGTGAAACCTCATGAGAGCATGTAAAACCAAGCACCCTCAAACTTAGCCTTCATAGAACAATCCATAACTTGTTACAATATTATAAAAAATATAGTGTGATATACCAATGGAAATATATTGATCTTAGGATCATCATAAAAACTCAAACTAATCCATAAAATGGAATGTAGCACCTTTGAATTGGCTATGCACTCAGATCGCTCCAAATTGCCAAAAATGCCCAAAAAAATAGTCCTAAAAAATAGGACACACTTCACATCCTAAAGGATCAATAATGATCTTAAACCATCATGGAATTGAATTAAAACTACCATGCTTCACTATATTCTAGATTAGTGAAATATGTATAATGAATAACTTTTCCACAAACTAAAATTTTCTAGAAATAAGAATTTTTAAGTAGTGCATACATACTATAACAACCTATAAATTACATAAACAGAAATATGGAAGAGTATTATACAACTTCCAATCATAACATTTTCAAAAGTAATCAATTTTGGATCACTACAAACAATTTCTACAAAGTCGGTGCTTAGCTAGGGTTTTAAGAGGGTTAAAACGTTGTTTGGTTTCTTAATGATTGTTCATAAAAACTTGATTATGAAATAATTTTTTTCCACTTGGAAAATATTCATAACTAACATATTAAAATATCCCAAATATAATGGGTCTCCATACAAATCATAAATTTTCCAACGAGCATCTAAAAGTCAACTTTTAGCTCAAATTCTCACCCTTAGAAACTCAATTTTAGTAAAAGTGCAATATCTCACAAACTCATCATCACCTGGACCTAAAATTTAGACCATGCCATCACATTAACATGAAAAAACATATCCAATACTCACATTTTCCAAAATATTCCTATAAATACTCACTCCGCCACACTAGGATCAACTTTCTTAAGGATTAGGTCTAGGAATAGACCTAAAAACATTGTCTAACATCTAAACCATCACTATTAGAAACTTGTGAGTGTATTTAACCTCATATACATACTTCATATGCTCTCACCATGCACATTAAATTGTTACAATATTTATTTCATCATGTTATGCCTTATATTTCTCTCTAGGCCTCGCAAAACAAGAACCTTGAACATGTTTATTCCACCACAAGTGACCTTATCATAACTTGGACAACCTTGAACACCAGAAAGAACCTTAATCACACTCCATGACCTCATATAAACATCATCAATTCAATTCAACACTTCTACATGCCCTCAAAATGACTCAAGAACCCATGTATCATCACTTGGACCAACAAGACTCACCTGGCTTCGACACCACCAATCAACCTTCATGCACCATACTCCTTTTGAAATCAATGACACTTAATTAAAACACCGATAACATCATACTTTTACATCAATGAAAACACAATGCCAATAATTCAAGAAGTATATGATCTGTAATGACTTTGTGGAACCACACTGTTAGATGGAAGTCACAAGATGGTAGGTATCGAGAAAACCAAATATATTTAAGTTCCATGTCATCAAAAACATTCCCATGATGGAGTAAAAATCATCAACCATGGATTTTTATGGTCTGAAAAAATTGAAATATTGAAAAAAATGGGTGGGAAATTGTACTTCCAGGAATGAAATCCTCCGTTGGAACCCTTAAAAGAACTAAAAGAGATAGAGGACCTGCAGAGAGGAATTCACACACACATTACACATTGGGAAAAGATTTAAATATATGTTAGAGAATAATTTTGGGTTCCAAATATAAAATATTGGAAAAATGTTCTATGTTCCTAGAATTTTCTCTTTTCAATTGTAGCAAGATAAGGAGAGATTATTTTTGAACAAAAAAAAAATTAGGATAAAAAAATGTATGATCGTATAATGGGAGTCCTATCTCTTGACATGGATAATTACTATACTCAAAATATCCTTTCAAATAAGGATATATATGTTGGGCCTATTTTTTATAGACCTAGAGATGAACTTAATCTAATATTGATGTGATTGATGGGAAAATGATACTAGTAATACTAGTTGATGATAATGTACCTATATAGATGGGTAGAGTATAGAAGGTTCCAATAAAGGATGTTCACACAAAGGATAAAAATATAAGGGTAATATGGTGGGAAACCATAGGAAAAGAAAGTACAAAAAAGTAAAGTATTAAGAATGCTTAAAGAAAAATCAATTGTGGAAAAAATAAATGGAAACATCAGATATTAAATAGACAACATCATCTAGGAATGGACACCAAGTAAAATATGGAAATGAGATCAAATTAAAATACCAAATCGGGGACATGAAGCCATTCAAGCATATCTTTCACAACTTTAAGAACCCTAATTAATGCATTGTAGTTAACGTTTGTTGGACTAGATACACTCTAGAGGATCAAGCCTTATGTAATTATCATTATAATTATCCTAAAGGAATTGATTTCCTTTGGAACTACGCTATCAAATCAATGTTTCATATCAACGTGTCTAAAAATAAAAATTTATGTTGTTATTTATGATTTATAGAATGGAAAATCCTAGCAACAACTAAGCTCTAAAAATTTATTATCTTGTATAAAAGTAGTTAACATTATCTAGATTATCTTGTATTAAAAAATTCCTAGCGACTGTTGAGTTCCATTACAATGATTTCCATTTTACAAATAGATAAAATAAATGTTAAAAATATGTAACTTAGCTTCCCCTAGGCTTATGTAACTTAGCGGTCACTAGGATTTTGTAATTTAGTTGTTTCTTATCCTTATATAACTTAACGGGCACTAGCCTCATGTTACTTAGAATTCTCTAGCCTTATGAAATCCCAACAAGATTTTATAAATTTATGAATGTGAAATTAATTCAAGTCTTCATTAATATAATCAATTCTCAATATGTAAAAATAGATTCAGTATTCATTAATTAGCTTTAGTCAACATAATTCTTCATATAATTCAAATTGAAAAAATTACAATCCTAAAATAGTGAAATTGGATTCCAAAAGTTGGAATCTAATAATAGCAAAAATGGAATCCAATAATAGAAAAAATAGAACTCCATTAAGTCTAATTATGAAACTATTGGAATCCAATAATAATATTAATGGAATATAATAATAGTAATAATGTTATCAATAGTAAGAAAAATTAAATCCATTAGACACAAAAAGGTGATAGATTTCTACCAAAATTTTAAAACCAGAGTCTAGATTCATTTGAATATTTTCATCTTAAACTTAAAAATTGTTTATACAAGAACATCATGGGAAATAAGGTTAATTATTTCTTGTTTTTATATCATTTATATACTTCATTTTTTTAATTTACTTATTTTATACAACTTTATTGAGAAATAATGTAATTATTTAAAATGAAATTTGTAGATATCACACTTATAATGTGGGGTATAATTTTTATCTTACACACATCACACCACTAGGGTTGGGAACCGAGAAGTTTGCATTTTCTTATCATTTATATTTTTAATACATTAATTTAAATACTAGATTAAAAGGGGAAATTGTAATACCTCAAATTAGGTCCCATGGAGCTTGAAAATAATAATTTGAGGTTTAACCCAATATAATCACATTTACACATTTATTGACTAAACTTAAAGGCATCCTTCTCAATCCTACACTCTCAATACACTAGGTAATGAATTTTTTTAATCTCAAAACCTATGGAATTATTACATCCTACGCAAAAATATATATTCAAATTCTCATAATTCCTCCTCATGTCTCAAATCATATTCCATCCTATTGCTAAATAATTTCACTATCATACAATGAGTTTGATTGAATAAATGTGTTTGATGATGATGAACCTATCCACCGAACTTGCAATAAGTAATATTTTCAAATGAATAAGTTATCTTAGTTATATTAGGGTTGGTTGAGTGGAAAATAATTCATATAATTCAGCTATATAAGCACACACACCCTAACCTATTATAGATATCTCGAGATTCCATGTCCAAGAAAAATATAAGAAGGTCATTAAGAAAGAATCATCTCTCGGTTAGATCACACTAAAAAAATACCAGTCTAAATACATATATCATTTATTTTCCTATATTATTTTATGCACTAAAGCTAAGCTAAAAATCATTTCCAAATGTTAAGGGTTAAATTAGGGGTCTATTTTTATTTTCACTTTTATAACCTCCTTTTCACCCTAGTATTTAGATAACTACGCATCACTTGATCCTAATTTGATACATTAGTATGTTGTAAAATGTTGTTTTTGTTATATGGGGAACATTGAGATCATTAATGAATATTATGAATAACAATTTTTAAATTCATTAAGTCTAGAAGATAAGGTATACCTATTTGTAGGTAAAAAGAGTTATCACAAATATTCAAACATAAATCCTAGATCTATCTCGATACTATCACAAAACATTCAGAGGTATATTCTAAATTACATTAATGGAGGACACATTTAGAATCCCTAAAACAAATTGACTGGAAAAACACATCTGTGTTGGAAAACTTACCTCCACCTATTTGTAGGTACAAAAGAGTTATCGCAAATATTCAAACATAAATCCTAGATTTATCTCGATACTATCACAAAAGATTCCAGAGGTATATTGTAAATTACATTAATGGAGGACACATTTAGAATCCCTAAAACACATTCACTATAAAAACATGTCCTGTGATGAAAAATTTCCTCCACCTAGCTCAAGGATGCCAAATTTTACAGAGACATCATTGTGATACCCAACATAGTATCCTTTCCTAGTTTCAAATCACCTGTCACACCCTTACATCTATCGAATGGTGGTAACGTTTTTCTAAACACTAACCTAAATTTATATAATGTAATTTCTTGATTTTTTAATAAAAAGTACATCCTTTACATAATCCTATGGTTATTTTATTGTTATTGATGTCATAGAATTATATTACACATATTGCAATATCTTAATTAGAGTAACCCTACTTTTGATATTATAATTGACCATATTTTCATATAATATATAACTTAATTCTACCCAATTTGTGAAATAATAAATATATGTTAGAAGATTAATGTGACCAATGCTTTAGTGGGGAGTTAAAGTGTTGATGAAATAAAATTCAAATTATTAGAAATGATAATTTCTTATAACTAATCTTAGAGGTAATGTGACGAGTATGGTCTTAACCATAAATTTCTTACAAGTTCCATATTTATAAACCTCATCATGCACATATTTTAAAAATAATATTAATTTGATCAGATTGTCTCTAAATATTTTATCAACCCTAAGGTTGCACACACTAGGTGAAGCTTATGATTTTGAATAACTAATGAGGATATGCACAAAGGATTAATATATGTAGATCATACCAAATGGTCCATGCATGGGGATAAAATTATGAAAATAAGGATGAATTACATTTTCATAAGAGTATAAAAATGGAATTACTAAATTTATTGTACAAAGCTACACTCAAACAAGATATATGGAAAATAATGGTGATCATAGAGCATGGGTATGATAAGAGATGAGTCAATGGGCTGATCCAAGGAGTCATATGGTGAATTATATAAGATACACAACTCTAGATATATTTATAATGTATATTTTTTTGTGGATTACCTATAAATAGATGCCCCTCCTCTTGACACCTCATCTTGAAGACACAAAATTATTAAACAATTTCATGTAGGGTATAAGGGTAAATATGTGTTCATATTGAAGTTAGATGTTATATTTTGATGTATATTGTCAACATGTTTCACATGAGAACACTATAACTATATGAATATTTTTTTATGTGTATGTGGTATCTTAATATAGATCTAATATTGAATAGAATCCTAACTATATTAGATTGTATCATGTGTTTATACTTAGTTATGTGATTGAATGGTTGTATCATGTCCTAAGGTTTGGATATGAATTACAATACATGATATGTGTTATATCATGTGCTTTTCTACTTATTGTGATTCATATTATAGCTTGAGCATGAGTGATTTTATTTCTACACATTGAGTGAGTAAATGGGTTATACCTAAATGATATGTCAACACATGTGCATTCTATTTTTTTAGCTCATGTTCCTTAACACAAAATATTTTGGGTATGTTAAATAAGTACACCAATTTAGTTATAATTATGACCTTATTTTCAAGGATGGTGAATATTATAGGAGTGTATAGTGGAACACACCACTCATAATGTATAGAAACTTCATTTGACTCACAATATTTGGATTTTTCTAAGAAAAAAACAAGTTGTGAAGATAAGTGACCTGTTGGTGTGTGTGAGGGTAAGTGGGAAGTTGATGGACAAATATAGGGTCATCCGTGGACATCATATTGCAAATAACAACATAATATCAACTTGTAGGGATTATTAGCAATACATACACTCAAAATTAGACAAAATTATATTAATATGAATCGTAGCATTTGGAATCTAGTTTCTAAAATACTAATTTTTGTAAAAGATGGACAAGATTCCTATATTAAACACTCAAAATTCAATGACTTGGTATTTTTTTAAAAACACCGATAAGATTATAGTGTTTCCCACAATTTGGATGACCAAAAATTGATATATATATTTTCCTTTGGTGAGAAGTTATACGCCACTATCATCTTGGGATGGATTTTTTTGTATTTTTTTAGTAATATTTTATTTTTTATGATTTTTTCCGTGAAAGTGGTACGAAAACATAAAGAAAACAGAGCACTTTCCGTTTGCCGCCATAAATTCATCAAAAATATTGAAATCAAATAAATTTTTTTTTTTAACATGTATATAATTTCACCACGGTTGGGATCATAAGTTTTATCACATCTGGGATAAGTTAAACAAATTTTTGGATGGAGTCTTAAACGTAGACATAAACATTCACGGGAAAAAGTGTCTTAAAGACCTACTATTAGTAAAAATTATAAAATGATATTCATCCTCTTCTATTCACTTTAAAATTAGTATTTCTACAAATAATAGTCTCCCCTACGCAATGGTACCATTTTGATGACATATTTTTACTTTTCGGCATGGTTCAAGTGTGGAAGACTAAATTTGATGTTTTGTTGTTTTTAATGTAAAATTCAGGATTTGATGTCCACTTAATTGTCCCCCAACTTGGTGCACTTACCCGTGACTTACCTCGTCATCACTAAAGGTATTTTCCACCTCACATGGTGAGTTATCTCACTCGAGGTGAGATCATAGGTCATAGGAGTTATATGATATATGACGGATTATGCCATAGAATCGTGTTTTTCATATGCATCATAGGAGTTACATTCCATCTTGGGAATCGTAACTCCTATTTCCTCATGGATGGAGTGATTTTTCACAAACAGGAGTTACAAAATAGTCCCATATGTAACCTTCTTTTGATCTATGAAAATGAGTAGACCTGTTTATTCTAAGCATGATTTTTGGATGTTCGATTACACTTGTTGATTACTTGCAGCTTGCTCATCACCATTGGATTGCAACATTATTGAGGTGCATAAATTTCTATTTTGATCCTCACGAGAATAATCTCACATGGTATCGTCGAGTTATTTGGTAAACGTGTGCTTTTATACATCATTTTTTTGATTACTTCCAATTTTTTCCTTGTTTATTCTCAAGTGCAAGTTTTTATCATTATTAGAATTGTGTTAATCTAGATTAATATTTATGGTTTTTGGATTTTTTTTTTTATTTTTGTGGTTTTACTCTTGTGTAATTTTCATTTTTTCCATCTAATCTTAGTTAGTTACAACTAAATTTGGTAAAAGCAGGATGCTTAAAGGTATTTTGTGTTGGTTTTTATCATATTTTTAATTAAAATTTAAGTTTTTTGGAAATTTATAATTTCTTGAATCCTACCTCTCCCTCTAGATTCTATTTTAGGTCTACCCAACTACCTCTCCTCTTTCCCTTGTCCAGCTCAACCGAGATCTTCCTAGCTCTTCAGAGAGCTCTATTCTAATCTCATTTTATGTTTAAAGAGTTGATTTTCTTATCTAGATCGTTGAGACCCTTATCCATCTCAGTCCTTTGGTGTGTTTTCTTTTTAGTTGTCTTGAAAGTCTATCTCAAGCCTTGATCGGACATTGGTTACATCCCCTATTTCATGGACCTTGAGCTTCCTCTTTCCTACCTCGTTGGATTTGTGTGTACAAGTTCTTCCTTTCTCGATCATGTCTTCTTTTTTCTCTCCCAACTTGGCTCACTATTGCATGTTTGTTTTAAACTCTACGGATCCTTGGTTGTGCATTCTTCCTTTCTTGATGTGTTATTTTTCCCATCTTGGCCTCTATTTTATTTGTGATCAATCAACCATCTACTCTAATTTATCTTAAACCCTTCTCATCTTGAACCTACAACTATTACCTTTTTGCATGATTTTGTTTCTATCTCAACTCTTGTCTTCCCTCTTTTCCAAGTCTAACCTAACTCCCTGCATCAAGCTACTCATGTACCTTGATCCTCTCATGTATTTCCACGTGGCTCAAGTATTCCCTCTGCGTTGACCCATTTCAAACCTATTTTCCTCCCAAATCCAAAGCCTACATTTTTAATATAGATTATTTAAAAACCTAGGTTATTACCTTTTTCAATTCATAGTTTATATTAATAATAAAAACTTAGGTTAATGTTTTACAATCTTAGCCTTAATTAATCTAAGGTTTTTAAAGAGGAAAATGTTAAGTAGGTCGTTAAGGTTTAACCAAGAGGTAAACCTTATTTTTTAATTAAAATTCACATTTTAATTTTTCATTTATATTTAATAATTATATTAATTAGGAAAATATTTACAAAATAGGGTTATTAGACATTGTTTTACCACTAATTCATGTTAGGAGTGGGTACTACTTTTAGAGCCCCTTTTTCTTTGTGAAAATTTTCTTGCATCTTAGAGGCTTTCGGACTCGTTTTTGAGTATTTTTTTCATTGTATCACTTTCATTATTACTTTCAGGCTAGTGAGCACATCCATCATAGCCTTACGGACAAGGGATTTTTATTATGATGTGACATGTAGTTTCTCACATACGATAGGTTTTCTCTCCCCTTCTCTTATCTTCACATCATTTCATGCTTGATTGTAGTGTTGAACTATCATGATCACCGAAACATGATTGTGGTCTCCACACTTATGCATTTTTACATTGATTACAAGGTGAGTGGCTAACTATTTCACAACGCACATTCAAAACTAATTGTAATCAATGCACTAAACTATAAAGTGTCAGAGACAAGGGTGAAAATATTGTTCTGTGTGTTTGTGTGTTTCTTTTATTTCTGCATTCTCTCTTTCTCTCTCCTCATGATGGATGCTCTTTCTATACCTTTTCTCACACTATTTAATTTATTTGAATGGAGATATAAAATGGTTATGTCATTATGGGGTAAAGGATTGTTTCACATCACTATGGGAGTAGTAAAAGAACCAATAGATGAACCTAAAAAATATAGGTGGTTTAACTTATGTGATGAAGCCTTGGGTCTTCTTGGTATGTGTGAATCTCCCAAATTTCTCTTCCACAACACCTGATGAAGCCTGGAAAATTCTTGATGATATGTTTAGACAAAAAGATGAAATGAGATTGTATGAGTTAGAGAAAAAACTTCTAGGATTACCTCCTAGTAACTTTGAAAACCTACGGTCTTTCTTCTCAAAGTGTTTCCACACTAGGTTACTGTTGAAAGACGTTGGAGTTAAGAAAAAATATGTCTGATTGATATTTTTTATTATCTTTAAGCTTGGCCCCAAATACTCCATCTTTTTTTCTACCTTCCATGCCACAAAATAAGCTCTAGGGGCTACTTGGAAAATTCCCTCATTTAAAAAATTTTCATCCCAACTCATTAAGAATAGGATAAGTTGATTCAAATGGGAGTACTCAAGTCCAAGTCACATGCCCTTGTAGAAAGTACTGGTAAGGGTAAGGAAAATAAACATGAAAAGAAGAAACATAAAAATTACCAACCTAAGAAGGAAACCAAGACCAACCAAACCCAAACCAATTCTAACACGAATGCTTCTACTTTTGAGCCCAAAGTGAAGAAGGAAAATTGTAAGTGTTCTTATTGCAAGAAGATTAGACATGGAGAGCATCAATGTATAAGAAAAAATAGACCACCTAAATCATTTATTGAGAAGAATAATATATATTTTCATGAGTCTATAAAATAAAATGACCCAAAGTTTGAGTCTTCCAAATAAAAGGAGTCTAAATATGAGAAGAAGAAAGGAAAGGCCTTTGTAGCTAGAATTGTTACTTTGTCGATATGGATCATTGATTCTGGTGCCTCACACCACATGGGATATTTGAATTTTGAGTTTTCCAACATTGAGCTATGTGGCATGTCCCAAATCATGTTGGGTGATGATACTATGGTGTTGGTTTCCGATAGTGAATCAGTAGAGATGGATAGTGAAACATTTAGACAAGTGTTGTGTGTTATTGATTTCTCTACCAATATCCTATCGATTTACCAAATCACTCACATTGGTGAAGGAATGTGAGTGGAATTTAATGTCAACTTAGTAATTATTCATGAGCCTCAAAATAAAACTATAGTGGATGAGGGAAACATAGATCATTGGTCACGTTATACACCTTCCTACTTTACTTTGATTTGATGCTCACTTCCTCGCTTGATACTCAAGATGAGGTTAGAAAGCTATGGAATTATAAATTTAGTCATCTAAACTATCATTACCTTGAATAAATGAGCCAAAATGAAATGTTCAATGGGTTATCCCATGTAAAAATTTCTAAGGGTATTTGTGAGGGTTATGCCCTTAAGAATCACCTTGAAGAAAATTTTGGCAAAGGAAAATCCTAGAGAGCTTCTCATCATTTGGATCTTGTTCATAGTGAATCTTTTAGCACTTTCCTATCTCCTTCATTTACTACATATCATTATATACTTACCTTCATTGATGACTTTTCACATTACACTTGGGTGTATTTTCTCAAACATAAATATGAAGTTTTCAAGCACTTTCGAGACTTCAAGGCTCTAAGAAACAATATGAAAGGTATATCAAGGTTCTTTGAACTGATAATGGAGGTGGTTATGTGAGAAATTGGCTCAAATATTTATGTACCTCTAAAGGTATTTTGTTGTAACATACAATTTATTATCACCCTTCGTAAAATGCAGTTTTACAAAGAAAGAACTAAATTCTTAAGGAGAGGGCCACTTGTATGGTTCACTCTAAATCCCTTCCACCATAGTATTTGAAGCCATGAAATTCTCGATGATAATCATGTTATACATAAGGAAGTAAGAGTGATGACACCCTTTAACCTTGGTTTTAACGCAAAGCTGATGTCAAGCAATTTTGCATCTTCAAATCCAATGTTATGGCCTAGATTCCCAACAAGAGATGTAAGGCCTTGGAACCAAACTCCAAACCTTGTATGTTTATAGGGTACCCTAATGGCATGAAGGGATATATATTGTTGAACCCTATTACCCATTATATTTATATTGAGAGAAGTGTGAAGTTTGACAAGTCATATTTGAATTCTACGTCTCCACCCATTGAGATCCTTATCCTTCTCTCCGATCTTATTCTTCTAATGATGATTTTTTGAGCCTCATCCTCTTGATCTTCCTACTCCTCCCACTCCTCATGATTTGGATTATTCTTATTCTAATATTAGTGATGATGAGGACTTTTCACTTCTCACTCAAGTGAAGAATATACAAATTTTGATCCTAGCTCTCCTCCTAGTCCTTGTTGGGATAGGTAGAATTTGCATTTTCTAAAGATTAGATAGAGGATCCATCAAATGAGAAATAAAATTATTCATAGTTCACTAGATCCCATGCCTTCTTCACCTCTATTTCTGAATCTCATTCTTTAAGGGAGGTTTATGTGATTCTTGAGTGGGATTCTACCATGGATGAGGAGTATTCCTCACTCATGAAGAATGATACTTGGTATTTCACCCCTCTTCTAAAAGGAAGAAAAATCATTTGGTTTTAGTGGGTTTACCAAAAATATTATGGTGATGATAAAGATGTCAAGAAGTATGAAGCTCAACTTGTAGCTAAGGGTTTCTCCAAGGTAGGTGTGGTTAATTATTCGAGAGACATTTTCTCCCATTTTAAAGATGAATTCCATTCAACTGACCCTCTTCATCCTCATTGTGAATAGATGAAAAGGTCATCGGATGAACGTTAAGAGTGACTTCCTTCATGGGGACCTAGAGGAAATATATGTGTGTGTGTGTGTGTAATAACCCTCAGTTATTTCCATTATTCCTCCCTCATTTGCAAGATAAAGAAGTATTTTTATGGCCTTAAACAATCCCCTCGGAATTGGTATGCCAAGATATACTCATTTCTTCTTGCATCAAGATTCACTAGGTGTCAATATGAGCCTAATGTTTACATTCTATGGTAGGATGACTCCACGCTCATTATTTTTGTGCATTTGATGAATTGTTGATTATAGGTATATATTCCTCAATCATTGATTTTGTGAAGTATTCTTTAGCCAACAAGTTATTCATGATCGAATTGGGATTTATTAATTACTTTCTTGGGATAAATATTTCATAATCTCACTCGAGAATTATAATTTTGCAACCTAAGTATACCCTTGATTTTCTATCCAGATTTCACATAAATGATTGTAAGCCTTCTCCTAATCCTTTCCTTTTCGGGGTTAATTTATTTAATAATTTCTCCACTCCCATAGTTGATGGTACCCTTTATCACCAATTAGCAAAGAGATTGATCAATCGACTCACACTAGGCTATATATTTTGTATGTATTTTGGATCATGTCTATATTTATATAGGAGCCTTATGAGTTGTATTGGAAAGTGGTAAAGTGGACCCTTCACTATGTTTGTGGCACTCATACCGATATAATTCACTACTTAAGAATGACAGAGATTGATCTAGTTTGATTTCCATATTCGATTGGGTCGGTGATTGCAATCATCATAAGTATATCACATCTCTAATTTTCTCTTGGTTTGGTTCCTACCTAGTTGAGAAAGAAGTATAATGTGATTGATATATATTTTATAGAGGTATAATATATGGGAGTCATCAACACTTCCAGAGAATTTGTTTGGTTTCGAGGGATTCAGACATATTTTAGTATTCACTTTCTATAGCCTACGATCATTTATTGTGACAACATGAGAACCATCTCAATTTTTTGAAATCTAATTCAGCATCATCGGACAAAGAACATTGAGAGCCACATGAAATTTTTACGAGAGATGATTTATTAAGACATCATCGAATTGAATTATTTTCATACTTCTGATTAGGTTGCTGAAATATTTACCAAGCCCTTCATTGAAGCCAAATTCCTTAACTTGTGTTCTTTTCCTTGGGTGAGGTCTTCTCGCATCCACCCATCTTCTTCTAGATTTATATTCCTCTTGTCTTATGCTTATTTTCTTAAAATATGAATTTTGTACATGAGTACCTTATAGGCCTTTAAATTATGGGACCCTTTTGATGCATCTTCCTTAGTTGTATAGGGCGTTATCTTTCTTTTTTGACCTACCATGACCACTACCTTAGCTTCTTAGGGGGTGTTGGTGTGTGTGACCTACCTCATCATCACTCGTGGTCATTTCCACCTCACATGGTGAGCCATATCACTTAGGTTAGATCATAAGTAATAGGATTTATATGACATATGATAGATTTTGTCATAGAATATTTCATTTTCATATTTACAATATGCGTCATACGAGCTATATTCAATCTTGGAAATTATGACTCATCTTTCCCTTATGGAGGGAATTATTATCCAGGAATGGAAGTTAAGAAACACTCCCATATGTACCCTTATTTTTATTAATTAGAATGAGTAGACTTGTTTATTATATGCTTGATTTTTAGTTGTTCGATTACACTTTTTATTACTTGGATCTTGCTTGTCACTATTGAAGTGCAACCTTGTCGATGTGCACGGTTTTTGTTTTAATCCTCGCATAATAATCTCACATGACCTAGGAAATGGTTATGAGAACATATGTGTAGTGAATTATATGAGGTGTACTTTATGTGTGTGTGTGTGTGTGTGTGTGTGTGTGTGTGTGTGTGTGTGGACTTCACACTATGTGTATGTGCATGTGGTGTATTTGTGTAAAGTGTGGAAAGTTAGATACACATAAATTTTTATGTCAACATATACCTACCAAAAGGAGTAATAATTTTAGTTTTTTGAGAGCTAAGAGGATATTTCATTACTCAAATTCCCATTGAGATGAAGATGGTTCTTTTAGACCGGGAATTGAGGGAAAATTTTGGATAAAAATAACTTAATATGAAAAACATAGAATTTCATTACTTTTAATAGATATAAAACTTTACAATTATATAGCTTAATACACTCCTAAAAATAAGGATTCAAATATATTCATGAAATATGTAGTATGTCTCTAAATCCCATATTAATCTCACTAAAATATTTTATTTACGTATGTTATATTCACAACTCACTCACACATATAACATTATAATTCTATAAGTAGTAACATGTATGATCACATATGAGAATTAACACACAAGACTCCTAACACCACCCTCCCTTTAATGTTCACATGGGAGAAGAGAATCATATATTCAAAATAAAAATTCTCTTATAAAATAATGCTTAGACTAGATATAATTCCATAATATTGTCTTGTATCCATCATAAAGACATAGCTCTTGAGCCCAGTCGTGGGATACTTCTTAGATCCCATTCCCAAAGTCCCAAAATATGAATCTCCAAGATTCCTAGAGGTCCCAACTATGTGTACAAAAATACGTTATGATTTTACCTCAAATTCTTCTCATTTTTTTACAAAGAAAGATTCTTCAAAAATATTCTTTCTTAGATGTCACAATTGGGTTTATTCACACAACTCAAAATATATGAAGATACTAAAAATATAAATAATAATTTTTAATCACCATTATATAACATTTTCACTCAAATCCTAAATGGTGTGAATTGTATCCATTTCCACTATTTACCAATCTAAACAAGTAATCATTTGGGCACAATTACTTTTTCACCAATGCATTATTGTAGTGTTTTCACTTGATTGATGAGAGTTCATTGATCGACCCAACACCTCTAATATAATGTTTCTTATTCATTGGATTTAATCTTGAAAATCATTTAATTATCATTTTTCATAAAACCCCTTCATAAGACCAAGTTAGGTTCAATCAAAAATATGTCCGTTTACTATATTATTTTTTTAATATATTTTTACACTTTCGATGACATATAATAGTTTTATTAATACCTAGATATATTTGTAATGTAACATAAGTAAAAATCTATTAACTATGTCACAAAAAGGTTTTTTTACAAGGTTTTTATAAAACACACGACACACAAACAATACTATAGCTTACCAAATTTTCACTAAACACTTAGTTACATCATGAAAACTAGTATTTTCAACATATTTAGATCTTCAACAATGCATAAATAAACATAAATATGATATAACATCACCTAGCCTTATGCATATATTTACCTAAGGTAAGATTTCATGCTTGGTGTTATGGCATGAGAAATTCATGACCTGATGGATATGCCCGAGACATTTCATCTTCTTACCCTAATGATTGACATATTGACCTATTTCCTTTTATGATGAGGTGGGAATGACTCAAAATGAAACAAAATGTATGTTCCTAGTATCTAGTGATGAAATTTATCTACACATTGATATAGGAATATTAATGATTTTCTATCTAAATCCTAATGAATGGGATTTGACATAGAAGCTAAGTTTGCAGTAACCTATATAAATATATGATACATAGAGATATGAACTATTAGATACACATTTTAAGTGATAATGTATAGAGCATGTGGTTGGAAGAACATTCACATTCAATGTGAACAAAAATATGAGAAATATGAGTAATAGTTTTGGTTGGTGTAGTGCACTCATATCTGCAATAGATGTATATAAATATGCACAATGAGCTCAAATACCATGTATGAAACAAAAAGAGTAGATCTAGTCATGATAGTTTTGATAGTAGAAGAGTCATAAAGAATATGTATTTCATGGGATAGTATGATGTAAGAATTAATCTACGGGAGAAGATGTAGGTGGTGATATGAAAAAATATGATAGTGGATTCATCCCATGAGACATAGTATATTATATTGAATTTGATACATAGTCAATATTAATATTACAAGTCTCAAGACTAGTAAATTACCTTTATCTATGCTAATATTTTTTTCATACTAAATGCACTACCCTAAAATATCTTCTCTAAATTATTTCCTATCATAAGCTAGGAAACTATGAACAATAATGGTTCTACCCCTTACAATATCTTTGATACAAAATGAATAGTTTGGATTATAATAATTTAATATACATAATAATATAATTCCATTGTTTTTAATCAATAACAAACCATACTCTTTTATAAATTAATGCATCTTTAAAATAAGAAGTAAAATCTAATCATGAAACCCATAAGATATCTCTAATATCAATTTAATCTTTATAAACTCTCCTATCTACTTGAGTTGTACTCACACAATTCACTCGCCCATATAATATTATAATTATATATTTATAAATATGTATGTTCTCATGTGAGAACTAAACTATAATATTCCTAACATTGAGACCTTGAATATGGAGGGATTAATTTTTTTCACATAAAGGATTATGTTATTGCTAGAAGAGGAAAAATACATAACTAAAATTGGTGAAAAGAGAATGGATGATGTAGAAAAAGGGAATAAACGATGTGTACATATAATGAAACTAGAGAGAAGAAGATGGCAACCAAGAACCCTAGGAATAATGGGGATTAGATAAGATGTATTCTATGACTACTAGCAGAAAATGGGAAGGATTCATGCGTTATTTAAATGAGAGGAGGGAATGTAATCCTATTAATATGGTAAGACATGCAAGGAATGGTTATAATGGGAAGATTATCCATGTAAGTGTGTAGGTTGGATTCCATAAAGAAATGAGCAAGGATTTTAAACTCTACTTGATACTTCTAGAATAGGTTATAGGATCATTACATTTACCTCAAGAAAAACACTCATATGTATGCATGAATATACCTATGAAACATAAAATCAATATAAACATTGATATGTCAAGGTAGAATGACTATCATAACATAAAGAACATATATACAAAGATGTTAATGACCATCCTCACAAAACTATTACAATGAAGATATCTTCCAAAATTTGATCACTAATAACATCTCTTCATTCTTTTATAAAAATAAGTAGATATTATTAGGATTGGAGAATATTTACTTGCAAGGATAGTTACTTTGCTATTGATAAAAAAACTCAATCAATTCAATAACTTGGTTGATAATATTCCCTATTAATAGATGTGGATAATTTTTTCACCAATGGGTGAATTATCTACATGTTAAATTACAAGTGCATCTTAATGCCATAAAATATTGTATGGTTGATTGAATATACTAACACCCCCTTAAAATGTTCTCTATAAATGAGAGGATAAATTAAAATAAACTAGCCTAAGTAGCCTTAACTGAAGAAAAGTAATATATGAACCAAAAATCTCCCATAAGAGCAAGTTTATGAAAGTAAACTATGAAAAACCTCATCTATGGATCCCATAAAGTATGCCATATTAGGTATTATACGCACCCAAAATTACATGTTCTACATTGTTGGAAAATGGTTACAAAAGTCTCTAATGATGATTTGTGTCCTTTCAAAATATTTTTCGAGCTCCTAAACACATTTTATAGTGTATATTTTTAGTCTAGACATATTTACTTAGCTTTTTCCATCTTCCCGCTTCATTCTATGCATGTTTTGGCCTATAGTTCCAGGACCACTACCTTACCTAGGAATTAGTTTTGAAACCACCACCCAACTAGGGCGCAGTCCAGAGACCACCACCCCGCACGGGGTGGCGGTCCCATGCTTTTTCCAGTTCCTTCATGCATGTTTTTGACATACGATGCTTCACTTAACTTAACTTTTAGGATGCGTTTATGAACCAAATTTCCTAAAAATAGTCTTGATTTCTTAGTTTTCCTTCCCTCTTCTATTTTTAAATAGATTTAATTAGTTTGAACTACCTCTTCTTTCCTTGTGCATGAAGGAACATCCCAACCAATTCTTATATATTTCATGCTTTTATTCAAGAAAAAGGCTTAAGAATTTTTGTGTATCTTGTATAGTATTATTGCCACAATCCTACTAGGAATTACATAGCCAAGCTCAGATATCTTGTGTTATCTCTCTTCTACTTGCATTGCAACTAGACTCCTTCAAGCTACCATTGCTCAAGCATCTTCTCTTGTTTTTGTTCTTGCATTCCCAATCCTTTGGACTCATATGAACACATGGAGAAAGAAAGGAACAAACTGAGGGGAAATATTACTACAAAGTTGGATTTACCTCTATTATGTGAATTCTGGGTTGGATGTTTTGTTTGATTTCCTTTATTCCTACAATTTATCATTGTTACATCATATCAAATAGAGTAGAAATCAATTTCCTTTCATTTGTAAGTAATTAGTTGATTTCCGGGAGGGTCTAAATCATTAATAGCAGATATCAGTGATGGATACTCTTCTTCCTATCGTTGTGGATCTGAAGGAGAGAATATTTGTAGGAGGTTGTCTATACATCATATAACATTTGGAAAAGTTCATGTTTTAAGTCATTTTAGTTTCAATACACTCAACACGGGTGAATAACCACACCAAAATATTTTTCTTTTTTAGTTTTAGTGTAGAAATATTTTAATTATTTAGAATAGAAGAAAATTGTTGTTTGTGATTTGTTTATATTAGTTTCCCTTTCAGCAGTAGCATAGATTGTTCATTTTAGCTTAGTTAATTTGGACACTTCAAACTAGATCAACACTTAGATCCAAGTTAGGAAGACAAACCATAGGGAATTTATGCTACTTGTTCATAGTCTCTAAATATTCCCTTTTCCAACTAAGTTACCAGGAGATCACACTACTATATCTTAGTCACTAATCCTCATATAGTTAGCCACACACATTTAACATCAGCTGCTCCAAAGACGACCTCGGGGGTCAAGTGCGGTTGAATTTTACATGTCAATTTTCATCTGTACAAATTGGTGAACCTGATGTGAAGGATTAATTCCTTATTTTTTCCTTTTATTTCATTTTTATTGCCTCATCTTTCCATTTCTTCCCCTATTTTGGTAGGTATTTTATACTTTCTAAAATATTTTTAGAAGAGAGTTTTGTGGGCCATTTGGCTCGATAGATATTACACCAATGTTCAATGCCAACATTCACCTTCTCTTTCAAAATGGGGCAAAAATTACACAAGTAACATCCAAACCTCCCTAGTTACACTTCAAACCCCAATAGCTATGTAATGATGGAGGAGGTTGATCAAGTCTGTTAAAGATGCAATACGGTTAACCCAATGCAAACCACGTTGTTATCACAAATGGAATAAGTTGTTACCATAGATTCTTTTCAAGACCTCACATTGCCATGAAATCAATAGAAGATGATACATTTGCATGAATAGAAAATCCTCTTCATCAGATAGATGAATATTTGGATATAATGAAAGTTGCACCTTTGAGATTTTGAATTCCTATCTTAAGATTATTATTTCGAGGAATACAAGAATTATAACACTAAAAAATTCATGATAGGGTATCATGAGCCTACTCAATCAAACCTTACTCCACAAGAACCCTAACAAGGGACTCAATCCTCTCCCAACGATCTCATTTCTACTTTAGTGGGGAGTATTAGAGAACTAGAAAGTTCCTAGACTTCAAAACCAACACATGTAGTAGGGAAGAACAAGGGGTATCCAGTTGATAGCAAATGATACATCCCTTCAATGAGAAACCAATGCAATATCATGTACGATAAGGTTATCTGGATCATTCAAATCTAGGTGATCTTCTCACAAGGTTAGATACACTAGGCATGGGTTCTTATCATTTTCAAGATTATCCTATGCAAGGGTTGGTTGTAAGTTCATTCTCAAATGCCGCCACAACAAGTAATATGACGCTCCCTAGTTTTATGCCTACTAGTCCATATCCCGGGACTATCCCACCTTACATGCACATGTATTAAAAAAACCCCGGATGGACACATATAAAATTCATGCTCCCAACATGTCATATTAAGGTACCTCATACATTCCCATCAATGTTTATAATGCAGCTTATCTAACTCATCCTCCTCCACCTCCTCGGTAAGGATCTTCAATGGTGGAATCTTCCATAGTGGGTACATATGTTGAGTACTTAAATGAGCCTCTTGAATTCACCATACATGGTGTCATGCTTCCATGCCCATTGTCAAAATTCCAAAATTTAAGGGAGAAAAAGACCGAATACTCATATCAAGGCCTATACTATCGCTATCAAGGAATTTCTTCCTTGGGATGTTGTAGTGGCTAAGATATTTTCAAATACTCTCGAAGGAATTGCACTAGATTGGTATTACCATATTTTGGAAGCTTCTATACATTCCTTTAAAAAACTTGTTTCGAGTTCATCAAATCATTTGACATGAACAAGTTGTTGTGTATAGGGATTAGGGAGTTCATGCATATTAGACAAGAGAAAAATGAATATGTTGCCCATTTCATCCAGAGATGGTGTCAAGTTCTCTATTCCTTTGCAAGTGTGCCCAACATGGACTAGATGGAACTTTGTGATCTCTTCCTTCACTCAATCAATCGAGAGACTAGGGAGGAGGCCAAAAGTTCCCTTTCTATAGTTATGAGGAAGTATTGGATGGTGTGCTTTGTATTGACCAAGCCGTTATAGACATTGGTCGTAAGATATATGGTCCCAATGGGAAATTGGTATCCCTAAATGAAAACAATGAAAATTAGCAAAAAAATGGTGCCAACAACCAAGGACCTAAGGGCGTGAATCACAATCATCGTACTACCACAAATAGTGTTACTGATCAAGCCAAGAACGTTGGTTTTCCAAACAATGGAAACAATAACAATAGCAATAACTTAGCCAATCAAAGAGGCCTTAAGACTTTGTTTTCTACCAACATGGTTGATGTAAACCATTTGTCTCAAAAACAAAATCAAACCCAAGGCCCAAACTAATATCAAAACTCTGGCCAAGGGGTAGCGAATCATGGTTATAACAACCAATTTCAAAACTACAACCGAAGTTATAATCAACAATAGAAAGATGCTTATCAAAGGCCAAAATATTATGACCCTACACTATAATATGGTTTTCATAAGGTTTTATGTCGTGATGATAGGAACTTTCTGCGATTGCAACAAGTTTTTACAAAGAATTCCTAAAAACCAAAGGTAGCTCTTTATAGACATGTTCCTAGCAAATCTTGAAAAAAACCATAGCCTAGTCTTACCGGACCTATCACACCTCAAAATACAAACCCTAAACATCTTGAAAATTTCCAAAATAATCCTCAAATTATAAACAAGGGTATTCCTATAGGAAACAACGATCATAAAGCCTCAACTTCTGAAAACTCTTGGGTTGCTCCTAACCATGGTTCAAATAATAATACAAAAATTCTGGGATTAGTTGAGCTAGACGTCGAGCCAGAAATTAATGCAATAACTTGGACAAAGGAGTATGTTTCACAACCCATACCCACTCTTTCCTTCACATAAGATGAAATTCCTACAATCACAAAACCAGTAGAAGCATATGATTTAATATCAAATTTGAACAAGACCTTTTCTCACATTTTGTTTCTAGATTTGTTGAAGAATTCACCTGCGCATCATTCTGCGTTGCTTAATGCACTAGGTCTTGGTCATCTAATCCATGTTACACCACCTCCTAGCACTCAAATAAATCATATTGACTTTGACATACATCCTCGGGATAGAATGATAGGGATACTGGGTTTTTTTTTATATAGACAAGATGGAAGATTCCGTATGACATTGAAATTACCCGAAGAGGTGATCCTGCTTTATTTTTACAAGTCTGGGTTTATAAAAATTACATTAAGAGAGCCATGACTGATGACATGACTGCTATAAATTTGTTTCCCTTCTATTTCTTACAGAAGTTAGGATATGGAGAGACAAATTATTCCTCTACAAGAAACACGCTATGAGGGAATGATAGTCTTAAAGGGACCTTGATTGGAACCATAGTTCTTCCAATCATGTTTGGTCTAAAAACCATCTTGATGGAGTTTTACATTATTGACAAGGAAACAAGTTATAACATGATCCTTGGGAGACCCTGGATTCATCAAATGAAGGCTATCCCCTCTACCCTATTCTAGGAGATTAGATTCTTCCATTTAGGGAAGGTCTTCATCACTCAAGGGGATCCTAATCCCTTTGATATACACTTAGAAAACCTCAAGAATAAGAAAGGATTCCATACGGATCATTAACTTCCTGCCGAACCGAGTTGAACAAACCACCTCCATCAAAAGAGCTAGTCCCGAACACATTGGGCATGTGAAGGCTGAATTCGTTAACCCAAAAGCATTTGAGGTGGATAAAATAGATAAGGGTATGTCAATATACTCTGTGGAAAGCTTGAGTGTCCACTAAAACTACATCGAGAACTTGTGAAACTCTTAGAGAGTGATGATTTGATCTTCCTCTGTTTGAACCACAATGGATGGGTAGTATTCTCATTTTAGCATCTCTTTCCTCCAAATACCTAGTTCTATGTGTAAAATGATGGAATTAACAAATGAAGAAGGGAAATTTGAGTTTGAAATGATACCCATCAAAACCATCTCTCGAGGGTTATTCTATTCTAAACCTTGGTTTCAACCCATGTGCGTCTCGAAACTAAGAATTATATAGCCATGGGGCAATGCCTCATCATTCAACAAGTGTCACAAGTAAACACAATGATCTATATAGGAGACAAGGCCATGAAACATATTCATGCTCACTCACACACCATTTCTCAAGACTGTGATAAAGGAGGTGCACAAATTCCTCTTTCAGACAAATGATTTTAATTGTACATTCATAGTTTTGGGCAAGTTTTGTAAGTTTAAACCTAGAATGGTAGGCCCATGTCAAGAGAACAGAAACTTTGAGCATCATGGTTCTTCACTGTGTTCTTAACTACTAGGGATAGATCTCTAGAGGCAGGAACATCCTCCATGATGCGAGAAGGGATGTGGAGAGAGAAGGACCCATCAAAGAGCACAAGAGTTAACTTCTCCAAATGGGAAGAAGAAGAGGACCCCTCCACTATTTTTTTCATGCCTCGGGGGGAGGCTAGGGAGACAATCCCTAGCATTTGTAGAGTTGATATATTTTGATCCTAGAGACTAGAAGGTTCCAAGCATCAAATCCAATACCAGGGGGACTCATAAATTCAAAAAATCAGAGGGTGGAAAAAAACACCAATTTCAGAGACTTTTTTTTTACGAAATAAGTAAGGAACCATACTTGTCAATATCTAGAGCTACTCTTTTACAAGAGAGAGAATAAATCCTCATCATGACATGTAACTTTACCTATATTTCCATATCTCCATTACTACATCCACATTGCATTTTCATCTTTTGGTTCATTTTGTAAAATTTCGATCAAGGGACTTATTCCTATAGTGATTCCTAAACAATTACGAAAATATTGAAAAAAATTCAAATCATGTCTCTTCAAATCTTCACATTTTCATCACTTGTTTTGAATCATTTCATCACTCCAAGTAAGATAAGACAAAGATTTGATGGTAACCATACAAAGTCCTGCATACTTGGTTCTACTTATAGTTTCTTCTAGTTTAGGTGTCTTTATCTATAGTCTATTCTAGAAGCTTCTTGGTGTCCAATCTATCCCAAAAACATCTCTTTGGAAATAAGAACATTCTAGACATTTTTCCTAGATAAAAATGTCAAATGAAAATCCACATAAAAATTTATTTTGCACGTTTCTTTTCTCTACCAACCTTCGGTGTTGAGCTTACATCTCTTACGAGTGATGTAGGGTTAGGAAAGGAGATAAATTCCTTACTCACCTATGCCATGTCCATGGTGATGAGCTCATACTTCCTAATGGTAGAATGGGGTAAGGTGTAGGGAGTTTCTTTAATAAACTTGAAAATTAGAAAGCAGTTCATTCAAATGTTGTGAAATAATAAATCAAAACAAAGTGAGTTAGATGTCCAAAATTGAAATCGATAGTAAAAAAGAGTTTAAAACCTAAAAAATAGATTTTTTCAACCAAGTGTCCATCTATGGATCTAATTCTAGATAAACTAGAAATTGATTCACATTCTAAACTATGAAGAAAACTTGAGTAGAGTGAGGTTGTAGTGTCTCAATTTGGTTTTTCCAAATCCTTGTCTTTCTCTCATCATTACCATTCAAAAAAATTCCATAACTTGTGCCCTTTCTGGATCTTGGTGTTGAGCCCTCGCATCTTATTGGTTGCGTGGAGTTAGGAGCAAGGAAATTTCATTCACTTATCATATCACTCTTTCACCACGTTTTTCCAAAACAATACAAAGTACCAAAAGTTTCTTAGAGAAACTAAAGTTCAACATTACAATGTGATTGCATTATCATATATCAACATTACGAAACGAAAAAAAAAAAGAGATCATTCTATTAGCATTCATATCCACTACATACAATATGAAAAACATATAAAAATGGAATTTCTAAGCATATAGAGTACACATGTAAAGTGATCCAAATGGAATCCAACTCTATATAAGGAATAACTAAGAAAAAAATATATACTGGTACATATCATGGTATGTCATAGTTTTGTACAATGCCATCGCACACTAGGTTTGGTCAAAATTCTTGTAATGAGCATGAAATACCAAAACATCATATATGCCTCACAAAATGGAGACTAAGCAATAAAAGAACTCTTCCTATCTACCTCTTTGAGGTCCCTTATGACCGCTCTAGTTATGAGCTTCTTCATATTTCTTCTCAAAAGCATTCAAATAGAAAAGAGCCAAGCCTAACGAGAAATACCATTCCTAAATCCATTCAATTTTAACCATACTCATAAACGAAAAATGGTCACCATGGGCCTAGAGATCAAAAATCACCAAGTCGATATTCACATATGAATTTGAAAATGAGTTATTTTTATGTGTGTGTGTGTGTGTGTGTGTGTGTGTGTGTGTGTGTGTGTTGTTATAACTTCGTTTTGAGTGCATATGTTCACAGGGCTAGAGTCATTACCATAGGTATACTTTTATATCCCCACACAAATGGTAAGTCCTCTTGTCATTTTGATTTAGTGTTTATCTTTCTATATTTTATCTATCTACACTTGATTATTCTCTTTTTTACAGGTAGTGGGAGTTTGGACAACGACATTTCGACACACACATGTGTTAGGTATATCTTCTAACCCCCATTTCGAGAACACCATACTTGAACTCTACATTTTACGCCTCTTCATGGATAACACACTTCTCTGGTAGGGAAATATGTATGAACCTAAAATTACATGTGCTACATTGTTAGAAAATGGTTAGAAAAGTACCCAATGATGATTCATGTCCTTTCAGAGATGTTTGAGCTCCTAAACCCATTCGCAATGTATATTTGTAGCCTAGACATCCTTATATAGATTTTCCATGCTTTTTTCCAGCTTTCCACTTCATTTTGTGCATGTTTTGTCCTTTAGTGCCAGGACCGCCACCCTTCCAACATGGTGGTTCGAAACCACCACCGAGCAAGGCGGCGGTCTCGAGACCACCACCCTACACAAGGCGGTGGTCTTGGACACATTTTCTAGAATCCTTCATTTGTGTTTTTGATATACGATGCTTCACTTAACTTAACTTTTAGGATGCATTTGTGAACCAAATTTCCTAATAATAGTCTTGATTTCTTAGTCTTCCTTCCCTCTTCTATTTTTAAATAGATTTAATTAGTTTGAACTACCTCTTATTTCCTTGTGCATAAAAGAACTTCCCATCCAATTATTATATATTCCATGCTTGTATTCAATTGAAAAGGCCGGATAATTTTTTTGTATCTTGTATAGTATTGTTGTCATAATCATGCTAGGAATTACATAACCAAGCTCAGATCTCTTGTGCTATCTCTCTTCTACTTGCATTGCAACTAGACTTCCTTCAAGCTACCATTGCTCAAGTGTCTTCTCTTTACATGTTGTTCTTGCATTCCCAATCCTTTGGACTTATATGAACAAAAGGAAAGAAAGAAAGGAGCAAAGCGAGGGGAAAAATTACTACAAAGTTGGATTTACCTCTGCTCTATGAATTCTAGGCTGGATTTGTTATTTGATTTCCTTCATTCCTATAATTTATCATTGTTACATCATATCAAATAGAGTAGAAATCAATTTCCTTTCATTTTCAAGTAATTAGTTAATTTCCAAGAGGGTTTAAATCATTAATAGAAGCTCCGGTGATGGATCCTCTTCTTCCCATCCCTATGGATCTAAAGGAGAGAATATCCATAGGAGTTTGTCTACACATCATTGACCATTTGGAAAAGTTCATGTTTTTAGTGAGTTTATTTTCAATACACTCAGCATAGGTGAATAACCACACCAAGTTATTTTGTTTGTTTAGTTTTAGTGTAGAAATATTTTAATTATTTAGAATAGAAGAAAATTGTTGTTTGTGATTGTAATATTTTAGTTTTATGATTTTTTAGATGAGTTTCCCTTTTAGCAAGTAGCATAGATTGTTAGTTTTATCTTAGTTAATTTGGACACATCAAACTAGATCAACACTTAGATCCAAGTTAGGAAAACAAACCATAGGAATTTACGTTATTGTTCATACCCTCTAAATATTCCCTTTTCCAACTCAGCTACCACAAGATCACACTACCAAATCTTAGTCACTAATCCTCCTATATTTATCCACACACATTCAATAACTTCACATTACGGCATGACCTCGGTGGATCAAGTGCGGTTGAAGGTTACATGTAAATTTTCATCCGTACAACTAACTATGTAAAAAAGTGAATGAAATAATGAGTAGATACAATGTTAAACTATATAAAAACTACACCACCAAGAAACAATATAATCATATACATATCCATATGTATCCCACCGTAATGTTGAATTAGATGAGATAGAAGAAGATGTGATTGTTTCTCAAATAACAACTCTAAATCTTAATTTGACCATGTGTAGATAGTAATATTTTAGAAAAATACAAGAGTAAAGACAAAATATTAATTCTACTTATGTTGATGGAACATGCACTAAAGTAAATGATCCAACCATAATAAATATTGCAAAGTCGCAATTATATTTTGTCAATGAGAGAAATATGAAATATCATATCACATAGGAAAGGATTCCAATAGGAAGAAAACACAAAACATGATTGTATATCAGTTAAGACCATTAAATAAAATGATAACGATGTTAACTTTGATAGGGAGCACAAATCTTAAAATGAAGGAAGTTGAATTTTTTGAAGATAATGTTACAGATTCCTAAAAAATGATAATTTATTTCACAAAACTTAAATATGATGTGAAAGTGTATTATAATGTTTTGGTCTATGAAATTGAATAACTCCTAAGGAAGAAGTCAACACACATGGGAGGCAAGTAAAGAAGGTAGGCACTAAGGAAAAAGCGTGCAAGGGAAAGGTGCGTGGTAGAAGACATTGGCGTTTGCATAAGTGGAAAGGTTTAGGACTTAGCCTTATTTTTAAGGAGTTGTCTCAAGAGAAACATGTGATAATATTGAGTAGGTGTGTGAATGGATAAGGTGTCGACTGGAGCCTTGGAGGATAAGAAAAGAATATTCCACGTAAGGAATATTCCTAGGATGATCATTTTAGGTAATGGAGGAATTTGCAAGTTGACATAGGCATTTGACCATAGAGGACCACACTTCCACTTGGCATGTGATCCGATCGTGAAGGAAAGCAAGGTGGTGCATACGGAGTCCTATTTAAAGGAGTGTTTGGGTCTAAAATGAAGAGAGAACAGGAGAATGAAGTTATGGGAAATGAAGGTTAAGGAGGGTTTATGCTTGTAAAAGGGGTTTTGAAGAATTTTAGGCATGGATTTGGGTATGAAAAAGGGTTGTAATGGGTAGAATAGCTAAGAAATATCTCTCTATAGAGTATTTTTGCAGCATTTAAGTTAATATCCTTGATGTATTGGTTTGTATGACCCCATGATGTAATGGAGCCATTGTAATTTTTTATAAACCAATATATGGTGTGTGATTCTAGTTATTCATGCTCAAAAGTGTAAACCCTTATGTTATTCATATTATTATAAGTCGGATCTAGTTTTATTATGCTTATTTACAATGTTCATTTCCATTTATGATGCATATGTGCGCAGATCATTGTCTGTATCTTCCATTTTTGAGTGAATTTTTATGTTTCCATTTTTGCAACTCACTCTCCATCAATGGTGAACCATTCTCACTCACCTCACATAAAGAAGGGGACCTACACTCATGCACACCTCGGTGAGTACCCAACACATGTTGGGTGATAGAGTCGGCACGCTTGGGGGAAAAGAAGGTATGTGAATAAATGACTACATTTTGGTTTCATTTACAGGATCTCTTTTAAAGCTGTTGTGAGAATGATGTGTAATGACAAAGTGATTGACCTTGGACAATGTCGATACCTAGCTTAAAATCATGGAGGATGATTTTTCTTAGAGGTTCAATATTGGATCTGAGTTTGATGCATGAAAATGGGTGGAGGAGAACTTGTATCACAAAATCTATGAGACATTCTTCTATTGTTTCCCAGTAGATTTGTATGAATGGATATTAAAATATGCATCAAGGAAAATTTGTTACTATAGACCTCATGTTTGGACCCAGGAGGAATATCAATGGTTCCATGATGTCGATCTAATCTAGACCCTTGTTGTTGATCACTGGTGGAGTAGAGTGCTGACTAGTTATACCTTGGAATACAATATTTTTACATATTATTTCCTAGAGATTGTTGAGTTTGAATTATTTAGGGAGCCTATAGGATTGTTCTTGTGTGATATTCCACCGGCTATCAAGATCTTGATCATTACTTTGAGTTTGGAATCCTTTCCAATGACTGGTTAAACTCCTATTAGGCATAGGGCATAGACGTTATCGTGGTAGAGGATGGAAGACCTTGCAGTAGAAATGGAGAGAGAGGAGATGTTGTTCAAGTCTAATGAAGCTCAGGAGAGGGAGTTGGAAAGACAACGTGAAGCTACATGAGTGAATTATTTATGGACGCAGATGTTACATGAAGGATTTGAGGTTCGCACAGAGGATGTGGAACTTGAGAAATTTGAGCTACCCCATATTGGAAAGTGCAGAAGATGAACCCCCTCAGCTTATGGAGAGAGCTTGTCATATGAATAAAGGAAAATATCCATAGGCACGCATCTTAACCCACATGGTGACCAAACCCTTATGCTTAGTTTTCCAGTTCTTGAGATAAGTTTTGATAATCCATTTAGTATTGATATTCGTAACCGAGCGACACTTAGGAGGTAAAATATTTCATTTGGTACATCTATGGTTGCACAATCATTTCCTATGTTTGGGGGTATTTTTTCTAGCACAACATTCGGGAAAGTTGTGGGATCACAAGGTTTGAGTATCACATTTGGTTATGGCATGGGAAACACATCTAGGAGTGTTTCGATATCACAAAGCTGTCGGCATGCGGTTTAGTGCGATGGTGGGTTCGCGGGGGTGCAACCACGTTAAACCCCTTACCTATAAAAGAAGGAGGATCTGGTTAATCGGAGAAGTTGGCATTAGTTTGATCTAGTGCATATTTTTGTGGAGGTAACATCGAGGAAATCAAGGTATTGGTTCTAGTGAACAAGGTCTAAAACACCATCAACAAGTGTTTTATGAGACGTCACTCCATTTACCTGATTACAAGGGCATTGAGGATGTCATGGAAAATGTACACAAGTGCAAGTTACTATGGTGCATGAATGGAATCAATGCCCCTGAGTGGAAAAAATCAATTTGTAACCTCATTACAAGGACGCGTGCATAGCTGGTACAGGAAGTATGACCCACACTAGGCGAGTCATGGATTACATTGTGCTATCTAATGCCTTTTTGGTGGAGTTCCACATACCTAAGTTTGAATAGAAAATTATCAACATGTTGAAGGAGATTCAACAACAAATGGCGGAGAGTGTGCAGGAGTATAATGTGCATTTAAAGACTCTCCTATCTAAGTTATCTTTTGAAATTTTCCCTTTGCAACATACTCAATGGTTTTTCAGAGTATTAATCAAACTGTTCAGGAGGGTGCTTTCACATATCCACGCTTGAGGCATGGGATGCTTCCTTACGTGCAAAGGTAGTAGGAAGCATTGATACATGAGTTAGTTCGTTCCTAGAAGCCCAAATTTCTGTAATGGAAAAGAAGATGGAGAAATTGTCTACGAACTTGACTCAGGAGACTTGCAATAGGTTATGGTGTATGGATTATGAGGTAGAATGGCATACAAAGGATGGTTGTCCTCAGAGATCGGTACATGTGATGATAGTAGACAATGAGATTTACCATGGAGATCAAGATGCAAGTAGGTTTCCCTCTTGTAGCATGCAATCCATAAGAATGTGTCTTCTTATTGGAAAATTTTCACCTCTACTACTCATGACACTAAGGATTATAGATTGACAGACCAAATACATGATGCCATTAATACTAGTGTATGCCAGAATAGTATTGTAAGAATTTCCAAGGATGAGGGCCATCATTATAAAGGGCATGTGGATGGAGGGCATCATGGAAACCGTGGAGGTGTAAGAAGTGAGTTCCCACATGGAACTTGTTACAACTATGGGTATACAGAAACACTATAAGCGTGAATGGCCCGATGTTTTACAATGCTCTTGGTGTAGAAAGAAGCGTAATTATGAGGAGTTCCCAGAATTATTTGAAGACATAATCCAACAAAAGTGGAAGGAAAAAGGCACCGAGATGGTAAGCATGAATAAATCCAACTCGCAGTGGATGCCAAGGGTGGCGCGTGAGTCATGCTTGAACCTATAATGGTAACAATTCAAGCTAAGGTTGTGCATGCCAAGAAGATACCAAAGTAGAAAATGTTGGTTACTAGAGAGGAGGTGGTGCATGCAAAGTATCTAGAGCATAATCATCATAATAAGGTCTATTAGGAAACCATGGATGTGATTCAAAGCTTAAAAGGAGAGATCAAATGCCTAAAGGAGAAATCACAGAAGTTAGAGAAAAAGAAAAGCATTGAGGATCCGTAGAAAAAACTAGATGAAGTCAGGGATGTATGGAAAATGTTGAGGCAAGAGAATATCATCCCTTTTCTAGGAGAATGGATATGGTATAAGGTATTGCATGCTAGAGTAGAGCATGAGTGACAGGTATTGCACACTAACCTTCCTCCTCATGATTGAATATGATAAAGAGATTACCTTGAATACAATAGTTGATGGATGGATGGCTCTGAGTAATATGGATCAGAATTTAATGTTCTCACTTTAAACGCATGGAATCAAATGGGAAGGCCCCCATTACATTCATTCTCAATTTTTTTGTATATGGCTACCAAGACAAATGCAATTCCCATTGCTTGTTTTAAAGGATTCTTCTATCAATATCAAGGGGAAGAATTCATTAATGAATTCAAAGTCTTGGTGTTTGTTGAGGTGGGAAAATTTTCAATGTTACTTGGGTGCCCTTGGTTATATAAAAACAATGTTGACTTACGTTTCAATAAGGGGTATATAAGTTTTGAGAACAAGGAGGAATGTGTTATCATCCCTTTGATTGATGGAAATTCAGTGCCATATATTGAGCCCTTGGGAGAAGAAGATCTAGAAAGAATCTATGTGCATAATATCGGGGACCCTAAGGTTATGTAACTAATGAAAGAAAGTGTTATTTAGTGGGAAGAAGCTCAATATATAAGTGATACAACTAGTGTGGCATGTGAAAATTAGGCGCACGAGACATATGAGTTATTCGGAAGGAGGTTAATGGGATTTGTCACGAGATTAACAAATGCACTCTCAGTCGGGTTCCTGGGAGGAAAGTAGTTGCAAAGTTACCTTTGGGAGCCAACCTAATGTTTTCATGTGAGAAATGGAGAGGATGTGTGAGGTTGAAAGTAGAAGTATACTTACTATACCTTGTTTGGGATCTGCAACACATTGGTGGGTGACCCATCGCGATAACCTTCTAGAGTGGCACAAGGTGAGAATCACATTATACATTGGATTTCTCTAAAGTAATGCACCTATTGTGATACAAGATTATTATGGGATGGAACCCACCTCGTTTCACGTCCAAGAATGTGAGAAGGCCTAGATGAAAGTGTAGAAGCATTACCTCCATCTTTATGGGTGCATAAGCTTTACTCCACCTTACAAGGTTGCATATGCATATGGTACATTCACTTAGAGCTGTGACATCAGAAAAGAAAGCGACAAGAGTTAACGACTAATATCCTTCAATATTGCAAGTATTTGAGTACTAAACCATTGGTGAATGAGGCATTATAGGTTGTTAAGCACCTAACTATGGGAGATAGTGCCATGGTGGAGGATAGAGTACTAGATTTATTGGGTGAACATATCTTGTAAGTGTGTTTTGATAAGGAATAATCAGAGGAGGTATAACTTGAGTGTGCATGAATGGAAAAAGAGAAAGGAAAATTGTTCTATGTGATAGATGGTGAAGAGGTGGAAAACTTGGATGTTAACCATATTGTGGGAACACATGAGGTTATGGATAGTGTTGATGAACAAGTGCGCACCTACCATGAACCCCTGAAAACCAAGAAGGTTAACATTGGTTTGGAGGTGGAACCTAAGGAGGCTACTATTGGATATTACTAGATAGAAAAGGAGGTTTCAAAGATCATTGATATGTTACATGAATTTTCAGGATTTATTTTGGTGCGGGCACCATGAGCTTAAAGGAATTCAGTAGTCCTTGGGAGAATGAAGATCACATTAAAGGAATGTGCAAGCCCAATTTGGAAGAGACCTTATTGAATGAATCTATATCTACACATCAAATTCAAGGAGGATATTGACAAGATGATCGCATCAGGCATCATTGAGGCTATTGAGGAATTAGAGTGGATAATTCCAATGGTCATCAACATTAAGAAGGATGGGAGGATAAGGATTTACGTTGACTATATAGATTTCAATGTGGTAATTTTCATTCACCCTTTTCCAACCCCTTTCATTGATAATATCCTGGAAGGAGTGGTCGAGAGCACAAGATCTATTCTTTCACAAATGGACTCTCGGGATATCATCGAGTTAGAATCACAAAGGAGGACCAAGAAAAGACAACATTTTTCACTAAATGGGAATATTTTCCTATATTATCATGCCTTTTGGACTAAAGAACACACCTGTTATGTTTTCATGCATTGTGGTTCATGTGTTTTAGGACTTCATCCATAAGTTTCTTCAAGTCTACCTTGATGATTGGATGGTTTATGGACTAGTAAAAGACCATTGCGACAATCTACAGTTGATGTTTGAGAGATCTTTGAAAGTTGAGTATATCTCTCAACATTAATAAATGTGTTTTCGCTACTCCTTTTGGAACCCTGTTGGGACATATCATATGTAAGGAAGGATTGTTGGGGATCCTATCAAAGTTATCATTATTGTGGGATTAGTAGAACCCACCATCCAAAACATAGTGCGTAGATTCCTTGGGCATATAGGGTAGTACTAAAAATTTATTAAGGGATATGCCAAGATCACCATGCCATTGGAGGGATTGTTGAAGCATGAAGTACATTTCATTGGGGAGAAGCACAACATATGGCATTTGATACATTAAAGAATAGGCTTATCACTGTGCCCATATTTCATTTTCCTTCCTAGGATAAGCCATTCAATGTACATGTTGATGCCTCAGGGATGACAATTAGAGCTATGTTGGCACAACCTGGTGAGGGTACTATTGATTACCCTCTTATTTTTGCAAGTAGTAAGTTGACATCAGTAGAGCAGAACTATACTACTACTAAGTGTGAGGCATTATTGATGATCTACACAGTACAAAAATTTAGGAAGTATCTTATTGGCAACACCCTTTATATTCTACATGAACCACATGGCATTGAATTACTTGGTAAAAATCTTATTTTATAAGGGTGCATATGTAGGTGGGTCCTATTATTTCAAAATTTTGAATTTACAGTTGTTGTAAAACCAAGTAAAAGTAATTTGGGGACTGACCATTTATCAAGGATAAAATCGGGAGAGGACACAGAGAGTGTTGAGGATACAATTCTAGATGCATGACTATTCAACTTGTAGTGCACACCCTCTGACTTGGAAGATATTGTAGTGTTTCTCAAAATAGGTGTGGCGCTAGAGGGAATGAAGAGTTTGGAAAGGAAGTAGTTATCCATATGTGTTGCACCCTACATGTTAATTGGTGTATAATTATACATGTTAGGTAGTGATGAGATCTTTCTCCGATGCGTGTTAGAGCATAAGTGCGCTGCAATCATGGAGGAAGGACGTGGTGGAATTGTAGGAGGACACTATGCTGGGAATGCCACCATGTGAAAGATTTTACTAGTAGGTCTTTAGTGGGAAAGTATTTACCAAGATTGTATCAATTTTTACAAGACCTGTAACCATTTTCAGTGCCTTGGTAAACTAGGGGAAAGAGATGAAATTCCATTAAGACTTATTTTCAGTGCATAACCTTTCGAGAAGTGGGAAATTGACTTTTTAGGCCCTATTTCTCTAGTTGTATGAAGGATAGGTTCACACTATATCATTACATGCACATATTACCTTACAAGGTGGGCATAAGTGGCACCTATAAGGTTTTGCATAGCAAATATAGGTTTCGGAGGTTCTTGCGGAAAAATATAATCGGTAGGTCTGGATGCTGTTGAGCTTAACAAGTGATAGGGCTACTCATTTTTTAAATGAGATAGTTAGAATATTATTGGTAGAATTCATGGTGGCCCATCACAAGACTACCCCTTATCACCCATAAGCTAATGGGACTGGTGAGGCATTTAACAAAATTTTGAATCACATGTTAACCAAGATTTGTGATGTGGGAAGAAGGGATTGCGATGAAAAAGTTTCTATTGTGTTATGGTCATATCGGACTACTTATAAGATACTAAAAAATGCCACACCTTTTCAATTGGTGTTTGGTGCAGAATTTGTGATACTTATTGAATTCATGTTACCATCGCTACATGTAGTGCACATAGGAGGGTTAGATTATGAACAAGTGCTTAAGGAGAGGATTGATAAGTTGATGTAGTTGGATGAGAGGCAGGCTATTCCTCACTTTGGATTAAGAAAATATAAAAATCCAAGTAGAAGGCATGCCATGATAGACACATCAAGAACAAGCAGATTGAGGTTGGGTAGATGGTTCTCTTGTATGATTCTAAGTTTTGTGCCATCTTGGGAAATTAAAATTCCAGTCATTGGGCCCTTACATTGTATCCTAAATACTTGATTTAGGAACTTGCTAGCTATAGGTGCTGAATGGAACATGACTTCCCAGGAATTTCAATGGAAGTAGGTTGGAGCCCTACTATGAATAAGGCTTCTAGGTATTTATATATAAGGCAATATTTTTAGTTAGCTTAGGATTTCCCTTAAATGCACTCTCTCCTTTTTTTTTTCCCTTCTCAATGCTTTGTTCCCTTTGGTTTTTTTGGGTGCGTGTGTACATTGGTGGATAATTACATCATCAAGGTTTTATTCACAGAGGACCGCACATCTTCTTAGTGTGGGATGGAACATAAATGGTAAATGAGTAGGACATCATAAGAGTTGGAAGAAATTCTTGGAGCAATGTTGATGTAGTGGACCGGGTTGTGAAGTCAAGAGGCACATGGGTTCAAATGAACGTGTGTAGGAGAGGTTATCATTAGAGGATATTAGTGTCAAAATGCTTGGAGAAACCATGTAGAAGGGTAAAAAGTTTAGAAGCAACATGAGGTAGGCAATGGAAAGAACTTGGTCCAAGACATAGAGGAAGAATTGATGTTTTCGCGGGAGAAAGTGTGACAAATTATATGGTCAAGGAAGTTGCACTCTAGAAGGTTTTGAAGTGTTTGTACAGGTTTTCATGTGGAGGAAAAGTGCTAGATAGAATGCGCGGAAGGATGACAATGGAAAAAGCTGATTTTAATGCATTTTACATTGGTAGGTAACATCAAGTTTTTGTGGAAAAATAAACAAACTATAAATGTAAGTACGAGGGTGAGGCATTGTTTCACCTTGCATTTTTTATCAAAGAAGTTATTGCATGTTAAGGAAATTCTTATAAAGAATTTTCTAAGAGTAGTGTCTTGAGTTAAAGAAATTGAAGAACTTGTGAACCGGCGTGGAGGAAAAGTACATGGGCATACGTGGAATATTTTATTTGTGGATTCCGTGGGTGGATACAACTGTCTTATGGAAAGGAAGTGCTCCAGGATAAGGTTTAAAAGGTAGGGCATGAGTTTTCATTAAAATTATATAGAAGTAGAACCAAGGGTTTGAGCAATAATAAAACTTGACACAAGGGAGAAACTATAAAGGATCGATGAAGAGAAAAATGGTACTAAGGAAAGGAGTGACCACTTTTCCCAAATAAGATAAAGGTCAAGGGAAAAGGAAAACCAAAGCTGTTTCCACAAGTTTCAACAAAGAATGGTATGCAGAGATGCACGATACCCGGATGGTGTCTTCTTGGGAAATATTGGGTGTCGCATACAAAGAAGATGGCCATAAGTAATTACAATAATCGCAAGAGCACCACATAAATGGATATGACACTGGAGTTGGTTCTCCTTACACAAAATAGGACACGGATGGGAAACCCATCTATGATGATGAAGTAAAAGTGAAGTTAGAAAAGGCTAGGATTCTACAACTTTATGAGTTTCCCTATTTTGGAAAACCGGAGTAACTATACCAGTGGTTAATGTCGCACATACATGAGGAATACTTCTATTTCGTAGGAAGGTAGATGTGCATAACCCCACAATTGATTTCTAAGTTCACTGGCCTGATCTGCGAGGGAGAACTACTGGATGAGGACTTGTGTGACAAGGAGGCCATCAAGAAAACGGTTGAGGCATATGATTACAAGAAGGGTTCACGGTACTTTGACATCACTACAATCACCAACCCTATTATGAGGATGGTTGTATGCTTGGTGATAAAGTTGAATGGGTAGGAGATATAGATGTAGATAAAAAAATTGGTTGAATGTCTTCTACAATATCTCGTAGGGCACCATTTACAACCTCTCATCTTTCATTACGGAGGAGATTATTGATGCCACACATGATGGGAAAAGATCATGTTTGGTAATGTCCTCCTTACCATTGTATTTTTGGAAATTGGAGTGCCCGATGGGCCAGATAAGTTTGTTTGGGAGTACCTAGATGAGAACCCTCTCCTATGAAGAGGTTTAAAGCTTATACTTGTGACACCATGATAACCGCTCATAAGGTGCTCTTAGAGAAATGGTATAAATGGATGTGTAATGCATTGAGCTGAATGGAGGATACCAGAAAATATTTCTACACTAGTCAATGGAGAATTTGAATTTCTTGTATACCAACACTTTTGTATCGAGTAGGTTTACCTTGACAGATGGCACCAAGGGTCCTTGGTGTAAGTTACCCTTGTCCTTCACAGCGTAGTATTTTCAAGGTGCGGTAAATAGGTTTAAGGAGGCGAAGAAGCTGAGATTTGATCTAAGTGTTGTAGATCAAGATCACCGTGAGATGTGTTAGACCTTGGTGTATCCCAAAAAGTGCACCTATGTGAAGAAGTATGTCTCCCATGACATTCACATGTTGAAAATAGTAACATTGCTTATTGCAGTGAAAAAAAAAGTGATGGTGTATTTGTGCCTCAAGGCCCAAGTATGAAAAAAGTGCTTATGTTATAGATGATGTCTCCATTTGTGAGGACCCCACCGCAAGGAAAAATTTTGTGCCAAGGAAAAGAGAAAGAGAAGAAACTCTTATAGAGAAGGTGCCAAGCTCGCATAGGGGCACAAGAGTCGGGTGAGGATAGAAGCACCTACGCTTGATGGAAGAAGTCTCCCCTTAGGAAGGAGTCACCAAAGAGAGAATAGTATCCTAGGAAAGAAGAGTCACCCGAGAAGGAGAGGAGTACCTTGTGTTGAAGTCACTAGTAAATAAAAATCAAAGGGTGGTGCAAGTTTTAGACTCAGAGAGGACAAAGAGCATCAAGGATGATGATTATGAGGAGGAAAATGAAGGAGACAATGAAGAGTGCGAGGAAGCTTAGAATCCTCCTATGTACAATATACACAAGTTTGGTGAAGAAGGGGATGAAGAGGATAAGGAGTATGAGGAGGGATCCCATACCAAAGGAGGGAGTGAGGAAGTAAACATGAAAGATCAGAAGACCCCGACCCTGACCAAGGAACAAATGGATAACACTATAGAGAGGGAGGTGACATGTATTATCCAATAGTTGGTGGAGCACGAAGTAGAGTGAAGTGATGAATAAGTATTTAAGGAAGCGAGGAGAGTCCAAGTATAGGAAAGGAGTATGGGAGCATGGGTAGAGACCCCAGCTTAGCAGTAAGCTTCCCAACAACAACGCACATAGGTGGAAAGGGCACAATAGTGGCGCAGGAACATGTTATGACTTATATTAATGATCCAAGAAAGGTAATTCCTGCTCACTTCCAAAGTACCATGCCCACTGAATAACTCATCACTTGGTCCTCTTTTGATGAATATGGTGCATACCCATGCATGAGGAAAATTTTATCCTAGGATTTTGAGTCCCACATTGATGAGCCAAGTTCTAGGTAAATCGTGATGCATTGACGAAGATATCAGATTTCAAGGGAGTAAACCCTCTTGTAAATGCCCAAAACTATTAGACAAGAAAGTTTTCAATGCACTCAACAAATTATCGGTGGAAGTGGAAGCAAGACTCTTTGGTAGAAATGAAATAATAAGGGTCTTGGAGGAAGAGCTTGAGAAAAATAATGAGGAGATCATTAAGAGGGACATGGAAATAAAACAAAAGGAATTGATCAAGTGCACAGTTAAGGCATGAGATGAGGGATGAAAAGGATAAGGTGCATGAATTCTAAAAGAAGATAGAGGCCATTAGGATGCCTTTATCTTAAAGCACCCAAACCTTGCCTTTCCTAAGAAGAGATATGAGTCAACCATGCATTTCTTAGAATACTTAGCATGCATACTCACCATGGAAAGGAAGCCACTTGCATTAGAATCAATGGAAGAAGTAATGGCATGCCAAAAGAAGGAAGAGAAGTTGAAGATTGGGGAGATACTAACTTAGTACTCTGAGCTCCTTGCCTTAGTAAAAATCATGACACAAATGGCAGAATTTGTATATGAAAACTATGGCGACATGGAAAAAGTAACAAGCATATTAGTTGTCACCATGAAGCAGATCTGAAATAATTTCAAGAGAAAAATAAGGGCAATAGGGAAGAGCGGGACAAGATCTTGGCCGAGGTAGAGAAGAAATCAGAGGTGATTGAAACCTTAAGGGTTTTAATTAAAATTAAACTGAAAGAGTTGTACCCCCAAGTCACTCGCATGATGGACATCTTTGGGAGACCTTAGCAATTAGATGGAAAGAATTAAAGATATGCTAAAGGATAAGGGGATGAGATGAGTTTTGACAAAGTTAGCACGATGGTGGGTGACTTACTTTAGTAGGTGTAGAGTGAGGTGGATTCTTGGGGTAAGATTGAAGCCCCCGTGAAGAAATATTTCCCACTTCTCATGTAACAGTAGCAAGATTCTTCCATTCTTCCATTCTTTATTCAATCATAGATTCTTCCATTTTCCCTATTCTTTATTCTTTGGTGGAAGGGAAAGGTGTTTCTAAGGATGGAAAACATGCGTAGTGTGGGGTAATGTTGGGCCCTAAAATTGACTAAGTCCCAAGGGAGAATTCAGTATGTGCGGGAGGCAATAAAGAAGGAAGGGGCTCAGGAAAAAGTGCACAAGGAAAGGTGCATGGTAGAAGAGGTTGACACATGCGGAAGGAGGAAGGTTTAGGGAATCAGCCATATTATGAAGGAGTTGTCACAACCAAAACACGTGAAAAGTTTGAGTAGGCATGTTGAATAGATAATGTGCCATCCTGGAGCCTTAGAGGGCAACAATAGAATATTGCACGTAAGGGATATTCCTAGGATGGTCATTTCAGGTACTAGAGGAATTTCTAAGCTAGCATAGACATTCAACCATGGATGACCGCACTTACACTTAGCATGTGACCTTCTCATGAAGGAAAATATGGTGGTGCATCTAGGTCCTATTTAAACAAGTTCTTGGGTTTGAAATTAAGAGATAAGAGGGTGAGAATGAAGTTTTGGGGAAATGAAGGGTTAAGGATGGTTTTAGGTAGTGACAAGGTGCTACAGAAATGCTTACAAGAAGGGTTTTGAAGAATTTTAGGCATGGATTTGGGTATGAACAAGGGTTGTAATGGGTAGAATAGCTAATAACTCTCTCTCTACAAAGTATTTTTGTAGGTTTTAAGATAATATCCCTTGATATATTCGGTTTGTATGACCCTCATGATGTAATAGAGCCATTGTAAGTGATTATAAATCAATATATGGTGTGTGATTCTGGTTATTCATGCTCAAAAGTTTAAACCCTTATGTTCTTCATATTATTTTGAGTTGGATCTAGTTTCATTATGCTTATTTACAATGTTCATTTCCATTTATGATGCATCTGTGCACATATCTGTTGTCTGTATCTTCTGTTTTTGAGTGAATGTATATGTTTCTATTTTTGTAACTTTTTCTCCATCAATGGCAGATCATTCTCACGAATCTCAAATAAAGTGAGGGTTCTAAAACCCATGTGTGCCTTTGGTAATTACCCAACGCATGCTTGGTGATAGGTCGATGTGCTTGGGGGGAAAAAGGTATATGAAGAAATGAATACACAATGTGTCATATTTCAGTTCTCATTGACTATGTGTCAAAGAATACCAAATAGTATGAAGGTTCTTTCTTTTTAACACCATCTATCTTTAAAAATGCATGGGTGTTGAGCCACTTTAATTGTAAATTAAAATAGGAAATGATGCTTAGACTAGGATCTCTATAAAACTTTAAGAGTTAATCACAAAATTAATTTCCAATATATGGAAAATCTCCCCAAATAAATAATTGCATGTCAAATCTATAAAAGAGGATACACTTAAACACTAAAAATAATATCTCATAGATCATGGGGAAAGCTGGAATAAATACACTTTGTTTAAAGAATATAGAATATCTTGAGAATTATGTTTAATAATATATCACTACGAGAAGAGAAAAATTATTAATAAATCATAATATACCTACTTGCAAAAAATTATACAATTTAGAACATTTCTATTTTCAGCAAAAAAATTGATAATGCAAAAGTACCATATTTTGGCCAATTTAGAATCTAACACTTTGAAGGAAAGTGTGATATAAATTCCAATATCTACCTTACGTAATTTTTGGTCAAATAGATAAATTTGAATTTTGCACTAATATCAAGGTAGTCAAAAATACTATATTTTGGGGTTGATTCAACATCAGATATAGGAAGATAGTTTATTATATAGAAATATATCTACCTTTTTTTGGAAAAAATTCATCTCAATCAGAGAAATTTTTATGACTCTCAAATTGAACCAACACTACTTGAAGCTGCTTGTTATACATGGCGAATCTTAGGAAATCTATGATAACATAGTAGAATTTATGGAAAATGTTCTAATATCATTGTAATGGTCTCAAGACAAACACCCACATGCATGCATATACTTGTGAAACATAAAATAATATAAACCCATAGATGTGAAGGTAGGATAACTACGTAATATTAAGCATAAATGTGAGGGAGGAATGATGACCCTTCTCACATAAATGTTCAATGAAGCTCTCTTCCACAATTTGATCACATCCACTATCTCTCCGTGATTTTATAAAAATAAGTAGACTCTATTCTTATGATTAAATTTTTTTACTAGTAAATAAAGTTGATTTTCTATTAATAATGAAGTCAATCAAGTCAATAACTTCATTAATACTCTTCCATATTAATAGATGTGGATAAGTGTGCATCAATGGGTGAATTATCTACATATTAAATTAAAATTAATATTACAAGTGCATCTTAATCACATATAATGGTGTATGGTTAATTAAATACACTAACGAGAATCCTAAGGAAACACTAGCCCTATCCTAAAATAATTGAATAACTATGAACATATGTGTTTTTAGGAACATACATTTTTGGAAAGTGTAGATAAGAGTTTTAGATAATTAAAAACCAAATGTGTCTCAACATTTATGTTGTAATATATTATTTTTAAGTACCGAATGAATCACCCATGTAATATAATACAAGCAATAGTAAGCACATATAATTATTTTGGGATCAAGTGAGGAATTACTAGTGTATTTCTAAGAATTGAAAGAAGTGGGAAGAAGTTATACTCTTATATTGATCCCCAAAGTTAGTACATAATGAGGTGTGACTCTAGGAAATATGTTTGAGATGGTAGTTGAAGGAGGATAAACTTCATAATGATCTAGTAAAGGAACAACCTCTAGGAGTAGTATCTGAGTAAAATATCAAAAATACTTTATAAGTAAAAATTTTATCATATCCTACGAAGATACTATATTGTATAGAAATTTAATATACGCCTCAAATAATGTATACAAGTTTGGGATAGTCTTAATAGAGAAATATATTACCTTAGTAGAGAGAACACTAACCTAGTCTTTGATGAGCTTATTGGATCGTATATATACCTCGTATAATAAAATGTATCCTAATCATGGTAATATTTTACACATTGAATATTGTGTTATTCTTTGGAGTTCCAAAACATGATCATAAGAAACAAAGTATACCTACACTAAAGTAAAATAACATGATGTGCTAAAGACTATACACATGTATGTTGTATACTTTAATAATATATTGTCAAATATATCCTATTTTATCCATCTATTGTAACATGTTTAAATGTTTTTGGGAGGATATTACTTATGTATAAAGTAAATTAGTAATTAATATATTTGTGAATGCATGTGAGTAATTAGAGGATATGTATAGGATATAAAAGATATATAGATGAAACATTAGAACAAACTTATTTTTGAAATCACATATTTCAAATATGGCTACTCAATTAGAGAGTTTTACTACAAGTAGTATACGATACACCCAAATAGGTTTTTTCATGTATGAATTGTAAAATTGAGTTTCAAAGAAGATAAATATCACAAGGATAAGGTTTTAGAAATTATCTTGTATAAAGTGTGTAAATACAATTATGAGACAAAGGATTTTCCTCTTATGTAACACTCTTACACCATGTAAGGTAGATTTAATCAATTCATGGTAGTGTAAGATATATAATCTAAAATTAAGTGAGATGATTTAAGAATTCAAAATTATTTACAACACCATAGTATTACTCCACATCATTATCTAAATATAACATTGAATTTAACATCATATCACACACATGTGTGTATATTATGAGATCCTAAGTACTTATCATTGATACCCTGACTCCTAAAATATCAAAGTTGTATTAGCTAGTATTGTCAAATAAAGATGATGGAATCATGATATAAATTGGTTATTACTAAATAGTGTAATGAAACTACCAATCCTTCATCTTCCCGGTTTGTATACTAGCACATTCTTATATTTTTTTAAGTTAGGAATAATTATATAAGTAAGGTGTATGTATAGATACCACATATAACCTCACAAATATTGTATAGGAAATTTTTTTATATAATTTTGTAATTACAATTCTATAGTTGGTATAAATTGTCTTATTTATTTATTTCCTAGTATAAGCACTCGATATATCTTTTGTCTTATATAATTTATTATAATTCATCTAAAATAACACATATAAATCCTTATTTTAAGTGTTGTCCACCAAGTCTCCCCTAGGCCCTAGATTAATGGTATCTAAGAAATTATTTCATCATATCCCAATGGTATTAAATTTTCATTTGAATTCTCTATTTTTGGTATGCCCACTCACAGAAGCTCAAATTATAGGAAGTTAGGACTCAAAATTTTTATCCTTCATCATACCTTCCTTCACTCCCCTTAAGGGAGCTCTAACTTTAGATATGTGCAATAAATTGATATAAAAATATTTACAAGAGAAATGATCATAATTGGAATTATTCATTCACATGAAATAGTGGGCATCATTGCTCACTTTTCTCATCTTCTCAATGACGTGAATGCTACTCTCGATCCAAATCCTTCATATGGACCTTTTTATATTTTTTTCCATACAATTTAATATATATATCCCCATGTTTTAAGGGGATAAAAAGATGAAAATTACTTAGATAATTGGCTTATAATTTCCTATTCATATTGAATGGTTAATCAATTATCTAATAGAGAAAAGCTTACATTTTCTCTTCTAAAATTTTCTTTATCTATAGTTAAATGGTGGGATAGATACTAAAATGTACATGATGATGAACCTAGCCTAAAAGTTTCTATAGATACAAGGAATATATTTGTATAATCACTCAAAATAATTTGTTACTCAACTAGAAACTATGATAGCAATAAAATCAATTTTTCATAGTTATTTCAAGGGTATGAGAAATTTTTTCAAAAATAAATAGACTCATTTCACATTTTCAATGTAAAGCTTATACTAAAAATATGAAAAAATAATCTTGAAGTATAGGTTAGGCTTGAGACCATACATCCAACTTGACAAGGATTTCATAAAATAAACCCTCTATCTGATAAACCTAAATATTTTCTTATAAATTTGAATCAAAATGCAAACAAAAGTATAAGATAATATAATCCAAGTCATAGGGAAAAGATAAGTTAAATAATTCCAAGCCTCGAATGAAGCAAGATCCAAAAAAGGACCATCCCTTTAGACCATCCTTATAAGAAGGTAAAACCCTATAAGTATTAGAGTAATTAGTCTAAATATATAAAGTGGTGTACAATATATTTAAGTCTAGTACAAACTTTAGAGATGATTTTTTTTTTGCAATAAGCCTCTACTTACATAACTCAAAAAGTGGGTACTAATACTAGAAAAAGGTAATAAGGTCATATAATTTGATTTGAATGCTATGGAAGGTACTACCAATATTAATTTGTAATCTACATCAAGTTTGGAGGAAGAAAAACATTATTTACATTCTAATATTTTTATCATTAGACAAATAATACACTTAGTTTCTAAAAATAGAAGTTAGAAAAACCCAATTAGTTCCTAAATTAGTTCATATATTGAAATGTCCCATTTTTCCTCACTCAAAACCATACTCACTTGGATGATTTATATCAGGCCAAGAGAAATTTATTATACAATATCGTTACTTCATGTGAATAATCAATTTAAATATGAATCCCTATGTAATGTTACACCATTAGTGGTATATGATGTTTCACATCATCAACCATACCATTACCATCGATATGAAATATATTGATGAAAAACCTAGATATGTCATAGATGTTGGCAATATGAGATAATACATACCAGAAATTCTCAAGCTATTTTTCATTAGTGTCAAATAGTGAAAAATTGTACTCATGATGGTTGATTTTAACAAAATAAATTCTTTGCAGTAAAAAATCAAACCATGGTTCCTTTAAGAAATATATAGCAATTGCACACTATGTTGTATAAATAAAATCATATTTTTAGTCACCTATAGAAATACCTATGCACTTTTTGGTAAAACATGTTATTTATTTTACTCCACTATTATTTCTTCTTAATGAATCCTTATACCATAAATCATTAATGGAGACCATAGACATCAATTCAAATATCCACTAATCTATGGATAAATGACACATCGAGGCCCATCTCATTTCCTTATGAAAAAAAATTGTGTGTATGACCAAACAAGGATGATACATATAGGTTGTGAATTGATTAAAAATGTCTCAACAAAATCATAGTGAATAATTGATATCCTATATCAAGGATTTAGGATATATTTTAAAATCTCTATGGTGTGAAATTATTTTAAAATATCAGTTTGATTCTAAGTATCATTATATCCCTCTTGAACCCACATACATATAAAGAATACTTTTAAATCCAAAAATGTTTTATTGAGTGATTATTTATGCCTTTCCTCATTACTAATATATGTAAAACACTCATACAAATGATGAATGACAACCTCCAACCATTCAAATATTTATTTTTTTAGTCTACCTTAATTAGATCCTAATCTTTAGAAAAGCGTGTGATGAACACTTGAGCTATATTTAATAAGTAATCCACACTTTGCGGTGGTAGAATTCATGTGCTAATATATACAAATATTCATTTTCATGTGAGAGATATGATATATAGGACAAATAGTATATTCATAAGGGTTTCATGTAGAACAAACTTGTTAGAGTAGGTATTTACCTTAGGTCATATTCACGTAGGTACTTTATTTACCTTTATTATATTTAACCTCACCCACTTATATGAGTGGATATTTCTTTTATCTTATTTAGATATTAGGAAGATATTATCTATTCGTTAGGTATAGTTATTTCCTTTATCTATAGTATTGACTAGATCTTTGATGACTAATTCTTTCCTTGATCTATGGTATTGACTATACCTTTGATGACTAATTCTTTCTTAAATCTATGGTCTTGACTAGTTATTTGATTAGTAGTTCTTTCTTTGATTTATGGTTTGATCTTCCTTTCCTATATAAGAAAGGCCCATTCTCATTGTACTCATATATGAGAGTTCCATAATAATATATGATATTATTGTTCTTTGTTTGCAAATTCTTTTGTAAAGTTATTCTGGTGAATTTATTTCAGCTTATCAAATGTGGTGTGTTATGATCATCTGAGATCTTCATGGTTTGGAATGATCTTATTATCATTCCTTTCATGGTATCATAGTGATAGATGATGTAGACATCCATCTATAAGTTTTTATTTGCAAGCGAGGGTTTTTATTATCATGTATTTGGAATTTGTTAGCTCTTTTTATCAACATCAATTTTTATGCAAAGCAGAGTGTGCCATTGGATTTAAAAGGTGCTAAAACCCTATAATTGATTGTAAACTGGACCATGTTCTAAGAAAGTCAAATCGGACAATTTTTAAGGGTTTTTGGCACATTTCTCAAAAAATCAAATACGATTATGTACTGAAATTTTTTTGACACAAAAATAATATCAGCATTCTAGGTTTCTCTATATTTTTGATACAAGTGCCGAGAAAAAGATATATTTGCAGTTTAAGTTTGTATTAACAATTGTACTTTTTGGGTGCATTCTTTTAACCATTGGATATAGGCATGTACCTTTTGGATGCATTCTTTTACCCTCTGGATATTTATTCTTTGGATGCAGTCTTTTATCCACTAGACGTGAGATATTTACCCATCGGGTGAATTCTTTTTCCATTAGATATAGTCATGTACCTACGGATGCATTCATTTACCCTCTGGATATTTCTATTTTAGATGCACGATCTTTTATGCCTTTGGATGTAGATATGTACCTTATGAGTGCATTATTTTATCCATTGGATATAAATGTGTACCCTCCGGATGCGATGATTTACCCACTGGACATTTAGGTTTTGGGTACAATATTTTATCCTTTGGCCGCAAGCCTGTATCATGTGGATGCACTCTTTCACCCTTGGAAATTTGGGTGTCACATGTACCTTTAAAAAAAATCAGCATTAAAATATTGTTTTTAATAGCAAAACATTCTAAATCTCATAACTTTTTATTCGTAGCTCAGATTAAGGTGATCTTTTTTTGAAATTGTTTATTTTTTCATGATTTACGCACTAGTGACATTTTTATACACATAAATATAAAAGGTAATTTTACTCTTTGTAATATTTACATACAATCAATAATAAAGTTTCAAATTTGAGGGGGTGTTGTAATCATTGTAGACGCTTGATTTTGGTTGAGCCCGACATCCTAAAATTTTGGGTGTTGCATTATCATATCTATCATGAATTCTAAGAATGATATGATTTTATCTCAAGTGTGTGGACTTCTGAGGATGTGCTCGAATTTGTGGAAAAAATTAGATCACTTAAAAATCAAAACTATCTTCTTCATAATCTTGTTTATGAGAAGGATACACCAATACACTCCCTACAATAGATACTTTCTCACCTACAACATCGACCTCATATTATGGGCAGTCATATCCATACTCCTAGTCCACTTACAGCGATTGCTCTTGTCCATGCTAACCTTGATCTTTCAGTTTCAAAGCCTACTCTTGCTCCTGATGCTCCTAAGACTATTAGGCTTATTACTGCATGTTCTTCCACATTTGTGCCTACTGCAATAACACATGTTATGTATCCTACTTCTTCTCACATGCATGACTCTTTTGAGAAGCATACCACTACATTCGGTTTTGGCATACTTCGTTATATAGGTTTCACTGGTAAAGGTATTAGAAGACATTCATAGGGTATTGTTTCCCCTATTCCATATGTTAAGTGAAATTATCCCCATGGTATTGGTTTTTGAGAAGATACTTCATTGGGATCACACATTGTGAGCTTCTAATTTTGTTCACTTGACTATTTCTTAGTATCGTGAGCTATACATGAGTTCCGCACCTTCTCTCGGGCTTAATAAACCTAAGATTTCAATTTTCAAACATGATCAAATTAACACACATTTTGATGTTCCTTTACAAGAATCCATTGTGCATTTTACATGAAGTTATATGCAGACATATTCTTCATCCATCCATGTTGATTTGGGGTGGATATTTTATCACTCATGGCGGCGACATAGGAATTTGTTGAGAGGACTCTACGGGCATGGCTCCTCCACCATTCGACCTCTTGGTCCACTTTTTTATACTTTCTACATTGTAATGATATTTTTTTAGCATTTTTATTTAGCATGTGTAGTGTATCTCTCTTGTTTAAAGATTTTATATTTGTATTTTCAACAAATTTTTCATGTTGACAATCTCTCTTATAGGGGAGCTATTATGATGAAGCCCGGTGTTATTTTCGGTGTTCAAGTAGTTTTTGATAACTCATATAGAATTGTAGCATTATTCCACCCATTCATTAGTATGGGAGGGTGTGGTGGTTATCTGATTCTTCAAGTTTTGTGTCCTTACCATGTTATTTAGCTTTTCTTGGATCTTGTTTCATTACCTTGTTGCCTTGGTTATTGTTCTTGGATCATGGCACACCTATTTTTAGTATCTAATCGAATTATGTTTGGTTTTTGCACTTTAGACATCACTCCGTTGACATTATCCTTCTATGGAACTATTCTAGTGAAGGCCAATGTCGGTTGTTTTTGAGTTTTTGATTGAGAAGTGGATTCGGACCACAATGCACACCAAGCTTCTTCATCATTATATGAGTTTTTGATTCGAGTTTATTAGGATACCTTGAAGTTGGTTTTTATCTCTCTCTCTCTCTCTCTACTTTTTATTACTAGTTTTGGGTACCTTGCGGTGTTCCCTTTTTTCAAATTATTATACATGAGTACCTCATCAAGCCTAGTTCTGGGACTCATACTATGGATATGCCACTTTTATTTTGGGCCCCTAGCTTCACTTGAGGGGGTGTTAGAGTAGGTATTTACCTTAGCTCATGTTCACCTAGGTACTTTATTTACCTTTATTGTATTTATCCTCACCCACTTATGTGTGTGGATATTTCTTTTATCTTATTTAGATATTATCTAGTTGTTAGGTATACTTATTTCCTTGATCTATGGTATTGACTAGATCTTTGATGACTAGTTCTTTCCTTGATTTATGGCTTGATCTATGGCCTTGACTGGTTCTTAGATTGATCTTCCTTGCCTATATAAGAAAGGCCCATTCTCATTGTACTCATATATGAGAGTTCCATAATAATATATGATATTATTGTTCTTTGTTTACAAATTCTTTTGTAAATTTATTCTAATGAATTTCTTTCATCTTATCAAATGTGGTGTCTTTATGATCATTGGATATATTCACGTCTTGGAGCGATCTTCTTATCATTCCTTTCACAAACAAGATCTACATAATAGGTAATGGTGTACATGAAAAATATCTTAAATATTTACAAATTCTTAGGATTAGAAAATTTCTATAAAAGGTTGTACTTGGTTCTTTTCACACTACTTGACAATTTAATAAGGTTTAAGGTGGTTCTAAAGTAACCTTTATTTGGTTAGCCTCATAACAAAAAAATATTTAATTTTTTTAATTTATATCTATTCTACACCATTATTTTCATTAATGTATCTCTAATAACCATTCAAGATAGATACATGGATCTAATCATGTACTCATATAAATATTCATTCGACATGTTCACCTAGGTTCTTGTTATAATGAAGCCAATAATATATTATCCAAAGCATCAATCAAAATCTCTATACCATTATTCATACATGTAACAATTGGAAGAAATACATCTTCAAAGGAAAGGAAACTATGATCCATACATATTATATGACACCTCATTCTTGGTTTAATTAAAGTACATTGTAACAAGATTAGATTTAAAAATATGTCTTCTTATCTTTGGAGTTTCATCTCAAGAATGATCATAATAAGGTAAGTTCCAATCTAATAGCTTATTGTTTGGTTCAAACTCTAATTCATGATCTCTCCATTGTGCTTTCCACATGCAACCTTGAATTAAATACTTGGTTGTAATTTTATCCATTTGATTAATAACTTCCATAAATTTATTTTTAATTTCTCATGATAATTGTGTTCTAAATTTCTACATGCGGGATGGACTCTTATATCATATTGGTCACTTGTGTGTCCCACACAAGTAAGAGAGAAATAAACTAATATGTGTTGGAATGTTGTGATATATTTGTTTTAGTTGAGGTAAAATCACATTAATGAAAAATAATATTATCGAGTGATAATGACATGGAGATTTGATTATGTTCTTGGTTGCATAAGTTGATTCAGTGAGAATTGTTTGTTCTAGCAAGCCCAATCGGGGGACCTAGATATCCTAGGTGATGGCGCAAGTGGTTAGAGATTCTTGGTAGCTTGAGGAGAATTTTGAAATCATGGATAGTATGTTTAGGTATTTTTTTGAAACTCACATAATTTTTAGGATGAATATAAAAGTTGAAGACTAAGTTTCAAATGCTCATATAGACCAGGTCTAGGTGGGGAGATATGACATTGAGTTGTGGAGCCATATGAGCTCATGGATGCATGAAGGAAGTTGTTTCATGATGTATCAGGTATCTTAGGTCATTTTGGAGATGTTTCATGGTGATTTATGATGTTGTTTGATTGATCCTAGCTTAGATAGTTTAAAATCCTAAGGGCTAGCCCTAGAAATGAGATGAGATGGAAATATAGAGAGATATTTTTTGAATTTTTATGATTTAAGATGATTTACATAGGTTTCCTATAGGTGTGATGAAAAATGGATTCATTCTGAAATTAATTTTTCAAGTTATGATGTTTTGTATGAAACAAGGTCCAAAAAAGGGTGTTTTCTAGCTTGAATTAAACGTTACGATGCTCACCTGAATTGTGTAATTTACTTGGGAAATTTTATATTTTAGGGATTTTTCTACATTGATTCTGTAATATTTCACAAAAATAACTACTTCATTTCATCATCGTGTTTCTATGAATGAATGTTAAGAAGGTAAACAACTTTTCATGTGCTTGAAACCCTAGATAGAAAACGGTTTGAGAGAAAATTATTATAAGTTCCAAGAATTTATTATAGTTTATGGATGAATGTTTTATTTTTAGACAAATAATCCATGTTTTTAGAAATATATGGTAGTGGTTGGTTGTGGTGGTGATTGGACCCCACTCAAATAGGTATGTTAATGAAAAAGTTTAGTTTAGGACAATTTTTTCCAAAGGAGTTACTAAATAAATGGAATTTTTTTAGTATGTGATTTGGTTGATTTCATAGTTGTTTCAAGTAATTTGAATGCATAAAAATATCTCAAAGTATACCCTATTTGTGAAGACTAGTAAAAGGGTAGTTTGCGAGATATGAGCTTGGTTGAAGACCTTCCACTTATAGTTGTAAGGATTTACAATATGTTATGGAAATGTGATTTAGAGATATTTCAAATGGTATAATTTTTGTCTCATGATTATAAGATTTAATTTTTCATGTAAGTCATTTTGTGAGGAAGAAGGTTTCGTATTTTCAGGACTGAATTGCTCAAGCTCAAAGATTGAATTGGTTAAAGCATGAGATGGATGTGTTGATGCTTGATACCACCTCAAAAGTTTATAGGGATGAAGTTTGTTCCTATTTAATTGATTTTAGGTCTTTTAAGTGATATAAATGGTTCAAACTAAGTTTGAGTTTGTAAAATGGGTTTCTAGGCAACATGTTTTGGTGAAGAGGAAAGTTGTTGTGGTTTAAGCATATGGATGTTTAATGATTTATAAATTTCATGGTTTTGTTATGCAGGTCCTGAGGTTTCCATATATTTTTCATATGACATATTTGAGTTGATCTTAGGTGATCTTGAGGCCCAAAGGTGAAATCAAGGTGTTGGAAGCAGTTGTTTGGTGAAGGATATGAGCCAATGGGCCCATTTAATGATTTATTTGATTGGTTCAAGTAAATTTGTGACCATGTATGATGCTTATATGTTATATTAATCATGTATGGTGAATATGGGATCTTGAATAAGCATGGTTTTATGATTTGTGGTTTTAGCTCATCTTAGTGATGGGGTTTTGAGCATTTTTGGTGCAAGTTGGATGGTTTTGGGCATGACCAACCTACATGGGTCATATGTGAATGTTTTAATGATTCATATGGTATATTTTTAAAAAATTGGTCTAAAAATGGGAAAACACATTTTTTTGAATTTGAATCAAAGAGAACTTATAAAAGTGATGTTTTTGGTGTTATTTTGCACTAGTTGAGTTTGTATTAAAAGTGTGACCTATGTGTGAGTAATTTTTCAGGTAAAAGGCATGTTTTTAGATATGAAAGTGAGCATGAAAAGTTTAAGAATGTTTTCAAGAGTCTATGCAAGTATTTGAAACCTTGAGAAGTGAAGAAAGTGAAAGATTGTGCAAGTTTGAGAAGTTAGGGTTTGAAAAAGGGTTTGAAGGAGAGCAAACTAACTCGGTAGTCTCAATTAGTTTTGGAAGAAATAATACATCATATATATTCATAAAAATTAGGTTAAGTGGGTTTTTTTTATTATCTTTGGGGTTTTAGCCTCCTTGTGGATTTGGTGCTTCACAAAACTAGGGGTTACTACTCTTTGTAGGGTTGGTGCTCTACTAAACTAGGGATTAGTGCTCCTTGTTAAGTTTGTGCTTCACCAAATAATTTTTATTTTAGTAATATTATGGTAATTTTTAGTGTTTTATCTTCCCCTTGATGGTTTCCCACTTATATCTTGTGTTATGGTGTTTCTTCTCTTGTTCATGGTTCATTGCATGTATTTTATATGATATTGTGCACACATTAATGGATGGTTAATTTGTTAATGGTTTAAGTAATAAATATGAAATTGAATTAATTTTTTAAATAATGATTCACCCCTCCCACTCTCAGTCCATTGTGCTTCCAATAATTGGTATCAAAGAAGGTCATTTTGGAGATGATTGATCACTTGAAAGGAGATAATTTGAAGCACAAAAATGGCAAGCTAGTAGAGTGGGCTATCTACAAGAAATGCATTTATTTGATGGTGTGAATTATTTTTTTGGAATTTTAGGATGAAGGATCACATTATATCCCTAGGGTTTGATATCTAGGAAGTGTTAAATTTTTTTTTATACTATTCCTACCACTACTCCAACCGCTACTACATACAAGAATACATGAAGTGAAAATTCAAAGGATTTTAATGCTATCATATGTGGTCTTGGAGAATATGATATGGGAAAGGTAATGCACTGCAAGTGAGAAAAAAGCATGGGATAAACTTCAAGTTTTATATGAAGGTGAATCAAAGTTAAGAATTGCTAAGCTTCAAACTTTTAAAAATCAAATTGAAAGTCTTAAGATGAATGATGATGAGTTTATTGCATCATATTTTCTTAAATTTGAAAATATTTTCAATATCATGAAAGGGTTAAGAGAATATGTGAAGGAATAAGTAGTTGTTCAAAAGGTTTTAAGATCACTAACCTCTAAGTTTTTTTCTAAAGTATCTCGCTTATTAAAGAGGAAAAATATTTAACTACTTTAAAAATGGATGAGTTACACGACACTTTGATTGCATATGAGATGAGGAATTGTGGTTCCAAACCAACCAAGAAATAATTTTCTTTCAAATATGAAAGGAAGAAAAAATGCAAGAAGACCAAAGATGATGATGTTGCTCTGAAATAGTTAATGAAGAAATCTTTTAAATGGTGTCTAGAAGATTGAGCGTTAGATCTAGTAAGTACAAAGGTAAGATTCCATTCAAGTGTTTCAATTTTGGTGGAGTAGGCCATTTTCTACTAATTTTCCTCGTAGGAATGAAAAATAAGGAGATGAAAATCATGAGGATGATCATAATAAGAAGAATCATAATTTCAACAAAGGTAAGAAGAACTTTAAGATATTTGACTATAAGAAGAAGGAAAAAGAATCTATTTTTCAAAGGTAGATGAGGACTTATCTGATGCTAGTATTGGTGTTTTAGATTTTGAGTCTTAATCTGATCATGAAGATGTTGGAAATGAGGTATTATTTGTGACCAATGATGTAATGAGATATTTTGGTGATTTCTTTCATTATTAGGTGATTTTATTTCAGGTTACTGTGATTACTCGATGAGGATAAAGAGGATGTCAAAGGTGATATTGAGAGAATTCAAATTGATTTAAAACATGCTGAAAAAGAGAACAAGAAGTTGATTCTTTAGGTCAAGGAGTATGAAAACAAGATTCATAATCTAGAAGAAAAGTATAAGTTTGAATCAAGCAAGAAAAATGAGTCAATCAGATTGTTAGAAGAGAAGGTAAAGTATCTTCTCTTAAGTTTGCAAGATAAAGAAATTATTTTCTCAAAATTTCAAGAATATATAGAGTTCGTAAGGGCAGAGCTGCTAGAGGTTGGAAAGAAAAGTGTCCATGAATAGATTATCTTCTTGGAAAACAAAGATTGACAAGTGATAGAGCTGGTTTGGGTTTCAAAGAGGATTCCAAAGGCAAGGAATTGAAGTAAGAGGACCTAGTTTCAAGCAAGGAAGTAGGTGAACCAATCATTAAGGAAGAGAAGAAGAAGGTTCTCATCAAGGACAATGAGAAGACTAATCCTATTAGGTAACCTAATGCCTCAAGGTATGAAATATATTTCAATGGTTATTTTTATACTTGTAATGGATTTATTCATAGGTAAAAAGAGTGTATAATGTATACTAGAGATGTTCATCCATGGAGAGAAAGTGGGAGTCACCAAGCTATTAATTTGCTATGCTATAATTGTAATGAGGTAGGTCATGTTGCTATATTTTTTTGAATGATCCACCTAGACAAGTTAAGCGCTATAAAAGGAATAATTAAGTGGTGTGCTTCAGCTGTAATGAGGTTGGTAATATTGCAAGGGAATTTGACTATGGTTTCTCAAGGAAAATAAGAGTTTTTAGGGACCTAAGATGCAATATAGCAGCTTTCAAAGGCCTAGGATGCATGATAACAATCAAGAAAGAATGTGGGGAACTAGGAGTAATGGTGTCTCATCGAGAGTAGGTATTGATAAAAATCGAAGAATGATTCAGATATGATATCTGAAACAAGGTGAAGAAAGAGACTCTCAGGTGTCTAAGAAGGTTTGGGACCTTTTTAGGTATTTCTTATAAATCCTCCATGGTGTCATATGCTTATACTTTGCTTCTCGAGAGGTATATCAATTAATATGAATTATTGGAGTGATAGAGAGCTATATAGATCTATGTGTATCTCCTCCATGGTGTTAAGGTATGCTATTTCAAGTCCTTAAGCATATTTTTTTGGTTTTATATGGTTGATCAAGTTGTGAATGGAAAAGTCTTATTAGTGTGGTTGTCTCTAAGCAATGTATGAGTGTGTTATCAAGGTTATGTTTGTCTTTTTATGATGTGGTGTTAGTTTTTAATGAATTATTTTGTGTTAAGATCATATTGGTGTCTCAAAAGGAGTCTGTTGAGTCATGGTATCTATGTATAGAGTCACTTCTTGGTCTGAGTCAGTGAATAATGTTGGTGGTAAGAACAAGGGTCTATATCATCTTGTGGAGTCAATTTTGAGTCAAGAATGATGTGTCAGAGGTTAGTCATAAGATATAAGTGCATGAATCAAGTGTTTATAAGAGTATATGATGTATGTGAAGCTATGAAATGGTCTCAAAAGGTTGTTTAAAGTGATAAAGGTCTCTTAGTGCTTAGATGATCATCAAGAGGTTTGTTCTATCTTTTAGAGTTGTATGAGTCTTAAGGTTCTGAGTCACAAGTCTCAGTGATGTGATTATCAAGGTGAAAGTATTCTAATAATTTGTGAAGAAGGATTGAATATGAAATGTTTAATAAAATATGATGACTTGATCAAACCATCATAAGAGGGAGGTTTTTTGCATTGTTTGTGAGGGATGATTGAAGACAAATAAAGTTGGCTTCAAGTAGTGTGGTTTCCTTGCTTAAAAATCAATTTGAGTGTGCCCAGGCACTATAAAATGTTGGTGTAGTGTTAATAGAAAAAATTTATCCCTTAAAATATAAATATGTGCATGATTAAGGTGTCTCTTTCATGGCTGGGTCTTAAGTGTTATCAAGAAGTGGTATGAAGAAATACTTTCAAGATGGAAAAATTCTCACAATGGTATTCCTCAAGGCTCTTTGGAGGACATTAAATGGCCAAAAGGGTACTCTAATCATGTGATATTCCTCTATAAAAGGGATAATATCAAAATATTAGGTGTTAATCTCATTTATCTAGGGCTAGTATGTTGTGTGTGTGAATTAGTGATGTGAAGATGGTGTAGTGAACATCTTGATGACTCTCAGAGTTTTAAAAGCATGATTAAGTTCAAAAATCTATGCAAGAATCCATGGAAATGGAAAGAGGTCAAAATTTGTGAAGCGTTTTCTATTATGCACTCTTGAAGTAACAAGACATGATTTTGGGATTAAATGGGTTGTCACGGGCCTGTAGATGATCATTTGGTGCATTTTGAAAATCCTCATAGTTGGTGTATGACCATTCATGATTTTAGACATTTACCCAATAGAAAGTGAGTGATCTTAATTTTCTATATCATTAAAATGTAGGATCACCATGAAAAAACGTGTGAGGTAATAAGGTAAAATGAGCTCAAAGGTGTGATTTGGAGTTCTTCAAGTATGTTGATAATTTTTCTACATTCTTGATGAGTTTTAAGCTTAAAAGAGTTGGTATATGCATATGTGAAGGATTTTATGGGCCCTGGTGTTGAGAAAAGAACATGATCAGGTGTGGTAAGATTGGTTTGGTTCACTTCTTACTTCATGAGTAAGACTTCATGCTACAGATATAGAAAGTATGCAAGAGGTAGGGTATGAAGGTTCTATAGGAATGAAATGTTTGTAAAGTCTAATTCTTGATGAGTTAAGAATATCTTAGAGTTATCTAGGTGATCTAGGAAGTGAGCATCATCTAAGAAGAAGCAAATGGTGTGACTAGTTGATTGTGTTATAACTAAAATTGGTTATCTTGCTCCAAATTGTATCCTAAAAGTCTATAAATGATGATTAAGCAAGAGGAAGTCATTCTTGAAGGGTACATGGTGCTTTGATTTCTTTGAAAGGTTGAAAAAGTTAGTTTTATTATTAAAATGTACTTAAATAAGTCTATTAGTCTTACTTGGGTCAAAAATATGTATCAAATACCTCAATTGGTCCAATGTGGTGTTATAGTATTGTAAAGATGGAGCTACATGTATGTAAGAAGTCTATTAAACAAGGAGATTAATGTCTTGCTCAAATTATATTTAGTGTTCAAGATGGCTTCAAGGCCTCCTTGAGCTAATTCAAAGTTATTTCAACATATGAAAAGACTATAAAAGCTTCAATGACATGATTTATTTGTAATAAGGTATTATAGTAGAGTGCGGTGAAAAAGTAATATGCTGTGCTAGGATACCTCACCAAGGCATGGGGCATGGCTTATCCTCTTAAAATATGTATTTTGATGGGATGAAATTCTTGCAAAGCATGATGAATATCAATCATAAGGTTGATGAATTGACAAGAAATTCATATGCTCAATAAAGGTGATTTCAGTTTAAACAAGAATGGAAATACTAAAAAGAATCTTAAGGGTAGTGTTAAGATGGTTGAGACAATTGCAAGACAATATTGCAAGGTAGTAGACTTGTTATTTTTTCTTCCACTATAATGATATGGTATTGGCTCGGGGTGAGTGATGTAAAGTTGTTCCATAGTGTGTATGGTTTTATAGAGCTCATCAAAGTTGATTGAAATTCCATGAAGAGTTAGAACAAAGATCTCAGTCTATGAGAAGCTTTGAGTTCAAAGTTGGAGAAGAAAAGGCTAGTTTGAGCCTTGAAAATTCAAGAAAAGGCAATTAATTTGGTTATTTTATGTTCTTTATCATTTTCACATGATCATATGGTGTATGCATCTATTCTCAGGTCTACTATAGTATTCTTAGAGGTTGCAAGAGGTCAAAATAGGGTATGAGATCATGAAATCATGTTCTTGAGCCTAAACAAGGAGATTATGTGTCACTAGCACCTATGAAAGAGGTATGGAAGATGTTATTCAGTGTTATATCATCATTTTCAGCATGTTTAGTTGTTTTATATGCTTTTCCCAGAGGGAATATAGTTAACAATGCTTAGAAAATGACCAAAATCAAATTTTTGTAAGAAATGACTAGTTTTTGAACTAGAATGAAACCTTTTGTTTATGTTTTCAACCAAGAGGTTTTCCTATGTGGCTGAGAAAGATGAAGAATTTTTAAGTACATGTATGCTTTGTCATTAATGTAAAAGGGGGAGAACATCAGGAGGTTTTCCATCAATGAAAAAGGGGTAGATTATTTCCATGTTGTGATTTAGGTTTTTTAATTAATTTAAAATCCCATTAATTACAAATAATACTTAGATTGATGATGACATGGAGATTCAGGTATGTTCTTGGTTGCATGAGTTGATTCAGTGAGAATTGCTTGTTCTAGCAAGCCCAATCAAGTGACCTAGCTAGCCTAGGTGATGGTGCATGGTGGTTGGAGCTTCTTGGTAGCTTTAGGAGCATGTTAATAGCATGGATAATATTTTTGGGGAGTTTTTAGACACTCACATGAGTTTTAGGATGTAGATACATGTTGAAGACCAAGTTTCAAGTGCCCATCTAGACTAGGTCTAGGTGTTAGAAGGTATGACATTGAGTTGTGGAGAAATATTGGCTCATTTATTCATGTAGGTATTTGTTTCATGATGTAATAGGTATGTTAGGTAATTTTAGAGAATTTTCATGGTGAGTTATGATGTTATTTTAGTTGACCCTAGCCTAGACAGTGTAAAACCCTAAGGGTTAGCCATGTAATTGAGATGGAATAGAAATATGGTGAGTTATTTGTGGCATTATTATTATTTAATATGATTCATATATGTGTCCTAAAGGTGTGAGAAAAATTTAGAGTCATTATGAACTTCATTTTGTGAGTTATGATGTTTTGTGTGAAAAAGGGTCCTAGAAAGGGTGTTTTCTAGCTCGAATTGCACCTTCTGATGCTCACCCTAAATTGTTTTATTTTCATGGTACCTTGTGGATTTAAAATATTTTTATACATTTATGTTATAATATTTCACAAAAATAATAAGGTCATTTAATTTTCAGGTGTTTATGAACGAATTTTAAGAAGGTAAACAACTTTTTATGTGCTTAAAACCCTAGCTAGAAAATGATTTGAGATAAAATGATTCTAAATACCCATAATTTTTATATGGTACATGTATGGTGATTTTATGGTGTATATGACTCCTCCAAGTTTCTAGAAAGGTATGGTAGTGGTTGTGGTGATGAGTGGACCCCACTCAAATAAGCATGTTTCGAAGAAGTTCATTTTGGGAAAAGGTTTTCCAAAGGAGTTTCTAAATAAATGGACATTATTTTGATTATGTGAATTTTTATTAATGTAAATTGTGGTTTTAGGTCATTGTGATGCATAAAAATTAGTGAAGTTTTCCCTATTTGTGAAGACTAATCAAGGTGGTTTTGGGGCGGTTTCAAACAATTTGCAGAGATGAGCTTGGTTAAAGGCCTTCCACTTAGAGTTGGAATAATTTACAATATTTTTGCAAATTTGATTCAGATATATTTAAAATGGTATAATTTGTCTCATGATTATGAGATTTTATGGGTCATCCAAGTCATTTTGTGAGAAAGAAGGTTTCTATGTTTACAGGATCGAACTGTTTCAAGATAAAAGAATGAGTTCGTTAAAGCATGAGGTGGATGATTTGATGCTTTATACCACCTGTAAATTGAATATGGATTAATTTTTTTCATATTTAATTAATTTTTAGGTTTAGGAAGTGACATAAAGGGTGAAAACTTGTTGAGTTTGTAAAAATAGTTTCAGGGAAACATATTTTGGTGAAGAGGAAAGTTATTGTGGTTTGATCATTTGGATGTTTCATTATGTATAACTTTCATGTATTTGTTCTATAGGTATTTAGGTTTCCATATAGTGGTCACATGTAATATTTGAGCTTATGTTGGGTGTTCTTAAGGCCCAAATGTGAAATTAGGTGTTGGAAGCAATTGTTTGGTGAAGGATATGAGTCGGTGGGCCCATTTAACAATTTATTTGATTGGTTAGAGTAAATTTTATATTAATAATATTTTATGATTCTTATATATTATATTAATCATGTATGGTTAATATGAGAAATTTAGTAAGCATGGTTTTATTATTTGTGGTATTAGCGCATCTAGTGATGGCATTTAAAGCATTTTGTGTACATGTTGGTGTGTTTTGTGCATGGATGGAATACATGGGTCATATGTGAAATTTTTAATGATTCATATGGGATTTTTTAAGTTTTTTTTTTTTTGAACCAAAGGAGAGAAACGAACTTCATTTTAATTTGAATCAAGGAGACCTTATAAAAGTGAGATTTTGGGTGTTATTTTTCACTAATTTAGTGTGTATGAAAAGTTTGACCTATGTGAGATTAAATTGAAGGTAAAAAGGCATGTGTTGAGATCTTAAATTTTGAATGATAGGTTAAAGAATGTTTTCAAGAGTTTTTTCAAGGGTTTAAATCAATGAGAAGTGAAGAAAATGAAAGATTTTGCAAGTTTGAGAAGTTATGGTTTGAACAATGGTTTCAAGGAGAGCAAGTTTAATAAATGATATCAATCAGTTATGGAAGAAAAAATAAATCATATATCTTCATAAAAATGTGTTTTAGTGGGTTCTTGATCATCTTTGGGGGTTGTATCCTCCTTTTGGAGTTGGTGCTCCTTGTAGGGTTGGTGCTCTACTAAATGGTTGGTGTCCCTTGTGAAGTTGGTGCTTCAAAAAAAAAATTATTTGAGTAATATAATCAGAAGATCCAGTGGGTTTTCTTCCCCTTGAGTTTTTCCCACTTACATCTTATGTTATGGTGTCACTTCCCTTGTTCATGGTTCATTGCATTCATGATATATGATATTGTGCACACACTAATGGATGGTTCATTGGTTAATGGTATAAGTAAGCAATATAAAATTGAATTAATTTTGTAAGGAATGATTAACCCCCTTCTCATTCTATTGTTCTTCCATAAATATGGGAAGCTAAATTTAGAAAGGATGTAGTAGAATTTTAATTTGGAGGAAATTTTAGGTTGTTAGAATTTCCCTAGTTCTCCCTAAACCATTACAATAAGGAAGAAAACTATGATATATTTCAAAAACCTATTAGAATGCATGAATTTGAAATCATATGTTATCTATATCACTAGTCAAATTTCATGTTTAAACTTTGTCAACAGGAAAAACATAGGTCTACGTACCATGACTCGTATTACGAGTCTATTTGAGTAATTTGGAGTTGATTCACAAAAAATGTGATCATGGACATATTTTGTTTACCCTCTACGGTCTTCAAGAGGCATAAAAAAAATTGGGTTTCAACAATTAGGTCCACTTTTTTTTTGGAAGGGGACCCGACTGCCATGGTATATTAGTGTAATTTTAATTTTCTCAATTACACTATAGTTTTTATATCACATTTTGTCATGTATTTTGGTGCTAACATGTGGAATGATGGGAGCCTAAGTGATTTGGTGGATTTGGAGTATTTCCACATCATTCTCAAAGGTGGGCACATATATTTCTACTTACCATATGTTCCCACATTCCAACACATATCTCCCACATGACATCCACGTTCAAGGTCAATTACTCCACATGGAACCTTAGTATAACCTTAGTGTATATTTATTAACCCCATGCACATTTCAATGGACACAAAAATGGGTTGAAAAATTATGTAAAACCAAATTAACATTTCCACTCCTTGGGTTTTAAACTACCTCATCCTATAACTCATGATAAATGTGGGTTAATAGGTGAAATATGGTAGTCAAAGATAATTTTTAGTAGCTTGGAACCTAAGCGGGATCGACCCCGTGACTTGTGGGAAAATATAAGGAGCCCTTACCAAGCTTCATATTCTTTGTAAACTATATATAAATGGAAAATTGGTATTTGAAGGGTAATATATCAAGGTGTGTAAGGTCCCTTAAGGGGCAATGTTTACATTTGATCATTTTTTAGCAATCAAGTGGAATTTTTAGGATTTTTAAAACTCAAAATATGCCCAAAAATTTAAGATGATCAACAAAGTATTTTATTTTCCCAATTGGTGTTTGTTTGACATTGTTTGAATAATTTTTCCACTTTGCTTTTGACGTAGAGTATGGGGAAAACAAATTTTCAAGTGCCTCAAGAAAGTGATGAATGTTATTGATCGAGTTTAGAGTTCCTCGAAGGTATCTTTGATCAAATTTACTGTAGGTTTTAGATTAATTTCATTTTGTGATTTTTCATATTGTACTTGTAAAATATTTTAAAATGGATCAGTTTTCATTTAAGAATACTCAAATATGTATCTAAATTGGTGGACTCCGTTATCAATTTAGTGTCATAATTAATTTATTGCGTTCTATTTTTTTCACGGTAATGATTTAGTATTTAATCATTTGGATGCAATTTAATCATTTAATGAAATTTAATTTAAAAATGGAAAATGGTGATTTGATCATATTTGGATGCACATTTGAAAGTGGATGTTTACAATCTGATTTCTTTCAATTTTGGGTGTATGTGATCAGATTTGGAAACCACTAATGATTTTGTTTTAAATAAGGTATTAATAAATTTGTATGATTTCACCTTAATTCGATATTTTAAAGGATATGATTTTGAAAACTATTTAAAACATGGGGTTAGTGTTAGTTTACATATCAAATTTGGATTTCAATGTACCATTTTTATGTTACTAAAGTATTTCTCTTGCCTAAACCTCATATCATATGTCTTTGTATATATTGAGTTTAGTACCACATATATGATTATCAAATTAGTCAACAAGAAGAAATGTATATATACACCTTTATCATTAAGACACAATGATGGGAATTTGTTTCTCTGGATTACCTCTTAGGATACTATTGTACCAAGAATGATAAAGATATTTTGTATGTAGTACTAAGTATATTCTCAAAATGGAATTCTCACACTTTGTAAGAAATATATTTTAAGTGTAAAAAAAAAATTTTACTATCAACATGTCTATGTTCACTTTGGATGACCATAAACTATCATTTTTTACAAGGATATAAGGTTTTTGGAAATTTCTTGAAAGAAATTTGGTCTATGATAGCCAAAAAATTTCATCAAGTTTATTATGTTCCATCCTTAGGTTGATGGATAGATAAAAGTGGTAAACAATATGATCATGCATATTCTCATAATGTAAAATGTAATGAAGAAATACACATGATAATAAAGTATTTCTTTCATTCAACACAATTACCACAAATTTTTAAATAAAAATAATGCAAAAATTCCTTTTTAGGTATGTGTGGGTTTCAACCTTTAGCACTCATGAATGTATCATATCATATATCACCATCAATGTTACAACTCCTTTAGACCAAAAATAAGTTGAAAATTTTGTTAATTTTTTTGAACACATTCAATAACAAGTTATATAGCAGGAAATTTATATCTATCTATCTATCTATCTATTTTGAGGTGATCATTAAAGATAGATATGTCTTTAAGGATGGAATTGATTTCATTGAAAGTAAATTGGGTTACTAAAGACAAAAAGGTTTTTTAAACTTAAAGGGGTAATCGGTGAAGATATCATTTACCAATGAGAAATATACATGGTAATGATAATAAGTACTAGGATAAGTAGCACAAGGATCTCGACATGTCTATTGTGAGGGTGTACACGGGATAAAATTCTCTCTCTACTCCACAAGATTAAAATTTTAATCCTTTGCAGTAGGGGTCTTGTTAATGGGGTGATAGTTGGTCACTATTAAATCTTTTTGAATGAATTTATCTTCACATACACAACTTCTTAGAAGTAAGGATGAACATCAATTGCATTAACCTCAACTTCATTATAAAAAATAGACTACTTGAAAAGTAGCCATAATGACTACCTACATAATGGCAACCCATTGATTTGAAGGATCGTTTTTAATGATAATTTGAGATTTAGTGCACAAAACTCTATCCCTACCATATTTGGTATGAAACAAACTCGATGCTTAATATTTCCAATAAGTGCATTCATGCCATTATTTAAATTGATATAGTTATGTTGATATTTATAAATTTTCCTATGAAAAATAATTAGTTCTTTGAACACCCATATATTCATGATTTTTAATTAAGTTTATTCATCAACCATGAAGATCTAAATATAATGTTCATTAACATGAATCTTAATATAAAGAGGAAATGAAATATTTTTCAACAATTTTAGGCTTGGGAACCATATTCAAATCAAAGGTGAATATGAGGATGTTGATTAACATAGATTATGTGCAGTAGACTTCCTCCACACTTGGAAATATAATGCAAGAGCATCACTCCTAGCTTGAAAATATGGATGGTAACATGAATTTTTTGTTTTTTCAGTGTGTTTATCTTGGAGTAAAGAAGCAGAGTTTAAACAGAATAAACACAATAATAATTCTCCGATTTCTTCTTCAAGATTGATTACACATATATAGGAAATATACTCCCTAAATAATAGGAAGTAGTTTATAACAACTCACTAACTTACGTGAGTTGTTTCTAACACACTAACCAAATATAATTGTTATTGTTGTTTTATATAACAACTAATAACAATTTACTAACACATACTTACAACATGATAATTACTTCACGTAATTATTGTTTACTAATGGAGCACTAATTAAATATTTCCTAACATTCCCCCCCTTAGTGCGAACATGGGGAAAACCTGCCTTTGTACTTGCACCTGCTCATGATCTGGTGATTTTCACAGGATGATCACAAACCTCAGGGATGGTTTTGCAAATGGTTGACCACAAAACCGAGAATGGTGGTTTTGCAATTGGTTTACCACAAACCACAAAGTGATGGTTTTGCGAATGGATTACCAACAACAAGAATGGTGGTTTTGCTATTGGTTTACCACAAACCACAAATGAAGGTTTTCAAGTGGTTTACCTACAACCACATCATGATGTGCCAAGCACTATCATCGGCCCTCATCACATTTCACTGTAGGGAATAACATAGGAAATTCTGTTGACATCTGTTGCTCATACATACATAGAAAAAAATGACATACTGGAAATGGAACATTGGAATCATGTTCCCCCCCTCAATGTGAAATTTCCACTTATTCAATCACGAACACTGCAAATAGGAACACTGAAAAAACCATGACAAGAAGCACACGACACAAGCTGAAAGCAAATACACCACAAAAATGTCACCAAACCATCTGTGCGGCCCCGTCGTTGGCGATCGTGAGTGAATGACCTCCAACCTCCGATGCCTCCTGCCTCCGGTTTCATGCTCAGAACAAGAAGTCTTCAGAACCACTGTCTTCATTTACTTGTTCTTCCTCATTCTCTGATCTTTCTTCAGTAATAAAGTTGGCCTCAATTCCTTTGAGTTTTCCACTAAGTATATCTTGAGCTCGAGCTCTACAAAATGAAGTTGTATGCCCCTTTTTCTTACAGTAGAAACATTCTCTTTCCTCTTTATATTTAGAAAAAAAATTGTACTTCCTTTTTACATACATTGTTGTTTCTTCTTCTACATCTTCTTTGGTCCATTTTTCCTCAGCTAGGAGAGCTGATATCATATCTTCCAATGAGTTAGAAGGTATCTGACCAAGAGTGAAAACAACATTACTGTATTTGGGTGGTAAACTATTCAATCAGAATAGCTTTTGCATCCTTGTCATATGGAGCTTTTACTTCGCAAGTTGTCTCGGGAAGAGATTGTAAATTGTTGATGTGACTAGACATTGTATCTCCATCACTCATTTTTAGCTTGAGCAATTTGAAGTTTCAGGAAAACTTTGCATTGATCGCTTTTGAACCAAATAATTTGCTTAGATTATCCCATATGTCCTTTGAGTTTTTATCTAGATCAACATAATGTAATTTAGAGTCTGAAAGGGCAAGGCCAATAATGGCTTTGGATTTATCATCCCATGTTTCCCATTCTACCAATCGGTTGGATCACGAAAGTCTTGGTTCTTTTCCATCTACTATCCTCCAAAGATTTTTGTTCATCAACTGCATCTGGATCTTGACTTTCCATGTGTGAAAGTTGAGACCATTGAATTTTTCTAGTGGAATGTCCATTATACCTTAGAGCGTCGGTTTCAACCGAAAATGCACTCTTTAGGGGAGTCGGCTTCAACCGATATTGCTCCCAATTTACACTATATATTTAAAAAGTAATAAAAACAAATTACTTTTTAAATTTTACATGGATATTTACTAAAAAACTTAAACTAAAAGACACATGACTATAGACCACCCACTACTATTACACACTACGAGATTTGATACTCAATAATATTTGACTTTAAACCATCAACTAAATCTATTGCTAAAAGCATTTATAAATACCAGAATTACGACACACGTGTAGAGTCCAATCCAATGCTTGATTCGACCATGCAATATGCGTCTACACGCAAGAGTGGCAGCTGCGGACGCGTGCCTTATATTTTGATTGCTAAAATCTTGATGAAACTGAACACGAGTATCTGCCAGCTGTGATGGTACTCCCTGAATATGGAGAACAAGCAGATATGTTTAATGTTGATGCATATCTGAGCGTGCCAGGTGTTGATGAAGTCCGTGACAACCAGAGAATAAGATCGATAATTCTGTCAAGATCCACGAAGAACTTGGAAGGGACAAGGCATGGTTCTGCAGGCGCTTAGACTCTCATCATGGACGCAATCAGGAATGAACTAGCTCTCTGCTGTCAAAGAATATTGTAAATCCACATCCGATCTGAATGCATAAATTACATAATGCAAACTGGAATAGAAAATGCGCACAGAATGACGTCTCTCTCTCTCTCCTTTTTTGTTTTAGGCAGATTCTTTTCTCAACAGCATTGCCAGTTCACCGGTATATCTGTGCATGACCCAAATGTCTACCAAATGTTGGACGGCAGTGTTAAATCGGTGGAAATACGATGCAAGATCTGGATGCGCAAACCAGGAGCACAAATGCACTACTAACAGGAGTGGTAGATGAATCGAATCTTTCGAGACACCCCTTGACTATGACAGTGCACGGATCTGTATATAGTTTCCCACAAGCTCTGCCTTTTCTTTGAAGAGATGGTTCTAGTGATAAATCGGGATACAGCTGATTATAATATTTCCAGATTGATGTTTGAGGCACAAACAATGTGTGTGACTCGAGATACAAGAACCTCGTCCTCTGAGTGCAAACAGGCCCTTTCTTACCAAGCTTCACAGCTGCACACTTATAATACTAAACCTCATGCACAGGGGCAATAGAACCCTCATCTGCCCCTCAATCGATTAGACTTCCATTACACAGGATTTATCTTGCTTCCAAAAAAATCTCGCTCTGATACCAAATCTTGGAGTAGCAGCATAGTTTAAACAGAATAAACACAATAATAATTCTCTGATTTCTTCTTCAAGATTGATTACACATATATAGGAAATATACTCCCTAAATAATATGAAGTAGTTTATAAAAACTCACTAACTTACGTGAGTTGTTTCTAACACACTAACCAAATATAATTGTTATTGTTGTTTTATATAACAACTAATAACAATTTACTAACACATACTTACAACATGATAATTACTTCACGTAATTATTGTTTACTAATGGAGCACTAATTAAATATTTCCTAACGGTTTATAGGTTTATCAAAGTTATCTAGAGTTGTTTAGGTGTGTTAGATTGGTTTAAGTCCTTCACAAATTTGAATTTGGAAATTTCCCTCCAAAACTTTTAATTTTAATCTTAAACACATTTTGGCTTGTAGTTGGATATATTGATGTGGTATTGGAGCATAAAATCATGTAATAAAGTTGTGTGAAGTCCTATTGAGGTCTATAAGTCCTGCAAAGGTCATGGTTGTGACCTAGTTCTTAAGTTCTAAGGTTCTAGACTAAGTTGAGTCTCTTAATGTTATAATAAAAGACAAAACATATAATTGAAGGGTCATAAGAGGAAAATATTCAGATAGAAGGGTTGGAGGAATCATATTTAATCATATATGTAACTACTTTTGATCATCAATTAGATGAGGAAGGTGTATGAGCTCCAAGTTTTAAGAAGGAAGAAGAAAGTTTTTGTAAACAAATGATGTAATTGTATTATTTTGTGTGTTTTGGCGTCGTATCTTTGTAATGCATGTGTACAATTGTGAATCTCATTGATAGAGACCTTTAAATGTGGTGAGAAGACTATAACATTACTATAATACTCTGCATAAATGTACTCCTTAGGTTTTTTTATTGTTTTTGGGCACTTCTTTGAAAATTTTTACAGTGCATGTGATCAGATTTTAAGATACAAGTTAGAATGAGTTTATAAATGGTGATTTGAGTGGAGGAAGTTTGAATGATTTGATAATGTGTTCAAGCTTTAATAAAATTTGAAGGAACTTGACAGTGATGAAAAGGAGACGAGTTTTATTCAAAAACTCTAAAAGTTGAGAAACCTTGTTCTTTAGGGAAGAGAAAAGGCCATTCTTGAAGATGTAATTATTTTAGAGCCTCACTTGACAAGACATTCACGTGGAGAAAGGTTACTCATACCTCAAATAGAATTTTTCAACCTTGAAAAAGAGTTTTATGCATTAAATGATGAAAGGAAGTTTTGCAAGCATGAAACGATACCCTCCTTAGGGTTTTTGGTTGGATGAAGTTTGAATATCCCGCATGTAATATTGAAGACTGAAAAATTTAAGGTAATCTTATTAATTGCTTCTAGAAACAATTTTGTGAAAGATTAGAGTTTCAAACTCTTGAAATCTCTTCCTTTTCATATCAGTAGTACAAAGAAGCATATAGGTGATAATTGGGAGGTATTAATACAATTATTGCATCTTTTGAAGGAATATGAGAGGAATTTATCACTTAAAACTATCAATATTATGCCTAGGTGATGACTAGAAGCCTATGAAAGTAGTTTGAAAGGTGAAGTTTTAGCAAATTTATCTTAGTCTAGTGTCACATTCAAGACACAGTCTTGGAGATCTAATTGGATAACAAAAACAATGGTTTTGGAGAAATCTTTTGAAAGGAAACCACATTGAAAATTTGAACTTAGGATCTAGACATGTCCCCCTCTATGATTTTTAAGATGTTTAGGCTTAATAAATTCTAGGTATTCCATGATTATTAACATTCTTGGTGGCTATTGTTAGGAAAGTCTAGTGACCTAATTGAAAAGCAATAAACAATGTTTTGAGAGAGAAATTGAGAAGGAAAATTGAGAAGGAATACCCCATGAAACTTCACACACATATGAATTAGACAAAATTTTATACGGAATGGTGTTTTTTAAGAATTAAGTACTTGATTAAAAACTTGTTTGAGAAAATTTGTTTAGACGAGGATAGAAAGAGGGTAAACAAGGTAAGAAGGAGAGAGATAGACAGACAAGAGAGAGAGAGAGAGAGAATGAGAGAAAAGGTGATCTTAAAAAAATAGTTGAGTTATGCAATTTAACACACACATCAAATAAGATTATAGGTTCTCAAAAGTGAGCTTAGTGTATTGTACGTGTGCATGAGGTGATCCCAACTAGTTTTGGGGATATTGATGCCTTAAGAAGCACTTGTGAAGAATATTTGAAAGAAGGTGAGAAAACTAGCTCTTTTGGTTGATTTGTATCAAGTTGGTGACTAAATAGGAATTGTGTGAATTCTAGTAACGGGTAAAGGAAGAATTGAATCTCAACAAAAGAGGTTTAGGGTAAATTTTGACTCAATAAGGGAGAGCTTCAAGCTTGGAAAAGTGGGTATTTTACTTGAGAGAGAACATTTTATGAATATTTTGATTAATCTAACATTATGAGTTGCTCAATTCTATTTACGCTATGCATCATTTGGTATCGAGTGTGAAATAGATTCTTGAAAAGAGTTAAATATTATTTTAAGGAGTGATTGCATGAAGAAGGTATAATGTTAAGATTCAAATAAGAGATAAGGTCATATTGGGAAGAAAAGATGTAAAATATGATGGAGATTGTGTTGATTAGGTTATAATATATGGAATAAACTCAAAGAATAATGAAAGAAGAGATGAGTCTCTTGAAAAGATATGGGACAAATAGTAAAGCTCGGTTTGTAGGGTTATGTTACAAGTGTCTAACATTGTGATTTTCTCAATTCAATTTATGTTATGAATCATTTGGTATCAAAGTGTGCAATAGATTCTTGAAAAGAGTAAAATATTATTTTGCGGAGTGATTTTAGGAAGAAGGTAGAATTTTAAAATTTAGAGAAGAGAGAAGGTCATCTTGGGAAAAAATATATAAAATATGATGGAGGTTGTGTTGAGAAGGTTATAATATATGGAGGAAACTCAAATAATAATGAGAGAAGAGATGAGTCTCTTGAAAAGATATGGGACAAATAACAAGGTTCGAGTTTGTAGGGTGATGTTACAAGTGTCGGATATTTATAGGGTACAAATCTTATGAGTGCTATGATATTTATACAAGGATGAGAGAGGATGATAGAGATGTTGATCGGGATCTTAAAAATAGAGGTAAGTCTCTTTTATGTAGAAGAGTTCTTTTGAAACCAAGTAAGGTGGTGCATGATGTGACTCAAAGAAGAAGTTTGTTTAGAACTAAGTGTAAAGCTAAGGGTAAATGTTGTAACATGATCATATATAGTGGAAGCACTGAGAATTTATTTTATTTTGAGATGGTAGATAATTTGGGTCTGAAAAAAAAATACACCGTAATCCATATCAAGTGTCTTAGATGCAAAAATCTCATCAAGTTTTTATTAGAGAAAAATGTCAAGTAGAGTTACAACTTGGAATATATAAAGACAAAGTGTTGTGTGATTTCTTACCTATGGATTTTTTTCATGTGTTGTTAGATAGGCCATGGAAGTATGATAGGAAAGAAGTGCATGATGGAAAGAGTATTACTTACACTATTTTAGAAAATGGAGAAAGGCATACTCTTTTTCCCATTAAAGGTGAACAAGAACCATAGGCAAGGCTGGTTATGATGATGGAGGCTAATACATTTTTTGTGGAAACTAAAGAAGCATCTATAAAGGCACTACTTAGGGTTATTAAGCCTCATAAGAATGATTTTTTCATTGGTTTTTATAATGATTTATATCATGTATGTGGAGAGATTGAGATGGTTTCAAGATAAGATGAGGACAAGAACGATGAAGATGGTGAAGTGAAATAAGAAAGATATGATAGAAAGAGAATTAAAGTGCATAATAAAGTGCTTGTAGACCAATAGGAAGGTATAGTGGAAGAAGAATATGTTTATGAATTTTATAGAGGCTATGAGGAAAGAAAGATAGAGTGAAAAAAATGTGTGAAGAATCCATGAGTAAGGAAGAGGAAAAATAGGTCACGAGGAATGGTGATGAGGCATGCAAGCCTCATATATTTTTAAATAACATTTCTTTGAGAGTTGATTCTTTAGGTACAAGTTGAATGGATGAGGGTGTGGACCATTAGACAAGAGGAATGAATAAGTTAAAGTGCACATGGAAAATGAAGCCAATTTGCAAGAGCAAGTGAGCAAATAAGGTGAAAGGAAATAATATTTTGTAGATATCAAGGGATTTGAAGAATAATAAGAGATCTTAGGAGTAAAAAAATTAGAAAAATTGAGCAATAAACAAATCATGGTTAAGAAAGGAAGAAATCAGACCTTGTAAGAAAATAAAACAATCAAGAAAGAAGGAGATAAATATACCAAGAAGCCGGAAAGAGAAAGAATAAGAAGGAAACCAGTATGGGATGCAAAAGGAGATCAAGAAAGGTAATGTAGATCAAATTTATCGGTCTGATTTATCTCTAAGATTTGAATATAAGAGTTTTATAACTAAGGAAGAGAAGAAGAAGTTAAGAAAATATTATCCTTTTGAGAAAAAGTTAGTGTTTTCAAAATGCAAGGATGAGATGAATCACAACAAACAAAAATAATAAGGGCGGGTAGTTTTACCTTCATTAAGGATGCTACACCATCATATATAACTATGAATCAGGTTTATATAATCAGATCTAATGTGCAGAAGACCATATAAAAACCTAGAAGCATCATCTTGATCAAGAACTTGATAATTCCAAAGGAAAACCAATTAATATAATAAAAAGAACAACAAATAGAGATAAATAATGAATGGTATTTTATCAAAGGCTTATTCCATAGGGCCATCTTCAATTAGAAACAAAGAGAAATAATAAAAACAAATGCTAGTACAAATTATGGATAATTTCTTCTTTCGCTTGGGAGTACGATGTAGGAGCATCACTCCTAGCTTGTAAATGTGGGGGCTACCCCATATTCATCAAGATCATAAGCTCAAATATAATTCATTCAACATAATATTAAATAATATGTGTTACACATATATAGGAGACCCATCTTAACTCCTATAACAACTCCACAAACTTGTAGCACTAATCTAGGAAGGTTGTCTAACAACCTTTATTCTCTCCCAACTACTAACCACCCCTAAATTCCTATGTGGGATGTTTTGACAACTCACTTACATTATAATATATAATATAATATATTATATTCTCACCCATTTAAAAAATGGATCACTAAATAAATAATATTCCCCCTTAGTGCAAACATGGAAAATAACATTGATTTTTGGAGTGTGAAGTTTAGAAGTTCCCATGTTTAGAATTCCCCCTCAATGGAAAATATCTTTGATGATAGTTTTAACCGATAATGCATCCAATTACACATGATAGTATTCATCCTTTTTTAATTTTAGCAAATATAAACCTTCCCCATTTTTCAAAAAGATATCATATCTACCTTTGGTGTTATAAATACATTTTTCCATTCTAGGGGAAAAATGATATACACTCTCCATGTAAAAGTAATCTCGTCAAAAATCACTACCGCTTCAATAAAATGATTTTTATGTGTGATTTGATTTGTAAAACATTCACATGATACTAATACTTCAACAATTAACATTCTAATCACTCTATCATTATAGGAATGAACAACATAAAATTGAATCCCAGAGGTCACGCACCACATGTTGGAGAAAATCATCACCAAACGAAGATCTTTTCTATGATATTTTGCTAAGTTACAATGTTTTTCCAGAAAGGGTATTTTAATTCCAAATATTGGTGATGATGATGAATTAAATTTCATGACAAGGTATATTGTAGGGTGTGGATTAAGACTTTTGGCTATCATTCTACCGCATTTGCAAATTTTAGGTTAAAGATCTTGTTATTTCCAAGAGTATGGGTGTATAATTATGGGAGGTCTGAGCCATTGAAATTCACATAGAATTTTATTAATGAACTCTTGATCAATTCACCATCATAGTTTTCAAAAAATATCCATTCACCACATCTGTTTCAACAATATGATTATGTCACATGATCCAAGTTGTTGAGGCACTAAACATGGTTGAGATAGAAATTAAAACTCACCGAGATGAATATGGAATCCACTACTAGATCATAGTTGAGGATCAACTTGGCTAAGTAGATTCGATGTACAGATCACTAGATTGAGTTCATTGAATCAAATTATAGAACAAACTCAATTTAACCAATTTGAGACATCGCTTTGATTTAAAATTTGTAGATGGATGCCACCATAGGAGGGATTATATACCAAGATCCCTTGAAATGATCGGGAGAAGGAATTTTTTACTATAATACCGATATCTATAAAGGTAGATCTTCCTATTTATAAGAATTATTGATTCAAAGGAAATACATTGATGTGAGTAGGGTTCCACTAGGTAGTTCTCCAAGGTGAGCTTGAGAAGCAAAGGATGATGCTGACTTACCAAATTTATAGATCTCTATATAATATTGCCAATTAAATGGACAAACCCAATGCATTTAAAATCTTATAGTATATAGTCTCTATGATCTCAAAATAGATCGAGTTGGGACTTAGAAAACCAGAAATCCTTTGTAGGAAATTGTTAGATTAACAAGGGCACAAATAACCAATGAAAACAACGAATAGATATAATACAAAATTAGGGCTAAACATTATGTTTTTAAAATTATGAACACAATTAACGAGAATGGATGAAATACTATTTAAAGAATGAACAAGACAGAAATAATTAGATAATGCAAGTGAATAATGAATGTCAATGGGTTTTCAGCAAGGTACGTGGTATCCACTAGTACCATTAACAAATATGCAAGAAAGATGAACATTCCAAACTCTAGATTTCTTGCTAGGTCTCGTGGTACCCAACTATCCTTTATTTGCACCTTTGCTTAAATTTACAACAAATGGATGATACATAGAGAATGGAAAACGATTTTTAACAAGGTCCACTTTTCTCACCCATTTCCATTACCTAATTTGAAAAACAAACCATGAGTGGGGTGAAATTCATAGAGGTCTCATAGGAAACCTTCTTTGATACCAAATGTGGGGGCTACCCCATATTCAACAAGAGAATAAGCTCAAATATAATTCATTTGACATAATGTTCAATTATATGTGAGACACATATATAGGAGACTCGTCTTAACTCCTATAATAACTCCACAAAAAAATTTCACTAATCTAGGAAGGTTATCCAGCAACCTTTATTCTCCCAACTACTAACCACCCCTAAATTCCTACGTAAGTTGATTTGACAACTCACTTACATTATAATTCACCATAAATTATATTCTCACACATTTAAAAAAGGCATCACTAAATCCATAACAGTAAATATGGATGGTAACATGAAATTTTGGTTTTCTCGGTGTGTTTATAAGTTTACAAGGTCATCTAGGTGTGTTAGTTTGGTTAATTCCTTCACAAATTTGAATTTGGAAACTTCCCTCCAAAACTTCAGTTTAAATCTTGAAGAAATTTTGTCTTGTATTTAGATACTACGATGTAATCTTGGAGCATCAAATCCTGTAATAAAGTTATGTGAAGTCCTATTGAGGTCTAGAAGTCTTGGAAAGTTCATGGTTACTACCCAGTTCTTAAGTGCTAAGGTTCTAAACTAAGCCATGTCTCTTAATGTTATAATAAAAGATAAAACATGTAATTTAAGGATCATAAGAGACCAAGATTTAGTTAGAAGGGATGGATGAAGCATATTTAAGCATCTTTGTAACTATTTTTAGACATTCATTTGAATGAGGATGGTGTAGGAGCTCCAAGTTTCAAGAAGGAAGAAGATATTTGTTTGAAAACAAATGGTGTAATTTTATTACTCTTTGTTTTGGTGCTTGTAGCTTTTGAATGCATGTGTATGGTTGTTAATCTCATTTATAGAGACCTCTGAAGGTGTTAAGAGGACTATAACACTACTACAATATTTGTATGCATGTACTTGTTATGTTTTGTTATTATTTGTTTAGGCACTTCTTTGAAATCTACGACAGAGTACATGTGATCAAAGTTTAAGAGACAAGTAAGAAGGAGTTTGTAAATGGAGATTTGAGTGGAGGAATTTTGAATTATTTGATAATGTTTTCAATATTTAATAAACCTTGAGAGACCTTAATAATGGTAAAAGGAGACCATAGTTTGACTCAAAACTCTATATCTTTGAGAAAACCTATTCTTGAGGGAAGAAAAAGGAATTGACACCATTATTTAAGTTGTATTTATTTGAGAGCCTCACGACAAGACATTCATGTGAATAAAGGTTACTCAGACATCAAAGAGATTTTTGGACCTTGTAAAATATCTTTATACATTAAATGATGAGAGGAAGTTTCACGGGCATATGATGAAACCCTATTTAGGGTTTGTGGTTTGATGAAGTTCCAAGACCCTACATGAAATCTTGAAGACTAAGAATTTAATGTAATCTTATTCATTTCTTCTAGAAACAATTTTTTGAAAGATTATATTTTGATACTCTTGAAATATCTTCATTTGCATATAGTAATACAAGAAGCCTGTAGGTCTTGAATGAGAGGTATTAATACACGTCTTAAATTTTTGCAGGCATATGAGAGGAATTACTCACTTGAAACTTTCAATATTATAGCTAGGTGATGACTATAATCTGTGAAATTGGTTTGAAATTTGGTTTGAAAATGTAAGTCTAGTCTAGTGTCACAATCAAGACATAGTCTTGGAGATCTTATTGGATAGTAGAAACATGGGTTATAGAGAAACATTTTCAAAGGAAACCACATTGAAATTTTGAACTTAGGATCTAGACACCCCCCTCTATGATTCTAAATATTTTAAGGCTTAATCACTTATAGGTTTTCCACAGTTCTTAATAGTCCATGTCATTTAGTGTTAGGACAATTTAGTGACCTAATTAGAAAGAAAGAAATAGTGTTTTGAGAGAGAAATTGTGAAGGAATACCCCATGAAACTTCACATATAGATGAATTAGAAAAATGTGTATATGGAATGGTGTTTTTTTTTTTAATTGAGTCCCTGAATCAAAATTTATTTAAGAAACAGTGTCCAAAAAAGGTGAGAAGGAGGGTAAACAAGGTAAGCAGGAGAGAGAGAGAGAGAGAGGGAGGGAGAGAAAGAGAAGGCAATCTAACAAAAGAGTTGAGTTATGAAATTTGACACACACCTCAAATAATATAATGGGTGCTCAAAAGTGTGCCTAGTTTTTTATGGTTGTGAATGAGGTGCTCCCAACTAGTTTTGGGGATTATTAGTGTCTTAAGAAGCATTATGATGTAGTTTTAAAAGAAGGTGAGAAAACTAACTATTTTGGTGCATTTTATCAATTTGGTGCTAAATAGGAATTGTGTGAAGTATAGTAACCATGTGTTGGTGAAATAATTTATTAATAGGAAAAATCAATTTATTTTTACCAATTCTTTGGAACTAGGTCCCTCTACTTGAATAGGAAGCTCCATTATTATATGTGAAATGAAAAATAAATTTTTTGTTGGATCAGAGGCCGAGTATCCAATAGAACCAATCCACTCCACATGCAGAAAATGCTTAAAATTTCATGCAAGGGAGGAATTTTCTAGTAAGGTGGGTAAGTGGGAGTGAGAAAGTAGGAGGGGGACATGAAAAAAATTTAGTGGCAAATTTTTGTAAACTTGCGAATATTAGAGGTTTTGAAAATTGGAAATAGAAAATTTTCATCAGTCAACTTCCACCTAGTTTTCCTAAAATTTCGGTCAATGGGTCATTTGTATGGGTTAGTTCACCTACTATTTACACTTAACATGAACTTATGCATGTATTCTTCCAACTTTTTGAATCAAATTATTCTCATATTTTCCAAGGTATAATATGTATGGCTTGAGGAGTTGAAAGTGGGGTACCCACTCTATATGTATTTATTCATTGTATTTATTATTTTTGGCACATAAATGATAGTCCAAGCCTTCCATCCTATACCTATGATGACCATGAAATATACTTGTAATCGCGCATGGGAGAGATAGATGTAAAATGTGATCATCAACCCAATGACATCTAAGTATGATAGACGATTATCCAATGTCGAAGATATAATCAAGGTGGTAGACATGCATCTATATCTAGGAGAGATTTTCATCTGTCACAACACTGTCTAATGTTAGATACATGGCCATCCAACCCAATCTAATCCATTCGACTAATAAAGAAGAGATGATCGTCTAACCTAGTCTGTCTAATAGAGAAGAGATGGTCGTCAACCTATCCCATCAATAGAGAAGAGATGGTCATCTAACCTAGTCCGTTTGATGGCACATGGATAGACATCTAAGTCAATATTTCTAATGATAAATATGCATTCATCTAAAAAATTCTAACTTTTCAAAATAACATAAAACTACGTCATGTCAAATCTCCTTTGCCATGAATCACTTTTTGGATATTCACAATTTTTTGAAAGTCCATTTCAAATATTTTCCACCAATTTTATAATAATTTTTTGGAGGGGGTCTTAAAATGAACCATAGAGTGGGATTAATACTACAAGTAGGAAAAGTTCATATTCTTACAAGGATTAACTAGAGATATCAACACACACAATTAGGAAAGAATAACAACCTTGTTAGTTATATCAAGACAAGATGAAACCATGAACATAAAATTTCACTTATTCACTCATCCAGAAAAGTTGAAACTCCTTTCTTTATTGACATATTTGTAAAGCTGTACAATAAGAGAGATGGAGGAAAACATAAGAGAAGAAGAATGGAATAATTTTTTGATCACTTGTTTCTAGAGAGAGTATGGGAGCTAGTAAACAAGATTAACCATCCTTTGAAATGAGGAGGTTCTCTCAATTTATAGCTTTACATTGTAACTCTTCATCTACCCCCCACATGACTTTTCATATTCCCATCACAAGTGACTTTTCACATAACCTTAGGAAACACAAAATAAGTCCCCTTTTTATAATTACAAAAGGGACTTTTACATTGCACAAATATTTTATAGTCACCTTAATGAATAAGACAAAATACATGATTTTTACAATGAAGAATTAGAAAGGGGGTAGAGAAGAGGAGAAATAATGAAGAGAGAAGAGAAGGAATTATCCAAAAATGGATGAGGATGCCTCCACCTTTGATGAAGATATACTCTAAAGAAGTTGAAGATGATAATCTAACCCCCGATGACCCTCCACAATGATGCATTAATGAAAATATCCGATGAAGGCCACTTGAAATATTTTCATCTCTTAAAAACTCTTGAAATGATGAACCTTTGCCATGTTGCTTGAACACACCAAGAAGAGGAGTGATGAGAACCTGAGAAGTAGACCACTGAGGAACGTGGGAACAGGACTCCCCTTATTGATAAAATCCTTTTAATCCTTGAGACACTGTCACATATTTATGATCAACCATTCACATGGGAGAGATTGGATGCACTTTGTTCACCCGTCATGATCTTGATTCTTCCACTACGGGAGCATTGATGATAAGTGAAGTATGAGACTGAATTATTTTGTTTCATGAGATAGGGGATAAAAAACAACCAAAACTCATGTCATCCATCTTTTGATCATGCACCCAATGTGAAATGAACTGAAATGGCCTTTGGTACAAAATTGGCATTTTCTCATTTTGACACTCTTTGCTCACCGCATCGGGGAATGCAGGAATTGACTTGAAAACAGAGAGATGATATCCCATGAGTGACAAGACCATTGTAGGATATGTGAAATATTTAAATGTGACCAATTTTAGCTCATTTCACCCATTTACTATTTTTAGAATATTCATAGTTATTATCCCATTTCAGCCATTTTGGCCATTTTGTTAATCTTTAAAATTTTTGAGTGTCCCAATCATGGGGAAATGAAATGAGGAGTATGAATACATGTTTTTCTTAGAATTAATATATTTTTATTTCTTTATCCCATGATTTTTACTAAAAATAAGAAAATTTCTTCCTAGTGTTGGATTCAAATGAAACCATTTGTAGAAGTTTACAAAATTCATTTCGAGGCTTTGCTCCAATTTTCAAGAGATTTCAATTACCATATTCCTATAGATATGATAAAATGTGATTTTTGTGGGAAACTTCATGTTGTTATAAAAACAATGAGGGCATGAAAATAATCTTGTTAAAGGCATTCACACAAAGAACCTTTAGTTGAAATCTCATGGCAATTAGAGTTCAAAAGCATGAATTATGGGAGTTTAGGGCACAAAAGGGGGTTTCATGTGCTTGAATGTCATAACCAACTTCAAAATTATTATTTATTTACTTACAAGAAGGTTGTTTTTTTAAGTTTTTATTTTAAATTGTGAGTGGTGGTGAGCATGAGTGAATGCATTTATGGAGTGAGAGATGGAAGGAGGAAGCACATGGTAGTTTTAAAATAAAATTCTAACTTCTAGTTTTAACACTTCTTGAATCGGGAAAAAAATTCTCCCCATTTTCCCTCCCGTTGGAAAGGATGGGATAGAAAAGTGTGTCCTATCCTTAAGATGACAAGTGGAAATCATTGATTTCCTAACAAATGAGGGAGAAAAGTTAACATTTGGCACTTGAGGGCTGAGACTGGGTCATATGAAAAACCATTCAAGAGGCGGGAGAAAAATTTTGTGTCTCTATTTTCCACTCCCTTTGGGATGGATGTGATAGAAAAGGGTGCCTTATCCTTATGATGAAAAGTGGCAAGCAGAGGTTTCATGAGGTGGGGGCTAGAAACTAAGAAAAAGGGATTATTGATGTTTCCCATGGTCATGTGATGCGTCAGGGGATTATCTCGGGAATGGGGCACATTTTTTTCCCCACTTTCCCCTTGGGATGGGAGGAAAGGGACATAAAATTTAATTTCAACCTCATGATCACATGTGACACTTGAGAAAATGGTTAAGTATGAAAGCCTTACCTTAGGAATGACCTTGGAGATGAAGTTGTCAGAGATCATTGAGGAATTTTTTGATGAACCCTTGTATTATTTTGACTCCCAAGAGCCTTCTAAATAAAATGGGATAGGTCTTAAGATGGAACTATTCCTAAAACCCCATAAAAATATCCTTCTATCTTGGGATCACAAGGTATGCCTGCCAAGAATGAGCTATGGAAAGAATTTCCAGGTCTTGTGGAAAATATGAAAATACCACCATGTAGGGAATTTAATTACCTTCCTAATGATGTATTTTTTTGTCTCAAACTCATTACAAAGCTCCCAAAATCATAATTTGAATCCCATGTACTTTTTTGAATTGTAAGCTCCTTCACCTTCAAAAACCCGCTTTCATTGAAATTGTCCCTAAACCTCCAAATATTTCCTAAACTTCCTTGAATAACTTGAAATATACCCTTACCTCCTTAATAAAATTACCCGATGAATTTGGGCCATCAAATATGCTCTGTAGGGTGCACACATCCCTCTAAAAGGATAAAAATAGCCATTTCTAAGTCTAATGAAAATCACCCTTGAGGAGCACTTCATTAGAAGAACTCCATGAACTTGTTTTCACATTTCAACACTTGGGAAAGGGTATTAAAACACACATGAGAATTTGGAGGATTGGGATAGTCCTGATACAGAGGGGCAACTAATCCAAACAAGTTCTCAGGAGGTTTTACAAGAAAAATATTTCATACTAGGGTAACGTTGTCATGATTTTAACTTGAATTTCACCCTTGCAAAAATGTGTGACAATAATTGGATCTCACTTCAAGAAATTTTATAGATCAAACGAAGTGAGGAAAGGATAAGAATGAACCCTAGAGTCTTAATATAAAACTTGGACAAGTGCCTTATCCATTGGGCTATATAGAGTCTAAGCAGAAAACAAGGAAAAATACAATAAAACCTCATTTATTGACATAACACAAGATAAAAACAAACACACCATAGAAAGGGAAACACGTGAGAAAAATGGAAACATGGAAACCTATATTTCCCTATGTTACATGTGTGGAGGACAACCCTCTTTCACTATAGCACTTATCTTTTCAATATTTACCCCTGAATGGGTAACATTGAGTCATGATACTCTGCAAAGCCATTGAATGGTTCGAGAAAGTAGCCTCATTTCCTCAACTAATTATGAAAGTCAAGTTCTTTCATGAATTCATGTATACTTGGGAGGAGTGAGCCTACATGATCCCTTTGATGTTCAGAGATTCACTCATAAATTCCATTGTTATTACTATCTTGGGAATCAGTCTCAAATTTCAAATTACCTTTCATGTTCCCCCACACTGCTGATCTCTCATTTTCATCTCATCATTACCCCAAGGCTGATTTTTTATTGGGTTGTTTGAATGTTCTAAGTTATCTTCTTTCCCATATTCATGCTTATTGACAAATTTTTCATAAGAGGCCTTGAATTCATATTTTTGTTTTATTTCATTATGATGTGTTTGGAAATTGAATGAAGAATCATAAATAACCTCATACCTATCTTGTATGGCCATAACATGAGTCAAGATGTCAAGACCTAGCTTGGTATTTTCCATACCTTATGTTGCTTTCAAGATTTCTTACATAGATTATTTCTTTGAAACTTCCAAAATCTCACCTTTACATTCATTCGAAGAACCTTCATTTTGAAATTCAAGGAAACAATTTGGAGGAATTGATTCATCATCCCAAAGCTCATTACATTCCACTACTTCTTTATCCAAGAGCGTCTCAAATTTTAGGAACTCAAAATTCTTTGTTTCCACTTTTTCATCATAGAAATAATATTCCTTTTCATATAGGAAAGATAAAACTTCATTTCCTACATAACATCCATCGATTGTTGTTGTAAGAGGGTATTATATTTTTCACCTTTCTTTATTTCATCATGACCAATTTTCAAATTGGTTGAGAATTTGGAATTATATTCATACATATCTTGAAAATCCATTTCTTGTATCAATATTTCAAGTCTGAGGTGAGGATATTTTGTTTCTTCTACAATTCTTAGCATTTCTTACACCGATTCTTCTTTCAAACCTTTTAAAGGATCATCACAAGTTGTATTTTCTTCCATATTGATGACATGATCAAGATAATATTCATCTTCAAATGGGAATGATAACACCTCCTCATCATGGGTAAACCCATTATCTGATTTCTCAACTTGGAAATCATCAAGAACCATTCCATATTCATCATGGCTTACATCATCTAGAAACTCGGGGTTATCCTCTTACAAATCAATATTTCTCCATACTTCTTCATGATCAACACCCCATCAGAAAGGAATGTTTGGTCCTATCAAGATAGGAATCTCATCCTCCTCTTTATATGTTATGAAATGATTCATATTCCCTATATATTGGTAAAAATGTTAGCTCTAGATTTCCTAAATTTTCATTGTATATCTCATCTTCTTCACTAGGAAGAAACTTTTCATATCTCCTTAACCGAGAATGGTTGTGGAAGACCAATTGTTGGAAGCGCAATGAACTAAGAGGGGGTGAATCATTCCTATAATAATTTTACTTTATTTACCAAGTCATTCATTCATAAATTAAGTTTTCCATACATCATTCATAACCATATATGTGCATATTAGATGTTTATTAACCATTCACAATATCATAACACAACGAGAGAATACACAAGACACCAAATATAAGTGGGAAAACCTCATGGAAATAAAACCCACTAAAAATATATTTATATTACACAAATAAAATAAATTTAGTGAAGCACAAACTTCACAAAGATAACTAACCCCTAATGTAGTGAGGCACTGACCTCACAAGGAGCACAAACCCCTAGTTTAGTAGAGCACCAACTATTATCCAAAATGTACCCCCTGCTCATTTTTGTGGCTAACTCCTTGTGTTCTTACCTCTCTTGTGCCTCAGTCTCCATTTTTGACTTTTAGGCACTCAAATATTTCTAAAAATGGCACCATTGGATAGAGCTCTCTCTCAGCTTTCCAGAAAGGTAAAGTTTTCCTCCTAACTCCTCATATTTTTCAAGTTATGGCTCGACGGAGTTTTTGTGGGAAATTTTCCCTTAGGAGGCCCATGGCCAATAGGAAGCCACCACGTGGCACCTGGAGTGGCAGAGCGTGGGAAAATTGTAAAAATTTTTCCAAAGACCAAACGGGTAAAAATTCAAACTTTTGCCCGCCGATCCGATTTTGCCTGTTTTTGCCCTAAATTTTCAAATCGCCATATCTTTTGATCCAGAGCTCAGATTTTCACATTCTTTATATGAATGGAAAGCTGGTGAAATTATCTACATGATTCCATGGTCATTTTTGCATTTTTTTAGTTTGAGAGAGAAAATCAAGAAACACCTCTGGCACGTGGTAATGGCCAGAAATGACGTTTCAACAACCAGTTTTAATGCAAAATGGGTCGCATTCTTCTTCAGCATGGCCAAAAATGTCAGGGCATGGGTCTGTAAGGATGCCCATGTTGTTTTAATGCATCTTCATTCAATGGGGAATGGCTTCCATGTTTTTTACATGTTTTCTCTCTCCTAGGCTCGACCCATGCATTGTAAAAGCCAGATTTGGCTCATTTTTTGAGGTGGAACATTTTTTTTGGATAGCAAGCTTCTTCTTTCACCTTCAACAAGTGATTTTTGCAAGTATCAGACCTTCTTCATGATTGTAACAGGTTTCTACCTCTTTGATGTTGCAAATGCAAGGATTTTGATAGTGAAAAATGACAGTGCAGACTCTGTGATCAATTTTCAGTCCTTTGTTTGTATTGTCTTGCTTCATTTCAGACCTCTAATTACATCTTATCAGCCTATGTATGATGTTTCATGTTGCATTTTATGAAATTGTGTCAATTTTCATGAACAAGAAGTGTTCACCACTCCTTTGGTGTATCACCTATTAGTTTAGTTTCAATTTTTGCACTTTCTATCTCTGTCTCCTTGGAATTTAGAGTAGGATTAGGATTCAAACCTCTACAATTGTGCAAATAACATATCGATCGAGGAGTTTGAGGAACCAGCCTCTAATCTGGAGATTCCTCTCTCATTTTAAAGTCCCACACTAGGAGATAGGTTTCAATGTTGTGCAATCACATTGGATGCCGAAACATCAACTTAGAAACTTGATTTGCATCTAGGGTGTTGCTGATTTCTAACAACACCAACCCTACAAGGAACACCAACCCCGATTTAGTGAAGCAAAAACTATAAATGAGGCTCCAAACCCATAATATGATCATGTACCAAATCAACCACATTTAGATGAAGATCTCGAAATAGTTTTTCTTCCACAACTAATGGATATCACAAATTTCGCTCACACCTTCAAACTTTCTTTCCTTCAACTCACTTTATCTAGGTCTTTCATGGGCTGATTTTTCTTCAAACAATTTCAAACATGTTATTCATCACTCTTAATATTTTCAAACACATCCTCAGCTACCTCTTGATGCCCTTGAAATGTTTTCACTTCCTCACCGAGGTAACATTTTTCCTCCATGCACAACTAGCTAAAAATTGAACCAAACAAGCGCTTTTATATGCTTCTTAACTCTAAAACATAACATAGGTCATTACTCACCCAAGATAATGACCATTATAACTAAAATATAAAAAACACTCATATAAATTCATGAAATGGACCCATGTAGGTCGGTCATACACCAACATAACCAAACAAGCCAAAATGGCTCAAAACCCCTCACTCGGCTCATCAAGGACCGCAAAACTTATCACCATGATTATTAAAACTATCAAATTCCTCACACATGTCAAATGTGAGATAAAAAAAAAAATCATCTATGGTCACACATTGACTCAAACCAATAAAATTCTTCATAACTCTATCAAGAAGTCTCATATCCTTCTCAAAACAATTATTTCCAGGGAACCAGTCTTCACTTATCGACCTCTCAATCACACCATAGCACCTAAAATATGATATGTTACCACTCATTAGAAATCCAATGACCTTAATATCACATACATGTTTGATAGAGATCTTGAAACATCCATCCATGCAAACCAAACTTACTTTCCTCTTCACCAAACTGAGCTTCCCATAAAGTAGTTTTAGAAACAAAATTGCTTTGTACCCTTTCTACCACATTCAAGACTTAAAAATTCCTTAAATAAGGAAAAAATTCATCCCTATTCACTCTAAAATTGATATCAATCATCAACCACTCGCAAACTAAGATACTTACGCATTCATCTTCTAGCAAAGCAATCCTATCTTAAAAATAACTAACCTTCTTCTTCATAAACTAAGTTGCATGACCTTTCAAATAAACTCATCATGAGACAAAATATAAACCATTCGATATCCCTCTAAAAATAATTTCCATAACACCTTAAATTTCCTTTCAACTCCAAGTGTAAGGCCTTTAACAAATTCCATCTCTGAAACTACTCATTTAGGCTTCTAGGACTCAAGACTAGTCTTGACACCAACTTGTTCCATCACCTCTAAAAGGACTTAAAGCATAAAAAAATCATAGAATACCCTTATACATGTTTTCTAAGGACTCAAAAATACTCAAAAAACATGAAGAAACTCATAACAATCACAAACCTCTTGAAGCTTCCAAAACCATGCTTAACTAGGCATCTTCCATATTCGACCTTCTGTTGAGCCGGAAAAATGACTAATTCGGAGCAAAGGATCAACGTGCCTTTGAATAAGGTTTAGAAAGAAGGATTATGTGAAAGAGCATGCAAGAATAGCTAAGTTTCACGTAAAACAAGGAAATGGTTTTAGACTTAGCCACATTTCAGGGTTATGGTGTTGCATGGAAAGCACGTGAGGATATGGGTAGGTGTGATAGTGGATAATGTTAGAACATGCAGACTTGTAGCCCAAGGAAGGAATATTCCATGATATAATCATTTTTTTAAGAATTATAGAGTAGAGTTAGTTATGGGTTAGCTAGCACTTACATGTTTAGAATACTCGAGTATGGTAGGGTATGATGACATTTGGCATGTGATCCTGCTCTTGAGTAATGTTAGGGTGGTGAAGGAGAGCCCCACTCTATTTAAGAACATGTTTGGATCTAAATAAGATATGATGGATGGATGAAGATGGGTATGGAGGAGAAGAAGATGTGTGATGTGAGGAAAGAGATGCAAGAGATACTTTAGATGCACAAGGGAGAGCATGGCTAGAAATATTTGAGTAGAGTCATTTGGTAGGGTTAGGATGCTATTTCTTGATGTATTCGGTCTATTATGACCCTTTTTGATGTAATTTGGCTACTGTAAACAATTGTGAATAAATATATGAGATGTATTGTTCTAAATATATATGTTCATGGTTTCAAACCCTTGTGTTATTCATATTGCTCATGGTTCATATTTGATTCCTCTGTATTGTTATAATGATTATATTCATATTATGGTGCATCTATGCTTGGATCTAGTTTCTTTATCTCTGTGATATAATGGATGTATGTGTTTTTGTCTATATATTTTTCTAGCTATAATGATAAATATTCTTGTAAGGCTCAGATAAAAGAAGGGTTCAACACCTTCACGTGCCTCAGGTGAGTGCCTAGTTTAGGATGGGTGATATACCAATGTGCCTAGGAATTAAAGGGTTGGGAAAAGTGACTACATTTTGGTTCCATTGTTGGGACCTATTTTGAAGTTGTTTTAAGAATGGTGTGTGATGACAAAGTGCTTGATATTACCCAACATGGAAACTTGGCTTAAGAACACAGAGGATGAGTTTGCACAAAAATTCAACACTGGATCTGATTTTGATGCACATACATGGGTAGAGGAGCATTTGTATCATGAGCTCTATGAAACATTATTTTGTTGTTTTCTAATAGAACTGTATGAATGGTTTTCATCGTATACATTGAGGAGTTATTATCAACCCCATGTGTGGAAAAAATAATATTATCAGCAGCTTCATGATGTCGATCTAATTTGGACTTGTGTTATTGATCATTGGTGGAGTGGTGTATTGACTAGCTACATGTTGGAGTATGCGGTTTCTACTTATTCTTTCCTAGAGGTTGATGAGTTCTAGTTCTTGTGATAATCAAGATTTTCTTTCTTTCATCATATATCATTATCCATTAAGATCCTGATCATCACTCTAATTTTATAAGTGTTTCCTATGGCTAGCTAAACTTCCACTAGGAATGGGGTGCGGAAGCAGGTGTGGAGAGAAATGGCGGATCCTACGACAGAAGTGGAGAGAGAAGAGAGGTGGATCAAGTATAATGAGGCTTAGGAGAGGGAATTAGTGAGACAACATGAGATTGCAAGAATGATGGATGCTTAGAGGAAGATGTTGCGGGAAGGATTTGAGGTTCACGCGGAGGACGTGGAACCCGAGAAATATTTTCTAGCCCATCTTGGAAAACACGGAAGGAGGACCCCGTCAACTTTTGATGAGATATTTTCAAATGGAGAAAGGATACGGACCAAAGGAAAGTCTAGTAAGAAATCTTACATGATTGGCATTAGTAACCAAGCAAAGATCGGGTAGATATAATTTTGTATTACATCCATCTATGGCCACTCATACATTTCCTATGTTTTGTGGTATCCTTTTAGGCACGTCATTTCGACAAGGTCCGGGCTTAAAAACATGGGTATCACGTCTAGAAGTAGTTCAACTCGTAGGCTGTGAAGCTCGATTTAGTACAACGGTGGGAACATAGAGTAGCACTACTTCAAGCCCAGTGACTGCTACACGGGAGGAGCATTCAGAGGATCTTGTGGATCTAGAGGGTCAGGGGTTAATGGAACTAGTGGATTTGGTGGTGGAGGCAACACTGGAGGAAATCAAAGTTTTGGATCTAGTGGACAAGGACAACAACCGCATCAGTAGGTATTTTATGAGATGTCTATTCATTTTATTTATTATAAAGGTGTCAAGGATGCCGTAGAGCATGTACATAAGTGTGAATTATTATGGCACACTAAAGAGATCACTACCCTAGAGTGGAAAGAAAAATAATTTACAACTATGTTACAGAGGTGCGCGCATATTTGGTACCAAAAATATGACCTACATTAGATGTTGGTGGATTATAATAGGTTGCATCATGCCTTCTTGGTAGAATATTATATTCCTGAGTTGGAGAAAAAGAGCATCAACGTGCTCAAGGAGATTCAACAAGGTATGGCAGAGAGTGTGTGGGAGTATGATGTGTGTTTTAAGAATCTTTTATCAACTCTATCTTATGATATCCATCCTTATCAGCATGCTCAATGGTTCATTGGAGGCTTGATAACACCTTTCAGATGAGTTCTCTCACATTAGACTTTCATGTATCTGCGTGAGGCCTTTGAGGCTACTTTGTGTGCTAAGGCCATGGGGAGCATTGATATTGGGGTAAGTCCCTTTCTAGAGGAAAAAATTTCTTCCAAGGCGAAGCAACTTGAGAAGTTATCTATAAATTTATGACATGAGACTCACAATATAATTTGGTTATAGATTATGAAGTAGAAGGATACACCAAGGATAATTTCCCTCGAAATTCGGTGCGCATCATGATACTAGAATTTGAAATTTTCCATGTGGATCATGATCCAAGTAGATTCCCTTTGTTAAAATGCATGCTCTATAGAAATGTGTCTTGCTATTGTAAGATTTGTACATCTATTACTCATGATACTAAGGAATGTCGGTTGATAGACCAGATTCATGATGCAATTGATATTGGTGTGCACCAGGCTAGTGTTATGAATAGTTCTAAGAATGAGGGGTGTCAGCATGAATGGCATGAAGATGGTGGAGGAAGGGGAAGAAGCTTTCATAGAGGATTCAGAGGCCATGGTGGTCATGGTGGAGGAAGGAGTGAATTCCCCATGGAACTTGTTTCAATTGTGGATCTATAGATCACTACAAGCGCGAGTGCTGTATTTATTGTAATGCTCATGGTGTGGAAAGAAACATAAGTATGAGGAGTGCCCTGACTTTTATAATCACATGATCCAAAACTAGAAGAAGGACAAGGGCGTGGGAATGGTTAGTGTAAAGTGCACTCAACCCATGTTCATACCTACAGTGGTGTCTAATCCTGGGTTGGATCTGTATTAGTAACTACACGCGCTGAAGCTACATGCACCAGAGAAATACCAAAGTAGAGGCCTCTCATTACAAGATAAGAGGTATTACATGGGAATTATCCTAATCAAACTTATTAGAAGGAGGTTTACTAGAAGACTATGGAGGTGATTAGGATTTTGCAAGGGGAGATCCAGTGTTTGAAAGAGTAGTCACGGAAGTTAGAACAGGAGAAGAATGTTGAGATCCCTCAAAATGATGTGGATGATGTCAAAGAGGTATGTAAGATGTTTTGCCATGAAAATATAATTCCCTTGTTAGTAGAATTGTTAAGATGAAAGGTACCACGCGCTAGATGTGAACAAGAGAGGAAGATATTGCATGCTAATTTTCACCCTCATAGTCTTGATTATGACAAGGAGATCACATTGAATACAGTAGTTAATGGATGGATTTTGAGTAACATAATAATTCAAATAGGTCCAGAGGTTAATGTTATTACTCTAGATATGTGGAATCAGATAGGGAGACTACCATTGTAGTCATCTTTGAATGTGTTATACAAGACAAATAGGACTAAAGCTACACCCATTACATTTTTAAGGATTCTTCCATAACCATTCAAGGGGCCAAGTTCACTAGGGACTTTGAATTCTTAGCACTTTCTAAGGAAGTTAATTTCCCAACTTTACTTAGACATCCTTGAAGTCATGTGAATAATTTTGATTTTGCTTCAACAAGGGATATATCAGCTTTGAAAACAAGAAGGAGCATGTTATTATTCCACTAAAATAAGGTATTTATATGTCTTATGTAAATCCTTTTGGGTAAGAATACATCAATAGGATTTATGTGCACACTATCAGAGATCTAGATGTTATTGTTCCATCAAGAGAAGGATTCATTCAGTGGGATGATGCTCAGTCCTTAAGTGATACGACTAGCATTGCATGTGATCATTGGGTGCATGGGACATATGATTTGGTTGGAAATTAAATGAAGGGAACTATGACTCATGTTGTCAACGTATGTTGATTAGGCATCCGAGAGGAATATAATTACCACATTACATAGGAGAAGGTCACCTTGATGTTTTCTTATGCGCTATGGAAGTAAATTCAACTTTGTGAAGGAGAACGGAAGAATATTTGTTTATACATTGCATAAGACATCAATGCATTGGTGGATGACTCATCAAGATAATCTTATTAAGTGTTATGAAGTAAGAATCATGTTCTTTGTTAGATTTCTATGGACCAATGCACCTTCAAGTATATGTGACTATCATGGGAAGGAATCAACCTTATACCATGTTCAGAATGTGATCAATCCTCAATGGAATGAATGGAAGCTTTATGCCATTCACTCTAGGTGCATAATTTCTATTCCACTTTGTAGGTTTTTTCACGTGCTTCGCATGTCCATTTGGAGTTACATCATCAGACGTGGTATTATTCATACTTTTGAGTATCTATCTTCTAAACCATCAATGAATGAGGTTTTCAGGTGGTCAAGTGCCTTACTCTAGGAGATAGTACCAAAGCTGAAGACCTCATCCTAGATATTCTAGGGGAACTTGATTTAGATGCATGTGTGGAAGAGAAATAAATAGATGAAGTACATCTTGAGTCTTTGCATAGAAAAGGAGAAAGGAAAAATGGTGTACCTAATAGAAGATGAAGAAATAGATAACTTAGATGTTGATCATACAGAGGGTACACATGACATTTTGGATAGTGAAGATAAGAAGGCACGCACCTACCATCAGCCGTTGAATACAAATAAGATTAACATTGGTACAAAATCATAACTGAAAGAAGCAATCATTAGGGATTATTGGATAGAACAAGAGGTTTCAAAGATAATTGAGTTGTTTCGTGACTTCAAGGATTCTTACCTGTGTGGATACCATGAATTGAAAGGAGTTCATCATTTGTTGGTAGAGATGCGAGACTAAGTTAAAGGAAGGTGTGTGACCAATTAGGAAAAGGCCTTATAGGATGAATCCTAATCTGCATGTAAAGGTGAAAGAAGAAATTGACAAGATGCTAGAATCTAGGATCATTGAAGCTATTGAAGAATCTGAATGGGTTAGCCCAATGGTGATTAGTATGGATAGAAGGATGTGGATTTTTGTATACTACGAGAGACTTGAATACTCCATGTGTTATAGATCCTTTTCAACGTCTTTTCTTGAAGGAATATTGGAAGGTGTAACAAAAATGAGATCTACCCTTTTACTGAGATGAATTCTCAAGGTATCATCGGGTAAGAATTGCAAAAGAAGACCAAGAGAATAATATTTTCACCACTAAATGGGAACTTGGTCTTATACGGTTATGCCATTTGGGCTTAAGAATGCACCTGTTGTATTTTCATGCATCGTGGTACAAACATTCTAAAACTTTATTCATAAGTTTCTTCAAGTCTACTTGGATGATTGGATAGTGTATGGACTAGTGAAAGACCATTATGACAACTTGAGATTGATGTTTCAAATATGCAGATAGTTAATTATCTCTCTAAACATTAAGAAATGTGTCTTTGTTTCTCCTTTTGGCACATTACTAGGTCATATTATTTTTAAGGAAGGCTTATTGGTGGACCTTGCCAAAGTTGCTATTATTTTGGGTTTTGATGATCCGGCCAATAAAATCATAGTGCATGGATTTCAGGGTGTATGAGTTACTACAAAAATTCATCAAAGGTTATGCCATGATTTTTTTCCTTGGAAGAAATATTGAGGCACAAAGGAAGATTTCATTGGGATGAGGTGCAACAAGTGGCTTTTGATACGTTGAAGGAGAAGCTTACTACTGCACCCATTTTGCGCTTTCCCTCTTGGGACAAGCCCTTTCATGTGCATGTGGATGCATCAGGTATGGAAATTGGAGCAATGTTAGCACAGCCTAGAGAAGGGATTATTGATCACCCTTTATGTTTTGTAAGAAGAAAGTTAACTCGTGAGTGAGCGAATTACACAATAGAGTGTGAAGCATTATCTATGATTTATGCACTACATAATTTTAGGTAGTACTTGTTGGCTACTCCATTTATCTTTTACACAGATCATATGACACTTAAGTATTTGGTAAACAAGCCTATTTTTTAAGGGTGCATATGCCGGTGGATCTTGTTATTTTAGGAATTCAACTTTTCGGTGGTAGTCAAACCGGAAAGTGCAATTCAGGACCTGACCATCTTTCTAGAATTAATTCAGGTGAGGATGCATAGAGCATTGAAGACATAATTTCAGATGCATAGTTGTTGAGATATTTTTTCTTTTTATAAATAGGTGTGGCACCTGATAGAATGAAGAGTATAGAAAGGAAACATCTTTCCATTTACGTTGCGCCATATATATTTAGTAGTGGAGATCTATACAAACTTGGCTAGGATGATATTTTGCGCCGATGTGTACTAGAGCATGAGCACATGGGTATTATGGAGGAAGCTCATAGAGATATTTCCAGTGGACATTATGCAAGTCAAGCCATCACGTGTAAGATTCTACTGCCTAGTTTGTAGTGGGAGACATTGTACAAGGATTATGAATAATTTACCAGGGGTTGTTATCATTGATATCACCTTAGGAAGCCTGAGCATAGAGATGAAATGTCATTGAGGCCTATAGTAAGTGTAGAACCTTTTGAAAAATGGAATATTAATTTTGTGGGCCCCATTTCCCCCCGACGCATAGGATAGGGTCATGCTACATCATTACTTGTACATAATATCTTAAACGGTGGGTGGAAATAGTACCTACGAAGGATTACCGCAACCATTACAAGATTCCTTTGGGATAATATCATAAATAGGTATGGGTGTATATACACACCCAAAATTACATGTGCTACATTGTCATAAAATGGTTACAAAAGTCCCCAATGATGATTCATGTCCTTTAGGAAGGACTTTGAGTTAGAAAACCATTCATAGTGTATATTTGTAGCCTAGAACATCCTTACTTAGCTTTTCCACACTTTCTTCCAACTTCCCATTTCATTATGTGCATGTTTTGGCCTTTAGTGTTGGGACAACCATCATGCGGGGTGGCGATCCTACGCGATTTTCCGAGAACCTTCCATGTGTCAAATTCACATGCGACGCTTCACTTAACTTCTATTTTAAAATGTGTTTCTTGCCCATTTTAGATGATTCCAAATCCCAACTACCTTGTTGCATGGTATTCCCTCCCTCTTCTATTTTTAAATAGATTTAATCAGTTTGAAATGACTCTTCACCTAATAATTTGGCAATCAATCCTACCTTTTGCATGGAAGGACATCTCAGCCAATTCCTTTTTATACAATGCTTGTATTCAAGAGAATGGCCTCAAAATTTTATGCATCTTGCATAGTATTGATGCCACAATCCTACTAGAAATTACATAGCCAAGCTTTGTTCACTTGTGTTATCTCTCTTCCACCTGCATTGTAACTAGACTACCTTCAAGTTGTCATTACTCAAGTGCCTTCTCCTGCTGCTACCTTTGCATTCCCAATTCCTTGGACTCATATGGACACACAGAGAAAGAAAGGATAAAATGAGGGGACAAGTCATCACATAGTTGGATTTATCTCTATTCTGTGAATTCTAGGTTGGATTTGTTGTTTTATTTCCTTCATTCTTGTAATTTATCATTGTTACATCATATCAAATAGAGTAGAAATCAATTTTCTTTCATTTGCAAGTAATTAGTTAATTTCAAGAGGTTTTAAATCATTAATAGCAGCTCCCAAGTGATGGATCCTCTTCTTCTCATCCCTGTGGATCTCAAGGAGAGAATATCTATAGGAGGTTGTATATATATCATATATCTTTTGGAAAATTTCTTGTTTTAACTTAGTTTAGTTTCAATACACTCAACACAGGTGAATAACCACACCGGGTTATTTTGCTTGTTGATTTTTAGTGTAGAGATATTTTAATTATTTAGAATATAAGAAAATTTTTGTTTGTGATTGTAATATTTCAGTTTTGTGATTTTTTTAATTTAGTTTTTTTAGCGGTAGCATAGATTTTTAGTTTCATCTTAGTTAATTTGGACACTTCAAACTAGTTCAACACTTAGATTCAATTTAGGAAAACAAACCATGGGAATTTACATTACCTGTTCATAGCCTCTAAATCTCCTATTTGCCAACTCGGTGACTAGGAGATCACACTATTGTATGTCATGACCTATATACTTCACTCGAGTGCTTGCCCGATTAGAAGCTTTTGATGGCACACAATTTACCAATTTATTTAATGAGAGTAAGTTGAAACCATGCTTTGAATAATTCTTATTCATGTTTGTAATAAGGCATTGTTTCCATTTAGCATAGGATTTCCCTTAAATCATTTTCCATTATATCTATTTTCTTTCATCATTGTCATGCTTTATATTTTTATCCTTGTCTTATATTGCATGTTTGTGTGTCAGTAGCCAATTAATTTCTAAGATGTTTCATGTGCGTAGAGGACTGCACATAGTTTTAGTGTGGGGTGGAGATCACAGTAAGAGGAATGGAGTTGGAGAAAAAAATTATAGTGGGAGAGAAAAACAAAAGTGTGTTGTATATGAGGAACACACATAAAAGAGGTGATAATGATCAGAGATAAAATGGTGTCAAGAAATAGTTTTATGAAATCCACATATAATGATGAATGCGTAGAGTAACATGAGGTAGGTGGTGATAGGGATAACTAGTTGGTATAAGATGTAGAGGCAGATGTACTTCGACATTGGGAGCATGCATAAGGGAGTTTGAAGTCAATGTAATTTTGCATGCCAGAAGGTTGAGGAGGTTAGATGCGAGTAGGCACACGAATGAAACATGTTGGACGAGGAGAATGGGGGGAGGAATGCACTCTAAAAATCCAAATTTAATGTGCTAGTATGGTAGTAGGTGGCATACAAATGAATGTGGTAAAAAGAAAAAAACTATAAATAGGGATTCGGGTAGGTTATTTTCACCTTGCATTTAATTTTTGAAGAGATCTTGCGAACTAGGGCATCCTTGTGTGGAATTTTCAAAACATCCAAAGCTAAATATTTAAGAACTAGATTGGAATGGATTACACGGGCATGCACTAGAAGTGGTTGTTTGGAAGGATTTCTATGGGTTTTAATGATGTCTTGTGGAAGAAGGGGTTTCTAGGTTAGGGTTTGAGAAACTAGGGAATGGGATTAAGGAATTTTACAAGAGGAATTAGGCCAAGGGATCGAGTAGTAAGAAATAAAGATACAAGGAAGGATTAACAAGGACCCAACAACTAAGGTCCCTGCTTCTCAGAGGGTTCTTAGAAGTCATAAAGACCTAGAGCTTGCTGCAAATTTATTGCACATTAGTAATCCGGTGGAGAAGCCTAAAGATGAAGACTTGCTGGTCAGAGTAGAAAAGATGGAAAAGGAGATTCAGGACCTTAAGAAGGTTATTAGGGATATGGATAAAACTCAGGGGAAAAGGAAACTGCAAAATGATGAAGATGAAGATATTACTGCTGAAATTTTTCAAGAAGTTGTTATCTCTGGATGTCAGGCTTGGCAATGCAAAAGGGAGAAATGAATGTATCCTTTCAGCTCTTAAAAGCATCTACAATTTCATCGAGCAACATGTGCGTAGTGTTTGCAGTCTCAGCGGTATTACTGAGGACATTTGGGGTTCCAAGGAGAACAGAGATCTTGCAATTTCCAAGGTGGATTTGAAAGATCCATCTCAAGCCACCGCCATTGCATTCTTCATCTCGCTCCAAATGATTAAAGCCAAGATCGACTGGGCTATCAAGTGATGCAGGAACCTTCATTGCTATTTCTTGGTGGTGAAGTTGTTGTTGATTGGCATTTTTGGTGTTGCTTTTTGGCTTTGATGACCAGTGGTGGTTTTCTCTTGTTCATTTTTTGTCTCTTCTGCTTTTATTTGGATCACTGTCCATCTGGATCCTATTTTGTTACTGTATTGTATAATTTGGTTGTTGAGCCCACTGATGTTGGATGTTTTGTAATGTTAGCTCTTTTGGTATCTGGATTTTGAGCCTTTTTGTTCACAGGGTATAGTCCCTTCAAAACTATTTACCCATAATAAAAAAAAATGACCCGACAAGGAGAATGACACCAAGGAAAGGATCAAATGTTTCACCCAAGAGGAAGGGAAAGGGAAAGGAAAAACTAGTCGTGTCGACAAGTTTCAACGAAGAATGATATGTGGAGATGCAAAAGAATGAGATGGGGTATTATTGGGGATGGATTGGGTATGTCATATGTGCAAAATGGTTATAAGTAATTATAATCATAGGAAAGATACAATCGAGAAAGATATGGCATTGGAGCTTGTTCGTCCCTGACAAGAGAACAAACAAAAGATGACAAAATATTGTATGATGACTCTATGAAGAGGACATTGGAGAAGGCTAGTCTTTTGTAACTCTATGAGTTACCATTTTTTGGCAAGCTTGAGATATTATACCAATGGCTTATGTTACACGTGCATGAAGATTACTTTTACTTCATAGGAAGAAGGATGTGCATAACTCCAAAGTTGATCTCCAAGTACACTATACTTATCGACACAGGAGATTTGTTGGATGATGACTTGGATGACAATGAGGTTGTTAAGGAAACAACTAAGGCATTTGAGTACAAGAAGGGTGGGTGAGCCTTAGACATTGTAAAGATCAAGGACACGAGTCATGAATATGGCCGCACACTTGTTCACTACGTTGAATGAAAAAAATTATGGAAACAAGTGAACAAGAGATGGTCTAACATTTTTAAGAAGGTTTTTGACTGGACCATCTACAACATCTTGGCCTTCATTGTAGAGGATATCATTGATGCCACGCGAGATGGAGATAAAATTTCCTATGGTAATATTCTTACCATTATCTTTTCGAGAAAATGGAGTTCCTAATAGGTGAATAACAACATTTATGAGTGCTTTGATGAGAACCCCTCCCGGGTAAGAGGTTCCAAGATGCATTTGGATCAGAGTAGAGGATTCTTGAGCATTTGCTAGCCTTAGTGAAGGATGAGGCTAAATTTTTAGTATACCAAAGCAATTCTACAAATGACACCAAGATCCCAAGATCCCAACATGTAGATTACCTTTTACCTTCACAACATAGTGTTTTCAGACCGTCGTTAATAGTTTTAAGGGGGCTAAGAAACTAAGGTTTGATCTAAGTGAAGTATATCAGGAGCACCATGAGCTACACAGACACTTGTGTACCCTAAATAATGAGCGTATGTGGAGACGTATGTCTCTCATGACATACATATCCTAAGGCCCATCACATTACTAATTAGAAGCACAACAATGACAAGTGTGTACACTAATCTAAGGCCTAAGTTTGAGAAAGGAACATATGTTGAGGATGATGTCTCCATCCCTGAAGACCCTTCTAGAAGGAATAATATAGTAATAAAGAAATGAGATAGGGAGGAAACTCCAGAGTGAAGGGAACCAAGCATGTGTGTGGTTCAGACCATCGTGGCACAAGATTCAAGTGTGAGCACAAGAACTTATACTCGTAGGAAGAAGTCCCCAGTAAAGGAGAAGTCCCTATTAGAGGAGCAAAGTCTCAATAAATAATAAGTAGAGGCTAGTGTAGAGTTCAGACTCTGAGATGATGGAGAGCGTGAAGGGTGATGAGACTAGAGAGGAGGATGAGGGGTGCAAGTCTGAGAAGAACTACCCTATGTACAATGTACATGAATCTAATGAATATTGGAATGAATTTTTAGAGGATTCTCAAGAAGGAGAAATAAGTGAAGAAGAAGTGGGAACAAAGGTGCATGAGACCTTGCACCTATCCGGTGAATAGTTAGAGGACACGATGGAGAAGGAGGTGGTGGATATCATCAAGGAATTAGTGGAGCACAGGGTGCAAGAAATGGAAAAAGAGAAGTGTGGAAGTATAGGTGGGGAGACAATTTTAGCATTCGGTTTCCTGAAGGGAGTGTGAATATGTGGCAAGGGCATGATCACAAGGGCCTATAATGACTTATGATGTTGATCCACACAAGGTCTTATGCACATGTTTCTAGATCACATTACTTATAGACCACCTCTTTTTTTGGTCACCATTTGATGCATATGGTGCGTACCCATGCACAAGGAATATGTTGTCATGGGATTTTGAATCCCATGTTGATGAGCCATAATTTGAAGTGACGCGGGGGTCACCGCTGCTAGACACATCAGCTCTTTGGAGGTAAATACTAGTGTGGATTCTTAGCAGCTAACTAATGAACATGTGTGTAATATGATAAGAAATTTTTTGATCAAGTTCAAGCAAGGTTATTCGGGAGGAATAATAGGATTAAAGCATTGGAGAAGGAATTGGAGGAAAATAACAAGGAGATTATAGAGAGGGACAAGGAGATAAAGGGAAAGGAGTCTATAATTGCGTAGTTGACAAATCGAGTTGTGAGAAGATAAGGGGAAGGTAAGTGAGGATTACAAGAAAGCATATAATATCTTAGACTCGATTATTTTAGCAAAACCGGATTTAGCTCCCTGTACAGAAGTATGATTTATCCTTCCACTACCTAGAGGATTTGACGTACATCATCATGATGGAGAAGTAACCACTTGCATTGGAGTGGTGAAAGAAGTTATGGCATGACAGAAAGAGTAGGAAATATTACAAATTAAGGATACCATAACTCAATACACTAATCTTCTTGCTTTAGTGAAAATTATGGCTCATATGACCGAAGTTGTCTATGATAAGCGTGAAGACAGAGACAAGGTGGAAAGTGTATCTTTGGTTACTACACATGATGCAGATTTTAAGGATTTTCGGCCAAGAACAAAGGTAATCGAGTGGAATGTGATAATATCATAGCAGAGATAGAGAAGAAATATGAGGCAATTGATATTTTAAGGACCTCTATTAAGAGTAAAGTCAAGGAATTATACCCCCAAGTGACACATAGGATGGACATGACTGACCTTAGCAAGAAAATGGAGAATATTGTTGACACATTGAAGGATAAGGGTGAAGAGCTGAAATTTGATGAGCTCTATGTGCTAATACGAGGTTTTATTTAAACGAAATAAAATGATGTGGTTTTTGGAACAATATTGAAGCATCTTTGAATATTTCTCAATCCTTGTGCAACAAAGTGTCAAAATTCTTTTGTTATTTGGTGTAAGATGGATACAGGTCATCTTATTTTTCCATTCTTTATTCTTTTTTGGAGATCAGATTGTTTCCATGGATGGAAAACAAGTTTAGTGTGGGGTAATGTTGAGCCCAAAAAAATGACTAAGTCCCAGAGCAGAGGATCAATGCATGTGGAAGGTGTAGAAAGAAGGCACATGAGGAAGAGCGTGCATAGATAGCTAAGTCATGCACTAAATAAGGAAAGGGTTTTGAGACTTAGCCACATTTCGGGGTTATGGTGTTGCATGGAAAACACGTGAGGATATGGGTAGGTGTGATAGTGGATAAGGTTAGAACATGGAGACTTGTAGCCTAAGGAAGGAATATTCTAGGATATAATATGTTTAAGAGCTGTAAAGTAGAGTTAGTTATGGGTTAGTTGACACTTTCATGTTTATAATACTCGAGTATGGCATGGTATGTTGACATTTGGCATGCGGTTTTATTTTGAGTAATGTTGGGGTAGTGAAGGAGACCCCCTATCTATTTAAGAATGCATTTTGGATCTAAAGAAGAGACGATGGATGGATGAAGATGGGTATGGAGGAGAAAAAGAGGTGTGATGTGAGGTAAGATATGTAAGAGATACTTTATATGCACAAGGGAGAACATGTCTATAACTCTTTCAAGTAAAGTCATTTGGTAAGGTTAGTGTGTTATTTATTGATGTATTTGATCTACTATGACCCTTGTTGATGTAATTTGGCTCTGTAAACAATTTTTAATTAATATATGAGCTGGATTTTTCTAAATATCTTTGTTCATGGCTTTAAACCCTTATGTTTTTCATATTGCTCATGATTCAGATCTGATTCCTCTGTATTGTTTTAATGATTATGTTCATATTATGGTGCATTTGTGCTTGGATCTATTTTCTTTACCTTTGTTCTAGAATGGATGTATGTGTTTGTGTCTATATATTGTTCTATTATAATTATAAATATTCTTGCAAGGCTCACATAAAAGAAAAGCTCGGTGCCTTTGTGCACCTTGGGTGAGCATCCAGATTCAAGCTAGGTGATATACCGATGCACCTAGGAATTAAAGGGTTGGGAAAAGTGACTACACCTATAAATATCAGATCATAACTTTCTCGTTCTTTAGAAAAAACCAAAGTTTTATATGTCACTAAAAATATATTTGAATGAGGATCGAAAAGAAATTTAACCAACTATTAACTCCACATGTAGCTCCTATAAATCCACTTTTACCATAGACTGCTCCAAACTACCCCAAAAACTAATCTTCATAAATGGGGCACACTTCTCCATTTAAAACATTTTCCATGACTGAAACTATCATGAAAATCTAGAAAAACTCTAGGCTAAAAAAATGTCAATTTATTTCACACCTTCTTTGGGAGACTATGCCTCAAAATGAGCATCTTAAGACACAAGAACTTGTTTTTGGACCCACATACATTCACATGCTCTAATATACCTTTTTTAAAATTTGGAGGAGTTTTCTACAACCTCCAATTGTCAATTTTTCAAAATGAAGTAAAACAAACTCAATACACTCCTTTTTCTCCAAGTCACTTTTAGCTAGGGTTTCAAAGAAAATTATCTTCCTAACGATCATTTAGAAAACACCTCATTAATTTTTAAAAGCACTCTTATCTCAGTGTAAAAACATCCCCCAAAACCTCTGGGTCCTATGCAAAGCATACAATTCACAACGAGCATTAGAAGGTCAACTTTTAGCACCAAAACACACTCTAGAAAACCCAATTTTATCAAAACTTCATATCTTACAAAATATTATTCAATTTGACCTTAAACTTGTCATTAAACATCAATAAAACATCCTCTAACTATCCATAATCACCATCTATCTCAAATATATTTTAAAATTTCCAACCACATCGACTTACCTATGTCATCATGCCTTATTTTACCCTTCTTACTTCCTAAGGACCTCATATATGTACTATACCTCTCCGAGTACGACATGAAATTCATCATATACATGTTATATCATGTTACATCACCTTTAACATGCTTTAATAGGACTTATCAGCTCCAAAAATCAATTCACCATACTATTTTGTAAGCTCCATGACTAGGAATAGGCCTAGAAAGACTACTATAACTCATGACAACACATGAACTGACCATGGATACTCTTTACGAGAATCATTTACACTTGCAATACATCATATGCACCATGATCTACCTCATGAAAACCTTCAACTAACTTGGGAGGACTCATACAATGACTATGCAAGCTATAACCATGCTAAGACAACATGACAACTCATCAAATCCTATCACTACCAATCAACCTTCATGTTTGACCTTTGACTAGAACCTCTTGGAGACTCACATGACCTCATAACACAATTTTCCATCAATGAAAACACTTAGAAAAAATTTCTAACAATATTCCTCTTTGTCATTTATGGAAACCACCTTCAGAAACATTGATGGAAACCAACAAGAACAACACACCTACTAGACCTCAATTCCATGTTTTTGATGCTCTCTCCCACTTTGATATCTATGAAAAAGGATACACCGATGAATAGACATGGAAAATAAAAATACACAATAAGACACAATGAAAACAATACATAAACTACACTTACTTTTTCACATGACTCCCCCTTGGACTATAATTGCACTTTTCTAACCTCAAAAATAGCATAAGTGATCCATGGACTTGACATAAGCATGTAGAAGGCTCCCCCTAGACTGATTTCCTACAAATTTTCTTCAAACTGTCAAACTCCTTCATCTAGGCATTTCTCATGCTCAAAAATCCTAACTCTAATTTTCAAGCTTCCATAACCCCTTTTGGGACCATTTTCTTTAAAGCTCATCTTTAGTCTATTTTATTCAAACTTCTCTAAGATATAGAATCAACCCAAACATACAAAGAAACCTCCAAATACGCCCCCTATCATTATACTACCACATATTATTCATCGATACAAAATTGAAGTTATTTACCTTCACTAACTATCATGGAGTTGAGTCAAACCAAATTTCACACCCATGAAGAATCATTTCAATATATTCTACATTTTTATACTATCACATTTTTTTATTTCATGTGATCAACTTCCCTTTCAGTTTAGCTTGTATTCAACCAATCAACTATGCATAAAATGCATGATTATCCTTCTTAGTGCAATAGACTTTTACTTGAAGATCATTATTAGCATAATATCTCTTGTGAAGTCTTTAAGAACCCTTTATTACACGTATTACAGTATTCAACATGATATTTTACCATGCACTTGATGTTCTCATACTAGCTTATGTATTATTTATAGTTCATGGTGATCCTTCATCCTTCATACTCAAAAACCTTCAACTCTTCAAACATTGATCAACACTTCTCTTTCAAATCATGTGTAATCATCTTATCCATAAGACTTCATGTTCTCAATGTACTTATTTAATCTTGTTACTTTATATCATGTGAATTAGAAGAATGACATTATTTCATGCTTCTTGTATCACCTAGTTGTCACTTGATCCTACATGGATGATTATAACCTTACAATTTCTTGATACCATCATAAGAGACAACCTCACGAGACATTCCTTACTCCTCATGACCTTACAAGTACCTAGACCATACTCAAAATCTCCAGGATTGATATCTAAATAGTGACTCAAACATTAAATTCAAGGGACTTCTAATATTTTTCAAGACACAAACTCATAGAGTACTTCCATTCATATCTCATCACAATCCTTTGATGGATTGACATCACTCATATTTTGAAGGAAAACATAGACATCATAAAATGCACATACCTTCAAATCCTTCTAGAAACTATATGTTATAGATCTTTGAGGAGTATTGAATCCTTTGAGTACAAAATTAAGAAATATTTCATCATCCACACACTCATAAGTCATTCAATAACCATACATCTCTACACATTTACTAGTTGTGACAGTTTTGATTTTTCCCAAACCATCATACCTATCAAAGATCTCATAGTTCTTCACCTTTTAAATTTAGTCTTCCATAACACTAAAGATCCTAATAATGCCTCCTCAAGTCACATAGTATTCATTTAGCCTATTAAAAATTCTAAACACATATTCTCCCATATGTACCATATTTTGAGCTCAATCGACTAAGAACAACCTTTTGGGTTTAGACAACACATCCTTAGATCAATCATACACAAATTTTACTGATTTTCTCAATAATTTTCTTCAACTTGAAATATTATAACAAGGTTAAGCATACCTTTTCTTTTGATGCAAAAACTCAAAGTACCTTCATATTATATGCAGAAATAAAGCATGACTAACCTTCATGATGATCTTTTAACCTTATATTGCATTCCTTCTAGATACCATATCCCTTTGTTACTTTATTTACTTCTTTTAAAACTTTTTCATACCTTTAGTAGTCCTCTTTAACTCAATACTCTGAAGCACACTATTGCATACCTCTACAACCTACTAAGACTTGTACATGTTGTTACAGGATCTAATGATCCTTGTCATATCATTTACAACCTGTATAACATCATTACTCTAACATATCTCTATTATTCACTTAATCATGCCTGATTTTCTCTATCATGAATTACTTAGATGCCACACAAGCATTATTTGATCAACAACCTTTGATCTTCATCTAGGAGCAAACAGAGCACATTCCCAAGTGTGAATGTTTAATATTATTCAAATTACTTGTCAACTTTGTAACATGGAGTTATTGGTTAACATTATTTCCCTTGGAGAAGAGAACTTGTAGAATTAATTCAAGATTTCATGATAACAACTTACACATCCTAACAGTGAACTCGAACTTCAATGAATTATATCAACATTGAGATGACGGGGACCAACAACCTTTTGTCCTAAAATAACCAATATTTTGAATTTCTTCATGATGCAAAACCTAATATTCCTTTTGCCACCTTGTATACCTTACCTTGATGAATCCTTTACAACTTGACTCTCCTTCTTGAGACCAAAGTACACCTAGATAATTGTGACACTATAGTCAAATCCTATGCCATCTTTCAAAAACTAGAAAGATCTTCAAGAACCTTCACACTCTTCCACAATTCTAAATATATGCATATCAACTGAAGATCTTCAGTCATGCCCTATTTAATCATCAAATTCTTATACATACCTTCCAAATGGTACCTGAAAAAAACACATACTCCTTGATTCCATCCCCAGTCGCCTTTTAGATACACTCACACAACTAGAGAAAAACATCACATTTCCTTGACACTATGAAATCATTCATACTTCAACAAAATCAATATCCCCTTGGAAAATAACTACATTTAATTTAACTAACTCAAAACATAAGGATATTTGACATGACTCAAATCATTCTTGATACTTGACTTAGAGTTCTAATACTAACATCCATTTGAAACTCAACATACACAAACTTCTTGAAGAATATGAAGGATACAATATAATCTAATAAATAATTTGATACCAATAAGGTAATCCACATAATTATACTTCCTTTGTATGCTAACTCATACCTTAGAAATAGATCCATGAAAATCTTAGCAAGACCAAGAGATAAGGACTTGACATAGTTCCATCACCTTTGCAATTTATAGGCTTGACAATGTTCTGATCTTCTTAATCTTGAAATATACATATCCTTCATAACTTAAACCATTTTTCACACATTGATTAACAAAATATTTCCTTTCTCGGACTCGATAGAATTTACTATGACTGAGGACCAAACCTATACTTTCATGCTTTTAGGACCATCAGAGATACACACCTTGACTATATGACACAAACTCTTCATGATCACAATGTTATACTTTAAAACCAAAAACTCCATATCTCCTCAATGATGTATGATCAAACATGATATAGTTATACAGTATTCATTGTTATTTTGAACCACTTTTGATACAAAAATAATAATTCTTCAATCTATGCAACAGATTATTGATTCCTTATGACAAGAGACTTTGATTAAAATCACAAACTACATTCTTTACTTGACTCTTCAAACTTGATATAATTTTAATATCAAGAATCAACTATCACCATACACAAGACATACTTGTAACTATGAGACTCATAAACACAACTCCAAGAAATATCACTTTGACAACAACTTTGATAGACATATGGAACTAGGACAAACAACAAGAACATACCTTGATATACGATGCATGCATACATACCTTAATCAAACACATAATCTCAGACACCTACAAACAAAAAGGACTCAAATTTCATGGATGGATCAAATCGTATACCTTATAACACTTTAGGTATACCACACTCATGGCCTTCTTAACTTCTCATGTATTAGAGACTCGAATAATGATTAGACACATACAATTTTTCTTCTCTCTTTGCTTGAGACTTGTTAACCTCATTTGTATGATTATAACTCTTAATATCCTTAGTTGACCTATATTTCTCCTTAGCTTCCTTTTGATCATTCACCTTGACTAGATCTGATTCTTCTTTGACAAATTTTGTCATCCAAACTTCCTTCATTTTTATATTTTCAACCTTCTTCACTTGCCTTGATGATTCATGAGAGAAAATCCTTGCAATATGACCCTTGAGATGACACTTGTTGCAAATAACCTCTTATATATCTCTTGATTGATGAATCTTGTGATCTTTTCCATTTCTCCAAGGGTACACACAACTGAAAAACTTCCTACAATCCCTTTCTCTATGACCAAAACCATTGTATCCATAACTATAACCATGAAAAATTGCATACCTCGTAGCATTTGGTTTTCTAAGAGATTAGGACTCGAGCATACCTCCTTGGTATGAATACCTTCTTTTCACTTCCTTTAGAACTGATGACAAATTCTTGATCTTCAAGATTAGGCTTCTCATCTTCTTTGACCTTTAGGGTTTGAATCTCTTCTTTGAGCTTGACATAATCTTCTTCTTTGGGCTTGCATGTTGTTATCATACCTTTGATTCCAAACTTCAAACTAATGGTATCTTTTCTATGGAATGCTAAATATGCTTTTAGATCCATAACCACCTCTTTGAGATCAACTTGACCATGCATACAAACATCACAGGGATTTTCTTTCAATTTTTCACATTCATCTTCCTTTGAGTTCAGATCTGAAATAGCCTTCTCTAACTCGAGTTTTGATACTCTTGGTTATTTCTTCATACTTCCCGGCCATAGTTCTCAACTCCTGATTTCATTTCCTTATTTTCTTATTAATATTTTTCTTTTAGGATCTCCTTCAAGATGTTAGAATTGTTTCACTAGGACCTAGCTTTGATACCAATTGTTGGAAGAAAAATAGACTAATATCGGGGGGTGAATTAATCCTACAATAATTTTAATTCATTTATCAAGCCATGCATTCATCAATTATGTTTTCCATACATCAAGCATCACCATGCATGTGAATATTAGATGTGTATTAACCATTCGTAATATCATAACACAAGAGAGAGTACACGAGACACCAAATATAAGTGGGAAATCCTCATGGGAGGAAACCCCACTAAAACTCTATTTATATTACAGAAAGAAAATAAATTTATTGAATCAAATAATTCACAAGGAGAACCAACCGTATTGCATATTTTTCATTGTTATATGTGTTTTCATTGATGTCAAGATGGATGATTTCATATCAAGTTGCATTGATGGCAAAAGAATTCAATTGGTAAAGTGAGCACATGAAGAAGATGATAGTTGATTGGCGTTTCATCTCACAAGGGCTTCAAGATGATAAAGAATAAGTTATAAGGGACTTATTACATATTTTTTCAAGTCGCGGGCATGGGGATATAGCATGAAGCTGAGATATAGCCACCAAAGACTTGAGTAGCCGTTGTAGTCTACACAAAGTCATGGAACACTAGCAAATGTTGTGGAAGGTAAGTGGTTACTACACATAAAAGGATAAATTTATAAAGCTACATGGATTCTAAGGCCAAGCCATGAAATAAATAAGTGAAGCTATAAGAGTAAGGGAGTTAGAAGCAAAGCCATGAAGAATTGTGGAAGTTTTGGAAGAGTGAAAAGTTGCAAGAAGAAGAGATAGAATTATGGATGTAGAAAAATCCACAACAAGGATAGCCACGGGACATTGTGAATTCCACAAGAAGCATAGAAGAGTTGTGGATAACTAAAAAATTGCCAAGTAAGGGGAAATGTTCTTTGAGTAAAGAAATGATTCATGATACAGAGGAGAAAGTAAGAGGAGCTAAGGAAAGACGCAAGAGTAAGGGAGTTAGAAGCAAAGCCACGAAGAACTGTGGAAGTTATGGAAGAGTAAAAATTTACAAGAAGAAGAGATATAATTGTGGATGTGGAAAAAATGCGCAGACGAGGATAGCCGCGAGACATTTTGAATTCCACAAGAAGCATAAAAGAGCTACGAGATAACTAAAAAATTTCCAAGGGGAAATATCGATTTGAGTAAAGAAAATAGCCACGATACAAAGGAGAAACTCATAGGAGATAAGGAAATCCACAAAATGAGATAATATAGATTGAAAAGGCTTGATGGTAATGAAATTTATTTAACACATGAACAAATAATATTTTTGTTTTCCAAAATTGATGATTCAATTTTAGGTAATTGCGTCAAGTGTAGGACTTGATCTCTACGAAGAAAGAAGAAATCCATTGTTTTAGCTTCCAACATTTAATGCTCATTGACCTTGTGGCAATGTCATTGAAATTTTCTATGTGATCCTGAGTTTCAAGGTGAAATGAAATTTGAAGAAGGAAATAGCTTGCTCATCTTTGTCACGTTGCAAATTGTAAAAAGATAGGAAAATCTATTTTTGGCAAACGACTAATAAATAGATTCTAGTGGTACATTTGAAAACTATGTAATCAAGCCAAATTTATAACAAAAATATTCTTGTATTATTGTATTTTTTAATGAGCCGTATTTTCAGGTGACCAAGCATGAAGGTGCACGACATGCAACTTGAAGTGAATATTTGGGTCGATTGTGAATATATTTCAAAATTTGAACTATTTTGTTTGTTTCTCAAGAAAGAGAAGGAATTCATTAAGCTAAATAAGAGAGGAACAAGAATGAATATGATGCAATCTAGCTGAACAAGAGCTACAGATGAAAAGAGAGAGGAAAGAGGAGAGTAGATTGATGATGCATTGATTTATCAGATGAAAGAAGAATCAAGAGTGGAATATTAATTGAGCGAGCAGGATTGAATTAGATGAGCATAAGAGAGTGAAAATAAGAACACAAATAGAGCTAGGAAAGTGATCATAATTCATTGTATTAGCAATTGTTGTTAACTACATGATCAAAATGTATATAAATCAAGTCTAAGTTTTAGCTTAGCACATTCAGGGAGTTGTAGCTTCCTTGTAGGTGGGTGCCTACAAAATAAATCTCTTATGATGTGTAATATTCACTTGAGTCCTTTTATATGAATAATATCAGCAGAGGTGTAGGGGTTGGAGCTCCTTGTGGGGTTAGTGTCTCACTAAAAAATCTTTTAATATGTGTTATATTCTTATGAGTCCTTGATTTGTGTAATATAAGCAATGGTTTTTGTGGGTTTTTCTCCTGAAAGGGTTTCCCATGGTAATTTATGTGTTATGTGTTATTGTGTATGACATATGTGTGATTGAATTCTCATTATTTAAAGTCGCACATCATTAAAGGGTTTAAAATTGGCATTAAGTGGAAAAAAATTTAATCTGCACTAATTCACCCCCTCAATGCTTGTGATCTCTAACAATTGGTATCAGAGAAACATCCTTATTATAGAAGCTTGATATCTTCAAGGATATCCTCCTATCACAAGCATAGAAGCAGATCGTGCACAAGGTGGTTTTTCACTATCAAGATAACCTCTCTTCTTCTGGTAAAATTTATGCATTCTAGAGAAAAAGAATGAATACATATTTGATGTCACTCAGTTTTGACATCTGGGAATGCATTGAGAAAGGTTATACTACTCCAACCATGCCAATCACTACTTCCAAGGATAAGGAAAAATATGAATGTAACTCAAGAGCTATGAATTCCATTCTATGTAGCCTAACTGAAACAAAATGTGTTAAACTAATGCACTGCACAACAAAAAGGAGATATGGACCAAGTCTGCAGAGTCTCTATAAAGGTGATGAAAAAGTCAAGCTAGGAAAATTATAGACCTATAGAGCTCAGTTTGAGAATTTGAAGATGAAGGATGATGAGAGCATATCTGCCTACATGCAAAGAACTGATGAAGTCATAAATATGATCAGAGGCTTAGGAGAAAAGCTAGAATAATTTTTATTGTCCAAAAGGTTCGATATCCCCGACTAGAAAGTATGATGCAAAGGTTTCAGCCATAGAAGAAGCCAAATATATGCAAACTCCCATAATTGATGAATTGCATAACACTCTATTATCATATGAAATTAGGACTATCGGATCCAAAGCCACCAAGAAAGAAGTAGCATTCAAGGTTAAGAAAGAAACTCAATCCATGCAAGAAGAAGAAAAAGAATCAGCTTCAGGAGATGAGTTGGATGATGAAAAGATTGAATCCGTGTTCATGAGAAGATTAAAAAGAGGCTCAGGTAAATATAAAGGAAAACTTCCATTTAAATGTTTTTTTGTGGACAATTAGGTCACTTTACTAGTAGGTGTCTGAACAAGAATAAAGACAATCATTTTGAACATGAAGAGGAAAATCATAAATATAGAAAAAGAAAAACTGAATATAAGAATAAAAGTGACAAAAAGAAGTTCTTTAAGAATAAAATAAACTTCTATTCAAAGGAAGAATCAATTGGATCGAGTTAAGTAACTCGAGAATGAAAATGATGAAGATCAATCGTAGTGTTTGTTCATGACTATGGATGCGTTAAGAATGCAGTTCCAAACGGAAGAACACAGTTGAGTATGAATATTAAGATGAAGAAGAAACTAAAATGAATCTAGAAGAAGAGTTTGTATGTGCTCTTTGAGAATTAAAATTATGCATGAAGAAGAATCAAAAACTGAGATGCACATTAAAGGACTATGAAAATCAAATCTACATATTTGAGAGAAGATAGAGTTTGGAAGAAGAAGAAGAGGCTAATGAGCTCAAGGAGTTAGAAAAAAATTGGAAAATATTTCAAACTCCTAGGAGTCAAAGGAGGATGAGTACACAAAATTGAACTTAGAACTAGAAAACTAAAGGTTGAGATAGAACAAATGAGCAACAAGCTAAAGATGTATGAAAAACTTGAAAAGGGCTCAAGTGTTTTGACTGATATACTGAGTAGCCAATGTGATGCAAATGAAAATACTGGAATTGGTTTCAAAGAAGAAAGAAAAGTAAAGGATCCTGCAAATAATGAAGAAAACAAGGTTGCATCAACATCTAACACCTCATCTGCCACAAACAAGAAGGTTATCAATGCCACGAAGAGAAGAAATTATGCTCCCAGAATCACATATGCTATGAGGTACACACATTCTTTTTATGGTTATTTTTATTCATGTAATAATTTTAGACATAAAGCCGCAAAGTGTAATAAATTCTCTGGTGGCTACAGAAGAAACTTTGGCTCATCTTACACTAGATAACTATAATGGCATCCAACACATTTATCATAAGAAGAGTAGTGTGGTTTTAGCCACGAAACAAGATCCACCTAAGCAAAAGAAATGGATATATGTTACAAATAATTATGATAACAATAGAAAAGAGTCATGCTCAATTGTAGGAGACAAAATTTCTTGTGCAAAATGAAGAAAAAATATGGTACTTAGATAGTGGATGTTCAATTCATATGACAGATGAAAAATAAATTTTATTACTCTATCTAACAATGTATCTAGTGTTGTGAAATTTGGCGATAATAAGTTTTCAAACATAGTTGGGAAACGAACCTTGAGTCTAGATAATGGAAAGACTATAACTGAAAATATTTTATATGTTGAAGGTCTTAAACATAATTTTTTTAGTGTGATTCAAATTTGTAAGAGGGGATACAATGTTATAATCCATGAAAAAGGTTGTGATATTATAAATTGCAAAATAGGAAAGAAGGTTGCAAATTCAAGTAGAAAAAGAACATGTATGTTCTTAATGAGATATATAAAGAAAAATGTTGCACAAGTAAAATAGGTTACAAATGGTTGTGGAAAAATTATTAGGGCATGTGAGTTTTAAAAATATTGTAACGATAAGTTCAAAAGGTTATGTTAGACATATGTCAGAGATTGTGAAACCCGTGGATACTCTATGCAAGGCCTATCTGCATGGAAAACAAACAAGGAGATTGTTCAAATCAAAGAAGTATTATACAACTGCGGACCAACATGTATTTGATCCATCATACCTTTGCAGACCCACCAAAACTAAAGGTATAAATCATGAGGTATATTTTATGCTTCTACAGATGATTACACAAGAATGACATGGGTAACATGGTTGAAGAAAAATTCAGAACCTTTAGATAGATTCAAGAAATTCAAGGCACTAGTAGAAAATGAGAAGAATAAAAATATCAAATACCTAAGGTCAAATAGAGGTGGATAATTCTAGTCAAATGAGTTCGATGAATTTTGTGAAGAACATGGAATTAGAATACATTTTTCAGCTATGAGGACACCTCAGCAAAATGGATTTTTTTAAAGGAAAAACATAATTGTTCAAGAAATGGCAAGGACAATGTTGAATGAATCCAAACTCTCATATAGGTATCGAGAAGTGTTTTACACTACGGTTTACCTTTTGAATAGAGCTCAACTAAGAATAAATAATGATAAGACTCCCTATGAAATATGGAAGAAGAGAATACCAAATTGAAAGCACATAAGAGTATTTGGAAGTAAATGCTATATCAAAAGAGATGAGGACAATTTGGGAAAATTTTACTCAAGATGCAAGGAAGGAATATTCCTTAGTTACTTAGTGGTCAACATGGTTTACAGATGCTACAATAAAAGGTTGCAAAATATTTTGAAATCACTAATGTAAAGGTGGATGAGACACAACATGCCAAAACTAGTACTCAACACAATGATGGTCTTGAAGAAAAAGAAGATGATGAAGAGTTGGACAGTCCACGTGAAGAAGCAAATGAAGAGGAAGAAATGTTAGACACTAAGGCACCCTCCAAGCAAGTCAAAAAGGACCATCCTTCTAATCAGATCATTGGAAATAAAGATGGTGGAATTCTCACAAGAAGAAAGCTAAGAGAGTAGTATAACCATGAAGATATAGAACTCACTCATTTCAATGATAGAACCCAAGAATGTTGCATAAGCATACAAGGATAGCATTGGGTAGACACCATAATCGAAGAGCTGGATTAGATTAAAGCGAATGAGACATGGAAATTGGTAACCAGATCATGGAACAAGAATGTGATTGGAACCAAATGGGTATTCAGAAACAAACTGAATGAGAAAGGATAAGTGACAAGAAACAAGGCAAGGCTAGTGTGCAAAGGATACACACAAATGGAAACAATGGATTTTTTGAGACATTTGTACCAATGGCAAGTATGGAAGCAATAAGATTGTTCCTATCTTATGTGACATACAAGAATATCGAGTATTCCATATGGAAGATAAATTAGCCTTCTTAAATGGTTTCTTGAATGAAGAGGTATACATTGAACAACCTGATGGATTTTCACTAACTAAAGATAAAGACTATGTGTGCAGGTTGAAGAAATATTTGTATGGATTAAAAAAAGCTCCTAGAGCTTGGTATAGTAGACTGGATTCATACCTCATTGAGAAAGGATTCAAGAAAAGATTTGTGGAAACAATATCTACATTAAGGAAGAGGGAGACCACTTGTTAATTTTCATTATGTATGTAAATGATATCATATTTAGTGGAGACCATGATAAGATGACATATGAGTTTTCTGACATGATGAAAGAAGAGTTCGAGATGTCAATTCTTGGATATCTTTCATTCTTTCTGGGTTTACAAATCAGTCAAATAGATCAAGGTATATTCATATCCCAGACTAAGTATATCAAGGAGATGCTGAAAAGATTGAGAATGGAATAATACATACTAATTGGATCACCAATGGAAGTTGGGTGCAAGCTGATCCGAGATGATGACAGTGGACAAAACACTATACAGATCTATGATAGGAAGTCTACTTTACTCCACAACATCAAGACCTGATATCATGCAGGTGGTAGGCCTTATTGGAATATTTCAAGAAGATCCAAGGGAAACACACCTCAAGGAAGTTAAGAGAATCCTGAGATACCTCATGGGAACAATTGAATATGGATTATGGTACTCCAAGAGAAATAATTTCAAAATCAAAGCATATATAGATGTTGATTGGGTAGCAAAGCGAGTGTTTATGAAAGGAAAATTACAAGTGACAGAGCATTCTTTGTTGGAGATTGTTTGGTATCTTGGCTAAGTAAGAAATGATCATCGGTAGCTCTCTAAACATGTGAAGAAGAGTATATAGCTTCTTCAATGTGTTTCACTCAAATTTGTGGATGAAGTCATTATAAATAATCTAACACTTAATTCACCATATGTGGATGAATGTGTAATTATAATAAAGTAATTATTTAATTACTTTAGTTAGCTTAGTTGTTAGTGTGTTGTTATCATCCCTTAGATTGTGGAGGATTTTCTTTAGTTAGAATATTGTTCTAGATGATTTCATGTAAAAAAGATTTTTAGGGGCAATATGCTATTATTATTGAATATTTTCTTTGTTTAGGGGATTTGTTCCATGTATTTTGGAAGAGATAGAAGTTGTCCAATATCTATAAATATTAAGCTCTCTCTTTTCATTGTAATGCTTCATTTTATGTTAATAAAAATCACAGCAAGCTCCACCTTTTTTGCAATTTAATCTAGTTTGTAGATTTCAAAAGCGGACATCGGAGGATTATAAGGTAAAATCTAAAAATCAAATTCCTCTACTATGTGATAGTACAAGTGCAACTAGTTTCTTTAAGAATTGTGTGTTCCAATCAAAGACCAAGCACATTCCAATTAGATGTCATTTCTTAAAGGAACAAATGAAAGATAGGAAGATCATTCTAGAATATGTGAGCACTAAAGAAGAAATTACTGATATAATGACCAAGCCGCTACCAAAAGCAACATTTTAGCACTTAAGGAATGAATTAGGAATCATTCGTGATCTCCCCAACAACTAGAGGGTGTGCAAAGAAGCAAGGGATAGTCTCGGGTATTATCCAATCCCAAAAAAAGTGCCAAAGTGAGGGGGAGCAAGTCATTTAGCTCAAATTCATCAAAGTATGCATCAGCTCAGGGGGAGCATTACCACGAAACACCAAACAGATGGATAAAAAGCATAAGTCTAAAGGGGGCCTTCTTAAAGTAAGCATGTGTAGAAACTACATTACAAGTACATTCAGTTTTATGTGGCATATATGGCCCTTTATCATTTTTTTCAAAGGGGGGGAAATGAAGAAACCAGAAACCATTCCTTGGATATAGAAGAATAGGAGAAAGGCAGATACAAGTATGCAAGTATTTTTCCATCAAAAGGTTATAAGGTTTTTATAGGATGGAGTGTTGCTATCAATAGAAAATGGGTATAATTTTGCATGTTTTTCATTATTTTATGTGTCATCATTGATGTCAAGATGGATGAGTTGATACAAAGTTGCATTGATAGCAAAAGGAGTCAATTGGTAAAGTGAGCACGTGAAGAAGATGAAGGTTGATTAGTAGTGTCAGCTTGTAAAGGCTTCAAGATGATAAATGATAAGTTCTAAGGGACTTATTCAATATTTGTGTAAGCCACGAGACATGGGGAGATAGCATTCAAATCTGAGACATAGCCATCAAAGACATGGAGTAGCCATCAAAGGCTGCACAAAGCCGTGGAATGCTAGAGAATGTCGCGGAAGGTAAGTGGTTACCATACATAAAAGGATGAAGTCATGAAGCTACATGGAGTCAAAGGACAAGCCAAAAAAGAGATAAGTGAAGACGTGAGAGTAAGGGGGTTAGAAGAAAAGTTACAAAGAACTATGGAATCCATGGAAGATAGAAAAATCCACAAGAAGAAAATATAGAATTGTGGATATGAAACAAATTCGTGAGGAGGATATCCACAAGACAATCTAAATGCCACAAGAAGCATACAAGAGATGCAGATAACTAAAAGTTTCCAAGTAAGGGTAAATGTTTTAGAGTAAAGAAAATAGTTGCTATACAAAGGAGAAAGTTAGAGGAGCTAAGTATGTAAGTTATGAAAAATCACCGTAATAGAAAGACAAACAATAAACTTGCAAACCTTCCCATAACCTTCTAATGAAAACCTCGGTAGGAGATATTTTAAATCTATATAACCTTTACAAGTGATTTATTTATGGATTCTCTTGAATGGCCTCCAAAGATGAGTGGAATTTCTATAAACAGAGTAATTAGAAAGAATCATAATGAAAATTGAAAGAGTTTATTTGCAAAACAATTCGGGAGGATTTGTAAGAGAGTAAGTTTGAAGAAAAAAATGTAGGCAAAAATATTTGAAATGGTAGAAACCATAACAAATATGAGACACACAATTCCCAATAGGAACAAGGTTAACATGTGTTGTAATAGATAAAGAAGGAGAGTATTTGATAATGGTATGATTAAGGTATCTAACAATAGATGGAATGCTTGGCATTATTTATATGCACTTTGTTGTTTCGATTGGAAAATAGTGCTCTAATACATAGTTTTATTCTCTTTTGTGATTTTTGAGTTGTTTGAATTTTAGAGGATGAAGGTTTGAAATGGATTCTTGAAGAAAAAGGTCCATGTTTATTGAAGTTGAATGGTCTGAGATATAAGACTTGTGTAGATGAAATGCAAGTTAAGAGGGAGAATCAAAAGATTTGATAAGTCCTGAAATACGAGACTTGGACAAACATGAGCCAAGTCAAGGGAGTGAAACCAAAGTTTCGATAAGTCTTGCAATAAAAGACTTGGGTGGATAGGATCAGAGTCAAAATATTGAATCAAATGATTCAATGGATCTTGAAGTACTAGACTTGGTGAACAGGATCCAAGTCAAAGGATGTGAAATTAGATGAGTTTTCGATGAGATAGAAATACATATGTGATGTTAGAATAAAATTATCAATGCGGGGAATATTTTGAGATACATATTCACCTGTGAGAGAAAGAGTGCAAGGAAATAAGGATACATCTCTAAATGTATACTTAGGGTTCCTCAGTAAACCGTAGAGAGGAGACATTAATGTTACTCCTTCTAGGTCATTAGTTAGTTGATTGGAAAAAATATTTACAATTAAATATTGAAACATTTGAATAAGGATATTCTTGGGTATACATACCTCAAATAATGTGTGCATGTAGATATCTTGACAGATAGGAATCATCGTTGATGAGATTTTGCATGATGGATCATGTGCGGTATGATGGACATAGAAGGTTGTGTTGTTGTAAGCGTCAAGATTCTTGTTGTTGTAATTAGACAACAATACTAGAGATGTTAGGTGTAGGAGGTGGAATGGAAATAATAGAATCAAGATCAATGGTGTTTGACATGGACCCTCTTGTTCCATGTGAAAGGTTGAAAGAGAGTCTTGAAGTAAACGTAATTTCTCATTAGGTGTTAGAAGATGATCTAAAACATGTTCAATGTATTTTTGACTATAGGAAGAAAATTTGTCAAAGAAATGGATTGGTTCAAAGGGGAGATACTTGACCTTCATAATAATCTCACGTAGTGTGAGTTTGAATAGAAGTGGGAATAACATTCAACTCTTCATTTGAAGGTGTGGAAGTTGACATGTCATCGGTTGTGAGATATTTATCGTCGAGATCTTCAAATATCTCTCTGTCATCAATTAAGTCTTGGACATAATTCTTAAAACACACACACTTATCTATTGAGTGTCCATAAATATGATGAAAATCATAATATGCATGAGTTTTGTATCAATATGGATTAGGTTATCCTTCAATCCAAGGTCTTTTAAGGGGATATTTTATCATTCTAACCTCTTTGAGTTGGTGAGAGACACTAGTGAGACTTTCGCCAAGGGGTGTAATATTACATTTAACTTTATGTGGCATAGTTTCTTGGCTAGGTTGTATGATTGGATTTTTTATTGTTTGGTCATGTATGTTGGCCATATTGTGATTGTCCATGACATCAGTAGTGATGACATTGTGGTTGTGATTGATGTACTAAGACTCATCATGAGAAGTTTTAGTATGGTGATTATTGTGAGTGAGGTTGAAAGAAAATGTTTGATGAACTTATCTTAGAGGTCATGAAGGTGGTGATTTATCCCTTTCAAAGGTGTAAGAAAAAATCCAAATCTTTTCCTCCTAGACTTCTAGGAAAAAGGCACAAGATAAAGCTATCGTTATATGTCATTTTGTGGCATGCTATGGAAAAGTCTTTGATATGTTGTATTGGATCAGTTTTTCTCGTGTATTTTTGAATTTGGGCATCTCAAAAGACTATGGGAAGGGTATGCATAAGATGTCCATATTAAAAGGGTATGGACACAATTCATCAAAATTGAATTGTTTGCATTGTTTTTGTAAACCCGCAATGGTGTCTTTCATCATTTTCCATTCTTGGGAAAAGGATGAATTGTATAAATCCACCATTGTAATGAAAAATGAGAGAGAGTGAAGAAAGGTATGATGAATAATGCAACCCTTAGAAAAGTGAATTCTAATATGGAAGTGATGAAAAAGTTTGAAAAACTCGACTTCTAGCAAAGTGAATGTTAAGATGAAATAGGGAAGAAGATGGAAAAAGTTCGACCCATAAAAAAATGAGTGCTAAGAGGGAAGAAGAAAAAAGGTTAGTTGAGTATTCATCTCTTAACAAAATGATATTAAAGAGAAAAAGGGATGAAAATAAGTTAGATGTGCTCTATTCTGTAACAAAAATGAGTGTTAAAGGAAGAGAGACTTAACAAGGTGGACATGATCAACTCGTAATCAAAATGAATGATAAGAGTGATGAAGAAATGTAAAAATGGTTAACTCCTAACATGGTAAGTGTTAAGAGAAACAAAGAAAGGGGAAAATTAAAATGTGCTCGATACGTAACAACAAATGAATGTCAAGGGAGACAAGACTTAACAAGATGAAGTCGATCAACTCCTAAAAAAATGTGTGATAAGAGTGACGACAAGAGGGGACTTCACAACACCTAAAAAAAATGAGTGATGTTAAGGTGGAAGATGGGTTGAAATGTTAGTTTAGAGGATTCTTAACAAAGTGAGTGTTAAGGAATATGAAGAGGTTTGAAATGATTTTACGATCCTTTACAAAGGTGAACATAAAGAGGGGAGAGATGAAAGGTTAGTGTGCTCAACTTGCGATAGTTGTAAGTGTGACAAGAGGAGACCTTTAACACAATGAAAGATGCTCAACTCTTAACAAAATTATGTTAAGTGAAGAGACTTAGGAAAGAAAATGATGGATTTGATCAAATTTTAACAAGATGAATAGTAAAAGGGGAGACTTAAGAAGATTATGAATGATGTCAAATCTTAACCAAAAATGTGTTAAAAGATAAGACACGACAAAGAAGTGAAAGAACTAAAAGAATGAAAAGGTAAAGTTCATCACAAGAAGTGAATAAACGATGATAAAAAGGTCAGAATCTCACAACAATGGAGATAAGAGACAAGGGGAAAGTGATGTGATAAGTGAGCTCAAATTAAAGAAAAGTGAATGCGTTAAAGAGAGAAGTGATGATGAAGAGAAAAGATGACAAGAAAAATAAGTGAATGTCAAGTCCAAATAAGGATAAATTTGGAGATAGCGAACACAATAGAAGATGAACCCAAATAAGGAGTATTTGGGATTTCAAAAAGAAGGTGAAAAAATAAGTAAAGTGTAATATGAAAAATGAAAGGAGAATGAATTTAAAATCCAAACAAGGAATTTTTGGAAAATGACAAAAAAATATGAACGTAAAAATGGATCCCAAATAAGGAGTTTTGGAAAAAGCAAGTGTGGAACAATATGACAAAAATAAAGAAAATAGAAAAAAAAGTTCCTTTTTAATTGTTTGTTTGTGGCCTCTACCTTAGATTGGCTTGGATAAGGCATGGCTTCCTAGGTGGCTCTCTCAACTAGGTGTCAACAAAATATCCGAAGAGAGCATGATGTTATTACTAGCTGATGGATTTACTTTACCCCCTTTGAAACCCTGAGAAAAGACCTTGCTTAGAATGAATCACATGGGTTCACCACTAAGGATATCTTCGTGACTCTAACTCACAAAGGCTTTAATAGTCAAGTACGATAAAAAGGTTCTTGTTTTGTCACTAGTTCCTCAAGGTGTGGACTACTTTGGGGTTCCTAGAATCACCCCCTTTATTTTAGATTAATACTTATGCCAAGGGGGTTATGTTCTAGTTAAGCGTTTGAGTCGTAGGCTCTTAACTGAACTTGCAAATCGAGTGTTTTGAATGTGGTGTTTTTTTAATTTTTTTATTTAGGTGTAGTTTGATTGTACTCCTTTGCAACCTGCGTAGTTAGTATTTTTGAGTGTTTTATCCACCTTTTTTAGTGTGGGTCCTGCAATAAAGGACTAGAAATTTCACCTAAGGTAGGTAGAGGATAAACCAAAAGAAGTAAAATTATGCTTTTGATTTCCAAGATCGCTTAAAAAGTGCGAGGAAAGACCATACACATAAAATAAGCTTTGATTAAAAAAATATTAATTCCCAAACAAATAGAAACCATCACATTTCTAATTTCTAAGATTACTTTTAATGTTCAAGGAAAGAGCATACACGTGAGGTTGTTACGTTAAAAAAATAAAAATAAAAATAAATTAAAAACTAAAAAAAATTACAATTTTTTTGAATAAAAGAAAAGTGTTAGGAGAAATGAAACCATAAATTTTCTATAAGTCCAAATCAAAAAATTATTTTTCCATTGCATAGATATGTTTAATACCTTTCTGAAAAAAAAAAAATCATTCAGTGGAGAGAAACGTTATGGCTTTTATAAGATGGGTTATGGTAGCGCTCTTAGTGAAAAATTTAATGAAGCTGGTTTTTTTGGTTTTATAAGACTTGAGAAGCTAAAATTTTGACATAAAGGTTAAAAATAAACAATAAATATAAAGAAAGAGTTAGATCAAAAATTATTAACTAAAATGAAAGAAATAAAAATGTGGGGACTCCATCAAGCATGTCAAATGTATGCGAGAGAAAAAAACTATAGTAATGAAAATACACAAGTAATAATGCAAACCTCCCTATAATCCTTTAGTGTAAACCTCAAAGTAAGATTGTGGTACTACATCCGTGGAACCTTGAAAATGGATGTGGGTGCTCTTTAATATTCTCCAAATGTGAATGCTAATGCTAAAAACACACATACTTTGGAAAGCTTGATTGTAAATTGACAGAGTTTTTGCAAAACAATTCAAAGGATTTTAAGAGAGTAAGATTGAAATTAATAGAATCAAAAGTGGTTGGAAGTTATTTATGAATGCACATGCTAAATATAACATTGGAGGAAGTTACAATAGTGTCGGGGCATTTAGGGGTAGTAATTGATTTAATTAATCCGGGAAAGGAAAGAAAGTGTAGTTAACTAGGATGAGGATGTGGAGTACAAGTGGAGTCAAGTGATTTTTGACTGAAATAGGTGGAATTAAATAAATAAATTTAATTAGTATTTAATTATGAGGAGATAATTCACCATTTAAATAAATAAATGTTTAATTATATTAAAATACATTAATTTAATTAATTCCAAGATAATGGTATGATTAAATTAATTTAATTGTGAGAGATAATTAACCATTTAAATAATTAAATGTTTAATTATATTATCTAAGAGGGTGTAGGAATTAATTTAATTAATTCCAAAGGCATGTTAAATTAAAGTATTTAATTCCAATCGTTAATAATATATCTTAGGTAATAGAATTCATTTTAATTAATTCTAAAAGGAATATTTGAATGATGGAATTAATTTAATTAATTCCAAAGGGGTGTATTGCGATGAGATAGAATTAATTTAATTAATTATAATTGGAGAAGTGGGATAGAGTATGTATGTATTTTTATACCTTTTCTCCAGAGTGTTATTACAAATTAATAGTGCTTTAAACAAAGACACATACGAGATGGGTGAGAAAAAAATTATGAAGCATCAAGATGCCCCAACAAAAAAATGGTTGAATAAAGTAGGTAGATGACACAACAAGGTGGTGGACAGCGCTTGATAGGAAGAAAGCAAGGGATTGGAACAAGGATGAGAAAGGATGTGCTGTAGCATGAGCGGCAGAGAGTAAGTTTTTAGAGAAATGTATTTTTGATGTTTTACAATAGAGTTATCAACATGATTATGAAATAATCAAGATGGTTAACCCAGAGTATACGCATAAACAAACACACACATCAAAGAAAAGATATAAAGGAAAACAAACCCAATATACAAAGTAGGTGTCGACACGAGGGTTATAAAGGAACCAAGATGTGATCAAACTACTTTTAAGTGGTCTAAAAATAGTAAACATCAAAAATGCAACACAAATCGAAAAAGAAGACAATCGGGTATGCCCTAATGTGTGCCACAATGATGATTAAGTAGATAAAAATACTCCCAAATGGGAATAGGATCGGACTAGAAGAGCGGAGTTAAAGAGGATCGTTATGACACTCTTTTAGTGTGCAAATGATCAAATTTGAAATTTCCACAAGTGAAGTTATATCATGAAGGAAAAACAATTTAGTGACTTGCCCCAAGCAGAGTTAGCATATCATGCGAAAGGGAAGAAAGTGACAAGTTGTAAGATTGACAAAATCACTAAGGTAATAGATAAATGTATGATGTTTATCAAGATTGTATTGAAATTTTGAATGATTCACTTTAAGGGTTTTCCAATTATATAATTTGTATGATAAGTGAATGTTTGTTTGAATTTTTGTTATTTTTTTATTTTTTTGGATTTTTGAAATACTTGATTTTTTTGTGGATTTTCACAAGTTTTAAAATACAAATGCAAACAAAATAAGGAAGACATTATGTGGCTTAGATAAACCAAAGTAGAAAAGCACAACATGTACAAATGAAAAATAGATATAAAATAATTAATAGAAAGAAACCCAATATAAACAAAAAGGAACCACACCAAAGTTATATGTGAACTAGGATACGAATAAATTTCTTGTAATTGGTCTACAATAAAGGGAAAAAAAGTATAACAAAAATAAGAAACTAAAAGAAGAAAAAGCATCATCACAATGTTATCAAACCACAAAAGTATGACAAACATGTATAAATGACGTCTAATAACACTCGAATGTGTTCCATATTGAAAAACTAGACAAATTTGAATTCCCTCAAGTGATAGCTTAGCACATGAGAGGATTAGATCGGGGTGAAGATTGGAGTGATACTTAGATACTCGAAAGATACTCTTGTCATAGTTTATTGAATTTTTATATCTATTGGATTAAAATGTAAAATCCAAGTGTACCCCAAGGTAAATGTATATTGTGAAAGGGTAAATGATTGCCTTAGGAATAGATATACACCACGGGAAATAAAGATGAGTATGTTCTGGAATGATCATGAAGAGTGCCATCAAATGGAAAAGTTGTTGAGCTGTGTTATCCAATTGTAAAAAAAATTCAAAAATTATATGAATGTTTTGTTTGTGACAGTTTGAAACTATTTTTGGAGTTTTGGACAATTTTATATTGTTTTTGTGTTTTTGAACAATTTGATATTTTTTTTTAATTTTTGTGAGACATTTTTTTTATAGTACAACTCAGAAAAAAGGTACACTACTTGAAAGCAAGTAAAATAATTAAAATCATCCCATTCCATTAGCATAAATGTAAATGATAAAATGATTAGGGTGTGTCACTCCACTCGTGGCTCTACGCAACTAGGAATATGCGAGGGCTCATCACCGAGAGCCAAGAAGGATGTGAAAACAAGATGAATAGTGATATGAAAGGTGAAGATAATGGATGTGAAGACACAAGGTGTAACAATGATCCATGTGAGAATAAATTCAACTCATCTCTGGTCAAGATTATTTGACCGATTCTTAGATGATTCCACTTCATAGGTTTTGACTCAACTGAGATCCATTGATGGCCTAATGATTAGAAAAATCCAATTGAAGGAATTGATGTCTCTCTTAACATGAGTAGCTAAATTACTTCCTAGGATGTTTTTGATGAAGCACTTTGATTTATATTTCATTAAAGGATTTATTAGTTAATTACTTTTTTATTTTTATGAAGGACCCCTACATGTTGCCCCATGCCATCAGTAAAAGGAAAGGGATCAACACCGAAGAAAAATGTAGGCGAGTAAGGGATTTCTTCGATCCCAATCTCATAGTGCCAATAAGAAGTATGGGATTATCACCAAAGATGGTGAAGGAAAAAGGTGTAATGATTTAATTTTTTTTGTATTTTTTGATTGATTTAATTTTCCTTTTATGTTGATAGTGTGCTTATTAGGAAGGAAAATTATGCCCCTAAGTCTCAGCCTCGTGCAACTAGTAGGATGCAAGGATTCAACACCGTAGATTGAGATTGGTGGTCAAAAAGGACTAGGTAAATAATTTTAGTGATTTCTATTAAAGAGAAAGATTATTTTAAATAAATATTTTTCCATCAAGTAAGCTTTAAGACAAAAACCATAGGTAAAAATATTTGAAATGGTAAGAACCATAACAAAAACAAGACTCATAATTCCTAAGAGGAACAAGGTTAACTGTTTCATGAATGGGTGAAGCCGTAAAATGAGAGAATATGGACTAAAAAGGGTTGAAGGAAATGAAATTGATTTAAACATGAACAAGTAATATTTTGGTTTTCCAAAATCAATGATGATTCAATTGTCAGGTAATTGCAGCCAAGTGAACGACTTGACCTCCACAAAGAATGAAAAAATCCATTATTTTAGTTGTCAGCATTTAATGCTCATTGACCTGTGGTAATGCAATTGAAATTTTTATGTGATCTTGAGTTTCAAGGAAAATGAAATTTGAAGAAGGAAACAACTCACTCATCTCTGTCATGTTGCAAATTGTAAAAATATGGGAAAATCTATTTTTGGCAAATGACTAATAAATAGCTTCTGGTGGTACATTTGAAAATTGTGTAATCAAGAAAAACTTATAGGGAAAAATTCTTGTATTAGCTATATTCATTTGATGAGATGGATTTTCTAGTGACCAAGCCGGAAGGTGCACGACACACAACTTGAAGTGAAGGTTTGGGCCGATTGTGAATATGGTTCAAACTTGGAACTATTTTTATTGTTACTCAAGCAAGAGAAGGAATCCATTGAGATAAAGTATAGTAGCACAAGAATGGATAAAATGAAATCTAGTTGAACAAGAGATGCAAATGAAAAAAGAGAGGAAAGAGGAAAGTAGATCGATGATGCATGGAATTATCATATGAGAGAGAGGTATCAAGAGTGGAAGATTTATTGAGAAAGCAGGATTAAATCAAATGAGTAGAAGAGATTGAAAAGAAGACCACATAGAGAGCTAGGAAAGTGATCATAATTCATTGTATTAACCATTGTTGTAACTAGATGATAAAAATATATATAAATCAAGTCTAATTTGTAGCTTAGCACATTCAGGAGTTATAGCTTCTTTTTAGGTGGGTTCCTTCAAAATAAATCTCTTTTGATTCATATAATTCACTAGATTCCTTTGTTGTGTGTAATATCAGCAAAGGTATAGGGGTTGGAGCTCCTTGTAGGGTTGGTGTCTCACTAAAAAAATATTGTAAGATGTGTTATATTCTTATGAGTCCTTTATTTTTGTAATATAAGCAACATTTTTAGTGGGGTTTTCTCCTGAAAGGGTTTCCCATGGTAATATATGTGTTATGTGTTATTATGTATGACATATGTGTGATTGAATGCTCATAATTTAAAGTTGCACATCATTAAAGGGTTTAAATTTTTCATTAAGTGGAAAAATTTTAATCTACATTGTTTTATGCTCCCTCTCGTTCTTGTGATCTCTAATAGACCCCTAATTTAGTGAGGCACTAACCCCATAAGGAGCACCAACCCCTAGTATAGTAGAGCACCAACCCTACAGGAGAACCAACCCCTAACCCCTAAATTAATGAAGCACCAACTCCACAATGAGGGTATAAACCCATAATATTATCAATCACCAACTCAACCACCTTTATATGAATATATATGAATTATTTTTTCTACCACAATGAGGGAGATCACAAATTCAGATCACACCTTTAAAATCTCTTCAAACCCTCTTTCCTTCAATTTGTTATATCTTGTATTTCATGGGCTGATTTGGATTCAAACCCTTGCACGCATTCTCTTAATCACTCTTCATATTTTCAAACAAATCCTTAGCTTTCTCTTTATTCCCTTGAAATTCTTTCACTTCCTCACTTAGGATGCATTTTTCCCTCCATGCATAACTAGCTCAAAATGAAATAAAAAAGCACTTTTATGCTTCTTAATTCTAAAACATAACATTGCTCAGTCCTCATCCAAGATAACAACCATTAAAACTAAAAAAATAACAAAAACTCATATACATTCATGAAATTGACCCATGTAGGTCGTCCATGCACCAAGACAACCAAACAAGCCAAAAATGGCTCAAAACCCCATCACTAAGCTCCTCAAGGACCTCCAAACTCATCACCATGATTATTCAAGCCTCCAAAGGCATCACACATGTCAAATATGAAATAAAAACATCATCCATGGTCACACATTAACTTTAACCAATAAAATTCTTCATAACTCTATCAAGAAGGCTCATATCCTTCTCAAAATAGTTGTTTCTAGGAACTAGTCTTCACCTATAGACCTATAGATCACACCATATCACCTCAAATATTCCATGTAACCACTCATTGTAAATCCACAAACCTATATATCATAACCATGATTTCTATAACTCTTGAAACATCCATCCATGCAAACTACACTTACTTTTCTCTTCACCAAAAAAGAGCTTCCCATAAAGAAAATTTGGAAATATAACTAGTTTTCACCCTTGTTGCCACTTTCAATACTTCTAAATTCCTTCAATAGGTAAAAATTCATCCCTATTCACTCTCTAATGGATATCAAGCATCAACTACTCAAAAAAAGAGACTTCTACCTTCATCTTCTAGCTAGAGCAATCATGTCCTGAAAATAAGAAACCTTATTCTTAATAAACTAAGTTGGATGACCTTTAAAATAACATCATAATGAGAAAATACATACACCATTAGAAATCCATCTGAATATAATTTTCATAACATCTTACATTTCCTTCCAACTCTAAGTGAAAGGCCTTTAACAAGTCCATCTCTGAAACTGCTAAATTAGGCTTCTAGGAATCAACAACTAGTTTTAAGGCCAACTTACTCCCATAACCTCTAAAAACACTTCCAATCTTAAAAATCATAGTATTCCCTTAGATATGTTTTCTAACACTCAAAAACATTCAAAAATATTGAATAAACTCACAAAAATAACCAAACTCATGAAGCTACTCAAGAACACACTTAACTATGCATATACCAAATTTGACATTAAAAAATCAAATCATAAATTTCTCACCCTTAGAAAAAACACAATTTTGATATGTCATTCAAAATATCTTGGAATCGGGATTGTAAAAAATGAACTGAGTCTTAACTCCACCTATAGCTCCTACAAATCCACTTTTACCCACAGACTACCCCAAAAACTAGTGTTCATATATAGGGCACACTTTTCCATTTATAACATCAACCATGACCTAAAACTATCATGGACATCTAGAAAAACTCCCAAGATAAAAACAATGTCAATTTAGTTAATACCTTCTTTGGGAAAAGTTTCCTCAAACTGAACATCTTCATAAACAAGAATTTTTTTGGGGCCCAAATACACTCACATCCTCTAATATACCTTTCTATAAATATTAAGGAGTCCTATATAACCTCTAATCATTGCATTTTCAAAAGGAACCAAAACATACTCAAGTACTCTCCTTTTCTCTAAGTCACTTTTAGTTAGGGTTTCAAATAAAATTATCTTCTTAACGATCATTCATAAAAATGTGACTATCAGACCACATCATTATTTTTTCAAAACACTCTTATCTCAGTAGAAAAACATCCCTAGAAACTTATGGGTCCCATGAAACGTGCAAAATTCACAACGAGTGTCATAAGGTCAACTTCAGACCAAAACACACTCTAGAAAACTTGATTTTACTAAAAATTCATATATTGCAAAATATTTTCATTCTAACCTGAAACATGTCATGAAGAATCATGTGAATATCCTCTAACTTTAGATACTCACCATTTAGCTCAAATAGATCTAAAAATATCCAACCACGACATACCTATGTCATCTTGCCTTATTTTCACCTTCTTTCTTTCCAAAGACCTCATATATGCATTATACCTCGGAGTACTAACCTAAAACTCACCATACACATATTATATTATATCACATCACCTTTCACATTATTAAATATGACTTATCAGCTCCAAAACTCAAGTCACCATACCATTTTACAATCTCAAGACTAGGAATAGACCTAGAAATACTAGTAAAACCCATGAAAACACATGAACTAACCATGAAAACTCTTTTTGAGACTCATTTACACATGTAACACACCATATGGACCTTTTTGACCTCATGAAAACCTTCAACTAACTTGTGAGGACTCAAGAAATGACTATGCAAGCTATAACCATGCCAAGACAACATGACAACTCATCAAATCATGTCACTACCAATCAATCTTCATGTTTGACCTTTGGTGACACCTCGTGGAGACTCATATGACCTCATAACACCATTTTCCATCAATATAATTGACATCAATGACAACACTAAGACACAATGGCCAACACCAATTCATCTATATTTTCCCTCCCAAGTTTTAGTAGAAGCTTCTACTTAACAACATTCCAAATGAAGCCGGAATGTTTGCTACCAAGATAGTCAATGACACCTTCTTGTCCATAAATTAGGTGAGAGATACCTATGCTTACTTGACCTTCCCTAAAATTGGGAATTCCTTTGACTCCATGGAGTAACAACAACCACTGGTCTAAGTTAAGGTGAGTCTGAGGGCATTGGTAACCTTTATGGGAATTATATTGTCAGAGGCACCTAAATCTATTAAACAATTATTCAATTGGTATTTTCTAATGAGTAGGGAGACATAGAAAATATCAATCTTATCAGTCTTTGATACACTCATAGAAATAATTCTCTATGATGGAGGTGTAGGTGGCATTGGTAGTATTCCTTTAGAACTATGAGTCACAATATTGGGCTATGAAATACTACCCTTGATATGACGGACAAGCTTCTCAAATTGTTCGTGATGAGTCCACAACTACTCATATTTATAAATATGCACTTTAGATTCATTCACATGTTTGATGATATTAAAATGAGATGATGCAGACAAGGGGGTGAAAACACTCATTGTTGAAGTTATAATAGGTTTGGAAGTGGGAATAGAGATTTGGGGAAAATAGGCTAATTTTGAAGGTACATTAGAGAATCTTGAAGGACTAGGTTTTGTAGGAGAATAATTAGAATTAGAAAGAGCACTAGAATACTAAATTAGAATAGAAAGTGACCTCTTCCTTTTCATGGGATCAATTTTTCTAATGCAAACTCCATGGAGGATGGAAGTGGAGATCCTCAACTGATTATTTAATTTTTATAGTCGTAACTAGAGGATATTCAATCTTATTATTTTTCATAGTAAGAGGATGGATAATCTCCTTTTGAGGATAATAACAAGTGAATACTACACATAAGACATTGGGTGTATATTCGTCATCATCTTCTCCACCTCCTGAATATTCATAGAATCTGATTTGTGCATCATTATCTACTTCTTCAATCTCTAGGAAATCATTTTCTTCACTTTCTTGTTCAAGTCATTATTCGTATCCTTGAGTTCTAAAAATTTCAAAAATAGGTAGAGCCTTTGAGCTAGGCCTTTAGGATGCTCCTACAATCTCATTTCTGTTATGACTTTGATGGAATGTTTGTTGGGAAACTTTCCTCTTTAACATTGTTGATTCATTTTCCAATTTCTACAACAATGGATCAATTCTCTCATCTTTAGGATGTTGAGACTTATCATTCCTTGAAGTATTCTTGATATTTATGGATAGGATGAGTTCATCTTCTTACTTCAAAGGAAATAAATTAATCTTGTGTGATATTTTTAGGACAATATCTTCGGAGGATGAATCCCACCTTAGCTAATTGAGCATTGATGAATAATCTCTTCATGTTTTCATGAGAAGGTAAAGCTTCAAATGGTATCCTCTTGAGAAAATTTTTATAACAGGATGCGAAATCCCTCATAGTCTCATTGGGACCCTTTTTAATTTAAACCAAGCTGCACTGGGAGGTCTTGAAAATCTTAGTGGATTTGAACCTTTCTTCAAAACTAGTTTTGATGTCATCCCAACTAGTGATGGATCTATCTAGTAGGAGATAGAACCACTATGTTGCCTTATCTTACAGAGATTCTACAAACAACCTCACCAACACATCTTCATGTTCTACTCCTAATACACCACATGCTATGATGAATGCTGCTACATGCTTTTATGGGATCTATGTACAATTGCCTCTTAATTTAGGGAAACTCTTTCAAGATCCTCATGACAATTCATGGATAGGTTGGTGGATGGAAATTGACTTGTGGTTCTACCCCATGGCACAATTTGTGGAGTTATCTCTATTTTATGCACCATTATTTCTTTTGGTTCTACAAATTCTTCTCCCAAGTCTTTTTTTGGTTCTTGTTCTTCTTCACTAGGGAATTCAATGTTTAATGGTGGTTAAAAGATAGGAGAATCAATAGGATTTGTAGGAGGAATATCAAAGAGTTTGAATAGGATTTCTATGTGTACCAATTGAAGAATTGGATGAAGATGAGGCTTGAGAGAATAAATATGGATTATATCTAATTTGTTCTTGTGGATTTTTAAAGCCTCAAAATCAGGATCAATAATTCCTCTCAACCTATTTAGCTTGGTATATCTTCTTTTAGCCAATTTTAGGAAAATATTGCAACAAGAATATGAAAGGATGCCGTGGATTACAAAGGGTCACTTATGAATCAACAGTGGTGTTTTCAATAATGGATTTCAATTTTTATAGTTTTTGGAATATTTAATTTTTTTGAATTTTTTGATTCGTATATTTGGTGTATAAGTGCTAAATTTGCTCCATATTGGGTGCCAAAAATTGTTTCCAAAATAATTTGTTGATAGGGAAAATTAGTTGATTGTTAAGAACACTCTAGGACTAAGTCCCTTTGCTTGAACAAGAAGCTCCGTTATTGTATGTGAAATGAAAAATAAATTTGTTGTTAGCCTAGAGGCTGGGGATCTAATAGGAACACTCCACTGCACCTACGGAAAATGCTTGCAATTTCATGCAAGGGATAAATTTTCTAGGAATGTGGGAAAGTGGCAGTGAGAAAGTTGGAGCGGGATTAATACTGCAAGTAGAAAAAAATAATATTCTTACAAGGATTAACCATAGATATCAACAAACACAATTAGGAAATAACAACAACATTACTAGTTATATCAAGATAATATGAAAACATAAACATAAAATTTCACTTATTCACTCATCCAGAAAAGTTGAAACTCCTTTCTTTATTGACATATTTGCAAATTTGTACAATAAGAGAGATGGAGGAAAACATATGAGAGGGAGATAAGAATAATTTCCTAAAAACTTGTTTCTAGAGAGGGTATGGGAGCTAGTAAACAAGATTAACCATTTTTAAAATGAGGATATTCTCTCAATTTATAAATTTATATTGTAACTCTTCGTCTTTACCTTCGCATGACTATTCATACTCACATCACAAGTGAATTTTCTCATAAACTTAGGAAACAAAAAATAAGTCCTTTTTTATAATTTCAAAAGGAATTTTAGATTACATAAATATTTTATAGTCACCTTACTGAATAATACAAAAATCCATGCTTGTTTATACTGAAGAATTAGAAATGGTGTAGAGAAGAGAAATAATGAAGAGAGAATAGAAGGAATGCTCCAAAGTATGGATGAGGATGCCTTCACCTTCGATGACGATATGCTCTGAAGAATTTGAAAATGAAAATATGACCCCCCGATGACTCTCCACAATGATGCAGCTGATGAAAATTTTCGATGAAGACAACTTCAAAAATTTCCTCTTTTGAAAGCTCTTGAAATGATAAACCTTTGCCACACCTTTGTTTGAACAAGCCAATAAGGGGATTAATGAGAACATGAGAAGTAGACCAATGATAACACAAGAAGAGGAATCCACTTATTGAAAAATATTTTTTTATCCTTGAGACATTTTCACATCTTTATGATCAAGGTCATTCACATGGGAGATATTTGATGCACTTTGTTCACCCCATCATTATCTTGATTCTACCACCACGGGAGTATTGATGATGAGTGAAGTATGAGACCGACTTAATTTTTTTCTTTGAGATAGGGGATAAAAATGAAACCAAAACCCATTTCATCCATATTTTTATCATGCACCTAATGTGAAATGAATTGAAATGGCGTTTGTTGCAAAATTGGCATTTTTCTCATTTTGATACTCTTTTCTCACTCCATCGTGGAACGCAGGAATTTACTTGAAAACAAAGAGAGGATCTCCATGAGTACAGAGCCCATTTTAGGATTTGTGAAATATTTAAATGTGACCACTTTTAGCTCATTTCTCCTATTTATTATTTTTAGAATATTCACCATTATTGTCCCATTTTGACCATTTTTGCCATTTTTGTCAATCTTGCAAATTTTTGAGTGTCTTGATCATGGGGAAATGAAATGAGGAGTGTGAATGATCATTTTTCTCAAAATTACTATTTTTAGTAGGTTATCCCATGGGGATTACTAAATATATAAATTTTTCTTCCCGGTGTTAGATTTGAATGAAACCACTTGCATAAGTTTACATAATTCATTTCGAGGCTTTCGAGAGATTTTGATTGCCAAAATGTTGTAGATCCGAGAAAAGGTGGATTTTGTGGGAAACTTAATGTGGCTAGGAAAAATGAATGAGGGCATGAAAATAATCTTCTTAAATTCTTTCACACAAATAACCTTGAGTTCAAATCTCATGGCAATCGAAGTTCGGGAGCATGAGTTATGAACAAAACAAGATTTGGAAGTTTAGGGGAAAAGGGGGTTTTTGTGCTAAATTTCATAACCGATTCAAAATATTATTTAATTTCTACCAAGGAGGTTTTTTTTTTTTTTTTTTTTTTTTTTTTTAGTTATTAGTGATGGTGAGCATGAGTGAATGTATTTATGGAGTGAGAGATGGAAGGAGGAAGCACATGGTAGTTTTAACAAAATTATAACTTCTAATTTTTAACACTTATTAGAATGGGGTGCACTTTTTCCCCATTTTCCCTCCCTTTGGGATTTATTTGATAGAAAATTTTTCCTAGCCTTATGATGACAAGTGGCGATCATTGATTGCCTAGTGGATGAGGGAGAAAAGCTATCATTTAACACCTAGGGGTGAGGCGTGTCATATGAAAAACCATGGAAAAGTAGGGGTAAGAATTTTGTATCTCCATTATCCCTCCCTTTGGGATATAAAGGATAGAAAATTACACCCTATCATTATGATGACAAGTGGAAAGTTGAGGTTTCACAAGGTGATGTGCTAGAGACTAAGAAAAATGGCTTACTAAGGCTTCCCAAGGTCATGTGATGGGTCTAGGGCTTAACTCATCATGGAGAACATTTTTACTTCCCCATTTTCCCCTTGGTATGGGATGTAAGGGACATAAAATTTCTCTTCAACCTCATGATGACTTGTGGAACTTAAGAAAATGGCTAACTACGGAAGGCTTACCTTGGAAATTACCTTGAAGACTAAGTTGTCAAAGCTCTGAAAAGACTTTTCTATGAACCCTTATATTATTTTAACACCAAATAATTTTATAAATACAATGCAATGGGTATCAATCTATAAGTATGCTTGTAACCCTGTAAAAACTAGCTTTCTTTCTTAGGATCTCTTAGTGTACCTACCAAGAAAGAGTTGTGGAAAGAAGTGTGTGAGTGTTGTGAAACACCATAAAATACCATCATGTATTACATTAAATTACCTTCCCAATGATGTATTTTTGGTCTCCAACTTATTTTGAGCTCCTGGAATCATCATCCAAACGCAAGTGCTTTTTTGAAGCGTAAGCTCCTTCACCTTCAAAACCTACTCACTCAAATTATCCCTATACCTCAAAATCTTCCCAAAACTTCCAAAACCATTTTCAATATTCCCTTATCTCCTAAATTACATTTCTTTATGAATTAGGGACTTCAAAGATGCTCAAGAGGGTGCATACCTACCTCGGAAAGGCTAAAAATAGTCATTTCTAAGTCTACTAAAATTTTACCTTGAGGAGCACAGCATCAAAAGAACTCCATGAGCTTGTTTTCACTTTTCAAACACTTGGGAAATGGTAATACAACACACATGAGAATTTTGAGGATTGGGATAGGCGTGACATAGAGGAAAACATATCCGGAGGAGTGATCGGGAGGGTTTATAAGCAAAAAAATGACATCGTGGTAACGTTGTCATGTTTTCAACTTGGATTTATCCATTGAACGAACACTTGACAACACCTAGGTAAAGGAATAATTCAATATCGAAAAGAGTTTCAAGTAGGGTTTCAAATTGGAATATATAGAGACAAAGTATTTTGTGATTTAGTACCTATGGAATTTTTTTCATGTGTTGTTGAGTAAGACATCGCATTATGATAGGCAAGGAGTGCGTGATGGAAAACTTAATACTTACACTATTGGAGAAAATGGATAAATTCATACTCTTTTTCCCATTAAATGTGAACAAGAACCATAAGTAGGGATGGTTATGATGATGACACTAATAATTTTTTTGTGGAAACTAAAGAATCATGTAGAAAGACACTACTTAGGGATGTTAATCCTCATAAGACTAATTTTTTCATTGGTTTTGATAATGATGGATATTAGGTATGTGGAGAGATTGACATGGTTTCAAGATAGGAAGAGAAAAATAAAGATGAAGATGGTGAAGTGAAACAAGAAAGAGATGATAGAAAGAGAATAAAATTACATGATAAACTACTTGTAGACCAACAGGAAGGTCTAGTGGAAGAAGAATCAATTGATGAATTTAATAAAGGCTATGAGGAAAAAAATATAGAGGAAAATCGAGTGAAAATTTTGTGTGAAGAAGCCATGAGTGAGAAGAAAAAAAAACAATTCATGAGGAAGGTGGATGAGGCATGCAAGCCTACCTTTTTGAAACAAATATTTATTTGAGTTTTTATTTTGTAGATACAAGTGGAATGAATGAGGGTGTGGACCATTGGACAAGAGGCATGAAGAATTTAGAGTGAACATGGTAAAATGAATACAATTTGCAGGAGCAAGTGAGTAAAGAATATGAAAGGAAAGAATATTTTACAATGGCCAAGAAAGAGTAAGAACAATAAGAAAACAAGTATGGGATATAAAATGAGATAAAGATAGGTAATGTACATCAGTTTTATCAATATGATTTCTCTCTAAGAATTGAATATACAATATTGATAAGCGAGGAAGAGAAAAAGCGATTAAGAAAAGATGATCCTTTTGAGTAAAATTTAGTGTTTTCACAATGCAAGGATGAGATGACTCATGAGGAACAAAAAGAACAAGTAAAAGGTAGTTTTATAGTCATGAAGGATGAGAAACCATCATGTCTAACCATGAGTCAGATGTACATACTCAAATAAAAAGTGCAAAAGTCCATATATAGACTTAGAAGCATCATCTTGAACAAGAACTTGAGAACTCCAAAGGAGAACCAGTGTAAAGAAGATAAAGAAACGCTGGTAGAGGTAAAGCATGAATGGTATTCAGTTAAGGGCTACTCCAGATGGCCATATTCAATTGTACACAGAGAAAGAAAGAATAAAATTAAAAGCTAGCACAAAGCATGGGAAATTTTCTTTCCCTTTAGAGTATGATGCAGGAACATCACTCCTAGCTTGTAATTATGGATGGTAACATTAAATTTTTTTTTCTCAATGTTTTTATAGTTTAGGAGGTCATCTAGGATCAGCTAGGTGTGTTATTTTTGTTAAAGTCCTACACAAATTTGAGTATGGAAAATTCCCTCCAAAGCGCCAATTTGAATTTAGAAGGCATTTTGGCTTGTAGTCCATATTCGAACTACTTATCCAGTTTCCCATTCACGAGTGATGATAGCATAAATCCACCCTTTATGTTATCTTGGAGCATAAAATCATGTAATAAAGTTTAGTGAGGTCATATTAAGGTCTAAAAGTCTTAGAAAGGTCATGGTTGTGACTTAGTTCTTAATTCCTAAGGTTCTAGACTAAGTTGATTCTATTAATGTTATAATAAAAGAAAAAACATGTAATTGAATGGTCATAAGAGGCCAAAATTCAATTAAAATGGCTAGAGGAAACATATTTAAGCATCTTTGTAACTAATTCTAATCATTCATTCGAATGAGGAAGGTGTAGGAGCTCCAAGTTTCAAGAAGGAAGAAGAAAAACTTTTGTAAACAAATGGTGTAATTGTATTACTCTATTTTTGGTGTTTGTAGCTTTGTAATACATGTGTAAAATTGTGAATCTTGTTTATAAAGACCTTTAAAGGTGGTAAGAAGACTATAACTTGAGTGCTACAATCTTTGTATATATGTACTTGTTATGTTTTGTTATTGTTTGTTTGACCAATTCTTTGAAATTTGTGACAGAGTGCATGTGATCAAATTTTAAGAGAAAATTTAGAACGAGTTTGTAAATGGATATTCAAGTGGAGGAAGTTTGAATGATTTGATAATTTTTTCAATATTTATTGAACCTTGAGAGACCTTTACATTGGTAAAAGGAGACCATAGTTTGACTCAAAACTCTAAATGATGAGAAACACTATTCTTGATGGAAGAGAAAAAGTAATTGACACAATTCTTGAAGTTGTAATTATTTTAGAGCCTCGCTGACAATACATTCATGTGGAGAAAGGTTACTCAGACCTCAATGAGAACTTTTCGACCTTGACAAAGAGTTTTATGCGTAAATTATGAAATGAATTTCACAAGGATAGGATGAAACCCTCCTTAGGGTTTTTGGTTAGATGAAGTTCAAATACCATGTATGCAATCTTAAAGACTGATAATTTATGGTAATCTTATCCATTTATTCTAGAAATAGTTTTTGAAAGATTAGAGTTTGAGACTCTTGAAATATCTTCCTTTTCATATCAGTAGTACAAGAAGCCTTTAGGTGTTAATTATGAGGTATTAATACAATTATTTCATATGTTGAAGGCATATGAGAGGAAGCACTCACTTGAAAATTTCAAGATTATACCTAGGTGATGATTAGAATAATATTAAAGTGGGTTGATAATCTAGTGTCACAATCAATACATAGTCTTGGAGATCTTATTGAAATTTTGAACTTAGGATCTAAACACATCCCCTCTGTGATTTTGAATATTTTAAGTCTTAATCACTTATAGGTATTCCACATTTTTAACATTCTAGATGGGTAGTGTTAGTAAAGTCAAGTGACCTAATTGGAAAGTAAGAAATAATGTTTTGAGAGAAAATTGTAAAGGAAGACCCTATGAAACTTCACAAACAAATTAATTAGCAAAATAGGTATCTAGAATGGTATTTTGTCTTTTTTTTTTATTAAGGGCAAATAGTTTTGAAGGGACTATACCATGTATACAAAAGGGCTCAAAAGCCAGATAGCAAAGGTGAGAGAAACAGCCCAGAGAAGGGAAAAACGGCCAACCTAAGAGGGCTCAATAGCCAAATATGACAATACATGTGAAGAAAGGATCCAAACGAACAATGATCCAAAAAGAAGAAAAAAAGATCAAAAAGAAACCAAAAGAGATAAAACATATAAAACTCGCCAAAAGTAGCTCTAAACCGCCGATAATAACAAGAACTTCGCGCACCTAAAAAAGAACACAAAGAACCCGTTACTTGATAGCCTGTGCCAATCTTGGTCTTGATAACTGCGGTGACATGAAGAAGGAAATGGCAGTGGCCGAGAGGAGTCTTTCATATCCGCCTGAGCAATTGCAATATCCCTTTTCTCTTTAGGGCCCCAAATTTCCTCATTAATCCCACTTAAACTGCAGACACTATGAACATGTTGTTCAATGAAATTATAAATGCTTTTAAGGGAAGATAATATGCGAGTCATTTGCAAATTTTTGCATTCCCCATTCTCGCCATCCAAAGATCAGAACTTCTTGAAGACTTCAGCAATAACCCCCTCTTCATCATCACTTTGAAGAATTCCTTTTCCCTTAGCTCTTTCCATATTTTTTATAGTCCCTTTGAGCTCTTGTATCTCCTTTTCTAACCTGTCCACTCTGTCCATCAATTCCTCCTCCTTGGGATCCTCCATCGGTTTACATATATGCAGGAGGTTCTCAAAGAAGTTCCCATTGAGAAGAAGGGATTTTAGCTTTTATGCTCTTGCTTTTCTTGCTGGAAGCAGCAACTTCAATCTTCCTTTTCAGCAGGGGGAGTGGAAGTGGTGTGAGCAGGTGGAGGTATGGAGGAAGAAGGTGGGGTAGGATTCATGGGGGGGCAGCTAGAACAGTGGCGATGGATCAGGAGGATAAGCCCTTGGTGCAAAGGGACAGCCCTAGAGTGGCTCTGAACTTCCCTAATTGATTTCTCCAGTGAGTTTATCAAATAGTGAGGAAAGCTGATGATGATATTTCTACGAAAGTGATTAAGAAATATCAAATGTTTTTGAGGTATAGTCACAAATCTTCCTTCAAGAGTTACATACCTAACAACCATCCTAGAAAGCTCAGCAAAAGGCTCAGGAATCGACGCCACCTTGATGCCAGCAGTCACAAATTCAAGATTCTCCCCATCATCCAGGAACTTCTTGGTCTCCACCTCCCTGTCCACCTTCTTACTGAAGAATTTGGTGCCCTCCAGGCTGAGGCCCATGATCTAGGTGATGAGCTCTTCCGTGATCTCAATCTCCATGTTATTGTATTTGACAATCTGATTCTTCCATCCCTGGGTGAATCTGATAGAAATGTCTTGGTCAAATCCTTGAATCCTTTCAATTAAATTAGACAGACCCCCGATTTGAAGGTAGTTCCAAAGCACCGTATCCTCTTTCCACGCCGGATTGTGGGTCGGTTCAGTTTTGCAAGGTGGACCCCCCATGTTTCCACTGTTCCTTTTCCTGTTCTCAACGGTAAAAATGCTATCACTATGCGGGACAGGCAGAGCTTTGATGTTGGTTTTTGAATCTTTCCTTTCCGTGAAAGCAGGTTTAATTATTATACCATACTTGTAATTATTGCCCCGCTCCTCGGCTTTCCTCCTATGCCTAGAAATGATGACAGTCCATCTCGCACATATCGCATCAATCATCCATATCTTATGTGATGTCATCATATTGTACTTGAGGATCCGCACATTAGCATCCATATTACAGCCGTTAGTGCTGATTTTCTCGGCCATGTAGATCATTGATTATGGCTTTATTGATTTGAGTGGGAAGAACGTCCCCCCTAAGCCAAGTTTGAAAGGTATTTTGTCTATTAATTGAGTCCCTAAATCAAAATTTATTTCAAAAGGTGTCTAGACAAGGCTAGAAGGAGGGTAAACAAGGTAATAAGGAGAGAGAGACAGAGACAGAGAGAGAGAAAAGGGGGATCTAACAAAAGAGTTGAGTTATGAAATTTTACACACACCTCAAATAAGATAATGAGTCCTAAAAAATTTCTTAGTTTTTCTAGGTGTGCATGAGGTGTTTCCAACCATATTTGGGGATCATCAATGCTTTAAGAAGCGTTGTGAAGAAGTTTTGAAAGAAGGTGATTAACTCTTTTGGTTTATTTGTATCAAGTTAGTAACTAAATAGGAATTGTGTGAATTATAGTAAAATTTAAAGGAAGAGATCAATCTCAAAAAGAGGTTTAAGGTCAAATTTGACTCAATAAGGGAGATCTTCAAACCTTTAAAAGTGGGTATATGACTTAAGAGAGAACATTTTAGGAAGATTTTTATTAATCTAACATTCTATATTGCTTAATTTTGTTTAGGATCTACATCATTTGGTATCAAAGTATGAAAAATATTCTTAAAAAGAGGAAAATATTGTTTTGAGTGATTGCGGGAAGAAGGAAAAATAATACATGTTAGAGAAGAGAGAAGGTCATCTTGGGAAGAGAAGATGGAAAATATGATGGAAGTTGTGATGAGCGGGTTGGAATGTATAGAGACAACTCATAGAAGGATGAGAGCGAGAGATGACTCTCTTGAAAGGAGACAGGACAAATAACAAGGTTTAAAGGAGATGTTACAAGTCTCGAGAGATTTGTAGGAAACAAATCATATGAGTGTTATGAGATGGATACAAGGATAAGAGATGATGAAAAAGTTGTTGATTAGGTTCCTAATAGAGAGGTAAGTCTCTTTTATGCAAAAGTTTTCTTTTGAAACCAAGTAAGGTTGTGCATGATTTGATTCAAATAAAAAGTTCATTCAGAACTAACTGCAAAGCTAAGGGTAAATTTTGTAACATGATCATAGATAGTGGAAGCACTAAGAATTTAGTTTCTTTTGATATGGTAGAGAAGTTGGGTCTGAAAATAAAAATGTACCCCAATCAATATCAAGTTTCTTGGATGAAAAAGGGTCATCATGTTTTTCTTATAGAACAATGACAATTAGAGTTTTAGATTGGAAGATATAGAGACAATGTGTTGTGTGATTTGGTACCTATGGATATTTATTATGTGTTTTTGGGAAAGCCATGGTAGTATGATAGGAAAGCATTTCATGATAGTAAGAATAATAGTTACACTATTGTATCAAATAGAAAAATACATACTATTTTTCCCATTAAAGGTGAACAAGAACCACAAGAAGGGTAGGTTATGATGATGAAAACTAAGAAAATTTTCATGGAAACTAAAGAAGCATATAGAGAGACACTACTTATGGTTTTTAAGCCTCAAAATAATGATTTGGTTATTGGTGTTGATAATTATGGATGTTAGGTATGTGGAGAGATTGAGATGGTTTTAAGACACGAAGAGGATAAGAGAGATGAAGATGGTTAAGTAAACAAGAAAGAGATGATAGAAAGAGAAGTGAAGTACATGATAAAGTCTTGTTAGACTAATAGGAAGGTCTAGTGGAAGAAAAATCAGTTGATTAATTTGAGAGAAGCTATGAGGAAAGAAAGATAGAGGAATAAATAGTGACAAAGTTTTGAAGAATCCATGAGTAAGGAAGAGGGAAAAAGGTCGGGGAAAAATGTGGATGAGGCATGCAATCCTCATATTTTTAAAATTACATTGCTTTGAGATTTGATCTTTTAGTTGCAAGTGGAATGAATGAGGGTGTGTACCATTGGACAAGATGCATGAAGAAGTTGGATATGACATGGAAAATTGAAGACAATTTGCATGACCAAGTGAGAAAAGAAGATGAAAGGAAATAATATTTTACATATATCAAGGAGTTGAAGACTAATAAGAGCTCTTAAGAGTAAAAATTTGAGTGAAATTGAGAAATAAATAGAGCATGGTGAAGAAATAAATCAATGAGACCTTGGAAGAAAAGAAAACCATCAAGAAAGAAGGATAAACATATACCTAGAAGAAAAGAAAGAACAAGAACAAGAAGGAAACCAATATGGGATGTAAAATTAGATTAAGAAATGTAGTATAGATCAGTTCTTTCAGTCTAATTTCTCTATAAAATTGAATATACAAGATTGATAGCTGAGGAAGAGAAGAAGAAGTTAAGAAAATATTATCCTTTCGAGAAAAAGTTTGTGTTATCAAAATGCAAGGATGACATGACTCACAAAGGAACAAAACGTAAAATGAAAAGGTAGTTTTATAGTCATAAAGGATTAGAAACCATCATATATAACCATTAATTAGGTTTTCATACTCATATGCAAGGTGTAAAAGACCGTATACAGACTTAAAAGCATCATCTTGATCAAGAACTTGAGAATTCCAAAGGAGAAATAATTCATAGAAGATAAAGAATAGTTGATAGATATAAATCATGGATGGTATTCAGCAAAGGGACACTTCTAGAGGATCATCTTCAATTGGAAATAGAGAAATAAAGAATAAAAATAAAATCTAACACAAAGTATGGGGAAACCTTTCTTTCCTTGGGATTACAATGTAGGAGCATCACTCATATCTAGTAAATATGTAAGGGAACATCAAATTTTATTTTCTTAGTGTTTTTATAGGTTTAGGAGGTCATCTAGGGTCATCTAGGTATGTTAGTTTATTTAAGTCCTTGACAAATTTTAATTTGGGAAAGTCCCTCCAAAATTTTCAATTTTAATCTTAAAGGAATTTTGGCTTGTTTTTAGATATATTGATAAGATCTTGGAGCATCAAATCATGTAATTAATTTTTCTAATGTCATTCTGAGGTCCATAAGGTCTAGAAATGTCATGGTTGTGACCTACTTCTTAAGTCCTAAGGTTATAGACTAAGTTAAGTCTCTTAATGTTATAATAAAAGACAAAACATGTAATTGAAGGGTCATAAGAGGCCAAGATTTAGTTATAAGGGTTGGATGAAGTTTATTTAATCATATTTGTAACTAATCATGCTCATTCATTTGAATGAGGAAGTTGAAGGATCTCTAAATTTCAAGAAGGAAGAAGAAATTTGTTTGCAAACAAATGGTGTAATTGTATTAATCTATGTTTTAGTGCTTGTATATTTGTAATTCATGTGTAAATATGTGAATCTCATTTATATATACCTTTAAAGTTGGTAAGAAGAATATAACACTTCTAAAATGTTTGTATGGATGTACTTGTTAGGTTTTACTATTGTTTGTTTGGTAAATTCTTTGAAATCATGGACAAATTTCATGTGATCAAAGTTTAAGAGACAAGTTATAACGAGTTTGTAAATGGAGATTCAAGTGGAGGAAGTTTGAATAATTTGATGATGTGCTTAATATTTAATAAACCTTAAGAGACCTTAACAAAGTGGTAAAAGGAGTTCTTAGTTTGAATCGAAACTCTAAATGTTGAGAAACCATATTCTTGAGGGTAGAGAAAAAGGAATCAACGCCATTCTTGAATTTTTAATTATTTGAGAGCCTCATTGACAAGACATTCACGTGTAAAAGGATACTCAAGCCTCAAGGATAAGTTTTGGACCTTGAAAAATAGTTTTATGCATTAAATGATGAAAGGAAGTTTCACTGGCATAGGATGAAACCATGCTTACGGTTTTGGATTGGATGAAGTTTGAAGACCTTGCATACAATATTAAATAATGATAATTTGATTTAATCTTATTCATTACTTATAGAAACAATTTTTTTAAATATTATAGTTTGAGACTCTTAAAATCTCTTCCTTTGCATGTAAGTAGTACAAGAAGCATGTAGGTGCTAATTGGGAGGTATTAATACAAGTCTTACATTTTCTAAAGGCATATGAGATGAATTTATCACCTTAAAGTTTCAATATTATACCTATGTGATGACTATAATCCTATAAAATTTGTTTTAAATGTGGTTTAGCAAATTTATCTTAGTCTATGATAGTCTAGTGTCACAATCAAGACATAGTCTTGGAGATTTTATTGGATAGCGTAAACATGGGTTTTGGATAAATATTTTTAAAGGAAACCACATTGAAATTTTGAACTTAGTATCTAGACACCTTCCCTATGTAATTTTTAAAATTTTAAGTCTTTATCATGGTTCTTAACACTACAAGTGGCTAGTGTTAGGAAAGTCTAAAAGTAACCTAATTGGAAAGCAAGAAACAATGTTTTGAGAGAAAATTTATGAAGGAAGACACCATGAAACTTAACACATAGATGAATTGGAAAAATGGGTATATGTAATGATGTTTATTTTTTTAATTTATTCTTTGAATCAAAATTTATTTTAGAAAAGGATTTTAGACAGGCATAGAAGAAGGGTAAACAAGGTAAGAAGGAGATAGAGAGGAAAGAGGATCTAACAAATCAATTAAGTTATCAAATGTTACACACACCTCAAATAAGATAATGGGTGCTCACAAGTGTTCATATTATGTTCTATGTGTGGATGAGGTCCTCCCAACCAGTTTTGGGGATCATTAGTGCCTTAAGAAGGATTGTGAAGCGGTTTTGAAAGAAGGTGAGAAAACTATTTCTTTTGGTTTATTTGCATCAAGTTAGTGACTAAATAAGCATTGTGTGAAGTCTAATAACTAGGTAAAGGGATAATTCAATCTCAAAAATAGGTTTCAAGAAAAATTCAACTCAATAAGGGAGATCTTCAAGATTGGAAAAGTGGGTATTTAACTTGAGAGAGAACAGTTTATGAAGATTTTGATTAATCTAACATTTTGAGTTGCTCATTTTGTTTAGGTTCTCGCATCATTTCGTATCGAGCATGAAATAGATTATTGAAAAGAGGAAAATATTGTTTTGAGGAGATATTACATGAAGAAAGCATAATGATACAAGTTAGAGAAGAGAGAAGGTCATCTTTGGAAGAGAAGATGCAAAATATGATGGAGGATTTTGAACAAGTTGGAAGGTATGGAGGAAACTTAGAGAAGAATGAATCTCTTGGTAAGATATGGGACAAATAGCAAGATTCAGTTTGGAGGGAGATGTTGCAAGTGTTAGAGATGTGTAGGACACAAAGTATATGAATTTTATGAGATGGCTATAAGAATGAGAGAGGATGACAGAGATGTTGATCAGGTTCTTCAAAATAGAGGTAAATCTCTTTTATGTAGAAGATTTATTTTGAAACCAAGTAAAGTGGTGCATGATGTGACTTAAATAAGAAGTTTGTTCAGATCTGAGTGTAAATCTAAGGGTAAACATTGTAACATTATAATAGATAGTGGAAGAACTTAGAATTTAGTTTCTTTTGAGATGGTAGAGAAGTTGGGTTTGAAAACTACAATGCACCCTAATCCATATCAAGTATCTTGGATGCAAAAATGTCACCAATTTTTTGTTAGAGAACAATTTCAAGTAGAGTTGCAAATTGGAATATATAGATACAAAGTGTTGTGTGATTTGGAACCTATGGATGTTTTTATGTGTTTTAAAACAAGAAATGGTAGTATGATAGGCTAGTAGTGCATGATGGAAAGAATAATACTTACACTATTGTAAAAATGGAAAAATGCATAATATTATTCCCATTAAAGATAAACAAGAACCACAAGTAGCTCTGGTTATGATGATGGAAGATAATAAAGTTTTGGTGAAGACTAAAGAATCATGTAGAAAGACACTACTTGGTGTTTTTAAGCCTCATAATATTAATTTTTCATTGGTTGTGATAATTATGGATATCATGTATGCAAATATATTGAGATGGTTTCAAGACAAGAAGAGGACAATAACGATAAAAATGGTGAAATAAAACAAGAAAAAGATGATAGAAAGATAAGTGAATCACATGACAAAGTGTTTGTAGACCAACAGGAAGATATAGTGGAAGAAGAATCAATTGATGAAGTTGATAAAGGATATGAGGAAAGCTAGATAAAGGAAGAGTGAAAAATTGTGTGAAGAACCCATGATTAAGGAAGAGCAAAATTAGGTCATGAGGAAGGTAGATGAGGCATACAATCCTCCTATTTTTGAAACTAACATTTCTTTAAGATTTTATTTTTCAAGTATAAGTGGAATTAATAAGGTTGTGGACCATTGGATAAGAGGCATAAAAACATTAGAGTGGACATGGCAAACTAAAGATAATTTAAAAGAGCAAGTAAGCAAAGAAGATGAAAGGAAAGAAAAATTTGCAGATTTCAAGGAGTTGAAGACCAAGAAGATATCTTAGAAGAAAAAAATTGAGAAAATTTGAGAAAAAATAGAGCATGGTCAATAAACGAAGCAATCATAACTTGTAAGAAAACAAAATAGTCAATAACAAAGGAGAAAAATAGACCAAGAATCCAAGAAAATAAAGAACAAGAAGGAAACTTGTATGGGATGAAAAAGGAGATCAAGAAAGGTAATGTAGATCAAATTTCTCAATCTGATTTATCTCTAAGAGTTAAATATACAAGATTAATAACTAAGGAAGAAAAGAAAACAGATTAAAAAAATATTATCCTTTCGATAAAAATTAAGTGTTTTCAAAATTCAAAGATAAAATGACTCAAAAGAGGAAAAAATACTCACATCCAAGGTTTAAAAGACCATATATAGACCTAGAAGCATCATCTTGATCTAAAACATGAGAATTCCAAAGGAGAACCAGTTAATACAAGATAAATAAAATCTGATAGAAATAAAGCATGAATGGTATTGATCAAGGGCTACTTCCAGAGGGTCGTCTTTAAGTAGAAACAGAGAAAGAAAGAATAAATACAAAATATAGCACAAATAATGGGGAAACCTTTCTTTACCTTGGGAGTATGATCTAGGATCATCACTCCTAGATTGTAAATATGGATGGTAACATGAAATTTTTGATTTCTTAGTGTGTTGATAGGTCTAGGAGGTCATTACGGATCATCTAGGTCTGTTAGATTGGTTTAAGTCCTTCACAAATTTTGAATTTGGGAAATTCTCTCCAAAACGCCAATTTGAATCTTGAAGGAAGTTTATCTTGTATTTGGATATATTGATGTGATATTGGAGTATCACAGCATTTAATAAAGTTTTCTAAGGTCTTATTGAGGTCTATAAGTCCTAGAAATGTCATGGTTGTGACCTAGTTCTTAATTCTAAGGTTTTAGTGAGTTGAGTATCTTAATGTTATAATAAAATACAAAACATGTAATTTAAAGGTCAGAAGAGGCCAAGATTCAATTATAAGGGATGGAGGAAGTATATTTAATCACTTGTGTAACTACTTATAATCATTCATTCGAATGAGGAAGTTTTAGGAGCTCTAAGTTTCAAGAAGGAAGAAGAAATGTGTTTGTAAACAAATGGTGTAATTGTATTACTCTTTGTTTTGGTGCTTGTAGTTTTCTAATACATGTGTACAGTTGTGAATCTTATTTATAGATACCTTTAAAGGTGGTAATAAGACTATAACATTTATATAGTATTTGTATGCATGTACTTGTTAGGTTTTTCTATTGTTTGTTTGGGCACTTCTTTGAAATCTATGCCGAGTGCATGTGATCATATTTTAAGAGAAAAGATAGGAGTTTGTAAATAGGTATTTGATTGGAGGAAGTTTGAATGATTTTATAATGTTTTCAATATTTAATAAAACTTGAGATAGCATGACAAAGTGGTAAAAGAAGACCATAGTTTGACTCGAAACTCTAAATGTTGAGAAACCATGTTCTTGAGGGAAGAGAAAAAGGAATTGACAACATTATTGAAGTTGTAATTATTTGAGAGCCTCAATGAAAATACATTCACGTTTATAAATGTTACTCATGCCTCAAGGATAAGTATTGGACCTTGAAAAAAATTTGATGGATTAAATGATGAAAGGAAGCTTCACTGGAACAAGATGAAACCCTCCTTAGGGTTTTGGCTTTGATGAAGTTCGAAGACCTTGAATACAATTTTGAAGACCAAGAAAATAATATAATCTTATTAATTTCTTCTAGAAACACTTTTTGAAAGATTAGAGTTTGAGACTTTTGAAATATATTCTTTTGAATATCAGTAGTACAAAGAAGCATGCAAAGTGCTTAATTAGGAGGTATTAATAAAAGTCTTGCATCTATTGAAGGAATGTGAAAGGAATTTATCACTTGAAAATTTCAATATTATACCTAGGTGATGACTAGAAGCTTATGAAAGTGGTTTAAAAGGTGTAGGTTTAGCAAATTTTTCTTAGTCTATGATAGTCTAGTGTCACATTCAAGACATAGTCTTGAGTGCGTAAACATGGGTTTCGGAGAAATATTTTTAAAGGAAACCACATTGAAATTTTGAAATTAGTATCTATAAACCTCCCCTATATTAATATGAATATTTTAAGGCTTAATCAATTCTAGGTATTCCACATTTCTTAACAGTCCATATGGCTAGTGTGAGGATAGCCTAGTGATGTAATTAGAAAGTAAGAAAAATGTTTTGAGAGAAATATTATGAAGGAAGACCCTATGTAACTTCACACATAGATGAATTGGAAAAATAGGTATTTGGAATGGTTTTTTGTTTGTGAATTTAATCCCTAAATCAAAATTTATTTCAGAAAATTTTTCTAGATAAGGCTAGAAGGAGGGTAAACAAGGTAGGAAGGAGAGAGAGAGAGAGAGAGACAGAGAGAGAGACGGTGATCTAACAAAAGAGTTGAGTTATGAAATTTGACACACACCTCAAATACAATAATGGGTGATCAAAAGTGTTCTTAGTTTTTCTTGGTGTGCATGAGGTTATCCTAACTAGATTTGGGGATCATTAGTGCCTTAAGAAGCATTGGGAAGCAATTTTGAAAGAAGGTGAGAAAACTAACTCTTTTGGTTGATTTGTATCACATTGGTGACTAAATAGGAATTTTTAAGTATAGTAACCAGGTAAAAGAGTAATGAAATCTCAAAAATATATTCAAGGTAAAATTTGACTCAATAAGGAGAGATTCAAGCTTGGAGAAGTGGGTATTTTACTACCTATTTTTCTAGCATGGATCAACGATAATATGAAACTAAGAAAAGAAAAATGAGATTAACAAAACTTTAATATTCTACTAAGGTAAATTTGATTCTATTCATAACTTATAGATCACCCAAGAAAATATGAAAGCTAGACAAGAGAGAGATAATTTCAAAATTATGCACACATTTTGAAATATTCAAAAACTACCCTAATTATCTCTTGAAAGATTAAAAACTAAACTATTTCATTCAAATTCTCAAAGATTAATAAACTAACCCTAGATATGAATATGAAACAATAAAGATAATTATTTTACCTTATAATCAAGGTTCCCTCAACAACCCTTATTGTACACATGCACAAAAAATTAGTGTACCAATAGGTATTGCAAACATGATAAATCCATGAATATGTTATAATAATTTTCATTCAATATCAAATTTAGGAGGTTTCTCAATGAAGGCCCTTTCTGTAAATTTTCCCAAAAATAGAGAGAACTATAAAATAGATGTAGGGCTCGATCAGTAATGATATAATCCCTATTCAAAACTATGAACTAGGATACGAGCTAGTGGATCACTAGTGAAGGTACACACACAGTGAATAATTGAGAAAGAATCAGTAATATGTAGTTAAAATGTGTTAGAGAATGTAAGACAAACCATGAAGGTAAATGGAGGGAAAATGAATACAAATATAATTCAAAAATAGGATTTTATGTTGGAAAAGAGTCACTTATAGATTATTTGGGCTCTTGTGGGGCATACATTGGGTAATAATGGTAAAATTTAGATAAATCATATTTTTCTAGGAAACGTCATGAAATGGCTATTATGGGTCCAATAGAACACTTCCAATATGGAAAGTATTTCTCGGATGGGGTTGTTTCATTGTTCTTATCATACATGTCATGTATGCCTATTTTTTATCTATAATATAATCATCAAGAAATGCATTTTGGAAATATGGAGTAAGGAACCTACATGGATATAGATGATGTCTTCATGAATATGACACATCTTACACTTTGGGCATATTAGACTACATCATTATCCAACATGGTATGTTAGTATTCCATGTAGATATTATGATGGGCGATATCTGGACACTTGATATGCCCTTAATGTTAGGTCATAAATTGGTATATGAATTATTGACATGTGGTTAACATAATATCTTACCATTCCATATCACATTCATTTATGATTTCATATGCCTAGTATGACTTCACTGTTGCTTTGCATAACATCTTAGGGTATATATAGGAGACAAGAGCTAGTAGATAATCATCATATTGATCCCTTAATTCTTATTGTATGGTTTGGAGGTATCCCCTTCAAAGTGGCTATGTCAATTATACTGGAATATTTTGATCATTTATCTATATTTAGGTGTTATTTGGTGCTCTATTTTTGTGATATTTAGATTTATCCAAGTATTTTCATTACAAGTGGTATCGAGCTTTGATCTATGAAAAAATTGGGTCATAACCCTAATTTTTAAGATCTATATGTATATCAAAAATGGTTGAAATTTTTTTCTACAATGTTTTAGTGGAAGTGGAAAAATCATGAAAGTAAACTTATCTACAAATTTCAAGATTTTTTTGACATGTTTTTCACGCGTTATATCCATTTTAGGGATTTTCATAAATTTACTCCATAGGTTGTAATTTTTCAAAAAATAAATCTAAGTTTCCTATATTTTCATAAAGCTTTCCAAATTTGTCTCTATTTTTCCAATAACCATATGAAACCCCAAACCCTTAATTCTTTCCCTAATACTTTTACCCCAAGACCCAAACCCTACGAGATATCAACTAGAGGTTAATGGAAGGGTCAATCCACTCATGTAATGACTCCAAATAAAGAAGACATGGATTTTGAATCTTTAACTTCTGGGATATTTGATATGGTCACCCAACTTCAGGATAAGGTGAACAAAATAGTTAATAAGGATGACCTCAATAATGTGTAATTTTATTTTGGTGATAACTTTAACTTAATGAAGTGTAAAATGGTGATAGAATTTTATAATGGCTTACACATAGTTAAGGGTGAAATGAATATGGAATTTGAATCATTAAGGAGGGACTTGTTGAATATTAGCTAAGGCATGAAGTATGACAATCATTTTCATTCAAGTTACATATGTTCCTCAAGCAATACACACTAACTAGGTGGATCCTCTACATAATTTGATTGATTTTCTATCTACTAGCATAACAATATTCTAAAAGTGGAAATGTGAAAGTTAAATGTGAATTATTTAATCACCTTGAACAACCAAATGGATATTTTTTTCATTTGCATATATTCCTAAGTGGACAAAAGGTGGTAATGGAATACTTTTATCTAGAACTAGAATAATTCATTTGGTATAGATATGTAAGAAAGATAAAAATAAAGGTCTCCATATTGCCCGGTCTATGTTCAAAGTGATAAGCCCCAAACACACAACACAATAGTGTTAGATAGAAATATTTTAGCCAAATAAACAAGGTACAGTAGATAAGAATAGTCCACGATTATATCTACTACAGTTCTAAAATCTATCCTTATAAGTGGATGACATCTCATATGATCATATAAATTATCTAGATACTTGCATGGACTCAAAGACAACATTCAACTTAATTTTTTTCCTTCTTAATCCAGCTTTGATATCAAAATATATCATAGTTTCTCGTTTCATGGAAGAAATGTATCTACTTAAAATAATGGATCTCACTACTCACAAGGAACACATGATTGTAGAAATATTATTTCCCCCACTTCCTAAGGCATTAAGGAAGTCATGGAATATGATACAATTTGTAAAAGTTATTTACATTTTATTATTTTTGTTAAATTCACTTTGTAGACCATAAATTATGGAAATTATATGAATTATATTCATTTTTGGTAAGAAATCTAAATATTTGTTGGGTTTTATTATTTGGGTTTTTTCCTATCCATCAAACACCATCAATTAAACCTAAACCCTAATCACCATGGTGGTTATATTGACTAGAGGCAGAGGAAAAGGTTCATATACTCTAGGAAAAGTCCTAACAAGGATGAGGATAAATCAAAGTTGGAATGGGGTGAAAATTAAAATATTTTATTTTTATTCGTGGAGGAGAAAAAAACAACCCTTTATGATGAGCATGAAATGCTTATAAGGATATTTTTATCATATGGGTCATAACATAGAAGAATAGGTGGAGGTGATGGTTGAGTGTATGGGTTGTAACATCAAATGAGAGGTGGAGGAATTGAAAGGAGATATGGATAAAATAATTAAAAATACTGATTTTTTATTCTCTCACACAAAACTAGGTGGATCTAATGGACATACAAATCATGATTCAAATACTACATTGCATTAGTCTAAAGTGTGCATTAATTCTTAGTTGTGGAATATAATCCTAAAGGTGGACATGTGTAAGTTTGATGGAAGTGAATTATTTGACTAGATCAACGTAACGGATAAAGTCTTTGATCTACATCATATTATAAGTGGTAAAAATTATATCATGACATTTTTATATCTAGAACTATAACAATTCACTTGGTATTGTTGGTTGTACACTCAAAATAAGAAAAAGGATCTCAATTTCACTTGTTCCATTTTTACAAAGGAGTGCAAAACACTATAGTCGTAATATGGTTGATAATTAATTGAGTCAACTAGAAAAGATGAGGGAAAAATGGTAGTGAAGGAAATTAATCAAGAGTTCCAAAACTTGTCCATCGTGTGGATATAATATTATATGATAATATAAATAAACTATTTTAGGATATCTCAAATATCACATCCATCATGAGGTATAAATGATTGATCCATCTAATGTTTTTTTAATTTTATTATCATGACATGCATGTTTGAGGATAAATTCCTTGCCGTGAAGAGAAATATCTTCACTAGCATTAGAAATCGTGTAGCACCTCAGTAGCATCATTACCTCAACCTACCCAATTGAATCCCTAACAAATTCAAGAGAAACATGTAAAAGGGATGTTTTTAGTTATGACAAAAATGGAGAAAATGACATAAATGTTTTGAGAAGAAATTATTCTAAATTTAAGGACACGATGAGGAATAAGAAGAGGATAAAGCGTCATTGGGAGAATAATAGGAACCTAAGATCAAAGCTGAAAATTTTCAACCAACTATCTCTTTTCATGCAATTTCATAAGTTATCACTCCATTATTCCTCGAGGTTGTTGGTTTTTTAAAAATAAATGGTGATAGTATTAATTGAATTTGTAAGTACTCAGAACTTCATTAATAATAAATTAGACTTCACTTAAATTTATTTTATTATCCATCCCTATATTTTTAGGTCATCATGTCGATGGAGGTACACTTGACTATTCGTAAAAGTGACATAAAATTAAAATATACATGGGAGTTTATTATCTAAATAGCCCCATCTATGAGATTTCAATGGGATGTGAATACATTTTATTAGGTGTATAATGGGTTACTATCTTGGAAATACTAAGATTAACTTATAGGAATTTTTCATGTGGTTCTATTACGATGGGAGGACTTTTGAGTTGTGTGGGATGAAGGAAAACACTCCATAATTGGTAAATCCTTATCAAATGTAGAAGATTCTTAAGAAGGGTATAGATGGGTTTTTGGCACAACTATTTACACTATAATCTCAACCATCAAAATTTCCTATACCATCATATCTATAAGTAATTTATAATGAGCACTCATTCATTTTGGGGATATGTTAAAGGGTTTCCTCCAAAATAGATCATGATCATGTTATTCAACTAGTAATAGGAATCCAACCACCCAATATTAAAATTAGTACCCTTATCTATAAAAGAGTGAGATTGAAAATATGGTATAGGAGATGTTGGAAGCATGTATTATTTTCCATAGACAAAGTGCTTACTCTTATTCAATGGAAATGGTACGAAAGAAGGATAAAGCCTTAAAGGTTGGAACATGTGTTTAGACTACAAGGACCTCAAAAATACATAATGAAAGATAACTTTCTTATTCTTACCATTAAATATTTTTAGATGATTTTCATGGTGTTATTTATTTTAAAAATTATATTTTTAGTCAAGATATCATCAAACCATAATTTGTGAAGAATGTATTCATAAAATTACTTTTAGGACACATGAGGGAAACTATGAATTTTAAGTAAATCCTTTTGGCCATACAAATGTACCATCTACTTTCCAAATTTTTGTGAATTCAATATTTCAACAATTTTTACAAAATTTTGTCATTGTATTATTTGATGATATATTAATATATTAATATACCTAGGAGAAACATTTACATTATGTCAATATGGTTTTGGACATTGTTATACAATGATAACTTTATGTCTAGCCCTCATAGTGTGCTTTTAGAGTTACTGAGGTAGACTACTTGGGTCATAAAATTTCTCGGGAAGGTGTAAAAATGGATCTACACTATTATGAACTATACAATTCCTAAAACCCTCAAGAGCCTTACGATATTCTTAGGGATTCCAGTTTATTATCACATATTTATGAAGAATTTTGGTAGAATTACAACACCACTCGAGAAAATTATTGAATAAAGACTCTTTTCATTGGAATGAGGAAGTAACCCAAAAATTTAAGTCATGGAAGAAGGCCATGTGTACCACTCCAATTTTGGCTACACTAGATTTTTCAAAAGATTCATTATTAAATGTGATGTTATAAGGTGTGGCATAGATGCAATTATTATGAAAGAGAGACACACTATTACATTTGAGAGTATTTAAAAAGGAAATAACCTAACAAAACTAACTTATGAGAAGAAATTTATGGATATTATTCTCGTCGTCAAAAAAATAAGATTTTATATCGTGAGAGTCACTTGTATATTATTTACGGGAAAAAAATGGTTAGTTGATGCACTATCTAAGATAGATGAATCCAAAAATTATTGCTATATTCCATGTTTATAACATAAGTACATTTGTTATATCAAGAAATGTCGAGATGGAAAAATGACACAAAGACCCACACTCATGTACAATCCATTAATGTCATGTGGCATGTCTGCAGAATTTTTAAAAAAATTACAGCTCACAATACTATAAAAAAGCCACATTAGGGATCAAGTCGCGTTTTTATTTTCGTTTGTATCTTTCTCTCCAAGCCTCCATTTTTTAAAAACTTGGGCTTGTTGGAAAGGTCTATTCATGCACTTCATTTTAGAATAAATAAATTCATAAGTTGGTGGAGTTAGGTGGGAGAAATAGGTGAAAATAATTTGTCATTGAAAACTAAATTCTAGGCATCTTAACCACCATATTTAATGAAGTATGTTTCCCATTCCTTCTTCTACAAGGAAAAGGATGTGGGATATGGTTTTGCAGGCTTCTCATGATGGTTTTTAGAGATTTAATGCATTTTGATGGTGGTTGAAGAAAACAAATCGGGTTTCCATCTCTTTCACTCCCTCTCTCTCCCATTTTTTATATATTGTAAAATGGTGCCCATTTGTAAAGGTTGGACCCCCTCAAAATGCAATGGAATCATTCAAAGTCTTGTGTCAAGTATTTTTCAATTACAAAACTCAAATTTGTACCTTATATAATGTGTTCTTTCCTTCTTCATCTAACGTAATGGACTTTACATCTTCTTAAGCAATAAAATTTGTGTTTTATGTATATTTCATTCCCTAGATGTGTTTTATTGTGTTTTCTTTCCTCTTCATTCATTATAGGTGTGTTGTGCATATTTTCTCACCTTGTAGGGTTTTGTTTTTGTGTGCTTTGTGTGAAAATGGAAAGTTAAATGTTTTTTTGGGTCATGGAATTTATGTTTTCCTTTCCATGCCCATTTTTCTCCATTTTCCCTCATTAAGAGTATATTTCCACCTTTTCTTGGTGATATCACCTCTGTTAGCTTAGGATTTCCCTTTCATGCATCTCATTATAAGCGTGGTCCTTTGATTGTTAGATTAGTTTTAGATAGATTTAATTTTAGTTGTGCGAGTAGTTTAGCATTTGGAGTAGGTAGAAGAACTAGCCTTCTCTGTAGGTTTATCTCATTTGGAAAAACCCACATTGTAGAGATCATCCCATGTTCCCTCAAAGCCCTAAATATTCTTGATTGGTCATGGGTATAATTTTGAGCTCCAATGGGCCCCTAGATTCACTTGGTGGGGATGTTAGGGAAGGTTGTTTACCTTATCTCATGTTCACATAGGAAATTTATTTATCATTTCCCACTTATGTGTGGATTTTATTTTATCTTATTAATATATTAGGAGGATATTATCTAGTTGTTAGGTTTAGTTCTTTCCTTAATCTATGGTCTTGACTAGTTTGATTTATGGTCTTGACTACTTCCTTCTTTTCTAGTTCTTTCCTTGATTTATGACTTGATCTATGGCCTTGACTAGTTCTTAGATTTATCTTCATTACATATATAAACAAGGCACGTTCTTAGTGTACTAAATAGAGTTCCACGAGATATAATATATGATATCGTCCCTCTTTGGACTTTTGTAAAATTATGTCAAATTTCTTTCATCTTATTAAATGTGACGATTTTTTAGCATCGATACCTTTTGGCTTGGAACAATATTTTTACCGTTCCTTTTAATATGATCATATCCTCTAATGAATTTATTTTTGTATCTCATATGTACCAAAATTGTGTGCACTTCAAATAGATTGTGGTAGGTTTGAGCCTAATATTAATGTAAAAAAATTCCCTACAAGGATTCACTATTTGCAAACAACATGTCCACACAACACTTCAAATATCAAGAAAAATAAACATTTATTTAAATTTAATGTAATATGTAATGCTCTAGAAATTTCAAACATTAAACATACCTTATAAATATTCTCCTTGAATAGATAGAAAACTACCTATTCGTCGAGGTAAACTTTAATAAAATCATGGATGAAATCCTTAAATGTAATCACCACAACTAAATAAAATATTACGGGTTTATTCTTTAAGCTAAAAGGTATACTCTATAAGAAAATCTTCCCAATTATATAGAAAATGTAGTTTTGGATGAATATTTTTATGTAATTGGAATCTAATGATAGCCACTAAGTTTGTCTACAAATGAATAAGATCCATGTCTAATTATTTCCTCCAAATTTCATCTGTGAATGGAGTAGGAAATGGATCATCTATGAAATCAACATTGAGTTCGTTATAATATCCAAAAATACTCATTTTTCTTATTTTCTTTGCTTGAGTAACTATTGACTAACCCAGTCTTATTTCTCTATAGGATATATCAATCATGCTTCTTTCATGCAATATATCATAGCTTTAACATTCGCTTTCATATTTGGATAAAGTATATATGGATTCTTCTTGATAGGTTGTGTTCCTTATTTAAACTCAATGTGTATTTTTCTAAGAGATGGATCTAGCCATTTTATTTCACTAAACTTTTCGAGAAAACATCCTCATAATCACATAATAGTTGTAGAAGTTTAGAGATCGCCTACTCTATACAACAATCCCTAAGATTATATAGCTTAATTTTTCTTTAGTATTTGATGTCTTCCACCATTTTATGCCCCGGGTTAATCATATATTTTTATTTTCCCTTTTATATGGTGTTTTTATTATTCTTGATCCCTCTTTTTCTTCTATATTTAGATTTTAGATATGTTATTCTTCATTGAACATTTATTTTCTTGCATGAAGTGGTTTTATATACTCTAGCTCAAACATGATTTTCAATTCTATGTAATCTTCATTGTTTGAGTCATCTCCTCTTCCTTTTTATCCCGTGTTCTATGTCATAGTTATATCTTCTAATTAGTTCCATTTATAGTTCTTTCACTCTTACCAACTATGCCTACATAATTCCCCGATGTGTTAATTTGGGGTCTTTGAACTTAGATCCTCTTTTCTCGCATTCATAATTCCATAACAGAGGAATGTTTTGATCTTTTGTAAGGCCGCATTCAACATAGGGTTGTCTTAGAATGTAAATTTATAGAAAAAGTATTCTTGTACCTTCTCTAAGTGTGCATTACTCTTCTATGTTCCTTGTGAAAATACCATGCCTTAGGAAATGGAATGAGTGTTTCTATAAATATATGAATCCACCATTTTGGATCAATTTTTATGTCTTTCATTCATTAATGTATCTTTGAGTGTGTATCTCTAGACACCTTTGGTTTGTGTAATATATTGACTACATTTTGGTCAATCTAGATGTTAATGTAAATATTGCATGCATCATACCTATTGAATCATTCCATTAAAGGTTATTTATTCTATGCACTACCCACCAAGTGGTTGTTATTCCATTTAACACATAATCAAAATTGCTAACTCTCATATCCTCCTGGAACACATATTCCTAAAATATGATCAAGAATGTATTCAAATTAGGAGTACCAAAATATTGTCAAATTTATTTATCCTCAACATGGACCATCCTCATCACCCTAACCTTAGTCTCCTTCACATCCAATGGTTCAAATATTTATATAAATCCCCATTGATTGATGAGGTTATTTCATACAAAATATAACTTTCTCCATTTAGCTATGTATAATATTCCTTTATATGCAAATGCATATACTTTTCCTATCTCATACTTTGTGGTTAATTTAATTATATACTACATATCCACCTCCAAAATGGATTTTTTTAGTGATAATTGGTAGGAATCGGCTAATTACTATAATCTCCTCTCTACTTTACATATTTAGTTTTTGAGGCATCTTTTCTTTCAAAATGATCTACTTTAAACCAATTTTTTTGTCTTGCATATAGGGTAAGTATGGATCTTTAGGAATGGTATATATATTTTGTACAATCAATTCGTTGGTATGAAAATAATATAATCCTTGATATGTGTTTCCATTTTCTTAGTGATTGTGTTGAATTTTATGTTTCCATTATAGGTCCATTTCTTTCCAATCATAATAGGGTAGTGTTGATGCAAAATCACAGCACCCCTGGATGCAAATCAGGTTTCTAAGTTGATGTTCAGGCATCCAGTGTGATTGCACAACATTGAAACCTTTCTCCAAGTGTGGGACTTGCAAGAATGAGAAAGGAATCTCCAGAGAAGGCTGGTTCCTGCTCCTAAACTACCTGCCACAAGCTATTCCAGTGCAGGCAAGCTAATCTAATCCTAATCTAACCATGCCAAGGAGACAAGAGAGAGAGAAAAGGGAAAAATAGAAAAATCCTACACTAAAACGGTGATACACCAAAGAAGGAGAATGTTGAACATCTATCAAACTGCCATGGAAAAAGGAGAGGTGAGCAATGGGAAGGATGGACGAGATGCATCACAGCCCAAGGATAGATTTCACACAGAAAATGTCCCAAAACTCCATGACACACTCCAGGACACTGTAATGAACATTAAAACATGCACAAATACCTGTAATGAAGAGAGGCAAGAAGAAAACAAGCAAAAATGAGCAAGGATGGACAGATGCATCACAAAACACATTTTGTTGCTCCGTAAGTTTACAGAACATCATTCCAATAGTAAAAGGCAAAAACGCCATTACTGAGAGAAGGGGAGGAGGTTCGAACTCCATTTTCAACCCCCGAGAAGAAAAAGAAGGGAGAGAAGAGCTAAAACGATGAATTACTTTGTAATGAATGCCCTAAAAATGAGCCAAATCGGCCTTTTACAATGCATGGGTTGAGCCAGAGAGAGAAAAGCGTGTAAAAACGCAAGCACCCAACCATTGACCAAAACGCATTCTTCATTAAAATCGGTGGTTGAAACATCACTTTTGGCCGTCTTTGAAGAAGAATGTGACCCATGTGCATTAAATCGATTGTTAGAACGTCACTTCAGTAATTGAAGAAGAATGCGAACCATTTGCATTAAAAGCTGGTTGTTGAAATGTCGGTTCTAGCCATTACTACACGCCAGAGATGTTTCTTTATTTTATCTCTCCAAACTGAACCAAAATGCAATATTGACCTCGTAATTGTGTAGAGAATTTCATCAACTTTCCATTGATGCAAAGAACATGCAAATCTGAGCTCGATCAAAAGATATGGCGATTCGAAGATTTAGAGCAAAAAAGCAGGCCAAAACGGATCAAGGGAAATTATTTGATTTTTCCACGCTCCGCCACTTGGATGGCACGTGTCAGTGCTGATTGGATGAGCAATTCTCTCTCCTTCCCTTTCGTGGGTTTTCCTTTGAAAATTTTACCTTTTTATACTTTGGGAAAATTTCCCATTTTCCCCCGCGCCCCGCCACTTGAGACACGCGTCACATTCTCGATTCGTTGGCGGCTTTTTCGGGTCTTCGCGTCCCTCCCGTATTTTTGGCCCGGATGTCCCAAACAAAGTTCTCTGTTTCAGCCAAACCGGTCGATTTGTGTCCTCCACATACTCTCTCAAAGCAAACCTACCTACTCTACTCTAACTGGAAGCAAAGGCAAGCTAAACAAACCCTGCAACTGGTTGTGAGAAATAGCTTCCTTTCTTCAAAATTGGCAGCCATGCAAATGATTTGGAGCTGATCATGGCTGTTAGGATGAGTGGAAAATCAACAAGAAGCTGGTCTTCCACCCAAATCATCAAGGTATCAGCTGAAGGCAAATTCAATACCTCTTTTAGTTGCTCTGCATTTGGATTGAAGAGGTATGACAGTTGATCCTTGGTACTTTGTAGCTCACCCTCATGCTCAGAAGCAAGCATGACTGGTTGTGACTTCTCCTTTGGCTCCAATGAAGCCAAATACCTGATTGGGAAAGGTCTGATCCGTTTGATATGCCCATAACTCTGATTTTCAAATCCAAAAATGGAGTCTTCTTGTAGACCTTGAATGGATGGTGTGGAAGAAATGGTGAAATTCCTCTGCCCTTTCTCCTCCTCCAATGAAGAACATGAAAGATTAAAATCTTCCAATCTTGGTTCCAAAGAGCTGCTATAAGATGTAAGCTGCTGCAAATGAATGTTCTCCTTCATGACAGTAGACTCAAGTGTTTGGAATGTGGATGATGAAAGAGAGAATGGTGGAAACTCAACCAGCTCTTCTCCATCAAAACAGTCCTCCAAATCTGACAGATAAACTACCTCATGGCTGACTGCTACAAATGCTCCACTTCCTCCATGGTGTCTTCTTGATCTGTAACTTGATCATCATGGTTTCTTTCACCCTCCAACATTGAGTTTGAGAGATCAAACTCCTCAAGATACTAGAACTTGAGAGAGGTGAAGTGGGAAGAAGAATGAAGGTTCTCCTGTAGCTTTGCTTTATGCTCAAAGCCCTTGGATTTGCAATTTTCTCCTCCACAACTAGAATGTGCTCCTCTTATTTTTGATTTGGAGCAGCTCCTCCTTTTTCCAATGTTTGAAGACAATATTTCTCTTGATAGAAATCTTCCTCTAGCACGAAGTTTGTCAAGTCAAACTCTTCAATCTGGTGCTCTAGAGGACAAGTTGGGACTGCAAGATCTTCTTCTTCTGCTGCAGCAAAATCAGTCCTAACCACCACTTTTTCTTCAACTCCAACCTCTTCTAAAGGCTTAACCATCAAGGGGATCTTTGTCATCCCAAATTTAAGAGCCAAACTTACTAAGCTCTTAATCATTTCTTCTTTTCTTGGCTCTTCCTCTTGCTGTCCTTGATGACTGATTTTTGCAATTTCTTCTTCCCCACATGGAATTGGGAATGCAAGAGGAGGGATGGGTTGTAACTCAATTGATTTGGAAATTTTTGTGGTGGTGGAGGTAGAAACTCTTGTTTCTTTGGAGGAGGGGGTATTTCTTTTAGCTCTTGTGGAGGGGATGACTGTTTGGAAGGAAAAAGGAAAGAAGAATTGAGGTGTGGTGGAAGACTAGGGGGTGGAGACATGGGATCAACATTTGGGACAGCAGATGGGGGTTCAGAATTTACAAATCCAAATGAGATGATGTTGCTTTAGTAATGGGGAGAGTGTCGGGGAATTATTATTAGTGCTTCACATTATAATATAGTTTGGTGACATTATTGTTATGTAACAATAATGTATATTAGGAGTTTGTTGTGTACGTGTGTTTACTGTTATTTATGGAAGAGTGGTTGTAGCCACCTCCTTGTTTATAGGAACAACATTGCCTATATATTTGTAATATCACGGATGATGAAATATAGTGTGAAGAAAATTATTGTGTAAATCTCTTTCAAAGCTTTCAATTGGCATCAGAGCAGTCTGATTCTATTCATCCTGTGATGGAATAAAAATTATTTTGAGGGACATTAGATGTTCTTTGTTGTCCCGTATATGAGCAATATCAAATTCTTCCATGCGGCTGTGCACATTTGGACAGAGAGTTGCATTGAATCCTCCGCACACATTACAGTCTTCTCCATTTCTTCCGTTGGGCTAGCATCCACGTGGAATTTGCATTCAACATGTATCATCGGTCTCTGCACATTCTAACCGATCCATCAAAGGCGTGATGGATCATTCAAAGGCCGATCCATATGAATTAGATCTCACAATCGACTCGAGTTCGATTCTGTGCAAAGAAAAAAAGAAAAAATGTGGTCTGCAGCCTCTACCATCCACGTTCAAAGCTTCCTATGCATTCAATCAAATCCTCGCTTCTTATTCACGTCGGGCTACACAACTCATTCAGAGAGAAAATAGCTACTCGCAACAAGGTTTACATCATTTACATGCAAGAGCTACTTATTATCTATTCGGTTGATGCACGAGAGGATGCTACTATATGATCTCGGTGTGACACAAATCTCTTCTCTGTTAGATCCAAGATATTCGAATGCCAGCTCAATCCACATACAGTAATCGTGTAGATTTCACACACCACGAATGGAGAAAATAGGTCGGTTTTGTTAATTGTGAGTCTTATTTAGTTTTTGTTTGCATAGTTTTGTGATCTAATTCATTTCGCCCACGTGGAGCAAGTTTTTTTGAAAATTTATTAAAAAGGCATGTAAATGTTTTCAATAGTGGTTAGGATTACTCTATGTCAACGAGAGAGCGAGTATAGGTGTCATTAGTATTATTTTAGTCATTATTTTATGTCAAAGTTATAAGAGTCATTTTGAGTCATTTTGTTATTGTGTCTATAGTCAAATGTGTTAAAGTCAAGTGTTGTGTAATTAAAATATTTTTTAATTCGTAGTCAATAAACATAAGTCGTTATTTGTTGCGTTGAGTAGTAGCGTCATTGTCAAAAAGTCAAAAGTCATGTCATTCTAAAAGTCCAAAAAAATAAAAAAAAATTCCTCACGAGACGCATTTTCGGTGGAATCGCGTCTAATTGTAGTATATAAATTTGAGCCCCATGATCACATTGGTGAGTTAGCAAGCGAGATATGATGGAGGAAGGAGGCATCGGAGGAAGGAGGTCAAACAGCTGACCTCTCGTCGAGTCACCAACGCACGAGGCCGCACAAAATGGTTTGGTGGCAGGTGTGCGGTGTGAGTATATGATTTTCGAGTGTGCTTTCCATTTTCTCGAGTGCTTCTATTTTGCGGTGTTCTGTTTTGTGTGGTATTTGATGGATGTTGGAAAGAAAGTTGTGTTGGAGCATAGATGACTATCAGTGATCCTCTGACTGACTTGGTCTCTCCGACCGCGTACTTCGTTGGAAGATGGTCAGCTAGAAGAATATGTTCACTAGCATTAGTGACCATGTGCAGCAAGACCTAACTAGCAAGATCAATTCAGGAGTATGTTCTTCGATGCAATTTGCTTCTCAGTATCTATATGTGTGGAATTTCACATTGTGGGGGGGAATACATACCAATGTTCCATTCCCATTCGCACCCAAAACGACTTAGTCAAGGAAAGCTTCCAAAGGGCGGGCGTTTTCTATGTTGTTCGAGATCGAGTGGCAGCGATCAAAGACAGAGACTACAATTAAGAACATTACGATTCTTATAGGAAGTAATGTGAAATTTTTCAGTATATCTTCTATTGTGCAGTTTTGTGATATGCATGTTGTGTTTCCTACATTATTCCCTGATGTATAAGCATAGTGGTGAATAGTAGCACCAGAGTAAGTCAGTTCATGGATCTTGAAAGGGTTTGTGGGAGGATCCAGAAAACCACACGAGGTCGACAGTTGATGAGGTTCCTGTCACTTCAAGGTTTGTGGTAAGCCTGTTTAAAACCATGGAAGGAGAGAGCCTTTCTTTTGGATCAAGGTCATGAGTCACAGAGTTGGACATGCCACAGGGGTGAGCATACTACAGAGGAGTGTGTGGATGTTTTTCTACCATGTTCGCACTAAGGGGGGGAATGTTAGGAATTATTATTAGTGCTTCACATTATAATATAGTTTGGTGACATTATTGTTATGTAACAATAATGTATATTAGGAGTTTGTTGTGTACGTGTGTTTACTGTTATTTATGGAAGAGTGGTTGTAGCCACCTCCTTGTTTATAGGAACAACATTGCCTATATATTTGTAATATCACGGATGATGAAATATAGTGTGAAGAAAATTATTGTGTAAATCTCTTTCAAAGCTTTGAGAGAAAAACCGGATGATGGTGTAGAACTTACCCATTGACAAGGTTGTTTAACAACAAGTGTATATGCCTCTCTATTTCGTTGTCCATTGTGCAAGTTGGGGCAGCATCTTCATCATGAAGTCCACTTCTCTTGAGGGTTGTAATGCCTTGGAAAAGGTCCCACCCATGGAAAGGGTGCTCCACAACCGATTCCAAATGCTTTCATTTGTGCTTGAGCCCTGGACTGCACCATCTTTACCTCCATCTTTTGGATTTTCTCCAGCAGACCAGCATCTTGCATCTGATTGTCTTCATTACATGCGTACCCTTGCTCTTGATGTGCTTCATAGCCAAACTAACTTTGGCGCTACTATTCATATGGGTATGCATGCTGATCTTAAACTTGACCAAAATACCGATTTGGAGGATTTGTAAAACATGTTGGAGGTGTGATATACTGCTGTTGTTGTAAATGTGAGTTCCATGATGGAAATGAAGTCATGATTGCACAACTTCATGGAATGGAAAAGAATGAAAGGAATGGAAAGAAGTATGGATGGGAAAGGATGGAAAAGCGGTCTACAACTTCGAAATGGGTTCTTGATTAGATGGAGTCGCTAGATGTGTTTGCAAGTGCCTCAAAGGCTGAAATCTTCACAGAACACACCAACCTGCAAAAGATGAAGTGGAAGACCTCTAAAGTCCCACCCAGCGTGCAAAAACTATTGATGCAAAATCACAACACCCCTGGATGCAAATCAGGTTTCTAATTTGATGTTAAGGCATCCAGTGTGATTGCACAAAATTGAAACCTTTCTCCAAGTGTGGGACTTGCAAGAATGAGAAAGGAATCTCCAGAGAAGGATGGTTCCTGCTCCTAAACTACCTACCACAAGCTATTCCAGTGCAGTGCAAGCTAATCTAATCCTAATCTAACCGCACAAGGAGACAGGAGAGAGAGAAAAGGGAAAAACAGCAAAAGCCTACACTAAAACGGTGACACACTAGAGAAGGAGAATGTTGAACATCTATCAAAACTACCATGGAACAAGGAGAGGTGAGCAATGGGAAGGATGGACAGATGCATCACAGGCCCAAGGATAGATTTCACACAGAAAATGTCCCAAAACTCCATGAACACATCTCCAGACCTGTAATGAACATTAAAACATGCACAAATACCTGCAATGAAGAGAGGCAAGAAGAAAACAAGCAAAAATGAGCAAGGATGGACAGATGCATCACAAAACATGTTTTTGTTGCTCCAGAAGTTTGCACAGAACATCACTCCAATAGTAAAAGGCAAAAACGCCATTATAGAGAAGGGGAGGATGTTGAACTCCATTTTCAACCACGGAGAAGAAAAGAAGGGAGAGAAGAGCTGAAAAGATGAATTACTTTGTAATGAATCCCCTAAAAATGAGCCAAATCTGGCCTTTTACAATGCATGGGTCGAGCCCAGGAGAGAGAAAACATGTAAAAACGTGGAAGCAGCCCAACCATTGACCAAAACGCATTCTTCATTAAAATCGGTGGTTGAAACATCACTTCTGGCCATGCTGAAGAAGAATGCGACCCATTTGCATTAAATCAGTTGTTGAAACGTCACTTCCGCCATGCTGAAGAAGAATGCAACCCATTTGCATTAAAACTGGTTGTTGAAATGTCGCTTCTGGCCATTACTACGCGCCAGAGACGTTTCTTGATTTTATCTCTCCAAAATGAACCAAAATGCAATATTGACCCCAAAATCATGTAGAGAATTTCATCATCTTTCCATTGATGTAAAGAACGTGCAAATCCGAGCTCTAGATCAAAAGATATGGCGATCTGAAGATTTAGGACAAAAACATGCCAAAACGGATCGACGGGAAAATATTTGATTTTTTCCGCGCTCTGCCACTGGATGGCACATGTCGGCAACGATTGGATGAGAAATTCTCTCTCCTTCCCTTTCCATGGGTTTCCCTTTGAAAATTTTACCTTTTTATACTTTGGAAAAAATTCCCATTTTCTCCCTGTGCCCCGCCACTTGGGACATGCGTCACATTCGATTCGTTGGCGGCTTTTAGAGTCTTCGCGTCCCTCGTGTATTTTAGGCCCAGATTTCCCAAACGAAAGTTCTCTATTTCAGCCGAACCGGCTGGTTTGCGTCCTCTACGTACTCTTATCCCAAGCTGTCCCCAGGCATCGCTTGGGACAAATTTCTCGAACTGCCCGAAATGGTGACTTGCGCTGAAGCCAAGCCGATCCGCGTCTTTCGCATACTTTTTTCCCAAGCTTGTGCATGCGAAACAAAGAGGCAATTTTTTCCCTTTTTCGGCCGAATCGTCTTTTCACATCCCGCATGTACCTATGGCCCAGATGTCCCAATTGCTGCGTGGGACCACTGGAGGCTTTTGCCGATTCGCGCCCAACGTCCCAACTGTCCCCAAGGACCGCTTGACTAGGACTTAGCCGATTTTCATGATTTTTCTGGCCCAAGCTTGGTTTTTGCAACTTTTCACCCTTTTTAGAACTTGCTCTTTACTTCTTGGACGGAGAGTTAGAAAAAAGCCGAGGGGACCCGAAACATGATTTTTGCCTTGAATCAATCTATCTTGCGGGACCGAGGAATTTAATGCATGTCATCAAAATTACCTGGGGGTGAATTTTGGATAACGAGTAGTGCGTCTATCTCTTTTTTTTCATATCAATAACTTAAAACTATAATTTTCAGCTTAAGTCTCCTAATGGAATTTCCACATATTCTAATCTTACATATTCACCCTTACATGGTCTACTAGACTTAGAGTTGCATAACAATATGCTTATCTTTGGAACACCCATGGCTTCTCATGTAAACCTTGAAATCATGTTCATGGTACTTCCAAACTCAATATTGCATCTCTTATTTTTCATCCACCCATAATTATATTCATCCTGGTATCTACATCCCAATTTTTCTTAGTTTTTACGTGATATATAGGTTTCTTATCTTGAATAACTCCATTGGTTGCACTTTCTAGTAAAATATTCAATATTGAAGATTGGATACATTCTATGAGATGTCTGTGCACAATACATTTACTATTTTTAGAATATCTTGAAGATCAATAAACACTCCTTGTTTCAAAATCCTCATCATTTTCCCATATATGTGTGCTTCATCTTCTCCTATGTTCGACTATTGACATCTATATTATGAATGGGATTCAATAGTCCATTGTCTCCTCAAATAATTATTTCTCCCTTTTTATATATGGATATTTTTCATTATATTCATGTCATATATGGGGCTCACTAGGCATCTCCATTTATCTCAAGCCTTGTTCCTTTCAATCGCATGAAAAATTTGAGACTTGAAGTTTTTTTGGGCGCTACACTTATCATTTTGACATTATGCAATTATTTTCATTGTTTTCTCAAGGTGGCAAAATTTTTGATGGGATTTTACGCATGTACTATACAATATGTGCAAGTATATTTCCCACTCTATATTTGAAGGAAAAAATTTTGGAATATGATTCAATTCTCCAAAGACAAAAAAAAATTATTCATTTCCTCCGGGGTCGAGGTCCCATCCTCCTTTCCTAGAAACACCCCGATATCTTAATTCTGCATTATATTTCCTCTACAAATCACTCCACCCTTTATTTATGTTTGAGTATCCCCCATAAGTACCAATAAAAATGGGAACTATATATGGGTGATTCTTGGGGTGAAGGAGGTGCCCAACCCATGATATTTTATAGAGAAGGTAGATGCTGAAAATCATAATTTATTGTGGATATTGTGGATTCCATTTTTTTAGTTTGAGGTGATAGAGGGCCTTACACGGGCTAGGTATAGGATATGCATTCATTTATACCTCTAGAATGGTTGGTTGTATTTTTTAACTAATTGTGTCTCAATTGTAAATTAATCCCTTATCACTTCTTTTTCAAAACAATTAGTTCCTACTGACCTTTAACTTCATGCATAGTATATCTATAGAAACTACACACTACATTTTGGTTGGTACACATAATTTTGCATTAAATATAATTTTCTAATAGGAAATACCCATACTCTATATATTTTGTAATACTTTGTTGCCCCATCTAATGGAAATAATGGTTTGTGTATCGTATTTTGTAAATTCATTCTTATGGTTTCCTTTGTCTTCACATTATATGCATCAGATGATTAATATTTTTTATTCCCTTCTTGTAATTATTCTAGTCTTCGCATTAGAAATTCCAACATAGATTTCATAATTTGAATAAATCCTACACTATTTTCGTAATATTCAATCTTCTCTACCCTAATAGTGGCCTCAATTGTGGTAGAAAATTTGGTTTGTGCAATTGCAAAATGGATATTATTGTGTGGGTCCTCCACAAACCAAGCATCTTTACTAGCCTCATTAAAATTAAAATTTGTCTTATTAATCACATCAAAAAGAACTCATAGGATAATCCTTGAGATATTTTTCGGGATATTATTTGATATATTTTAAATATTGAATAGTTTTTCCTACACACTTTTTCCTTTTAAATTCATGAGTAAGAATATCCCTCATTTATTTTAATCTCATCCTACTCAAGTTCGTAGAATTTATGAATTTTGAATCTATGTCATATAATTCTTATATGATCTCACACTTCTTGGTATTCTCATAATTCACTCAATTCACACCTAATTTCATTTCATAGGTTAGAAAATAATTTTCTAGAACAATGGACCCGTCAAGGCTATAGGATTGCATATAGTTTAGGAATATCAGTCATATTTCTTCCTACACTTGGTGACCTCTTAGATTATTGTGTGTGGTGGTTTTCATTGAACAAATACTCAATCTTTGATTTGGATATGAACTTAGTTGGTTATTGTTTACACCTATACTCACACTTTTGTTTTGGATTTTTGCTTCACTTTTTTGAATCTAAAGATTCATTATTGAATTTACAAAACCTACTCTATAGTTACAAATCACATAGTTTTTATTACTACACTCTCCACTTCTTTCCTACTCCTACTCAAAGAGAGTATTTACAAAGGATGTCTACTTAAAGATCGTTATACTTCCCTCATAATTGCATCCACATTTAATTCCCCATAAAATATAGATAACACTATGTGTATTGTGTATGGTTAACTCATCTTGTCCCACAATTATTGTAAAATTTCTTTCTACCATAAATCATTCAAAAATCCCATAATGTACATTCTTTATCTGACTCAATCAACATATATCCTAGTAAATATAATAATCATCTTTTATTGGCCTATTTAAATCATGTATACTTCCTTTATTATGGATTATTTATCATGTGTTTGCATAATAATATGGTCTCGAAAATGGATTGTATGGATTAAGTTCCAACTTCTTTAGAGATATAGTCCTAACAATCTCTAATCATATATCATCCATTTCCTCTTTCCTATCCTATATCACTTCTATCATTTTCTTTGTTACGTAATCAGTGGTCAATGACTTGTTATGCACCCTCTCGATCACTGCCATCAAGGTCAACATATTCTTATACACCCTCTTGATCACTTCAATATTATTCTTCTCTCTTCTCTTTGATTTATTTTGGACATTGTTTTCCTCCTTCCTCATTCAATTTTTATACTCTAATCCTACTTGAAATTAGTTTCACCTTCCCCACTATAGAACTTGAACTTCCCCATTTATTTTGTTGTCTCACTTATATTTGCAACCATTCTTCTCTTTTCTTATCATTGATCCTTCTCTAACCCTTCAAGGGCCTACTTTGACTTTTTTCATTTCTCCTTAATCTCCCTTCTTTTAGGACTACATTCCTTTGACACATACTTAAATAATCCATGTCGTATTAAATTAATACCATGGTCTTTTCCATAGTTATCAATTTTACTAATAAAGGGATTTATTTGACAAATATTCTCTGGCAATCTAAAAATAAAATCTTCTTCTCAGAAATCGAAGGAATAAAATAATTACATATACATTTCATTTATGTACTCAAGTTAATAATAGTTTTCATCTAGTAGTCTATAGCTCAAGTCGAATTAGTATCTAATGTGCACAATTTTTATATCTACTCATCCATCCATACATACTCTTCTTTATCTTCGTACCTAAATTAATAATATACTAGTCGATATAACCATGCATCTAGTTGTTTTAGGAGATTACACAAAAACATTTCACAAATTTTTATGTATATGTGTTACACCCTAATTCTTTTATAATAATTTGAGCGTCAACGAATCTTCATCTTTAACAAAACGGATCATCTTCCCTATAGACATCTTCCCATATCTTATTTTCCTAATAGATTTATTAACATTTTTAGGTCCTCAAACAAAACCATTGTTATCAAATATCACAATAATCACTCATTAGGACATACCACGGGGTGTAGTCTAGGAGAAACATAACCTATCCCATTTACTATTCTCATAATAACATGCGATTGATCAAATGGAGCTTAACATACATAAGTGTAATATCTATGTAAATCATAAACAACTTAAGGAAATATAAAGATACAATAATATACTAGATTTATATTACTTTGAATTGAGTGGAACTAAGATCAACTTTTCATGTATTGTGCCTACATTGTTTATACAATTCAAGGTGATTATTGGCTTACCAATCCTTTCTTCTTCAATTTATTATCAAAAAGAGGCTAGTTGCATTCTCTACGTATTATTATAGAGAATTACATATCATATTCTTCCTCTTATTTATATTATGCACATACATTAGATTTTTCACAAAATACAAAAATTTCCAAAGCAACATTTTAACCCTTATGCACTTACAGCAATCTTAGCTCACATAGACTATAATATAAGCTTATATTTATGTTGTTTTTTCTTAACACCTTCGATTGGGTCTTGTGCATGACATCAGTTATGTGATACCTCCATTAATAAGGTGATAATTAAATGATATAAAACTTGTTTGAGGTATAAATGATTTACTTTTGTGATATGGTTGTGTTTTGATTTTTATTATTAAAAAAATTTGGCCTTGTTAAGACATTCACCACAAATCATGTATTCATGCTTATATTATTTTGGACACATTTTCCACATTAATACAACACATTATATTTATTTTATTTAATTTAGTAAGAATTATGACGTGTTTTGGGAGAAAAATGGTTATTATATATTTATCTTTTGCAATAGATGATGGTTTGGATTCATATTATTATTATTATTATACATATATTTCTTACTGAGTTCATTTCAATTGATTTTATTATTTGGAATGGATAATACATTAGGTACTCTTTCCTTAATGTGTACATGTTTTCTTTGGCTCGAGAAATGGTATTATCAAGGAGAGGTAGAAAGATGTAGAAAATGTGTATAGAAAGAGATATTTACCATGTGTGCTATAGTACCCAAAAAATGGTGTCAAAGCTGTAATTATAGTCATTTGTTTACTTTTTGAATATTTTCCTTTATTTAGTATCACCTCGCAATACATGTATTCATTGGCCATTTTGCGATGGATAATAAAGGTTGTGTACTCTTGTTGTGTAAAGAATCAAAATGTCACATTATGCACTTTCAAATCATCATATTTTCGTTTTGTGAAAAGGGTTTGCTAGTATTATGTTATTGTGTCATTTACTTGTGTTTGGAGATCATGTCATTTTGTTGAGAACATTAAAATTAAGATTTTTCTATTACACAAAAAGGATCATTATGACGTTTAGTAAAAAAGGGTGTTATTGTGGGGTAACTTAGCTTGTCATTACTCGGCATTGTGCATATTTATGTCATTATTTTCATTTATCCTTATACCTTCAACCCCTTATTGCTCTACCATAACCTCATAGTTTCATCATAAATCAAGTTGTACCCTTGAGGAAGCCCTATGTTATTTCACATGTTGGTCTAGGTTATCCTAGGGTGGCATGACTATATGCCATGACTTCCTAGTATACAATGAAAACACTTTTTCTTATATATACCTCATATTACTTTCACCCCTTACATGCGGGATAAAATCTTAAGCACGTTAAATGAGGGTTGAGCTCACCAATACCATCGATGAGACAACCAAGTTATTATTTTATACTTGCATCATATTACCTTTGAATGTTAACACATCAGAATGAATCTCATGTAACAACAAACTTGAAAAATCTACCCATTCTCATCAAGCTCATATTACATCGAGTGATGTTAAATTTATTCGAGCTCACAAGCCATAGCTCATTGAGCTATTTTATTTTACATTATGTATCAAGCTTGGTGCTTAACTTAAGCCTTTTTACATATGTTATGACCAATTCATGCTAACGTTACTCATTTTTGCACCTCATAAATGGTTGATCTAGGATCCAAAGACAAGTGATCTTATTACACAACGTAGAGGAGTAAAACACATAAAAGGGAAAAGTTAACCCAAAAATGTAAAAAAAATTAAACCCCTCACACCACTAATCCACCATCCATGTGGGATAAATATAAGAATATTTTGGAAAGGTTGAGTATCTTGTTGAACTTGGGAACCCCAACACTAAACCAAGGCCTCTATTTTCTAGCACGACTCACATTCGACTACCTAGGACTTCCTCATGCCTCCCATGAGTCAATTAATGTGGAGAATTTTACTAGATATTAACACCATAACATGTATTTGAGGCACTTAACAAAATTAAACTCATATTTGGGGCATTAGAGAAAAATATCTCACAAGGAATTTAAACAAGAGTTCGATTCTAATGTAGAAAAGAAAAACATTTAAACCTAGGAATAGACATTGCATGAAATAAAATAGAGTGGAGTGGAGAAAATTTAGATAGTTGTAAAATTATGAAACAAGGAATAATTTAAATAGGATGATATTAAAAGACACATGAATCTTTAAAATTTAAAATTTACAAAAGGAGGAGCTAAGAAAAATAATACAAGAGAGGGGTCAAGTTTTAAGGGGATGGAGTTGATAGTAACATGAATATTTTGGAAATATTTTTCTATATTTTTAATCAAGGAGGGAAAGAATTCAAATACATTATCATCATTACCAAGTTCCATTTTTCACATATTTATATAATTGTATCTATGTATGCCGAATTGATATGGCCACATGGACAAAAAAATAAGAGGGGAGAGTTTGTAGGGTTGGCCCCTCTCACAAGTTTTTTTATTCTAATGGTAATTTAATTTGATTTGATTTTATATTATTATATTCACCTTAAATGTAATTTGGATTTATTCAAATAGGTTAGGTTTCTACCCATAATATTTTAAAATAAATAACCAAAACCACTTATGAGTTTGTTATTTTAGATTGTATTATTAGGTTTCTCGCTCATGATCATACATTATGTGATGAACACGTCTTGAAAATATATAGGTAAAAATGTAGTTTTATGTCTATGGACTCTACTAGCAATAAGTGGATAAATTGAAATGACCAACTAAACTCAAAACCATTTTACGAATTATTTATGAGCTTATTCAAGTAGTAGATGTTCCATGATGTTATGAAATCATAATTGAGCTATATTTAAAATATGTACTAGAGGAATATTATGTTGAAACTCTAAAAGATATAATTTAACTCTACACATGGATTTTTTTATGGTAAATCATGAAATTTTTTAGGACTACATTATGATGGGAATGATGATATAACTTGATAACTCAAAAATCGACTTAGAAAGCGAAACATGTAAACAAAAATCTATGGAATGGAAAACACAAGAAACCTATATATGTATGTACAAGAAACTACTTATGGGACATTTATAGTCCTTTTTCATGTCATAATAAACTTGGTCTATCATTCTCCCAATAATATTGCTCTTACTTGGTATGGGACATCCAAGAGAGTTGGGAGTGCTTGCATTCTATTCATGGTTTGTCTTACACTATTTTGGAGAATATAAATTGGGATTAGGGTTCCTATAGAAAGAATGTGAAATGGATAGGATGGGACAATCGGGAAGGTTTTTATGTGTCCTAGTTCTAGTTTTCCTGAGTTGCTTTCTTATGGAGATAGAGATGTCATGTTGTGAATTTATAGTGGAGAAAAGGGAATGTTTTGATAGGTGTTTATATGGACTAGGATTGACCTATATGTATAGGTTAGATAACCTAATGTAGTTTTTCACATAAGATAAGTGTTAGGTGTTAGAGATCACAAGCACTGAGAGGGGGGTGAATTAGTGTGGATTAAAATTAATTTCTAGAGTTATACTTAATCCACAATTTCTTAAATTTGAGCAGTACTATATCATGTGCATTTCATCAAACATATATCAGAAAGAAAGACACCAAACATAGAATTTATAGTGGGAAACCCTTTCGGGAGAAAAACCCACTTAAAACCAAAGATTTATTAGGAACACCAATTCTAAATCTTACAATGGTTTTGGTTGAGCACCCACTCAGCCTACTTTTAGCAAGCACCAAATTGTAAGGAGCACCAACCCCTAATTTAATTAGCTACAACTGATATTTTGTAAGCACCCACCCATAAGGAGGTTGTAACCCCCTGAAAAATGCTAAGCTACAACTTAGACTTATTTTACATAAAAAATTTGATCATCTAGTTACAAACATTGCTTACACAATAGATTATGATCACTTTTTTGTATCTGTATGTGTTCTCTCTTTCACTCTCTTCTACTCATCTGATTCAAACTCTTCTTTCTCAATCAATCTGCCACACTAATGCTCTTTTCATCTGATATATATTCTTTACTCCATCTATCTGTTATGTTCCTTCCTCTCTATTTTCTTTCTATAGCTCTCTCATCTTCAATGCATCATCTTCTCACTTGAGCAACTCATCGTATTGGTATCGAATTTCCTCTATATATTTAATCGACCCATTCCAATGCTTCCTTTGGTGTGTCATTTTATCTTTCTTCTTTTCACATGGAAAACTTGTCCATTAAATGTATACAGATAACTCCAAATTTTTTATCTTTACGTATTCGATTTGATGTCACCTTTTGTCTATGCATCACCGTAAAATATGGTTGATACCTAAAAATAGATTTCTCATCTTTCTATGATTTTTAATGTGATCAAGAAGAGTGATCCATTTTCTTCTTTGATATTAAATTTTCCTTGAAATCAGAATCATATTTAGAAGCTCGCAACTATATTACCACAAAGTCAATGAACATTAAATATGGATAGTCATGAATCGTATATTTCTTCATTCTTTGTGGAGCTCAAGTCGTATACTTAGCCACAATCACCAAAAATCAAATCACCATCAATTTTGGAGAAAAAAATCTCACTTTTCCATGTTTAACTCCATTTGATTTTCCTCGAGCCCTGTCCAGTCCATCTTGTTCAATTTGTGGATTTTATAAGCTTCTTTGACATTTTCCTTTGTATCGCGGCTCTATCCTTTGATCTACAAAATTTATTCTTTCTTGGTAGATTTTTAGTCATCCACGGCTTTTCTTTTCTTCTCATGGATTTTACAATGTTACATGGCTTTCCTCCTTGTTTGTTTCCTTCTCACGTTTTTTCCTATGTCTGCAGCTATTTTCTTTTATGTGTGACTTTCTATTTTTGTGGCTTTTTCTATTTACTCACTGGATTCCTCCAAATTTCCTTACTTCCATGGCTTTTCCTTCAGCTTTATTTTTTCTTTCACGACTCTTCCTTCATGTTCACGACTTCACCTTTCTCATCCTTGGCTCATTCTTTGGCTTCCTTTTCTTTGTGGCTTCATTCCTTTACCCATGGCCTTCACTAAGCTTCTGCGACTTCTTCTAGAGTTTTGCAAAATTCGGAGGATACTTCAAGAATTTGGTGGATATTAGAAGACTTTGGTGGCTATCTCCTTATGTCATCGACTTGCAAAAATTTAGTAAGCTCCTTAGAACTTATCCTTGACCATCATGATGCCTCCGTGCAAGACCTGACACTACCAATCAACATTCACCTTTTTTTACTTTCTCACTTTACCAATTCACCCTTTTGCCATCAATGTAGCTTAACATCAATGATAACACATATGACAATGGGATACTTGAGAATACAAAGTTTATGCAGCAAGAAGATGAGACCTTGATGCAGAGGGACCGCACGAGTATGTTTTTGGAACTCCAAAATGGAGCGTTCAAGAGAGTTAAGAAGATAGTGTGGGAAACATACCGTGAAACTTCTGCGGAAGTGATTGAGGAACACAAGATGCTTAATGGGCACAGTGACGTATCTCCCCTCTAAGGAGATGTATCAAACCATCATGCGGGTGACCTTGTCAAATGGCGGAGGACAAATCTAATCTTCAAACCCATAGTGACGAAGACCGGCTTCTCATTGCCATCAAAAACTGTCTCTCCTCGCCTACTTTGTCAATCCTTTATTAAAAAAGCGGTACCCATCCATCCCAAGGCCTGTTGCTTCAGCTATAAACTCTTCATTAATCAATATTTTCTTCCCACCATATTCAACTTTGCGATCCTTCTAATCCTTCACAAATTGCATGGAAATGCTTTGGTCGTGACCCTGTATCTTCTCAATAAAATTTGTAATGCCTCCCGGTGAGAAGATTCCATAGCTCTTCATTATTCTTCCAGTCCAGGTCCTGGCTGGGCTCAATCTGACAAGGGGCTCCTCCCATATTTACCTTTCTTAAGTGTTTGAAAGTATTTTCTTCAAAACCCCTATGAGGAATGCTAAAGGAAACGTAGTTTCCAATCCACCTTTCTCTGTTTTTGAAAAGAGATCTCACGCAATGGGAATGAGGATAGTCATTGCTAACATGAAAGTTCCCACGAATGCTTACATGAATGCTATTATGTACCTGGGAAATCCCACATGTGCAAACTTCAACCTCCTTAGAAACCCACTCCAAGTCATCATCATTCTTACTACGGACTTGAATGTCCACAAAAACCTGTTTGAAAGCTGTTATAATTAAAAGATTGCCCACATGTGTGAATTTAATCTTCTCATAAATCCACTTTAAGCCATCATTATCCTTACTATAACCTTGATTTCCTGCCAAGATCTGCTTGAGTGTTGTTTTAAACTTGTCAGCACATGTGTAAGTCCTATTCTCAAAGACCCACACCAAATGCTCATTAACCCTACTCCGTATTTGCATGCCCATAAGTATCTGCTTGAATGTTGTTTTGAATCTGCACAAGAATGTGATCACTATTATCCCAAATAATGTGATTAACATTTATGTTGTAGTTAGCCAATGCATCTGCCACCTTGTTACCCTCCCAGAGAAGTATGTTTGATCCAAATATTGTTGAAGGTTTGGCAAATACTTATGGATTCCAAGATGAAGTCCTTGATGTTCCAACTTGGAGGTGAACACTGATTAAGATGATTAATGATATTAAGCGAGTCTCCTTCCAGAATAAGATTTTGGATATTATGAGTTTGAGCAATTCTAAGGCCCCATAAAGCGGCTAATGCTTCAGCAAAATGATTAGTTTGTATTCCCATTTTACCAGCATAAGCAGCTATCAAACTACCTCTATGATCCCGGATCACTCCTCCCCCAGCTACAATCCCAGGGTTACCCTTAGAGGCCCCATCAAAGTTCAACTTATACCAGTTGAGATCAGGAGGGTGCCAATGTATCAAAGATCTATCAATATTATTACCGGTATTATTTTGGATATTGTCAGCTCCAATCTTCCATTGGGACAAGATATGCTCTTCATTTTCTGGATAACTCTTGTTCTTGGGGGGTTTAAATCTAACAATGTTCTCTTTAATAGCATTAGAAATTTTACCAATACTGAGCTTATAATTTTGTTTATTATTTCTAAAGATGATATCATTTCTATCTTTCCATATCCTCCAAATAACATGAGGCATTACCAATTTCCAGAGCCTTCTCATAACACAATGTTTATAGGGCGGGCTCTATTGGGTCCAGAACTGACTGAAGTCCTTCGGCACCACCAGAAGTCAGTAAAATTAGAGAGGGAAAAACTCCAAATTTTGGTAGCATATTCACAATGGATAAACAAATGGTTGATATCCTCAGAGTGTTTTTTACACAGATGACATCTATTAGGCATTATGAAACCTTTTCTTATCAGGTTGTTAGTGGTAATAATTCTACCCCTGAGAGAAAGCCAAAAGAAAAAGTTAATTTTAGGTGTGAGATCATTCATCCAGATTCTATTCCAGTTGAACTCAGTTTGACTATTTTCAAAGAAAGTATTATAACCAGTTTTAATAGAGTAGTCCCCATCAATAGAATTGCTCCAGATCAATTCATCCTTAACGTCCAGCTGACTTAAGGGGATAAGGTCCAACTGATCTTGCAGAGAGGAAATAGTTTGGATCAAATCATCTCTATCCACAGAATTTTTTTCCATTTCTTGTTGTTACCATCTCTTTCAATATAATCCATGATTCTAGTGCCATACTTACTTTCAAGACTGTCTTTGACAACACCAAATCTATCCATAAGGCTACAATTAAACCAGTTATCTTCCCAGAATTTTATATCACAACCATCTCCCACTTTCCATTTACTTCCTTGTTTGATGAAATTTCTACTCTTCACTAAATTATTCCAGAAAATGGAACCATAAGGAAGATACTCATCTTGAAGAAAAGAAAAGACTGCTTGTTGATTAAGGTATTTAGCCTTGAATAATTATATCCAGGGTTGCTTCTCTGATAGCATTCTTCAGCCCATTTTCGTAATTAGAGCCTCATTCATTTTCTTTATGTCTTTTATGCCCAGGCCCCCAATTTTTTTGGGAGTGCAAACCTTATCCCAAGCAACTAAGTGATATCTAAAATTTTCCTCCATGCCCTACCAAAAGAAGTTTTTATGAATCCTATCAACTCTTTCTCTGAAGGTAGAAGGGATCTTATACAGAGACATGATATAGACAAGAAAATTTTCAAGAGTACTTTTTATGAGCAGACACTTACAAAGACTACGATTGTAATGGCTCCTTTCCATCTAGCCATTTTCTTTTGAAATTTCGCCAACATATCATTCCATACTTTGGTTGAAACTTTTTCAGTGCTAAGAGGGAGTCCTAAGTACGTGGCTGGAAGTGAACTTATTTTACAGCCCAAAATTTTTGCAATTTTAAGTTGTCTTTCCTCAGGAGTGTTGAAGAAGAAAATGGAGCTTTTATCATAATTGATCTCTTGCCCAGAAGTAGATTCATAAAGTTGCATAATAGCCTTGGTTGCCTTAGCTTCAAGGATAGAGGCCATTAAAAGAAGGATTGTATCATCTGCAAATTGATGATGAGAAGCTACTTGGTTGATGGAAGTGGGCTTCCTTCTTCCCCATCTTTGTTCCATCTATCCCCTCCACCGCCGCCACTACCCCCATCTCTTCTCCTCCTATCCCCATCACCATTTCTCGCTACCCCTTTACCTTCCTTCTCGGCTCCCACCATCATCCCCTCCACCTCTGCTCCCACCCCCATTGCCTCCGCTCCGACCAGACCTATTACTAGATCTTCTAGGAAGCTGAAGCTAGATACCCCTGTTTCGGGGAACGTTCCTCAGGAATTGGAGGTTGCTCATAATCTACTCCATATTAGCAGTGCTGGCTTACATGAGGCTTCACACACCAAGAGTTCCACACAAAGGCTGGAAGCCTTAGAAAAGGACATGTTGCTGCTGAAAGATGAAGTTAAAAACTTGGCTAAGCAAAAAGGTAAGAGGAAGGAGGAGGAGGTTGATCTTGACAATAAGCAAGTTGAGGATATTTATAAAAAATTGAACTCCCTGGACAACCATCTAGGGAAATCCAAGACTCGCCATGACCATAATATGGATATTTTTAGTGTAATCAAAGACTTCATTGAGCAACATGTCCGCAGCTCTCGCTCTCGGTAATATCCTAGCTACTCTTTGGGGTACCGGACAAAGAAAGCAAAGCATGACCATTCAAAAGCTAGATACTTTTGACTCTACTCACATGATGACATTGGCTTTTCTTACCTCTTGTAAAACTATCAAATCCAGAATTACCAAAGCCACCAAGAAGTAAATGTGGAGTTTGTGTTCTGTTGTTGTCTTCCTTCATGTTTTTTTCTAATTTTTTGTTGTTTTTTGGCTGATTTTACGTAGTTTTGAATTGGTTAGTTGTTTTGTCGTAACTTCTCTTTGGTTACCTTTGGTTCTTTTGACTTATCTAGATCTTGATCCTTTTGTGATGCTTTTCATTCCTATTCGGCTTTTAGGCGCTCTTTGTAGACGCAAGGTTATAGTCCCTTTCAAAAAACTATTTACCAATAATGAAAAACACATATGACAATGGAAAATATTCAACATTAGGGGATAGGGGTTGAATACAAATAGAATCAATGTATTCCCTCATTATTTGTAAGGTTGGATTACTTCATGCCCTCATATGTTTTTATATTTAATTAATAATGTGTACCTACTATTATACCAATTATTTTGGCTAGAAAAATATTAATTATTTATATTGTTTACATGATGTCGATTCCTACCAATTTATGGGTGATCGCACTATGCATAGTTTTCTCTCTTACCTTATTGATTTCTTCCATACTCCTCGTGAAGGGAGTATATGTTAGAAAATATTAGATGCAAATGCAAGTTAGAAACCAAAATCAAATTGATTCCTAATCTAATCCTTTCAAACAATACCTCAGATTGAGAAAGAGATGGAAAGGGGAGAGAATCAATACATGCACTTACCAAGAAGATGTAATGATCCTCCTTTGTTATGTTGTATTTTCTCATATGTTGATTACTTCATATTTTGTGGAGACACTTGGGTAGCATAACCCATTAATTTTCTTGGATTAATGGATGACATATTGGGTGATAGATTTGATTAAATTGATTGAATATTTTAGATGACTAAAGAGGATAAAAGAGATTTGTTATAGACTCTTCCTTATTCTTTTCCTCCAGCTCTCATGCAAGAGAGAGATAAATTTATAGTTTATCGTAGGGAGAATGGATGGTGAGAATTGATCCAAGTGGGATGAAGATAAATGGTTAGAAATTGATGAGAAGATAGAAATTTCTATAATTGAGAATTCTAGATTTTATGAGAAGACTTCATTGAATTTAAAATTCAATGGAAAGTGGAAGATATTTATTGAAACTTCTTATAAATAGAATCCTCTAGATTTAAATATAGAGGATATGATTATTTTAGGATTAGGTTAGGTTAATAAAAGATGAATAGGGATGTGATTACATGGAGCATCTAAGTGTAGGGTAGGTGTAGATTAGGTAGGTGGGTATGTGTAGGAATATTAAATTCCTAGAAAATTATAATAAGGTTTAAGGTGGGATGATTTGATATAATAATTATTTAAAGATATTGATGATGAAATGATGGAATATTAGATAAATTATGAAATTAATTAGGATAAAAGGTGTATGTGGTATTTTACAGAAATATATCAATTAGATGATGATGTTAGGATATTTGCGAGACAAATTAATTATGTCAACATTTTATATGTCTACATTTTTCTCCTATTTTAAGGGTTATTCCGGAAATGACCGTTCAAAGAAAAAGAAGATAATATGTTAGGATGGTGATATGATTCCCCCTCAAGGGGTTAGGTGGGGAAGGAACGAGTTGGGTTACCACTCAAAAAGAGGAGATACCCAGTTAGTAGATGAGAGAGGATTAGATGATGAGAATATTAACGATTAGAGGAGAGGAGAGAGCATTATAATATTAGAAGATTGATTGAAGGGGTTGGATTATAGGATTCCCCAGTCAAGGGGTTAAGATTAAGGATATTGGATTTGAGGATTAGAGAATAGAAGGATTGTTGATGTTGATTAGGATATTGATGAGGATGTAGGATTAGAGGATTAGAAGATAGGAGAGAGGATTAGAGGAGTAGGAGATTAGAAGATTATGATATATTGGATTTGGAGTAGAGGATGCCCTAGTCAATGATGTATGATAAGGGTGAAGATTTAGGATTGGTGGATTAGAGGATGCCCCAGTCAAGGGGTTAGGATGGAATATTTGGGATTTAGATTTAAAGATGTTATATGTGATGGTTGAGGATGTTACATTTGAGGTTTGATTGACTGGATAGGAAGATAGGGTATAAGATGTTGGATTTGGAGGATTAGAAGATTGAGGATGTTTGGATGAGAGAATAAGGATTAGTTTTTGGATCAATTTGGATGAGAGAAGAGGATTGGATGATGATCAAGCTTGATTGATGAGGGGATGCTAGAATATTCCCAACTAGAGAGTGGGGATTTTGGATGTTGGATGTGAGATGATAAGATTTGGATGTGGATATTTATTGATTGGATAAGAGGATGAGGAGGTTAGATAGTTAGTTAGATGATGATGAGGATTAGGTGTGGATGATGATAAGGATAAAAGATGATGATATAAGGTGGTGTTCTACCATAAATTTCCCATTTTATTATCATTAGCAATGTTATGGATGTGGCATAGAAAAATGCATCAAGGTATAAAGACCATGATGATTGAATTGCCAAATTCCTTGTCCTCATATCATTAGATGATTCATACAAAAAAAGGTACTCATATCATTGGACCATGCAAAATAAAAATAAACAAAAGGGGCCTCATATCATCAGATGAAATGTAAATGCAAACAAGAAAGCAAACACAAATAGGTAAAATCACACACATTGTATTTTTATTTTATATTTTGGTTAAAAGTTTTAATCTTTTTATGGATTTATTGAATGTTTTTATTTTTAGATTTTCGATTTTGGATGCTTCATATTCGATATTGAAGTTTTGGAATTTGGATAGGGGAATGATTGAGATTAGGTAAGATGAAAGGATTTGGGATGGGAAGGGATGTAAGGTGGGAGGAAACTTTATCCTATAGGTCCCAAAGTTTGTTTGGGCAGGATGATACGAAAGGATTGAGGGAAATTTGATAAGTTGGATAGGATAGGGATTGGTTAACGAGTTAAGATTATATGGGATGTGGGATGGGAGATTGATAGATAGGATGAGGGATTTGGTATAGGATAAGATGAGGGATATGGAAGATGATAAGATATGCCCTTGGGTATAGGGGGATGGATTATGAGGGGTATCTAAAATGGATGATACCCTGGTAGATGGTAGTAAGGTTTATCCTAGTCATGATGATGTCGGTTGAAATGGGATATGAGGAGGATTTGCTGAAAAATAAAGGATAATTGTTTTCGCATGAATGTTCTATGGAAAGGGAAAAAGGATATGGATGTGATGGATGGAAGGAAAATGACATCAGTGATGAAAAAATATGAGCCTAATGGCATATGTTGTAAGGAAAGATTTGGAGTAAAGCAGAAGTGTGACAAATGTCTAAACAATAGTTGACAATATGTGAGCCCTATCTCTTTATGAGAACAAAGTGTGTGTGATTATGATGGTTAATTACCGATTGAAGTGAAGACTTAATGGGTAGTATTTTAAAAAACTAGCTAATGTATAGAGAGTGATTAAGTCAAATAAGTGGATAGATGGTGAATGGAAGACTAAGTCATGCATTACTCCACTTTGCTAGTTAGGCATCCATATACCTAAGGGAGATCCATCGATTCTTGTCACAAAAATGCTCTACTAATAGATAGTAATCCATAGCCACAGTAGATATGATGGAAACACCCCAAAGAGAGAGTGTTGGGGTGGATTTTATTTGATTTTTTGAATTTTGATATGATTTTTTTCCTTTTTGATATTTGTATTTTTCCAATAAAGAGGTTCCACTCTCTTGAGAACTCTCAAGGGTTAATAATCACTAGTGGATTGATGGGGGAGGGAAATTATTGTGGATATGACATTAACTAGAGTGTTAAAAGACACACCCAAGGGTATTCACCAAAATTTGATAAGTTTGTTAAAGTGAGTGGATCTCTAGGAGGACAATTGTTCTTGAATATCGAGGTAATTATAGACCAAGGTTACATGGTTTTAGTAGGTACTATTGGCTTACAACATCTGTGATTAAGTTGTTTGAGTGTTCAAATGAACATATTGGAACATAATATAAGTGGATGTGATGATAAGAATGGATTACATGGAAAGGGATTTATATATTGGATGGAAGGAGGATGGGTGGGAAGGAAATAATATACATACGCAGTGACCAATTATGTCTTTGGATCCATTTTTAGGTGTTTGGTATTTATAGGGAATTAATTGATTTGTGAGTGGGTTGAGTGGTTAGGATGGTAGGATCAACAACATGAGTGGTAGAAATGGGTTATGATTAAGTAGTGGGAGCGACATTGGTAGTGATAGGTTTATGCCCTAAGCCTAAATGACCTAGATTTTTATGAAGGGAGATGGGTTTGTGAATTCCATGTTTATGGATTCCTAATCCTTTTCCTCGATGTTTCATATTAGAGAACATATTTTTGGCTATAGGATATGAAGTGGATGGGGAGGATGATGCCATGTGGTCATCATGAGACTGGGGGGTTGTAGTTTTTTCATCCGCTAAGAGGTTGGACTTAACAAAGGATGGGAGGTGAGATTTGTTTTGTTTTTATATCACCAAAAAATTTTACCCTCTGATTTTTCATGAATGTGATGATGAGAAATCAATGTTTTTGGGTAACATGGGATTGTCTCTCAAGTTTTGGGACTTTCTACTTAGAGACAAACCTCCAAAGAAGGTTGGTTCCTCTACCTAATCCTAATGCTAAACTACTCCTAAGGAAGTAAATGTAGCTATATAAGCCTACTCTAACTTTCCAAGGTACTTGGGTTAGAAGGATATGTATAAGGGAAATCCTGAGCTAATAGAGTGGTGATAGCACTGAAGAAGGGTGGAGATATTCCAATGAGTGAAAATGGGAGAAAAATGGAGGAAAGGGTAGACATAAGTACCACAGTCCAAAACAAAATTTAAATCACCATTCCCATGGAGCACAACATATCTAAACCATGTAAGGATAAATATCTATGCACAATATATCTATAAATGCAATCAAAGGAAAGGAAGTGCAATACAATGCAAGTTAGGGAAGATAAGAGCCACACAATATTAATTTTATTCATTCAAATATGCACAATACATTACATTGAAGGAGAAAAGGAAAGGATCACCATGTAAGATGTCAAAATCTGAGGCCTGCAACTCACAGCTTCTCTAGAACAATTTTGACAGAGTTCCTTTACATTTTAGAACATCCCCCACAAATGAGAGGTTTTTACAATATATAGAAGATGAGAAAAGAGAGGGAAAAGAGAAACTCTAATTTTTACTCCCGTGAAACAACAACATGCATTAATTCTCTGAAAAGAGGTATGGGCAGCCTTACAATACCATTTCATTATTATCAATTGCTTGCACTAAAAGAAAAGGTACAATCTCTTATCATATTTGATTATTTAGCTACATCGAACTATCTTCATTAATTTTGGATTGTATTTAAAAATGTTTACCCACTTACTCTTACCTAAATCAATATTTTATGTTTCCATGATGTAGAGGATGAAAGGACATTTCAGGTGATATAAATTTTATCAAATTTGGAAACCCAAGGAAACATTTATGCCCATGTGGATCTGGAGGGGTTAGGAGGAACACGGGTCTTTGTTTATAGCTATAGTCCACACAAAAAAAAAATTTCCTTTGCTTTGTAGATGAATTTGGTTTTCAAGGTACTTGAGTAACTTGTGAATTTTTCCACTCGAGCCTCATTCTTGTGCAGCCTAATGCCTCTACAATCCATTGAAACTTGAAATTTCCACCACTTCCTTTGTTTTAGGAATCATTTACCCTTGCAAGGAAATAGTTTTGTCATTCCTCCATATGCCTTGATCTCCACAATGGTATATCTCCTTTACCTTGTAGGTTAAACCCAAGTGTGGAGAACTTCCTCCATCATGTATCTTATTCCACGTGTTCTCAAAATATTTGTCCCATCCGAACTACACCATTTCCTTATTTTCTTGGGTCTAAGGCCAATACAAAGAACTCATTCCTCCTAGGAACCATTTCACCACTGATCCATTCTCCCACATGAGGTTCCACCCAACATCCTTCCACCCATAATACACTAAATACGTAGCTAACTTTTCTTTATAGCACGAAAAAGGATGTGGGGAACTTATTTATTCATGGGACTTATTCCACGTTCCTCTTGCCATCCGAAAACCCGCATCACTTTTGATTCATTTGTTGTGCAAACAAAGAAGACATGCAGAGAACTTGTGACCCAAAAGAATTGTTCTACCGGCCCATCAGAACCTAAAAACCTAATACATTGAAAATGACCCATTTTCCATTTTTCTATCTTTTAGCCAAGTATGGAACTAAGGAATTAGGATAAAGAGAGTAAAGTCTCCCAAAGCTAATTTTCTCCATTTTTCCCATTTTCTCAATTTTTGGCTAAGTGTTAGATCTTTTAACCCTTAAGAAAAGAGGTAAATGCATCCAAATAATTACAAGTGCCCAAAACATGAATAATACTTGAATTTTCATATTCTTTATCAAGGTCCCATGAAAATGTAAAAGTCCCAATTTTTTCAAGTTGTCCAATTTAGCTTAGGGTAAATTGGTTAACATTATGTTTGTATGTATGTTGGGATTTGGATGGTTAACGATGTTTGGATGTTGAGTGGGATTTGGATGGTGATTGACGATGTTTGCATGTTGAGTGGGATTTTTATGGTGAATGATGGTTAGGGAGAGGATTGGTATGTAATCGTTGTGGATAAACGTGTACACGGACAAAAATCCCTTGATTAATGATGTTTTGGACATAAGACCTAAATTGCATACAATGATTGGTCGAATGTCCATGGGTGCGATGGAAGTCACAATAATAGTGTTCTGATACCAAGATTATTTGGGAATGTTTTGATCATGTGATTTGATTGGGGGATGGATGATCATGTTGAAGGTTTTTAGACGATGGAATATGGTGGTCAAGGATTCTCCTAAAGGAGTGAAGTGGTTTGGGTTAAATGGTTTTTGGGGAGTAGGAAGTAAAGGTGCATGATTGGGTGGATTATGATATGTTTTGGTTGATTTGGATTTATGAGTTGAATTATATTGTTGTGACTTAAAAGATGAAGGGTATGTATTACACAGGGGCCAAAGTGGATGGTGTGGGATTGGATGCCGAATTAGATTTGGTTGATTTTGGATTGGTTAGAGTATGTGGTTTTGAGGTAGATGTTTTTGCTTAGGATTATATTGTTTGGGATTAGTAGATGTATATGAATGGGATGGGGTAGATTTAGATGAAGGGGGATGGGTGTGATATGGAGGTCACACTAGATTTTGGAAATGTTGGGGATGTAGCGAGTTGGGAGATGGGTGTGGTTTCGAACCACAATAGATTTGGTTGGTTTAAGGGATGAAGTAGATGAAGGTGGCATATGATCCTTATTATACAAGGTAAGAGATGGGTTAGGAAGAGGATTTGTATTAGATTTTTAGTTTTGATAGTTGATGACTTAAGATTCGTGTTAGATGTTTTAGGATTGGGACATGGTGGAGATGAAATAGGATTAGAGGATAGGATAGTGTTAGGTTTAGGTGATGATGGCATTAAGATAAGATTAGGTGTGGATGAAGAGGATGAGGGTGGCATAGGGGGACACATTAGATGGTTTAGGATTATGGGTATAATTGGATGAGAGTGACTTAGGAGTCATGGTGGATGAGATAATTTTGACAAGATTGGGCTTATGATGGGGGATGAAATAGGTTTATAGGATAAATTTGATGGTGGATTAGGGATGTGGGACTATGTAGGATAAATTCCATAGGATTTGATTAGGATGATGAATATCAAGAGGATAGAGGACTATATGATATGTGGGGATAATAATTTTTAGTTAAGTTGATGGGATTATTTTGGATATATGAATGGGACTCGATTATGGGTTTTACGATGATTGGATTTAAGAGTTGATATTATGGGTGGTGGTGGAATATCTACATGATTTTTATGGGAGGAATTTATAGCTCATGATTATTGATAGGGGATTTTAAGTTTGGAATTTTATATGGTTGTGTGGGATTTGAAGCGGTGGCTAGATTAGTAAGGACATAAAGGAGGTCCTCTAGTCTAGGTCAAAGTTAGTGAGGTTGTCAAAGTCGATGTAATTGGATTTTGGGGATAATGTTTTATGTTGATTAGGTGGGGTGTGGATTGATGTGATTTGGGTACCTCAAAGAGGAAGTCAATGGGGTCAATAGTAGGGATAATAGGAAGGGTAAAATGTGGATAGTGTTGGTTAAGAGATGATGGTTTAGGAGGTGATCAGTTGATACATGATTTAAGATCAAATATTTGTATATTGAGTTGTTAGTTTGTTTTTAGGATGTTAGAATCAACATGGGATGGCTGATTTTTGGTGATGAGGGGATATGTTGAGGTAGGATGTGATATTTGAGATTTTTTAATTAAGGTGTTGGATAGTGTGTAATATTTCATGATCAAAAAAAGATGGTTGACTTTTATGGGTGTTGAATGATGGGTTAGCTTGGTCTATGAATTTAGAAAAGAGGTAGGGTTTTGGATATAGGTTTGGAGATGATGTGGATTTAGGATCAAAGGTCATGGTTTGATAGGATGTGCAGGGGATTAGATTTGGATTACACTAGTTGATAAGGGATGGTTATGTGATTTGGTTGGGATTGTTTGATTAAGAATGGTCGATTATTTTGATGTTTTATTGATTAAAATTTTAAGGTGATAGGATGGTTAAGGGTGTTCACAAGCAATTAACAAACATGTAATACACACCCTAACTATTCAATTGGGATTACAATCAAACTATAGCCCGCTTTCAATACCACATATCAAGACAGGTGCCACAACCGGCTCTCCACCTATGTGTCAATGTGGGGTTGGCTAGCGAGTGATATTGGGGGAGTGTTTCCTCCTTGAAATATAGTTTCTTTATATCCAAAATATTTCCTAGTCCTGGGATGTACGAGCTCATGAAGGAGTCCTTGATATAACTTGTGGTACATGGGACCCAAGTCTATGTTACAAGGATGTTGTCTAAGGCTTGGGTATTGGGACATGAAAGCCCCTCACTTCACGCCGTTATTAAAACAAGAAATCTCTTAGTTTATAATGATAGCTCTCCAATAATTTGTATACCCCACCAAAACACGGGGTGTGTCTATGTGCATGGAGATGAATCCCACAGTCACGAGACCCTAGGACTATGGTAAGTATGTGGATGTCACTTACACATCATGTTGTACCTATAAAATAAAAATAGGTAAGGTTAGCCACTTTTGATCCTCAAGATCATCCTAGGATGTGAGAGGAGAGCATACACGATTTCACCTTCAAGATAAACAAGAAACAATGCAAAACACACAAGAAAAATGATGAAAGAAATTAGATGTATGATAATAAAATTAAATAATAAAGATTATGTGAATGGGTCTTTAAGAGGAGGCTCTGAAACTATTGGACCCTAAATATTGGCTAAGTACCAAGATACGCTCGTGTGCATGACTAGTGAGAAGAAGGGAACACATGACAAAGGGATTTTAGAAGGGTTTAAGTAAAACCAGTGGTGCTTGAGGGAGGAAAAACACAGGTGTTAGTGCGAAATCACATCACCCCAGATGATTTCTATAGGTCTACTTTTCTAAGGCGAGTAATCATCTGGTTTGATTCCATAACATAGGACCATCTCTCAATTGTGGAACTTGTGGACTTGAAAAATTCACCCCCTAGAAAATTTGGTCAAGACAACCCCACACATAGAGAAAATATGAATGGAAAATGTTTGGACCTACGAGCTCATATTCCAAACCGAGGCAAAGGAAAAATCCAAAGTTTCAACCCGAGTTAAAGCCAAAGCGGGAATCGGAGGAAAGGAAAAAGATAAAATACGGACCCATAGGCCTGATTTTGTTCCAATCTAGCTGCCACGTGTCCCATAGAAAAAGGGGACCCATTTTTCAAGATGTTTTCCGCCTTCCTATACTGAGACGATACAAGCTTGAAGGGGCGAGATCTTTCGACTCGGGGCTTGAAATATTGCAAATCTGACACCATTGGAAAGATCTCAGCCTCACCTACACCATGGAGGTTTGAGACTTTAATTTTTGAGGAGGTTAGGTAAAGGAAAATGGAGGAAATGTCTTCAGGCCTTCAATGCAAGATCCATCTGTCTCAACAACCAGATCGGATTCGATCTGTTTCTATCGTTTCCTCTTCTTTCAAGGCACCGAATCAAGGAATCATGTAGTAAAGACAGATTTGGGGCATATTTTATCAGAAGCATTAATAACAGTGGTTGAGCTTCAACCCACTTTTCCCGCTTCCCTCTCTCTTTCTTCTCTCGATCAAATCTATAAATACATGGGCATGATTCATTATAAAGGGTTGTTCATTCTTCTTCCTGCCCCCTCTTCTTTTCTTCCCTAGGGTCAAAAATGGATTCTAAACCTCCTTTCATGGCTCTATAATGGCATTCTCTAGTCTCTTGCCCACTAATGATGTACTGTGTGAAATTTTGGAGCAATAAATTCTATTTTGTGATGCATTTGTCCATCCTTTGCTTATTTTATGTATCTCCTCACCTCTCATTTTTTTATTTTTTTATTAAGGGAAAATAGTTTTGAAGGGACTATACCCTATGTACAAAAGGGCTCAAAATCTAGATAATAAACATGATAAAAGTAGCCCAGAGAAGGGAAAAAAAGTCAAATAAGAAAGGCTCAGTAGCTAGATATTACAATAAAGGCGAAGAGTGGATCTAAACGTACAAAGATCAGAGAAAAGGAGACAAGTTCAAAAAGAAAACAAAAGAGAAACAGAATACAGAGCTCTCTCAAAAAACAGCTCTAGAACCACCCGATGACAGCCAGATCACAGCCAAAAATAGCAAAGACATCACCCCGTTACTTGAGGGCTCTGTCAATCTTGGCCTTGATGGCCTGCAGTGACATGAAAAAGGAAATGGGTGTGGCCTGAGAGGGGTCCTTCATGTCCGGCTGGAGATTGCAATGTCCCTATTTTATTTAGGGCCCCATATATCTTCATTGATTCCACTTAAGCTACAAACACTATGGACGTGCTGTTCAATGAAGTTATAGATGCTTTTTCTATAACTCTCGTTGTTGCAGGGTATATTGTACATATTTCGATGTTTGTTGTAGGTCTTGGGGGAGTGTGTTTAATGGGTTTTGAAGTGGTGTTCTATGTGAAATATATCTTTATTTTGTGGTGCATCTTGTCCAACCTCTCCTCTATTCACCTCTCTCCACTTAACACCTGAGATTGTGACTAGTACCTCCCTTTTCTTGGTGTTATCACCTCCGTAGTGTAGGATTTCTTTATTTCCATGCTCTCTCTCTCTCTCCTTTGTCCCTTGGAATTATTAGATTAGGAGTAGATAGTCACATTTACTTCCTTAGAAGTAGTTTAGTGCTAGGATTAGGAAGAGGAACCAGCCTTCTCTAGAGGATCATTCCCATTTGCAAGTCCCACAACTTGGGAATGATCAATGTTATGCAAATCACATGAAATGACCTGCCTTACAAAAAGTATATCCATAACTCATTTCAGGCGTCTTGTGATTTCGCACTAACACATGGGTTTAAAGGATTTAGCCATATTTGGCATTCTAGAGAAACTTGAGGAAAATAATGATGACCTAACTAAGCATGATGAGTGGATAAGGTTCCATCCTGGAACCTTGGAGGTCAAGAAAAGGATATCCCTTCACAAAAATTCCTAAGACATCATTATAGAGATTGAAGGGTTTTCAAATGGATAAAAATTCACCTATGGAGGACCACATCGACACTTGGCATGTTATCTATTCTTAGAAAATTAATGGTAGTGGGTGTTCATCTTATATAAGAAATTCTCGTGCCATAGATAGAGACAAATGAGAGATAGACAAGACACTCAGGTAGAAATACATAGAGTAATGAAGTGTTGTAGTAATGCTAGGGTTTAGAGCACTTAGTGCTAGAGGGTTGTAAGGGATGCCATAAGCATATGTATGGCTACTGGGATCTGTAACAAGGGGAAAAAACTAAAAGTATAGTTAGGATCTCATATTAAGAAGGTTTGCAGGAGACAAGTCTCTGTCATTTAATATATATGGTTTGAGATGACCCTTTTGACTGTAATATGGCTACCAAAACTATTTTAAATCAATATATATGTGGGTTAATTCTATATAAATTGTTATGGGTGTAAACCCTCATGTTATATGAATTATCGTGGCTCAAATCTAGTTTATTATACTATTTACAATGTTATTTAGCTTCGTGATGCATTAATGTGTAGATACATTAGTTACATACTCTAATTTTTTAAGTGAATGTACTTATGCTTATGTGAATAATCATCCATTAATGGTGGAATCTTCTCAAAAATATCACATACAACATGGACTCGGTTCCCGTACATGCCTCAAGTGAGCACCGAGTACCCACCTTTGGGTGATAGGTTGGGGTGTTTGGGGTTAGAAAGAAGAAGTAAAGGGTAAGTATATGACTACATCTTGGTTCCATTTTTGTGACCTCTTTTCAAATTTGTTGTGAGAATGGTACGTGATGAAAGAATGTTTAACCTTGGATAGTGTCAAAGCATGGATTAAAACCACAAAGGATGAGTTTTCTCAAAGATTTAGTATTGGACCTAAGATTTATGCACATAAATGGGTAGAAGAACATTTGTATCATGAGTTTTATGAGACCTTATTTTGTTGTTTTATATTGGAGTTGTACGAATAGATATCGAGTGTATGCATCTAGATCAAACTAGTACTATAGAACTTATGTATGGAACCAAGATGAGTATTGGAGATTGCATGATGTTGATCTAAATTGGACATGTGTTATTGATCATTGGTGTAATAAATTTTTGACGAGTTTACGCCTGGAGTACTTGATTTCTACATATTCCTATCAAGATATTACTCAATTTGAGTTCTTTAGGAAGCAAAGAGCATCGTTCTTGCATGTTATCCCTTTAACTATAAATATCATTATCATTAATTTGATTTTGAGTCATTTCCTATGGCCAATTAAGCCTCTTCTTTGCACTAGGATAGGAAGCTAGAGTGGAGGAGGATGGCATAACTTGCAGCTGAAAAGGAGAGTAAAGAGAGACAACTCAAGTATAATGAAGCTGATGAAAGGGAGTTAGAAAACGTGAAGTTATATGAGTGATGGATTTATGGAGGAAGATGTTGTGGGAAGGAATTGAGGTTGATGTGGAGGACGTGGAGCACGAGCAGTGATTTGCTACCCCATCATGGTAAGCGTGGGAGAGAGATCTCTGAATTTGATGAGAGCTCATCACTTGGAGAAAGGAGAGTCATCGGCACGTATCGAATCCACCCGTGACCAACCCTTGGCATTTATTTTTCAAAATCTAGAGATAAGTATTACTAACTTGATTAGTATTAGTGGAGGTAACCAATCAAAATCTAGGTGGTATAACTTTTCATTTGGCACATCTATGGCTTCATAAACCCTTACATATTTTTAGGTATATTGTCTAGAGAAAAATTTGGAAAATAACACATACACAAAGCTTGGGTATCACATATGGAAGCGGTGTGGGACAAACATCTAGTAGTGGTGTAATATCATAGACTATTGGCACATAGTTTAGTGTGATAGTGGGGACACAAGGCACGACCACTTTAGGACCTTTACCAACTACGGGAGGTGGATCTAGTGGGTTAGGTGGAATAGGAACTAGTGGACCTAGTAGACCTGGTAGATCTGCAAGATCTAGTGGGTCAGGAGGGATAAAACCGGTGGATCTAGTAGATCTGGTGGTGGAGGCAACATTAGAGGTAATCCAAGTTCTAGATCAAGTGAAAAGGTCCTCAACCACCTCAATAAGTATTTTTTGAAATGTCTTTGCATCTACAAGATTACAAAGGTGTTAAGGGTGCTACAAAACATGTACAAAATTTTGATTTTCTATGGTGCACTAAGGGATCACTACACGAGCAGAAGATGAGTCATTTTACGACAATGTTATAAGGGCATGCACATAGTTGGTACTAGAAGTATGACCCCCACTAGATAGTAGTAGATTATACCACACTACGTAATGCCTTCTTAGTTGAATTCCATATTCTTGAGTTTGAATAGAAGAGAATTAGTGTGTTGAAGGATATTTAACAAGGTATGGTAGAGAGTGTGTGGGAGTATGATGTGTATTTTAAGACTCTCTTATCAAAATTGTCTTATGATATTCATCCTTCTTAGCATGCTCAATGGTTCATTGGAGGACTAATAATGCCTTTCAGAGAGAGCACTTTCACATAAGAATTTCATAGACCCGCGTGAGGCCTTGGAGGTTTCCCGTGCATTGAGGCAATAAGAAGCATGGATACTAGGTGTTAGTCCTTCTCTTAAAGCTATTATCTGTTACAATGACAAACTAGCTAGAGAATTTATCTACCAACTTGGCCCATGAGACTTGCAATGGCCTATGGTGCATGGATTGTGAGGTAAAGGGGCATACGAAGGTAATTTGTCCTCGGAGATTGGTACATGCCATGAAAGTAGAATATGATATTTTCCATGGAGATCATGATTCAAGTAGGTGGCTCACTTTGCAAGCATGTGATCCATAAGAATATGTCTTCTTATTGTAAGATTTGTACCTCTACTACTCATGACACCAAGGATTGTAGATTAATTGACTAGATACATGATGTCATTGATATTGGTGTGTACTAGACCAGCGTTGCAAAAAATTCCAAGGATGATGGTCATCACTATGAAGGACGCATAGATGGAGGAGCTTGTGGAAGAATCTTTTGCAGAGGATTTAGAGGTCATGGAAATCACAGAGGTGGAAGAGGTGAATTCCCTCATGGAACTTGTTATAAATGTGGGTCCACATAGCATTACAAGCATGAATTTCCTGACCTGCTAAAATTCTCATGGTGTGGGAAGAAGCATAAGTATGAGGAGTGACCGGATCTATTTGAACACATGAGCCAACAACAACGAAAAGATAAGGGTGTTGGGATGGTAAGCGTTAAGAAAGAAGACTCGCAGTGGATGCCAAGGATGGCACGTGAGTAAGAATTAAAACTTCTACTGGTGACAATGCAAGTTTGAGGTTGCATACGCTAGGGAGATACCAAAGCAAAGACCATTGATTACAAGAGAATTTGTGATGTATGGGAATTATCTGGACCCTACCCATCATAAGGAAGTCTATAAAGAGACCATGGATGTAATCAGGATTCTTCAAGGGGAAATTCAATGTCTAAAGGAGAAATCCAAGAAGTTAGGATAGAAGAAAACTATTGAGGTCCCTCACTCGAGATATAGATGATGTCGGGGAGGTGTGTAAGATGTTGCGCCAAGATAATGTCATTCCTCTATTAGGAGAATAATTGAGGGATAAGATACCAAACATTTGGAGCAGAGTGTGAGAGGTAGGTTTTGCATGCTAACCTTTCTCTCCACAACCTCGACTACGATAAGGACATTACCTTGAATGTATTTTTTGATCGATAGCTCCAAAGAAATATTCTAATTGACATGGCCACTTTGAAGTCAATGTTCTCACCCTAGATGCCTAGTGTTGGTGTCCATTTTGATCCTCTATTATTTTGCCCTAATTTTCCTTTCACTCTGCATCTCCTGAAATGTTTTCTACAGTTTTAATGGGTGAAATGAAGTTTCGCCTCTATTCCCATGCCTTAGTCCATTTGAAAATCATTTTCCATGCCTCATTTGTGAAGAAACACCCAAGTTTGCCATATTTTGTGCCCTAATTTTTCCAAATCCATGGGCCTTGGTCATTTTTTTCCATTTTTTTCCACTGTGGAGCTCGAATTTGTTTGTTTCATGTGTATTTTCCCTCAAATATCTATCCCCATGGTCGAAACTTGCATGAAATCAATTTCCCCTTGTTTTTTGAGCAAAAAATCCCTCACCCACAAAGAAAAAAATGGATTCTAGGCACAACCTGGAAAAACTCTGTTTTTTTTACGGTCGACGGGCGTATTTTGGTCATTAAATTATTTCTGACAAGTCAGAGGGTATGTGGCGGCATCTAATTAGCTAAGGAGAAGTGGGGAAGTGTTATAACTTATCATTTTTTGCCTTTTTGGTGAATGGGGCATTTTCAGGCCCAGGGCTCCGCTTTTTCCAATTTTTCCTATGTGGCATGTTTCGATTGGCTGAGGCATGGCGGGTGGTCAGATTTCCTTAGAGTTTTTAGACTTTATTTTTCAACAATTTGAAAGTCACAAAATGGCACGAAACCCCCTGAACCAATCCGAGTGGACACATTTCCTAAAAAAATTCAAGGGAGGAGCGGGGTGATGGGGGCTTACAGCTTTTTTTAGCTCTATTTTCTAAGGTTTCAAAATCAGTTTTAGCCCCGCTCCAATTAGAGGAGGACACTTGGCATCAATTGCAGGCGGAGGGATGCGGATGGCGAAGGGTTTTGAAGTTTTTTACCTTTGGAGGTAGAAAATGTTAAAGTGAAATTTTTAAAGCGCGGCCCCTGTGGCCGATCACAGTGGACATGTGGCGGTCGGAGAGCAGATCGGTGGCCAAGTGAAGGTAAGAGGGAAAATTTTCCCTTTTGCAAAAAGACTCAGTGTGGAAATTTGAAGCACTAGCCCATGAACAAATCAAAAGGGGACACGTGGCAGGGAGGAATCGGAGGTGCGGGCCCATGGAAGAAAAATTGAAAATTTTCCCTTGGTGAAAAAAGGGTCAAAACATGAAATAAGCCCACGGTTTTTTAGCGATAGAGAGCATGACACATGTCAAGGGCAAAGGCGGAGGTGCGGGCCCGCAGGGTAAAAAGTGAAAAATTTCCAAAAAGGTCAAAACACGCAGGTGAAGCACAATCCCAATGCGACCCACCATGTGCCACGTGTCATCACCAAAATTCAAGGCGGAAGGGTGGAGAAAAAAGTCAAATTTTTCCATTTTTCCAAAAAATGTTAAAAAGTCAAAAAATGAGCCCAAATTCATTCCCAATCATATTTTGACACGTGGAGGGCCCAAATTGAAGGAGAAAGAGTAGATCAAGGGTAACTATACATTTTCATTTTTGGCCACCATTTTTTCTCCAAGAAGCTTGGAGATGCGAATTTTACATCATTCTTAATCGAATTTTTGATGAATTCATGTCCTTTGTGCCTGCAAGGATCAATGCAAGTGGTTTTAGGGATTAATTTGTAGATTTGAGGTGTTTTGAAACAAAGTTTTTCCCTAATCCATCCAAACACGTGAAATGTCAAATTTGAAAGTTGTAGAGGTAGTTTTAAAAGGTAAAAAGGTGAAATGATGAGAGGAAAGGCATTTGCATGCCTTGATGATGAAAAATGTGCCTCCGGGAAGGATAATGATCTGAATATTTGTAATGATTCAGTCTTTTTAAAACACCTAACAACTCTCGTTGCAAATTTTTTAAATGTCATTTCAAAGTGAATCATGAGAAATTGTTGTAACAAACTTGATCCCTTGGCATATGCTTTGCTTGGGAAAGAAGGCTCCAATGTGGCAAGATATATAATGCATTTTTGAGAAATGCAAATGGTCGGGAAGTTGAAAATCATGAGAAAATTCTGAGAGAAAGCTCATTTTCTGAGAAACCCACCAAAGAACCAAGTTAATTTCTTCTGTGTTGGATCTTCATGTATGTGAGTTGGTTACAAGTGTATAGCCATCACACAGACTATGAGATTGTTCATGAAACTCTCCTCGTTGATGAATCGACAAGCTTTTGAGTTAATTTGTGTTTTTCTGGGAAATATGATGTCTGTTATCATTTTAAATACCTATAAATAGTTTTCATTGTTCTTGTTGCAATCTTGCATTGAAAGTCTTTAGAAATCACACAGAATCTCATCCTTATTGATAGTTTAGTGGCACTTGCAGTTTTGTTTGTCAAAAGAGCTTTCATTTGGCATTGAAAATAAGCAGTTTAAAATCACTCCACCTTCATTTGTTGATTGGGATTTCTTGTAAGCCTTTGGGGGTACCTTAGGCGTGGTTTGATCAAGGATTTTTGTGTTTAATTGAGTTCTTTACTTCAAGATTTTGTGGTGAGTTCTCAAATATTGTGTGAAGAGTGCAACTGGGCTTCCATTTATGCATCTTCTAGTTGAAAGAACATCTTAATTATTTGAAGCATTTTATCAGATAGTTGTTCAAGTATTGTAGAGGTTTTCAAATATTTGATATATCAAATCTTATCTTATCAATACCCCACCAAAAAATCATCTGAATAACTAATCCTACCCATACTACCCCTGCATTGCATTATGTGTCAACAAAATAATCTAACCCATCTACAAAAATGCACAAAGCAAATCAGGATCATACAATGTCTTCAGCAGCCTCACCCTTGTCTTGAAAGCATTTCCATCATTTAGAAGTGAAAGATCTGTTGAGTTTGAATAATGGAAAATTGATCATGTTTTCCCAAGGCCATCTCCATACAATATGCACAATATAAGGATATCTCCACCTCCTTCACAAAACAGAGGCTACAATATATGTTCTCTTACCTTGGTTGAAAGGCACAACCTCAAATAGTGAGGGTTAGATCAAATCCTTTCAAATTTCTATCCATCTCTCCAAAAATCTGAGTGCCAGTTAGATCACATCCCTGGCTACAAATTGACATATATCAAGATTTATCTACCTTCAAGCTTCATGCCATATTTCTGATGTTGCTCAGATTGAAAAGGAGAACACATTTGGGTACCAACACCTAGAATCAAATATGAATGCCCCCATTACAACCATCTTCAAATGTGTTGTATATGGTCAATAAGACAAAGACAATGCCCATTGGAATTTTAAAGGATGTTGTTATCACTATCCAAGGGAAAAAATTCATTGAAGACTTTGAAGTCTTATGGATTTTTGAGGCAGACAACTTTCTAGCACTACTTGTGCACCCCTAGTGCTATAAGAACAATGCTAACTTACATTTCAATAAGGGGTATATAATTTTTGAGAACAAAGATGAATGTGTTATCATTTCTTTGATCGATGGGAATTCAGCCCCTATATTGAGCCTTTAGGGGAAAAAAATACCTTGATAGAATTTACGTGTGCACTATCCGAGACCCTAAAGTTATGGGGCGACAAAGGAGGGCATTATTCGGTGGGAAGACACTTTAATATATAACTGATACAACTAGTTTTGCATGTGACAATTGGGTGCACGGAACATATGAGTTAGTCAGAAGGCAATTAAGAGGCTCTATGACAAGAGTAACAAAGGCATGATTAGTCAAGTGCCTAGGAAGAAAGAAGTTTCCAAGTTATTCTAGGGAGCCAACCCTGATGTTTTCCTGTGAGAAATGGAGACCCAGTGGAGATGTGAGATCAAAAGGAGAAGGATGCTTAACTATACCTTTCTCAGGACCATAGCACATTGGTGGAAGGACCAAGCACATTGGTGTGAGAACCATCACGATAACATTCTAGAGTGGCATGAAGTGAGAATCATGTTCTTTTTAGGTTTTTTTGGATTAATGCACCTACTATCATACAAAATTATCATGGGAAGGAACCCGCCTCATTTCACATCCAAGCATGTGAGAAATCCTAGATGGAAGGTGCAAAATCCTTTCCACCTTCTTTATGGGTGCATAAGTTTTACTCCACCTTACAAGGATACACACGTGCATGGTACATTCACTCAGAGATGTGTCATTAAATAGGAAACTAGCAGGAGTTGATGGATGACCTCCTTCAATCTTTCGAATATCGAAGTACTAAGCCATCGATGGATGAGGCATTGTAACTTGTTGAGTGCCTAACTATGGGAGATAACTCCATGGAGGAGGATAGAATCTGGAATTATTGGGTGAACTTGGATTAAAAGATAACTTTCATGAGGAAGAATGTGAGGATATAAAACTTGAATGCACATGTATGGAAAAAGAGAAAGGAAAATTGTACTATGTGATTGATGGTGCGAAGTGAAACTTTTGGATGTTAAGCATACTATGGGAACATGTGAAGTTATGGATAGTCTAATGAGCAAGCATGTGCCTACCATGAACCCCTAAAAACAAGAAGGTTAACATTGGTTTGGAGGTAAAACCTAAGGAGGTTACTATTGGAAATTACTAGAGAGAAAAGGAGGTTTCTAAGATCATCAATATGTTGCGCGAGTTTTATGACTTATCTCCATGTGGGTACAATGAGCTTAAAGGAGTTCACCACTCCTTGGGAGAAATGAAAATCAAGTTAAAGTAAGGTGTACATCCAATTCGGAAGAGACCTTATCCAATGAATCTCAATCTTCGCGTAAAATTCCGGAGGAGATTGACAAGGTGATTGCATCAAACATAATTGAGGTCATTGAGGAATAAAAATGGATAATTCTAATGGTCATCAACATTAAGAAGGATGGGAGGATAAGGATTTGTGTTGATTACAAGGATTTGAATGGGGTATTTGTTATTGACCCTTTTCAATCCCTTTCACTAAGGAGATCCTAGAAGGAGTAGCTGAGCACGAGATCTATTCTTTCACATATGAATTCTCATGATATCATTAGGTTATAATGGTAAAGGAGGACCAATAAAATACAACTTTAGCCACTAAATGGGGAAGATTTTCTGCACACTCATGCCTTTTGGGTGAAGAATGCACCTGTTTTGTTCTCACCCATTATGATGCGGGCATTTCAAGACTTCATCTATAAGTTTCTTCAAGTCTACCTTGATGATTGAATGGTATATAGACTAGTGAGGGATCATTGTGACAATGAAGGCTGATGTTTTGAACATATCGGTAGTTGAGGATATCCCTCAACATTAAGAAAAGTTTTTAGCTACTCCATTTGGAACCTTTTTGGGACATATCATTTGTAAGGAAGGATTTTCGGTGGATCCTACCAAAGTTTTCATTATTATGGGATTTGGGAACCTACCATCTAGAGCGCAGTGCATGGATTCCTTGGAAATACAGGGTATTACCATAAATTTATTAGGGGTATGCCAAGATCACCATTTATTGGAAAAGTTTCTAAAACACAAAAGTGAATTTCACTAGGAGAGCGCTAAAGAAATGGTGTTTGATACACTAAATAATAAGCTTATCACTATTCCCATATTATGCTTTCCTTCTTGGGATAATCCATTCCATGTACGTGTTGATGATTTAGGGATGGAGATTGAGGAAATCTTAGCACAACCTAGAGAGGGAGTTATTCGACCCCTTATGTTTTCCTAGTAGAAATTGCTTAATGAAAGAGAATGTAACTATACTACTACTAAGCACGAAGCATTGTCAATGATCATGCGTGCACTAGAAAAATTTGGGTTATATGGTGGTAACACCCTTTACATTCTACATGGACCACATGCATTGAAGCACTTACTAAACAAGCCCATTTCACTAGGGTGAATATGTCATCGATCCTATTGTTTCAATATTTTGAGTTTAAGGTTGTTGTGAAACCGGGGAAGAGTAATTTAGGACCCGACCATTTGTCAAGGATTTAATTAGGAAAGGATGCACGAGCATTGAGGATACAATGTCGATGAAAAAAATTTAGATTGTGGCATGTGCCCTCCAACTTGGAATATATTGTTTTATTTCTAAAGATGGGTATGGCACCGGAGGAACGAAGACTTTGGAAATGAAGTAGTTAGCCATATGTGATGCAACCTACATGTTAATTAGGGATACTTATACAAGTTAGGATACGATGAGGTTTTACGTCGGTGTGTGTTAGAGCATGAATGTGTTGCAATCATAGAGGAAGAACATGGTGGAATTGTAGGAGGACACTATGTAGAAAATGTAACCACATGCAAGATCCTTCTAGCAAGTTTTTGTTGAGAAACAGTTTACAAGGATTATATTGAGTATTGCAAGGCCTGTGACCACTACCAACACCTTGGTAAATATGGGAAAAGAGATGAAATGCCATTAAGACCAATTTCTAGAGCAAAATTGTTCAAGAAGTGGGAAATTGACTTCGTAGGCCCTATTTCCCCAGTTGTGTGAAGGATAGGTTCATGCTATATCATTACATGCATAGTTTATCTTACAAGGTGGGAAGAATCAATGCCTACAAAGGATTTCACGGTGATAACAATAGCTAGGTTCTTATGGGAAAACATAATCAGAAGATATGGATGTTCGCTGAGTTTAACAAGTGATAGGGGTACTCATTTATTGAATGAGACAATTAGGATTTTGTTGGCAGAATTCATGGTAACCCACCACAAGACTACCCCTTATTGCCCACAAGCTAATGGGACTATTGAGGCATTTAACAAATTATAAATCACACATTAACCAAGATTTGTGATGTGGGAAGAAAGGATTGGGATGATAAAGTTTTTGTTGTGTTATGGTCATACCGGACTACTTATAAAAGACTAAACAAGGCCACACCTTTTCAATTGGTGTTTGGCATGGAAGTAGTGTTACCTATTGAATTCATGTTACCATCATTGTGTATAACGCATGCAGGAGGATTAGATGATGAACAAGCGCTTGAGGAGAGGATTGATAAGTTAATGTAGTTAGATGAGAGGTGGGCTATTGCTTGTTAGAGTCAGAAAATAGAAAAATCCAAGCATAAGGCATGGCATGATAGACACATCAAGAACAAATAGTTTAAGGTTGGGAAGATGGTTCTATTGTATGATTCCAAGTTTTTGTGCCATCCTGAGAAATTCAAAGTCCATTGGATGGGCCCATACATTGTATCCTATATACTTGATTCAGGCACTTTTCAGTTACAAGTGCTAGATGGAACACGGTTACCAGGACATTTCAATGGGAGTAGGTTGAATCCCTACTATAAATAAGTCTTCTTTGTGTTTGTAAATAAGGTAATATTTCCAGTTAGCCTAGGTTTTACTTTATTGCAGTTTCCTTTCTTTTTTTCCCTTTCTCATTTCTTTTTCTTATGCACGTTTGTAATCTTGCTACCACTTACAATTTTAAAAAAATCTTTGCGCAAAAGAACCACACATCTATTTTTTATGTGGGATGAAGTGATGTGGCAAGTATTGGAAGCTTTGTTTTGATGACCCGAGTTAAAGGACCAAAATCATGTAGATTGGAATAAAACATGTAGAAAATGTAAACATGAGGAGTGTGGTGTTAGGGAGGCTTTAAAAAAACCATGTACAAGGGTGAGAAGTGCATGAACAACATGAGGTAGGTGATGTCAAAAATTAGGATAAGGACAGAAGAAGTTCCTTAGGCGCTGAAAGTGCACGCATAAGGATCTTTGGTCAGTAAGGGTTTTGTGCGCTAGACGGTTATAGAAGTTTTTGCATAGGATTTGGCATGGGGGTAAAAGTGCTAAAGGTTGGCATTAGAAAAATATGCCTTTAATGTAAAAGTACGTTGGTAGATGGCATGGCATTTATTAGAGAAAAAAATATAAGTAGAAGGTCGGGGTGCATTATTTTTTACCTTATATTTGTGTTATCAAAGAGCTCTCATGAACTAGGGAATCCTTAAAGAAATTTTATATAAAAATGGTTGTGAAGATTTATGTGCATAGCTAGTTTGATCTAGCAAACCAGAGTGGAAAAAGAGTACATGGGCGTGAGCGGAGAAGGTTGTGTGGAAGAATCCCATGAGTGATTACGTTGTCTTGTGGAAAAAGGGTTTTCCAAGTTAGGGTTCTATAGCTAGGGCACGAGGATTAAGGGAATTTTCACAAAGGAGTGGAGCCATAGATTTGATCGGAGTGAGGATCATGAGAAAGGAAGACCATTTAGTGACCTGAAGGAGAAATGGCACTAAGGAAAGAAGCAAATATTTCACCAAATAAGGGCAAGGGAAAGGGGAAACAAGTCATTTCCACCAGTTTAAATGAAGAATGGTACGCAGATATACAATATCTATATGGTGTATTGACTAGAAAATAATGGGTGTCTCATGTTAGAAACATGGTCATGAGTGACTACAACTATCCAAAAACACCACAGAGAATGACATGGCATTGGAGGCTGGTTCACCCTATGACAAGAGGACAATAGATGGAATACTTATCTACGATGATGAGGTAAAAGTTAAAATGGAGAAGTTTGGGTTATTGCAACTCTATGAGTTTCCTATTTCAAAACCCGACCAACTATACCGGTGGTTAGTGGTTAAGAACCCTTCCCTGCCAAAATATTTTAGCAATACACTTGTGACACCATGATGGCCACCCACAAGGTGCACCTATAAAAATGGTATTAAAGAAGGTGTGATGCATTCAACACTTGAATGGAGAATACTTTAGTAGTTACCTATTTTATAGCAAGGTGAGGCTGAATTCACCATGTACCAACATTTTTGTATTTGTAGGTTTACTCTGGCAGATGGCGCCAAGGGTGCTTGGTGTAAATTTTCATTATTCTTCACAACACAATACTTCTAGATCATGTTCAATTGATTCAAAGATTCCAAGAAGCTAAAGTTTGATCTCGGCATGGTAGACCAAGATTATCATGAGCTGCGTAGAACATTTATATATCCAAAGAAGTGTGCCTATGTGGATAAGTATGTCTCCCATGACATACATATGTTGAAACCAGTGACATTTCTTGTTGTTGGAAGGACCGCAACAAGGGTATACATGTGTATAAGGCCTAAGTATGAGAAAGGTGCTTACATTGAAAATTATCTCTATCCAAGAATACCCCATCATAAGGAAGAAGGCCATGCCAAAGAAAAGGGAGAGATAGGAGGCCCTTGAGAAAAAATCACCAAGTACACATACAATGTAGTCGGTAGGCGTGCACGCAGTCGTGCACAAAACCAAACACCTATGCATAGAGGAATAAGTCCCTGATATACGAGAAAGAGAAGACACCTGAGGAAGAGGAACCAAAGCAAGAGAATTATCCTATGAAAGAAGAATCTTTGGAAAGAAAGGAGTCACCTAGGGAAGAAGAAAAAGAAAAGTCTTTTATATTGGAATCACCAATTAGGAAGAAGTAAAGAGTAACAAAAAATGTGGACTCAGAAGAAATAGAGAGCATGGAGGCCAACAAGGGCAATGAGGATGATGAAGAACATGGTGAGGCTCAGAACCATCATGTGTATGATGTACACGAGTTTGAGGAAGAGGGAAATGAAGAGAAGGATGAGGAAAAGGAGGAACTCATGGAAAAGGGGGAAGTGAAGAAGTAAACATGAAGGATAAAAAGACTCCAAGCATGACTAAGGAGTAGATAAAGGATGCCACGAGAGAGGAAGGTAGCAGCCATTATAAAGAAATTGATGGATAAAAAGGTGGAGTACATCACCGAATAAGTACTAAAGGAGACGGAGGAAATGTGAAAGTGTGGGAAAGGAGTATGGAAGCAAGGAAAAGACCCCACTTAGAAGTTTGCTTCCCAAAGGCATCACATATTGGTGGAAAGGGCATAATAGCGGTGCAAGTAACAAGAAATGTCTTACATCGTTGATCTAAATAAGGTATTGAACGTGTGTTTCCAAAGTATCATTCTTTCAAACCAAGTCCTTTCATGGTATTATTTCGATGAAGAGGGTACATACTACACACTGTGAAAATTTTATCTTGGGATTTTAGTCCAATGTTGATGAAACTAAATTTGAGGTTAAATGGGATGCATTAATAAAGATACCATATGCCGGATTAAACCATTTGGTGAAGTCCCAACAATTATCCGATGAGAAATTTTGCAATGCACTCTAGAAAGTATCAGTAGAAGTTGAGGTGAAGCTCTTTAGGAGAAATGACAAAATAAGGGTCTAGGAGTAAGTGCACGAGAATAAAAATTAAGAGATTAATGAAAGATACGAGGAGATAAAATAGAAGGAATTGATCAGTGTGTAATTAAGGCACTGCGGGATGAAAAGGAAAAGTTTCGCGAGATCCATAAGAAGATTGATATTATTTCAGATTCCATAATATTAAAGCACCCAAACCTTGCCCTGCCTAAGCATAAATACAAGTCAACCATGTAATTCTTGGAAGACTTGACCCGCATCCTCACCATGGAAAGGTAACCACTCGCATGAAGTAGGTGGAAGAGGCGATGGTACACCATAAGGAGGAAGAAAAACTTAAGATCATGGACATAGTTACTTGGTATTATAAGCTCCTTGCCATCAGTAAATATCACCATACAAATGGTGGAGGCTATATATGACAATTGCACTTATAGAGACATGGTAGCGAGCATATTGGTTGTTACGCATGAGGAGGATATCAAGTAATTTTAGGAAATGAACAAAGGAAATAGGGTGGAGCATGATAATATCCTATCTCGAGGTTGAGAATTAGGCTGGAAGCAATCGAAACCTTCAGTGGTTCGATTAAGAATCAACCGAAAGATCTATATCCCTAGGTCACTCGTAGAATGGATGCACTAGACGATCTTAGCAAGCAACTAGAAGGCATTGTAGATACATTGAATGCTAAGAGAAATGAATTAAGTTTTGATGAAGTGAGTACTCTAGTAGATAACCTAGTTCAAGAAGAGCAAGTGTGAGGTATATGCCTGGGAAAATATTGAGGCAACAAAGTGAAGAAGGAATTCCCACTCCTCTTACAAGTAGAAGATTCTTTCATTCTTCATTCATATTGTCCTAGTTCCACTATTCTTTATTCTTTGAAGAAGAAGGATGTTTCCGAGGATAGAGAACATGTGTAGTGTGGGGTGATGTTGGACCCTAAATATTGGCTAAGTATAAAGAGCGCGCCGTGCAAGGTGGACCAAAGTGAGAATAAGGTTTTGGAGAAAGTGTGTGGGACAAAGGTGTTTTAGAAGGGTATAAGTGAAACTTGGGCGTGCGGGGAGGCGAACACGGGTTTAAAGGACTTATCCATATTTGGAATTCTAGAGGAGCTTGAGGAAAATCATGAGGACCTGACTAGGCATGATGATTGGATACGGTGCAACCCTAGAACTTTAGAGATCAATAAAATGATATTTCACGTAGGGAATATTCCCAAAAGACATCATTACAAAGAGTGGAGGGTTTACAAAGGGATAAGAATTCACCTATGGAGGACCACATCGACACTTGGCACATAATCTATGCTTAGAGAAGGCATGGCGGTGGGTGTTGATCTTATATAAATAAATTCTCAGGCCAGAGACAGAGACAAATGAGAGATAGACAGGACACTCAGGTAGAAATACATAGAGTAACAAAGTGATGCAATAATGCTAGGGTTTAGAGCACTTAGTGCTAGAGGGTTATAAGGGATGCCATAATCATATGTATGGGTATTGGGATCTGTAACAAGGGATAAAATGGGGAAAAGTATAGTTATGATCTCATATCAGGAAGGTTTGTAGGAGACAAGTCTCTGTCATTTAATATATATGGTCTGAGATGACCCTTTTGACTATAATGTGGCTACCAAAACTATTTTAAATCAATATATATGTGGTTCCATTCTATATAACTTGTTTATGGGTCTAAAATTTCATGCTATATGACTTATCATAGCTCAAATCTAGTTTATTATACTCTTACAATGTTATTTAGCTTCTATGATGCATTAATGTGTAGATCTGTTAGTTGCATCTTCTACCTTTTTAAATAAGTGAATGTACTTATGCTTCTACAAATAATCCTCCATTAATGGCAGAACCTTCTCACAAATCTCACATAAAAGAGGGGCTCAACGCCCACACATGCCTCGGGTGAGCACCCAATGCCCACTGGGTGATAGGATGATGTGCTTGGGGTTAGAAAGAAGTATTAAGGGTAAGTAAATGACTACCAAAAGCAAATATTATTAATTTGATTTATAAATACAAATGTCTTGGATTGATCATGCTAAAAAATAAAGGGTTAGTAGTTTTCAAGTAAGAAAAAAGATAAATATAAAAATGGGTGGATTTTCCTCTTATTCTTGTAATAATCTGTAAAAACACAATGTTAAAACCTACAAACAACCACTAAGAACATTTGGTAATAAGGTTAGACTATTAGTTGTAAACAAAAACTATGATTTAGCAAAGGCACTAATTATCAAGTCAAAGTCACCAAAGTATGGAAAAAATTCCAAAGCGGGGAAAAGGCACCAATACAAGTCACAAAGGCATCGATGTATGGAAAAATCTTGAAATGGGTCAAAAACTGACAAAAAATGTAATCACAAAGATTCAAGGCTAAAGTAAAGATTGAAGCATGCATCATACGCACCGTTGTATGAAAAAGTTACAAATAGAGGGAAAAAGCACAAATTGGGAAAAATAAACAAATATGTGTAGCATAGGAACCAAAACATATGTCATACATGTCAATTCATGCTGAAATAGTAGATGAAGGTGAAAATTAAAAATTTCAGGTGTAAACGAAAATGAAAATTCTTGAGATTTTGACATCCTATTCTAAGGATACAATAAGATTGGAAATGATGTAAAGTGGGGGTAAAGCCCCACGGTGGGTGCCATAAATGTATATGTTAGAAAATATTATATATAAATGCAAGCTATAAACCAAAAATCAAATTGATTCCTAATTTAATCCTTTCAAACAATACCTCGATTGATCAAGATATGGAAAGTGGGAGAGAGTAAATCAATGTACTTACAAAGAATATGTAATGCTCCTCCTTTATTGTGTTGGATTTACTCATGTGTTGATTGCTTCAGAATTTTTGGAGATAATTTGGCAGAACCTCCCCTTAATTTATTTGGATTAATGGATGATATGTTGGGTGATAGAGTGGATTGAGGCTGAATGAAGATTGTGGATCATTGATAGAGTATAAAATAACAGATTTTTTATGGACTCTTCCTTCTTCTTTCCCTCTATGTCTCATGAAGGAAGAGAGAAAATTTTATAGTTTATGGTAGGGATAATGGATGGTAAGGATTTATCCAAGTGGGATGAAGATCAATGGTTTAGAATTGAAGAGAATATAGAAATTTCTAGAATGGATAATTCTAGATTTTTTTAGAAGCCTTCATTGAATTTGAAATTCAATGGAAAGTGGAAGAGGTTTAGAGAGGCTTCTAGAAATAGAAGCCTCTAGATTTAGAGGTAGAGGATATGATTATTTTAGGATTAGGTTTGGTTGATAAAATATTATTAGGGATGTATTACATGGAGAGGCTAGGTGTAGGGTAGGTGTAGAGTAGGTGTGTAGGTAGGTGTAGGAATATTAAATTCCTAGAAAATGATAATACAAATTAAGTTGGGATAATGGGATATAATAATGATTTAAAGATATTAATGATGAAATGATGGGATATTAGATAAATGATTAAATTAATTAGGATAAAGTGTATATGCACCATTTTATAGGAAAGATGTTAATTAGATGATGATCTTTAGGATATTTGCGAGGATAAATTAATCGAAACTAATTATGTTGACATTTTAGATGTCTACAAAGGGTATGACCACTATCACTTTATGAGAGGTGTGTGGGGATCCATAAGGCTCATGGTTAGAGGTAAATCACTCTGATGATATTATTTCTCTTATGGCACAAAATTCAAAATCGGGATGAATCTATGGAAAAAGGTAGTGATTGTGTCTATTTGTTGGAAATTTTCTCATTGGATACAATCAGAAATTAAGGGGAAAAGAGTCCCTTCTCCTTATTGGGAGTTTCCTTATTCCACCAAAACATTGAACTCTAATTATTTACAAATGTACATGCTAACAATATCTAAATGAGGATTTTGGTACATGTGAATAATTCCATTTTCTTAATACATAAGACAAGTAAGAGAATAGGGTTTGGAGGAATGAAATAGCTTATCTAGGAAAGAGGAGTGAATCAAGGACACAAAGTTCATTTTAACCCACTAGTCAAGGATACAAGTACCCTCCTTGGTTGTGTAATATTACCAACTATTGTAAAGGAAAGAATGGAAAAAGGCAACACTTTCGGATCAGGAGAATTTGCATATTAATAGCTTACTAATGCATGCATAAACTTAAGAACATGTGAACCAATATATATGAAAATACATACAATATAAATTCCAAAAGACACAAACCTCTTCACATCATATTCTATAGATTGAATACATAGTTTGAGAATTCATATTTATCATATTATCACAAAAATAGATTGCAAGAATAGGAAATAGAAAGAACACAGGTGAGATGGAAAAAGAGATCTCTTCTTGTATTGATCAAAATTATGTATTTACATTCCAAACCACCAAAATCCAACCCGCTTTGTAATGGAAAAGAATCCATATATAGGTTGATTGAGTGGGTGTAACTAAATTTCTAACTAATTAATTTTTAATTAATTTTCAAACATAATTATTCAATTACATAAGTAAGATTTACATTACAATTCTATTTTCAAAATAATAAAGCCAACTTCAAAACATAACAATTAGATAGAAGAAAGACTATGAACTGGAAGAAGGAACATTAGAAAGTGGCACAACTGGAACCTTCATCTTGAGAACATGAACTCTAAACTCAGCCAAAGTATCGAGTTCCCCATGACCTTAGGGATAATTGTGTTGGAAATGACGAGATAACCAAATTCCAAGAGAAAACTCCATTTCTTTCACTATCCCACCATCTCTCAAAGCGAGCCTTTCATGGATTCGACAACTACATTGTACAACTTAGAAAGTTATTCCATTTTATCCTTATTAAGCGAGTCTACTTTGAAAAATATTCTTTTATTAATGAATTGAATTTAGCCTTGACTTCATCAACTAAATTTCTCTCTGCATAATTTTCTTTATAGAACTAGCAATGGAGAGCTTGTAGATTAGAAAATATCTATGATTTTTTTACTCTCCCTTTTATACCATGTTATTTAATTCATTTGAATCTTATTCAAGAAATTTCATTCTCCATTTGACACTATAGACCCATTTCTTGGATAAGTTATTCTTAGAATCATCAAATATATTATGAGATAGCAAAATCTTCTCATCAGTGGTACTCATGATTTTGATATCTTGAATACTATCCAACCAAATCTTGATTTCTTTATCAATATAAATGATTGTTGTATTGAATTGATCTTGTGCCAAAGATATGTTATCATATATTATGTATTTTTCATCAATGAATCTCAAACCAGAAATCAACATACCTTGTACCCAAAGCCTCGAAGCTCGCCAAACACTACAAGCTTGTGGATTTCTATTATGGAATTGATATCGTATTCAGAAAGGATAATTGGAGAGAGGAGTGGGATTGAGAGGAGTTTTTTCAATTAAGAGAATGGAATTTATGAAGTTAGAGAGAAATTGAAAATTTTCCTCAATTTGTTCTTGTATTTGTTTTCCTTTCTCTACCCTCACAATTACCTTTGAGACAGTCTCCCTTTAGGAGTGGACTCCCAAGAGGAATCCTTGTCAATTCCAATTACAAAATTAATATATTTTTCATCTCTATCATCCTTTGTATTTACAATTTCTAGAAATTGTTTTCCCTTGGAATCTGAGACCAAATGGGAGGTTTTCTTCGCCTTTTTATGAGGAGGAGGATGGGGAGTTTTACCAAAAAAGTAGCTAATGTGCACAAAAACTAGGAACAAAAATTTGTGAAGAAGCCTTCCTTTTCTACTATCAATCATGGTTTGGACCAATTTGAAAGAATCACCTGAAGGTGGAGCTAGAGAAGGCGCCAATGTAAGGACATTGGGAGGACCAAAAGGCTGAGTAGTGGAACACCCAAGAGTAGAAGTTTCAATGGAAGAGAAAAAGGATATGTTGACTTCAAGATTGGGCCTTGAGGTTGGATTTCTCCGTGTTTGGCTCTATGATCTTTACTTCATCTTACTCATCTTCACCTTCTTATCTATATTCGTCATTATGTTTTTCTTCAAGTTCTAGGTCTAATTCATCCTTTCTTTCCTCAATTTCCTTTACTTCTTCTTCTAAAGGCTGTGATATTTGTTCAAGGGTAGGGGAAATTTCTTCAGCTGATTCTTGAATTTTCTTGTGTTCTACTTATTTCTCGGGTACTTCATCAATATTTTCTACCTCTTGTTTTATCTTTCTTCGCATACACCTTGGTTGAGGAATCCAAGGGTGAGGAAGAAGGATTCAACTACACTATAACATCTTGAAGAAGGGTGGAGAATTATTTATGTGAGGTGTAGGATTATTGAGAAGATGATTTCTTCATTATTTGGTTATACTCTTTCAATATCCTACTATATCATGGCCTTGTTCTCACTATCATAGGATTAATCATCTTAGACATCTCTTTCTTTCTATGACCAATCAATGGTTGGGAGAGGCATATGGTAAATGGTTTTAATATATTATCAGAATAAAAATCATTATCATCATCCTCTAAGTCTTGGTAACATGATGCACCTTGAAATCCTTGATTTATTGCGAGAGAAAGCCTCCTAAAGTACCTTTTTCTCACTTCATACTCATCGTAGAATCTTCCTAGTATTCCTCGATTATGGGAACATGATATTAAGACATTCTCAAATTCTTAGAAATGAAACCTTTAATTTCAAAGGAGGATCTTATTTGATAGTTGTGAAACTTTAACTCGATGATTGTTCTTTCTATATTTTGTGCATCCATAGAAAATTTACATGTATATTTTCCTAATGAGATAAGGAACTAGATACATAAAATCTTCTTCTCTCTAGAATTTTTGTGCAACATGTCCAACTTCTGCAAATCTCCACAAGAAATATTTTTTCATTACAATACATGGGAAATTTTTTGGGTACACCTTCAAAACTAGCCAACCTGATATATGAGAACTTTCTAAACTGAATGAAGAGGATTCCATAGGTGGAAATCCCTTCTAAAATCTTAACTATGAACATTGTGAAGGCATCATTGACTCTTTTGTGATGAGTCTTGTTGTTTTCATAAGTCAGTTGAGAGTAAAACTCATAAAAACGTGCATAATTTTTATCATCTTTTGGTGAAATCCCTACCCATACCCTATAGGTTAAAATGGTATACATGAGGTAAGATGTCATATAGAATTTTTTGTTTTGTTTTACATTCACCAACTTGCTCACTCGGTATTCATAGATGGTATCTCCCAATTCAAGTTGTATTTTCCCTCGCAAATGATGTTAATTTATACACACATCCAATATTGATATTCATTGGTAAAGGACATGCGCATCAATCTAGAAAATAGTATAATCGTATCTAACAATTCTTCTTTGAATTTTGACTGTACAAGAACTTGGGAAACTTGTAAGCTCCTCTCTTTTGATCTTGATCTAGGACTTGGCTATCATTATCCTATACCTATATTTGTCTTGATCAAAAAAAAAAATTGAGCTTGAGCTCTATCAAGATATTGGAGTCCTCAAAGGTAGGGATTCCTAGGGCTTATTTTATATAACTGGCATCAAGTTTGAAAATTATTTGACCTTGAGGATCCTTGACTTATTTAGTTTTCTTGGTCAAAACATGAAGCATAGGAAAGGACTGTGTCAATGCATTAAAGAGAGATGGGAAATCCAATAGCATAAGAAATCCTACTACTATTTTTATACATTGGGAAATGATGGTGGGTTTTTCTCTAGAAATTTAAGCCCGTAAATCTTCCAAATTTAGGTGTTTGACATCATTATCTCCACCATTAGGCATGAATGTTTCCAAGGAATAAATATGCTCATACCCTCTGTATTGGAACTTCATTATGGAGGTGTGCGAGAAATCTCTCGTGGAATGGAGGCTCAATAGTGGTTTTTAAGAGGTATTTGAAGGAGAAAATAAAAACAAAAACTACCACCAAATTAAACCAAGAGAGCATGAAATCACTTACCTATAGTATTGAAAGAATGGTGCCTCCACAATGTTTTCAATGTACTTTGAATTTTTAAAATTGGGTTGTACATTCAAAAATCCGCAACAAAGGATTTTGAGGAAATAAAGGTGTTTGGAGAATCGAGGCTTGCGAAGAAATAGATCTCAAAAGGAACTAGTTCCATAAGATGACACAAAATCCACACAACACTACTACTTAATGGATTTAGGGAAAACGTGAATACATGGAATTGGAGGAATGAAGGAATTGTTCCTCAAAAGTCTACAATTTCCGCAAGACACTAGAAAAACCAAAATTGACTCAAGATAAACTAACTATTAGATCTTTTGGCATTCCTTAGATTTCTCAAAGGACAATAAATCAAGGAAAAGGGATCACTTTTCCAAAATTGAAAATCCACATTTTTAGGTAAGTGACAATGCTTAGCTCTTTTTGGGCCTTTACTTGACCATACACAAAGTGAAGACAAGATAAGGAAAAGAATCTCAAAATCTCATAATTATAAGACCAGTGCATTTGTTATATTGGGAAAATACAAAACATGACCAAGCTGGAAGGAAACAACGAGACAAAAGAGCACATACCAAAACAAGGACTATACAAGACTATATACAAAGGACTAATATCCACTTAAGACTTGAATAACTTCATATATTGGCCACTATATGGAAATGGAAGGGAAGTTCCATCCATATAGCTCAAATAATATGAATTTTCACCAACAAAGTGTCAAATTTTAAAAGGACCAAGCCAGAGTGAATTGAACTTACCATGACTTCCACGAGGTTTGCACCTTTTGTCCTAAAGTAGGAAAATATCTCCAACTTGGAAGTCTCGGGAATTGATCTTTTTATCAAAGAGTTTCTTGAATCATTGTTTGTGTGAAATGATCCTTTCCACAACCTGTAACCTTTCCTTATATAGATTTTACAAGTATAAAATTCTCTTCTCCATGGCATCAGAGAGTTGCTCATCTTCAATGGCTTTGACAAGGTACAATGTAGGTAATTCCATTATAACTATAGCTGAGATTCTATCCCATAGACCAATTAAAATGGATACATCCCAATAGATCTTTTTGGTGTGATTCTATTAACCTAAATAGCATCATATAACTTATTATGCTAGTTACTATGTGACTCATCTAATAATTTCCTGATAATGGTTATGAGGTTATTATTGGTTGACTCGGCCTATCTGTTCCCTTATGGATAATAATATAAAGAATGTGCAAGGGAAATCCCATACCCATAACAAAAATTAATGATATCATGAGAAGAGAAGTTAGGGGCATTATCTATTACAATCTTATTTGGGACCTTGAATCTTACCAATATGTTTTCCTTGATAAAGTCACAAACAACTTCAGAAGTGGTTATTTTCTTGGAATTGCTTCAACCCACTTCATAAAGTAATCAGTGGCAGTTAGAACATGAGTGTGACCTGCACTTAAACTTGGATTAAGAATTCCAATAAAATCCAAACCCCACTATTGGAAGGGTTCTTGATGGTAAGCTGGTTTGAAGGAAAAGTGGCCAACTTGGGTCTACCAACAAAAGTCTGACAACCTTCACATTTTGAAATGAATTTTTTTGCATCCTTAAATAAATTTGGTTGGTAATACCCTACATGGAGAATCTTGTGAGTTGTTACTAAGGAAGAAAAATGGCCTCCACAGGCCTGATCATGAAAATATGTCGAGTAACCTCTTTTTTGTTCCCTATCATACATACGAGGAAATGACCATCAATTCCTTTCTTGAAGAAATAATTATCCCATATGACATATTTTACAACTCTAATCTTGATAGCTCTTTTCTCCTTTGCACTTAGATGTGTCGTGAATTCTCCATATGTAATAAAATGAGTGATATTGGAATACCACTCATCAGTTGAACTTAGGAAAAGTACAGTAGGACTATTAGTAGTATTTAAGTCATTTTTGAACCTTCAGCAATAAATTCACAAAGACCCTTACCTTGGACAACCTTGGTTGGCTTGAGTTTGGGATCATACTCTGGAATTTTTCTACCCAATTGTCTCATTTTGATCCAAATTCTTATTGAGTGAGGATGGATTTCATTGTTGTATCAGGTAAAAACACGGTGGGATGTGATTTGAGAATATAGAAATGGAATTTTTTACAACTTTCACCATACAAAATGTGTGCATCTCTAGTTTAGATTACTTTATCTCATGATCCTTCAACACGTAACTCATGAATGTAATGGGCCCTGTTAGATCCCAAATATTCACCCATGTACAAATTATATATAATTCATGTTTTGAGACAATATGGGATTGTCTCCAAGTTGTAGGACTTGAAGCGAGATAGAACTCCATAGAAGGCTAACCTCCTCTACTTACTTCTAATGCTAAAATACTCCTAGGAATTGAAATGCAACTATTTAACTCTACTCTAACTTTCCGAGGGATCGGGGTGAGAAGGAGATACATAAAAATAATCCTAAACTAGAGAATGTGATAGCACCAAAAATAATGGGATGAATACTTAAGAAAGATTGAAAATGGGAGAGAATGAAATCCACAGATCAAAATCACATTCAGAGTTCCACTTTCATGATGCATAATAGACACTGACCTCTTAAATAACACATACAACACACTTGCGAATGAATGAGAGGAAAGAGAATGAAAATAAAACAATATTTAAGGCTAAAATGAGCCACAAAACCAAATATTTTATTACTTAAAGATCATCACAATACAGGAGGAAGATACAAAAATTTACAGAGATATAGCCCAAGGAATGCGACTCTTAGAACACTTGTGCAACATAAAATGATGCCCTCGTATTCCCAAAGTATCCAACATTAAAAAAAGGCATCACTTTACAATATATAGAAAAACAGAAGAAGGAGAGAAGAAGAAAATAGATGGAAATTCAAATTCCCCATCCACCAGCCAACCACCTTCATTAAATTTCATGAAAATATTTGATTATATTTGTAATTCCACATCCCCTACCATTTACCTTGCTAAAGAATGAATGACGCCCATACTGCATTTAATTTTGGTGGTTGAGTCGTTCGAGTAGACTGTTGTTTGTTTGGGGAGTTTTGCTTTAGTTTTCCAACCTAAATATATGAAATCTAATTTTGTTGCATGGAGAAGGTTAAGATTTCTTCAAATAATATCATATTTTCAAATATCATATCATAAGATTGAATTTCATGTTCATTTAAGCAATCCACGGAAAAAATTTATTTTCCTTTGATATGCAACTTTACATTTCATTTCCACGTAGTTTTATGCCTCCATGGATTTATCTCCCATTCCGCAGTTCTACCAACTTCTTCATTGTACTCCATGAATGCGATATGTTGCATGACCTCAAGTTGGCTTTCATGGACTACCTATTCTTCACCCCATATCTTTTGTTGATTTCTTTGTTAGAAGCCTAAGGCATCTAAAAATTTTCAAGTTTTTCCTTTACTTCACGACAGTCAAAACATCGCCTACTTGTGTGCTTCACCCATCGGCTTTTTTAATTTCTACATAATGCTCAAACCCTTCTGCGGACTTTAAGTCATTCAATTTTTACAAGGGTGAAAAATAGACAACATTTTTAGTGACTCAAAGGGGCATCTTCCTACTAGATGAGATGAGATGATCAGTAGCCTTAGCATCCATTGGGCATGGATTGACTTGAAATTTTACGAGTGCTGGTTTAGTTTCTCTAAATTTGATCTTCTAAGGTGATTTCAATTAATCGTTGATATTTTGAACCTCCTTCCTTCATTAAAAAATCTCATAAACTAAATGAAATTGTGTATAAGAACATCTCGAGAGAAAAAGACTATGTAAAGCACTTAGGAAATAAACCTACACTACCAATAATGCAATGTGTTGAAAGAACTTAGAGGAATTGAAATTGTAATCTAATATGTACAAGATGTAAAGAAGTATCTTAATGGGAAGGTTTGATATGAATCCCATTGACCAGGATTTGAAGCACATTTCGATCAAGATCAGACAACTTGAATGAGTTATCCACATTGCAAGCGGTAATGATGTATGGTCCACTCCAAATAGCATCAAATTTGGATTGTCTCCCTAGTTTAGCTCGTCTGCGTCCCACTTCAAAATGAGATCCCCAAATTTGAATGTTTGATCTCTAGCTTTAATGTCAAACCACTATTTGGTTGATGCCTTATGTTGTTCCATCGACCATGATGGCATTGTTGTTTTCTCTCGGATTGCACTAATTCCACCATTACGATTTCCCTTTTATCCACACCTTCAAATTCAATTTCTTTGAGCTAATTCAAATATAGGAAACTCAAATGATAATGGAAATATTGCTTCTTTACCATATACTAATTTTTAGGGAGAAGTGCCAATTTCCTTCTTGTTGTTATCATGTCCACCCAAAGAGAATTTGTCACCTTTGTGTGACATTGTCTTTGATTGATGTCCATTGTCCTCTTCATGATTCTGATCATATTTTTGTTAGTAGATTCTTCCAACCCATTACCTTGGGGGTAATAATTAGAAGAAGTTTTTAGATAAATCCCAAGTCCTAAAGCACAACTAGAAATCTTGGATCCAAAAAGATCTAGCATTATCGAGAAATGATGGTCTGAGGGATGCCAAACCTTCTAAAAATTTCTTGATGGCATGGTTTCAATCCACTGTTGAAATAGTATGTGGCTCTAAGAACCCATTTATGACCAAAACTAGACAAGTGATTGATCATACCAATTAAGTCAAGACCCCATTGCATAAATGATTGATCTTCTAGACTTAGATGAAGTGGCGGGGATGCCAATATTTTCTTTCTATTAAAGAGCACACATTCTTTTCATTTCCTAACTCACCTTTGAGCATCCACAAACAATGTAGGCCATAAATACCCTACTCTTATTATTTTCATGGATATATCTTTAGTAGAGAAATATCCACCCAAGAAGCCATCATGCAACTTAGTGAGAACCTTGCCACATTTTTCTCCTTGATTCACTTGAGCAACACTCCATCAATATTCCTTTTGAAAAGGACACCATTAACTAATGTGTAAGGAATAGATCATAGCATCAGATGTATTCTCTTTTCTTTATTCAAACCCATAGGGTATGCACCAGTGGACAAGAACTTAGTCATATTAGCAATCTAGGTGAGATCATTTAATACATTCCTTTCATATTGGTTTCATTCAACGTCATGTGTCAACTCATCATTTGATGGTACTTCATTCATGAGGATGGTCTCCCGAGATTCCATAGAATCTAGGGCGATTACTCGCAAAGTTCTCTTCCTCTTACAAATTTTGTGGCCTTAATGGTCACATCATACTCCATGATTTTAGTTACCCATTCAGCTCATTTCTCATTGATCTCTACTCCCATGATGAATTGTTTAACAATGGAAAGTGATACTAGAACCTTTATGCGGCTAGCACCAATCATACTCGTGAATTTCTTCAAGGTTTCCATGATGGAAAATACTTGTTTTTTCAATGTGATTGTACTTGAGCTCATAATTCTTCAGCATTTGTCTAAAAAACACCATACGCTGCTCCATTCCTTGATCATTGAGTTGTGTCAAAACTACGGATATGCTAGATTCCACCCTATGAGCATATAGAATGAAAATCCTTGGTATAATCTTGATTAATCAATGTTGGGGCCTAAGCAATCTCTTGTTTTATCTTTTCAAAGCTATCCTTCCCTTTTGTGGTCCACTTGAATGTTGCATCCCTTTTTAGCATGAGAGTAATAGGTCTTACCAAACCTAAAAAGTTAGGAATGAATCACCTAACAAAGTTAATTTTCCCAAGGAATGATTGTTTTTGTCATGTAAATGTGCAGCAAAGAAATTAACAATTTCCAAGCATCACAATTATACCCATGTGCTAATTTTTCAAGTCCTATCATTCCAAGACACCATGTATTTGTTCGGTAAGTCCAAGTGAACTCCTAATTAACATTATCTCATCCCCTAGGTGATTTATGAAATTCCATTCATTCCCCCTAGGTGATTTTAGGAATTCATTACAAATTACAAGCTACTGAGAAATTTTGGGAAGGACTATCATTGGCCTTTCTAAGGATGGAGCAACCTCATCAAGAAAAGAAGAAGAGCAAAATGGACATGGAGATGATTCAAAGTTCTAGGACATCATGGAAATGATTCAGGAAGATTTTGGAAGGGATCAAAGAAGATGGGGTGGGTAGTTTCTCCAAAATTAGGTTTCACAGGCCTAATCGGTGCACTGAGGCCAAAATAACCGTTGAGCTTTGAAAGCAAATTTTGGGAGCTCCATATGAGTAAAACAAAACATTAATGGAAAAATAACTCCAAGCCCTACAAGATGGTCAAATCATTTTTTCACAACACTTTGGTGCATTAGGTCTACATGTAGTTTTTCTCGAGCACGGTGGGGTACCATTGGATTAAAAATGCCATTTCCATTCAGGATCATGTAAAAATTTTCCAAAAATTCCATCAAGAGCTCAAGTTATCATCATCGCAAGTTGTCCTCTTGGAGTGAGTTCGGGAGTTAGCCAAATTTTGGGAGGACACGTGTCAGCTCCAGGGAACCTAGCGAGATTTTTCTCCTAACATCCCTTAAGGTCAGAACATCAACCATGGAAAAATGCACCTTTCCCCCATGTGACCTCGGAACCTCATGCGCCCATCAGGATTTCCCATTCATCCCGCGGAGTGTAATTTGTAGCTCAAATTCCCTGCCATCAAATTATGCCACATGTCGGCTCTAGGATCACTTTGTGGAATTTAATGTCTCTCATAGGTCATGGACATTTAACCTTGAAAAATGTGCACAGTCCTATAAGGGATATTTTTGGTCACCCATATAACCCACTTCCATCCCCTTAGTGCTGATTTTCTAGCTCTCACTCCCTGTCGTCAAATCGATGCCACATGTCGTCTTCTTACTCACTTTGTGGAGATTTATGTCCATCATGTCCCTTTCGAGGTTAGGTATGTTAGGAAATAAAAATTCACCCAGCCCCATCTGTGCATTTTTTTGAATATTTTAAATACGGAACTTATTCGTTATTTCCCCCAATTTCTTTTTCTGACTTCATACATTGCCATGGCTTTGTTCATGATTTTCTAAGCACTTGATCCACCATTTTTGCTCGAACCAGCTCCACCATGGCCACCAAAACCATCCACTCCATTAAAATGCATAGGTATCAAATAAAATATGGGTCAAAAAGGAGAAATGATAGAGAAATGAAGAAAAAAATATTTTTGCCAGATAACCACAAAGTCGTGAAATCAAAAATATTCATATCTTGCAAAATACAAGTCGGATTGAAGTTTTGTCTTTTTTAGACTTCCAAAATTTTCAAGAATATCAAGTTTCAACAAACAGGAGGTTGAATGGTGCCCTAAAATATTTACTCCAATAAAATCCCCATTTTGAGCACATGCTCACGGTTGTTAGATTTCCCATCAATGCAATGGAAACAAGCTAAAAACTTGCACACGGGCTCTAAATAAAACAAATATCACAATGGATTTATTTTCATTGTGAACGGAGACAAAAACCAGACCTAAAAATTTTAAGCTCCATTAATGGCCGCCATGGCAGCTCCGTGCTCAAAGCCACTGCTAGGTGAAAATTTTAAATTTTATTTCCAAGCATTCTAGTGAGCAAAATCATGTGAAATTCAAAGGACATGATTCGATGATGAGCCAATTCCAAAAATAATTTTCTATCGCAAAACCAAAGGTGGAAGTCCACTTTCTAAAAATAGTAAGTTTTCCTATACAAACTCGCTATGTTTGGAAAGTCGTCATCAAAAGTGGCTATGGAAAAGGCAATGTGCACCTTTGAATATTACAAGGAAGCAAGAATGATTTCCCGGGAGCGGAAAATAGTGAAAATTACCACTTACTAAAAATAGTAAATTCCCTATATGGGTGCTTACTAAAAATAGAAATTCAACCCAATAATTGGTCAAGCCAAAGGTAGTGTGCACGAGTTTTAATGTGGGATTTACTCGCATCGGGATGGTCGAAGAAGAGGCAAAAATCACCTCTCCTTAAAAATTGTAATCCTTCCATCTAGACACTTAATATTAATAGTAAGTTACACTCAAAGGGTAGTTTTGGAATAGTGGGACATATAGAGATGATCATTCAGGTCAACACCATCATTCGGCATTATCCATGGTCATTGTTCATAAAGTATTTGAGACTCATTTTAGGGAATTCAACAGTGTCTTTCAAAACTCACTAGATGATTCAGGTCATAGGTATATCATATGCAAGGTCGGAATTTCCATCATCATCGAGAACAATTCATTCAACTCGATAAGTGTCTAAGATCCAAGATGAAGGAATTTCTTAGGGTATAAAGAGTTTGGAGATGTAGATTTCACTATAGTGGAACACCTCATTGAATCATCTAGAAGAATATGCGAGACTTCATCAAAGGCAGATTATTTATCATCATTGTTTTTCTTCCTTCTCTCTCCTCTCTTCTCTCCCCTAATTTCTCTCTCCTCTAATTTCTAATTCTTCAATGGCGGGGTACACTTTTTAGATGTCCTTTATGAAATTAAAAATCAACTTTATGCTTCTAATGTAAAATTCACCTTTATGTTATAAAAAGGGACTTAATATTCTCCTAGGAAGTTAAAAAGTTTTAAGTTGTGCGAGGACATATGAAAATCCATTGGGGGTAGATGATGAGTCATCTCTCATTCTATAAATTGTAAATCCATTCTCTTTTCAAAGGGTTGGCAATTGATCTTGTAAACTCAAGAGTACATTGTACTTAGAGAAAGAAAATTAGATAGCCATTTTCTTCTACTTACCTCCACTCTAAAATTTCTTCCATTCCCACAAAGTATGTAGAAATTTTTCTTAAGCAATCAATACAAGAAGGAGGAGTTCCTAGATTTCTTTGACTAAGGGATTTCTTGATACTTTTTTATCAATAAATTCTATTTTCTCTTGTTGTTATTTTCAAAGTTGTTTCTTCTCATGAGTGGATGTGATGAAATTTTTAACTAGTGTGTGCAGGAATCCGATTTTCTACCTCTGACATTAGTTCTCATACCTTCTTTCTCACTCCCCTTTCCCTCTCTTCATACAAAGTCTTCCCTAGCAAGATATTGCTAGCTTTGTCATAGGGTCGATGGAGTGCCCCCTGTTGATCCTTGGCCTTAAGGCCACCGGAGAAAACTCATTTTCACTCATGCATGCATATACTGAAGTTACACCTTTGGTTAAGTAGAAGGACTTAGATTCTCATAGTGTTGGCAAGAAACCCACAAGTTTGTCCCCCAAAAAATTTTCTTGCCAACAGTTTTGGCACACCAACATGGTGCATATTTAGTAGCATTTGCACCCAAAATATGACCACAAGGTCCAAAATTTTTAAAAAAGAAATATTGAAAAAAACCAAAAAAAAAAGAGTTCATGAAAATCCATTGTTGAAGGCTACACTGTCAATTTCTTGCAAGTGACCTTTCGTATTCCACAATATCTTTTCATATTCCTATTGCAGATTTTTTTAGTACTAGAATTTGAAGAAGAATTTTACGAAGTAAAAGCTAAAGTAAAAATAATTGTGGATGAAGTAGAGAGACCTCAACCTTTGTTATATGGGGAAGAAATACATGCCAACTTGCTCTTGAACCTCCTCTTCATGATCTACTAACAAGTTCCCACAAGAAATTTCCAAATTTCAAAGGTGATGGCACACAACTCCCTGAAGAGCACATATTGGCCTTCACCACATCATGTGGGATTCTTGGTGTCCAACATGAAGATTTCGCTGTAATATTGTTCATGGAGTCTCTCTAAGAAAAATCAACAAAATGGTTCTACCTCCTACCTGCCCAATCCATCACTTATTGGAATGACATCAAAAGGAAGTTCAAGGAAAGATTTAGATTTATTGAGGATTGTCAAGACCTCCTTGTTCAATTGGCACAAATAAAGAAAGGAGAAAATGAAACTATGAGAGACTTTGTGGCTCATTTTGACCGGTTGCTTTGTAGGATACTGGAAGAGGATTCACCATTTGAAAATAATGTCAAGAGATTCTTCATCAATGCTCAATCACTAGAGGTAGGATTTATCCTATGAATATTTCAACCATGGAACATTCTGGAAGCACAAAGGATGGCCATTTAACTTGATGATGATCTCATCCTATATGAAAAGATTAAGAATTTGTCAAAGGGAAAGACACAACATCCTAAAGAAAAGAGAACAGATCCATTTTTGCAAAAATTAGTGAATGATATGATTTCATTGAAGAGGGAAATATTTGAACAAGTTTCTTCTCAAAGAAACAATAGAAATCAGATTGCAGGAGCACCCTGAAGGCTTGCCTTAAAGGACCCACCTATTAATGCAAATTATAGGAGTAAGGAAAATAAAGAGGAGCTTGAACCAGAAAGTGAAGGTGGGTATTTCTAAGAAAGTGATGAGTTTGATAACGATACACAAATAAAATTATGTGAGTATTCCATAGGTGATGAAGAAGATGCACCTAGTTTCTCATGTGTAGTATTCACTCATTCTCATTCTGATAAAGGAACATCTCCCTCCACTATTGTAAAGAAAAATAAGACTGAAGATCCTCCTATGGTGACTCCACAAAACAAAATAATCAGTCAAGGATCTCCATTCCCACCCTCCATGGAGTCTGCATTGTGGAAGCCTGGTCCTATAGCAATTAAGAAGGCTCCCGCAATCCCAAATAAGTCTTCTAATACCTCTTCCAAGTCTAAATCTAAACTTTTTCCTGTTAAATCGGGTACTTTGAAAGCTCTTAGTGTACCTTTCGAAATACCCTCCATTCCCCAAAAATATACTCCTGTTTCTAAACCTGTCCTAAATCCAAAAGCATTCCCTTCATCACCTTTGCATGTATCTGTTCCTTTTAATTTCATAGAATATGTGAACAAAGCAAAAGTCCAAATTACTAAAACTGAATATTTGCGGATGCATCCTGAACATTTTGATAGGTTCATCCGATATATCAAGACTGGTACTCTAACACCCAATGTTGTAACTTCTAGTTCTAAAGGCATGTTGCCAAACCCACCTATGCATCCCTCACAAAACATGATTTCCTTAAGTGCATCTAAGGCTGACAAGGTCGATCCTTTCTATGTCTCCCTTCTTGTCGAATAACATGTAATGAACAATTACATAATATATTATGGTGCCTCAGATAAAATGATGCCTTTGAAGGTCGTTAAGTCTCTCAAACTTACCATGACTCCACCTAGTGGCTCTTGTTACTCTTTAGAGTCACAAGAGGTTCACTTTGTATGGAAGGTTAAAGACTCACAGGTGGCTCTCACTAGATTTCAAGAAAAGAGAGTTTCAGCAATGATTTTGGTAGTAGATGTCCCACCTCGTTCGAATTTTGTTGAGTAGAAGTTTCGTCGAGACTTGGGAGGGAAAATTCAAATTAATGGGTCATCTATAACCGGACTAGTGAAGGGAGACATGGAGAAATTTCTTCCCAAGAAGAAGATGAGGTACATGATACGAAATTTTGGAAGCCTAAAAGCTAACATTTTTTACCAAGATAGCAAGTAGATGAATCACTTTGTGACAAGTGAGGAGGAAGAGGCTATTCCCATCTTGATAGGTCCAGACATGCCTTCGTGGAGAGGTATGGACGTTGAAGAATCATTTGTGAGATTTCAGATTACTGAAAAGGACAGCCCTAAATTTTTGGATGATGCAAACCATGAAGAAGAAGAAATGGTTCTTGATTATTTTCAAGCAGAAAAATCAGCTTATGTGTTTATCCATGATGAGGAGTTATTCTCATTCCCATTTGGGGATGAATATGACCTCATCCAAGCCATCTATGGAGAGACAAGACCATCTTGTGATGAACCCATGAAAGGTTTGAAATAACTACCTATACAAGAACTGCTTAGAGCCACAGAAGAAACTGAAGATCCTGAGCTTAGTCTCGAACTCTTGATGCAATCCATGAACCTACAAGATAAGCATGAATCTGATTTGAAAGCTTCAATCAATGTGAAGGTTGGCCATGTTGAAACAAAGAAATATGAGAAATATGATGCCCCTGAGTCAATGATTAATGGATGCAACGATGAAATGGAGATATTTTCTTTCCCATTTGAAGAAGAAGACTCTTTCCATGATGAATAAATTGAAGCAAGGAGTTATGAGGCCTTTGAAGCTGAAGCTCCTCTTGATGAAGGATTGATAAAATGTAATTATTCCCAAGATAATAAAGTAACCCCTCTATATATTTCCCTTGAGTTTTAAAATAAAGATTCTTCGAAGGCGTATAAAGATGACATGTGGGAAGTCACAAAGGAGATCTTTGTGCAAGAACATTTGGATGCAATGGAAGTTGTCAAAGACCTCGAGCTGAATCTTGATCTCTTAACTTGTGCCATGGCCATATAAGACAATTATGAGGTCACTTCCAATCCTTCCGTCAATACTCAAGCACCTCACAATGGAGTAGAGAAAAAGGATAAGTATGAGGTTTCTCATGGAAAAGAGGTCAACAAGCATAGACCTGGGAAAGAAAATAAATCGAGATGTTCAAATAATTTGAAAAATCATTCCTAGGGAAGTGATAGGATGCTCAACGAAGAATCAACTATGTGGATAAATACGGAAAGCAACTAGAATTATGAAACCAATTTCAAAGAACATGAAGGCAATGGAATTTCTAAGTGAAGGCCTGAGCATCAAGAATCTCATGTAGGATCACTCCTACAAAGTGTACATACAAATGTGAAAGCACATAGATTTCATAAGCAGCTAAGGAGAGGAGGCTACTTTCTAGAACCAGTCAATGGATTCGTAGAACATCATCATTTGGTGTTGCCTCTTCAAGGGTAACTTTTGAGGAATAAAAAATGCTTTAGTGAAAATGGGTTGTCCCTGCCTTATACCATAGGTGATTTATATTTTTTCATTTATGTTGCATGTGTTTCCCTTCTGTTGTGTGTCATGTTTTTCCTTCCCATTGTTTTTGTGTGTGTGTGTGTTGTGTGTGTGTGTGTGTGTGTGTGTTTCCTTCTTCATTGTTCTTCTCTCTTTCAAATTGTACATGACTCGCAGTGGCCCAATGGATAAGGCATTGGTCAATAGATCATATGGTATGAAATTAAGATTCTGGATTCCCATGTCATGTCTTCATTGCACTCATTCCATGTCATGTCCCCAAGCTAGAGCCATTTGTTGTCATGTAAATGTGCCAAAGAAATTAACAATTTCCGAGCATGACAACTATACCCCTGTGTTAATTTTTTCAAGTCCTATCATTCCAAGACACCCTGGGTCTATCCAATCAGTCCAAGTGACCTCCCAATTAATGTTATCTCATCCCCTAGGTGATTTAGGAAATTCCATTCATTCCCCCTAGGTGATTTTAGGAGTTCATTAAAATTGCAAGCTACAGGTAGTTTTGGGAAGGGCTATCATTGGCCTTCCTAGGGCTGGAGAAACCTCATGGAGTAGATCAGAAGATCCAAAATGGATGTGGAGGTGATTCAAAGGTCTTGGGAAATCATGGAAATGATTCAGAAGATTTTGGAAGGGCTCAAAGAATTTGGGGTAGTTTTACCAAAATTAGGGTTCACAAGCCTAGTCAGTGCACAAGCCAAAATAATCGCTGAGCTTCAAAAGGTCATTCTGGGAGCTCTGGATGGAATTATGAGAAAAATGAAACATCACTAGAAAGATAACTCCAATCCCTACAAGATGGTGAAATTATTTTTTTCAAAACACTTTGGTGTATTAGGTATATAGGTAGTGTTTCTTAGGAATATGTGGAGTACCAAATCAAACATCCACTTTTTTAGGGATAAAAAGGACATTTCCAATCAAGGTCATGTAAAAAAATTATGAAAAATTCCATCGGGAGCTCAAGTTATCATCATTGCAAGTTGTCCTCTTGGAGTGAGTTTGGGAGTTAGCCAAATTTTGGGAGGACACGTGTCAACTCCAGGAGCTAGCATGATTTTTTTCAACCGACCTCCCTCAAGGTCAAGAATATAAACCATGGAAACATTTTCCTAGCCCCCATATGACTTTGTAACCTCATACAACCATCGGGATTGTCCATTCAGCCACCGAGTGCAATTTGGAGCTCAAATTCCCTACCATCGAGATCTCCGCCACATGTCAACTCCAAGATCATCATGGAATTTTATGTCCCTCATGTCCCTCATAGGTCAGGGACATCAAACCTTGAAAAATGTGCCTAGCCCTCTAAGGGATGTTTTTGGTCATACATGTGACCTGCTTCCAGCCCCTCGGTTCTAATTTTCTAGCTCTCACTCCTTATCGTTAGATGGATGCCATGTGTTGTCTTCTTGCTCACCATGGAAATTGATGTCATTCACATTCCTTTAAGCTTGAGGGATGTCGGGGACATAGAAATTTTCCTAGCCCCTTACAGTAAAAATTTTTAATATTTTAAATTGTCACTTAGACATTATTGTCCCCCATTTCTTCTTCACAGCTTCATACCTTGCCATGGCTTTGTTCATGATTTTCCAGACACCCGGTCCACCTTTGTTTCTCTAAACCAGCTCTCTCATGGCCACAAAAACTATCCACTCCATGAAAATTCATAGGTCTCAGAGAAAATATGGGTCAAAAATGAGAAACGACAAAGAAATGAAGAAAAACAAAGATTTTTCGCCAGATAACCTCGAAGTCACCGAATCAAAAAATCTTCATATCTTACAAAATAAAATTTGGATTGAGGTGTCATATTTTGGACACTTACACATTTTTCAAGACAATAAAGATTCAAAAATGGGAGGTCAAATGGTGCCCTGAAACATTTGTTCCAACAAAATCCCCATTTTGTGCACCGGCTCACATTTGTCAAATTTCCCATCAATCTGACAATGGAAACAAGCTAAAAACTTACACACAGACTCCAAATGAAAAACCTATCGCAATGTATTTGTTTTTTTCAATAATGGAGACAAAAACCAGACCTAAAAATTTCAATTTCCTTTTATGGCCACCATGGCAGCTCATGCTCGAAGCCATTGAGGTGAAAATTTTAAATTTTATTTCCAAGTATTCTAGTGAATGAAATCATGTGAAATTTAAAGGACGTGATCATGAAGACGAGCCAATTACAAAAAAATATTTTCCATCACAAACTAAGCGACGGTGGAATTCCACTTTCTAAAATAGTAATTTTTCTTATACGATTCACTATGTTTGGAAAGTCATCATCAAAAGCGGCTATAGAAAAGGAAGTGTGCATTTAAATTACCAAGAAGATAGAATGATTATGCAGGTAGAAAACATTTAAAATGACTACTTACAAAAACATTAAGTTCCCTATATGGGTGCTTACTAAAAATAGTAAGTCAACCCAAGAAGTTGTCGAGGAAAAGGTAGTGTGCACATGTTTGAATGTGGGAGTTCATCGCATCAGGATGGTTAAGAAGAGGAAAAATCACCTCTCACTAAAAATAGTAAGCCTTCCATCTAGACACTTACTATTAATAGTAAGTTACACTCAAAGGGAAGTTTTGGCATAATGGAACATAGAGGGATGATCATTCAGGTCAACACCATCATTCGGGATCATCCATGGGCATTTCTCATAAGGAATTCGAGACTCATCTCAGGGAATTCAACAGTGTCTCTTGACACTCACTAGATGATTTGGGTCATAGGTATATCATACGTAGGGTCGGAATTGTGGTCATCGCATAACAATTCATTCAACTTGACAAGTGTCTAAGAGCCAAGATGAAGGAATTTATCAAGGCATAAAGAGTTTAGAGATGTAGAGTTCACTACAGTGGAACACCTCATCAAATCATCTAGAAGGAGATGTGGACTTCATCGAAGGTAGATTATTCATCATCAGTGTTTCTTCCCCCTTCTTCTTCCTTCTTTCTCTCCTCTCTTCTCTCCCCTACTTTCTCTCTCCTCCATGTTCTAATTCTTTGTTGGGGTACACTTTTTAGATGTCCTTTTATGAAATTAAAAAATTAACTTTATGATTCTAATGTAAAAGTTACCTTATGTTATAAAAAGGGACTTAATATTCTCCTAGGAAGTTGAAAAGTTTTAAGTTGCACGAGGACATATGAAAATCCATTGGGGGGTAGATGATGAGTCATCTCTCATTCTATAAATTGTAAAGCCATTCTCATTTCAAAGGGTTGGAAATTGATCTTGTAAACTCAAGAGTGCATTGTACTTAGAGAAATAAAAGGAGATAGCCATTTTCTTCTACTTTCCTCCACTCTCAAATTTCTTCCATTCCCACACTATGTACAACTTTTGTTTAAGAAATCAATACAAGAAGAAGGATTTTATAGATTTCTTTGACTAAGGGGTTTCTTGATACTTTGTGATCAATAAATTCTATTTTGTCTTGTTGTTATTTTGAGAGTTGTTTCTTATCATGAATGGATGTGATGAAATTTTTAACTAGTGTGTGGAGGAATCTGATTTTCTACCTGCAACAGAGTTCTCTTACCTATGTTCTCACTCCCTTTCCCACTCTTCGAGATAGATTCTTCCCTAACAAGATATTGCTAGATTTTCCGTAGGGTTAGTGGAGTGCCCCTATTGGATCCCTGGATGTAAGGCCACCTGGAGAAAACTCACTTTCATGTGTGCATGCATATATGGTAGTTTCACCGGTTAAGTAGAGGGACTTATACTCCCAGAGTGTTGGCAAGAAACCCAGCAATCTTTCCCTATTAAATTTTCTTGACAAACATTGTAGAGCCTTCTTGTGAGCTGAAAAGGAAAGAGCCACAATAGCTGTAATTCTTTCTTAATCAATGGCAATACCTTCTTTTGATATAATATGCCCCAAGATCTTGCCTCTACGGATGCAAAGTTGCACTTCTTATGATTAATGGATACACCAAAATCCTGAATCTTTAAAATACATTCTCAGTGTGTCATGTTATTTTTCTCTACTCGAGATAAAATAGTAATGTCATTTAGGTACACCAAAATTATTTTATTGATATCTCATTTGAAATTAATATACATTGCTCTTTGGAAGGTTGAACTGCGTTTGATAAGCCAAAAGGCATATTTTGATAAGAAAATGTTCCCCATTTTGAGGTGAACGTGGTTTTATATTGATCGTCTTCTTTCACTTTGATCTAGTTAAAAATAGAATAACCATCGAGCATGGATAATTTCTCGGCTCCTACTACTATCTAGAAACTTTTCTCCATAGAGGGAAAAGGATGGTGATCCTTGAGAGATTCTTTGTTAAAATCCTTAAATCTACACAAAGCCTTATTTCACCATTTTTCTTCCTTACTAGAACCACATTTTTCACCCAAGTAGAATACTTGATTGGAAAAACTATTTTGGCCTCAATGCGTTTTGAAATCTCCTTTCTCATGAGGGGTCAATCTTGGGGTTGAGTGGCCTTTGTTTCTATCTAATTAGATTGATGTTGGGATCAAGATCAATGGAATGCTAGAATATATCTAAATTTAATTATTTTAAATCTTCATAGTCCCATGAAAACACATCACTGAACTTCTGACACAAGGAAACAAAAGTTTTCTTTTCACTTTCATCACATACCTTCCAAGTAGAAGTTCCTTTCCTAGAGAAATTGAAACCTACTAAAAATCCTTCTGTTTTTCCACCATGTTATTTTCCACTCCTTTAAACTCATCATCTGGGCTGAAAATCAAATCCAAAGAGACAAATCCCTTCATAAACTTGTTTGTTCTTAGTTGAATAATTTGATCCCCATATACTTCCTACAAATCAGCTTGCATCTTTGAGGAGAACTCCACCTCATTTTGGATGAACTGCATAATTTACTCATCATTGTCAAACACCTTCATGCAATCTTGGTTGTCTAGAATAGATGGCCTAGCCACCATTTTGATATTTTGGGCATTCCCTTTTATCGAATCCTTAGCAGGGGAAAATTTAAATCCAAGGGTTTCCATTTGGTCGGATTCTTTGTTCATCTTTCTAGGCACAACTTATAGGTTAATGGCATCAAATATTTTTATCAAATCTCAAACTATGTATTTGTAAGCTTTAAACATCTTATTATTCATTGTACATCTTCCGCGGACTTGGTGAATGACTAATCCGGTGTCCCCAAACACCTGCAACTCCTTTATTTTCTTCCTTTCCGTGATCAATAGACCATGCATTAATGCTTTGTACTCCACCACATTATTAGAACATGCAAATTGCAATCTTTAATTGAAGAATAAATTTTTATTTTTTTGGAGAAATAAGCACAACACCCACCCTTTCTCCATTTCTTCTTCTATAACCATCAAAGAACATCTGCCATAGTCTAGAAGTACTTTCATTTTCTTGTTTCAATGCCATGGGTATGATGATTCCTTTAGATAATGCAATAGGTTCTGGACCATTCTCAAAGTCTTAATCTCTTTATCATAAGGATAAAACTTATGATATCTCTCATCCCATTCATCCAATAACAAATTAGGCATGGAAAAAGGAATGGCATGTTCATATGGGATACAATCTTGCTCATTTTCTTCTTGTATTAGACAAATTGGTTGGATGAGAGTGAGGTCATATGGCTCAATATGGTAAGAAAATATGGTCTCATTTTTTATTGTGAATATGGTACCATATCTAGTTTTCAAAAGCATATGAGTCCAATATGAGAATAGATAGTCACCTACTTTAGCAATGAAGTCTCTAGAAAATAGATGGAAAATATGGTAGGGAGGTTGATGAGTGAAATGTCATGGGTTATGGTGAGGCTTGGGTAGGCATGAAGTGTCAACTCAAGGTCTTTTATTATGCCCAGGACATTCACAATTGACCCATCAAGTTTTAAAACTCCCCTATACATAGGACTATATTTGAGACCTAGGACATCAGTAATTTTATAGGGCATTACATAGGTACTACCCCCTGAATCAATCATATAGTTAAGAAGTAGGTATTTACCCACAATTATCAAAATGTAAAAGGGTGGGGTTTTGATAGTTCTACTTGATAATCCTTTTCTTGATAGACATGGACCATGGCATGAGTCTTTTGGACTACTGGATCCACTAGAGTAAATTTCTTGAGGGCTTCACACAGGAGATCCCGTTGTGATGGAATAGCAAGCACATCCCACATTAATACATTGACATTATATTTCTTCATTTATTCTATAGTGTCAATGGGAGGCGCATGGATTTTTGCATATAAGGCATGGTTCCTTATTTCCTCTATTGTTGAAGCATTTGATTGGGTAGCTTTGGTTAAGTAATAACCTCTTTATCCACAACTTTACCAAGAAGTTCGGATCACTTTCTTTTGTTCATCGCGGCTTCTTTTTCATTGGCCATGGCATTGGCGTGATCCATGGTAGGTGAATATTTTGATTCCATTATCCTTTTCTTATGTCGCGTATTACAAGAAATGTTTATTTATGGTCTACTAGAAATTCATTCCACTTGGTTAACTACACGAAGTATTCAGCTCAAAAAACATGATTTTTGTATCGGTGTTGGTCTCTTTATTTGCTTCCATGGTTGGTTTTAATGCCTCTAGCAGTGGTTTCTATTGACTGGAACAACCATGAACCATGTATTCTTGAATATGCATTTCCATTTCATAACCAAGTTGGTTATGTGGAAGACTACATGGAAAACACCTTTGTTTCTTGTGCCATATTATTTTTCACATAGGAACTAAATCCTGACTTGAACTAGGAGGAGGAAGTGCTTGTGGAGGAGGGACTATTGCTAATGGAAGAGGAGCACTTTGATTCTACCATTTTTTATTCTTTTGGTTCTATGCATATATTTTATTAGTTTATTTATTTCTACATGGTTGATACCCTTGATTAGAAGATTTCCCTTGATTTTGATAATTCTTATAAGATTGGGCTTGTTGCTTCTCTAGGGATATAAGTTTATTTTTCAAGTTTCTAATCAAAACATTCATTTCTTCATCCTCCTTTTGTTGGGAAATATTTTTGAGGTGGAAGCAATAGTTTGTGGATTTAGCTCAGGGATAGGAGCAATAGAAGGTTGGGTGGCTTTAGCTAGTTCTAGATATAATGGCATGAGTGGTCTAGGAGCTAATTTTTGAGCTTGTATTAAACTATTTTCAGCTCTGATTGTAATTGCATAAGCAACTAGTAGATTTGTTCCTCCCATATATTGTATCATAATAGATATATCAGAGTTAAGATATTTTAAAAATTAAAGAAAGGAACCTTCTGCTGCAGGTCTCACAAGAGCTGGAATCTTGTCCCAAGTTCTCTGGAATTTGAAGTTGAAATCTTGCATTTTCTCATTGGGTGCTCTCTTAATTGTAGTTAACTACTCCAAAAGAGATAATTTGTCTGATCTTTCTCCAAACTGGTCACAAAGGGTTGTGCACAACTGATCCTAGTTTTGGATTGTTCCTTCCCCTAGGATTCTAAACCATTATAGAGCTTTTGCTTTAAGTGATGAAGCCAAAAATTTACGGCCACGTCCATCTCATCAATTTCATGGATAGCACAGACATTTGCAATGTCTTTAATGTGATCAATCAGAGTTGTATGGTTTTCCCTAGTAAAATATGGGATATTCTTCAAAGCCACTACTAAAATATGATTTTAGGCATTCAAGGCTAGCGGACTACTACCCGTGAAGTTTACGAATGGATTCGAGTTGGTGGTTATTGTTGATGATCCATTCTAATTGGTCTACGAGAACTCTTGTTGACATTAAGAAAGGTCAACCAAGTAGAGGTGTTAAAAGAGTTAAATTTAGAGGAAATGGAGATCTTTTAATTTTTCCTCTTCTTCTATCTCATCTTGGGGATAACAACAAATATTCAAACACACCTTCTTCTCTTATTCCTAGTCATGTCAGGATCATTCTCATGTATTAAGGACACTTAGATCACCAAAGTGCTATTGCAACCACTAGATAATTTGAATGGAATCACTAGATTTGTTACGACAGAGACTCCAAAGGCTAGACCTTCACCAAGATACACATCAAAACTTTATAAAACTACAAATATTAATTTCAATAGTCCCACCAAGAGTGTCAAAATGTCGGAGATAAAATATTCACTCATGCTCAAATCATAGGCAATACGAGATTTGAGATAACATGGGAGTGTCTCCAAGTTGTGGGACTTGAACTGAGATAGACCTCCAGAGAAGGCCACCCTCCTCTAGATACTTCTAACATTAAACTACTCCTAGGAATTGAAATGTAACTATTTAACTCTACTCTAAATTTCTAAGGGACTAGGGTGAGAAGGAGATGCATAAAACATAAACCTAAACTAGAGAAGGTGATAACACCAAAAATAAGGGGATGAATACTTAAGAAAGAGTTAAAATGGGAGAGAACAATGATGAGGAGGACAAAAATGAAATCCACATATCAAAATCACATTTAGATTTCCATTTCACAATGCACAATAGACACAAACCTCTGAAATAACACATACAACACACTGTGAATGAATGAGAGGAAAGAGAATGCAATAAAACAATAGATAAGGCTGAAATGATCCACAAAACCAAATATTTTATTGCTTAAAGATCATGCATAGATCATCACAATACAAGAGGAAGATGCAAAAAAATTATATAGATATAGCCCAAGGAATGTGACTCTTAGAACACTTGTGCAACATAAAATGATGCCCTCGTATTCCCAAAGTATCCAACATTAAAAAAGGCATCACTTTATAATATATAGAAAAATAGAAGAAGGAGAGAAGAAAAAAGAGAGGAAATTCAAATTCCCCTTCCACCAGCCAACCACCTTCATTAAATTTTATGATAATATCTAATTATCTCTATAATTCCACATCCCCATGCCATTTACCTTGTTGAAGAAATACTTGATTACCCATACTACATTTAATTTTTGTGGTTGAGCCATTCTGAGTAGACCTTTTGCATGTTTGGGGAGTTTTCCTTTACTTTTCCCACCTAAATTTATGAAATTTGATTTTGTTACATGGAGAAGGTTAATATTTCTTAAAATAATATCAGATTTGCAAAGATTAGATCATCGATTGAAATGTTCATTTAAGTAATCCACATCCCCATGCCACGTGGTTTTTACTGTAGCTTCCCATTCCGAGTTGAAGAAGCATATAGATATGGTGTAGCCTCATACTGGACATTTAATATTTTGTTGTTCCACGGCCTTGAGCAGTGTTGTTCTTTAATTTGCAAAACTCAAAAACCTTTTTCATGTATTTTTTGGGAGTTTCAAGTTTTTACAAGGGTGAAACAATCACTTCATATCCGAAAGTTATTTTTGCAATAAGATGGCTGACAAAGGATGCTCATATGCATAGCAATAAATTATGAAATCCTTATCAAAATTTGGGCAAGAAAGGATAGGTGTCCTAGAAATAGCCTTCTTTATGTCTTACAAATATTTATTCCCTTCAGCACTCTAATGAAAATATTTCTTTTCCTTCATCATCTAGGTTATGCTTCTTGTTAACTATATAAAATCATGAATAAATATTCTAAGGAAATTAATCTTTCCAAAGGAGTGAACACCTCACTTACTAGTTGGAAGAGATATCTTCTAGATTGCCTAAACATGTTCGGATCAATCACTATCCCGTATTTAAACACAATGTGCCCAAACATCTTTCCCTCTGTTACACCAAAGACATATTTCTTTAGATTCAATGATATTTCATGGTCTCTTCATCATTGAAGGACTGATATCAAGTGTTTAAAATTATCTCTCTTCTTAGATAATACAGTAAGATCATCTAAGTAAATTACTATACATTTATTCTTCAGATCTTCAAATGTGAAATACATTGACCTATAGAATGTTTCACCTATGTTGATCAAGCCAAAAATAACCCTTTGGTAATAACCTAGGGAGTTGTGAAGGTAATTTTATGTTGATCTTGCATGTCCACCTCAATCTAGTTATACCCCGAAAACCCATTGAGTATGGATAGCATCTCGGAACCAATCACAGTTTGTAGAATCTAGTCCATCATAAGAAGTGAGTAATTATCTTTTAGAAAGGCTTGGTTCAAATTTTTTAAGTCAACATAAATCTAAATTTCTCCACTTTTCTTCATCACAAGTATAATATTGGCAACCCAAGATGAATGATGGTTACAAAATATGATCCTAACATTTAGCAATTTTTAGATCTCTTGATGGATAATACCTGCAATTTTAGGATGGTATTATCTTTGCTTTTGGTGAAATGGTTGAATGCTTGGATTCAAAATAATATAATTTTGCATCTGAATTGGCTTAAAAGCTTTCAAGTCATCAGGAGTAAGCCATCACATCCATGTCTTTTCATCAATAGTTCAACCATATTTCTCTTCTCTTCACCAAAGTAAAATTTCCAAATGTTAAAACAAATTGGCTCCTCATTACTTCATAAATTAATCTTTTCAAACTCATATTATTGGCTAGCATCTTATGCAACACATTTCCTTGTATATACCTATCATGTTTATCAAACAAGTATTTTAAGCTCACAAGAACTTTAGGTATCTTATTACCTTTGATTTTGATGCATCCATATTGATCAGATTCTTCCTCAACTCCTTCCTCGATCACGAGAAGAGGTAATGGATTCACGATAACCAACCTCACTTCCTTGAAATATAGATGGCTAAAATTTTCATTTAATTTTAGAAAGGATATCAAATTTTATTCATAATTGAATACCTTCTAGTTGTCTACATTGTCGGGGACACTAGGTCTTAATATCATCTTTATAGTAAACTTGCCTTGACTGAAATCCAAATGAGGGATTAGTAGAGACCGGATATTGCTAGAGTATATACTCTAGTATTGTTATCTCTTGACATAGCATTGATTGAAAATACATCCAAAAATTCAATAAAATCTCATACCTTATTTTGATCTTCAACCTCAGCATTCTTCACCTAAAACATACCCTAGACCTACTTAACAATGATCTTAGCATCACCTTGTACACAGAGATTCTTTATCCCGATCTCTCTTATTGCTAATAGGACGAGAAGAAGGGCATCATACTCGGCAATATTGTTGGTATTGGAAAATTGAATTTTATAGGAGAATGGGTGGATCTTTCCATCAGGTTACACAAATACAATCCTTACTATGGAACTGCTTTTGCAGAATAGCTCCCATTTAAATCAAGAGTCCATATTTAATTAGGATCTTCTTGAATAACCTTGGGAGCTTTGATTTTAGACTCAGACATCACCAAATAGTTTCTATGGCACGTCTTCATATAGAATTTGTTCCTTAGGGTCATCTATCTTCTTAACGATATTTTCAACTTGCCTCTTTGGAAGTATTTTATTTATCCCTCCATTGACTCAAATGAGTGCATGGGACCAGTCCATTTCTATTTCACCTCAAAATTCTATGTAGAATTTTCTGCTCAATAACATACCCTAGGATTGTGGAATGTCACCAACAAGAATTGTGGCCTTGACTTGTAATTCAGGGAAATCACCAAAAACCACTTGACCATCTTTAATCCTTCCGACTAGAGGCACATCCTTAGTCTTCATTGAATAGAATGAACTAGATGTTTGAGTCAGTGTGAGACCAAGTGCATGAAAAAAATTGGCATCACGTTATCTAATGCCCTATATTCAATGACACAATTGCTAATTCTATGGTAAGCTATTAACAATGTCACATAAAAAGGTTTAGTTTTTCTAGAGGTGGAAGGTATGAAAGCCATTAAATTTTGTGGGGATGAAAATTTAGGGGTATGTAAGATACATTTAGAAGACATGGAATACTAATTAGGCTTTTAATTGAAAAAAATTACTACTTGGGAGAAGGCCTCATGGTGAGTCTGATAAAATTTAGCTTCAGAGATCTGAATTTTAGTCTTTTTGATATAATCAATAATATCAAAAGACCCTGAAATTGATGGAGCTTCTTGACTAGAGGCATTAGGGATTTTAATCTTATCATATTTTTGGGTTGAGGGTGTTTTAGACACAGGTATAGGAGTTGACACTTTAGGCATGGAGGAAGAACAAGGAGTACTAGACAGAGAAATAGCACTTACTTTTATAGCTATAGTGGGAATGGGTGCTCCTCTTTTTACAACCACTAGGATGACGGTGGAGGTTATTTATACTTATCCTTCTTTTTGGGTTTCACAACATCCTTTTTCTTTCTTAAATATTCTCTCTGGTCATAACAACTTATGATTCATTGTTCACATCAAGCAACTATATCATCATAATCATCTTCATCGATTCATATACGAGATAATTTATCTAAGAATTATCTTCTTCCTCTAGGAATTATTCAATTTCCTCTTCTATTTCTTCAATATCTTCTACTTCCACTTCATCCTTCACTTCTTTCACTTCACATGATATATTACTTAGAACCTTCATAGGAGGAGCTTTAATGGCTAGCTTTGGTTGGGTAAGTAGACGGATGCTTGGCTGAAATTTCCTTCTTCGGATGTCCTTATAAGGCAAATTCTAAGCCACATGTTTCTTGATATAAATCATGTCATAGATAACCTCTAGACCAATTGGTCAAATCTAGAAGAATTGGAGGTAAAATCTTTAGCCTTGGGTCGATCTTTTATCAATTTGCCTCACATAATCAAGTCATATTCTACACTTATGGCCAAATTTTGATCTAGATCCACATTGGAAAGGTTTTCTCTACTTACTATGCAATTCACCTCTCGTAATTAGTCATTAATAAAGAAACACTTCATATTTTCATCAGTAGGATGAGCAAATAAACTGGAATCTTTTTAACCAATTTTTGAATTTGGCAATGAACTCCTGCATAGGCTCATAAGGATCTTTCTTCATCTGGGATAGTTGGGCCAAAAGTGCATGAGAATCTTCTGAAGGCTTGAACATGTTCTCGAACTAATTTTGCGTGGTGTTCCAAATGGTGATAGTACCATGTAGAAGATGATAAAACCATTCTCGCAACACTATCTTGCAGAGTCTCAACAAACATTCTAATGAGACACGTCCTCATGCTCAACTCCAAGGACCCCACATGCAACAATAAAGGTTGTAATGTGTTCATATGGATGCACTTTTCCATCACATTTTAACTTGGGAAAACTCTTTTTAATCCCCTTAGGTAAATCATACAAAGGTTTGCAAGGGCTAGAGGTCCAAGTTGTTAGTCCCAAGGTACGGGTGTAACCATTGTGGGAAAAATAGTTTGCGGAAGAAAACAACTCCTACTAACACTAAATCCTGAGTGATAGCACTTACTTATGGATGGGTAGTATTACTTTCTTAAAACTATGAACAAGCCCTTATTTTGGTAGGAGTGATTAATGATCTTCTATTTCTACTTATCTTCACTGGAGATGATTGAAAAACTTGTTGTTGCTGCAACTAAAAAACAAAATTTTCTATACCTTGGGCTCTTCATGCTTATGTGTATCTTCATTCAGCCATCGTATTGAAATTACTCAATTTTCTAAAGATTATTTGGTAGGAAACACAATATGTGCCCCATGGTGTGTGCCAAAAACTATTGTTTTGGAATTTTTTTCGTTAGATACAATCAACAATTAAGGGGACAAAATTCCCTCCTCTTTATGCAGAGGTTCCCTTATTCCACCAAAACTTAGAACTCTAATTATTTACAAATGTACATGATAACTATATATGAATGAGGATTTTGGTGCACATGAATAATTCCATGTTCTCAAAACAAATGACAAGTAAGAGAATAGGGTTTGGAGGAATGAAATTATTTTATCTAGGCAAAAGGAGCGAATCAAGGACATAAATTTCATTCTAACCCACTAGTAAAGGATACAAGTGCCCTCTTTTTGTTGTGCAAGATTACCCACTATTTTAACGGAAAGAATGGAAGAAGGCGTCACTTTTAGATAAAGAGAATGCATATTAATACCTTACTAATGCATGCATAAACTTAAGAACATGTGAACTAGTATATATGAAAATCAATATAGTATAAATTCCAAAAGACGCAAAGTTCTTCACATCATATTCTATAGATTGAATACACAACTTCAGAATTCATATATATCATATTATCACATAAATAGGTTGTGGGAATAAGAAATAGAAAGAACATGAATGAGAGGAAAAAGTGATGTCTTCTTTTGTTGATCGAATTATTTATGTACATTCTAGAGCACCAAAATCTAACCCCTTTACAATGAAAAAGAATCCTTATATAATTTGAGGAGTGGGTGTAACTAAATTTCTAACTAATTACCTTTTAATTAATTTTTAAACACTTAATAATTCAATTACATAAGTTAGTTTTATTGTACAGTTCTATTTTCAAAATAATAAATCCAACTTTAAAACATAACAATTAGATAGAAGAAAGACTACGAACTGGAAGAAGGAACATTAGAAAGTGGTATAGTTGGAACCTTCATCTTGAGAACATGAACTCTAAACTCATCCACAATATCAGAGATCTCTATGACCATAGGGATAATTGTGTTGTACATGGAAGCTAACCAACTTCCAAGAGAAAACCCCATTTCTTTTATTATCCCAACAAGTGTATCGCAGTAGGCCTTTGGTGGCTTCCACAACTACATTATGCAACTCAGAGAGTTCTTCCATTTTATCCTTGCTGAATGAGTCTACTTTGAAAAAATATTCTTTTATTAATGAATTGAATTTTTTCTTAACTTCATCAACTAAATTTCTCTCTGTAGAATTTTTTTATAGAAGCGGCAATGATAACTTGTAGATCGAGAAAAGATCTCTTATTTTAATGATTCTCCCTTTATACCATGTTCTTTAATTAATTTGAAGGTTCCTAAACAACGTTGATTCTCCTTTCAACATTGTAGACCCATTTATTGGATAATTTATTCTTAGAATCATCAAATATTTTATGAGACAATAGAATCTTCTCATTAGTGGTACTCATGATTCTTAGATCTTGAATACTATCCGACCAAATCTTGAGTTCCTCATCAATAGAAATGATTGTTGTATTGAATTTATCATATGCCTAAGATATATTATCATACATTTTGTATGCTTCATCAAAGAATCCCAAACCAGAAATTAGCATATCTTGTACCCAAGCCTCGGACGATCTGCCAAATGGTACACGCTTGTGGATTTATATTATGGCCTTGATATCATCTTCAAAAAGGATAGTTATATGAGGCAGTGAGGAGTGAGGAGTGTGATCCAGAGGAGTTTTTTCAGTTGATACAAAGGACTTTATAAAGTTAGAGAGAACTCAAAATTGTTCCTCTAATTGTTCTTGTGTCTTCTTTCCTTTCTCTACCCTCTCAATTACCTTTGAGACAGTCTCCTTGAGATTTTGGACTTCCCCTTCAGGAGTGGATTCTCCAAGAGGAATCCTTTTCAATTCCAAGTCTAAAATTGATATATCCTTTTCATCTTTATCCTCCTTTGGCTTTGAAATTTCTAGAAATTGTTGTCCCTTAGAATCTGAGACCAAACAAGAGGTTGTCTTGACCTTTTTAGAGGATTTTTATACCAAGAAAAGTAACTACTACATGAAAACTATGAACAACAAGCTATGAAGATGCCTTACTTTTTCTACTATCAATCATGGGCTAGACCCATGTGAAAGAATCACTAGAAGGTGGAGCTGGAGGAGGTGCCAATGTAAGGACATTTGGAGGACCAAGAAGTTAATTCATGGAAACTCGAAGAGTAGCGAGTTTCATTGGAAGATTTAGAGGATCCCTAACTTCAAGCTTGGACCTTGAGGCACCGGCTTTCTCTATGTCTAGCTCTATGATCTTTACTTCATCTTCCTCATCTTCAATAAATTCTTCATTCTTTTGTTCTTCAAGTTCTTATTCTGATTCATCCTTTCTTTCCTCAATTTCCTTTACTTCTTCTTGAATGCTATGATATTTTGTACAAGGGTAGGGGAAATTTCTTGATTAATTCTTGAATTTTCTCCTTCTCTACTTCTTTCTCAGGTACTTCATCAATCTTTACTACCTCTTTTGTTTTTTATTTTTCACATACACCTTGGTTGAGGAATCCAAGGGTGAGGAAGAAGGATTCAATTGCACTAGAACCTCTTGAAGAGGAGTGGAGACTTCTTTGTGTGAGGTGGAGGCTTCTTGAGAAGATGATTGCTTCATTATTTTTGTATATTCTTTCATTTTCCTATTGTACCATTGCCTTGTCCTCACTATCACAGGATTATTCATCTCAGAAGGATCATCCCTTTCTTTCTAGGACCAATCAATGGTTGGGAGAGGCATATGTTGAATGGTTTTGATATATTATATAGAGTAAAAATCATCATCATCATCCTCTAAGTCTTCAGAACATGATACACCTTGAAATCCTTGATTTTTTGTAGAGAAAGCCTCCTAAAGTACCTTTTTATCACTTCATACTCATCTACACAATATTCCTAGTATTCCTCAATTATGGGAACATTAAATTAATACATTATCAAATGATTAGAAATGAAACCTTTAATTTCGAAGGAGGATCTTCTTTGATAGGTGTGAAACTTTAACTCAATGATCATTCTCTCTACATTTGTGCATCCAAGGAAAATATGCATGTATATTTTCCGATGAGATAGGGAATTGGATACCTATGATATTATTATCTCTACAAGTTTTATGTAACATGTCCAACTATCGAAAACCTCTAAAAGAACCAATTTTTCATCGCAATACATTGGCAATTTGTTGGGTACACCTTCAAAACCAGCCAACCTGATATATGAGAACTTTCGAAGTGATTGAAAAGGCTACCATAGGTTGAAATCAATTACCTTACTTCTACATATATTCTCACGGTTGTATTCCCTTCTAAAATACTAACTATAAACATTGTGAAGACACCATTTACTCTCATGTGATGAGTCTTTATGTTTTCATAAGTCAATTGAGGGTAGAACTCATAAACAAGTGCATTATTTTTATCATCTTATGGTGAGAGCCCTACCCATACCTTATAGGTTGCAATGTTATACATTAGATAGGATGTCATATAGAAGGTTCTAGTTTATTGTACATTCACCAAATTTTCACTCGGGTTTTCACGGATCGTCTCTCCCAATTCAAGTTTTTTTCCCTCATGGATGATGTTAATGTATACGCTTTGTTTAGAATAAATCCTACCTCTTAAAATTAATTGAATAAGTAAGAAAATAATAATTACCTAACCTCATAATGATATTTTTAGTGCTACCCGTGGATGTGGATGATGATGTTTAACATTGTGCTCTGTAGAAGAATGGTATAATCTCGTGTCCGCCAAAAAACTTGTAATCACGAGAAAATTCACAAGAAGGGATTAAAAAAATATATGGTGGATTTCAGAAAAGGCCATTCCCCATAAGTCAATGGAATTCCATGCGGGGGACGTCAATCCGCTTTCAATAAATTAATCGAATAATGATAAAATAAATTGATAATAGATAATAAAATGATAACAAATGATATAAACAACAATGCAAAGGAAAAGGGACTAGTGTGGTCCAAGGCTATATGTTGGTTTGATGTTGGTTCCTAATATAAAGGGAGTTTGGGAATCACAAAGTATGGCTCAAAGGAGTGAGGATGTAGATAGCTATGTGAGCAAGATGGTAAATTTGATTAAGATAATTGATAAAATTCTAAAGATGGCTCAAAGGAGCTTGATATGAATGAAAATACACTTGAAAGGCCTTGCGGTAATATATTATGTGGTTTAGATGTCTAAAAAGAAAGCTTGAGGGTCAAAATGCATTTTTAATACAAATCACTGGGACTCTGAGGGCAATTTCTAGTGATTCTCAAACAAGCCTAGGGGAATTTCAGCGATTCATTGTGAAAATGTACAAGTTCATAAAAAGGTCGAGACAGAATTGATTTTAAGCTTTTAAATGATGAACGATTAAGGAATTAATACAAAAACAAAGTACTTACCTGATTCCATTTGATAGATAGGACTAAGAAGAGGATAATATCTAGAAAAGAGGGTTGTAGATGTCGAAGATTGTATTTAATTGTTGGATGTTTGAGTGTCTCGAGATGGAAGAAGATGGTTGATACCAAAGGACTACAAAATTTACTGTTGGATGTTTGGATGGCCTCCAAAGGTTGCAGTAGAAGTTTTTGATGTCTGGAAATATCATGTATCTTTGAGATATTGAAGAGATTTCAAAGACACGGGAAAGGAAGGATACGGAGTTCCGGATATTTGATAATGCGAAGAGACTAATTGAATATTGTTGTGAAGAGAGTAATACTACAATGAGAGTATCATGTGTATTCTGGAGGAAATTTATATTACAAGGAAAGTCCAAATGATTTCAACTAACTCAGAAAGCAAGAACACATTAAAGTTGGGGATCCCCAAAGAGAGGCTGAAAAACTCTCTTAAGTAATTGTAAATCGATTTTGGTATGTTTAGCTTTTGTTAAGAAAATGGTTCGAACATATTCGAAATTAAGGCCATTTGTTTTGGATTTTGAATAGATATTTTTTTGGGTTGTTGTAGATGTGTCAAGTTTTTTGGGGATGTTATAAAATAGGTTGGATATTATCTTGATTTTGCTAAGTTAGTTTTAGGATAGATGTTAGGTGGTTTAAATAGGATTTATTAGTTGTATGAAGTAGATTTATATTAGATAATTTTGATAATGATATTGATGTAATAATTAATTAAGGATATGTATTTAATTTAGGATACGTGGTAGGGTTTTATTATTAATTAATTGTAGGTCGTAGATTTATGGGTTTATGGATATATAAATTTAGTGTATTTAATTGATTAAATAAGGATGTGGGGTGTAGGACTTTGGATTATGGGGTATGTATTAGTGTTTAATTAATTAATGGAGGGTATAGGTTTATAAGTGTGTAACCTAGGTTATGTTGATATATTTAATTATAAAGAAGGACTTATGCAAGGTAAGTATGGTGGTGATGTTGATGTTGATGTATTTAATAAAAATGAGGGTGATGAGGGATGTAGATTTTATATGGCTTAGGATAGGGATTAGATGCAATAATGAAGAGGTCTTAATGGACGCAGAACATGGGAATCAGTGATGTTAATTTTAGGTGTCTACACACACATTCAATTTTGAAATTAATTAGTAGAGGACATTCCCATCAATCTAAAAGTAGGGCAATCATATAATATAATTATTCTATGAATTCGACTCGTACAAGACCTTGGTCAACTTAGAGCCTCCTCCTTTTGAGCCTTGAGCCAGGACTTGGCTATCATTTTCCTATACCTATCCTTGTCTTGATCAAAAGGTTTTGAGCTTAAGCCTTGTTCAAGGCATTGGAATCCTCAAAGGTAGGTATTCCCGGGGATACATTTATATAAATGACATCAAGTTTGGAAATTATTTGACTTTGATGATCCTTGACTTCTTTAGTTTCTGGGTCAAAACATGAAGCACATGCAAGGACATTTTCGTTGCATTGAACAAAGAGGATAAATCTAGCAAAGCATAAGTAATCCCACTATTTTTGATACATTGGGAAATGGTGGTGGGGGTGTCTTCAGAAATCGGGCCCAAAAATATTCTTAATTCGGAGTTCTTGACATCACTCTCTCCAATATTGGGCATAGAAATTTCTAAGGAATAATTATTCTCATACCCTTCATATTGGAAATTTATTATGGAGGTGTTTTATAAAGCTCAAGGGGAATGGAGGCTCAATAATGGTTTCCATGAGGTATTTGAAGGAGAAATTAAAAAATACAAACTACCACCAAATTTAACCAAGAGAGCATTAAATCACTTACCTCTAGTATGAAATAAACAATGCCTCTACAATGTTCTCAATGCAATTTGAATTTCTGAAATTAGATTAAAAATGAGCAAGTTATGACCAAAAATGTATTTTAGGGCACGGGATGAAAGATAAGCGGTGCATAGTCCAAATTTGTTTACAATAGTGAAAATGATTAAGGAATGGCTTCAATTTACCTTTTATAGAAAAACAACTTGATAAATGGGGTTAATTTGGGCCAAAAAAGTGGATTGCTCAAGTCCATGGGCTTTGGAGAACTCATTTAATCTATTTCCTTAATACTATAGATATGATGGGGATGTGAGGAAGCTGGAGACCTAAGGGAGCAATTTCCATCAATTCCAAAATTTTCTATAAAACCCTCAATACAAGGAAATTGATTGGTTATGGAAATTTCAAAGCTTGTGAGAACGGGGTGTTCAGGAGAACCATTCCACTTGACGTAAAAATATTTGCAACATAATGAGAACAGAGGTTTAAGGGTTTAGAATGTAGTGTGGGAAACAACACATTGTGGGGAACAAAGGCTCGGTGGGAACACTTCTATGAGTTCTAATAATCTTCACTTTCTCTACAACATAAATAAATCAAATCAATGTGGAGAAATCAGGTGCATGGGGAACCAAGGGCCCAAAGATAAAACTTCCATAAGTTCCACAAGTTTGAAAAAGCCACAACGAAGGATTTTGGGGAAATAAATGGGTGCGGAGAATCAAGGCTCTGCATATAAATATAGCTCAAAAGGAAATAGTTCCACGGGAAGACAAAAAAATTGCACAACGCTAGGACTTAATGGATTGCGGGGGAAGCGGGAATGCGATGAACTAGAGGAACCGAGAGATGTTCCTCCGGTTCCTCAAAATTCTGCAATTACCATAAGACACTAGAAAAATCCTAATTGACTCAAAACAAACTAAGCTGTTATGTCTTTTGACATTGTTTGGATTTTTCAAAGGAAAATACATCAAGGCAAAGGGTCACTTAGCCAAAAAATTTAAAAAATCAAAATTTCCACTTTTTGGGTAGGTGACAACAATTTTGTAATGACGTTTTTGTGTATTTGTATTTCCTAATTTGTTTTGTATTGTATATTGAGACAAGAAATTGTAAACATTGTATATTGGATGATGAGTTCACTAGTATGTATCAAAAACTATGTAAATTGAACCACTATTTCATATGTAAAAATATATTATTTGATACTTGAGATGTAAACTTTTTAATGATGTAAGACTTAATACTTGAGAATTAATGGAATCATATGCTTTTGAACACTAGAATTAGTTTTTTTAATAGGTTGTAAACTAGATGGATGCTTTATGATTAGGGATTTGATGAACCTAAGAAAATTAAATTGTACTTGTAATGTTGTTGCTCACATAAATGGAATGAATGGAAATTTGGCACATGTTTTATGGACTATTTTTAATCCCATATTTTATTTGGATAAACAATTATATTCAAATTCATGTAGGTACTTTTACGTAAGATCTTATGTATAGTTAATTCACCTATGTTGTAATGGAAGAAAACTATACAACTTAAAAATGAATGACACAACTAAATAGACTATGTTAGATAACTTTGTATTGGATGTATTATCTCACAACTAATTCTTACATGTATTTTATTTTTATGCATATGAATAGGAAATTTAGAGGCATTAGTTTCTATCCTAGGTAGTGTAAGGGTGATTAAAAATTATGGTTTAAAATTAATTTTTCAATTTGTTATTTTGGTCACCCACTTGGGCATCACTACAACACTACATGTTATTTTGATTAATGATGACCTTATAAATTTAATCAATTTCTTATTGGGGCATGCCCCATATGTCATATTTTTATGACCTTTTGGCTAATCATAATGTTTGAATCACACTTAACATTGACCCATTAGATTTCATTTGCTTGCTTTTGAATTGTGTTCTCCCTTTTTACTTATTCATTCAATGAGATTTTATTTGAGTAGGAAACTATATGATGGGTATTAGGTAAATTTGACCTATTATTTGACAATGTGGGAAATAAATGGACTATTGCTAAGCATTGTTAAACCATATTTGTGGTGATGGTAAAATAATCATGAACTAGTTTTGGTGTTATTATTTGGGTCAACAATCTTCCATTTTTCCTTAAATGGATAATAAAATTGTTTGTGTGTTTCAAAATCTATTTTGGGAAAACAAGGACATAGCTAGCCTTTATGATAAGGAAAAAAGGAATTTTGGTTTTCAGAGAGAAAGAGTAGCAAAATTAATTTATCAAAATAAAACCACTAGTTGGAGAGAATGTTTTACATGCATTTTTGACTAGTTCACACTATGCATAGCCTTTATTTGTTTATGTGAAGGGTTTACTAAATATATTCATGTGTGAAAATATGGTGGGTTATTTATGTATACATGATTTTATATATATTTATTTCTTGTGATTTCAACATTCTAGGAGATGGTGTCATACCTATTTTGGGATGATTTTATGTGACTCTTTTTAAAATTAAATCACCCTTCCCTCTTAGAACTATCATAAATCCTTGCTCATGTATGAGCGTAATTGAACCTATTATTGGGTTTATCAAAAAAAAATTAATTAATTCCCCTTGTGGGTTTATTTTTGTTTGAGAGAATGTGTGGTTCTATGAGTGATACTAGGTGGAATTCAATGCCCATTTTGTGCATTTTATTTTTATATACTTACCTTTATGGGGATGTGTTGAACCCGTTCGAATTGTTATTTCATAAGACACTTTTTTATTTAGAGATCCCTATTTAGGGGTGACCTTGATAAACTCATGATTAGACATGATTATTGGGGTTCACTTGTTTTCGGGTTTGGGATACATGTTTTGCATTGAAATCCCTCTTATGATTTTTTTCTTATTTGATAATAATATTGAGGATAGCTTCAAAAGTTCAATTTATAAACCTGTTAATGGGTATTTCAATTTAATTGGTTACCCAAGTTGGGTCTATATATAACCATAGCATGCTAAGATAATTGTGACCATTCATATCTCATAACAAATCTACCCTAGCATTATATTAATTGTATCATTCATGTTACATTCTAATTTAGGGTTTAACTTGATATATTATTAGAAAGGTAAACTCGTATCGAGTTTAATTACTTGCTTAGGATTTATTTGTGACTTAACCATTTGGATTGCACATTTACAAAATCTAGTGTTATATTTCCATTTTGGATTTGGTTGGGAACTATGAGTATTTGTTTATAACCTGGTGTTGGAAGTGTTTGTAAATAAAAATTATGTATATAACCTCTCATGAGACTATCCTATTATACCACCTTGAAATTTATTAACAGGCCAAACCGATTATAATTATTCCCAAAGTTTTGGATAATAAACATGACAATTATAAATATTATTTTAAACTTGATTATTATAAATACCTACCTCATGTTAGGCATGATAAATAAATTTTATATACTTTTAAAACAATAAAATACCTTTAGAGGTCAACAAGAAATTATAATGATAAATTCTTGATTTTTACTCGATAACTTTTCGAGATTGAATTTTCATTTTGAAATTTGAGTTTTTTTTTTTTGTAATGGAATTATGGACATATATGTACTTATGTGGGTGTTTGTAACCCACCCAAGTTTTTATATTCACCTAATGGTATTATGAGTACTAATAGACCTTGTATAAGGAATGATAATAACCTTATTTAATTTAGGAGGAATAATGGCTCACCATTTTGTCACTTCACTTGGGACTTCCTACAAGAGTTTGAAGCTTATGAATTCTAAAATTAATATAATTTAAACTTAAAAATAGACATGAAGAACATGATTAGGAAAATATTAAATTTGAGACTTTATTTTTTTATAATTGGAACAGAGAATGCAATAATCATGTTCTTATTAAAACATTATTTAAATAAGAAATTGAATATTGTTTTCATGAAATATGAGTTTATGTGGGATTGTATCTAATGTTATGATTGTTTTATGACCTCAGATGTGAGGTTTGATTCATGAATGGAAATATTAATTTCATGAAGTCTCTTTCTCATCCCTTGTCATATTTTATTGACATTAAGAATTAATTTATTTGGATGTTTTGCATGTGGAAAAGCGAAAATTCTTGTGAGTTAGTGAAAATCATAAGATAATAGATTCTACTTAATATTTAAAAACTTTGCCAAAGTAAAGAATTTTCTAGATACATTGTCTCGTCACTTACTCCTTGCTCTATGTGTATTAAGAAATAATTACATAGTGTTCGAGTACTTGAATCTTTTGATTGAATTTCATATGGATGTGCGTAGAAATATACACATGGATCTATTTTTACTATTATTTATCAATTGTTGAATTCCTTTATCTACTTCCTTCAATAAAGGGAAGGGCCACTTTTTAAAAATGGAAGTGAAGGGGGTCCTTTTACGTCTATGGTTAGAAGTAAATCTCTCAAATGAGTATCTTCATCCTTATAGTTGCACTTATGAAACATGTACACACAAAATTAGGCATATGATAATTTATAAGATTGAGATATGGGCAAGACATATAGTCTTATTTTTACTTTATAATTGTTCTATATTGATGTACCTTAACTCAAGTACTTGTTATTGTATAAATTATATTAATGTACGTACATGATTGTGTTATATTTCGGGTAAATTAGTACCATTCTAATATTGTTGTATATGTGATATGATGTAAATCTATATTGCTTTAAATTATTTAACTATATTTTAATAAATGTGTTTGTATATACAATATCAAATCAAACTATGTTAAATGTAATAAAGTTGTTTTTAATTAAATAATAAAATTATGTCTTTTTCATTATTTTAGTATTAATATCATTATACTATATTTATATCTTTTGGATAATGTTTCTACATTTATATATGTCTTATCCTCACTTATTGACACATGAAGGATTTAGTTATAATTTTTGTTGGACTGACCTCACCACACCCCTGACTAATATCATGAGCATTACACTATGTATGATAACCCAAAAAAGGATCAATCCACACATAGTTCTCCAAATTTTATGATGTCATGGAGATAGGAAAAAGTGAACAAGAAGGAGCCTTCAATTTTGCTCTTTACACTTGGAAATTAATGTTTGGATTGATAATAATGCATATATGAGTTTTCTAAAGAAGAAACATATATGTATTCAAATTTGAGTAACTTTAATGTGGTGTGCTCTAAGGGATGGGTATTTTGATGATTGTTCTCAATCACCTTACTAGAGTATGTATTTGTTTACGCCATTGATCCTAGGTCATATATTGGGATACATATAGCCAAAATATGGATAACATTATCTCCTAACATTTCATATCATATTTATTTATTCTTTCATTTGATTATTGTTCATATTGTTGGTGTTATTTGGTGTTATATCACAACTAATATTTAGATCTATCTAAGTAATTTCATTACAAGTGGTATTAGAGCTTTAATCTTGTTAGAATTGTGTCAAACCCATAATTTTGAATATTTGGCTATATCTCTAACATGGTGGTGAATTTTTCTGTAATTTTCTAACTAAAGTACATAAATCTATCAATTAAGGCTCTCTAAAATTTTCAAGATATTTTGACCTAAATTTCACAAATTATATTCATTTAATGTTTTTTTATAAATTCACTCCACAAGATTCCATTTTTGGAATATTTCTAAGTTTCTTATATTTTCAAAAATATTGAAAAAAATTAGTTACGCCATATTATTTATGTTTCTCTATATTCATCCATATTTATATCAAACCCCAAACCCTAAATTCTGACCTTAATCCATGTATCCCAAGACCCAAACCCTACATCATGATAGGGAGATCAACTAGAGGCCAAGGGAAGGGTCAAGACATTATAGGATTGAATCCAAATAAGGAACCTATGGATATTTAATCTTCATCATCTAGGGTATCGTAGATGGTCAACCAACTTCAAGATAAGCTAAATAACATAGTGAATAGGGATGACCTCAACAATGTGTATACGAGTTTGGTAATCAATTAAACTTAATAAAGGATGAAATGAGGACAAATTTAGACAATGGATTAAACATAGTGAAGGGTGAAATGAAGATGGAGTTTGAATAATTGAGGTTCGAGGACTAGCTGTACCTACAGTTTTTTTCTTGGGGTCAATATCAGCAATGCAATTCATACAGCGATAAACTCTATATAAACTAAATCACGGAGCTATCTAATGACACAATCAAACACTGTTTATTGATGCATAGTAACCCATGCATCGATTTTGGTAATAATTTTAATCCAAGTCACAAGGTTTCTTCAAGCATACATACTTAGATTCAAACCACACCCACCATGGTGGATAATTCACACAACCGGTGGATCTTCTAACTAGTGGCATAACATTATTCCAAAATTCAAAATTTGCAAGTTCAATGGGAATGATCCAATAACCTAAATCAACTAAATCAAGATTTTAATTTGTATTAATTTTCAAGTGGAAAGAAGGTTGTAATGGCATCCTTGTATTTAAAACCATACCAATGCATTTAATATAAATGGATGTGTGGGAAAAATAAAATTAAGTTTCTCTCTATTACTGGTCTATGTTCAGCTTTGATGATATTTAGACACACTATAGTATTAGCATTACAGAGAAATATTTTAGCTAGATAAACAAGTTGTAATATACAAGATTAGTCAAGGATTATATCTAATAGTTCAAAAATATATCCTTATGAGTAAATGACATCTCAGAGGATCATCTAAATAATATTTTTTTGGTGGACTCAAGGGTAACATCCAACTTTATGTTCTCCTTTCTAATCCAAGTTTGATATCATAATCCATGATAATTATTCATCATGTGGAGGAAGTAGATCTAGTAAAATGATGGGATCTCATGAATCACAAGAAGAACATAATTATAGTACCATAATTTCCCTAAGTGACATGATCGAATTCTCAACAAATCAAAGAGAATATAGTAAAAGGAATATGTTATAGTTGTAATAGAAAGTGGAGAAAGGGAAATAAATTTATTGAAAATAAATTATTCTATAATGATGAGATGAGGAAGAAGATGAGGAGGAAGTATGTAGTGTAGAGGAATAGGTTCCTAAGATCAAGGTTGAAGAATGTCAACCATATATCTCTTTCCATGCCATTTCAAGAATAAACACCCCACAAACCCTCAAGGTTGTTGGGTTCATGAAGAAACAAAGGGTGACAATATTAATTGACTCGGAAGTAATCATAACTTCATCAATCATAATTTGGTCATACACTTAAATTGATTATGTTATCCTTCCCAGGAGTTTCAAGTCATATATGCAGATACATGTAAAGTTATTTATTGAGGAGAGTGCCATGAGATTAATATGTATATGAGATATTACCTGCTAGAGGTCCCCTTCTATGCCATTTCATTGGGGGGATAGACATTATGTTATGGTTCCAATGGTTTACTACTTTTGGAACTATTGAGATGAACTTATAGGATCTATTCATGTAGTTCTATTATAAAGGTAGGACTTTTGAGTTATATGAGATGAATGAAAATCTCCACAGTTGGTAATTTCTCATCAAATGCATAAAATGCTTAGGAAGGGTGCAAATGGGTTTGTGGACCAACTATTATTACCATAAGTTCAACCATAAAAGGTATTATATAATTAGATCTACAACCCATTATTAATGAGCATTCAATTGTGTTTGGGGATATGTCAAAATGGTTACTCCTAAATGAGATCATAATATTTTATCCAATTAGTACTAATAAGCCAACTACACTATCTTAGACCTTATAATTACCATTATCTATAGAAGAGTGATATTGAAAATATGGCACAGGAGATGTTGGAAACAGGTATTATTTGTTATATTCATAGATTGCTTACTCTTCTTTAATGGTGATGATATAAAACAAGGATTAAGGTTGGCACATGTGTCCAAACTATAGAAAACCAACAAGTACATAGTGAAATATAAGTTTCATATTCCTTTCATTGAATATTTGTTAGATAAATTACATGGTGAAGTTTATTTTAAAAATTAGATCTTTGATTGGGATATCATAAAATAAAAATTCATGATGAATATATTCATACAAAAATATTTAAACACATTAGGCCACTATGAATATTTACTATTTCCATTTGGAATTACAAGTGTATGATTTAATTTCCATAGTTTGATGAATTCAATTTTATGAAATTTTTCCTTAGTATTATTTGATGATAAATTAATCTATAGCAAGACCTCAAAGGAACATTTAGATAATGTCAATAAGGTTTTGCAAACTCTTAAATAAGAACACCTTTATGAAAAACCCTTTAAGTTTCATTTTAGATTCAAAGAGATAGAATACTTGTGTCATATTGTTTCTCATGAGGCTATAAAAATGGATCCTCCTAAGATCCAGCCATGATGGATTGGAAATTTCCAAAAACCATAAAAAAAACTTAGGGTATTCTTAGGGATTATAGGTTACTATCGTATATTTTTGAATAATCACATAAAAATTTCAGCACCACTCACATCATTATTAAATAAATAATCTTTCCATTTGAATTAGGAAACAACTTAGGGACTTGGGTCTCTAAATAATTCCATGTGTACCCCATTTATGGCTAATCTAGATTTCTACTAAACCTTCATTTTCAAATGTTAAGCTTCAGGATGTGGCATAGGTTTTGTAGTCATGAAAGAGGTTCACCCCATTACATTTTAGAGACATAAAATTGAAGGTAAGAACCTATCAAAACTCACATATGAAAGGAAATTATGCCTATAATTCATGCATTCAAATAAGTGGAGACCGTATCTCATGGGTCATCACTTGGGGTGAAGACAAATCATGACAACTTGAAATACTTCTTAGAGGAATGAGCATCATCTAAATGATAACAAAAATGGGTCACAAATATGTTGGGATATGAATTTTAGATTATTTAATAGAAAGGAAAATTAAATGTGGTAGTTGATGTATTATCCATGAGAGATGACTCCACGAAGCATTATTATATGACATGTCCATATTACACACATATTGGGTAGATCGGGATAGATAAGAATAGAAAAATGACACACTGGAGACACATACTCTTGTTTGAAATCTCTATCAAGATCTAATATATTTTTTAAATGGAAGGGGGTGTATTGTGGTATAAGCATTGGTTGTACTTACATAAGAATTGTACCCTTAAAAGTTGAATTCTCTCATAGCTCCATGTTTCTCCGGTAGGTGGTCATTCTCGATTCCTAAATACTTCTCACAAAATTAAGAAAGATTTATTCTAGGAAGGGTTGAAAGGGGATGTATAGAAATTTTTCACAAAATATTTAGTGTGTCAATGCAATAAGGGAGAAAATCTTAAATTTATAGGCCTTTTATAACCTCTATATATTCCTAGTGAGTGGTGGTTAGAAGTTTCCAAATCTAAGGAAAAATGTAATTATGAAGGTGGTGGATAGAATCACCAAATGTGCTCATTTTTTTCCTATTCACATCATTTTACAATGAGTACAGTTGTTATATATTTTATGGATATAGTTTACAAGATACATATAACATCTAATATTATAGCATGTGATCGTGGTCATATATTTACTATAAATTTTACACTAATTTATTCTCATGTTTGGGTACTCAAGTGGCTCATTTTTCATCATATAATTCATATAATAAATTTTTAGAGGGGTATATATGATGTTTGCTTCATATATGCATAAGAGATGGGTTTGGTGGTTACCACTTACACAATGGTGGTATAACACAACATTTCATACCTTATCCAAAATTTTCCCATTTTTGACATTATACGGATACCATCCACCATCACTAACATCTAGCTTGATGGTCCATCCTAAATTCAAAGAAAGTTGAAGAGCACATGCAACACCAATAGGAGGTGCTCTCTTTGTCTTAAAGATAATTTAGTAATGGCATAAAACCACATGAAGTAACAAGTTGATCAATATTATAGTGAGCAAACATTTGAGGTGGAAAAACTTTTTATAGGATTTTAACCATATAAGCAACAAAATAATATGAAAATATTTCACCTAAATATATGGCCCTTATCAAGTGCTGCAAATAAATGTAGTGTGGCATATAAACTAGAGCTTCCTAATTTAACTAAAATACATCCAATGTTCCTTGTTTCTTTCTTGAAGAAGGTCATTGGGAAGAATTTATCTTCTCGCTCGGTATTATTAGATCTTGATGAGGATGGATATATCATCTCATATCACGAATGTAGACACACACTAACAAGTTGAAGACAAGGGTCATCACTGAGTCTCTGATCAGGTGGAATAATTTAGACATTAAAGATGCAACAATGGAACATGAATCATTCTAATAGCAACATCCATATCTTACTAACATTGGGGAAAATGTTTCTTTGAATGGGAGGAAAATGTTACGCCTTTAATCCTTAGTCATATATCAGGATATGTATAGTTGACATGTGGCTAACATTATCTCCTAACATGTCATATCACATTTATTTATGTTTCCATATGTTTAGTAGGTTGGCGTTGGTGTTTTACACAGTATATTAGGGTATATATGAGCTAGTAATTGGTAGATGATCATCATATTGAGCACTTGAGTCTTATTGTATGGTTTCAAGATTCCCCCCTCATAGTAGATTAGTGATTCTACTTGCATATTGTGATTATTTATCTATATTTTGGTTTTTTTGGTGTTACATTATTGTTAATATTCAATTCTATCTAAGTAATTTTATTACATATTTGATATGGAATTCCTATATATCCCTGACGAGTAATGGTTCTCGTGTTTATATAGATGAATAATTAAAATAATTCCTCACTCAATCAACCAATGTAATTTATGCATTTGAAAATATAACTATTGTAAGTACATGGGACGTGTTCATTTACTTGGTAACATATTCATTAGGTGAGCCTATCTTGGGCCCATGAACCTATCCAAGCTTAAGAGTAAGATAAATATGAGATAGGAGGTAGTTAGTATAAAATTTTAAAATGTATTATGTGTAATGTGTAGTGATTCCTAAATTGTTAATAAAGAGGAGTTGCTAAAACCTAGTTGGATCAAGGTATAAGACATACCACAAAGTTTTAACTCTAGTCAATGTGTAGATAAATGGGATAATTTCGGGGTGAATTCCAAATTTTTATTTCCAAGTTCCATGGGACCAAAATTTAGGAACTATAGAAACCAATGAAGGAATAATCCTTCAAACCTCCTTGTAAAACTTTTAAACAAATTTTCTCATTGTGAGTAAAAACTAAGAAAGAGGCATAAATTATCAAATATGGTGAGAATGGTTTCCTTTTTCTATAAATAATATAATTTTATATGTAATAAATCCAATTGGAATATGATAATCATAGTAAAACATGACCAAAGGTTTTGAAAGTATAATGTGAGAAGAGGTCCTATAATTTAGCTTGAGAACCTTAAGAAAGCATTTTAAGTTGTCATTGTAAAAATTATAATTCATGCATCATAGTAATAATTTCACAAGTTTGAATAGTTACAACAAGAATAGTACATGAAATTAGAAAAAAATATATAAAAGAAGGATAAAAAAATCATGTGGAATTAGTGAAGGCATAAATGTTTGAACTAAAATAAATTTAGAAAATTTCGGATCTAGGGATAAAATTTGAGAAAACACTAACTATTTTTAGATTTTGGAATAATATAATATTGATAAAGAGGACAAGCACTAGAAATATTTTTTTATCATTTGACAACATAGCATTTTATAAATAAGGAATAGTAGAAGAAATAGAAACATGAGTAGATATATAAGGATATTTTAATTTATAGAATAAGAAGGAAAATGTTTGACAAACAATTCTTTCAATGCATTTATGATTCTAGAGATATTAATGGGATTTTCATCACACACATATTCATATTTTTATCAAACTCATCCTCATAATTATATTCATATTAAAAATTGTAATCAACGGATTCCTTTTTAAATTTTGAAAAATTATTCATACGATCAATATTTCATTTGAAATATTTAAATAACAACAATATAGTAATTAGTATTAACATAAAATAGTATACTTATGATTAGATGATTTAAGTATAGATAAAAAAATATCACATCAATGTTTGAGTCAAACACAAGATAGTTAAGATGCGAGGATATAAACATGATCCTTAGAACAATCTGATTTATCACCAAAGAAGTAATATATAACCCTACAAAGATTGAAAGCATAGAAGAAAATGTGTGTTCACCAAAAGATGAAACCCAAAAGTAATACGCATAAGCCAAAATAGGTCCACGGGAAAGTTTTATTGGAAGTGGTTTTTACATAAATAATGCAATACATCTACCCATAAACATTACAATTAACTTAAATCACATAATATAATAGAATCAAACTTTATTTCATAAATGATTTCTCGTGTAAGAATAGACAAGAGGAGGTTTTAAAATAAAATATGATTTTCCCAAATTTGAAAATAATTGTCAATAATATATAACAAGACCATAGTTTTTATGGCTTGACAAAGAGAACATACAAAACTCACGTCGAATGGATGACCTCACATGAAGCTGTTAAGATATTATTTTGTGATGAAACTATAATCTTCTAAGACCATATATATTATCAAGTCTATGGTTTCTAAATTAGAAATGTCGTATTAAGATAAATTCACAAAATAAATACATAAATCCATAATCCTAAATTTTGGAAGTACTATGAAAGGAATGTATAATTTTATAGCATAACAATTATCAATCATTCCACGAAACTCCAAGATCAAATTTTATAATTAACCATGTATAAAACTCTACAAAACTAATTTTAGCACAATAATAATATTTCTCTTATAATACTTTCAAATAGGATTTTACATTTAAAATACCATGAATGAAATTATATGGTGATTCTTATGTATAGCACTCTTAGATCCTTGTGTATATAATTAGTTAAAACACATTAATAAATATAATGGTTTCCTAAAATGTACATCTTTGAATTACCCATGTGGGGTGGGTGTGTGACTCGTGATTTCAAGTTACTTATTCTACATGATTTATTTTATAAAATAAGAAAATAAAAAACCAAGTAAATATTATTATACACCTAAGTAAACTTAAGCGATAAGGTGTAATTATTTCATTATAACAACACTCCTCTGTTAGAGTAGGTATTTACATTAATTCATGTTCAACTAGGTACTTTATTTACTTTTATTTTATTTATCCTCAACCACTTATGTGTGTGGATATTTCTTTTATATTATTTAGATATCAGGAAGATATTATCTAGTTTTTAGGTATAGTTATTTCTTTGATCTATGGTATTGACTAGTTCTTTGATGACTAGTTATTTCCTAAATCTATGGTCTTGACTAGTTATTTAATGACTAGTTCTTTCCTTGATTTATGAATTGATCTACGACCTTGACTGGTTCTTAGATTGATCTTCCTTGCCTATATAAGAAAGACCCTTTCTCATTGTACTTCATAGAGTTCCATAATAATATATGATATTGTTGTTCATTTGTTTGCAAAGGTTTTTATAAAGTTATTCTAGTGAATTTATTTCATCTTATTGAGTGTGGTGTTTTATTAGCATCTAAGTTCTTTGTGGCTTGGTATGATTTTTTTATCATTCCTTTTATGGTATCAGAGTAGGAGATTGTTGTTGACATCCATCTGTAAGTTTCATTTTGCAAACAAGGTTTTTGTATATTCATATATTCAGAATTTGTTAGTATTTTGTTTTAGAGTGAATTTTTATACAAAACAAAACCATCCATTGGATTCAGAATGTGGAAAAACCCTAAGAACGATTGTAAACACAATTGGTAACAGAGATGGTTGTTTTGAGTTTTTTTTTTTTGGCGAAGTGGATGCATGTACAGATCCGTTTTGGAATTTGTGTCAGCATGGAAAGAGTCCCAAAAAATGGTTTCTGGTTTTTTGAGATCTGAACTAGGTTTTTTTCTTCTGTGTTGCATCATTTTGATTCTATATGTGGTAATGGGATGTGACTTTCTTGTGAGCAAGCAGCACACCCTAACACACCCATTAAAATCCTTAGCTCTTGATTTTATGGTATGGTCATATGAGGGATTAAACTTTTTATTCATTTTTATTTGTGTGGTGAAGGCAAGAGAATTTTAATTTTTTTAAAGTGCAAACTAAATTAAATAGTAGAGCGTAAACTTGAAAAACTTGTATCTTTTGATTGGTAACTTGGATTTGAGTGGCGTTTATTGCAAAAGTGTTTTTTCGTGCTTATACCATGGTAACTATTTATTTTGAGAAATTCACTAAAATTATAAAGTTTCATATTGTAACACACACTCAATTATAAAGTTCCAAATCTAGGGGTCTTGTTGCATTGTTTGATTCTTGCATTTTTGGTGATTTTTGAGAATGACATCTTTATCTACTTTTGCACTAGATCAAATTGAGCCATTAACAACACATAATTACCACACATGGAAATAAATAATGGAAACAATCATTAAACACAAAGGATTATGGGCTTTAACTTATTCGAGAAAAACCAGTGTTCACTAGAGAATATGAAAATTTTCAGTACCAATGCAAATTTGATGAGTGTATGGGTTTGATAGGAACTTATATAAGTAATAGTATTTTGTTTCATTTGGAAAAATGTGACTCTCCTTTCAAAATATGGGATAAATTGGAGGGTTTATTTGGTAAGGTTGATCACATGAGAGCCATGTAACTTGAAATTAAGATCACCTTTCTTAATCCTAAATATTTTCCATTAATTATAGATTATCTTACCAAGTTCAAGCATTTTTGACACAATTGAAGGGGAGTGGAAGAGATAAGAAATATGAAGAGTGTTTTTACTTAATTCTATCCAAGTTGAGAGGACCATTAAAAATATTTTCTTCTACCTTTTTCTCTAGCATGGATGCCTTAGGTGATACATTCCAAGTTTCTAACTTAGAAACATTTTGTGAAAGACTTACTAGGGAATAATCCAAATTTTCTAACCTTGAGTCTTTCACCTCTCAAAAGGCATTAGTAGCATATAATCCTAAGGGCAAGGGAAAACCAAAAGGTAAATCCAAATTCACCCCTTCTCCATCTCAAAATTCTCCTAAACCCAAAGAAACAACTCTAAACCCAAGGAGTCTTCTAAATCCAAGAATAAGTCTAGCCTTTCATGTTATTTTTTGGGGGTAGTGGTCATGAAGAACATAGGTGTTACAAGTGAATGCAAACCTTAGTGGATGCAATCAAAAACACAAAATTTCTATCTCCACTCCACCTCCTCCTAATCAGCATGGGAAAGCACTTATGTTGTTGGGAGATCTCAATCACCACTTGCGAGATAGTTTGGTTATAGATTCTGGTGCTTCTCATCACATCACTTCTTTCAAGGATTCTTTTGTATCTCTAGGATTGAGTTCTACTTCCAAAATTGATGTTAGAGATTCTTCATTTTTTCTGTTAAGGAAAAAGGTGACATACATCTTGATGGTGGAAATATCCAAGATGTATTGTATATTCCTAACATCATTACAAAATTTCTTTCTGGATATAAAATTTGTCATTTTGGTCAAGGAAAAACAATGAATTTTACACCACATGAGGCAAAAGTATGAACTTTATTGGAGCCTCATTCACTTATTGCTCAAGGTATTTCTGATCATGGTTCTAGACTATATCACTTTGAGGGTTTTTATGACACTTCCTCTATAGGGATGGGATTGGTTTCTCATGCAAATTCATAGATTAAGCTTTGACATGAGAGATTTGGTCATCTCAATTATAGATATTTGAAATAGTTGAGCACTCATGGTATGGTTGATGGTATTCCTAGAGTTTCTTTTCTTGAGGGATTTTTCAATGGCTGTGTATTAGGGAAAAAACACCAAGATCCATTCCCTAAGAATTTTTCCAAGAGAGCTTATTCACCACTTGAGCTTGTGCATAGTGACTTGATGGTTTTTCCTACCCCCTCTTTTAATGGAGCTAAGTATGCACTTACCTTTATTGATAATTTCTCAAGAGGATACTTGTGTTTATTTTCTCAAGTACAAAATTGATGTCTTTTCAAACTTATAATTATTCAATGCTTGAGTTGAGATACGAGTATTTTAGTTGCATAAAGAACCTTTGCACTTGATAATGGGGGAGTACTTTAGCAAAAAAAAATCTAATTTTTTGATAACTCATGGCATTATTGACCAGCATTATGTTCCACATACTCCACAACATAATGGCTTAGTAGATTGTAAGAACCAAACTTTGAAGCAAAACAATTGATTATATGATGCATTCTAGAGATTTACCTCTTATATATCTTTGGACAGATGTGAGTTAATTGTGCTAACTACATTCATAATCGCACACCACATAGAACACTTGAGAAGTTGACTCCATAGGAAGCTTGGTCCAAAACCAAGCTCAATATCTCATTTTTTCGTGTTTTTGGGAGCCATGCATGCTTGGGAATTTGTGCCAAAGAATAAAATGAAATCCTTTGATAAGAAAGAAAACCCTTGATTGTTGTAGAGTATTGTGAGGATATTAGAGCTTATTAACTTTTAGATCTTTATACTCATGAGGTTTTTTTAACACATGTTCAATTTGATGAGCACTTCTCTCCTCATGATTCTTCATCTTCTTCCATGCCTACTTCTTCTTATTTATGTCATCTTGAGGATCCCTTATTTGAGGAGGTTTCTAAGGAGGTTATAAATGTCACAAGGATTCTATTCCCACTGATGTTTTCATCATACCTAAGTGGGCTCGTATTATAGTTTCGAGGAAACACCTTTCATGCAGGATCTTCCAATCACTAGGCATCATCATGCACATTCTACGAGTTACGTAATTTTTTTCGAGTAGTTTTTGAGGATCCTTAGTCTTTTTCACAAGGAGTTCATGGGATATAAGAGTGGGATGATTCAATTGCAGCTAAGTATTCTTCTTTGATGAAGAATAATACTTGGGATTTGGTATCTCTTCCTAAAGGAAGAAATATAGTTAGGTGTAAGTGGGTATCTTTGAACCAAATATGGAGTTAATGGGTCCATTGACAAGTATAAGGCTCATCTTATTGCAAATTACTTTTCACAAGTTGAATTTATTTATTACTTTGAGACTTTTACACTCGTTTCCAAGATGGATTATGTATGCCTTGTACTTTTTATTGTTGCATCACAAGGGTGCCCGTATACCGGATGGATGTGAAGATTACCTTCTTACGGGGATATTTAAAAGAGGAAATATACATGGAGCAACCTGTTGGATTTGTTCACAACTCTTCTATTGTTTATATACTCACGAAGGTCTCTCTATGGTCTCAAATAGGCCCTCGAGCTTGGAATGATAAGATGGATTCTTTTCTTCTCTCTCTTGGTTTTGTTCGTTGCCCAATCCGATCAGCGGTATATAATCTCTAACATGTTGGTGAGGATATTGTTATACTTGTCTTATATGTTGATGATTTGTTACTTACTAGAAGCTCTTCTTCTAACATTGGGCTATTCAGAGGACTCTTTCTACATAATTTCTCATGAAAAATCTCGGGTTATTACATTATTTCCTTGGTTTGCATATTTCTCGGATAGATTCAGGATTCATTTGAGTCATACTTTCCCTGATATTTCATTTACGGTAAGGCTTATATATTGGTTTACAAACTCTCATCATATTAGTCATTGGGAGGTTCTTAAAAGGATTTTGCACTATTTGCAAGTACTTCCCCCTTTGGACTACACTAAAATAGGGGTTCTACTCAATTTGGTTGGATATATAGATTCGGATTAGGAAGGTTCTATTGATGACGGTGTTCAACTTCTTGCTTTACTTTTTTTGTTCTTCTTTAGTTACTTGGGCATGAAAAAAGTAAAAGGATATTACCCTTTCATCTTCACAAGCAGAGTATAGGGAAGCAATTACAGATAGCCAATAGATTCTTTGGCTTTGACATTATTGAAATAGTTAGGATTCATATAGGATTCACCAATTGTACTTTGGTGTGTGACAACCAAAGTGCAAGTCACATTTCTCATAACTCTGTTGAGCACCAACAGAATAAGCATATTGAGATTCACATACACTTCATTCGTCAAAGCACATTCAAGATGGATTTTTTTCACTTGGAGTACATTGACTCCAGAGGTTTCGACATCTTTATGAATCCTTTTGCATCATCTTGCTACCTTGATTTGTGTGGCATGCTTAGGGTTTTAAAATTTGTTCTTGGGTGTTTTTATGAGAACGTCTTCCTTCTTCCTCTTCATCTTTCTCTTTCCTTCTAGCGGTATTCTTTCCTAATTTTGGTTCAATATTTATTCATGGATATATTTTACATGAGTACCTGATCATGCCTAGTTTTTGGGACTCATCTTTTGTGGATATGGGTAAGTGCAGCAAGTTGGGGGACAAAAAAGGGGTCATAAGTGGACGTCATATTGCAAATAACAACATAATATCAACTTGTAGGGATTATTAGCAATGCATACACTCAAAATTAGAAAAACTTATACTAATATGAATCATAGCATCTGGAATCTAGTATCTGAACTACTATTTAAAAAAAAAAATGGACAATTTTAGCTATATTAAACACTCAAAATTCAATGACTTGTTTTTTTAAATGCCTATAAGATTGTAGTCTGTTTGCCCGTGATTTGGATGACTAAAAATTGATATATCTTTTTTACTTTGGTGAGAAGTTAGATTTCGCTATATATCTTGGGATGGATTTTATTTTGTATTTTTTGAGCAATATTTTTTTTTTTTTTTTAGTTAAAGTGGTAAAAACATAGAGAAAATAGAGCACTTTCCATTTGCCGCCATAACTTCATCAAAAATATTGAAATCAAATAAATTTTTTGAACATGTATATAATTTCACCACCTTTGTTGGGATGGTATAAGTTTTATCACATTTTGACAAGTGAAACAAAATTTGTAATCTTAAAAGTAGACATAAACATTCACGGGAAAAAGTGTCTTAAAGACCTACTTATTAGTAAAAAAATTATAAAATGATATTTATCCTATTCTATTAACTTTAATATCAATATTTCTACAAAGCTAATAGTCTCACTTATGTGATGGTACCATTTTTATGACATATTTTTTTACTTTTAGGCATGGTTCAAGTCCGCGGAAGACTAAATTTGATGTTTTGTTGTTTTTGATGCAAAATTCAAGATTTGATGTCCACTTAATTGTCCCCAAACTTGCTGCACTTACCCATATGCCACTTTTATTTTAGGCCCCTAGCTTCACTTAAGGGGGATGTTAGAGTAGGTATTTACCTTATCTCATGTTCACCTAGGTACTTTATTTACCTTTATTTTATTTATCCTCACCCACTTATGTGTGTGGATATTTATTTTATCTTATTTATATATTAGGAAGATATTATCTAGTTGTTAGGTATAGTTCTTTCCTTGATCTATGGTATTGACTAGTTCTTTGATGACTAGTTCTTTCCTAAATCTATGGTCTTGACTAGTTCTTTGATGACTAGTTCTTTCCTTGATTTATGGCTTGATCTACGACCTTGACTGGTTCTTAGATTGATCTTCCTTGCCTATATAAGCAAGGCCCTTTCTCATTATACTTCATAGAGTTCCATAATAATATATGATATTGTTGCTTATTTGTTTGCAAAGATTTTTGTAAAGTTATTTTGGTGAATTGCTTTCATCTTATTGAGTGTGGTGTTTTATTAGCATTTGAATTTTTTTGTGGCTTGGAATGATCTATTTATCATTCCTTTTATCCTCTTAAGTACAAATTATGTGGGTTATAAAAAAATTAAGTCCCAAAATTTGATCCAGTCATGTAAACAAGGCCTAATGAGGTAACCATGTATAATATGATCAAAAAGGAAGGAGGACTAAAAATACACTCCTCCCTAAGGATAATTTCCTTTACCTTAGTAATTTTCATAGAGAAACATACTTATACTTAGTGAGGGGTTTAATGAATATATCTTCTATTTATAACTTTGAGAATCAAAACTACATATCATCGATGTTCTCATGAATAGATAGTAGAATATAGTACATGTGAATCTATTTGTGTTTGGTGTATTGATGATCCATAGGATTATTAAATATGTAGATGTAACTCTTTTTCACACTACATGATAGGAGGTGGATGTTACTCAATGTTGATATCTAACAAATTTAAAAAATCCAAATAGTCTATATGGTAGCATTGACAACTCCTCAATATTCTTCCTCCATAAAATAAGATATATAACATGTTTCTTCTTTTTGGATGAAATAACAAGACTTGAACAAAGATGGAAATGTATCTAGATGTATATTTGTAATCCCGATATCACCTACCCAATCAAAGTTAGTATAGCCTACAAAATGTGCATGAGAATCTATTGTATAATGATTGTCATTTGTATGATTTCCCATGATAAAGAAAATAAAACAATTAGTATATTTACAATGAATCTATGAGGTTCTTAAATGAAGTGAGAAACCATGCCAAAAAACAAAGGGAGATTAGAGTATTTATGAGTCAAGTAAATGATATTTTGACTAGTTTCATGTAAAAAGTAAAATTAACTAAGGATGTAGAGCACTTGGTTATGAATTTAAATCTAAAAAATAATGGTGTATGTCAAAATTTATAATCGGGCATGTGAGGTAATTCCATTAGATCTAAGGCATACTTGGAATTTGAAAGAAAGATTTCAAATTAAGAGTGATACATCTCTATACAAATTAAGCAATTGTTGGTGAAATAATTTGTGGCAAGAAGATTATTGATTTCCACCAGCGAGTCACAGTGCTAGGCGAATCCTTCTTGGGTATGGGGAGGCTCCCATTTATTGAATAAAAGTACTAAATAAAATTTTGGGTGGTTGTTAGGTTGGGGAACACACAGGAATACTCCACTAAACATGTGGAAAAGTTCTTATATAGTGTACGGGAATTTTCTTGGAAAGAGATAAAGAGAATTAGGAAAAGAAATAGAGGGGGTTAAGATTGTGAGAAGAAACTTTCATATTCTCACAAATATTAACTAGAGTAGAGTCCACATTCAATACGAATAAATCAACCACCTAAGAAAAACAAGACTAATAAATCAAAGATAAAAGTTATATAGATTTATTAATCAAAGACACAAAGTTCCTTCTTGGTTGTACAAGATTACAATGCTTGCAAAGTTGGAAATTAAATAGTATGGAAGAACATAAGAAGGGAGATAGAATAATATATCTTATTTCTTGTAGTAGTAGTGAAAGCCAACAACTATTACCAACCAACCAATGCTAACCCCTTGGAATGGAGAATCCATCCCAATTTTTAGCTTACAAAAATGTCCCTTCCTCTCCCCCCATGTGACTTTTCATCTCACCACCACTTGTGACCTTTCACATTCCCTAGGAATGAAATTAAGTCCTTTTTTATTTTTAAAAGGGAATTTTACAATACAACATTAAGTCACTTAAGTGAATAAGACAAAAGAAGCGAAAAGGTACATTCTATTAGGAAATCATGTTAGTGCTAACATTATGTTAATGGGTTAATTATCGAGACTAATTAGTAAATGTAATCATGTGTGTAATTTATTAGTAATAAAAACCCATGTAAGTTGTTTATTATATTGTTTATGTGATATTTGGTTGTTAAACCAAGATCATGTATTTAGGTAGAATGCTTGTAGGAGGTTTCCTATTTTATAGGAAACGTCCTCCTTATATAAATTTATTGTGTTGAAGATAATAGGAGAGTGAAGCTGGTTATTACTATGTTTAATCTCAGCAATCTAATCAAAATTTTCATTTGGGATTAGAGAAACCATAGGTACGAGGTTTTATATTCAAAGACACTCAATATGATATATTGAACTTTTAAGGGGCTTTTTCATATTTCATGGATGTCCACAATAGTGAGAGAAACTAGTTGAGAAGATTTTTATTGTGAAGGAAGTTTAGACATACTCTTAGATACTACACACCTTTCCACTCAACCTACGCATTCCATTCATAGAAATTGAACTGTGTACATCACCAACACTCCATTGTGGGTTATAAAGTAATGTACACATTTTAGCACTATGTGGAACATAGTAGTCAAGGTGTGGAATTTTAAGGAGTATTCTATCACTAGAATATATTGATATACATTGTATATCCTATAACAAATGATATACATGTTAGGAGGTTTTGTTACATTGAAAATATTTTGTACTCACATTTTAGGTTACATTGTTTTGGTTGTCTACGTGTCATAGATCATTACATTGAAATCTAATTCAAGGGAGAGATCATTACAATGTGAAAATATCATTTCTTACATTGATCAAAGGAATCCATGTTTATTTTTAAAATTTCATATACTTTCATTAGAGCTTGTTATATTATCTCGTATACTCTTTCCACTATTTCATTTGTGCCACATTCAAATAATGCATCTACAGATCTAGATGACCTTGATTCCATAATTATGTGTTTGATAGAATTACATAGGTCTATGGAAATGGAAGAAGAAGCCTCATCATTTTGATCTAAAAATAAATTCCAAATATTTATCTATCATTTTAGGATCTTCATTGATATCTCGAACTCACGACATCATTCCCATCCAAAATAGGCTTCTTGATCTCTTCTCTCTTTTTCCATGCAATCCATTCAACCATACATTTTATTAGGTGTTTCGTGCCTCCAAATTTGTCATGCATGTTGTTTAGTCATTATTTAGTCTCGATCTCATACATAGTCATTATTTAGTCTCGATCTCATACAAAATCACACACTTTGAGTCATTATTTAGTCTTGATCTCATACTATTATTCATATGGTTCTTAAGTGAAAATATTAAATATTAACTCATGACTTTGACCATTTTTACATTGCTTGTTGTCATATTTTCAATCTTACACCTACACTTACCCAATTTGTATTGTCATTTTGTATTTTTCCTATTTCTGATTAGGGCGCCCAGCCAAGGTAGGGTGCCCAAGCACCCTAGTCCCCTCTGGGGTTCCTTGATCCTCTTTGTACTTTACTCTCACCTTTTGGGAACTTTCTAGTCATTTGAGATTTCTATATTTTTGTGGTCGGCCTTTTCGGGGTTAATTACAAAATTATAACAAGAGAACCATATAAATATAAAGTTATGTGACCATATTGAGGACCAGGAACTAAGCATCTACTATCACCATCTAGATTTGTATCCATAAAAGGCATCTAAAGATACATTTACATCCATCTAGCTCCATCACAAGGCACATGAGGTTGGTTCATCTGCATGACACTTCATAGGAGGGGATTCTATTGTTTCCATACACACATTTACTACATTCTACATCTAGGTATATTTTCCCTACTTCACAAGTGAAACTGACACAAGAGCAACCTAGGGCACAATTACACACACACACAAACACCTAAAACTAGATTAGGTCTAAGATGTAGTCCAATTCTCAGTGATAAGTCCATCCATTTATCATCTGAGGATAGTCCAACCCCTTCATATGCATCTTTCTTTTTTAATGTTTTGATGTTTTTTCTAGGGTTTTGCATGTGATTCTTTATTGTAGATCTTACAGCGACATTGACAATCATACAGTGACATTCACGCAATAGGGTGTGAACACATAAGAACACCTAGTGACACTCTAGAGGAGGTTTTATGGTCATTTTTGTAGACCAAGGCATCCACAAGCTCCCTATCCATTTTTAAACACCCCGGTCCAATCAAATAACTCATATTTGTGCTTTATCGAGAAGCTTCGTGTAGTCGTTACCTCGTCCTGTTCACTGGTCTGCTGCGACACGGTCCCATGACATTTGCAAATCAGCCAAGGCTTTTCTCAACCCTTCTTGCACATTAGGATTTCATATTTTCTAGCTTTTTTTTTTGGGTGTATTTCAGTATTTTATTACTTTATTTATTCGGTTATTTTCTTTGCTCCTATAGAATTAGATTATACTAGAATAATTGTATTTTAGTTAATCATTTAGGAGAATCCGTACTCGAAATTCACACTTTTAGGATCCTCATTCTTTGCTTATCATCCTAGAGTCTAGTCATCATGAGTATCTCAATCAATGATTACTTGCTTGCAAATCTTGATTTAAGGCATAGAGTCCAACATCTTCTTGCTACTACTCACATTCGTGTTGATATGCATCCTAACTCGGTATATCAAAATTTTTTTGATGTATTTTCTCAACACATAGCATTCAAATCTAATCTTCCCACTGATCTTAACACTTTTGACAATGACCCACCCTTGCATATCATGATTCGCATTTACAATGTGGGTATTAAATGTGCTTTAATTAATAATGGGTACGAACTCAACATTATTTCCTATGTCATTTATTGAGAGGCTAGGTCTTTCTTCTCTTGTTGTTAGTCCATCTTGTCTTTCACTATGTGGATATGATGGTTTTTTCCATTCATGCATTGGTCATATCACATTACCTATCATTGTAGGACCAAAAATTGTTAACATTGTATTCTTTGTCATCGATTTTCCAATCTCCTATAATTATTTACTTAGTAGACCATGGATCCATGCCATGTAAGTTGTTGTTTCTACCATTCATCATTGTGTCAAGTTTATACATCAAGGCATTGAATATATTATACTTCACGATCGTGACACACAAAAAATATTGTGACCGTGATCCTAATACTACTCTTCCTATTCCATGCATTGATACTACAGATGATCCTCAACCAATATATGAACTACCTCATTTTCCACCACTTGAAGGTTTTATTTGTGTGATAGATGTAGTTTCTTCCACCCCACCATCTCCACCTGCTACTACTACTACTATAACTCTTTATCCAGGGCTTATCTCTACATCATATGTTTATTTTCTCCTCTACCTTCTATAATGTCACCTTCATCACTGCGGCCTCCTTTCACATGCACACTTTTCATGAATAATTTTTATTGGGAACATATTCCATTTGACCCTACTTACAATGACATTATATGTACACATGAGGTCTTAACTCATCTAGGTTTTTCTTTTGAGGACCTTTCTCCTCCGCCACATTCTTCTCATCTTTATCATGGCTTTGTTTACATTACTACCACATATGGTCTACATGTCTTTCATCTCCAAGTCTTCCTTACACGACATTCTCACCCTTCACCACTTACATTAGGAAAATATTGGCTTGATTACATTGGGGGCACACTCGACCCTGATCATATTGATATATCATTTCCCATGCCCTTTGGTCGTGTATTCATTTGCAATAGTTCTTTTCTTTGCTATACACAAAATCTTACTCACTGGTATGCACATGGGTGTCCCTTACCACCCTTCACTGATGAAGAATATGCTATGGGTATGTATAACCTATGCCTTAATGGATCATTACGTGACCAACCCGACACTATCACTTACCAGGTATCGGACACTTGTTCCTTTAGTTTTGACCATGAAAATGATGACTCCTAGACAATATTACATAATTGACTTCTACATATTACATGTTTGGGGGCATATATTCCACACACTCCCCCCCCACCCTAGCATCCACACACATTTCATACCACACATCAACCTCCTAGCATAGGCATCATCATCTACACATTAGCATCGTCATTACCCTATGACACACTCTTTTGCTTTGGTTCACACTTGACTATTGAGGGAATTCTCTACACATGAAACCCACATACTGCACAGTAGTCACTACACATTAGCACCACATAGCTATCACATATTACGTGTTTTTACACCTCATACATGTCATCTTACATTGCATATTACATCTATTATGCTACACATCTTAGGTTATCTATGCATCTCGCATTACATACCATACAATTTACTACGCACATTATGCATTTTGCATATTCTCCTGTATGTATTGCACTCACTACCCAATGATGCACTGTAGTCTCGTAATCCATATTGGACTATTGAGGGATGGACATCATCACACTCACACATTCATCATCAAATATTCCTTTTCTCATGTAACATTCTAGGATTAGTGATACACACTTTAGGCTATAAGGTTACTTATTCTAGAATAATCTTGTGATCAAGTACATCATCACATTCACTTACATTATTTAGTGGTATACACTTTCAGATAAATCACCACTCCTTTATACTCATATTGTTGTGATATATGCTTATGATATAGAGTCATGTATGTTTCATCTCTATGTGGCATATCATCACCACATACTCATCACAATGCTCTACACATAACACATAGTTCAACCATATCCCGAACATGCACTCTCGTTTATGGTTTATTCTTGAGTACTGAGAGGTAATACTAAATGAACCTCATTACATACAACTCCATTCACTTGGGGGCACATGTCTCCTATCATCCACACTACATTTCATTCCATCCATCCACAGCATACTACATTTTATGGTTGTATTTACTCTTGCATGAACTTGCTTTCACATGTACACTTTACTACACATTTAGATAGATTTCTTGTGTGTCATTATATTTACCATACACATGTGTGTTCATGTTCTTTTCTGGTTTTGATCTCAAATATAGAGCTTCTACACATATCAAAAATGCTTGACATGCTACCTTCTTGGGGCATCCACATATGCTACAGGTGTTATTGTTTCATTTTTGTTCATAGCACACTACTTTAGTTTATAAAAGATTTGACATACTTGTTATTTTTCGACATGCTAATAGGTGCTTCATTTGTAACATTTGTTATGCGAGGATATTTTCTACTATAGTTGTTTATTACATTGTCTTATATTGTTTTTTTTTTTTGCAGATTTACCCTTTGTCTTGTGTGCACACTTATTGTTTTGTGTCCACTTTGCCTTGAGTGTCTTGTTATATAGTGGGTGGTGTCCCATGTTTCCAACTTGTTTTGTGTGGCCTACATTGTCTTTTCATGTGTTTACATTGTTTTCTTATGTTATAGCTTACACATTGTTTGTCTAGCTTACACTTGTTTTCTTTATGCATGTTCGTACTAACACTTGTTTTCTAGCCACTTGTTTGTTTTTTCCTTGGTCTTTACCAAGCACATTCCCTTCCCCCTTAAAGTGAAATGTTTCATTTTATGCAGTCGGTCCTCTTTTGGGGCTGCATTCTCCTATCCGCAACGTCGCATGTACCCCCAAATAAGGGGGCATCATTTGGGTTTACACACAGTCTTGGTACATTTCAATCTACACGATTTTCATCCATGACATAGTGAGTTCTATAAGCGAGTGGGTTCAAACCATTCTATAAACTCCATACATAGTGGCTTTTATAGGGAAGATTTTCCTTATCATTATCGGAAGTAGTTATAGGTTGGAGGAACATCCGACTTTCCTCCCTACAATTTTTCAGCTAGTGGCATCAAATCGCCCAAAAAACTATACAGAAAGATGAGAGATATCTTCATACAATCTCAAGGAATCATTTATAGGTTTAATAATAACACAACATTCTCCCTACACTTCTTTGGCCACAATGGCATGAGATCACCCAAAAACTTCACACTTTATTGAAATTTTTGTGTATGGGAATCAAGCAGTCAACAACAACAACAACACACACATAGCAGGTACATCACACACATGATACTAACCATGTAGGTAGACTACACACATTGGCATCTATACATATGCCTCCACCCTAGGTTCACTATTATCACTTTTTACACTTTTGCATCTTTAGTCTCCACACTCCATATTTTTGTCACTCCACACTTTTTCTAGTCCTTGGCACATTTGCTACATCACTCTACATGGATTATCAGGTATGCATCTCTATCTACTTTATGTTACCAAGCTTTCCACTCACCAACATAGAGTGGGGAAAATGTAGACATAAAATCACACACTTTGAGTCATTATTTAGTCTAGTCTCATATTACTATTCATATGGTTCTTAAGTGAAAATAGTAATAATTAACCCATGTCTTTGGCCATTTTTACATTGCTTGCTATCGTATTTTTGATCTTACACCCACACTTGCCCAATCTGTATTGTCATTCTACATTTTTTCTATTTACGACTAGGGCACCTAGTCGGGGCCCATGGCATGCCCTCGGCACCCTGGTCCCCTCTAGGGCGCCCTGATCCTCTTTTCACTTTACTCTCACCTTTTTGGCACTTTCTAGTCATTTGATCTTTCTATCTTTTTGGTGGTCATCCTTTTTAGGGTTAATTACAAAATTAGAACAAGAGAACCATATAAATATAAAGTTATGTGACCATAATGAGGGACCAAACACTAAGCATCTATTATCACCATCTATAGTTGCATCCATCAAAGGCATCTAAAGCTACATTTGCATCCATATAGCTCCATCACAAGGCACACAAGGTTGGTTCATCTACATCACACTTCATAGGATGGGAGTCTATTGTTTCCATGCACACATTTACTACATTCTACATCTAGTTATTTTCTCACTACTTCAAAAATTATGACTAGAACAAGAGCGACCTACCAATTACACACACACACACCTACACATACACACACACACACACACACACACACACACACACACACACACACACACACACACACACACACACACACACACACACACACACACCTATAACTACATTGGTTCTGAGATGTAGTTTAGTTCTCATTGATAATTCCATTCATTTGGTAGTGAGGAAATTTTGACCCCTTCATGTGCATCTTTCTTTTTAGGGTTTTGATGATTTGTCTAAGGTTTTGCAGGTGATTCTTTATTGCAGGTCTTACAGTGACATTAGTGATCATACATTGACATTCATGTGACATGGAGTGAACACAAGCCAACACCCGGTGACACACTCATAGGAGGTTATCTGCTCATTTCGCATACCAAGGTGTCCACTGGTGCCCCTATCCCATTTCGGGCACCTAGTCCAGCAAGATAGCTCGGATATGTGCTTTCTTAAGATATGTTTGGTGGTTTCCTCCTCCTATTCACTTGGTCTAGATTGTGACACGATCTGTGACATGCCGCAAATCAACTACGACTTTTCTTAACCATTTTAACATATTAGGGTTTCATATTTTCTAGTTTAGTTTGCTTGGGTGTATTTTGGTATTTTATTACTTCATTTATTCAATCATTTTACTACTCTTATAACATTATATTACACTAGAATAATATTATTTTAGTTAATCACATGCTCGGTTAAGTGATTTATCGGGTCATATTTAGTTTTTGTTTATTGGTAATTTTCTTAGCTATAGGATTATTCACATGTCATTTAGTTTATAAAGTGTTTATTTTTTTAACATTTATTGTTATTTAATATTTTCCTATTATTATATTTCAGTTGTTTCATGTCTTTTAAGTTTTATTTTTTAGGTTATAGTCATTATAAAATCCATTTTTATGGTCATTATTTAGTCATTGGATTTTGTAAAGTTATTTTATGTCAAATATTGTCAAAATTATCTTCAAGTTAAAAACAAATTATGTCAATGTACATTGAGTCATTAGTCTTTTAGACATCAATGTAAAAAAATCAAAAATTTGATTCATTTTGTCAAAAGTCTTTTTTAGTGAGTTGTCATTTTCAAAAATTGTAAAAACAATTTCCTCACAAGCGTATTATCGCTTGTACACAACATCTAAATTGGAAGGGAATTATACAAATAAATCCAATGTGGAAATTTTTGAGCTTCAAATCTTCATCGAGTGAGTAATTAATGACATATTGGAGGACGGAGGCAAACGAAGGTTGGAGGTTAATCGGTGACCTCTCGTTAGTTACCACCGGCGGGGCCGCATATAGAGGTTTGGTGGAATTTTTAGAGTGTGCTTACTTTTAGTTGAGTGTGGTGTGATTCATGTGTCTTGTTATTGATTTTTAGTTTACTAATTAAGTGGAAATTTCACATTGAGGGGGAACATAATAGCAATGTTCCATTTCCATTTTTGAGTATGTAAATAATTTCCTATGTTGTTCCTTGAGGTAAGATATGATGAGAGTTGATGAAACTATTTAACATCATGATGTGGTTGTCGGTAAACCACTTGCAAAACCATTATTTGTGGTTTATGGTAAACCACTTGTAAAACCACCACTTTTGGTTGTTGGTAAACCATATGCAAAACCATCATCTTTTGGTTTGTGGTAAACCACTTGTAAAACCACATTTTTAGTTTTTGGTTAGCCATATGTAAAAATATCACTGATGTTTGTTGTTTTCCTTTAAAAATCACCTAATCGTGAGCGGCAGTGCAAATAAGCGACAAGTTTTCCCCATGTTCACACTAAGGGGGAATGTTAGGAAATCAAGTTAGTGCTAACATTATGGTAGTGGTTTAACCATGGGAGTAATTAGTAAATGTAAATGTGTGGGTAAGTTTTTAGTAATAACAACCCACGTAAGCTTTTATTATATTTTTATGTGATATTTGGTTGTTAAACCAAACTCACATATTTAGGAGAATGGATGTAGGAGGTTTCCTCTTTTATAGGAAACATCCTCCTTGTATAAATATATTATGTTGAAGGTAATATGAGAGTGAAGTTGGTTATTAATGTGTTTAATCTCTCTACAATCCAATCCAAATTTGGAATTCCAAATGAAGGGATAGATTGTTAGAGAGAGAAGGGGGAGGAAAGAGAAGAATAGAGAGAAGTGAAATTCCAAAGATGGGGGATCCTCTGTATATGAAGAGCATGCTTTTAATGGATCTTGAGAGAATGTTCCTTGAATGAAATTATTTCCCTCGACCTTTTTTAGATTGAAACATGGTGGTTACAATATCCTTCTCCTGTGAGATGTAAACACACTCCAAACCATTGAATAAGTGTTCAAAAACATGATTAAGTGACTTGCACTATTTGAATTTGAGATGATTTCTCATTCTTGCGAACATGATGATCCTCTTTGAACACTGAGGTCGAGTTATGATATGAATATCATATCACCTTACTCCTCTTGACTTCAAAAGTTACCTTCGTGAAAAACATGTCTCCTTTTTTAATGGAATCAACCTAAATATGCTCAAATACCTTCTTTCTCATATTTTACTCTTTGGAAAAGGTCTTCTTTTCCATATAGAATAATTACTCCCATTCTCAAGCTCTGAAAGTGTGTATTGTGAAACTATGAGTTAGTCCCATCACCATGATGTCCCAAAATTGTCTTAGTCATATTTAGGTGCTCTTTTATTAGCATAGGGGACTCTACATCCATATTTCTTGACCAATTTTCTTACACTTACTATTTGTAGTAAGCTTTAATGTAGGAAGTCTAGTTTTAGTTACCAATTTCTCAATTTGACACTTTTGAGTTTTCTTGATGTGTAAGGAGAAATGGAAACTCAAAGAATGAATTTTTATGGTATTTACTAATTATAGATTATGAAGCTTAGGAAGTGTTACTATTTTTAGAAATGGGTCTTCCCTGTTTTGGAATGGAATGAGAATGGTTTCAAAAAAAGATTATTTCACAAGGAGGCTTTACTCCAATTTTCGAATGATTTCAATCGTCATACCTTCATAGATCTTAAAAATGAGTTTTTATAATGAGAAACTTTGTTTTTCCATTAAAATTTATGCATATCACTATTTTATGCAAGTTTTTAATCATTTAAAATTCATTTTGAGAAGGATCTATTGTTAAAATCTCATGGGGATCGGACAAGGGTTTAAGAGATATAAACAACTTTTTGTTTTTACTATATGAGGTCTATGCTATATTTTTAGTAGCATAACAAGGAGAGTGATATTTTGGGGGAAATGAAGCTTTGAAACTAAAAAATGGTGAAGTGTTTGAACATGAAGCCTTTTATATCTTACTTGCACACCTTAACTCATGTTTGACTCAAACAAGCTTAATCGAAATTTATTGAGGGATGATGTGGAGTTGTACCTAAAAATAGAAGAAATAGGGACAAAGGAGACAAGAGGGGCTCCCAAATGTTATTTGCATCATATCATGCCAAGTTTCATCTTGTGGTTTCATGAGAGTGAGATGCGATGGGTTTTAAAACTAGGTCTCGGGGCTTAACTTGAGTTTTCCATGTGTCTCAGGGGCCGGATGAGAGAGAAAGGAGCCCAAATTATTGTCCCTTTACACCTTTGGACAAATGAAAGGGGACATGCAACCTTTAAAAATGTATCATGGGTTAGCCCGTAATGAAGATGGGAATTAATTTCAAGTTGGGTTCATGTTTTTACTCTTGACACTTCAAGTTGATGTTTTTAAGTGATGAAAACTTGCAAATGGAAGTGGGAGAACACTCTTGTTTCCCTCATGTCCCTTTTTATCTTGGGAAAAGTTAAAATGGATATATTATCTTTAAAAATTCACCGGGGGTCCACAACATGAGGAAGGGGACTATTTTTGCATTGTGCTTGCCTAACCACTCAAGTCACAAGTTTAAGTGACAAAAACATAACATGCATAGGGGAGCACACTTTGGTGTCCCTAATGTAACTTTACAACTTGGGACATGTGAAAGGGTACATACCACATTAAAAATTGCACTCAATCCTCTAAGTTATGTTTATGTCATCATCCCAACATTAAATTAGAACAAGCAACTTGCCTTTTCTGCCCCATGAGTAAAAGTTGGAGTTCGGAGGTGAAATATCATATGATTTTGACTCCAAATCATCTAATCAGTTCATTACCACAAATTTCAAAGGATTAATTCATATTTAAATTTGAGTTATGACACCTTTCACCCTTTTAGCATGAAGGAGTAGCAATAATGACTTAAGATATCACTAAAGATCTTGAAGACTTAGACAAAAAAAAATGTGTCCATAATGTGGAGGATTTCAAGATATTTCTATTGAACATTTCTTTAGCTCTGAAATCCTCCTAAAATTCCTAGAATCTTCAAATATGGTGGCTTTCTCCTTTGAAACCTTCATTTCTTGTACCCAAAATGACTGATTTTCTTAAGTTGTTCCCGACATTAATTATTTCCACATATTTTCCCTAAACTATCTTGGATAACTTCATTTCTCTCCTATACAACTCCCATAAGAGTTTATTCTTCCATTTCCACTTCCAAAAGATGTCCTTATGCTACAATATAGCTAAAAATAACCAATTTAGTGCTTCAAAGAGCATTATTCCACCTCAAAGCTTGCTTTTATCATGAAGAAACCTAGATTCATTCCCTGCACATGAAACACACTTGAAAACCATGATATCACATTCCTCTTATCCATAATAAGGATGTCACAGACCTAGAGGGTTGTGTAAGCTGATGGTTTGGTTAGATAAAAAAGGTAACAATGACCAAGATAAGGGTTTTCAAATGGCGGGCTTAATTATCATGGTCGAAATTTGTAATTTTGCATGTTAGAAACTTTACATGAAAACAGATTTGTATCTAGCTCAGGGACATTAAATTATAAGGGGTAATGAATAACCTCAAGTATCTCATGGATAATCAAGTTAATGCCTTATCCATTGGGCCATATAGTCACCATATTGATCAACTAGTAAAGCTACCAACACAACAAAGAGAAAAAAAACACGAACACACAATAGAGAAAGGGAACACACAACATGGAGGGAAACACACAATAGAAGGAAACCATGATACAACATACCTAAATCACCTATGGTACATATAGGGGACAACCTACTTTCATTATATAATTAATTCTTGATGAATATTTACTCGTGAACAGTAGCACCAAATTCCTTTGTTCTAAAAATCCATTGACTAGATCACTGAAATATGAACCCTTTCTCAATTTCTTGGGAAATTTTTCATGATTTTTCATGTAAGTGAGGGTCCACTCAGATAGTTAATTGCCTTTGTTTCTATAAAAATTTATTTCTATATGCTTATCAATTTGCACATTCATTCCAATTTATGGTTTTTATTACTACTACAAGAATAAGTCTTTATCACACCAAACTTACCATTTTCTCACCAAGGCTTATGGTCTATGATAGACATTTTACCTTTATTTTTATTTGCTTCATGACCATGGTCTCTATGAGCTAGTTCTCAGTAGATATTTTGAAATTTTAACACTATCACAAGCCTCTTAATGTTCCATGTTTCTTAATTGCTTCAAATAATTATTCTTCACACAAATTTGATCACCTTTGATCAGCTTCTCATTATGATGTGATGCACAAAGTGCACAAGGTTGGATATCAAAAAGGAAAATCACCATCTTCTCCATCTTGACCATTTTGAGATTGGAAACTCATCTTCATAATGGGGCATTTCCTTCATGGGTATATCCACCTTTGAAATACCCAAGCATTTTCTCATTCATTCATTCCTCATTGATAATGCCTTTATCTCCCTAATGGGAAAGAGAAGGCTTCGTATTCACAATCATCTTCATTAAAAAAATCTTCATGTTAGATCTTGAGAAGGTGATTTGAAACTTGGGGTTCATGTGTCAAGAATTCATTTGATATCCCTTTTTCATGTCTTATATTGCTCATCACATTGGGATTGCTTCATTGCATGTCAATATTTCCATGAGATTCATCACTACTAAGAAGAGAATTAGTATCCATACTCAGTGGCAAGAACTTTAAGCATGGAAAATCTTAGTAGAAGTTGAAAAAAAATAAACACAGTATATCTGTCTTCTAAGTTCTCCCTTGTAAACCTTAAGTAATATTGCAAAGCACTTAGACTTTTTGAATCTTGTATTAAGAATGATTGTGGATGCTCTTTATTATTTCTCCAAATGTGGGATGCAAGTTCTATGAGCATATTTCATGAGGATGCGGTGGAAAATTTGGAAAAAGTTGGCTACTGATTTACATAAGCTTCAAGGATGAGTTTGTAAAGGAATGGATTACATTTTATAGCTAAGGGTAAGGCCATGAGAAGTGGATCTTAGTTTGAATGGGATTTAGGATAATAATTGTAATTACGTGAAATAATAAGAGGATTCAGTCTATGATGTTGCAGATTTTGCAGGGGAAATGATGATCTTTGAATTCATCTAAGAAGTGGTTGCACATGCATTATTGATGCCCGCACCATTGTAGGGTTACGTAAGTAGAGTGAAGTGGAGTGTGAGTAGATAAATAGGAATAATTAAATATCCAATTTAATTATTTATAAAATGAGGAGATAATTAATCATTTAAATAAATAAATTTTTAATTTTTATAGACACAAAATCATGCACTTACTACTATTTATCATACCGCCAAGTATGTTGTTTTATACATGGATCTTGCGTAATAAAAGTATTCACTAGTGACCCATTCCCTAGTCCATCCACTTTTCTTGTTGGTTTCTATTGCTTTTATATTTCACACTTGTCACTCATAAACCTAGTTCTAGTCGGACCATAGGGATCCTGTTAGTCGAGTCTCCACTCATTTATCATCATTACTCTCACAGACACTAGCAGCTAGGCACTCATGTCCATCCTAGGAACCCATGTCCTCTTTATGTTTGATCTTAACTTTTAACTTTGAGGTTGGTATTTTTGGTTTTTCCACTCATATCTCAAGGTACTATTTGTTGTGTCGGAGTCATTAGTGTTGAAATTCAAGCAAGAGATCCCTATATAAACACAACATACATACCATAATAAGGGTGGAAAATTTCTATCAAGGATATCTATCTACATATCAAAGGGTGCATCTTGGGCTCATTATTTTGCATACGCATTGTATAGGAATGGGATTTCATTATATTCCATCCACACATTTGCATTTTATCTAGCCACCACCCTATCTTGGCGTCATTGGCATGAGGGTGACCTAGGAGCACTATTGTACACACAAGCATCTAGAACTAGATTGGAGTCACGAGATGTAGTGTAGTGCTCGATCATAAGTTCACTAGTTTACAGCTAAGGAAAGTCTGACCCCTCATTTTACATCTTTATTTTTTAGGATTTCATGTCTTTTTTAGGGTTTTACATGAGGATATTTGTATGCAAGTTTACAAGTACCTCGTAAATCCAAGTGTGACATACAGACGAACAAATGTGAACAAGTGTGAAACCCTAGTGGCAGTTTTGGAACTAGTTTATGACCTTTTCTTCACACTCCAGTTCCCCCACAGGACATCTTTGGCACCCGCATGAGCCCCTATTCTTTCCTAGGTTCCTGCATCTAGGAATTTCTACCTCCTCTACATTTTTTGAGCTTCATTACGATGGTATGTATTTATATTTCATCACATTCTTGACCAGAAAAAGAGAAATCAAGGTAAGTGTCTTATATCTCTCATTTCCTTTCATAATTAAAATCAAATAAATTGCCTAACATTTATATTTCATTTTATGTCATTTATAGCAATCATTGCTTTTATATTTTAATAAAATTATTCATATTTTATTAAATCATTTTGGTGAACCGTAGCTTAGAACTCATTTCCCTAGGATCCACTAAAACCCTAATGGCTAAGAGTATCTCTTCTCCTCCTACCCAAGCTATGCCTCATGAGAGTATAAACCCTATATATGATGAAGTATTTATTGCTGAACTTCACACTCTCTATCACAATCTTACTCTTCCGGATGAGATTCAAAGACATCTTTTGGCCAATGAATGCAATATTCCTACTAGCTTGATTATCCTACCCTTATTATTGTTTCAGACCCAGCAAGCTTTTCAGGTTGTCGTCTTAGCTATCCTATCAGCAATAGGCCTCCTCCACCTTCTATTTGTGTTATAACTCTAGATGAGTGTATTGTTGATTATCTACTTAACCTTGAGAGTAGTATTACAAATACAACACATAATGATATTATACATGTGCATGATCTTACTTCTAATACTAGTCATGATAATTGTATAACTACATATCATACTCCTTGCATTTCGAAAATGTTTCAAGTGATTCTAAGGTTACATCTCATACTAGCTCTTCTTCATTATACATTTATGATACACTTGATGAAATCCTTCCTCCGAATATTTGTCTGATATTGATGAGGAACATGATAGTAATGATTCCACCTCTTTTCATCTTTGGTAAATGTGAATCCCCACTCCACTCGTCATCTCCTTCGATAATGTGTCTAGTAACATGCATGTTGAATCATCTTCGTCCATTACTTCATCTCCTAACAATTATTCCAATGATATTCCTAATGATGTTATCGATATTCCATGTTCTTCACCACCCATTACCTCTTCCGCACCTACACCTACGGTGCCTATAGCATCGACATCCTCCACTTCTTCTTTTGATATTCCTATGATCACTCATAATGGAAAGATACAACCACTCAATACACCATCTACATCTCCTATTATTCCATCACAGGATATCTTATCACTCATGCATGTTGTTGGTCAATTACAATCTCAGATCCAATCTCTCGGTCTTGAAAGAAAGTCCTATTATGCTTCCATTGATAATAATTCTTTACATGGCAATCATATTCCAAAGAAGAGTTCAATTAAACATTCCCAAAGGATTTCGTTATGCCTACATTTTTATGCTTTGATGGTACTAGAAACCCATATTTACATCTCAAGCACTATCGTCATGCTATGGATTATTACTCCGATGATCGATTATTGCTTAAATCCTTTCATCATATCCTTATTATTGATGCTCTCCAATGGTACACACATTTACCTTTCAGGTCTATTAGTACTTATTATGAGATGGAAGAGGTCTTTCTTTATCACTTCATACTTAACAATGGCCCTAGAGTCAACCATGATCGCTTACCAAGCTTACATAAAAGTAAGATAGAACCTATTGTTAGATACATTTTTGCTTCAATGCTTGTAGACATCAGTTAGTATTTCAGTCCATTGACTTAGAAAAGTAATCCATCTTTTTTCATGGCATGATTCCTTCTTTAAAAGAGCGCTTGCAATATGACACATGTGAATCATTCACACTCTTATGTTATAATGTCATCAATCTAGAAAAATATGTCATTATTGCACATGTTATATATCCTTCTCTTATCATTGATATTGTTGCATCATCTAGTTCTTCTGTACTTCCATCTGTTGAAGTTCATCAACGGTCTCCATCTCCTCCACCCTGTAAGAAAGTTTAGTCTTCTCCATTGCATAAACATTCTTCATCTCCTCCACCCCATCGGGCTCCACCTCATACTTTTACATCTCCTTCATGGGACCCATTAAACTTTTCTCATCACACTAGACCTCATGATGTGTTTTGTGCCTTTCTTGACAAGTGTTTGATTCACTAACCTTCTAATCATCATCATCCACCTCATCACTTGTAATTCCAAAGTGTGATCGACCTAATTGCAACTATCATTGTATCAATGGTTATCGCAAAAATGATTTTTGTGCACTTCATGATATATTACAAAAATTAGAAGATAAGGGTTTCATTTCCTTCGGATCTCACTCTCGTGAGTGGTCTATGTCTCCAATTACATGCAAGTGTGTTGTTATTCTAGTTGACTTATCTCATTTTTCTAGTTTTAAGGTCATTATTCATCCACTTGCCACAGGTATTTATTCATGGGCACTCTCCATCTCATTCATCCTTTGCTTTACATTATCTCATCCACCACACAATGCCACTTCTACACATTGGCTTCCTAATTCATCATTATCTCTGCACTTCCTACCATTGCATCTCCCATCATTAGCACAATTTCATCAAACATTTATTCTGGTTCCTATGCTCATTTTCCTCCATTCCACACTCTTATACCACTCCACGCCCACTATGTATTTAGTAGGTGAGTTTCCCACCCTACCCCCCGATGGTGCACTCGTATTCTTACATGACTATTGAGGGATCTATAACAATAATATCCTCACCATATCATGTGTTACACATTATATCGATATATTTATCTATCATATAGTATCATATCACTTCTCGATGACACACTCTTGCTTTACGGTTCATTCTTGATTGTTGAGGGGTCTTATATAAATGAACCTTATCATCTACACCTTTGGGGGCATCACTATTCTACTTCTCCCCTCTTCATCATATTCACATGCACTTAAGTAAACTTTAATGACCATCTCATTCACATACTCTTTTATATCATTCATTTAATACATACTTTACCATTCAACACAACTCTATTCACACATACAATACATTATCTCATCATTTATCTATCTATAACCACATTAATAATCATTATTCATTAGTCAACATCAATAACTACACATTGTAAATCAAATCAACAACATAATTATCAAAACATCACACATCAAATATAATGACAATAATCAACACATCATACATCCATATACGAGTCTCAATCATCACATCACACATCAATAAACATCAAATACAATGAAAACATGCCAATAGTCCATATATATTGTTCACAATCATAGTTACAAAAATTCAACACTGGGGGAACCCTCTCATACATCATCGCTACATCATTATATATCATATCTCATCATCACTATCACTATTGTAGACACTAAAATTAGGTCACACTCCCCTTTGGTCCCTCGAAAAATAAACACCCTTCATCACATTAACCTAGCCATGGCCCCTTTAACCTCACTAATATTAATTTAATTAGCTCTAATTAAATTAATTCATTATCCTCACTATATTTATTATTTAAATATCTTAATTTAAATAATACCCACACATACTGATTCACTTAGACACCTCATCAAGCCAACTCAACCTAAGACCTATTCTTAGTAAGTTGCCATAACTAACTAAGACTTACCCAAACCCTAAAAATCAATGCCTACATTCCCTCTAACCACATTCCCGCATGCTTACAAGAGGTTCTCGGTCTAATCATGGGTTAGAAACATGAAATCCAAGGAAATCAAGAGGATCTCCCTAGTTTAGTAAACCTAGGAAATCCCGCCTGACCGATGCCGATTGCCCCTAACCGTTCTTTGGTTAAGCGGAAGCGTTGTCGGTTACCCTTTTAACCCCAAAACAACCTTATTCTCAAGGTTGGAAGTTGGAAGTTGAAAAAATAAGGTGGGAAAGCATTAACACATCTTGTAGAGATAACACATCTTGAGAGATAATTCAAAGAGAACACGCATGCAAGGAAGGAGATCAAGCATTTTCTCTTGCATAACCATCCCAACCATGATCTAATCTAACCAAGCAAAGAGGAATGTACATGCAGCCCATGCAGAATCTTTATTTCAGTTGGTGATCACTTGCAGCCTTCAAACCTCTCATCAGCACCTCCATCCCTCACTCACAGACATCCAAGACCAGAATCAAGTAAGTATAGCATCATACCTCTCTGGTTTATTTCATTTCATCATTATTTTATCATCTATTGTTTACCTAGCCACCTATTGACCTTCTCCAACACTTCCACCTCCATATACCCATTAAAATCTCACCAAATCCTACCTAAATCACCCAATACCTCATCCCGACTGACCAAAATCCATTGTGCAATCACAAAGGAGACCCAAAGCTTGTTTTGTGGCATTCCCAGATTTCCATAGTAACCAACACTGGTTACACCTAACCACGTCGTCGGTCACCCTTAACCGACATCGGTCTCTGTATTTGTCCATACAACCCAGAGCTAGAGACCTACCCACCTAATTTCACCTCACCCTCATTCACCTGTGATCTACCTGAGACCTCTGTCAGACCTGTAGAGACCCGAACTAGTTAGTTGAACTTTGGATCCTATTCTAGCCTAGCTTATTCGATTAGATCTATTTATTATTGTGTTTTGAGTGAGATACCTAAATCATTTCGAATTACAATAGGATTTACTTTGTTTACAACATTAAATTGTTTAAAGCAGGTGGGTAGTAGCCATCAGGAAGTATCACACTTCTCGGATCTAGTATATGTTAGGCGATTCACTACACATATTGTTTAATTCCTTCTGGTGGTCTTGCTTTTCATTACAAGTAGTTCCTCCTATCCAAAAGGAATTTCTCACAATCAGTTGTGGATTTGGAAGTCATACGCATGCAACAACCCATCAACCAGCATTTGAACAAGTATTCCTCCTACACCCGTTACCCTATTTGTTTCATCAATACTTCAAAGGAACAATCTAGAAACATGTGAAACAACTATCACTATCCATCACATCCTTGTATCACATCACATCTTTGTCACTATCTACAACTATGGGGGCTCTAGAACTAGATGTTTCACCACTCAGTATACATCACTAATTGTGCACCTATATCTCTCTACGTACATATGCAATAATGTAGCCTTAGTTGATTACTCCGCAAAACAACCATGTAGCTCCACAAACCTTAAATACATCTTATGTTAGGGTACCTCCACCCATAGCCTCTCGGCTTACGGTTTCTCCTCTCATGACTCATCCCTCTCACTCGGTAACATGGAACATGTCATTGCAACTAGCACCACTTGTTGTCCAAATTTCTCGTTAAGTAATGTAAATTAATGCACTAGTTACTAAAGAAACTAAAAACTTAGAAATGTTGGAGGGTTTATGTTACCTTGGATGTGTGATGCTTGATCTGAGTGTTGAATGATGGATTTTTGGTGTTGAAAAATAAAACTTGCGAAATTAAAATGGATTGGATTAGATAGATAGGGGTGGGGGCTTCCCAACAAAGTGGGACCAAGAAGTGTTAACTTCCTCGGTGGATTTCAGACCCTGTTGTTAAATAAAATATATGTAATCAAAAGGATATACTAATAATATGCAGAGACTGAAATAATATAGAATCTGAAAGCAATATTGGTTGATTTATATATTGATATGATTAAATAACTAAAAGATAAATATACTGGTTTAGGTCGACTACGACCCGGACTATGTAAAGGTAGGTTGATGGTGACCGGGAGAAATTTGGATCAAAAAGATGAGGAGAATATGTATATTGTGTAGAATTTGACTATAATCGAGGTAGTTGCAGTAGTCGAATATGCTTGGATCTTTCTGCAGAGAAGATTTGAAGAAACAAAAACTAGGAAGATGATGCAGAAAAAACAATATTAGGGGGATTAAAACTAGAACCCCATTGACATCGATCGGGGTATAAATAGGATGATTTTCTTATGTAACAAAGGAGTTTGATGAGGGATTAGCGAACTGAAATAGAGGCTAAGCACATGTAGAGGCTGAAGGTAGCTATTGAAAAGAAGGAAAGGATTGTTGAGGTTGTGTTGATGGTGACTGACAAGGTCGATGGTGATTATGACAAGGATTGATAAAGCTAAAGAAAGGCAAGCCAAATGATCAACCTGCAAGAATGGATTTTCATTAAAGAGTTGATGACAAAGTTGTGAGATCTAATGATGATTATATATACTGTAAAAAGGTTAGATACAAAAGATACAAGATAATATGATAAAGTTGATTAAAGCTATGTAAATAATGACAATCTCACAACATGTGATCTCGGTTGGTATATGCACATTGTAAGAAGGAGATATGGGAGGTCTACAATGTCTTCGAGGTTGTTCAAGCATGAAATATTGTTTTTGGGATGTAAGGAAATATTTGGTTTTACATGCACTTTATGGAGAATAGTAATATAAAGCACTTGGCTTTATATGATTGATGGTGACTGGGCTAGGTCACCGTCAATCGCTGGGGAAATTTCCCTAACGGGATGATTTTCATATTTTTGGCATGATTCCTCCTCTTTTTGGAGTTGGCCAAATTATTTAAAGCATTAGGTGGGAAGGGGTTGTTTGGGGATGAGATGTAGGTGAGTCAACAGTGGAGATAGGTTAGAAAAAGCGTAGGGAAAAGTAGGAGTGTAGATTTGGAATGAAAGCATTCCAAAATGGGAAGTTAGTTAGGGCATGATGAGTTCATTAATTAAAATTAATTAATTAATAGGATCAATGTGGATGGTATATTTGGGCATATGAAATAATTAAATGATTAATTAATTAATCCAACTTAATTAATTAATAGGGATTAGGAGGGCATTTAATTAAACAAAGGGATGATTGAATAAATAATTAAAATATGCGCACATGGGTGAATGAAGGCATAGATACTAATTTAGGTGTCTAAATTTTTCCCCTTTTTGTTGAGTGGTTTACAGTAGCAAACCATGAGACAAAAACAAAAAGGGTTGGATGAGGATAAAGGATTGATGGTAAGCTCCCCCTCAAATGGGGGATTGATGACGTCAAAGTAAATCGATGATGCATTTGAAAAAGGTAGATGAAAAAGGCGAGTGGGTAAAAGGATGGGTAAAATGATTACAAGGCAAGATGCCCTAGGAAAAAAGGATTCGTAATAAGGATGGAAAACTATGGCGGTGACTCCAATATCACATCGGTAGGGGATGATTATGGTCTCAACAGAGACGGACAACAATGTTCTACAGACCAGTGAGTGCGTAAAGACCATTGCATTATGGATTTAGGTTAGGATTACAATTTTTCATAGGAAATTCATCAAAGTATTCTTAACTATATGTAAAAAGGTATGTGAAATCCTTTGTACACGAGGAATCGAGTGAATAGGTATGTGTTTCACTACAAATGAGGATAAAAAGTATGGTGCCCAATGGGACACAAAAATTCCAAGAAGGACGAGTTTGAAAAATATGGATGAAGAGATAATATGCCCCAAGAGGGGAAAGTATGGCCACAAAGGAAAAAAGTAAAAAGTAAAATATGCCCCAAGTGGGGAAAAGGGTATAGACACCAAGTAGATTCTGTGTGTAAATTAGATTAGGATAATGTAAAGTAAAATACCGAAAGAAGAGTAAATATGGCCACTAAAGTGAACTTCGAGATTGAAAATACAATTCCCTAAAAGGGAAAATGGCCACAAAGGTGGACTTTGAAGGAAGGATGCCCGAAAAAGGGATATAAGTATGGCCCAATGGGACTTTTTGCAATAGAGATAGACTAAAAGCAAATAAGGCACAACTATAAGCATAACAACTTGAAGGTACAAATGAGACTACGTTGTGTTAAAGATCATGTGAGGGAAAACATGCCTCCAACTACATTGGAGGTAAACAAGAAAGAATGTTGGGTAACGCAAGGCACATGTGACCAAATCAGATGTTAGAAAATAACCAACAATAGTTAGTCATTTTAAGTATCATAAGGAAGCAATGGATGAGATGATCTCATAAACCTAATGTTGACATGACAAAAGGGGTTTGAGATGCACTTGTACTAGAGGAAAGAGGGTTCTCCAAAAGTGGTGTTCCCTAAACTATGCCCTAGCTCTGGGAAGGGGAAAGAGAAAGTTGATCAATGTGGGAAGATTTCTTAGGATGCTTGATAAAATGGAAGGTTGATCAATGCGGGAAGCCTTCAAATGCCATAAGGAGTAGCCATCCTTTGAGGGTATGGTCTAATTTTACAATATATAGATGGAAAGAATAAATGGTATCCATCCTTTGAGGGATCGGTCTATTTTCTTTTATTTTTATTTTGATTTCATGCTTTTGATTTCATTTTTCTTTTCTTTTCTTTTTTTTGCATGAAAAATTTTCCTTCGAGGGATCATTATATTTTTTACGGTTTTGATTTTGATAAGAGCATACATGATTTTTGACTTTTCATGGGAGAGAGATAGGACTAGCTAAGTAGACCACTTAGAAGGGGATAAAGAGTGTATAAGAGACACCCATGGACCCTTTGTATGGTTTCAATAGGTGAATAAGAGGGACATGGATGTGATGATTAAAGATTACCCACCAAAGTGGAGAACCTATCCATAATGAATATGCTATGAGCAAAGCCATCGTGACCATATTTAAGGTCACATCTAGGAAGTGACAGATGACCACATAGTTCTAAATCATCACAATGAGATATGGAAAGGGGCCAAGATGGAGGAATGATCCAAGAATGGGACTAAGGGCACATTGGTAAATGTGGTAACAATAGAATGGTTACAAGTGCAATGTGTTAAGTAGTTCCACTTCTAGTTTTGTCAAGGAGGCTAGATGATAGGCTCCGACCCATACTTATGCATGATAATGTATGGTCCAATCCAGTTAGGGAAAACTTTCCACATTGGCTCCTTTCTATAGTAGTGACGCTCTGATTTTCTTTGAGGACAAGGTTTTCGACATTAAATTCATGTTTCTTAAGTTGCTTATTGTAATCACATTTGATGCGCTCCTGGTAAACATGATGGTGTTCAAGAGAGAGAAGGTGACTCTCATCTAGTATATTGAGTTGTGTTAGATGGGCTTGGCGATAATCTTCATCATAGATGAATTCGTAAAGGCACACATACAAATATGGGATTTGAACATTGAGAGGAAGGATTTGGAACCATAGACAAGAGAAAAGGTGTAGCCCCCATGGAGGTATAAATGCTAGTATGATAGGCTCAAAGGGAGAAAGGAAGTTGGAGATGCCAATTACTGACTTGCTTGATCGACTATTTTGGAAAGAATGTTCCAAAGAGTTTATTTGTTACTTCAACTTAGTTGTTAGCTTGGGGATAATATAGAGAAGAAAATTGAGTTGGATGTTGAATGCATTACAGATTTTCTTGAGATCTTTATTTTTAAAGGAATTTCCATTGTCCATAACAAGTTTGTGGGGAACACCGAAGCGGTATATAATGTGTTGATAGATAAAATTAATGATTGGGCTAGATTTAGTTGAGGTGAGTGGGATTACTTCTACCCATTTAGTGAAATATTCAGTGGCAGTGATGATAAAATTATGTTGTTGTGAGGAGGGGATTAATAAGACCAATAAGATCAAGGCCCCATTGTGAAAAATGCCAAAGGTCCTGAGCTGGCTGCAGAGCTTAACTAGGAATACGAATGATATTGGAATGCTACTGACATTTTTAACACTTCTTAACATAATTTTAGTATTCATGATTGAGTGAAGGTTAGTAATAGTCGAGACAAAGAACGCACTTAAAGGCTAAGCCACAAAATTTTCCACCACAAATATCATTGTAGACTTCCTGGATGGTCCGAGAGGCTTCATGGGATTTGAGACATCGAAGAAGAACACCATCAAATCAACATTTATAAATAATGTTGCCAAGGATCACATAGTAGTGAGTGCAATGAAGAAAATACCTCTTAGCATTTTTTGAGAGATCAGGAGGAAGGATGGATTTGGATAGATAATCAAATATTTGAGAGTACCAAAGGTCTAGTGAATTAGATTTAATAAGATTAACTTGAGGTAACTTGTGGAAAGGCCAGTCATGGTGATGAATGAAAATAGGGAGCTTGGACTCCTCTATTGTCCATGGAATGAGAGCCATGGAATAGCTTAGATGGTGTAAGAGTCAAAAGCTTCAAGGAGAAGATGAAAAATGTCACGATATTTTTGAAGAGTATCATTTTTACATTGATACTCACCTATAACTTGTTTGATTATGAGCTCGGAATCTCTATAGATGTCAAGAATTTTATGACCTAAGAAGATGGTGGCTTCAAGACCAAGATGAAGACTTCATATTCCACCATGTTCTTTGTACACTCAAAATTAAGTTTATATGCAAGGGGAAAATGAGTTTCCTAAGGAGGAATGAGAACGATGCCAATGTCTCCCCCTTGCTAACATTTTGATCCATCGAAGAAGAGAATGAATTTAAGAGTGTCATATTCATGATGAAACTGGTTAATGGATTCATACGTAAATTTATCATGAGGTAGATGTGTCTTGGGAAGAGGGGCTTCCTCAATTGGTCAGCAATAGCTTGGCCCTTAATGGATTTTGAAATATAAACTCAAGGTCAAACTCTACCATGAGCATGAGTCATCGAGTAAATTGATCATTGTGATAAGGTTTAGAATGTCATTTCTTAGGAAGATGAAATCTAGTAACAACATAAATCTTGTGGTTGAGAAGATAATGTCGAAGCTTAGATATAGTAAACGATAGGGTGCAACACAACCTTTCATCTTCAATGTAGTGGGTCTCACGGTCATGAAGAGTGTGACTAATGTAATAAACAGCATGTTCATGACCTTGGTCATCACAATGTGCTAGCATGGCTCCTAGAGCATGATTATTGACAAAGATGTAGAAATAAAATGGCTCCCCCTCACGTGGAGTTGTGAGCACTGGTGGAGAAAAAATATATTCTTTAATCTCATCAAAATCTTTTTGAAAATTGTGATCCCAATTGAATTCAGTGTCCTTCCGAAGGAGGTGATGAAAAGGTTGACAATGATCGAGAAAGTTGCAAGATGAAACAACGAATAGATTGAAGGTGGCCTTGGAGGCTATGAAGTTGCTTAAGATTGGCAGGAGGAGGCATTTCAATGATTACCTTAATTTTTGTGGGGTCAACTTTGATGCCTCTAATAGAAATGATAAATCTAAGGAGCTTGCTAATTAAGACGAAGGAAAAAGTGAATGATATGCTCAAAAGGAACTTCGAGAATGGAAAGATGGTCACGTCGATGCTTAGATTTTCCCAAAATATCATCGGCATAGTCTTCAATGGTTTTGTGGATGATATCATGAAAGATGTAAGTCATGGCCCACTAATAAGTAGTGTCGGCATTCTTCATTGAAGGATGTGACGTAATAGAAAAAGGTCCCCTAAGGGGTAATGAAAGAGGTTTTGTGTTGATCTTCTGGTGTAATGAGGATTTGATTGTAACTAGAGAAACCATCCATGAGAGAAAGCATCTCATGACCTGTGGTAAGATCCACAAGTTGATCAATGTTTGGAAGAGGGAAGTCATCCTTAGAGCAGGCAAGATTGAGATCCCAAAATTCATGCATATGCAAATTTTTCTCGTCCTTTTAGTGATGGGGAAAATTTTTGAAACCCACTAGGGATAATCAGTGGAAATGATGAAATTTTCTGCTAAAAATCGTTACAACTCTTCTTTAATAAGGAGAGCAATGCGAGGGTGCATATTTTGAAGCTTATTTTTATTGGTTTAGCATTGGGATAAGTGACGATATTATGGACAACAATAGAGGGGTCAAGACTCGGCATGTCTAAATATGACCATGAAAATGCTTAGATATGATGGGAGAGGAATGCGGTGAAATATTCTAGCTCATGTGGATCAATTGATTGGCCCACCTTAATAATGTGAGGCTCCTACAGTTCTTGATATTGACATCAATGGTGGCTTCGTTAAGAAGAGTAGGTGAGTCAGATGGTAAGGTCTTCTAAAGATAATAATCTTCTACCCCCATATGGGAAAGGATGGCATCATCATCAGCACATTGAAGGACATCAATGGTAAAAGAATCTTCTTCTATCATCTTTGGATGGAAAAGAGGAAGGGACCTAATCTAGATTGTCACATTGATAGGTGACTAGTCCCAAATTTATGGTAGAGACTAAAAAAAAAGTCAGAAGCAATGGAAATGGTGTCATCAGTTCCATGTCCTCAAGAGTCAGGAAATATGGGGATGGTATGTTCATGTCCTCAAGAGTCAGAGGAGATGGAGAAAGTAAAGAAGGTATGTCCATATCTTTGAGCATGACCAAGGTCCTCGAGGGTTTGAAAAGATGGAGAAGGTAGAGAAAGTATGCCATCATCTTTGAAAGTTGGAAAATACAAAGGAGATGGAGAAGGCATGTCCATGAGGATCTCATATGGTGGAATGGGATCAGGGGACTGATTTGGTCCAAAGGAAAGTCTCACCTCTCCAATGAGATTGTGAATAATGACCTAGACAAAACTATCTGATGAAAGGCACACATAAGGTTAGGATTGAACCATAGAGGCTTCTTTCCTTTTGGGTCAAAGGCCTTGATAGGAGGAAGCATAATTGTAGAGGTTTGTAGTAAGTGTTGGAAGATCTCTGTGTATGATCTAACTAGAGCGCTAGAAGATTTCTTATGCGATTACTTTGGACATTTAAGATGAGACCCGAGTGTATTGATGCTTTGATGGTTTGGATTCAATTTTATTGTTGATTGGTGTTTTGGTGTAGGATGATCTTGGATTGACGGGTTAAAACATTCATGGTTCTAGAGCAGATGGTTTTGGTTAGATGTTTTACTTCAGGAGGGATCATATGTTTTGTATGTGAGGACACACTATCAAGAGGAGCATCAACAATCTTAACTAGGGAGTCAGATGGTGATGTTATTATTGGTTCGAGCACGGGAATAACATTTTCCTAAGATGATCCGTGGAAGATGGGGATTGAGGGGATTGTGCTGATGACATGGAAGAGACATTTGAGGTCATTGCAAGGTAAAGTGATTTTAAACATTCCTCAAATGACGAAGCTGGGACAAAAGGAGTATGTGGAATGGAGGTAGCCATAGTAGTTGGTATGGATAAGAGAGTGGGAGGAGGGACTGGTATGGGTTCCACGGATGGTATGACGGGAAAGGGTGGAATAGATATAGGTGAGGTGGTCAAGCCTACTGGACTGGATGAATTGGGTGATTAAGTAGATAAGGAAGTTGACAAAGGAGCAACCCGGATGTGGAAGTAGACTAGAATGGTTATTTTATGAATGTCTCTAAGGGTATAAATGATATGTTTGCTAATGAAGTTCTCGTAGTTTTAGATGTAGGAGCATACTTTGAGATAGATGCAGGTGTAATAGATGTGGGAGGATGTTAAAGGGAATAGAGGTGGTCAATGATGAATTTGTGGATGGAACATGCTCCTGATCATTAGTGTTCAGGGTGTTTATAGTATGAGAATTAGGTGCTTGGGTTATGGTAGAAGTGGTATCTTGGCTTGTCGATGTATGATTTGGGAAAGGTTGTTTGAAAATATCAAGGGGTTGATTGGGTGAAGCATTTGGATTTTTGACTTGAAGATCACCTTGATTAATGAGTCTTTGGACTAAATCCTTGAAAGTACAACATCTTTCTATGTCATGGCCTCCATAATTGGTAATAATTATAGTAATTATCTTTGCGATACCATACGGGGATTCATTCTTAACTCATCAATTTGGTTGGATAGGAGGAAGTGTGACAAGGTTTGTTGTCATTAATTTTTCAAATATCATATTTTATGACTCTCGAGGGGGGTGTAGTTGGGTGATGGTTGAATGAATATTTGTTGAGTACATGTGCTAGGTGTAGATGTGGGAGTTGATTTAACAACCACGGCATTAGTTGTCACCTTTGATTTATCATTTGGCATGGATGATTTAGTAAACTCATGTTTGGGTTTATTTGATTTAGGTTTTTAAATGGCCCTGCTCGAGGGTGCATGTTTCAAGTTTGTGGGCCATAGTGAAGGACTCGTCAAAGGTTTGGAATGATTGGATTTTTAAATTTTAAGATATATGCTTCACACATAAATGTGAGAATAGGTCGATGAGGTCATCTTGTGGAAGAGGAAAGGATAATTAGCTTATAGTGAGGTGCCATTGTATGAAAAATTATGTAATGGATTCATCTTCAAATTGTCAGATGGCATATAGATCATTGATGGTTTATTTTTGTGCAATGTTAATTGAAAAATGTTCTAGAAATAATTGCGTGAGTTGGGAGAAAGAGAATATTGAATATTGGGGGATGTTATTGTACCAATCCAAGGTAGGACTAGCCAAGGACATGGGAAAAGTGTGAAGCATCAAGTCCTGATCATGTGTAATAAGATAACATGCATGTTTAAATGCACGAAGATGTTGTTGTGGATCCTCTTTGTTATTGAACTTAGCAAATTTTGGAAATTCCCTAGTGTAGAGGATATGGTTTAATTGGTATGGATGGGTGAATGGGTTCATTGCAGATTTTCTCATATGATAATAAGACCTTGGTCCCTAAATTTTCAGCTTCAAGGTTGGCTAACCTATTTACGAGGGCATGCATGGGATCATTTGAAAGAGTTTGTTGGGGGATGAGGGTGGTGGCTACATGTAAGAAGTGGTTGGATGGGTTTGTTGATAAACTTGTGGATGTGTTGGTGTTTAGGGAATTTTTGGGGGTAAGCCATGGGCTATGATTGAAAGGATGGTTTTTGAAAGAACTATTGTTGGGTGATGGTAAGATGATAGGATTGTTGGGATTGGGTATGTTGTTACGATTACCAGTCTTTGAGAAGGAATGTGGGTATGAACAGGTTGATATTGTTGTTGAAAAGGGTTAGATATTGCATAATGTAAAGCACCCATGAAAGGGGCTCGAAGCATTGATTGGCAGGTTGGATGTAATAGTATCATATTTCCCAGATAAGGGATATGATGTTTGGGCATATTAAGTAGGGACACTAGTGGGGATAGAGACCAAGGAAGTGAGGGGAAGAGTAGTATTGATCATTTTTTTTATCATTGGGAGATTATGAGGGATAGGGGTTTGGGTAATCTGATGAGTTGAAGGATTGGTAGAGGAAGAGATATGGGCTACTGAAAGCTCATTAGTTGCAGGTTGGGTGGCTTGAGGATTGGTTTGATAGGTATAGATTTATTGGAGAGGTGGTCCATCTGGGGGAATTTGGGTTGATCTCCTAAGGAGATAATCTTAAAGTGCAACTGGATTGGCATCCAGGAGTTCTTGAAACATGGTATCACCGAAAGGGACCTTAGATGGTCCAAAGGGTTTTGATCAGACTGATGGTGGGGTGGCTAGCCTAGATGGTATAGATTAATGATAAAAGAATGATTTGGTCTCTCTAAAGTTGTAGTGTGAACAAAAGGCTCTAGTTGAGAGATATCAATGAGCGGTTGAGTTCCCAAGGGTGCATATGAGGTAGTTGTTATAGAGAACATTTTTTAGACATGGGATCGGTGGAAGAAATTTTTGTTCCATTCTTTTAGTTTTTTAATGAGTGAATACAAGCATGAAAATAGTTTTTACCCAAGAAAGCAAAGAAGACATTTTTATTTTATGTTTGATTATTAAGAATGTGTGGAAAATAAAAGGGGATGGTTAACTATGTACCTATGAAAAGGTAAACTATGTCAGTTTTAGGTTTGTTATGGATTTAAGGAAATTATCGACGAGGTGGTTTACTATTGGGTGCTGAAATCCCAATCAGAAAAATAGAAAAGGGAATGTTTTGATGTGTTAATATTATTTGTGAGGTTTAAGGTTGTGTGTGATAACATGTGTGATGCAGAGGATTAAACCCCTAATTAATCTATGTGGGCAAGCAAGATGTAAAAAGAATATTCTTTTTAAGCCCAAATGAAATGTGATGTTTGATGAGGATACATGTTATGTTTGTGGAGCCTGTTTTCATGTTAGAGTTTGGTACACCTTCCATGTGTTACACTCATATATTTTTTACTATCCCGCTCTGGTGAGCGGGTCAAGGGGGTTTAGGGGGATGAATCCCCCCCCGATGGGGCTCGGGGCTGAAGAAGCCCCCAAAGCAAATTTTCATGGGTGGTTTATTAACCCATGGGTAATGGGTAACCATTATGGGATGTTTTTGGGCCCATGGTTTTTCGATACCCATTGTTTTGTAAAACTACCTCTTCGGCTACCTATTGATGTACTTATAAATAGATGGACATATAATAGGATTGATATGAGTGTGTTTTGTGAAGGTGAATAGTGTGTGTGAATTCAAGTGCGAATTTGGGAGGGTTTGTTGAGCGCAGCTCCAAACAAGATCTGATTATTGTAATTGTGAAGACTATTGGCTTGTAATAAAATTTGAGCAAGTGTTCTTGGTGGATGTAGCCCACATTGGGTGAACCATGTTAAATATTGTCTTCGTGTTGTGCATTTTTCATTTTTGTAATTCTATTCATACTTCTTATTATTGTGATTCTAAAGAATTATTCCGCATTAGATATTATTAATTCTTAACAATTGGTATCAGAGCCTAGTTTGGTTTGTTGAAGTGTTGAATCATAGGAAAAAAATTTAGCTTGAGTGGGAGCTATGGCAGATGATGGAATATCTAGGGTTGATAAATTCAATGGGCAGAATTTTAGTCTTTGGAAGATGCAAATGGAAGATTACCTTTATCAGAAGGATCTTTATACTCGTTGTCTGAGAAGGTGAACAAACCCTCGAGCATGACAAATGTGGAATGGGATTTTCTGGATAGGAAGGCACTTGGGACAATCCAGTTGTGTCTTGCATCTTCGGTATTATTTAATGTTTCAAAGGAAAAGACTACAAAATAACTAATGGATGCATTAGGGAAGTTGTATGAAAAACCATCTGCCTCTAACAAAAGATATTTTTAATGAAAAAGTTGTTTAATATGAATATGTCCGAGAATAGTTGAAGAGCGAGATCATTTAAATGATTTAATACGGTTGTGAATATGCTAGCTTCAGTTATAATAGAATTTGATGAAGAAGTTAGGGCTTTATTAATTTTGTGCTCTTTACCTGAAAGTTGGAATAGCCTAGTAATGGCGGTAAGCAACTTCGGTTCAGCTAACTCAAATTTGAAGTTTGAGGATGTTGTAGGGGTGATTCTAAGTGAGGAAATGTGAAGAAAAATTTATGGGGAATCTTCTACTTCAGCGAATGCTTTGACAATGGAAACTAGAGGGAGACAGAAGAATAGAGGAAAGCGTGGAAAATCGAAAGATTGGGCAAGGTCAAAATCTAAGAGCAAGATTGTATGTTGGAATTGTGGAAAGTGGGCACGCAAAGAAGGATTGTTGGGAGCTTTGGGATAAGAAGAAACAACAGGAAGAAAACAAGGAGGCAAATGTGGCATCGGGTAATGTATGCCAAGATGCTTTGATTCTTTCTTTGCATAATATTACTGAATCTTGGGTTTTAGATTCAGGGGCTTCTTTTCATGCTACTCCACATAGGCATTATTTTTTTATTATGTTCAAGGGGATTTTGGGTATGTTTTTCTTGGTGATGATGAGCCTTGCAATATAGTTGGAAAAGGTTCTATTTAGGTTAAGATGCAGAATGGGAATACATGGCTATTGAAGGATGTCATACATGTTCCTACATTAAGGAGAAATTTGATATCGGTGGGGCAATTGGGAAGTGATGGTTGTACTGTGATATTTATAGCTGACTCTTGGAAGGTTACCAAGGGTTCTCTTGTGGTGGCAAGAGGTAAGAAGGTTGGAACCTTGTATTTATCCACTGATAGTACTAATGATTGTAATCTTGTGGCTTCAGATGCAGATACAACATTATGGCACTATAGGCTTGGTCATATGAGCCATAAGGGCATGGACATCATAAAGAAGAATTTGCTGGATATATAGAAATAGGTTTGGATTTCTGTGAGAACTGCATATATGGGAAACAGAAGCGAGTAAGGTTTCTCAAGGTTGGACCTATGAAGAAAGAGAGTAAGTTAGAACTAGTACATTCTGATGTGTGGGGGCCAGCTCAGGTATCATCTCTCGAGGGTTCAAGTTATTATGTTACTTTTATTGATGATGCGGGAAGGAAAGTTTGGGTTTATTGTATTATAAAAAATCTGATGTATTTGATACTTTTGTTAAATGGAAAGCCTTGGTAGAGAATGAAACAGTCTTAAGTTAAAATGTCTTAGGTCAGATAATGGAGGGAGTATTGAAAGCAATGAATTTGATGATTATTGTTCTAAGAATGGAATCCGTAGGAAAAAGATGGTTCCAGGAACCCGTAGCAAAATGGGGTGTCAGAAAGGATGAACAGAACAATAATGGAACGTGCTAGGAGCATGAGGATACATGCAAGACTTGCCTCTTTATTTTTGGGGGCGAAGCGGTGAGCACAAATTGTGTACTTGATAAACAGAGGACCCTCAAGTGCCTTGGATGGAGGCATACCTGAGGAGGCTTGGTACGGTAAGAAATTTGATTACTCATTTCTTAGAGTCTTTGGATGTGAGGTGTTTTTCATATTGACAAGGATGATAGAACCAAGCTAGAGGCTAAATCAGAAAAATACAATTTTATTGGTTATGGTGGTGATGACTTTGGATTTAAATTTTGGAGTATTAAGGACAAGAAAATCATTCGGTCTAGGGATGTGGTATTTAATGAGAAAGTCATGTATAAGCAATAGTTGCAGGAAAATAGGGAAGAATCCAAGAAAGAATATGCAGTGGTAGAGGATCTTCCGGATGGGACAGTGACCCATGAATCAATTCAGGAACCTACTCAACAGGAACCCCAAACTCCTATAGTGAGGAGGTCTTCTAGGGTAAGAAAAGAACCTAAACATTTTTCTCCTTCTCTTTATTATTTATTACTCACTGATAGTGGAGAGCTAGAGATATTTGATGAAGCAATGTAGGTAGATGCCAGTAAGAAGTGGGAGCAAGCCATGGATGAGGAGCATAAGTCTCTCATGGAGAACCAAACTTGGGATTTGGTGAAGCTACCGGAAGGCAAAAGAGCATTGCAGAACAAGTGGGTGTACAGAGTTAAAGACGAAGGAGGAAAGAAAAGATATAAGGCCCGGTTGGTGGTCAAGGGGTTTGCACAGAAATAAGGTATAGATTTTGATGAGATTTTTTCTCCTATAGTAAAAATGACTTCTATCAGAATTGTTCTTGGAATAGTGGTAGCAGAAGACTTGCACTTAGAACAATTAGATGTAAAGACTGCATTTCTCCATGGTGATTTGGAGGAGCTATATATGTAGCAGCCAAAAGGATATGAATTCAAAGGTAAAGAGGAGATGGTGTGCAAACTAAAGAAGAGCTTGTATGGCCTAAAACAAGCTCCACGTCAATGGTATAAGAAGTTTGATAGCTTCATGATGGAGCAAGGTTATATTAGATGTCATTCTGACCATTGCATGTATACAAAGAAATTTGAGGATGGAAGTTATATTATCCTATGTTTGTACATTGATGACATGTTGGTTGTAGGTAAAAACATGCAAGAAATAAAAATACTCAAGAAATGTAAGTAAATCCTTTGATATGAAGGATTTGGGGGTAGTCAGACAAATACTTGGTATGAGGATAACTTGGGAAAGGAAGGAACGGAAGTCGGGTTTATCTCGTAAAGCAAGAGTACATTAAGGTATTGGATAGGTTTAACATGCGGGATGCTAAACCGGTTGGGACTCCTTTGGTAGGTCATTTTAAGTTATCAAAGGAGCAGTGTCCCAAGACAAAGCAGGAAAGAAACTAGATTTCCAAGGTACCTTACTCATCGGCGGTTAGTAGTTTGATGTATGTTATGGTGTGCACTAGGCACGATATTTCCCATGCGGTGGGAGCTTTGAGTAGATTTATGAGTGATCCGGGTAATGAGCATTGGCAAGCAAAGAAAGTGGATCCTTGAGTATTTGAGAGGGACCATGGGGATAGTTTTGTGCTCTGATGGATCGAAACCACTTTACGTGGTTATGTAGATTCAGACATGGCTGGAGATGTAGACAATAGGAGGAGCATGACATGTTATATTTACACTATAGGTGGGATAGAAGTGAGCTGGATTTCATGACTACATAAGCTGGTGGCTTTTTCAACCACGGAGGCTAAGTATGTTGCTTCAACAGAGGCAAGAAAAGAGATGATTTGGTTACAACAATTACTTGAGGAGTTGGGGAATAAGCAGGAGGAATGTAAGCTGCATATTGATAGTCAGAGTGTTATACACCTAGCTAATAAATTTTCTTTCCATTCCAAGACGAAGCATATATAGTTGAGATATCACTTCATCAGGACAACTTTGGAGGAAGATAAGTTGAAGTTGGAGAAGATTCATACCAGTCAGAATCCTGCAGACATGATGACCTAGGTGGTCACAAGGGATAAACTAAAGCTATGTTCAGCTTTGGTTGGCCTTTTCAGATGATAGTGAAGGGTTGAGAAGCTTGCTTAGTGGAAATCGGTCTCAAGTGGGAGATTGTTATGTTTGTGGAGCTTGTTTTCATGTCAGAGTTTGGTACACCTTCCATGTGTTACACTCAGATATTTTTATGGCTGTCCCACTCATTGGTGAGCGGGTCAAGGGGGTTGGGGGTGAATCCTCCGATGGGGGCTGGGGGCAAAGCCCCTAAACAAATTTTCATGGGTGGTTTATTAACCCGTAGGTAATGGGTAAATTGTTATGGGCTCATTTTTGGGCCCATGGTTTTCGGTACCCATTGTTTTGTAAAACCACCTCTTCAGCTACCTATTGATGTACTTATAAATAAATGGACATATAATAGGATTGATATGAGTGTGTTTTGTGAAGGTGATAGTGTGTGCGAATTCAAGTGCGAATTTGGGAGGGTTTGTTGAGTGCGGCTCCAAAAATATCCGATTATTGTAATTGTGAAGACTGTTGGCTTGTAATAAAATATGAGCAAGTGTTCTTGGTGGATGTAGCCCACATTTGGTGAACCACATTAAATATTGTCTTCATGTTGTGCATTTTTCATTTATGTAATTCTATTCATACTTCTTATTATTGCGATTCGAGGCATTATTCCGCATTAGATATTATTAATTCCTAACAATACGAGATAAGGATGGAAAGTACAATGCAAAATGGAGTAAATAGGGAAAAAGAGAAATACCTAGATAGTATTTTTCCTATTTATCTACACTTCTCGAGTGATGGGTGATCCAAGCCATGAACCAAACCAAGGCCTTATACTGTAGTGTTAGTAGGAAAAATAAAAATGTAAACAAGAAAGAAACCACCTAAAGGGTGGTCCCACCGAGTGTGCCAGGAATGTTGTCCGAAATTCTCATTCTTAATATAAATTAATGCACTAGATACTAAAGAAACTAGCAACTTATAAATGTTGGAGGGTTTATGTTACCTCGGATGCGTGATGCTTGAGATGGGCACTAAATGATGGATTTTCACTGCAAAAAAAAACCTACAAAACTGAAATAAATTGGATTAGATAGATGGGAGTAGGGCTGCCCAACAAAGCAAACCCAAGAAGTGTTAACTTCCTCGATGGATGTCAACCCCCATTGTTGAACAAAAGAGATGTAATCAAAAGGATATACTAATAATATGTAAAGAATGAAATAATACATAATCTAAAAGCAATAATGTTTGATTTAGATATTGATCGATTAAATAAATAAAAGATAAATATACTGGTCTAGGTTGCCAACAACCTAGATCGTGCAAAGGCGAGTTAGCGGCAACATGCGAGGTGGATCGGGAAGAAGAGGAAAATTGCAGACTATGTAGGATCCGAGTTTAATCATGTATCTCAGCAAAGAGTTTGAATATGTTGGTATCTTTCTACAAATAATATATGAAGAAATAGAAACCAAGAAGATGATAGAAAAACAAATCTTGGGGGATTAAAACCAAAAACCCGATCGATGGTGACCGGGGTATAAACAAATTGATTTTACTATAACAGAGGAGTTGGATGAGGGATTAGTGATCTAAAACATAGGCTAAAAACATGCGGGGGTGAAGGTAGCTCTAGAACATAAGGAAAGGATGATGAGGTTGAGTCAATGCTGACCTAACAGGTCGATGATGATTATGAAAGGGATTGATAAATTTGAAGGAAGGCAAGCCAGATGATTAACCTAGAAGAATGAATTTATAGAAAAGAGTTGATGATGAAGTTGTGAGCTCTTGATGATTATCTAGACCTAAAAAAAGGCTATATATAAAAGATACAAGATAATATGATAAAGTTTATTAAATTTATGTAATCAATGACAATCTTACAAAAATCGATCTCGATTGACACATGCACGCTGCAAGGAGGTCTGGGAGGTCTGCAATGGATTCATAGATGTTCATGCATGAAATATTTTTTATAGGATACAAGGAAAGCTTGATTCACATGCACTTGATGGAGAATAGTAATAAATCACTTGGATTTATAGGGTCAATGGCAACTAGGTTAAGTCGCCACTTATCGTGGGGGAAGTTTTCCCAATGGGAAGATTTTCCTAATTTTCGCGTGATTCCTCCTCTTTTTGGAGTTGGCCGAATGCTTTAAAGCATTAGGTGGGAAGGGTTTTCTTGGGGATGAGATGTAGGTGAGTCAAGAGGGAGATAGGTTAGAAAAATCATAGGGAAAAGTAGGAGTGCAGATTTGGAATGAAAGCATTTTAAAATGGGTAGTTAGTTAGGGCATGATGAGTTAATTAATTAACAGGATCAATGTGGATGGGATAGTTGGGCATATGAAATATTTAAATGATTAATTAATTAATATTGATTGGAAGGGCATTTAATTAAACAAGGGTATGATTGAGTAAATAATTAAAATATGCGTACACAAGCAAATGAAGGCATAGATACCAATTTAGATGTCTACATCATTTGGATCAAATAAATAAGCATGCTCACTCGCAATTTTTTTCACCCGCTCTAGCATATCTCCACACATGAGTACATCAATGGACAAATTATGTGTCAATTTATGGATATATGTCTCCATAATCGGTGACCAATACTTATCACCTGCATCCATAGATCAACACATTAGGAAATAATGACAATTACACAACCAAATAACAAATCACAAGTATCATTATACAAATAATCACGCTCTACTATTATTGTTGTTGCCACACTATCGAGGGAATGCCCTTGCCCTCTATTACTCCCCCTAGTGGTGCTACCAACGTGGCCACAAAGACCTGGAAATAAAAATATCCATTGATGTGATGCCCACCATACATGGTATGCCTCTATACACCCCATGTCATCCACATCTATTGTCTCTATCACCACATCTACCTCATCTAACCTGGGGGTACTAGTTGTGCTCCAGAGCCCTGTTCTATCTCCATCCCTCTTCGGTTCCCTAATGGCCCTCACCCATATATATGGCTCTAGGGGCACATCTTAGGTCATACCAAACTGTCATGAAACACACTCTTCCTGGAATAGCTTGGTCACCCTAGAAACCAATCCTCTAGCCATACATAGTCCACCAAATACATCGTAGCTCTACTCCATCCTCTGGCCACCCTTCGTAGTCTTGGTATGGCCTCCATATCATGGCCTCTATCCCCATATGATCTAACATAACCCTATAGGTATCTTTGTACATCCTCCTACTCCAAATACCTACCCATCTCCTATCAAATATATATGGTCTCGCCCACTCTGCACTTGGTCCACCAACTCGGCCTCAATATCACAATATGCTCATAATCCCATACATGTAGCAATGTGGTAGCTCTAATCCCACCCTTGTGTTACTTTTACATAAATCTGTATAGATTTCTATGCAAGTGGGCCAATATACACCATCCCTAAGCATATCTCCTCTCATCCTCCTCTATCCAAATGAAAATGAAATGCATCTTATACAAGATTCCTACACCACCACCTGTTATCCATTTCTCCCAATGGGAAAAATGGAAAATGGGGATGTAGCAAGACCTAGACACCGAGAAGGGCATTTAACAATGAAATTGGGTTACAGGTAGTTTTCGAAGGTTCATAATCTCGTTCAGGGAATTCAGGAGAAAAATTATATTTCAGGACTTTTTCTCTTTTGGGTTTTGACCCTTGAGATCAACTTAAAAAAAGATGGAATGCAAGTCTGACAGGCCCACATCTGGTTGGAATGGGCCAAGGCTAAAAAATAACCCCTAGAAACACTATGTTATTCTCATGATCCTCCTAGTCTTAAAATTTCCCCAAAATTTATAGAATCAGAAGGATAGGGTGTTTCAAGGTTGAATGCGGTAGAGTTTCATTAAAGGGCCTAGCCAGCTCAATTGAGATGGAGGGCAAGATATGAAAGATCTCTATCGAGCTATTGACCAATGCAAAGGATGAAATTGGTGAGTAGCTTAGAGAGTTGGATGGATTTTAGGGTGCCAATGTTGCATGAAGGCTCAGGTCGTAGAGCTCACGAAGAAGAGCTAGACAAGGGCATCGGTGGCAAGAGGAAGGCCGAGCTCCACAAGCTCGGTAAGTTTAAAATATTATAGGGGCGAGCCATGTGAGTTATGCAACGAGTTATCTTGCTAATGGTACAAGGTTTGAGCTCTCAAGAATTAATAAGTAGATAAGGCCACAAACTAGATAACGAAGGAACTAAGGCATAGGTCAGTCACGTAATTAAGAAACAAGGGGCAAGTTGGTGAGGATTCAGTGAGGCATGCATGAGTAAGGAGCTCATGATGTAATGGAACTCAACATGCAAGGGATAAAGACAGGATTAATCAGCTGATCCACGAGCCAAGAAAAGGTAAGGTAGAGGCCGTTGAGCTCGGAAAAAGAATGAAAATAACAGAGAGCAAGAAACTACCGAGGGTGAGCTCGCCATTGAACCCCTGCAAGAATATGTTGAGTTGAATAAGAAGTAAGGATCTCACTATCGATGAAGTCTAGGGGTTGAGAAAAGGAAAAAACCATAGGAGTTAAGGCTGAGCTTACCATCGAGCTTGGCGTCGAAGGAGTTGGCTGAAAGAGTCGGGTCATTCGTGGTGTTGAGCGATGATCTCAAGGTGGATTACTTTAAGTAATCCACCACTCATTCAATGTAAATCGAGAAAATTAAAACCATTTCACCATAATGAATGTCGCAAGGAAGGATAGAGAAAGGAAGCGAATCAAACAACTTCACCCCTCGTATGTAATGCATCCGACATAGTAAATTAAAATGGTTTCAACGGATTGGCCGCAAGCTGAAGCGATTCATTGCGGTGAATCGAAAACTTCAACTCCATGGGGGCTCGGATGAAGTAAAGTATAGGTGATTTTATGCTTTGGAGGGAAGGAGAGGGGAGTGTGGTGGTGAATATCAAGGCTCTTTCTTTGTGAGTTAACTAAGTCATAATCGACACAATAAGATAAGAAAAGTAGCTTGAGTTAAACATAATGAATGGAGGTCTATCTCGAATTGCATGTCAATGTGATTATTTGATGAGCTAAAACTTTTGTTGGGAAGCAAGTTAAAACAAGAAAAGTTGTGCCACATCGACGCAATGATGGGAATATTATGGTGAACAAGGGGTTGATGTCTTTCATGATCCTGAGTTGAGCAAAGCAATACATTGCGCTAATTTAAGGGATGAAGTCTTGCATAGCCCATTCTTTATAAGAAGAGTAGAAGTAAATGAGTTTGATGCAATGAAGGGGGGCTAGTTTGGTGTGATTTGTAAATTGTTAAGTGAAGAGGACAAGGTTGTGTTGAAGCCCTGGATGAAGAATAGGAAATTCAAATCACTACAATCAATGAGCGGGTAGAAATCTTAAAGGAGGTGAGTCACAGTGTAAGGTGGTGTTCAGATAACTCATTACTTGGTAAGTAATGAAGGGAAAATTCAACACAAATGGAGTAGAATAGTCCAAGTTTGATGCAAAGAATGGTGAGTTGGTCATAGTTTTAATCATAACTTTGGGGAGTGAAGTCTTTCCTTGGGGCTTGCTAACGAAGTAGAAAGAGTCAATTCACCGCAACGAGAGGGAACTCAAGTGAAGATAAAGCAAATTCATTCACTGATAGATAAGTAAATCCCCTTCAATTCATCGAAATGCACTAGGAAATAGGTGTAAAATAAATTTAATCGGTGAAAATAAGTTGCTTTACTTCACAAAAAGGGTGAAGTAAAGAAAATGGAAAATAGCGATGTAAAGGGTGGTAATGTATGATCAAATCAATCCAATGAACTAGGAAGCTACAATAATGGTACTGGCTTTCTCATCAATCTGTAAACTTCAAACACCATAAATTTCTCCCCAGAGCTCTATTTCACTCAAAATTAGACTTTCCGGAAAGGTATCAAAGTACTCTACATGTCAATAGCTTCATATTTCAAATTTGGTGAAAAAAAGGGGACAAAATTGTCATTTATTCACTTAAACTCTAGGGCATTTTACGGCTAGTTATTACCATTAATGGGGCATGGGAGCAATTTCTTGTCCCATAAGCTACAATACAACAATGATGGGCTATGCATAGGTGCCCAATGATGTTTTGAATTGAATTTTGAACTTGGTAGGTGAGAAATATATGCATTTGAGAAACTTGATTTTCTCTCTCCTCACTAAATTCTTCTATAAATTGTAAGCTCCTTTCATTTTCAAGGGGTGGAATTTTTTTTTAAACTCGCCAAAAATTTCTAGGAACAAAATGTGTCACATGCCTTCATTGGACATCTTACATGATGATCTTGGCCTTTCTCTTTAATTAATTGAATTGTGTAAATCAATGAAGTTGTGGATTTGAGTATTGTGGATGTTTTCTTCCCTTTTCTTGTGTCTGTTGTCTTTACTTACCTTTTCAATTCACTTGCAGTTGTATTGTGTCAATCTAAATTGTCTTGCATATTTCTTTACTTGTTGTGCTTTCATGGAGGAGCTAGTTTGATGTTGTTGTTGACTGTGGTGATTGTTACACCCTCTTGTACCTCATTTTCTATCACTTCCACACATTCAAGAGATTCCCTACATTCCCTTTTGGTGTATCACCTCTTGTAGAGTTAGATTTCTTTCATTTTATGTTATTTCTCTCTCTGGTTCCTTGGAAGTCATAGATTAGAAGTAGTTGTTAGATTTATTTCCATTAGAGTTAGCTGTTGCACTAGTTTAGGAAGAGGAACCAGACTTCTTTAGAGAGTTATCTCAAGCCCACAAGTCCCATGACTTGAGGGATAACTCCATGTTATGTATATTACATTTAAAACCCCATTCACATGTTGGCCATTTAGGGGGTGTTGTAATTTCATGATAACATTTTGGCACACCCAATGGGACAGAGGTCAAAAATCAAGTGCTTCTCAAGTGTTTCATGGAAACATATTCATTTTGTTTGAGTTGATGTGTTCTCAGCAAGAATTTTCAGTTTTGGAAGCTCTGCAGCAAAGGAGAAGCAATCTATGATTTCACTTTTCCTTGCTTAAGTAGTTACATCTCCAATCACCAAGAAGAAAGAAAGGGGTAATTTATTCCATGTTGTGCATTACTTCATATTGAAATTATTTACTTCAATTTGTGTGAAAAAGTAATTCAAGTTTCTCAAAGTAAAAGACTTAAGTAATTACACTACTGAGTTGCATTACTTTAAGTCAAGTCAAAAAGTGAAAAGACTTTACTCTACTCCAAGTTGCACTACTTAAGTAAATTCATTTCTCCCAAGTGAAAGAATTTACTTCATTTAAGTTGTGTCATTTTGTGGTACCATTACTTAAGTAAAGTAGTTGTTCAAAGTCAAATGAATTAATTAATGCATGTTGAGAACACTGTAAGGAAGGGAAAGTAAAGTAGATTGAGATCACCGATAAGAGCAGAAAGAAGAAGAAGTAGGATGAGATGTTGCAAAATGTTCAACTACTTCAAGTAAAGTTGATTACTCCAAGTGGAATACTTACTTCAAAATGGGTTGATTTCTAGACTTAAGCAATTCAAAGCTTGAAAACTTATAACACATCCTGGAAACTCTAAACAACAAGATCTCTTGGTTTCAGCGGTAGAAGTGCTTCAAGATATTTGAAGAATTCAAACATGGTCAAGAGCGAGAGAAGAGGGTATTTTTGAGTACTTGCATCTCTCTCCAGGAAGAGGAAGAAGAGGGAGAAGAGTTCAGAGGTCTCTATCTCCATCAAATAGAACTTTTTCTACACCTCCACCTAGTAGGCCTTTCATTCAATCAACCAGGGTCCTTAGACCAATTAGGATGGCACATCAACAACCACCATAAGGACCACCAAATCCCTTTGTAAATTTCATGGGAAATAGTCCACTTGCCCTCAATGCACAGAATCTGGTTCTTGTGGAAGCTCTAAAGAACATTCCATTCTTCAATGGAGAGAATCACACGACACCAATTGACCACATTCAAGACATTGCAAATGTCTTGTGCCATACATGAAATTTTGAGATGGATGTGGCAGTGAAACTCTTAGCTTCTTCCTTCAAAGGTAAATCTTTGCAGTGGTTTAGAAGCTTAGGAGTGGGAACAATTAAAATTGGGATCAATTGTGCACAACTCTATGTGGCCAATTTGGAGAAAAGGGAGACAATATATCTTTATTGGAACAATTGACTACAATCAAGAGAGCTCCAAATGAGTAGATGGCTAACTTCAATTTCAGATTCCAAAGAACATGGGATAGGATTTGATTGCTATCAGACCATATGCTAAAGGAGCATTCCTCTACTTCTTGAAGGCCTTAAATTCTTACATAGTAGTGATGATATAGTCTATGGGAGGAACCACATTTCTTGAAGCTTATGCTATAGATATTAGAGCCGAGAATTACTTAATGCAAGCAGGCATGATTGTGCCTAGGCAACTAATGCCTCTCTATCTAGAAATGGGGAACCCTACAACCAGTCAAACAACTGATTTGGCCCCTATTCCAGCCCCTACAAATTGGGGAAACAGTGAGGCCTCCACTTCATCCAGAAATTCCAAGGAACTTTAAGAGTTCATGAATAATCTACAAAAAGCTTTAAAGAGATAACAAGCTTTGGAGAATGAAGTGGTGACCATCAAGAAGAAACAAGCCCAAAATTTCAGACCCTATCAGCACCATTACCAACCAAATAGGCCTCCATATCAGCCTAATAGGCCTCCTACTCAAGTTACAAATTAGAATCAAGGGAAACCTCATGTTGTTAGTCCATTTAGCCTTTACAATCATATTGCACCATCTCCATCTAATACCTTGGTTCTAGTCCGAATAATATGGCATAGGAGTATGAGTGGTGCTTTCCTTGTAACTAACCACACAATCAATCAACGTGTTTCAACGGTGTAGTAAATCAAGATTTGATGGTGCAAATAGTTGGTGTACCTCAAGAAGTAGCAGAAGAATAAAATCAATAGCAAGTGGTAACCAAGAAGTGCCTCTAAGTGAGACAACACTTGTTAATTGGCAAGATGACTTATGCAAAATCAATCAGTCTCCTTTTCAAGGAGTGGCAGCTAATACAAGGTCCAAAAAGAGAAATATAGAGGAAGGGTAGTCATCTAATCCAAGTACTTCCCAGCCTTCTATCACACTTTAGGATGTTAGTAATCTAAGTGTATCCCCTAACACCCAAAATCAGCCCAAGCCACCTTCTAGGCTAACTCAGGTACCAACTTGCGGTAGCTCATGTGTAAGATAAGGTTGTGTTGAGAAAGGGACAACAGAAGGAAAACCCTCTTCCATTAAACATTATTGATCAAATGAAGAATACCAATGTAAACATTTCCATGTGGGAGTTGTTGGCAGAGAAAAATTTTTGGGGAAAAATTGGTGGATTTCTTTCCAACACTCTGGGAGTATAAGTCCCTCTACTTAACCGATGCGCTTGTCATATATTCATGCGCAAGTAAAAATGTGATTTTCTGGTGGCCTTGCAATCAGGGATCCAACAGGGGCACTCCACTAACCTTGCAGCAAAGCTAGAAATTTCTTTCTAGAGAGGACTTTGTCTGTAAATCGGGAAAGGGGAGTGAGAAATGAGATAGGATAACTAATGTTGCAGGTAGAAAATCATATTCCTACACACACTAGTTACAAATTTCAACACATGCATTTATGAGAAGAAACAACTCTATAAATAGCAACAAGACCAATTAGAATTTATGAGCACAAAGTATCAATAAATCCCTCAATCAAAAAAGGCTAGAAACTCCATCTTCTTGTATTGATTTCTTAAACAAAATTTGCACATAGTGGAGAAATGGGGGAATGGAAGAATTTGGCTATCTCCTTCATTCTCTCATAGTAAAATACACTCTTGATTTTATAAAATCAATCACTAACCCTTTGAAATGGGAATGGATTTACAATTTATAAAATGAGAGATGACTCTTTGTCTACCCCCAATGCCTTTTCATATGCCTTATTACAACTTATGACCTTTTACATTCTTAGGAAAAGATTAATTCCCCTTTTATGACTTAAGGCTGACTTGTTACTTTAAATAAAATTCATTTTAAATTAATTAAAAGTATTATTAAAAACTACAACCCCAATGAAGAATTATAACAGGGAGAGAGAAATCGGGGGAAGAGAAGAGAGAAGAAGGGGAGAGAAAGAACTAAGGAGGAGTGCCTCAGATCCTTGTCAAATGATCCAATGAAGTGCTCCACTATAGTGAACTCTACATCTCCAAACTCTTTACACCCTGAGAAACTCCTTCATCTTGGCTCACGGATGCTTTCCAAGCTAAATGAATTATTCGCCAACGACCGCAGCCTCCCACCCTACGTATGATATACCTATGACCTGAACCATGAAGTGAGTGTCAAAATACATTGTCGATTTCCCTGGGATGGGCCTTGAATTCCATGTAGTAAATTCCCTTAGATGATCCCTTATGATGATGTTCCCCGAATGATTATTGTGCCAAAACTACCCTTTGAGTGTAACTTACTATTAATAGAAAGTGCTCAGATGGAAGACTTACTATTTTTAGTAAGTGGTAATTTTCACTATTTTCAGCTCCAGAAATCATTCTAGCTTTCTTGGTGATCTTCAGTTCACATTCCCTTTGCCATAGTCACTTTGGATGGTGACTTCCCAAACATGGCAAGTCTTGTATAGGAAAATTACTATTTTTAGAAAATGGACTTCCACTACTCGATTTATTTACAGAACATATTTTTTGGACTCAACTCGTTGTTGCGGTCATGTCCTCCGAATTTCACTTGATTTCACCCATTAGAATGCTTAGAAATGAAATTTAAAATTTTCTCCGCAATGGCCAGGGCACGAAGTGCCATGGTGGCCATTAATGGAGATCAAAATTTTTAGGTCTAATTTTTGTCTCCAATCACGATGAAATTAACTCCATTGTGATAGGTTTTTCATTTGGAGTTTGAGGGAAAGTTTTTAGCTCGATCCGACCATCGGTTTGACGGGAAATCAAGTTTTTTTCTCCGTTGGGCCAAAAAGAGGATTTCTTCACTGTGAATGTTTTATGCCACAAGAGGAGGGTCTAAAGGTGTGTTTCTAATGGTTTTTGATAGAGGAATGAACAGAAAAATATGGTTCATCAATCCATGCATCCATTTGTAAGATCTCTTCAAAAATCTATTTTGCGGCAATGGAGATTTTCACTATTCTTCTTCTTCATTCTTCATTTCTTCTTCTTAGTTTGATGAAATATTCTTCTAAGACCTATGTATCACCAAGGGGTAGAGGATTTTATTGTTGTGGTGGAGTTGGTTTGAGCTTTGACAATGGTAATGGTGGTAGGAAGTTGCAGAGGAAGTTGTGCACGGGAATGTTAGATGTTAGATGTTAGAAGCAAGAGGGAATTTAAAATTTGAAAATTTAAAAGGCATGGAGAGAGGCGTATTTTCATGTCCCTGACATCCCTCACCTAAAAGGGACATGAGGGACATCAATTTTCACAAAGACGCATCAGCTTGACATGTGGTGGAGATCGACGACAAGGGATTAAAGCCAAAAAAATAGCTTTAAAGCACTAAGGGGCTAGAAGCTAGTCACTTGAGGGACCTTGAGGCATCATGGAGGGGCTAGGTGAATTTTTCCAACCTTGATGTCCCTCACCTCAAAGGGACATGAGGGACATCATTTTGCATGGCGTGTCAGGTGATGACACATGGTAGGAATCGATGGTTAAGAATAAAGGCTTGGTAAGCACACTGGGTGGGCACATTTTTCATGTTTGATTTCCCTCACCTCAAAGGGACATGAGGGACATCAATTTACATAGCATGTCAGGTGATGACATGTGGCAACGAAACCAATGGTGAAGGCTTTGAGCTCCCAAGCACACGGGCCGAACCGGTGATCTTGGAGGTTACATGAGGGTCCAGAGGGCTTATGGGGGCTAGGAAAAATTTCCAACCTTGATTTACCTAACCTTGAGGGACGCGAGGACACAAAATTGCATTCGGGATCCGGTGCTAACACGTGTCCTTCCAAAATTTGACTAACTCTCGAACTCGCTCCAAGAGGGAAACTTGAAACGGCGATAACTTGAGCTCCCAATGGATGTTTTTGATGAAATTTTATATGATATTGACTATAAATGGCCTTATGAATCCAATTTTTGGGTTATTAGGTATTGATTCCTCCATTTTATTCCTAAAAAAGCGGAATTTTTATCTAGTACTCCACCTATGCATGAGAAAAACTACTTTCAGACCCATTACACCAAAGTGTTGTGAAAAAACTAATTTCACCATCTTGTAGGGATTAGAATTAAATTTTTGATGATTTTTTTCTCATAACTCTATCCGGAGCTCTTGTAATTACCTTCAAAGCTCATCGTTGTTTTGGGTGTGTGCACGCTTAGGCCTGTGAACCCTGATTTTAGTGAAATTGTCCCAACTTCTCTAAATCCTTCCTGAATATTCCTAAATCAAATCCATGATGTTCCTAGGAATTTGATTCACCTCTATGTTTGGTTTGGATTTTTTATTCTACTCCATGGGGTTGTTACAGTCTTAACAAGGCCAGTGATAGCCCTTCCCACATCTGCCCAAAGTTTACATTTTTCAATGAACTCCTAAAATCACCTAGGGGGTGATTTGAATTTCTTAAATCACCTAGAGGACTAATTTAACATCATATAGGAGGTCACTAGACTAACCGAGTGGACTCGGGGTGCCAGGAAGGATAGGACTTGAAATTTTTGCACAAGGGTATTGTTGTCATGCTAGAAAATTGTCAATTTCCCTTTTACATATTTTCTCAACAACATGAGTCATTAGCAATTCCGGGCCAACAAGACTTATCAGAAGCATCTATGGTGAATTGTTCTATCTCTAACGATCCTTCCAAAGATCAAGATAAATTTCTCACTAATGTAGCTTTGTAAGAAAGAATTCAAAGATGTCAACAAGTTAATATTATGAAACCTCCTTTGTTCTATATATCTCTAATCATGAAGAGCAGCCGTGTGCACAATTTCAAGATAGATTTGGGAGAAAGTATCCTAGTGATGCCCAAGTAGATAGCTGATCAACTAGGACTAAAGTATGAGCCAATGAAAAAAGGAGTAGTACAGTTGGATGGAATAGCAATGGGAATAATTTGATTGATCAAGGGATTGAGCCTTACACTACGTGCATGCCCCAATGTCACCTTTGTAGTACAATACATGTCGATTATTGACTTGCCATCACTCTTTGCATTGTGCTTATTAAGGGACTTCACAACTAAAATTGGAGGCTATTTTTCTACTAATTGGTCTCATATGATTTTCAGGATAAACTATGAGGCTAAAGATACAATTAGATCAAAATGCATTGCAAACTTTCACATTGAACCTCATGTGCCAAGCCCAATCAACTCAAATTTCTCATCTTTGATCAAGAAGACTACCCAAGTATTCCAAAAACAAATACCAAGGTTGGAGACATTCCAGACTTGACTCTTAATGAATGGGAAAACAAGAGGCATGCTTTTGATCCTTACAAAGAGATGGAAGAAGTTGAGTTGGGTATCTATTGCATGCATGAAGAGAACACACCTCTCCCTAGCATTACCAAACCAGAGGAAAAAGATGAAAATGAAATATGATAGCTATTATTCGATGGCTCGAGGAGTAGACAAGGTGTTGGAGGAGGATCAATATCTTGTATCTCCATAAGGTATAAAGTACTACTCAAACTTTCCATTTTCAGATTTTCGTGTTCAAATAACACAGCTAAGTATGAGGCATTGGTTCATGGATTTCATTGGGCAAGAAAGAGAAGCATTAAGAACTTCTAATTCTTTAGAGACAATGAGTTGATTGTGAACCAAGTAAGAGGTTTGAATACTACTAAGAACGATCTCTTACGGGGCTATAAGAAGCAAGGGTATGGGATATCCTCGAGGAATTTGAATATTTCAACATCACCACCATAACGAGGAAGAAAAATGAGGCCATGTAGGTAGGCTCATAGTAATCCGGGTAGCATTTGACATTGTTGATGAGTGATCAAGAGAGATCAAACTCAGCCTCATATCAAAGTAAGCATGAGGCCAAAGTGGTCCTAGATAACAACACAAGCTGGAAAGTATTCAAAAGTGATCAACAAATCATAAATTTCCTACATGAAGAAGCGAGTTCTCAGCCATGAACCAAGACAAGATGGAGCAGCAATATGGTGATCAAGTAGTCTAACTAAGGACAAACAAGCTACCAAAGGGCTTAGTAACACTTGAATCAATCTTCAATCCTAATGACCAATTCCGGAAAGAGAAGGCTAACATCCAAGTCAAAGGTAAAGATTCAGAGCCAATTTCAATCGGTGAAGGCAAGGTACTCCAAATTGGCAAGGTGAGCACTGATCAAGAGAGATATAAATTTATACAACTTTGTCAATAGTTCCCATATGTCTTTTCATGGAGATACGAGGACTTGAGAGGATTCAATCCAAATCTAGCACATCATACTATTGAACTAGATTTGGAAGCTAATTCTATCAAGCAAAAACAAAGACCAGTTAACCCTCATATTGAGCCTCTAATGAAAAATGAGCTAAACAAACTCATAGAAGCAAGCATTATCTTTCCAATTAAGCACTCAAGTTGGGTTTCTAATCTTGTGTCAATGCGGAAAAGAAACAGAGAGATCATGTTGTGCATAGACTTTCAGGACTTAAATAGGGCATATCTCAAATATCATTATCCCTCTCTTCTATGGAGAAAATATTGTAAGTTGTAGTTGGTTTAGAAAGGTTCTCACTATTGGATGGCTACTCAGGCTATAATTAGATTATGGTGAAAGAGGATGATCAATACAAGATAACCTTCACCACCAAGTGGGGCACATATGCTTATAAGAAGATGTCATTTGGATTATCAAACATTGGAGCTACATTCCAAAGAGTAATGGATATGGCATTCAAAGGGTTGATAAACAAAATAGTTCTTGTGTACTTAGATGATATCACAAGTATACTCCAAGAATGCTAGTTGATCACCTTTTCCACCTCAGGCAAGTGTTCCAAAGATGCGAAGGTTTGGTGTATCCCTGAATCCTAAGAAGTGTGTGTTTCTAGCTCATGAGGGAAAACTCTTAGGCCACATTGTGTCTAAATAAGGGCTAACCATTGATCCTGAAAGAGTTGAAGCTATATGAGCACTTCCATTGCCAAGTCACAAGAAGGCCCTTCAGAGTTTTCTAGGGAGGATCAACTTTGTCCGCAGTTTGTGTCATATTTCACCACTCTTGTCAAGTCATTAACAATGATGTTAAAGAATAACCTTACATTCAAGTGGAAAACAGAGGGAAAAGAGAGCTTTGAAGCTATCAAATAGGTTATATCTCAAGCTCGACTCTCATCATCCTAGACTTCTCTAAGGATTTCATCTTATATGCCTTTGGCAAAGCATATACGATTTAGCCATCCTAGTGCAGTAGAATAAGGTGGGGTCAAACAGCCCATAGCTTTCTTCAGTCAAATTTTGGAGGACTACAAAGTGAGGTACTCCTTCATTAAGAGGCATGTCCTTTCTATTGTAAGAAGCTTAAATAAGTTTAGACACCTTGTCTTGAATAACAAGAATCAACTACTAGTGTCTCATGTTGGAGTCAAGGATTTCCTCTTGAATAAGGATTTGAACAAAAAGAGAGCATGTTAGATCACTCATGTGATGGAGTATGACATAGACATAAAGGTGACTAAGTTGGTCCATGGAAAGGGGTTACGAGAAGCTAGCTTTAGGTCAACATGATGGAACAAATAATCAAAAGGAAGTTGTTTTGGTGTTGTAAAGACAAGTCAAGAGTAGCTCGTAGATGATCTACCTACACCGTGTTTGACCAAGGATATGAAGTATTACTTCAAATGGATTTATATCCTTTGGATTTAAGAAAATAAAAGAGGAGATATTTCAGACTCCATTCCATTCCATATGCCTTGATTGATGGTATCTTGTTCAAGAAGGACACGAATGGAGTTCTCCTGAGGTGCATTGGAACAAATCAGATCAAGAAGGTGCTGCAAGAATTCCATGATGGAGAAGTAGGAGGCCACTTTACTCCATGAGTAATAGCTCTCAAAATAATGAAAGTTGGTTACTACTGTCCTACAGATGTTCAGTGATTGCTATGCATGGATTAAAAAGTGCAAGAAGTGTGCATTCTTCATGGGTAAAAGAGAAGCTAGCAACACCACCACTTCATCTCATCTCAATAGATCAGTGCATTCATGCAGTGGGGATTGAACTTCATTGAAGATACCAATCGAACTCAAAGCCAAGGGCACAAGTAGATACTCATAGCAATGGATTACTTCACCAAGTGGACCGAAGCATTAGCACTCAAGGAGGTGAACAAATCTAGCATACTAGACTTCTACGAAGGGATAGTAATAAGGTTTTGTGTACCTGCCACTATCATATCAGATAATGCTTTGGAATTTCTTAAAAAAATATGATTGAATGGGTTGTTAGGAATGGAATATATCTCAAAGCACTTCTTCTAACTACTACCCCCAAGGTAACGGACAAGTTGAGTCCACAAACAAGAACTTATTGAGAATCATAAGAAGGACTCTTGATGAAAATCAGCATACATGGCATGCCAAGCTCAAGTCAGCCTTGTGGGTTGATAGGATCATGCCCAAGAGATCAACAGGTATCTCTCCATACAAGCTAGTATACTAAGGGGAGTGAGGCTGCCTATATAACTTGAGTTACAGTGTTGGAGCTTCTCAAGCAATTTGCTAGATTTGGTAGAGTTTGAGCCCATGGAAGTCAGGTATGCAAAACTCATGGAGTTGGAAGAACTAAGAGAGCAAGCAATACAAAACATGGATAAGGATCAAGCACTGATCAAGAGGATTTGAAAAAAGGGCTAAAGCAAGAACATTTTGAGAGGGAGACTTAGTGCTGAAGTAGGATGTTGATCGCCCAAAATTGGGCAAGAATTCTAATTTTAACGTAATATGGAGTGGTCCCTACATGATCATGGAATGTAAGAGTGGCAATTATTTCTGACTAGTTAATTTGGATGGTGAAGAAGTGCATATTCCAGTTAATGGAATCTACCTCAAGCACTGCTACTAGAGGAGTAATATCTCACCCTTGTATATAGTAGTTTAGAAAAAAATTCCTCCAAGTGCTTATGCACATTGTTCTATTGTTAGATTAGTTCTTAGTTTCTCTAAGTGCCTTGGGCACATGTTATATTTCTTTCAGTGTTATTTTACATAGTTCACCATGCTTTAGAGTAGATAAATTTTCAGCAAGAATCTCAAGCTCACATGAAATAGTTGTTATCTTCAAATTTGTTCAAATGTAGAGCAACTAAAATCAAATTAAGGGACAATTTTAAATGTTTTTATTCCTTTGTTATTTCATATCAATAGCTGAGATTTTAGCAGCCTCAAAAAGAAATTAGGAATTGGGAGTGTCATGAAGACCTCCCTGAGTATGAAGAATAAGTAGCTCCGGCCTTGGCAAAGCATTCCAAGTACGATGTCAAAGATGGAATTTTAGAAGAAGAAAGAGAATCAAAACTTAATAGAGTTCCATGATGTCCAAAATAATATAAGTTTCACTCCAAACTCTACGGTATACCATAGCTACCAATAAATATGATGATGGGAAGTAGTTACAATAGCATTGGGTGTGTTCATCATTCGGCCTAACAGGTCACACTTAGAGGAATGGTGGATCTCGGTTTTAATATAATTTTCCACTCTCACAAAAAAAAAAATTCTAATATTTTCTTACTAAGTTTGGAAAAGTAATCAGCAAGTGGATCACTTCATGTCGGTGGTGTTCAATCAGGCTTCGAGGTGCATGTTTTAAGGTTCATATCGATTCATGATTTGGTACAGAGACACTATGCCCAATGGATTCATTCAGTAGATGATGATCACATCTAGCATGCAGATGCCCCACTGGTCACCAAAATTGTTATCCATTTTCCCCCCGGGAAAAATGGACAATGGGGATGTGACTAGACCAAAGATTGAGGTCACCTAATGATGAAATTGGGTTACAAGTAGTTTCGAGGGTTCAGGATATCATTCAAGGAATTCATGAGTGAAAATTATATTTGTGGAATTTTTTCCTCTTCTAGGTTTTGACCCTTGAGATCAACTTAAAAATGATGGAATGCGGGTCAACGGGCCCACCTCTAGTCGAGAATGGGCCAAGGCTAAAAAATAACCCCTAACAATAATATGTTATTCTCATGAACCTCCCGGTCTTAAAATTTCCCTAAAACTTTTAGAATTAGAAGGACATGGTGTTTGGGTCGAATGCGGTAGATTTTCATCAAGTGCCCAACTCAGTCAAGCAGTCAAGCCAGGACGAGTTAAGAAAGAGTTTTGTTGAGATATTAAGAAATGTGAAGGATTAACTTGCCAAGTAGCTCGGTGAGCTACTCAAGGTGAATGATATTGGTCACGGGGTGCCAAGGTGAGCATGAAGGATTAGGTGTAGAGCTCATGAGAAGAAGAGCTAGACAAGGGCATCGTGGGGCAGTGTAAGGGAGAGATCCCGAGCTTGTAAGTTGAAAATATCGCATGGGGTGAGCAATGTGACTTATACAATGAGTTAGCTCACTAATGGTACAGGTTTGATTTCACAAGAATGAAGAAGTGGAGAAGGCCATGAACCAGATCATGAGAGGAGATAAAGCATAGGTCGATCATGGCATTAAGAAATGAGAGGGAAATTTCATGAGGATTTTAATGAGGCATGCATGAGTAAGGAGCTCATGATGTAATGGAGATAAACACACATGAGATAGGGCTAGGGTGAGTTGGCCTATCCAAAAGAAAATAAAAGGTAAGGCCAAAGCCATTGAGCTTGGTAAGAGAATGAAAATCTGAGAGGCAGGAAAATATTGAGGGCGAGCTCACCATCAAACCCTATATGAAGAGGCCAAGTCAAATAAGAAGTGAGGAGCTCTGTATTGAAAATTTTAGGGGTTAAGACCAAGAAAAACTATAGGAGTTAGGGTCAAGCTTGTTGTCGAGCTCGGTGAGGAATGAGTTAGCCAAAAGAATCGAGTCATTCACGATGTTGACCGATGATCTTGAAGTGGATTACTTGAATTAATCCACCCCTCATTTGATGAAAACCAAGAAAAGTAACACCATTTCACCGTAATGAGTTTTGTGAGGAAGGATAGAGTAAGGTGGTGAATGAAACAACTTCAAATCCTCATATGCAATGCATCCGACATAGTAAAGAAAAATGGTTTCAATGCATTGGCTTCAAGCTGAAGCTAGTTCATTGTGGTGAATCGCAGACAACTTCAACTCCACAGGGGCTCGGATGAAGTAAAGTAAAAGTGATTTAATGCTTTGGAGGGGAAGGTGAGGTGAGTGTTGCATTGAATATCAAGGCTCTTACTTCACGAGTTAACTAGGTCATAATTGACATAATGATCTAAGAAAAGTAGCTCGAGTTTGACGCAATGAATGGAGGTGCAAAAGTTTGAGTTGCATGTCGATGCGGTGATTTGATGAGCTCAAACTTACATTGGGAAGCAAGTCAAAATAATAAGATCTCACTCAAATCGATGCAATGAGAGGCATGTTGTGATGAACAAGGAGTTGATGTCTTGTATGAGCCTCGAGTTGAGTAAAGTAATACGTTGTGGTGATTTGAGGGATGAAGTCATGCACAACCCATTCTCCATATGAAGAGTAGAAGTAAATGAGTTCAACGTAATGAATGGACCAACTTGGCGTAATTTGTAAAGCATTAAGTGAAGAGGCAAAGTCTGCGTTGAAGCCTAAATGAAGTAAAGGAAATTCAAATCACTACAATTAACGAGTGGCTAGAAATCTTAAAGGAGGTGAGTCACGGCATGTAAAGCAGTGTTCGGATAACTCATTTTTCATAAGTAATGAAGGGAAAATTTAACACAAATGGATTAGAACGATGCAAGTTCAACGTAAATAATGGAGATTTGGTCATAGTGTTAATTGGTGATTTCAAGAGTTAAGTATTTCCTTGAGGATTTCTAACAAAGTAGAATGAGTGAGTCTCATTCATTATAATGAGAGAGAACCCATGTGAAGCTAAAGCAAATACATTCACCGATAGATAAGTAAATCCCTTCAATTCACTGAAATGAACTAGGAAGCATGTGTAAAATAAAGTTACTTCACAAAAAGGGTGAAGTAAAGAAAATGGAAAATAGCGATGCAAAGGGAAGTAATGCATGATCAGATCAACCCATTGAACTAGGAAGTAGTAGTAATGGTCCCTATATTTCTCTTCGAAGATGCGAACTTCAAAATGGCATAACTTTCTCCCCAGAGCTTCGTTTCACGCAAAATTAGACTTTCTAGAAAGGTTTCGGAGTCTTCTATGGCCAGAAGCTCTATATTTCATATTTGGAAAGTGAAAAGGGTAAAAAAATGGCATTTCTTCACCTACACTCTAGGGCACTGTACAACCATCTACCACCATTAATGGGGCATGGGGAGAAATTTTTTATCCCATAAGCTATAGTACAGTAGTGATGGGCTATAAAAATGCCCAATGATGTTTAAAATTGATTTTTGTGCTTAGTAGGTGAGAAATGCATGCATCCAAGAAACTTGATTTTCTCTCTCCTCACTAAATTATTCTATAAATTGTAAGCTCATTTCATTTGCAAGGGGATTCTTTGCTTACCAAAACTCTGCCAAAATTTGTCTAGGAAGCAAATGTGTTGCAGGCCTTCATTTTGGACATCTTGCATGATGATCCTAGCCTTTCTCTATAATTAATTGAATTGTGTAAATCAATGAAGTTATGGATTTGAGTATTGTGGATGTGTTCTTCCCTTTTCTTGTGTCTATTGTCTTTACTTACCTTTTCAATTCACTTGTAGTTGTATTGTGTCAATCTAAATTGTCTTGCATATTTCTTTACTATTGTGCTTTCATGGAGGAGCTAGTTTGATGTTTTTGTTGAATATGGTGACTATTACACCCTCTCTACACCTCATTTTCTATCACTTCCACACATTCAAGAGATTCCCTATATTCCTCTTTTTGTGTATCACCTCATGTAGAGTTAGATTTCTTTCATTTTATGTTATTTCTCTCTCCCTAGTTCCTTAGAAGTCATATATTAGTATTTTTTATATTTCTTTCCATTAGAGTTAGTTGTTACACTAGTTTAGGAAGAGGAATCGGGATTCTTGAAGAGTTATCTCAAGCCCACAAGTCCCATAGCTTTAGGGATAAATCCATGTTATGCATATTACACCGAAAGCCCCATTCACATATTGGCCATTCGGGGTGCTTTAATTTCATGATAACACCGCCCTCTTCTACAACCAGAAGAATTAATCACAACAACAATGAACTTCTACAATCATGGAACCTCTGACCTTAGTATATCATCCACACTAATGTGGACCTCAGTATGAACTCAGATCCTTGTAAATTACTACCTAGAGGCCCTCATCTATCTCTAAGCATCATCTATAACCATCACTTGAACCCTCTCACTAACAATAGGCAATCGCAATATGCGATATACGTTCTTCAAAGTCATGATCATCTCACTGTTGGAATTGAGAATGTGCATGTATCTACACACTATCTCTCACATAATGTGGTGATCATTAGCATGTTATGGGGCACATCCCCATCCTCGCTATGTGTCATAGGCCGGCATGGTCCAATACATCCCAATCATCATCTGACAAACCCAATCCTAACAATGTGCTCAAATGGCGGCCACCACAAAACTCTCACGAATGAATATCCCTCTACACGCCACAACACAACAACAAATAAAACATTAGCATCTCACATATATGCAAATATACCTACCTCTAACATCAAAAATCATCAATTTTAACATTTATAACACTATGGGCTAAGAACTACCCTTCTAGGTTGTTAGTGCCCAGGATTTGGATGCAGGTGCCCAGGAGCAGGTCACTAGTGCCCATGCCTTGGTGTTAGAGTCCCAAAATTTTTAGCACCTTCACCACTCTTTCCCAAGTCTAAAACAACTAGAAAATAAAAACAAAACTTTTTCCAAATTTCACCAAAAATAGCTAATTTCAACACAATTTTTGAAAAAATCACACTTACTAGCTCATTTGTCATACGTGATGCCACAACATCGCCACCATCTCAAAATGACTCAATCAAAGGTGCTCTCACTTGAGACATCTTCACACACCCAAATCTCCAAATCACACTCGTGCAATAATCAAATGAGTTTCCTATTCACTTTTTCATATTACTATTTATAGTAACTTCGATTACCTACCATGTTATTGTCATTATTTACACCTATCCTCCGAACTAACCAACATCGCATACGTTTTAATCATATCTAAATCATTCCTACTCCAATTCTTATCTCATTTACATCATTATCTTTAGAATTTCACCTACTATCGTATCATACACATTCTAAAAACACTATATTCCTCCTTGACATCATTGTAACTCGATATACACACACTTTTTTGATACCTATCATACATTCACTATTACATCATTTAACGCTTACTTTCGTCTCAACGTTCATTATCATCATCACTCCCCATTTCACCAAAATGGGGTGCATATAATCAGGGCACCCTATAATCCCCCTCACACCATTATGCGATCATTTTGCATTCCTAAATATCTCATTATCAAAAAAATCTCGTATATTACACAAAATTTCACACCACTTTCTAGCAATTCCCCCTCGTGACCTAATCTAGGGGCGACAAGCATAAAATCTCTCCATGAGTAATCAATCAAATTAATCACATAAATTTGTATCTCGGCAACACAAATATTTTACTATTTTGAAATCACATCAAATAATTAACACAACATAGCTTATGTATCCTCGCAAATGACCTAACTTGGGATTTATATCACCACTTTCCTAGATGACCTAACATGGGAAGTTATTCTACATTTTATACTGCTTCCAAATGACCTAACATGGAAGCCATCTCATACACATTACGGTGACACCCTTGGAGTGGGGAAATGAGACGTCATTTCCTTTCCTATATTGCTCCTATATGGGTTATTCACATTTGATCGAAATAAATCAAAATGGATCCAAATGAACAAAATCCAGTCTTTTTCCATCTCAGAAGAACTAGACCTTTTAAGGATATAGTTAAAGTTGGAGAGTAAAACTATACCTCTATCCCTACACTCTTCCTCTAACGAAAGGATGCCCAATTCCTCATTTTTTCACTCACACGAAATTGGGTTGGGAACAGATCACTCCTTACCCCAGACATCCCCATCAGTGACAAAATCAAAATCATCAATCTCACTTAGTGCTCCTCATAATAGTCCCACGTCTCTTGTTACACAAAGATGGATTAACACGTTGATCCATGGTTTTCCATGCTATATGTTCTTATTTTTCACGTACTTTCGCAACATGGGATTCTCCGAATTATTCCAAATATGTTTCTTACTTCCTTTACACTACTTAAATTTCATTCAAATAGCATAAAGGGAGGGAAAATGTAGACATAAAATCATGCACTTACTACTATCTACTATATCGCCAAGTAATTTGTTTATACATGGATCTTGCGTAGTAAAAGTATTCATTGGTGACCCATTCCCTAGTCAATATTCTTATCTTTTGGTTTCCATTACTTTTATCTTTCACACTTGTCACTCATACACCCAGTTTTGGTCAAATCACAAGGATCCCTATCAGTCAGTCTCCACTCATTTGTCATCATTTTTCTCTAGAAACTAGCGCTCATGCACTCCTGTCTATCTTGGGTGCCCATGTCCTCTTTATGTTTGATCTTATTTTTGACACTTGAGGTCGGTATTTTTGGTTTTTCCACTCATATCCCGAGGTACTAGTTGGCATGTTGGGTCATTAGTGTCAAAATTCAAGCAAGAGATCCCTATATAAACACAACATACATACCATAATAAGGGCAAGAAATTTCTATCAAGGGATATCTATCTACATATCAAAGGGACTGCATCTTGGGCTCATTAATCTATATACACACTACATAGGAAGGGGATTTCATTATATTTTATTCACACATTTGCATTTTATCTAGTTATCTCCCATTATTTTGGCGTCGTTGGCGCGATGGCAACCTAGGAGCACTATTACACACACAAGCACATAAAACTACCTTGGGTCCGACATGTAGTCTAAAGTTTAGTCATAAGTTCACTAGTTGTAAGTGAGGATAGTTTGACCCTTTATTTTTCATCTTTATTTTTAGGATTTGATGTCTTTTTTATTTTTTATAGGAGGATATTTGTGTGCATGTTTATAGGTTCCTCAGAAATCCAAGTGTGACATACAGATGACCAAATGTGAACAAGTGTGAAACCCTAGCGATAGTATCAGAACCAAGTTCGACCTTTCCTCCAAACTACAACACCCCCACAGAGGTCTTGGGCACCCACAAGCACCCTTGTTCTTCCCAAGCACCCGTGTCAGGTATTTCCACCTCCGCTACATTTTTATGAGGTTGATTGTGATGGTTTGTATTTTTGTTTCATCACGTTCTTGAGACTAGGCACACGATTGAGGATAAGCAAAATCAAGTAATTGTCTTATCTCTCTCATTTCCTTTCATAGTTAAAATAAAATAAATTTCCTAGTAGTTATATTTTATTCTATATCATTATAATAAGTCATTGTTTTCATATTTTAATAAAATTATTCATATTTTATTAAATCATTTATATTAGATAAAGGGTGTAGGAATTAATTTAATTAATTTTAAAGGCATGATATAATTAAATTAATTAATTCTAGATAGGAGTATGTAGCTATAATTAATTTAATTAAATCTAAAGGGGGATATGAATATGACTTAAGTAATAGAATTAATTTAATTAATTCTACTTGAAAAAAATTATGTATTTAATTGTGGGGTCTTTAAAGTGTTATTATGAAGTAATATCACTTTAAAGATAATAGACATATGCTGAGATCGCTGATCCGGAGACAAGAAAAGTGAGGTAGATATTCATCTTTGCCCCGGTGAATCATTTGGATGCCCCGGTGAGTAAAAGTGGTAAGGGAATGTCACCTCAAGTGGATGGGTGACACTACAAGATGGTGGACGGATGCTTGATAGGAACAAAGAAAGGATGAGAATAAGGATGGGAGGAATTTTTCTCGTAGCATGAGCATCATTTAGAGAGTAAAATTTAGAGATCCCATATTTTGTTGTTGTCTGCATAATAGATTTGTCATCATGATTTTGAAATAATTGTGATGTGTAACCCATATGCACGTAAACAAACACACAGACAATAAAAAAAAAATATAAAAAGGAAAAAACCCAATATATGCTACAAAATTATGCACCATGGTGATGAAGAAGCCAAGATAATAATATAATACATGTAATTGGTCCAAAAATTAAACATCAATAATGCAACATAACATTGAAAAATAAGACAATTAGCTATACCCTTAATGCGTGCCATAATAATGAGTAAGCGATGCAAATTCCCCAAGCACTAAACTTAAGAAATGTGTGGCAATATGATCAAACCGAAGAGTGGAGTGATGCTTAGATACTCCAAAATATACTCTTGTTGGATGTGTTTTGTGAATTGATCTAATAAAAATTACCTCGGGAGAATTTATATCGCGAAGGAAAAATAATTGTGTAACTTGCCCCAAGCAGAGTTAGTAATCATGTAAAGGGAAGAAAATGGAGTGATAGTCGTAAGACCAGGAACGATCACTACCTGTAGGAGATAAAAGTATGAATTTATCAAGATTGTGTTGAAATGTTTAAATATCAACTTCATGGGTTTTCCAATTGTAGGATTTATGTGATAAGTGAATGTTTTTTGAATTTGTTAAAAAATTTTTTTTATTGTTTTTGAATTTTTTTAATTTTGATGAATATATGATTTTTTTAATTTTTTAATGGCTTTACAAAGTTTTAGAAATTTGTGATGCAAGAAAGAGAGGCGTCCTTTTTGTTACACCGTATTTCTTATAGATAAATGATGTTGTTGGAAGCATAAAACAAGTATGTCAAACAAACCCAATATGAACATGAAGCAACTACACTAAATTTATATGTGAACTAAGGTGCGTAGAATTCACCTACAATTAGTCTACAATGACAAAGTACAACAAAATAAAAACTAATAAAATCACAAGTATCATCACAATTTTGACAAACTGCAATAGTATAACATAATTTTCAATAACAACATCTAATGACACTCCTAATGTGTTCCACATTGAAGAATTAAACAAATATGAATGCCCCTGAGCGATAACTTAGAACATGAGAGGATTATATCGGGATGAAGAGTGGAGTGATTCTTGGATACTCCAAAAGATAATCTTGTATGATCCCATTGAAGTTTTATCTATATTGGATTAAAATTTGAAATCCAAATGTGCCCCAGGAAAGTTTATATTATGAAAGGGAAACAATTGATTGACTCAAGCATAGATATACACCACATGCAAGAAAAATGATTAGCAAAAGATGATTAGGAACGATCACGAGGAGTGTCATCAAATGGTGATATTTTTGAACTGTGTTATTCAATTGCTGAAATTTGGTCAAACACTTTCGAATGTTTTTGCTTATTGTCGATTTTATGCTTTTTGATTTTGGAACTATTTTTGTATTTTCGAGATAATTTTATGTTGTTTTTGGATTTTGAAACATATTGAATGTTTTTTAATTTTTGAAACATATTTTTTTGAAACATATTTGAAAGTTTTTGAATTTTTGAAACATATTTGAATGTTTTTAATTTTTAAACATATTTGAATATTTTTGTATTTTTTAAACATATTTGAATGTTTTTGTAGTTTTGAGAAACATATTTGAATGTTTTTTTATTTTGGAACATTTTTGAAATTTTTTGTTGTTTTTTTACATATTTAAATGTTTTTTGAAGTTTTTTGAAACATATTTGAATTTATTTTTTATTTTTGACTCAAAATAAGGGTGTGCAGTTTGAACTCGTGGTCAAACAATCATAAGCATTACATTCCATTGGCATAATATAGATTATATAATGATCGGATGTTTCACTTCATTCATGACTCCACACAACTAGGAAGATGTGAGGGCTCATCACCGAGAGCCAAGAAGGATGTAAGAACTAGGTGAATAGTGATATGAAAATGAAGATGATGGATGCTAAGACACAAGGTGTAACAATGGTCCATGTGAGAAAAATGTGACTCATCTCCAGTCAATATTTCTTGACCGATTCCAAGATGATTTCACTTTATAGGTTTTTACTAGACTTAGATCCATTGATGGCCTACTGATTGACAAGATCCGATTGAAGGAATTGTTGTCTCTCTTAACATAAGCAACTTCTTGGGATGTTTTTGATTAAGCACTTTGATTCATATTTGCTAAAGGATTTTTTTATTATTATTTTTTTAAAGGACCCCCTACATGTTTCCCCATGCCATCAATAAAAGGAAAGGGCTCAACACCGAAGACAAAATGTGGGTGATTAAGGACATGATGTCTCCATTCCCAATCTCATACTACTAGTAAGAAGTATGGGCTCATCACCGAAGACTAATAAATGTGTAATGATTGATTTATATTTTTGTATTTTAGATTGATTTTTCCTTACATGTTGATATTGTTCTTATTAGGAAGGAACATTCTACCCCAAGTCTCAACCTCATGTGACTAGTAGGACATAAGGGTTCAACACCGTAGATTGAAATGGGCGGTCAAAAAGGACCAAGTAAAGAATTTTGAGATTTATGTTAAAGAGATATATTATTTGAAAGGAGGAGTTGTCATCAGTAAGCTTCGAGATAAAACCATAGGTAAAAATATCTAAAATGGTATAAACCATAACAAGGATAAGACACACAATGCCTAAATAAGAACAAGGTTAACTTGTGTCATGATAAGTGAAGAATGCGAAGATATCATAATTTTATTATTAAGATATATGCCAATAGATGAAACAATTAAAATTTTTATTAAATGAGTTATCCATGAAAATGGCATCCCCTAGTGCAAAGAGAACCCGTGGAAGAAGATGTTTTTACTTCTACGTTTTTTATGTTCAAATAGTGCTTTAATGAGGGGTTGGATATGAAGTTTTATTCTCTTTTTATGATTTTTAATCTTTCTAAACTTTGGTGGATGAAGGTTGACAATGGAATCATTGGGAGAGAGTTCCATGTTTATGAAAGTGGAATAGTCCTAATTTATGAGACTTGGGCGGACAAAGTCCAAGTCAAAGGAGTACCTAGAAGGATTTTTAATGTATTTGTTATTGAAGTAGTTCTTATTTACGAGACTTGGGAAGAAAAGATCCAATTCAAAGGAGAGAATCAAAATATTCGAGGGGTCCTGATTTACAAGACTTGGGTGGACAATATCCAAGTTAAAGGAGAGAATTGAAAGATTTGATAAGTCCTAAAGTATGAAACTTGGGTGAACAAAATCCAAGTCAAAGGATGTATGATTAGATAAGTCTTCGATGGGATTGAAAGACCTATGTGATGTTAGAGGAGGATTGTTGAGGTAGAGAATATGTTGAAATTCATATTCATCCATGAGTGGAAGAATGTGAGGAAAGAAGGATTGATCTCTAGATGTATATTTGAGGTTCCTTATAAAGTTGTAGAGAGAAAATATTCAATGTTTCTCCTTCGAGGTAGTGGATTAATTTTTTTGATGATAAATTTGTAATTAAATCTTGAAAATGTTTTGGAATGATATTCATGGGTATACACACCTTGTAGAGTGCATGCATGTAGATGTCTTGATATGTAGGAATCATCATTGATGAGATGCCTACAAGATTGATCATTTGAGGTATTATAGACATGGGAGGTTGCATTGTTGCAAGTGTCCAAACTTGTTATGGTTGTGTTTCTACAACAAGGCTAAGGATGTTAGGCATAGGATCCAACATTGAAAGAATAGATTCAAGCTCAATGATTCTTGATGATGGAACCTCTTCCTTAGAGTCTTCATTTATGTCAAGGGTTGAAAGGGAGTTTTGAAGTAAGTCCAAGATCTCATTTGATGTTTGAAGGTTGTTGTCCAATAAAATTTCAAATTCTGATTGGACTAACGGAATAAAATATAGAGAAGAGATGGATTGGTTTTAATTTAGAGATACATGACCCTTTTTGTCATGATCTTGTTGAGTTGGATTATGTGCAAGATTTGGGACAATGCTCAAATCTTCATTAGAAGTTGTAGTAGTGGATGTGTCTTTGGTTTCGATAACGTTTCCATCAATTTCTATTTCAATAATTCCATCATTAATTAAGTCTTGGATATAATGGCGGAGTTGTACACATTTATCCGTAGAATGGCCATCAATGTGATGGAAGTCACAATATGTATTAGTTTTTTACCAATATGGATTAGGTTCCCCTTCGAAAAAGGGTTTTGTAATTGGATATCTTATCATTCTAGCCTTTACTAATTGATAAAATGCTAGAGATACTTTCTCCGAGGGGTGCAAATTGATTTTTGAATTTGTGCGGAGTAGTTCCTTAGTTAGGTTGTATGATTGGATTTTTGGGTGATTTCTCACTAAGGTTGGAAGCCACATGAGAGAGTTGTTTTTTCATATCATCAAGTTATTTGATTAACTCGTCATTTGATGTCTTGTATAAATCTACCATTGTAATGAAAAGTGAGGGAGAGTGAATAAAGGTGTGATATAAAACTCAACCATTAGAAAAGTGAATGCTAAGATGGAAGAGGAGAAAAGATTAGAATGCTCGACCCTAGAAAAATGAGTGCTAAGATGGAAGAGGCTAAAAGGGTTAATTGATTTCTGGCCCTTAATGAAATAAGTTTTAAGATAGAAGGGACTAAAAGAGATTAGGTATGCTCAACTCTTTAACAAAAATGAATGTTAAAAGAGAAGAGACTTAACAAGATGAGGTGATCAAATCTTAACAAAATGAGTGTGAAGAGAGACTAAAATATTCGAAAGGTCAACTCTTAACAAGATGAGTGTTAAGAGAAATGGAAGGGTGTGACTTCACAACCCTTAACAAAATGAGTAGTGTTAAGGTAGAAGAGGGAATTGAAAGGTTATATTGAAGGAATCAATTGAAATCCAAAAATAAACATACTATACCTTTCTTCCGGGTTCTCCTCGTGCAAACCTCAAGTAAGATTACAAATCACTTGGAATTTTTAAATCTTGTATTAAGAAGGATTGTGGATGCTCTTTATTATTCTCAAAATGTAGGATGCAAATGATACAAGTTTATTTCATGAGGATGTGGGTGGAAAATTTGGTGAAGTTGGATGCAATTTACATAATATTCTAAGGATGAGTTTGAAGAGGAATAGCATGTGTTTTATATTTGAGGGTAAGGCCATGAGAATTGGATCTTGGTTTGAATGGGCTTCAGTATAATAATTTAAATTACCTAAAATAGTAAGATGACTAATTCTATGTTATTACACGGCTATTGCAAGGGAAATGATGATCTTTGAATTCATCCAAGAAGTGGTTACAAAGGCATTATTTCTACCCCCACCATTGTAGGCTTCTGGAAGTGGAGTGAAGTGGAGTGTGAGTAGATAGATAGGATTAATTAAATAATGATTTTAAGTATTTATTAGTTATGAGGAGATAATTAATCATTTAAATAAATAAATTCTTAATTATATTAGCTAAAGGGTGTAGTAATTAATTCTAAAGGGGATAGGAATATTGTAACATTCCCATTTTAAGACTTTAGAAACAAGGGGGAAAAATTAAACATAATGCTCTTTGTTCAAATAATCATAACTTAGAGCACACATTCCATGCTAATCAATATCATAATAGGTAACCATATGTAGTTGTAAATGACTCGGTGAGCTACCGATCTCTCATTTCATGACTTGGTTAACAACCGATCTCTCATGTTAACTTAAGTATAGTATACTATGTATACTTGGTTCTCTTACCATATTATGGGTATTGAGTGTTCTGTTTAAGAAATCTATCCGAATATTTGTTATCATATTCATCCGAAATCACATTTCTCAAACTAGGTGACATAGGACAACGCAAATGCTAGCTAGTGATACTTTGGCCAAAGATTTCCAACATAATTTTCATGTTACTATTCCTAGATGGCATACTCGTCTAATCAGAATACGTCCTTCACTCTACTCATATGTTATCTAGAATGGTCTACACTGACTTCGGTTAGTCCACTTGTCCAAGGTTTGACCCTAACACAAGTTAGTGACATAATTTAGAATAGGGAATCACTCGTGATGACCTAGGGTATATAGACATACCCAATCGACCTAAGTCGATTGGATGTGCCTAGTTACCCTAAGTCATTGTGAGTCACTTCCTATGCTAAATCATAACTCTAATCTAACCTAGAGAGAAACTAAGTTCAAGTCCAAATTTGGGTAGGTCTAGATGAACCAATGCTGAAGGGTGTTGTAACATGTCAACTGCAACCCTGTATCCTCGTGAAGACCCAAGTCTTCACAAATTTATAGTTCTGCAGTTGGCGTGTGCCAACATCGACAGTAACTACTTCATCATGACATACACACCTCAAAGAGGTCATTTCCACTTAATTAGTTTAGGATTAAGATTCATGATTACATCAACCTTAAATAACCCTAATTCCAACAACCTTTAAGGTTTCCATCATTGTTTGAGTTGGTTAACTAATATGGAACTTCATAGACTAATGATTGCTTTAAGTTCAATTAATTTTTTTAATTAACGTGCAATTAATCGAAAACAGAAACAACATCTATCATAAGATCTAATTAATGTGTCTCAACTATTCAAGGAATGTATAAGAACCAAAATATGTTCTGATATAAAAGACTTCATAAATATGAAGTCTAAATTATTATCGAACTCATATACCATTCGTTTATTTTGTATCCTTTTGAGAGGAGGAGAACCTTCCTCATTATGGTTAAGTATTAGGATTTATTATACCCATATCCAATGCACACATCCTGATATTATAAATATATGTTCATAACATCATAATCAACCATACAAGATTAAGTAAAGAACATCAATACATACAACTTAGTAAGTTGTATTAAATTAAGGTAAATTGTACTAATTCCCATTCCTCCAACCAATTCAATGACATCAGAAATAAGGATCCAATCAGAAATGAATGACAACATCAAGGATATGATTACAGATTTTCCTTCTTATTATGAACAAGAGAATAGACTTAATCAATTTAAGTAACTTCAGTCTTTTCAATTCATCAAAATAAAATACACATCTTACAAAACTATGCATTACTGACATATTTCATGTCAACAACATCAAGATCATTTAGGAATAAAACTTTTCTTCCTTTAGTACATTTCAATAATAAATCAGAATTCTCTATAAATGGTCAGACTTTTAATCAACCAATACATCATAAAATTTATTTCCTTCCTTTATCACTTACGAAGTCCATCTGCAAAAATTTCTAGCATGGGTCAGTTCATTGAACTGAGCATGATAAGCACTAAGCATTAAAATGAAATGCTTTCAACTAACTGTTTCATTAAACCAACTCTGCTTTAATGAAACAGTGAGGTCAAGCAGATAAATAAATCATAGTAATAACAACCATAAAAGAAGAACAATCAATCAATTTGAATAACATTCAAGGAAATGTTATGATGTAATCAAAAATCTACAACATGTTATTAAATAAATAATGTTCCATCAATACACTTATCCTATCAAATAGAAGTACCTTCTAATTATTTCCTTCACAATTCATCTTAATTTGAAATACAAATGTAAATAAGAGTATCACACATCGATGTGGCATCCTAGTCCCAAATCAAGGCATAGCCTAATTTATCAAGTTAGGCCATATATCAATATTAAGATAGAATTTACTCAAGCATACAAACATCTCACATTAGTCTTTTATCACAATTAATAAAAGCCTTTAACACAAGTCAAGAGAACAAGCAAGTAGCAATGATGACTACTCAAGGCATAAAAGAAAGTAGTGCAATGGATCCAATTAAATCTAATGAAGATTTACCCAAAAGAAGAAGGATGACTATGATGAAATAGTAAGAGCTTCCTTTATAATTTTGTTAGCCCAAGTCCCCATACACAACTTTAGAAAAGAGAACACAACCCATAACCTCCTATTATTTCCAAGGGGCAGTGGTCAGACTTCACCTCAGAGACTGAAAGAGAAGGAGTCAAATGTCATGATCAGAAGGGAATTACGACATTCAATCACATGGGAAGAAGGTCGCAAAGGACAATGTAGACCCATTCACTACATCCCCAAACTCCTTTATAAAAGAAAACACATATAAGAAGAGATCAACAAGAATGTGTGACTATTGTGGTTGAAACATATTTAAGCATGGTTTCCCATCATGGAAAACCAACGATAGTGATATTATACCCATATCAAAAGGAGGTGCATTAACCAAATTTGTTAATCTCCATATAGTGAAATAATAGTCTTCAATAGACATTCAAAAATTGACAAAGTTATAGTCATGCAAACCAAGATTTTTCTTTTCTTCCAAGTGAAGATTAAATGGTAGAATGATCAACTCATAATCGTAACCATTCGGAGTTGGAAGAAAACCTTAATAGAATGTACAAAGAAGAATCCATCAAGATTATATTTCAAGAAGATGTGAAACAAAAGGTCAACAAGACTTAGCAACATGTGCTCAAGTCAGCTAATAGAAATGATGAAATTCCTTTCATTTCAATTCCATGGATAGACTTAACTGTACACATCTAAGAAATCGACAAGACATTATTTTATTTACAACACCCATAGAGATCTAGAAAATCTATCATATTTTATCAAGTTTACTCCAACAAGAAATTAAACAAATTCAAGAAATTACAATAGTCATATTTTAACCAAGTTTAACCAAGATAAGCTTAGAATAAGCAGTAATCAAAATCAACAACTTCTAATTCAACTGGAAGTAGACAACATGATCGACTTAATGAAAGCTCAAACGGGACTATGAGAATGACCCCTATATCGACTCAAATGAGCCGACTATCACAATGTCCCCCAACTAATCAGGGCCTCATCACTTATCCTTTAGTTTAGTCCTCCAGGACTTAAAGAAAAACATAGTATAAATAAGATCAGAAGTATAGATTTCACACACAAGTATTCTCAACAAGGTAACATCAAAATCCAAGGGTCCAAGAACAACTATCCCATAGTTCCATAAAAGAGCTTAATTCAAGTGACCCAGTTTTAAACGAAAATTTTAAAGGAAATAACAAAACATTCACTCTTGTTTCCATACAAGAGAACCCATAAAATAGAGATTCCAAACACCCAATAACTTCCAATTTCCATCGAATACCAAATCCAAAGAACTGATAGAGTATTCAGTGAGTTCAAGAAGAAGGCACGCATTACTATTTCACTAAAAAATTTGAGTTTATACAACTTTGAATCCAAGCATGCATATTCATAAAATTCCAACAGGAGTAACATAACTTCCACAAAACCAAGAAGCGATAACGAAGGGTATTCATTTACCTTCTAACAACCCAAACTACAACTTGGTTCGAAACTTGAAGACACATATCATTTCCATAAACCCATTTTTGAATAGATAAGAAAGATTCACGCATGCACTTCATTACTTAAATCACCACAAGATTTAAGGTGAAATTCAACAACAAATAAATAGGAAAACAACTCAATGACTTCCTTTCCAAGCAAAGGTTCCTTAATCAGAGAATACAAAAATATTCAAGCAAGGAAACCAAATAACCATTACGAAATAAAAACCTATTTATCTCAAGAGAGAAATTTTGTTTTAATGAAGAAACTTAGAGAAAAACATAGCAGCTTAATGGATAGAGCCTATCATGCTTGATAGTGCTTTTGTCGGTTTGAAGAAGATTTCTAATCGAGCCTTCACAACTCCTTCTCCAAACGAAATCAACAACCAAAAATTCCTTCTCAAATGCCTCATATACTTCCATTGGATCGAAAATAGTCCAAGGGAGTTAAAAATAGCAACAAATTGAAAATAGAATTATTGGTTTGAAGAACCAGATAGCTCCATGCAGAGCAAAAATCGGAATGCATGAAAGACCAAACAACTCCCAAAAAATCCACTCGCATGGTTTCCAAGGTGGTTTGTCACCAAAAATGATGAAAATAAATGTCATTAATTTCCAGTCTCCCACCTAAATCTCCACACCACCACCATCCAAAATTGGTGAGTCTTAATTTAAAGAGAACATGCATTGTTTAAATTTAGAGATGGTGCTAACTAGGATCACCTCCAGTTTCCATGCCTCTATCAAACTGATAGTACATAATGATTTAAATTCAAAAATCAAATCAAATAAATGACTTAGGAACCATCACCATGCCTTCAACTTTCCATACATATGACCCCTTAGGTCCCCTTCTATCCTCACATTAGTTTAGGATAGATATCATTAGCTTAGGGTATGACCTTAGGTTAGTTTAGAAAATATTTACCTTAGGTTATCTTAATATTGCCTTAGGTAAATTTTCCACCTTAGGATAGGCCATTCTTCATACCAATATAGTATTAGGTAATAGGTTAGAAATATACCTATCATCACCTTAGGTTATTTCCAAATCCCTAACTTAGAAAACATGTAACTTAGGTTAGGATGAACAAGATTAGAGTAGGCATAGATATACGGTAGATCTAGTTTACCTTAGGTTAGAATCCCATTAGGATAGATCTTATAGATCTAGGACTTAGGCTTTACCCTCAATAGTCTGAAGTAGACCTCTTTCCAACTTACGCCATTCAGCGTTCTAGAGAAGTTGACAAGAAGATCTGAGCACACAACTTACAGTAGAATGCACAACATGAACTTCCAAGAAGATCAATGAAATTATAAACCTACAAAGGTTCAATATTTTATTTCCTTCAACCTCTGAATGTCAGTTTTCCATATAGATCAGGTAAGAAGAATTAAAACATACCTTGGATCAATGGAATTGATCCAAGGTTTCATTATTATATAGAGATAAATTTGCAAACAACTTTACCAGTTTACAACCTTACTTACCTCAAACAAAATGGATTCCTTGCAAGCAACAACATTTCAGAAATTGAATCCAAGAAAAGAAATAATTTATCCATGGCAAGCATGATTTCAATAGTCAAAATAATACACCTTCTTAGGACAAATCACATGTCAACGCTTGCATTACAAAGAGGAGAAGTTAATAGTTTATCAAAGGTGTTACATACTTCCCTCCTAAAAAGAATCATCATCCCGATGATTAACTTATTTAAACAAATTTGCATCAAGGACAATCCATTTATTAACTTTCTTTTCACATGTTCATAACATTTCTAGATTTAAAATTTCCAAAATCAGCATTTACGTAGTTATTTATTTTAAACAATGAAATATATGTCCAAAACTGGTAGATTTATTGTCATAAAAGAATAAAATCACAAATTTTATCAGTCAACAAAATCAATTCTATTCAAATAAATATGGAAAAGTAGTTTTCATATCTTCCATATTTTCCCAGGTTGTACTTTCCTCATTAAAATGGTCCCACTGGACCTTACATTGACTTATTTCACGATTTCTTAAGTGCAACTGGCAAGTTTCAACACTCGTATAGGCTTAACCACGATTATTCCTGGGTCTTGGACCTGGAAGGAATTCTAATTTAACACATGTGATAAATCTTAAACGTATTTCTTAAGTAAAGAAATATGGAAAACATCATGCATTTTTACAAAGCAGGGGGTAATGCTAAACGATAAGCTACATGGTTGATTACTTCAACAATTTCAAAATTTCCCACATAATGAGGTGATAACTTGGCATCCTTGCCAAAAGTTATAGAACTCTTTTTCGGTTTAACCCGAAGAAATACCTTCTCACCAAGTTCAAATTTCCTATCAACCCGCTTCAAGTCAAGCATAACTCTTTTCCTATCTGTTGCTTCTTTCAAGCGTTCATGAATCATTTTAACTTGTTCCATTTCCATAAGAATTTAGGTCCAATTACCTCTCTATCCTCAATGTTGTCCCAACTAATAGGGGTTCTGCATTTCCTTCCATATAATGCTTTGAAAGGTGCCATCTTTAGAGAGGCATGATATGTGTTATTGTATGAAAACTCAACTAATGGAAGGTACTCTTCCCATTTATATTGTTGATCCATACAATACATTCTTAACATATCCTCTAAAACTTGATTAACTCTTTCAATTTTGTCCATCTATTTCTGGATGATATGCAGAACTGAAATTCAACTTAGTTCCTAAAGCTGCATTAAGTGTTTTCCAAAATCTTGAAGTCATTCTTGGATCTCTATCAAATATGATTAATTTAGGTACTCCATGTAATCTAAAAATCTCATGAACAAACCTTTTTGCTAAAATAGGTGAATCATCCTTAAGATTACCAAGCAATAAAGTGTGCTACTTTTGTTAGTTTATCAACAACAACCAGAATAACATCATGCTTATTTCTTGACATAGGCAACCCTTGTACAAAATCCATGCTTATCACTTGCCATTTGTACCATGGTATGTTGTGAGGATACAATAAACCAAGTTGGATGCATATATTTAGCTTTAACATGTTGACATTCTAAGCAATGTGTCACAAATTCAATAACATCCTTTTTCATCCCTTCTAGAAATATTGTTGTTTTATATCAGCAAACATCTTTGTAATACCAGGTGTCAGAAAAGGTGAATTGTGAAATTCAACTAATAATTTCTTTCTTAAATCATTTAGCAAAGGTATGTATACCCTGTTTTCAAATCGTAAGATTCCTTCATTATCAAAGTGAAAACCTTTATATCTCTCATCATTTGGATCTGCAACAAGTGTTGTTTTTACTTGCTTGAAAATAAGAATCAGATTCCATAACACTCTTTACTTCATCCTTAAATTGAGTTCTCAATGTTATAAGAGCATAAATGTGCTTCCTATGACTTAGAGCATCAGCTACCCTATTTTCCTTGCCTTTAATGTAACTTATGTCAAAATCATATTGAAAAAAAAAATCTAACCATCTTCATTGTCTTGCATTCAGATTTGGTGAGTAAAAATATACTTCAGCCCAAGATGATCAGTTTTTAATTCAAAAGGTTTACCAAGCAGGTAATGCCTCCAAACTTGAAGTGCATGAACAATGGCGGCAAGCTCTAGATCATGTGGAGCATAATTCAGCTCATGTAACTTAAGTTTTCTACTTTCGTATGCTATGACATGATCATTTTATAACAAAATACCTCCAAGACCTTCCCGGACGCATCCGTTACAACAGTAAAGTCTCCATTAGGGTCAGGTACAACCAAAATAGGTGCTGAAGTTAATTGATCCTTTAAATTTTTAAATGCAGATTCACATTTCTCATTCCACACAAATTTCTTATCCTTTTTCTGCAATGAAGTTATTGGTGCAATGCAACTTTGGAGAAATATTTAACAAATTTCCTATAGTAACCAGCAAGACCCATGAATCTTCTAACTTCATGTACATTCTTTAGTGCAGGCCACTCAGTTATAGCTACAATTTTAGAAGGATCTACAGCTATTCTATCTTTGCTTATAACATGACCCAAATAGTGCACTTTCGTGTCATAGAAAGAACATTTAGATAACTTACCAAATAATCATCTTTTTCTCAAGATTTCTAAAACTATCTTCAAATGCTCATGGTGTTCCTCAATACTTTTAGAGTATATGAGAATATCATCCAAGAATACAAGAACAAATTTTTCCAAGTATTCTTGAAAAATATTGTTCATTAAATTCATAAAAGTTATAGGTGCATTTGTTAATCCAAAAGGTAAAACTATGAATTCATATGTCCATACCTTGTTCTAAAATATGTTTTATGAATTTCCTCATCCTTAATTCAGTAATTGATGATATTCAGATCGTAGATCTATTTTAGAATATATCGATGCTCCACGCATCTGATCAAATAGATCATTAATTCTAGGAAGTGGATATCTATTCTTAATTGTTTCCTTGTTTAACATTTTGTAATCAATACACAATCTAAGTGTTCCATCTTTCTTTTTCACAAAAATTACCGGTGCTCCCCAAGGTGAAACACTCGATCTAATCAAACCTTTAGAAAAAATTCTTGCAATTGTGCCTTAAGCTCTACCAGTTTAATAGTATTCATCTAATAAGGTGCCTTAGAAATAGGCTCGGTTCCAGGTTTGATTTCAATTGTGAAGTCAAATTCCCTTTTGGGTGGAAGACCTAGTAATTCCTCCGGAAAAACATCATTGTAGTCTCATAATAGCAAGTAACGCTCTAAGAAATCACTATTTTCTTCAGTAGATTCAGAAATTTTTATTTCATACAAGGTAAAGCCCTTATTTCTGGCCTTGTTAAGTTGCATAGCTGACAATTTCCTAACTGAAATTTCACATTTAACACCCTGAATCTCTAATGTTTTCTGCAGTCATCTAAACAACTAATATGTTTTTCAAAATAGTCCACTTTTGCTTTATGTTCAGCTAGCCAATTAACACCTATGATTACATCATAAGACCCCAAAGGAGCAACATAAAGATCAACTTCATGTGGAAAAACTAGGTAAGTCAAGGACTGCTCCAAAAAGACACATACTAAATGTATGAACAACATTATTCCCATAATGTATCAGTCCATAATTTATCCATTTTTCCAGTATTTTATTTTTAATTTCAATGTTAATTTACTAGAAATAAAACATTCAGTAGCTCGTATCAAAAATAATAGTTATAGGTATGCCAAATAACTTACCCGGAACTTCTATGGGTGTGACTTACTTTTCAACTTGTTTGTCAGCTATTGTAGCATGTATCTTGTGTTGTTGATTACGTCATCATTTTTCAAAGGACATTGATTTGCATAATGATCCTTGCCACAATTGTAACAGCCTCCTACAAGTCCCTTTTTAGGCTCAAATTTATTCCCAGCCTTAAAGTTATCATTCTGACCTCCATAGGAATTTTGTCCATTATTATTGTTCTTGACAAAGTTATTGCATGCATTAGTAGTAGGCTTATTGGTTGTTGTTTTCTTATTATTATCAACAAAGAAATTACTTTTCATACACAAACTTCTTCGATGGTCCTTTCTTAGGTGTAAGAGATGATGAAGAGGAGTTTGGAACTTTCTTTCTTAATTCCTCCTTATGAGCAGAAATTGCTTTTAATTTTTGTTCTTGCCTTATGGATTTTTCAACAACCCATTCCATAGTGGTTGGGTTGTGAACATCTACCTCTCCCCTATAATGGGATTTAATCCCATAATAAATTTTGTATCCTGAACTTCTCGTCAGTTTGATACTGAGGTACATACTTAAGGAGTTTAGTAAACCTCTCCCAGTACTTTGTTATTGTTAATTTTCCTTGGGTTAAGTTCTAAAATTCAGTCATTTTCTAATCATAGTAAATTTGTGGCAGCCATCATTGCCTAAAATAACTTTTAAATTGATCCCAAGTAATATTAGTTTCATCAATGTTCAACTCAGCCTTACGGTTGTCCCACCATGAAGATGCTTCATGGGAAAGCTAATATGCTCCCCATATTGCCTTTATTTCCTCTGAGAAATTCCTTATTGCAAAGTACTTCTCCATTTTTTAGCCAATTCTCAGCTCCATCTCCTAATGTGGTGCCATAAAACTTAGGTGGACTTATCCTTTTGATATCATTAGTGAGTTCATTTTCCAGCCTTGCCTTTTTATTTTCTGGCTGATCAGGCATGTTTACATTGTTATTATCAACACCCAAATTTCCCAAATTGGCATTGTTGTCGCATAGGAGGTGGCTAATTTTTATTACAGCATCTTCTTCCTTCTCATTTCCCATTACTTTTGTTCAAGTACAACCAAATGATATTTTGTGTCAATAGGGCAACAAGGATCTCATCGAGTTTTTGGGAAGTTGTTGCTTCTCCACTAGGTGGTGGGTTTTTGCAAGCATTTCCTCTTGTTCTAACCATTTTTGTTAACAAGAAAATTTAAGTTTTATCATATTATGGACACAATAGGTCCAAGAATTGTAACCTTCAACTCTAATACCAAGATGTAACATTCCCATTTTAAGACTTTAGAAATAAGGGAAAAAAATTATAATAATGTTCTTTGTTCTAAATAATCATAACTTAGAACACACATTCCATGCCAATCAATCTCATAATAGATAACCATATGCAGCCAGTAAATGACTCGGTGAGCTACCGATCTCTCATTTCATGACTCGGTTAACAACCGATCTCTCATGTTAACTTAAGTATTGAATACTATGGGTATACTATGTATACTTGGTTCTCTTACCCTATTCTAGGTATTGAGTGTTTGTTTAAGAAATATTTCTCAATATTTATTACCATATTCATCGAAATCACATTCTCAAACTAGGTGACATAGAAAAATGCAACCAACAGACTTGCGATACTTTGGCCAAAGATTTCCAACATATTGTTCATGTTACTATTCCTAGACGACATACTCATCTAATCGGAATACATCCTTCACCCCACTCATCTATTATCTAGAATGGTCTTCACTGACTTTAGTCAGTCCACTTGTCCAAGGTTTGACCCTAACACAGGTTAGTGACATAATTTAGAATAGGGAATCACTCGTGATGACCTAGGGTATATAGACATACCCAATCGACCTAAGTTGATTGGATGTGCCTAGTTATCCTAAGTCATTGTGAGTCACTTCCTATGCTAAATCATAACTCTAATCTGACCTAGAGAGAAACTAAGTTCAAGTCCAAATTTGGGTAGGTCTAGATGAACCAATGTTGAAGGGTGTTGCAACATGTCAACTGCAACCCTGTATCCTCATGAAGACCCAAGTCTTCATGAAGGTACAGTTCTGTAGTTGGCATGTGCCAACATCCGATAGAACTACTTCATCACGACGTACACACCTCAAAGAGGTCATTTCCACTTAATTAGTTTAGGATTAAGATTCAGATTACAACAACCTTACATAACCCTAATTCTAACAACCTTTAAGGTTTCCATCCTTATTTGAGTTGGTTAACTAATATGGAACTTCATAGACTAATTATTGCTTTATGTTAATTTAAGTTTTTACTTAACGTGCAATTAATCTAAAACAAAAACAACATCTATCATAAGATCGAGTTAATGTGTCTTAACCATTCAAGGAATGTATAAGAACCAAAATAGGTTCTGTTATAAAAGACTTCATAAATATGAAGTCTAAATGGTTATCGAACTCATATACCATTTGTTTATTTTGTATCCTTTTGAGAGGAGGAGAACCTTCCTCATTATGGTTAAGTATTAGGATTTATTATACCCATATCCAATTCACACATCCTGATATTATAAATATATGTTCATAACATCATAATCAACCATACAAGATTAAGTAAAGAACATCAATACATACAACTTAGTAAGTTGCATTAAAGTAAGGGAAATTGTACTAATTCCCATTCATCCAGCCAATTCAATGACATCAGAAATAAGGATCCAATCAAATATGAATGACAACATCAAGGATATGATTACAGATTTTCCTTCTTATTATGAACAAGAGAATAGACTTAATCAATTTAAGTAACTTCAGTCTTTTCAATTCATCAAAATAAAATACACATCTTACAAAACTATGCATTACTGACATATTTCATGTCAACAGCATCAAGATCATTTAGGAATACAACTTTTCTTCCTTCAGTACATTTCAATAATAAATCAAAATTCTCTATAAATGGTCGAAGTCCATACATCATAAAAATTTCCTTCTTTATCACTTACGAAGTCCATTATGTAAAAATTGCTAGCATGGGTCAGTTCATTGAAGCATGATAAGCACTAAGCATTAAAACGAAATGCTTTCAACTAACTGTTTCATTAAACCAACTCTGCTTTAATGAAATAGTGAGGTCAAGCAGACAAATAAATCATAGTAATAACAACCATAAAAGAAGAACAATTAATCAATTTGAATAACATTCAAGGAAATATCATGATGTAATCAACAATCTACAACATGTTATCAAATAAATAATGTTCCATCCAATACACTTATCCATATCAAATAAAAGTACCTTCTAATTATTTCCTTCACAATTCATCTTAATTTGAAATACAAATGTAAATAAGAGTCTCACACATCAGATGTGGCATCCTAATCCCAAATCAAGGCATAGCCTAATTTATCAAGTTAGGCCATATATCAATATTAAGATAGAATTTACTCAATGCACAACATCTCACATTAGTCTTCTATCACAATTAATAAAAGCCTTTAACACAAGTCCAGAGAACAAGCAAGTAGCAATGACGACTACTCAAGGCATAAAAAAAGTAGTGCAACTGATCTAATTAAATCTAATGACCAGATTTACCCAAAAGAAGAAGGACAACTGTGATGAAACAGTAAGATCTTCCTTTATAATTTGTTAGCCCCAAACCCCATACATAACTTTAGAAAAGAGAACACAACCCATAACCTCCTATTATTTCCAAAGGGGGCGGTGGGTCGACTTCACCTCGAGAGACCGAAAGAGAAGGATTGAATGTCATGATCGAAGGGAATCACGACATTCAATCACATGGGGGAAGAAGGTCGCAAAAGGGAAATGCGAGACCCATTCACTACATCCCCAAACTCCTTTATAAAAGAAAACACATATAAGAAAGATCAACGAGAATGTGTGACTATTGTGGTTGAAACATATTTAAGCATGGTTTCCCATCATGGACAACCAATGACTATGATATTATACCCATATCAAAAAGGAGGTGCATTAACCAAAGTTGTTAATCGCCATACAATAAAATAACAGTCTTCAATAGACATTCAAAAATTGACAAAGTTACAATCATGCAAACCAAGCTTTTTCTTTTCTTCCAAGTGAAGATTAAATGGTAGAATGATTAACTCATAATCATAACCATTCGGAGTCGGAAGAAAACCTTAATAGAATGTACAAATAAGAATCCATCAAGATTAGATTTCAAGAAGATGCGAAACAAAAGGTCAACAAGACTTAGCAATAGGTGCTCAAGTCATCAAAATAGAAATGATGCGTTTCAAGTCCATGGAATGGACTTAATAGAAATGATAAAATTCAAGATTTCTTTTATTTCAATTCCATGGATAGAAAACTTAAATGATTTGGTTACATATTAAGAAATTACTCCAAAAGAAATTATTTTATTTACAACAACATGTTTTATCAAGTTTACTCCAACAAGAAACCAGTGCTTAACCAAGATAAGGAACAGGTAATCAAAATCAACAACTTCTAATTCCATTGGGAAGTAGACAACATGATCAACTTAATGAAAGCTCAAACGGGACTATGAGAATGACCCTATATCGACTCAAACGAGCCGACTATCACAATTTCCCCAACCGACAGGCCTCATCACTTATCCTTTAGTTCAGTCCTCCAGGACTTAAAGAAAAACACAATATAAATAAGATCAGAAGTATAGATTTCACACACAAGTATTCTCAACAAGGTAACATCAAAATCCAAGGGTCCAAGAACAACTATCCCATAGTTCCATAAAAGAGCTTAATTCAAGTGACCTAGTTTTAAACTGAAAAGTTTAAAGGAAATAACAAAACATTCACTCTTGTTTCCATACAAGAGAACCCATAAAACAGAGATTCCAAACACCCAATAACTGCCCAACTTCCATCGAATACCGAATCCAAAGAACTGATAGAGTATTCAGTGAGTTCAAGAAGAAGGCACGCATTTATTGTTTCACTAAAAAAATTTGAGTTTATACAACTTTGAATCCAAGCATGCATATTCATAAAATTCCAACAGGAGTAACATAACTTCCACAAAACCAAGAAGTGACAGTGAAGGGTATTCATTTACCTTCTAACAACCCAAACTACAACTTGGTTCGAAACTTGAAGACACATATCATTTCCATAAACCCATTTTTGAATAGATAAGAAAGATTCACACATGCACTTCATTACTCAAATCACCACAAGATTTAAGGTGAAATTCAACATAACAAATAAATAGGAAAACAACTCAATGACTTCCTTTCCAAGCAAGAGATTCCTCAATCAAGAGAATACAAAAAATATTCAAGCAAGGAAACCAAATAACCATCACAGAAATAAAAACCCATTTATCTCAAGAGAGAAAATTTTGTTTTAATGAAGACACTTAGAGAAAAGCATAGCAGCTTAATGGATAGAGCCTATCATGCCTGATAGTGCTTTTGTCGGTTCGAAGAAGATTTCTAGTCGAGCCTTCACAACTCCTTCTCCAAACAAAATCAACAACCAAAAATTCCTTCTCAAATGCCTCATATACTTCCATTGGATTGAAAATAGTCCAAGGGAGTTAAAAATAACAACAAATTGAAAATAGAACTATTGGTTTGAAGAACTAGATAGCTCCATGCAAGAGCAAAAATCGGAATGCATGAAAGACCAAACAACTCCCAACAAATCCACTCGCATGGTTTCCAAGGCGGTTTGCTCACCAAAAATGATGACAATAAATGTCATTAATTTCCAGTCTCCCACCTAAATCTCCACGCCACCGCCATCCAAAATTGGTGAGTCTTAATTCAAAGAGAACATGCATTGTTTAAATTTAGAGATGGTGCCAACTAGGATCACCTCCAGTTTCCATGCCTCTGTCAAACTGATAGTACATAATGATTTAAATTCAAAAATCAAATCAAATAAATATCTTAGGGACCGTCGCCATGCCTTCAACTTTCCATTTGACCCCTTCGGTCCCCTTCTATCCTCGCATTAGTTTAGGATAGATATTATTAGCTTAGGTGTGACCTTAGGTTAGTTTAGAAAATATTTACCTTAGGTTATCTTAATATTGCCTTAGGTAAATTTTCCACCTTAGGACAAGACATTCTTCATACCAATATAGTATTAGGTAATAGGTTAGAAATATACCTATCATCGCCTTAGGTTGTTTTCAAATCCCTAACTTAGAAAACATGCAACTTAGGTTAGGATGAACAAGATTAGAGTAGGCATAGATATATGGTAGATCCAGTTTACCTTAGGTTAGAATCCCGTTAGGATAGATCTTATAGATCTAGGACTTAGGCTTTACCCTCAATAGTCCTAAAGTAGACCTCTTTCCAACTTATGCCATTCAACGTTCTGGAGAAGTTGACAAGAAGATCTGAGCACACAACTTTCAACAAAATGCACAACATGAACTTTCAAGAAGATCAATGAAATTGTAAACCTACAAAGGTTCAGTCTTTTATTTCCTTCAACCTTTGAATGTCAGTTTTCCATACAAATCAAGTAAGAAGAATTAAAACATACCTTGGATCAATAGAATTGATCCAAGGTTTCATTATTATATAGAGATAACTTTGCAAACAACTTTACTAGTTTACAACCTTACTTACCTCAAACAAAATGGATTCCTTGCAAGCAATAGCATTTCAGCAATTGAATCCAAGAAAATAAATAATTTATCCATGGCAAATATGATTTCAATAGTCAAAATAATACACCTTCTTAGGACAAATCACATGTCAACGCTTGCATTGTAAAGAGGAGAAGTTAATATTTTATCAAAGGTGTTACAAATATGACTTAAGTATTATAATTAATCTAATTCTAAAAGGGTTTATTACAACAACATAGAATTAATTTAATTAATTCTACTAAGCTAGAATTAGGTATGTAAATTTGGGGTGTCTACAAGAACACACTATCCAAATCTAGATCCATCAAGTCATCATGTTGTTTATTGACCACTTTTGTCACACACTGGGTGCCCCCATCAACATAAGAAACTCAACATCTTGTTATGAAGTTATGAAAAAGTTACTATACCTTGAATCTTGATATAAAATGTTTTCCCTTAGGTCATCTAGTTTTTGGACCATGTATTTCATTTTCCTTATAGGAAGGAGCTTATTCATTTTACCAATAACAAGTATGGTAGCATATGACCAATCCATTTGTATATCTCTGCCACCATATTGATAGAAACTCTAACTCACATGACATACCATATAAAGTTGGCATGTTTGCCACCAGTATTTTCATCATGATCTTCTTCTCGGAAAATATGTAAATGATACTTGGGCATCCTTCACTTGGCCAATGAGAGGTACTTATTTAGTTTACATGGAGTAACAATGGCTAGTAGTGGGGGTGAGGGTGAGACCAAGAGCTTTAGCAACTTTTCAGACATGACATTATCAGAGGCACCATAATCAATAATGTATTTATTAAATTTATACCCATTAACTAGTAAGGCAAGGTAAAAGGGGTCTACCTTGCCATAAGACGAATATGTTGAGGAAAAAATATTTTGTGAAGGAGTGGTATTAGGAGTGGGAAGTAATTCTTTAGTGTTGACATTTTTGGAACATGGATTTGAACTACTTCCTTTGATAAATTGGACAAGTTTATCAAATTGCTTGGGATGAGTTATTATGTATTCATATTCAAAATATTGAATTTTATCTTTCTTAACATGGTCAACGATGTAAAAAGGTGAAGAAGTGGTAGGCACATAGGAACTACAACATCCTTGACATGAGTAGGATTTTCATTCTTATGAACAGAAGTGGAAATTGATTTGACAAGAGGATATGAAAGAGACTTACTCAAAGATGTAGATAGAGTCTTCGCCGACATAGTTTTGGGATTCTTCTTGGATGACCCCATGGAAGTGGGAAACAATGATCCTCCCTTTTGTAGAGTCACCATCGAGGATCCAAGTGCTTTTCTTAGGTAGCAGGACAAGATGATTCTTTCTCTGTTTGTGTGGGTGAATACTACATAAGAGTAGTTATTCATATCAACCATTGATTATTTATTATCTTCTTCGGGTGAGTACTCAAAATACCCAATCCTTGCATATCCATGTTATTCTCTTTCAATTTCTTATTTAATAATATTGTTTCCTTCATCTTCATAGGTTCCACATATTGCATTAAATGTTGGAGCTTCCAAGGAAAGCCTTCAATGTGCTCCTGTAATTTGATTCTTGTTCTGGTTTTGGTATGAGGCATGTTGAGAAATTTCCTTCTTCAAATTATTGACCAATTTTCTTAGAAATATATCAACTTTTTTATATTTGAAACTCTAGACCTTATTCTTCACTAAATAGTTATTGATCTTCCCTGACATGATAAGGTCATATTCCACTTCTATGGAAAGTTCTTGAGTATTATCCAAAGTTTTTGGTTGTGTTCTCTCGAAATATGAATTCAAATTAGGTAATTGAACATTTATGAAGAATCTCTTTTGATTGTATGCAGTAGGACAAACACCAATAGGAATTTTGTTAATTAACTTATTGAATTTTACTATAAATTCTCTCATGAGATCTTACGATTATTTCTTCATCGGGTCTTATTGAGCAAGGAGGGCATGAGAATATTATGTGGTAATGAATCTTGCTTAAAACCTAGTTTTCATGTCATCCCATATAGTAATGGAGTGGGATGGAAAGTAGTAAAGCAATTCCACAATGACATCTTACAATGACTCCATGAATACTAAAAATAAACATCTTCATGTTCCACTCCAATAACACCACATGTTATGATAAAAGTTGTAATATGATCATCTGAATGTTTCTTTTCATCTCCATAGAACTTATGAAAGTTCTTTCTTGATCCTTTTGGAAATTCATGCAGTGGAGGAACCAAAGCTAGTAAACTAGTGTTTTGTCCCCATGGGATAGGTACATCCATTTCTTCTTCTACTTCTTTTGGAGGAAGGATATCAAGTGGTTCTACAACTCCTCCTTTAATGGGATCTTCAAGAGGAAAGTTAGGGTCAAATTTAGGAAGAAATTATTGCATAACTTCTCTTGCTACCTAGATAATAAGAAATTTGAAATAAAATTGTTATTTGAATGTGCGATCAACAATTCCACTTGCATAATCAGCTCAAGTATATCTTTTTTCTACCAGTTTTCTCAAAATGTTAGATATGAATGTAACCAGAAAAATGTATATTTTTTAATGGGATTCAATAAGCCTTTAGCACATTCAGATAGTATTTTTGGTGTTTTCAGTTTTCCAATTTTTATGGGTTTTATAATATATATATATATATATATATATATATATATATATATATATATATATATATATATATATATATATATATATATATATATATATATATATATATAAGGTTTTCAGATATCTTTTAAGGGTGCACAAAGGAAAATCTTCCTAGTAAATTCTCTAAAAACTTTTTGGTGAAATAATTTGTCACGAAATATTGTTGGTTTTTACACCAATGGTCATGGGGCTAGGTCCCTCCTTCTTGGGTATGAGGAGGCTCCCATTTATTGAATGCAAGCACTAAATAAAATTATTGGTATTTTTAGGCCGGGGATCACACAAGAATACTCCACTAAACATGTGGCAAAGTGTTTATATAGTGTACAAGGGAGGAATTTTCTTGGAAAGAGGTAAAGGGAAGTAGGAAAATAGAGAGAGGGGGTTAATATTGTGAGTAGGCACTTGCAGATTCTCACCAATATTAACCAGATTAGGTCCACATTTAATAGGAAGAAATCAACCATGTAAACAATAGCAAGACTAATAACGGATTGAAGATATCTACAAGAAGTGAACTCCTTAGACTCCCATTTAGGGAAGGACAAAACTCATCATGATTACAATATGGCCATTTTTAGTGCGATTGAGGAGTTCATTGAGCAGCATGTCAGAAGTGTCTCCAATCTCAGCGGAGTTCCAGCAACACTTTGGGGCAATGATAAGGAAAGCAAAAGTACCATTGATCAGCTAGATAAGACTGATGCTGCCACATGACAACTTTGGGAATGTTCAGATCCTGGAAGAACATCAAAACCAGCATCGACAAAGCTTCCAAGAAGTAGTTGTAGGTGCTTTAGCTGCTCTTGTTTGTTTTTTTGCTATTTTTTTATGGTTTCTTTGTTGCTTTTGTGCAGAGTTTTTGTTGTTTTGTCTTGTTTGGGTAGCTATTTTTTGGCTACTTTGGGCTTCATTGTCATACTTGGATTCTGATCCTTTTTTCTCTAATTTTCATTCCTATTCTGGCTCCTAGGCCCTCTATTGTACTCAAGGGTATAGTCCCTTTCAAAAAACTATTTGCCAATAATAAAAAAAAAAACAATAGCAAGACTAATAAATCGGAGACAAAGTTCTATGGATTCATTAATCAAATACACAAATTTCCTTCATGGTTGTACAATATTACAATGCTTGCAAAGTTATAAAGTATAGAGAATGGAAGAACATAAGAAGGAGATAGAAGAATGTAGTTTATTACTTGTAGTAGTAATGAAATCCAACAACTATTAATAACCAACAAATGTTAACCCCTTGGAATGGAGAAGCCATCCCAATTTATAGCTTACAACAATGTCTCTTCCTCTCCCCCCATGTGACTTTTCATCTCACCACCACTTGTCACCTTTTACATTCCCTAGGAATGAAATTAAGTCCTCTAATTTTTAAGGGACTTTTACAATACAACATTGGGTCACTTAAGTGAAAAAGACAAAAGAGTGAAAAGGTGCATTCCCAATGAAGGAATAGAATGTTAGAGAGGGGCGGAGGAGAGAGAAGTGAAAATCCAGAGACAAGGGAGCCTTCTTTGATGAAGAGCATGCTTCTAATGGATCTTGATAGAATGTTCCTGTATGAACTTCTTTCCATCTAACCTTTTGTTGGATTGAAACACTATGGTTACAATCTCTTTCTCCTGTGAGATACAGACACACTCCAAAGCATTGAATAAGTGTTTAAAAACACTATTAAGTGACTTGTACCATGTGAACTTGCTATGATTTCCCATTATTGAAAACATGATGATTCATTTTGAACACAAGGTCGGAGTTAGGATATGAATATCTTCGCCTTAATCCTCTTGACTTCAAAATTCACCACCGTGACAAATATGTCTCTTTTTTAATGGAATCAACTTCAAGATGCTCAAACACCTTCTTTCTCATCTACTCATTGGAAAAGGTCTTCTTTTCTAGATAGAATAATTACTCCCATTCTCAACTGAAAGTGTGTATTGTGAAACCTTGAGTCTTCCCAATCACCATGATGTCCCACAATAATCTCAATCACATCCGGTGCTCATTCATCAACACTGGTGACTCATCATCATTGTTTATTTCCCAATGTTTTGAAACTTACTATTTTTAGTAATCCTTAATTTAGTAATTTTATTTTAAGTTAGCAGTTGCTCAATTTGACACTTTTGAGTTTTCTTGATGTGCAAGGAGCAATGACAACTCAAAGAATGCATTATTTATGGTACTTACTATTTATAGATTGTGAAGCTTAGGAAAACTTAATATTTTTATAAGTGGGTATTCTTGGTGTTGGAATGGAATGAGAATGGTTTAAAAAAAATATTTCACAAGGAGGATTTGCTCCAATTTTTAGAGGATTTCAATTTCCAGAACTCTGTAGATATGAAAAATGAGTTTTAATAATGGGAAAATTTTCGGCCATTAAAAATAATGTATACCACCATTGGATGCAAGGTTGGAATCATTTGAAAGGTGTTTTTGAGGAGTTGTTAAAATCTCATGGGGATCGGACAAGGGGTTTGGGAGATATGAACAACTTTCCATTTTTAGTATATGAGGTATCTAGCATATTTTCAACAACATAACAACAAGGAGAGTGAGATTTTAGGGGAAAATGAAGCTTTGAAACTCAAAAATGGTGAAGTGTTTGAACATGAAGCCTTTTTATCTTACTTGCACACCTTAACTCATGCTTGACTCAAACAGGCTTAACCGAGGTTAAATGAGGGTTGATGTGGAGTTGTACCCTTAAAATAAGGGAAAAGGTAAAAGGAGACAATAAGTGCTCCCAAATGCACTTTTCATCAAATCATGCCAAGTGTCACTTGTGGTTTCATGAGAGTGAGATGTAAGGGGCTAGAAACTAGCTCTCGAGGCTTAATATAGGTTTTCCATGTGCCTGAGGGCTAGCTGAGAAAGAGGAGAGTGCACTTTCTTCTCCCTCATGTCCCTTTGCACCTTGGGACAAGTGCAAAAGAACACAAAACCTTGAAAAATGTGTCATGGATCATATTTTCATGAGGAGGGGGATTGATTTCAAGTTGGGTTCAAGTTTGCACTCCTAGCACTCCAAACACTTCAAGTTGATGTTTTTAAGTGACAAAAACTTGAAAATGGAAGGGGCATACTTTTCTATCCCTCATGTATATTTATACCTTGGGAAAAGTGAAATGGGATAGATGAGCTTGAAAAATGTGCTGAGGGGGTCCACAACATAACGAAGGGGCATGTTTTGCATTGTGCTCACATAACCACTCAAGTCACAAGTTTTAAGTGATGAAAACATAACATGCATAGGGGGACATTATTTGGTCTCACTCACATCCCTTTTCACCTTGGTACAAGTTCAAGGGGACACACCACCTTGAAAATTGTGCTCAAGCCTTTAAGTGATGTTGATGTCATCATCCCAACATGAAATTAGAACACATAACTTGCCTTTTCTACCCCGGGAGTGAAAGTTGGAGTTTAGAGGTGAAATATTATATGATTTTGACTCCAAATAATCTAATGAGTTCATTACCACCACTTTAAATAATTTAATCAGCTTGAAATTTAAGTTATGTCATCATTAACCCTTTTAGCACAAAGAGATATTATCCATTTTACCCCCTGGTAAAATGGACAACTTGAGAAAAATGGACTTGGAGGGCACTTTACTACAATTTTTCTAAGTCCCTATGCTTGGAAGTGTTTTTTATATTTTTCTCCCACTTAACCCCCTCATAATATAATCTTTATTATTCCATCATGAAGAGGAGGTCGAGAGCTTTCCAGAAATTCCAACATCTCAAAAATAGAGCATCGGTAAAACGTTATGGTCTATTACTGCTTTCCTTAGTAAAGTGGTGAATTAGAACTGCTTTACTTAAAAGCAGTAGTAAGGGGTCAAATCAACACAGGTATGGAAAAAGTAGTAGTAAGGGGTCAAATCGACACAATGAATAGGAAAAAATGCAGAACTTCAAACAGCCATAACTTTCCACTTGGAGCTCCGTTTCTTTTCAGAAAGGTCTCAGAGCCCTCTACACACCAAGCATCTTCAAATCACAAATTTGGTGAAGGGAAGATGATCAAAAATGGTTTTTCTTCTATTGCACACCTAGGTACTATTACGGTGAATACATTGTGGTGAAATGGAAGACCTTTACTTCACCAAATAAGTGAAGTAAAAGTAAATTGAATCACCGCATTACAAATGGTGAGGCAAGAAAAGCCATTTGAGTTCTCTGTAGAATGAAGCGAGGGGGTCGCCGAGTCATCATGGTGTTATGCGGTGAAATGATCAACTTCTACTCCCCTTAGGCAATGTGTTTGTCAAGCAAAGCACATGGAAATCAACACTTTGGGAAGGAAGTGAGCCGCCAATGAGTTGTAGTTTAATGCGGTGATTTGGGAAGCCAAGTATTTTGTTGGGAGCCGAGCTAAGGTAACTAAAGTAGAACAAAAATTCCGCAATGAATGGGCAGAGCGTGTAAGTATTAAGTGGTGATTTGAATGTTGAATTATTTGCATAAGAGGAATCCCACTAAAGATGTAAAGTAATGTGTATTCAACATAATGCAAAGGGTGGTAATACACCCTCAATTCACCATAGAACTAGAAAATGAAGTAGTAGAGTTAACTGGTGAAAGCAAGTTGCTTTACTTCACAAAAAGGGTAAAGTAAAGCAAATGGAGAATAACGATGATAAAGAGGCAGTAAAGCAACCTCAAATCAACGCAATGAGAGGAAAATGAAAAGTAAATTCATGTGGTGAACATGAACTACTTTACTTTTCTAAAAATAAGAAAATTAAAGTAGTTGGAAAAGTGCGATGGCAAAGGCAGTAATGGGGGGTCGGATTCCCGCAAGTAAGGAGAAGTTACAGAAACTTCAAATAGCCATAACTTTCCGCTCGAGTTCCATTTGGCACGTTCTTAGAGTTTCCGGAAAGGTCTCGGAGCCCTCTATGCACAGAATCTTAAAATTTTAAATTTGGTGAAGATAAGGTAGCCAAAAATCCCATTAATTCATTACATAGTTATAGTCAACCACCGCCATTAATGAGGCATAGAGGCCAATTTTTTCATCTACAAGCAAGAGTAAAAGATAGGATGAGATTTGCATGTTACCCATGTTTCCTCCACATTAGTAATTACATTTTTAGAAAATGGGAGCATGTATTCGGGTTTCTCAGCTTCTCTCTCTTCTCTCCCAAATGATATAAATTATAAAGGGGATGCATTGTAAAGGTTGTTGGTCATTTTTCTCCCCATGCTCCCCTCTTATAGGGCTTTAATCCTTCCTCCAAATCATTATAATGGCTTCATGACTCTTTCTACTATAACAATGCACTGTGTAAATTCTTATGGAGCAATAAAACTATGTTTATGTTGATCTTTCCAGCCTCTCATGGTTTATTGTTTGCATCTTACCTCTCATTGTGCTTACAGGATTTGTGTATACTCTTTGTTCATTGCAGGGTTTGGGTGTGTTGTGTTTATTAGGAATGGTGATTGCATGTGTTATGGTCTTTGCACAACTATCTACCATCTCCATCATGCATCGGTGTAGTTTGGGTCTATGTTGCATCTTGTCCAACCTCTCCAAAATTCACCCCTTCTCCATTTTGTAGGTAGGGAAAGTGGTTGACACACCCCTTCTTCTGGTGCATCACCACTCTCAATGTAGGTTTAGTTTCATTTCATGCAACCTTTCTTACCATGTCCCCTTGGAAGCATTAGTTTAGCCCTAGTTAATTTTTTTCCCTATAGTAGGAGTAGTGTTATTTCTAGGATTAAGAAGGAGAAGTCGGCTCTCTCTCTGGAGGTCCAACTCTGGTGGAAGTCCCCACAATTTGCATGGTGGTACCCATGTTACCCAAATACACTAGATTATCATTCTCATAGTGGCAACTGGGGTTGTAGTATTTTGGTGATAACAGGTTTGGCACGCCCGACGGGACAGTTTGAAGCTCCTTACCACTTCACTTCATCAATTTTGATGTGCTCTTTGTGAAGGTTTTAACATTGAGAGACAACTCTCAAGCATATCTTCATGACTCCACCGATTCAAGAATCCCATCATCTCTAGTTGCAAACTTATTTTTAATGTTTTCACTTCAGTCATGGATCTCAAGGAGATTTTCCATTTCCTCATTTCAGTTCTAGTCCTCTTCACTTGCAGCAGTGGGATGTTATCCCTAAAGTGGTCGCGAAAAATTTTCCCTCTTCTATGGAAATGGAGATCAATCCCTATTGATCACATTCATGATGTTGCCAACCATTGTGCCATTCACATCATCACGGAGGAGAATTTTTGCCTCATAGTTCTAGTTTCATCTTTCAAAAGCAAAGTAAGAGATTGGTACAACGGTTTGGCACGAATCCATTTCCACGTGGAATCAATTGGGAGAACAACTACACTATTGGTTTAAGGAGGATGTAGATGTTATTTTCCTCATAGAACACCTCAGCAAAATACAATGGGCTTCAAAGTGGAATCCATTCTGGATTTCAACCTCAGATTCATGAGGACTAGCATGAATTCCACAAGAATACTGAGACCCACAAGGTATCGCATTCTTATATTATTTAAGGTCCTTAGATGCTAACTTAGTTGTATTGATTTAGTCTCTAGGGTAGTAGTATTCCTCACACTTTTACCATTGCATCCCAAGCTGAGAAGATACTCATTCAGGCTAGCAAAAGAAATCCCATCCATGCTGCTACAATCCCTCCCTCACCACCTCAAGTTCTTCCTTCCCCATGTGTAGACCAATAAAAATCCATCATTCCTTTCCAAAATCAGGAATCTCCCTCACTTCCTTATCCTTCATTTGATGTCTCACAAGTTTTTATGCCTAGAGCATTCCCCAAGATTCACAAATATCCCTCCCATCTCCACCTAAGGCACTACCCAACATCCCTAAGACATACACCAATGTCCCTAGGAGTTGTGGTATTTCATATGTTGTCCCTACCTTCTACCCAACTATCACTAAACCAAGTTATCCTACAAGTTTGATAGAAAGAGACATGTTATGATGTTGGAGAAAGGGATATGCCCATACAATGCCCCAAACAACAAGGCTTTAGGAAGAATCATGTGCTATTTCAGAGGCAACATATCAGCAAAGTAGGGTTATGTTCTGGAGGATCATTTGGCTTCCCCAAGTGATCAAATCAGATCCCTTGAGCATCAAACACCTCATCCTGAATAGGAGATAAAGTAGTAGCCTCTTTCTTACACCTCTCCCTTAACCAGTCTTACCAAGGATGAAAATTTTGTATCAATAGGTGACTGGTCCGATTCAAATTGGGAGGATGAGGAAATTCAAAATGTCCCAAAGAAGGAGTTGAACCAAAAATAAAGAAGGAAGGTGAGAATGAAGTTCGGGATTGGAAAGTTCGAGGAGGAGGAAGTGTTTTTAAACACTATTGGCACCCAAGGCCTTGAGGAGGAGAAATTGTAAGGTGAGCAGGACATTCCTACGGAATGCAATGATCCTCATTGTTCTGCTTGTCTGGAACTAGCTGCACTTTTTTAGAAAACTAAGAGGGAATAAGGAATGAAGATACCCACAGATTACCAATAGCCATCAAACTTGAAACAAAGTTGTTAGTAGCGGTGTGTAGCAAAGCATGGATCACTGCGAACAACCATATTTAGGAAGAAGGTCTGCATGAGAGCCCTAGTTGTGGGGCCGAGAAACAAATGAGCAAGAAAATCATAAGAATAACTAGCTTCACCTGGAGCAAGGGTCAGAGTTGCCACTAGCCATGTTCAATCTAGAGCATGGGGATGCTTTCTAATGCACCAAGGGTCAGCAACAACACCTCTAACTGGATGCAAATCAACCGAAGGAGGTATTTTCTTTGTTTTTGATACCTTGGTAGGTTGGGTGGAATATTTTCTCCATGTTAGTCTCTCATCCATGACCATGCCCATTGTCAAATTAGTTACATGGTCTAAAATGTTGAGGAAGGGCAGCTATTTTTCCTTTCCAGTGTCAGGGTTCATGTGAAGTTTCCCATTCCTCCATTTAAAGTAGAGTATGTAGGTTTTCTTTCAGTAGAAGAAGTGCTCATTCACACACTGGATGCCTCCAATTGGGGCATGTATGATTTTCTCCTTTTACATAGTTTTTTGCGTGGTGGTTGCTCTTGCACAATTCATCATGTTGTCGATAGAGAAATGTGTCATAGTAAGTAGTTAAATGTTATAAGGAACATTTGATATCTTGAGTAAATCCAAATGTAGAGCAACTAAATCAAAGGTTGAGTGACAGGTTTTAAATGTTTTCATGTCACATCTCTCTAGATCGATCACAGTTGAGCTCCTTTGCATCTTCTTACATTAGAAAATCATTTGTAGGGGCATTTCTATCTTCGGCATTTCGGTCGGGGCATGTTGATAAGGGAAATCAGATTTTGGGGCAGCTTTCATAATGCATATATTCAGCCCCAATAGATTAGTTACAGTCCAAAGTTCTCTCATGCCCTTGCCTTGGTCAAAAATATTGATATTGGGGGTAGTTTACATGTTTTATTTATCCCAAAATCAAGCTTTGAGAGCAAGCTAAGGCGAGTTTAATCTAGATGCTAAGTTCACACGGGTCTAGGGGAAAGATTTTCAAAAGGATAGACCATTCTTCAAGGTTAGGCTTGACTCCATGCCCAATGGATACTTCAAGGCAATTGGTCATACATCTAACATGCGAGTTGTCCCCGAGAGGTCACCATTGTTATCCCAAATTCACCCCCAGGTTAATTTAGATTGATCATCATAAATGGACTTAGTCATTCAAATTCTATGATGTGTAGATGACCATCAAGTATATCCCTAGAGGTCGGGAGAAAATATAGCTCAGATGGATCGGCTAAATTGATCTTCATGCATGGCAAGCCAGGTTGGTCGGGTTGTGCAGGCAAGCTAGAATTGAGTTGGATGATGGCCTAGGCTGTAGAGAGAGATGGGAGAGTCGACCGCATGAAGCTTGGCAAGCAAGGTCAGGAAAATATGCTAGGTTGGATGGCCCAAGGGTTGGTCGGTGGCGCGGCATACGGACGGAGTTGATCGGTTGGGTTGGTTGGGTGGATGGATGTCTCGGGGTTGGTCGGCGGCACGGCGTATAGACGGAGTTGGGCGGTACGGGGTTGGGCGCTTTGGTTTGGTCGGGTCACGGAGTTGGACACGCACGAACAAGTTAGATGGTTGTCTAGCCTCACGAGTTAGGACGTTCCATGGTGTAAAGGTGGCGACCATCAAGTTGGGTGTCTGTCATAAAATGTACGGCCTACAAGGTTGGCGGCGTCCAACCCCCCCAGGCGGGATGGTTCAAGTCAAGTGAGACACACGATTAGATGAGTCATGTGGTTGGATGGCCTATTTGTTGTATGACAAAGTTGGATGGGTCACATGGTTAGATGGCTTATGAGTCCCAAGTAAGGTGAAGGTAGGTGGGTGAATGACACTCAACAACCATATTTAATGTGGTATGGTGCCCATGTCTTCATCTGATAGAAGTACCCTCAGAAGCAAATTTGTATGGGTGCCCATACCTCTTTAATGAGGGTAGGTTATAAAATTGCCTATATAATGTAATCAAACCCCTCATTTTTAGGGAAACATTCTGGGAGCTGGGGAAACCATGGCAGATTTTTTTCAACTCTAATGAGTTGTAAGCCTTCTCCTATGCCTGACAAGTGTATTTATGCCTCTAAGCATCAATGTAAATGGTTTGTGTGTGTTTTGGAGCAATAAATTTGTGTTTTTGTGGTTTTCTCCAGCCCTTTCTCATGTTTTATTGTATCCCTACGCCTCTCCATTTTGTATTTTTTTATGTGCATGCTTTTTTCACTTGCAGGGTTCAAGTAGTTGTTCTTCATGGGTGCGCAGATGGCGACTAAGGATGCGGGTCTATGTCACATTCACCGACCTCCCGATTGTATTTTCCTTATTCTTCCTCCCTTGTCATCGTATCTCACCCCTTTTTCTATTACAATCACCACCCCCTTTAGTGTAGTATTTACCTTTTCATGCACTCTCTTTCCTTCTCCTTGGAATTGTCGGGATAGGTTTAGATAGGTGTCCTTTATGCATTAGGAGTAGTTTAGCATTAGGATTAGGAAGAGGAGGTTGGCCTTCTTTGGAGGACCATCTCAAGTTTGTAAGTCCTATAGCTTGAGAGATGGTCCAAAGTTAACAAATTACACTAATTTCCCCACACACGTAGGAAAATCGGGGGGTGTTGTAAATTTGTGATAACGGGAGAAATAATAATGACTTGATCTATAACAAAATATGTTGAAGACTTAGATAAAAATTATGTTTTCATCATCTGGAGTATTTAAAGAGCTTTCCGTCGACATATTTTTATCTCCCAAATCCTTCGTAACTCCCATAATCTTCAATATATGGTGGCTTTCTTAGTTGAAGCCTTCATTCCCTATGCCCAAAATGACCCGATTTTTCTTAAGTTGTTCTCGACATCAATTACCTCCACATATTTTTCCTAAGCTACCCTAGATAACTTCATTGTTCTCATGTACAACTCCCAGATGAGTTGAGTCTTCCATGCCATCTTAGGAGGATGTCTTTATGCTTTTGCAATATAGCTAAAATATCCAATTTAGTACTTCAAAGAGCACTATTCCACCTCGTAGCTTGGTCTTATCATGAAATTAACCCAAAGTAATTCCCCTACACATGAAACACTCTTGAAAACCATGTCATCATATTCCTTTTATCTAGAATGAGGATGCCAGGACCAGAGGGGATGTGTGAATTGATGGGTTAGATAGAGGAAATGTTCATAATGGTTCGGGAGAGGGGTTTTCAAATGGTGGGATTAGTTTTCATGGTCAAAATTTTCAAATTTTCATGCTAGACATTTTCATGACAACAAAGTAGTTGTAGAATGTCCATGTCTTACATCTCAAATTTATTTTTATAGGGAAGAATTTACATCCTAAAGAAGAGAATATGAGTCATCCTTGAGGATGTGATCATCCACATAGAGAACAATAAGAAGATGCTCATCATGATGCCACAAAGTGTAGAAAAATGTGTCAAAATAGAAATAAGAGAATCCGATGAGAGAAGGAATGTGACAGTGATAGATCCATTGGGTACTCCCAAGCCCACCTCTGAGTCACACAATGGGATTCCCAACAAGGTGCAAACTATATACTAATAAGGAAAGGTTCCATAAAACATCTACAAGCTCACCCTTAATGGATCTTAACATGCCTCTCATGGAGGTAAACAAGAGATGGAACTTCTAAGGACCTACCCAAACTATTATTTCTACATTTGGCCTTATGACCTACTCCCAACATTTTTCTTGGTCCCCTTCTAATGACTATCATTCAACCACTTCATCAATAGTCAACAATCCCCAAAATGACAATCTCTTCACCCTTATATATTTACACGCATATGGTCTTCCATTCTTCTCTCTTCTCTATGTTGGCTCCTTTGACTTTCTCACTCATATCCAAATTCGATCTTAGGATTTTTAATGCCCTCATCCACATTATATTATTTTGGCCACTCTTATTGTACCACATCATCAGGTCGTTGGATCTTTTGGTCGACCTCTCCATAATCACTATCAGGCACGTGACCAAGAAGACCTTCCATATGTTGTCTTTCTACCAAATTCTCCACATCTTGTCACCTTTGACCTCGTACCTCACAGTTTGTCATTGTAGACACTCAAATTTGGTAATCTATCCTTTGACACTATTGATAATGACATTGCACATTGGTATGAACAAATGAACTCTCTTTACTCTTGCTTAATGCCCTCTAATAGCACTTCATGCACTTTCTTATATTTGCACTCCTCTTTGTTGTCAGTATTTGAAGTTTAACTACATAAAATACATCTAGAAAATTTGTGCTTAGGCCCATGAATTAAATATATGATTTTATCCCTCGTCCAAAACTTCGGATTTCGGTCGGGATGTAGAATTACATATTGACCCTATTGTATAGTTTGGACCGACATGTTTTAAAATAATTCTTTGAATTCCATCACATTATTAATAATAAATATACCCCCTTGATTAGCCTTTCAAGACATAATAACCTTCAAAAGCATATATAAGTAAGTAAATCATACCTCATTTAGAAACCTGGCACTTTATGAACTCATGCAAAAGCAAGCACTAAAGGCACTCAAAGATCCCTAAACAATGAAATAACTCATGCACATCCATTAAGGAAGCACCCTTTACTGGTCTAAAGTCTCCTCCCAAGTCTAGGAGTCTCCATCTTCATCATATAAGTAAGAAAAGTGACCCTTCCTAAGCATTTGAGCAAGTGTGAAACTCACATAAAGCATTTTCAAAGCATAGCTGTCAATTTTTTATTGCACTAGTAGAAATCACATGCTACTAGAATGATGTGTGGTTTTATCCCTCTTTGGAGTAGTGGGAACATTAGCGGTGCATGGGGTTTCGTAATCCACCTACCTTTGTTTCTACAAGATTTCTTTCTTACACTACTGAGGGTTTTAGGATTTGAGTGAATTTTACATATCCATTCTGAAGGTGAGCAAAGAAGATAAACAAATAATGAAACACATTTCTAGGTAGGTGAAATAATTAGGAAGTTATATATTATAGACACAAAATCATGCACTTTAGACAAGTATTTAGTCTCAGTCTTATACTACTATTCATATGGTTTTTGAGTGAAGAAAGTGCTAATTAACCACCGTCTTTTGGCCATCTTTATTTTATTTAGTCATTCCCGACCTCTTGCACCCACATGCCTAGTCATATTTTGTCATTTACGTTATTTTAGCCTTGAATGGGGTACCAGGCTAATCCTGGGGTGCCCATGGGCACCCTCATCCCACCAGGGGTGCCCCGATCCTTTTTAAAAATTCCTGCCATTTTTGGGCACTTTCTAGCTATTTTAGCTTCTTATCTTTTTGGTGGTCGGCCATTTTGGGGTTAATTACAAAATTAGATCAAGAGAACCCTATAAATATAAAGTTATGAGACCATAATGAGGGACCAAGAACTAGTCACTACTATCATCGACCTAGGGTTGCATTCATTAAAGGAATTTGGAGATAATTTGCATACATTTAGCTCTATCACAAGGGACAAAGTTAGTTCATCTACATCACACAAGCATAGAAGGGGATTCTATTCTATTCCATCCACCATTCTACTACATTTTTACATCTAGTTATTACTCATTACTTCACAAAGTGCTACTGCACAAGCAAGCACACCTAGGGTACATGATCACACACACACACACACACACACACACACACACACACACACACACACACACACACACACACACACACACACACACACACACACACACACACTAGAACTACATTTAGGTCTGGAATGTAGTGCAGCGCTTAGTTAGTAAGTCCATTATTGTGGTAGCTAAGGTTAGTCCAACCTATTCATATGCATTCTTATTTTTTTATGGTTTTGATACTTCTTGTGGTTTCTTGCAATTCTTTCTTTCATCTTGGATTATCAACAACACCTAGAGAAGTGCAATGAAGTTAATGCGTAAAATAGTGAAGGTTTTAGACCACCTTCCAAACTGTGAAATTTAGTTATGGACCTCCCGCATGAGACTGAGTCACCCATTCTATAGACTAAGGTGCCCACAAGCGCCCCAATCCCTCTCTAGGCACTCCAGTCAGCTAGATAGCTCAAATCCATACTTTTCGGGGCCTCTACACAATCGTTCTGCTTCCAGATTATTCTATTTATTTTGTAACACAAACCAACAAGCTCTTGTAATCAGCTAAGTTCATTCTAACTCTCTTAGCACTCTAGGGTTTAACATTTCCATTTTCATAGTTTCTTGGGTCATTTTCCATAGTCATTTATTGTATTTATATGTTGTTCTAGATTAGATTAACTAGTCTTATTTACATATTTTAGTTAATCATTTTGGTGAACCGACCGCTTTCATGCTTAGGATCCTCATATTTCTTCTATCATGGGTCATAAAGTTTCTCAAGTCTCTTTATCTGATTTACTTAAGAGATATCCCAATTCCAGGTTATTTTGCAAAAAACCCTAGACACCATGTATCTAGATGACAATACACCGCCACATAAAATAAGTCCTATATTCAATCGTTTATCTAATGAACCTAGTCCTAGTGATCCTCCATCTAATCAACCCCTATTGGACTCAATCCATGCTCTACATGCTTTATTTCAAGATAAATTTAAGGCCATGGAATCCACGATTATATCTCTCAAATATGAAATTCAACAGCTTAAGGATGTTTCTCAATTGCATGTTTGTGCTCATTCTACATCTTATATGCAATCTATGTCCACTACATGTCATCTAGCTAAACCTCAAGACATGTCATTTCCTGAGCCTCTCATATTTGAGCATAATACTATGCAACATGACATTATTATTCAACTCCTTAGTCATCAAGTTGATCACTCTACCACCTACTCATTACTATTATCCTTATCGGTTAGCAAAATATCAAGGTCATCCATATTGTAATTATCATCGAATCAATGGACATAATGACAATGATTTCCACACTTTTCCATGAATAATCAAACATATTGAGTGTCAAGGATTTATTTCATTTGCTACACAACATTCTAATACAAATGATAAATCCCATTGGGTTCCTAAATCTGATTCATCTATATCTAATGAGCATTAGGCCAGCATTACTCAAGCACCAACCTCTCACAATTAGTTCACCATCTCCTCCTACTCAGCCATCTATAACATCACCAAGTCAATCACCTACCAAAATTAGTTCACAATCTCCTACTAATAAGTCGTCTATCATATCACCAAGTCAACCTAAGCAACCTCCCTTAAAAGTTAGTGCAACATGGCCTCCTCTCAAGTCTAAGCTCCAACCAATTACTTTTGTCAAAACAACTAATCCTCCTACTAGTGGTCATGACACATTGCAAATTCCACCACAATTGCATGGTCCTACTATTACTTTTGTCGACCATGCTTCCACCGCTAAATACAAACTTGGTCTTTGGTAGATGAAGATATTCTCGATGACTTTACATGATCCTCTTACACACACTGGGGAATAACATCTAACACATCACCCCATCATATTAGCATTAGTGCATCTCTCATCCTTGCATTATCTTACATAAATCTCCTCGCATAGGCATACTCATCACACGTTTTAGTGTCGTCATTTACTGGTGACACACTTTTATGCTTTGGTTCACACTTGACTATTGAGGGCTTATTACACATGAAACCTACATCTTGGACTATAGGTGTTACACATTGTGTTTATTCATATATATTGCATCATACATCATACATACTATATTTAATCTACATCATTTCGACCTTTGTGCATCTATACATATTACATCATACATCTTGCATTTAGACTACATCATTTTGATTATTTGCACATTTGCATATCATACATACATATCATACTAGTCTTCATCATACATATACAACACTTTCATGGTCTATGACTCTATCATTTTACATACTACATCGTGTACATCTTACACTTGTTAGTCTACATCATACATTACATATTATACATCGTACATTACATCTCGCATTACATCTTATACATCATACATTACACATTCTACTCATCACATGGTCATCTATTATCATCACACATATTGCATTGTCTTCTACACACTGCAATCACTACCATATGACACACTTTAGTTCCTCGGTCCATACTCAATTGTCGAGGGTTTACAAATCAGATGGACCTTATCATTCTTACATATCTATCATTTGACCTTTCATCATGAGACATCCCTAAGGTTAGTGGCATACACTATAGGCTAAATGGTCACTATTCCCTTCATCTTATAGTGGTATATGCTTTAGGCTACATCACCACTCCCTTTATTCATCTTGTAGTGGTATACACTTTAGGATAAATCACCACTCCCTTTATTCATATTGTAGTGGTATACGCTTTAGGATACATCACCACTCCCTTTATTCAACTTGTAGTGATATATGCTTTAGGCTGCATCATCACTCGCTCGATCAATTTGTCATGATATACACTTCAGCTATAAGGGTCACATACACATCATCTCTAGGTTGCATATCTTCACAACACATATACACATTCATCATAATGCGTTAAACACAATACACACGCTTTGACCATTTCCCGATGATGCGCTCTTGTTTATGATTCATTCTTAACTGCTGAGGGGGAAAACTAAATGAACATCACTACTTACACTTCCATTCACTCGGGGGGCATGCGACCCCTATCACTCAATTTTACATTCCATTACATCCATCCACAACATATTTCATATTATGGTTTCTTTTACTCTTTCTTAATTTTGCTTGTTTATGGTCTCTTTATTACACATGCTAGTTAGATTACTTGTATGTCATTTATCTATATCATCCACACATGCGCATTCACGTCTTTTTCTATCTGTGATCGCAGATACAGGTCTCTTACATGCAACACAGATGCTCACCTTCCACCATTCCTACACTGGTCACTGGGGGCATCCACATTCATCTCTCACATGTGATATTGTTTCATTTTGTACTTAGCACTTTACATTACTTGGTTATACATGCTTTTAACATACTAGTTATCTTTCTAACATGCTAACGGGTGCTTCATGTGCAACATTTGTTATGCAGGGATATTTTCTTTCATACTTATTTGTTACATTGTTTGTTATTGTTTGTCTAGTGTATGTGGGGCTTGCCCTATGTTTGTTGTACACTTATTTTTATATGCAGCCATGATGGCCTTGTGTATCTTGTGACATCATGAGTGATGTCCCATGTTTACAACCCACTTTGTTTGGCTTACTTATTTTCTTGTGTGTTTACATTATAACATTTCTTGGTAGCTTTTACACTATTTGCGTAGATTACACATTGCTTTATACATGTATTCTTGTACTAACACTTGTCTTTGGCTAGCCTTCTTGTTTGTGCACACCTTGGTTTCTACCAAGCGCATTCCTTTCCCCTACAGGGCAGAGTTATAGAGTTCATGTGGTTGGTCCTCTTTCAAGGCCACATTCTCCTATTAGCAACATTATGTGCATGCCCAAAGAGGGGGCATATTTTGGGGTTTTACAAGTATACACAACACTTCTACATTAATTCGATTCGGTGTAATTTCCACCCTTAGCATTGTGGGTTATACAACAAGTGGGTTCAGACTAGTCTACGAACCCCGTACACAATGGCTTTTACAAGACATGGTTGTCCTTAGCATTCTGGGAAGCAGTTAAAGGTTGGAGGATACAACAAAATTATTCCCTATACTTCTTTGGATAGTGGCTTTGGATCACCCAAAAACCGGGGACGTAAATAGATCTCTTCATACATATTCAGGGGGAAGCGAAGTTAAAGGTTGGAGAATACAGTGGAATTCCTCCCTATACTTATTTGGCCTATGGCGTCGAATCACCCAAAAAACCCCAAGAACACAAGATATCCTTCTACACTCTCTTTCTCGACATGAATCAAGTAAACATGTTCCATTTACATTTTTCATTTGTGTATTTTACACTCACTTGATTTTTACATTTACATACATGTGTTTTACATACATTGCATTTTTACACATACATACATATATATTTGACTACTTGATCATTTTCTCCTTGCAAGTCTATTTATATGGGAAACAAGCATTCAAATGGGGGAAAACAACAACAAAAACAACATTTCATGGAAGCACACACCATACTAACCATGCAAGTACAATACACACATCAGTAATTATACACATGTTTCTACCCTAAGTTCACTCTCATCACTTTTTTGTGCATTTTCATTTATAGTTTCCACGGTCCATCTTTTTTCATTCCACTCTTTTTATATTCCTTCAGCATGTTTCTACATCACTCTACATGGATTATCAGGAATGCATATCTATCTAGTTTATGTTACCGAGATTTCGCTCACCAACATAAAGTGGGGGAAAATGTAGACATAAAATCATGCACTTTAGAAATTATCTAGTCTCTCGTCTTATACTACTATTCATATGGTTTTGAGTGAAGAAAGTACTAATAAACTTTGTAAGTCTTCTCACACCACCCTTTGATTTTCACAAGTGTGTGTGCTTGAGCTCACAAAGTGTGACTAGGTAACATGGGTACTATCTCCAAGTTGTGGGACTTGCTACTTGAGATAGACCTCCAGAGAAAGTTGGTTCTTCTTCCTAATCTAGTGCAAACTAACTCTACTGAAAGAAAATGACTAACTACTCCTAACCTATCACTTCCAAGGGACCAAGGAAAGAGAAAGAGCATAACAAAAATCTACACTACATAGGTGATGCACCAAAATAAGGGTATGAGAACAATCCCCAATGTGTGAAAATGGAAGAAAAATGCATATTAGAGAGGGTGATAATAGTTCTCCATAATCTAATACAAGAACTCACAACAACATTTACATATACACACAATAGTAATGAATCCTTGTAAGAGCATAGAGTAGACACAATACACCTGCAATAATATTGAAGAGGCAAGAAGAATGCAAGTAAACATAGCAAGGGAAGATACATCCACAAACTTGCATCTATTGCTTCAAGGGTATGCATAGTTCAAATCTTTACAAATGAATGGCCTGGATCACCATGCAAGGAGTCCACTTTAAAGGCTTGCAGCACATTGGCTTCATAAAACAAAATGAAATAATTTTACTACTCAAACTATCCCCATTTACAGTGATCCCAACACTTCAATTTATAGAATTTGGAAGAGAGAGAGAGAGAGAGAGGATGAAATTCCCAAAATCCACCTTTCAACCAATTGCAAGTCATGATAAATGAGTTTGATTGGTGGTTTTGGAACAGTAGAAGCAATCTCAAAGTGTCCCATAACCTGTAGTAGTGGAAGAATGATTTCCCATGCTCATTGAATGTTCCTCCAACCACTTTCCAATAACCAAACAAAACTAGGCTCGTTTCCCTTAAAACTCGCCATGAATTCTTCATAAATTTATATATTTCTTGGTTTTTATGTGTCGGGCTTGGAACCACAATTCCAATGAGATAAATTTTGTGAAAATTCTCAAGTTATGACACCCTAAGTGCAGGAAGCTATTTTGAGTTTCATAGGCTCACGTCACTGTTATGGGGACTCGGGAATTAATTTGGCGATTGGAACTAATAATTTTAAATATTTTCTCCTTTTTCCTAATGTTCTACATCATCATTTAAAATTATTTGGTATTTTAAAAATGGCCTAGGGCCCACCATGCTTTCATTTCTTATAATGAAGGGGGGAACTTGATTTTTTAATGTCTTGTCACTTGATCGAGCTAAGACTCCGCTTTACATTATTAGATTTCCCAAGCGGCAAGTTGACTTGCTACGTCAGAATTTTTGACCCCTTTTATGTTCATGCTAAGTCATTTCTTTTATTACATGTCAAGATGCTCCTTGTTTCCATGGTGACCCCTATACATCTTCTGAGTTCACACTAACCATCTTCACTACTCTTCATCAACTCGACGGGTCCTCACCCTTCCCGATGCGTGGAGTCACCAATTTGTTTCCACATTGGCACCATGTAGCCCTCCTTTTCATCGAGAGAGCATCCAACTTGGATTTTCCTATTGTATTATGGGACAAGGGAATTATTTTGGATTCATTTATGTATGTCGATCGGTCGAGCCACATTGACTTCCTATCACTCCAACTAGCCAGCTCGATGACTTGCTCTCCACTTCCACTGAGGGCTAAGACCTTTTGCGGAGAACTTGCTCCATCATGGCCCAAGACATTAGGGCTACCTAAACCCACCTTATCCGCATAGCTCCATTTATGGTCTTGATCGAATATTGTGGGCCCTCATGCACCACATGTCCTGCGAGCCATCGGGCCCACCGACATTCGCGCCTTTGCCATAAGCCCAACCAATTCGTCGAGTTCGGATTTTCACCGCACGTGCCTTACTTGGGCTCGTCGGGTCATCCTAACTTGATTTTCCTATACCAATGCATCGTGTGTTTCATTGATTTTGGGTCCAAATGTCCCAACCGAACTTGGGTCATTCGGGCCATTTTCTTCTGTTTCCTACCGCATTGCATTTCTCCCGCACTCAGTTTGGTAACCTTGGGTTTTCTTGAAGCAGATGTCCCATAATTGACCGGGCCTCTCGAGCCTCCAACTCCTACATTCACCCACAGATTCTCACCATGGACTCGAGACTAATATCATTTTGTTGCCAATTGCTCACCGACTCAAGATCGAGCCATCAACGAGTTAAGTCTCGCCTCATTTCTTTTCTTGGCTCGCCTAAGACTTGAAAGAGCCTGGTCGCCATGAAACTACACACCTCTATAATTGTGAACTTCGTGACTAATACAACCGACCTAGCTTCTTTCCAAGCTCCAACTTGATTTTATTCATTGATTTCCCATAGAAATGGCTTGTTCTAGTCCCCCAAGCTCGATCTCTCAATGGTTTTTGGCCTTGTAGAGTTTAATGGTTCGCAACGGTTATCCGGATGGCTCGGTCGGGGCCCTAGACAACTCGGTCTCTTCCTCAAATGACTAGGCTCAGGAAGATACTGAGCTGGTCCAAATTATCTTGCCTATGCACCATTGAATTTGTTGCACTGTCTCTTCACGATTGAATCTACGAGCTCGATTGATTGCGATGCAAAACTCATCATTATCCGGTGTCTCTACTTCTCTGTATGGCACAATTCGGTAGTGATCTCAAGAACATATTCGATCGAGAAAACCAGTGGGTATCTAGATGGCTCGATGGCTATATAACTTGAATCATATCTTGGTGCTTTTCAAAATATGTGATAGCTCAATGTCAGAACAATGATAACTCAGCTCGGTGTTCCACTATCATCATAGCCTGGTGGGGATTAATCATAGCTTAGTTAAGAGCTCACCTTTGCACATGGTTTAGCCTTGGCCACCGTGGTTAGAGCTTGACATAGTTTAAATCAACTCAGTGGCACAAAAGGTAGCTCGCACCTCTATTTATGAGCTTGGTTATAATCCACCATCTCACCCTTTCAACGTAACTCGGTGGGAGTAACTCGGTCCTAGTTTCACCATTGACAATTTTATCGAGTAGCTCGGCCTTCTTCAAATAGCTCGGTGATATGTTTGGACGTTCCATTCAAATTTAATGGCTTGGCTTTGTTTGGAGTAACCTGGCCTTGAAGGAGCTCCCTTTAAAGAAATAGCTCGGTCATGCTCTTGAAGTGGCTCGATTTTTAATCGAACTAACTTGACGGACTCCACATGAGCTCGATGTCAATACAAATTTTTACCCATTTCGATATTACATATAAAACAACTCACTCCTTCCAAAAGATAATTCGGTGTGTCACCTAAGCAGATTTGGTTCCAATACAAGAGTGCACCGGGTAGCTTGCTTATGAAATTTAATGAATTATCCTTAGAGTGAGAGCTTTCTCTACAAAATCTAACCCTCCCTCAAACATATTTCTGATTCTTTGAATTCAGTGTGTAACTATGAAAACATGCCAAGAGGCATGTTTACCATTTCTGCTGCTAGTGGCTCCTCTGCTCCGTTGTTAAATTCACTTAGGGAGTGAATTTAGATAACAAAACCCTCATCTTTTGGCCATCTTACTTTATTTTATTTCATCATTCCCGACCTCTTGCACCCACATGACCAGTTATCTTTTGGTGTTTCATGTTATTATAGCCTTGACTAGGGTTCCCATGGGTACCCTAGTCCCACCAGGGGCATCGTGATCCTTTTTTAACTTTCCCGCCACTTTTTGGGCACTTTCTAGCCATTTTAGCTTCTTATATTTTTGGTGGTTAGCCATTTCGGGGTTAATTACGAAATTAGATCAAGAGAACCCTATAAATATAAAGTTATGAGACCATAATGAGGGACTAAGCACTAGTCACTACTATCATCCACCTAGGGTTACATTCATCAAAGGCATTTGGAGATCATTTACATACATTTAGCTCCATCACAAGGGACAAAGTTGGTTCATCTACATCACATAAGCATAGGATGGGCAACTATTCTATTCCATCCACCATTCTACTACATTTTTACATCTAGTTATTGCTCGTTACTTCAAAAAGTGCAACTGGCACAAGAGCACCTAGGGCACATGATTCATACACACACTAGAACTACATTTGGGTCTGGAATGTAGTGCAGTGTTTAGTTAATAACTCCACTTTGTTGTGGAAGCCGAGGTCAATCGACCTATTCATATGCAATCTTCTTTTTTTAGGGGTTCGATACTTCTTGTGATTTCTTGTAGTTCTTTCTTTCATCTTGGATCATGAACAACACCGGAGCAGCGGTGTAGTGAAGTTAATGCGACAAATAGCAAGGCTTTCAGACCACCTGCCGAACCTATGAAATTCAATTTTGGACCTCCTGCACAAATCGGGTGCCCATTCTCGTAAACCATGGTGCCCATAGGTGCCCCAATCCCTCTCCAAGAGCTCTAGTCCAGCTAGATAGCTCAAATCCATCCTTTTCGGCACCTCTACATAGTCGTTCCTGCTTCCAATTATTATTTTACTCTACGACATAGCCCAAAGTAAGCTCCTCTAATCATCTGAGTTCATTCTAACTCTCTTATCACTCTAGGGTTTAGAATTTCCATTTTCATAGTTTTTGGGTCATTTTCCGTAGTCATTTACTACATTTATTTATTGTATTTACATGTTGTTCTAGATTATTTTAACTACCCTTATTTCCATATTTTATTTAATCACATACCTAGATTTTAAACAGTGTCTAAGACCATATAAAAGGGTCAAGATTGTACAAATGTTATAGACCACATTGTACAATTTTTCCGAGCTTAGTTTTAGGTTACATATTCATTAACAAAGCATTTACATCTCTATATCTTCCTGTTCTAACACTCAAACCACCCAAATTCTTCTAGATCCACACATAATCAACTAAGTGCACTCTCTCCCTTTTGATTTGTAATTTGTTAGATCAATATTCACTTTGAAGAGTGTTACTATGATTTGTGCAATTAATGTCAAAAGTTAATTAAATCAAAATATCATCTTGTAACATAATCTTCATGGAGAGAGTTGTCTCTACTATGCTAATGGTTGAAAATTTGATTTTTGTTGTAATGGTGTTGTATTAGTTGCATTTGCAAGTGATCGAAGTGGTTGTCACACCTTTGGGTCTTTTTGTGGTGATGGGGTCAACGAAACTATGATGGTTGCATCCTTGGCCTACTTGGGTACGGTGGTCAAGCCTACGAGCTCACTTGGAGTGTCAAGTCAAGGTCAACACCACAAGTGTCATAGTTGTTGATAATTGGAACTTTGTCGACCCTTTACTAAAAAAGTGCCAAAGCTAACAAATCCGGGCACGTGGGTGGGGCTTTTCAAGAGACCACCAAGCAAGAACATGAACCCCATTAACTCTGTGGAACCCCACACCTTCTCTGTTTATTCCAACTCTAAGGATGAACAAGGTATATTTCATATTAAAATACCTGAGGCTTATCTCCATAAAGCGATTTAAAAAACTAGATGGCGCTAGTGGGTAAGTTCCTAGGTCCTCAACCTAATATAGATATTTTCAAGAAATGGGCAATAAGAAAGTGGAATACTATAGGAAAAAAATTTATTTCATCTATGGCTAATGGTTTATTTTTTATCAAGTTTAATCTTCAAGAAGACATAGATGTAGTGTTACTGGGAGGACCATGGTGTTTGGGGAACATGGGGATTTTCATTAAAAGATGGTACCTGGATTTGATCCTAACACTGAGAACATCAATATCATCCCCTTATGGTGTAAAATTCAAAGCTTACGATTACAACTTTGGGATGATGAGATCTTGGTGAATATTTCTAGATCTATTGGATCTCCAATAGGACCAGAAAACTCTACTAGAAACAGATCTCGGTTGGCTTTTGTCAGGGTTTATGTCTCTATGGACATGGAGTAAAAGTTATCAAATCATGTTATGTTATAAATAAGGTTAGGAACTTGGAAACAACTGATTGTCTATGAATATTTTTAGATGAGATGCTCTAAATGCCATAAGTTGGGCCACTTCACAAGAAAATGCCCCGGATCCAAAAACATTGAAGAAAGGAAGGAAAAGGTGGGCTCTGCTCTGGAATCTCACAACAAGTCAAGATACCTAACTCTAAGGAGTCTGACAAGGGAAATAAAATTTCCAAGGAGGTCACTCGCGAGTTACCCAAACTCCTAGCCATAATCAGAAGAAATTTCATGGGGAAACTTTAAAATTACGGCTAAAAACCTCTTATTCGCAGACACTCTAGAGACCAAAAACCCCACTTCAAAAGTTGGACAAAAATGATGGGCTAAACAACGAGGAAGAAGCCAAAGAGGAAAATTTAGTGGATCTCAATCTCAATATTGATGAAGAAATCCAAATGGTTGAGATCCATATAAATCTAAGAAGAGAGACCAAAGGAGCATGCATGCATGACACAGATATCTTATTCCCTCCTATGGGCGAATATTCTTCTCAGAAACCTTCATCTGAAGCCATTTTTGAAGACTCGATCAATGTAAAAGAGGATGCTCTATCAAAGGATATACAAAAAAAAGCTAGTAAATGTTAGTAGTCCTGACAGTAGTGTCCGATCAACCAAATAGTAGAGGGATGTTGATCCATTGAAAGATTATGCTTTGTCAAAAGACATGCGAAAATATAGTAAATGTTAGTAGTCCTAGAAGAAATTATCCTAAAACTATGTCCGATTAGCCAAATAATGGAGGGGATGTCAATCCAATGACAGAGGAAACTATGTTTCCTTCATCCTCAAATCATAATCTAGTAGAAAATTAAGGAGGAAGAGATTATCCCACACTTGGAATTAAATGGAGATGTAGGAGAAAGTATCCTTACATTTTCCCATGTCAGCAAATAAATCAAAATAAATCACAAGATAAATAATGAGGCTTGCTTAAAACTCCTATCTTGAGTAAAAGGAAGGAGAGCTCACCCAAAAACTCCTATCCTATTTACTCTTGGTCAAAACTAGAAATCTAAAGAGAAAGATTAATGCCTTATTAGGAAATACCACCCAATTGGAAGACTAATGATCACTATGATCTTCCAGAGACAAAGGAAATAGATAAACCACAAAGGAAGATCTATCATCTTAGATGGAACCCAATCCACTTTGGACCATCTGGAAAACACCTCCCCCACTTGTTTTAATGAAATTTGTATCTTGGAACATCAGAGGCCTTAATGGGAGTGGAAAATAATGCACTCTTAAGGAATTAAGAAAAACTTGCAGACCTACCATTATGACGATCCAAGAAACCAAGATGAACTTTAAAGCAATGAATACTTGTAGTAGAAATATTTGAAAAAAGATGAATGGACTTTATCATGTCGATTCTAGAGGGGCATCTGGAGGCATTGTTGTCCTTTGGGACCTTGCCTTAATTTATGGTAAAGTGGTATTTCTCCTCTTCTTATCACCTTGTTGTATTTCAAACTCTTGATAGCTCAATTTTTTGGATCCTCTATGTTATATATGCTCCTAATACTCTCCATGGTAGAAGGAAACTTTGGAAAGATCTAAAAAGTTTTCGAGCTAACTGTGATCACTTACATTGGATGGTCATGGGGGATTTTAACACTCCTCTTTCTCCCTAATTGAAAAAAAGGGGTTCTTCTGATCATACTATTGGGATGGATGATTTAGCTGATTTCATTTCTTCTTCTAACCTCTTTGACCTAGAGCTTCATGGAAATCCTTATACTTGGTCTAATAAGAGATTAGGGATGAGCACATTCAAGTGCGGCTTGACCGTGCCATTATTTCTATTGATTGGATTTTGTCTCAAGGTTTCCACCTTTCTTCTCTTCCTAGAATTGGCTTAGATCATAACCCCCTATTGTTGAGCATGTTTAACACTGATAAGCCTTCCCACTCCTCTTTCAAGTTTGAAAAATGTGGTTTGACCACCTAGACATTAAGGACAGAATCAAGGAATGGTGGGGTTTAGAAGTGGAAGGTACAACACAATTCAAGTTTGTCCAAAAGCTCAAAAATGTCAAAAAGAAAGTGAGGATCTGGAATAGGAAAGTATTTGGTAATGTTTTCATCCAAAAGAAACAGGTCAAGGAGGAGCTAGCTGTGTTGGAAAAAGGGTTTCAGCTATTGGCATGTCACATGAAGATTATATCCGTGAAAAATATCTCTTGTCTGAATTTCATAATCTTTGTGCTAGAGAAGAGTCTTTCTAGAGGCAGAAATCTAGGGCTTTATGGCTTAAGGAAGGTGACATAAACACTAAGTTTTTTCATATGACAACCCTCAAGCATAGGGCACACAATAGGATTTGGAAGTCTCCTTGGATGATGGCACAATTACTTTAGATTAGAACATCATTAAGGATGAAGCTCTTAGTTTTCTACAAAAATCTCCTAAATGAAAATATTCCTTGTCCACAGAGGTAGTTGGTACATTGTTGGATTCTATTCCTAATAATCTAGTGGATCCAGAAGACTTCAACATTCTCAGCAAACCTGCCACCTTGGATGAATTTCAAAAGGCAATCTTCTCTCTAGAAGGGGATAAATCCTCGGGACCGATGGTTTTTAGCTAATTTTTATCAAAAAATTTGGGATATCTCTTGGAGGATCTTCTAAAAGTGGTCAATGAATTTTTAGAATAGGAGACTTCTCAAAGAAATCAATAATACTTTCATTGTTTTGGTTCCTAAGAAACTGGGGGCTAAGGAATTCAAACATTTCAGGCCAATTAGCCTTGCAAATGTTTTATACAAGATCTTTACAAAAATTTTACTATTAGAATTTAGCCGCTCCTCCCTATTATTATTTCCAAACAACAGGGGGTTTCGTCAAGGGCAGGATTATCCAGGATGGTATTGTGATGGTTCATGAAACCATCCATTCTATGGAAAAAAAAAAAATTGGAATGGTCTTAAAGTTGGACATGAATAAATCCTTTGACAAAGTCTCTTGGCTTTTTCTTGACAAAGTGCTAGAAAAATTTGGGTTCAACGCTCACTTCAGAAAGATTATTAGATCTTACATTTCCACCCCCAGATTCTTGGTTATCGTTAATGGCACTGGTGGGCTTCTTCTCCAAAATAGAGGTATAAGGCAGGGAGATCCTATTTCTCCCTCCTCTTCATCATTATGGTAGATAAGTCTCAATCGTACCATATCTAGAGTTATTTCCTTGGGTTACCTCAAAGGTTGTAAACCCACTTCTCTGGAGATCATTGTCTCTCATCAGCAATTTGTTGATGATATTATTATTCTTCTTCTTGCTTCTCTTCTTGAAGCCAAAATGATGAAGACCATTCTTAAAACTTATGAGGAGGCTTGGTCACAAATTAATTTTGATAAAATCTCACTCTATTTCTTCAATACCCTCTCTAGCAGGAAAAGAAAAATTGCTCACATCTTGGGTTGTGAGATAAACTCTCTCCCCACTACCTATCTTGGTCTTCCCTTGGGTACTAACAAAGTTTCTATGAATGTTTGGAATTCTCTGCTTGACAGGTTCCAAAAGAAATTGGTTGGATGGAAGGGAGCCATACTCTCCAATGTAGGAAAATGTCTTCTTATCAAGAGCATGCTTGCAAAACCTCCCCATCTACATCATGTCTCTATTCTTCATTCTTTTGTTGTTATTGAAAGGATAGAGAGAATCTAGAAGCACTTCTATGGACTGGTACCGAGGAGAAAAACAAGTTCCATTTAGTGGCTTGGGACAAGGTGTGCACTAACAAAAGAGTGGGTGGCTTAGGGATTAAAAAAATTAGGACAATGAACGTTGCCCTCATCTCCAAAATGAGTTGGAGGCTCCTTAAAGAAGATCATCCCTGGACTGACCTTATTAGAGCCAAATATCTCGATCAAGGTAAAGCTCATAATTTTCTAAAGTTTGAAACTCTCCCTATGGTTCCATCTTTTGGAATAATTTGGTAAAGACTAGAAGGGACCTAGAGGAAGGATGCAAATGGAATCTAGGAAATGGGGAAGAGATACTTTTCTAGGAAGAAAGCTGGGATGATTTCAAAGCCTTAAGAACAAAATCTTGGATCATCTTAAAATAACCTTACAACAATAGTTGGATAGAAGGTTAGTGACTACATATGTTGTGTTGATGGAAGGCTTCAATGGAAGAATCTAAATACTGATCTTTCTTGTCATAGAGATCTTATAGAGGACCTACAAAGAATTATTAATATCCCAATAATTCAGATTCAATCTAAAGATGAGTTTATCTGGATCCATTATTTGATGGAGAATACTCGGTGAAAATGGGGTATCAATTGTATGTAGATGAAACTCCTTGTGGCTTTGACTGGAGCAAGATATGGTATAAAGAACTCACTCCCAAAATCAACCATTTCCTCTGGTTGGTTTTGAAAAAGAATTCTTACCATTGACAACCTCATTAAGAGGGGATCTACTATGCCTAATAGGTGTTACCATTGCAAAAAGGAGTCTGAGACAATACACCACCTTTTCTTACATTGTCTATGTTGTTTTTTCTATGTGGAAACTCATTTTTAGCAGATTTGGCATAGACTGGTCATTCCGGATGATATTGTGTAAGCTAGGAACAATGACAACCTCCTTTCAAACATAGCATGCTCAGGAAGCTTTGGAGGCTCATATTTCCCCATACCATCTGGAGAATCTGGAAGGCTAACTCCATCATTTTTGAATACCATGAAATCTCTAAAAACATTTTAAATGAAATTGCTATTGAAGCCAAGGAAAACATTATGAAATTTAACCCCCAAGAACTCTAAGTATCCCAAGGAAGAGGAGAGATTCTTGATTTCTTGGAATATTGATATTCAGAAGATTCAAGTTCAAACCCCCAACATTGACAGGTCTCTTGTTCAATGGATTCCTCCACCTAAAGGTTGGCACAAATTGAATTTTGATGGTGCCTCTAAGGGAAACTAGAAGTAGGTGGTGGTGGCTTAATCAGAAACCATCTTGGACATCCCCTTGCTACTTATGTAGGTCCCATGGGAAAACAATCAAATCATTATGTTGAGGCCCTCACGCTCTAGGGGAATCAGAACTACTAGGGATCTCAAGGTAAGTAATTTAATTGTTGAGGGTGACTCTCTTAACATTATAAAAATCTCATAGGTACCCAACCCCAGTTGGACCATTAAATATTTCATCAATGAGGCCAAGATCTTATGTAAAGAGTTCAACAACATTAATATTTTCCACACATATAGGGAAGGGAATAGTGTTGTTGATACACTAGCCAATGATGGCATCATCATTAATCAATTTAAAATTTGGAATGATTATAGGGAAATATCACACACAACAAAGGCTATCATTTCTAAGGAAGCCAAGGCCACCTGTCCATTCCAATAATTCATGTCAATGTATTTGTCACGTGTGGAAAAGATGATGTGTACCCCACACATTTGAGAGTTATCTCTCTCAAATAATTCCTTTTTCTTTGCTTTTCATATCTCTCGCTTAGAAATGATATGTCTCTACTAGAAGCTTTATATTTTTTTCAATCTTTAGAAGCTCGTGGGGCCCTCTACCACTACTTTTTGTGTTGTGTTCACAATAGTCAAGTTGTTGGGAAGTCAATTTTTAGCTATGTCCAGTCTGTAGAAGCTATGTGTGTGAACTATTCTCTTCACAATGGGTGGACCCCCTTGCCAGTGGAGCCAATATGTGACCCTTCATGGAAATATAATGAAGAATTATGGAAGGCCCTTGATGTGGATGGCTTCATGGACTTCATGCAGAGGATTAAAGGGCATGATAAACACATTTCTCTCACCTTTTCCACAAATGGAAGGACAAAGTAATTACATTTAAAGGTAAGGAGTTTACCATTACCAAAATCTTGATTTATTTCATTACTAGGTTAGGGATGGATGGTATTAAGTTCTACATAAACAAATTTGATAAGGACTGAAGAAAAAAAATTTTGGAGGGGGATGAAGCCCTGAAGATTGGGAAATCCTAGATTCTACTATGTTCTTCTATCCCTCCTCCATATGGAGATGTTGCTAAGATGGTTTATAAGGTATATTACCTTGGAGGGACATTTTTCCACTCTACGCTTCATCATTTGGTCCTTCTAAACCATTTTAGGCACACTCCAAAGGTCATCCTTTCTATTATATTCTCCATTCCCTTGAGAAATCCATTCTAGATGTTCAGGCTCACCTGCGTGGCCTTCCCCTTCACCAGGGGGTTATTTTCCTTTTGTATTAATATTTTCATGATGTTGTGGCCAATAACCCTCCTTACCCTTTATTCCCCACTTCACAACAGCCTAGGTCGAACAAAAAATCCTAGTTTTGTGCTTCCTCCTCTGACCCCCTCCTGCCAAAAGGGTGTTGCGTAGTTTCTCTAAGGGTAAAGACATAGTTATGGCTGAAAGTATCCTTCATATTAGCTAGTATGCCCTTGAACCCCAAGCAAACATTGACTTAAGATCCCATTTAAAACAAGCAAATACGATCAAGGGCATTGAAGACAATGTTGATTTTCTTCTCAATGAAGGTAGCAAGGAGGACTTGGGCTCTATAGTTATTTCTAAACTTGAGGAGAAGATTAATACTCTTACTAAGCAGCATCAGTGCCTTGGAGGAGAGAATGCAGCAAGTTGTAAACAAATAGATCAATCAAATCTCCATGCACAAAGCATTACTTGATTTCATCCAAATCTAGGTAAAACAGATCTGTGACATTGTGGCATAACCAAGGATAATTGGAAGGAAGGAAAACTCGAGAAGAAGGTCATAACATCTAAAGAAACCAAGACCCTGCCCAGCAAAAAACCCTCAATCTCTACAAGGCCTTGATGGATGTTTAGAAGGTTTTTAACAAGTTTCTCAAATAGTTCTCTGGTGTCCTTTAGATTTTTTGGTCTCAATTTTGTTATTTTATGGTTTCATGGCTATTATTATGTTGTTTTTTACTTTTGTTGGGCTTCTTGTAGGTAGTTTGTCCATGCCTTGATTTCTATTATTATATCTAGCTTTCTTAGGATTTAATTGTTGGGGTGTGGCCCCCACTTATCAAAAAATCATTGTGTTTACTTTGTATATCATGGCTTTTATCCTTTTTATACTTGGGGTATGGTCCCCTTCAAAGACATTTAGTTCTGATTTGTTTACATCAATGGCCTCCTCTAGTGTTCCATCTATATCTTTATTTGAGTACATTAGGCATAACCATGCATGTAAGGATGCACTTTTTGATATCTTGCGTAAAATAATGGTCCCTCCTAATGCATCTAGGGAGTATGTAGAGGCTCTTCTTCACAAGGCTCTTTCTCCCTCATTGAGGTATTTCTTTTGCAACCCTTTTTAACAATATACTTCCCCTATATGTTCAAGTTATGGTGCATAAAATTTGGTTAAGCGTGTTCTTATTGACAAAGCATCTAGCCTCAACATGTGTACTATTTTTTTGTCCATGGACAAGGTATCACCATTAAGCACCTTGGCTCCTTCTAATATGATAATTTGTGCATCGATAATGTCCTTCGTAAGGTTTTGGTTCTATCACTATCCCCATTACTCTTGATCACAAAACCTTTGATGCACTTTTCTATGTTGTTCCTGACCATCCCACTTATAACATTATTTTAGGAATCCCTTGGGTACATGCCACACACATTACTTTAGAACCTACGAGCTTACAATTTTCTCATCAGGACTCTACCTACTTATACAAATGGGATCCTTCTCCTTTCAAATATCTCTCTCTCTAAATCTCAGGGTTCTCTCTCTCTCTCTCTCTCTCTCTCTCTCTCTCTCTCAAGTGGAAATTCATGTGTTTACCTTGTCCATCACATTTTCTATTGAAATAATTTCTTGATGGTGGTTTTGTGTCTATCCCTCCACCGTATGAGGTTGATACAAGCTTCCCTCTTAGTAATAATTTTAATGTTAATCTTTATTGTAATTTTCATCACTTCATTGGACACCATGTTGATTGATGTACCTCATTACGACATCTTATTTAGGATCTAATTGATCAGCATGTTATTTACAGGGACTCCTCTTTATCATCTATCGCCACATCCTTACATTTCAATCAAATTATTTTTCGACTAGTTCTCTTCTTGTTACTTCTAGTGCTTCATTTATGGAGCATGCATCTCTCATACCTTTACAAGATATTGCACTAAACATGTATTTTAGCTCTATTATATGGCATGACACTAGTTATATGTCTACTCATCATGAGGCTACTCTCACTCATTGTCCTGATTACACCATATTTTGTGACTACACTCATTATAGATGCTTATACGCCATGTAATATTATTGATACATTTATACACAATTCTTTCGACACTACTTGTGACAAGTATGCACCTTTGATAGATTCTACGTACATCCCCCATCATGAGCATCATGTTATGTCTAGCACTTTCATTGACATTTGAGATACTTCTTCATGGTTTTATATGTTACCTCCATTGCCTATTTTTCATGATATATGCCTTCTTGGGCCACTTCTATTACACATGATTGATGTATATCCCGATATACCCCCTCTCATTTCCCGATGATGCATTATGTTTATAGGTCCAACTTGATTGTTGAGGGAGTGGTTTGACACATGAACCTCACTTTACACACACACACATTGGGGAAACCTTGTTTCCCAAATTTAGTGCATACTCTTTCTCAAACATTGTAATATTTTCAAAATACAAGAGCATTCAAATATTTACAAATGTACAAAATTAAGACATGTTTCTATGACATACATTATTTCCACCTTATATTATACATGTTGTTTATTCCTTTGGTTTGAGAGATAACATTTCTTCTTTACACATGATGCTTTAACATGGTATATTGAGCATGATGCAAGACATACACAAAGCAATACATGATGATAGGTGATGGCATACCCTTTACCCAAATGTTAACCTCTAGGGGTATCTACTTTCGCATACTATCTCCAGGTGATATATTTCCATTATAGTTCCTTTCTTTCCTCATTATGCTTGGTTACATATATATTGTGTATTTGTTGTCTTTTGGACTAACAGAACTAACACATGTGTCTTGTGCAGTGCTTACAATTATTGCTTCACTAGCTTTATTAGATCATATGCTATGTGTTTTTCATCCCATTTAGATACACCATCTTTTCATACATGATTGCTAGTTGTGTGTGTGTGTGTGTGTGTGTGTGTGTGTGTGATTTTTTGTTACTCTAATTATGGCCTAAGAACCTTGATTGTCTTGTGACACCATGGGTGTCCCATGTTTACATTGTAATTCCTTGTATGTGGTTGTGCATCTCTTGTTTGCAAGCTCAAGGGAAATTAGTGTCTTATGACACTTTGTGGTTGTCACATGTTTGCAGGCATTTCACCTTTTGTGTGACATTGTTTGATATAGTTGTATTTTTTTCTACATTGTACGCACGTATTTTCTACTAACACATGGTTTTATATTGTTGTTATTACTATTTTTTGCATTGACATTGTTATGGTTATCACACTTCTTGTTCTTGTTGCTCTTATTTTTGCCATGGTTTATACCATGCATAATCCCCTCTGCAAATACAATTTCTTCTTGGTGTCCACCACATCATCTTTTCAAAGGTTATACATAGGTTCTCAACTCCTCATACATGGGCATACCTATTTTCTTTTGAGTTTCACACTCAAATTCTTCATTGCACATGCCTCAAAAGAGGAGGCAAACATCCAAGGTTTATTCTACATTTCCAGGAGACACGTGCATTTTTGGGTATAGACATATGCGCAGAGGCAAAAAGGACTCAAAATTGGACACAAATATGAAATCGAAAAAAATACAAGGTCGAAACATATAGATTGGTCAAGAATGTATAGATGGTTCCGACCCTACAATACATTTTTTCTAGGGGCATTTTCTCCATATTTTCAAGCGAGTTTTAGATTTTTCACCATTTATAAATTGGTTTTTACATGATGTTTTACTTATATTGACTTATTTTGGCACAATAAAGACACAAAATCACACACTTAGTACTATTACATCATGTATATAGTATGTCATTATATGCATGATTCCTAAGTAAGAAAACTAGACATTAACAACACTTGTTTTACTTTGCATTTACATTGATTTATCTTTTTATACTTTTGTCCTTTGCTTTTCTAGAACTATCCCTTTACTTTTGGACATTACACAACATGTGAACTGACTCAATGTATTATATTTTATCTTTGAAGACTCTGATACATATGTCTTATTGCCCTCTTCTCTTATGTTTCAAAATGCCACATTGACCATTATCTTTTCTATAACTTCTATTATCACTTTGGGTCATCTTTTTAGTTGTTAATGATGAAATTCAAGCAAGGGAATCATATATACAGGACTTAGTATTCTAAAGGGTTAGGTAATTTGGGTTATTATTTTACTTGGGCAAAGAGAAACATCCAAGGACTTGAGCATGTGCATATTTTATTACATGTAATGTGTTCTTGAGCCTTGTGCAAATAGATAGGGTTTGTTTTATAGTACATGTGCGACACTTTGAAACCCCGCAATGAATTTAGAGTGTCAAAGAGTGAAATGAAGGCAATATTATCAAACCTTGAAAAGTGATTAACTAAAATATAAAGATATGGACTAGTTAATTTAAGCTATGAACAATTGTGAATAAAGTAAATTAATGTAAAGATGACCTAAACAACTATGAAAAAATAAATGCTAACCCTAATATACAAGAGAGAAGAGGAAAGAACTCAACTAAATAAAAGATAACCACGGGACTATGTCGCAGAGGTGGTGGATAATCTAAGAAGGAACAATTGTGTATGAGCCCCAAAAAGGATGGATCTAGGTTGATTCTTTGGAGTGGGGCACCTAGAGAGGGACTAGGGTGCCTACGGGTGCTGCTGCGGTCATAGAATGGGCACTTTGGTCCGTGAAAATCTCCAGAATTGATCTTTACAAGTTTGGAAGGTGGTCTGAAACCCTCGTTTTGTGTCGCATCACATCCTTTATACTACGCCAGGTGTCATTGCTAATCCAAGATGAAAGGAAGACCTACAAAACCCTAAACAAACATCAATCCATAAAAAAGAAAAATGCATATGATAGGGTCATACTGACCTCAACTGCCACAATGGTGGTCTTACTAACCGAGTGTCAGACTACATTCCTGACTCCAAATGTAGTTATATTTGTGTGTGTGAAACATGCCCTAGATTTCTCTTGTGCGCCTAGTATTTGCGATGTAGTAAGCTAACTATGTGTAGAAAAATGTAATAGATGGTGCATGGAATAGAATAGAATCCTCTCCCTATGTTGTGTGTGATGCAAATGTCCTAGCCTTGTGCCTTGTGATGGAGCTATGTGGATGCAAATGATCTCCAATGCTAATAGATGGATGTAACTCTAGGTGGATGATAGTAGTGACTAGTGTTTGGTCCTTCATTATGGTCTCATAACTTTATATTTATAGGGTTCTCTTGATCTAATTTCATAATTTTTAGGAATTAATTATTTAGTGCTCACTTATTCATGTTTGTAATGTGATTTATAATCACGTATAGGCATATTGGTGAGTGAGTTATAACAACTCTGAGATATAGGAAGTTGGTAAGATATGTAGTTGAGTTAGTTTCCTATATTCTAGGGAAACTCCAACCTATATATTAGGTTATTTTATTGTGTGAAATAGACAAAGTTTATTGAATATCATTCAGATTTTGTTGTGATCTCTATACAAATCTCTTTGTATTGTTTTCATTTGGTACCGGAGCGTGTAGGTCCAACAAAAGGAATTATTCTCTTATTTTCTTGCCTCTTTTTTTATCTGCATTTGTTTGTGTGCCTAGCATTGTGAAGAAAGGACATGTGACTACATCCGAGTTCTACACGCCTACCTAGAAAATTTGTAGTCATTTCTAAATCGGTTTAGGCACGATTCACATGTGGGGATTGAATATGTGTGGGATGCGACAAACTAGTTAGGCAATCTATGATGTCTTCGACACGCACTAGTGGAAATTGTGAATCTAAGGCAAAGAAGGCCCTTCTAACCTAAATTGGTGTGATAGATCGATCGAAAGGATGATGACTGCTCGAAGGCTCAATCAATATCAAGCTCTGGCGTGATTCGGTCTATGGGTTGTGGAATACATGGAAAATGACCTGGGATAGTTTCGTGTATGTTTCCAGATAAGGTCATAGGGTGGATGGTAACTATATCTGACTCTATGGGTGATTCTCTGGCTTAGTCCAGAATTCCCTAGCTTTGTTAGCTGCTATGTCTAACAAGGATAACTGTTCAATAATGATAGGTGGAAGTGGAGTAGATCTGAATACTAGTGTACGTAAGCCAGCGTCAATGTCAGACTGACCAGTAGATTCGTTGGGTTGAGGGATTTGTGGGTCACAACCGTAGATTCGTGGTTGTTGTGGTCCTGCTATGGTCATGTGTAGAATCAGTCCCTAATCCCTAGTATCTAGTAATCGTATGCTTTCTCAGCTTCTATATTCAGAATTAATAATTGTGCGATCTTCTCAGAGTATCTTACAGGCGTTTGTGCAACCTGAATTCTCAAGCTAGTATCTATGTCTGTGAGAGTATCCCCTGCTTCTGGCTGTGGGACCAAAGGGTCACAACCGAATGTTTTCTCTCTTTCAAGCCTTTCTACAGTCATGTGGATATATACCTAGGGTAATCTGTAGTTTGGTTGATTTGACCAAAACGTGTGTGCTTTGTCATCTTCTATGTTTAACCCGCTTAACTGGGAACCAATTTGTTGTAAGTTTACCATTGTTGGAAGACTTGGATCCTGAGATTTTGATCTATATCAGTTATTGCTGTGATGAGATTGGGTTGGGGCACGATTGGCTCGAATACGTATTCTCTGGGCTCTCTAGGTCCGTGATTGTCATACAAAAGAAAGTTATATAAATCTAACTAATGACAGAATAAACTAATTGTGAAAAATATGTCTATGTATATTCCTAAATCTGATATATCTATCTACTAAACAGAATTTAAAGAACAACTATCTAATATATCTAGAATTGACAGTTTAGAATAACAAATTAAAACAAACAAGATAACCGAGTATAGCTATTTGTCTGTGCAACTGTGAACCTATTCTAAATAATGAAACAATTGATCTAGTCTATTTGCAAGACTCTCGATCCTACCTCAGAAGTGAGAAATGAATCATAGTTTCTCAGAAACTATCAATCCCCACAGCTTCCCTGGCAATATCGAAAGTAAAATTGACTGAAATAAAGTGATTGGCTACTCTATTTGATATGTTTCTAATTAGAACTTTGAAAGCTAGAACCTGGATTCTGCAGAACAGTGGCGAATCCGATGGTGTGTGTGGCTATGTCCCCTCAGTGTGATCTCCTCGTTCCTTCGTGTTCACTTGGATCCAGAAAAGCGTGTAATGCTAGCATCAACAGAAGTAGATATTGGGACAAAGGCAGCTTAGGATACAGACTGAATACAATGCGAGTAGGAGAGAGATAGCGCAAGAGTACAGAGCTTGGCTTATGTAATTCCTAGCGGGATTTATTGCGAGTCATGCAACACAAACGTCCAGAACCTGAAACTATCTGTTTGAAGAACAAAACCTGCAACTTTAATGGCTTCCTATTGAAAACAAACTATTCTACTCCAATGGATTGGATGAAATATCAACAGCATTTGCACAAGATGGATATGTGGCTTCCTAACAGCAAAACAACACTAACTAGGCATGCAATGAAAGAAACTAAGAATTCTAAATAAAATGAAAGACTAATCTATTGCAATGAGAAATTCAGAGGCAAATTTGAGGGGCCATTTGCTTGAGCACAAGCCAACTATTTATAGCATTTGCATTTACCCAAGGTAAAAACCAAATAGAACTCTTAAACTATAAACAATGGCAAAACACTATTCCAGGGAACCAGAATCATTAATGCAAGCTCATGGCGGTGAAAAAAAGCTGGTAAACGTTGAAATTTACGTGAGTCGTGTTAAAAGAGCATTTTGGAAAATGCGTAAAGGACCGCCGCCCTGAGCAGGGCGGCGGTGGTTGAGACCGCCGCCCTGAGCGCGGTTTGAGACCGAGGCAGGCGGTGGTTTCGTAACTGAAGAGAAAAAGGCCAAGAAAAGAGGGAAAAAGAGAAAAACAAAGCGCGGGGGCTAAGCGGGGCATGCGGGATGTTAACGCACACTTGGGGAGCTTTTCGGATCCGAACACCTTGCGAGGAGACTTGTATCATCATTGGGGTACGTGTTACGTTGTTCGGTGGTGCAGTACCCTACAATTTTGGGTACGTACATATTGCCCCCTCGGAGAAGCATTTTAGCCATGAAGAGGCGTAAAACGGTGGGTCAGTATGGCGGTCCCGAAATGGGAAGTTGAAAGTTATACCTGATACGTCCGTGTGTCGAAATGACGCCATCCAAAATTCCTGCTCCCTGCAAAATGAAAAGAGAACTCAAGTGCAGATAGACAAGATAGATCGGAAAATAAACACTAAAATAATGGGAAATGAGGACGTACCATTTATGCGGGGTAAGAACTTACCTCCATCGGTGCTCCAAACCTGCGAAAAAAGTATTTTAAAACAAGTCAGGTTGCTATATATATGAAAGTGGGCCCATTTTCCTATTCATTTGCATGAGTTGATTTGATTGATTCTGAGCTCTGGGACCCACGGTGACGGTTTCTTGCATGAGTAGAGCCAAAACGTTCGTGACGAGGATAGTGATCATGCCTCCGTGAGCGGAACATCGACCCGCGAGATCACAGGTTAGTTTTCTTCAATTTATCCTTTTCACCCCCTTAATTTTAAAATGCTAAAATCTTTGTCATGGGGGGGTTATTTTTGAAAATGTTAGGTTCAAAAGGTCCATCTAGGGGGCGCCTACTGGGTAGGCTTGTTTTTAGCTAAAATGGTCCCTTTTCACATTTTTGGGCTTTTTAAGTTATAAAACCCGCGTGGGTTTTCGGGACACGACCCGCCGCCCGGGGCCCTACCGCCCCGGGGTGGTGGTTACATGACCTTGCCCTTAAGGTGGCGGTTATGAAACCGCCTCCTACTTTCAGGGTGGCGGTTTTGCACAGAATGCCAAAAGAACATCTGTTTGAGATTGTTTTTGCATTTTTAGCATTTCTATGTGTTTTCATGATTTTTCTAGTATTACTCGGATGCTAACTTGCTTTGTTTTGTGTGTTTTTGGGTGTATGCAGGTGAGAGAGGAGTACATTCGGTGGAGCCGAGAGAGAGAGTGTGACTGGCTCCCAGCAGTACTAGATGCACTTTCACAGGATGAGGAGGACACTCTTCAGAGGGCCGGGATACTACGTATCTCACGCGTTCCACATGTTGCACCATCCAGTCACATTCTTTGTGACTTATTCTCCTATTGGGATGTTGATCGGAACACCTTCCGATTACCAGGGGTCCGAGGTGAGTGGACCATCACACTAGAGGATGTTTATCATATTCTGGGGGTCCCGATCATTGGGAGATGTCTTACCCTTGAGACAGCAGGTTCACGGGCCCAGATAGCACAGTGGGCCACTTATATGGGAGATGCAGTCATCTCCACGGGTTCAAAGAAGGGGGTCAGAGTTCGATCCATTCCTAGTTTTCCCATCCCCTTGCTTTGCCAGGCTATTATGGGGATCCTTGCCTCGAGACTGATCGGGGACAAGGGAGGAGACACATTGCTATACTGCTGGTCCCCCATCATTACACAGATAGAGGGACATGGCGGATTTATGCCTGGGGAGCGGATATACTTGGGACTACCTACCACGACTTATACAGGGTAGTCCGTTTACAAGGGTTCTTTGAGCCACCGACCCTAGTCATGAGTTGGGTCTATGAGCACTTCATCCCCTATGGTAGAGGTGTAGAGGTGACAGATCCGGAGCTGTGAGGGAAGCTAGATGGACAAGATATGTCGGTGCTCAGAGCACCTCATCAGCCAGTTGCTTCTTTGACCACCGATGACATGGAGGCCACACCATATCAGACCATGGCAGGCATATGGGGCGAGGAGGCTCTTACTTTGATCTCCTGCTCCACCACAGGGCAGCTTATTGATAGAGTGGGGCGAGTGGAGATACACCCCTTTGGCCGAGTTCCTCGGTAGTTTGGCCTACCCTACATGGGCATGCTTCCCCAGTAGCGCGATGTATACTGAGTCGAGTTCGAGAGGCCGAGGAGAGGTCTAGAGGCCGGGGTTGGACAGTTGTTACTCCTGGCATTCCTATTGCGGCCAGGAGGGTAGTACGTGCCGAGGGAGAGCCGGTGCGCCTCAGGCACCTTTGCTTCGGATTGCCGCGGGTCCTGCCCATAGCAGCGATGACCCCATCGACATAGACTCGAGTCTGAGGAGTTTACAGGGGGAGAGACAGAGGAGGACAGTGATCCTGAGTGGCATGACACTCAGGATATCATGCAGGTAGAGAGGGCCGAGCAGAGTGCAGAGAGAGTTACTCTGGTTTCAGAGGAGCCACTCTCCCAGGGCCATGGTGGGGAGGATGAGTCCGTTGTAGGATGCCACGTTGCTCCAGCCACGGGGGGAGCACCTCGTCGGTCGGCGGCGACATCTCGTGGTAGAGTGCTTGACCCAGAGATCCATCCTGGAGGCCTGGTGATCCGAGTAAGTTACCACCCTTCTTTTTAATGCTTGTTTTTAATTAGGATTGCCTTAGTTACTATTTCTCCTCTTGTTTGCTTTTGTATTTTATCTCTTGTTTTGTTTCTAATTTGTTTTCTCCTTTGTTTGCAGAGACCACCGATGAGTGGCGGGACTTGATTCGCAGGGTATGCACCGATACCCTGATGATCCCCATGGAGAGGACCCGCGCAGAGTTGTCTGTGGACGTTGGGGAGCCCTCAGCAGCTGGTAGACACACTGACATCTTTGCCCCAGTCTGGCATGTGGCCAGGATGGTATCGACTCTCCGCACAGAGCTAGCGGGGTATAGGACAGCCGAGCGCTTGATGAGGAGTCATTCTCGTGGTGAGACTGTGCCCCTCGGGATCCTGAGCCCTCCGTGCACTCAGAGCGCCGGCGTAGCTAGAGTCCTAGGCATGGGCGTGCACCTTCGGAGGGGTCTCATAGGGGTTGAGAAGCCACTTGGCTCTCCTAGATTTTGTATGATATATTCTTTTGTATATCCCGGGCTCTTTGAGCGTTTTGACCATGCTTGGCGCATGATGGCATTGTACAGAAACTTTGATTATCTATATATTTATATTCTCTTTGGATCAGACTTTTGGCATTTATGGCTTTGTTTCCTTTCCAGTTTCCTCATGTAGATTATGATGTTATGCTTGTATGCTCTTTAAAATGTATGCAATGGAAAACAAATGATGCAAGTGTTTACTTTCTTTTTGTATTTCATGATGCTGATATATGGTAATGTAGATACAATGTGATGTTGAATCTTAGTTTCTGTAAGCAATTTTGAACACTTCATATTTGTTTTGGCAAAGTGGTGAAGATAAGCCGGTATGATGAGTAGATAGACTTGCCCCACTCCTAACTCCACACAACTAGTAAGATGTGAGGGCTTATCACCGAGAGCTAAAAAGGGCACAAGTTATGAAATGTGTTGAAATGATTTTGATGAAAGATAGACAAAGCTTTAGCGGAACCAAATTAGGATGCCACAAGCCTACTCCACTCGAGTGACTTCATAGTTTTGGGATGTAACTTGCTTTGCGGTTTATCTAGACTTAGATCCTTAGATGGCCACATGGTAGACAAAATCTGGGTTTTTAGGATTTTTAATTCTCTTGGAATTTTGAACATCTGATTCATTTGTTTTTGACTCAAGACTTCAAGATTTGAATTGTTTGTCTATGACCTTTTGCATTTGTTTGTCAAGAGGACCCCCTATACTTTGCCCCATGCTACTAGTAAGAAGCGTGGGTTTATCACCATAGGCAAGGCATAGGCGAGTAAGGGCATTTCCATCCTTTCCCAACCCTACGTCACTAGTAAGAGAGACTGAAGCTCATCACCAAAGGTTGGTGGGGCAAGGAAATGTGTAAATTTAAAATTTTCTGTTTGATCTATATTTGACTTGTTTACTTGAGTAAAATGTCAGTATGTGCTTATTTCCAAAGAGATATACATACGGGATAGATGTGACATGATGAAGCTTCTAGAACAGACCATAGGCAAGACACCCATCCTAAGAAGAAACCAAAAGTGAGAATAAACCCATGAGATCTTGGCATGGTTACCATTAAGACTTTGTCATATCTAGCTTTATTTGATGAAATGATTCCGAAATAGTTTGATGATATCATGGAAATGGAGAAGTACGATTAGAGTGTTTATGCCAACAACATCATGAGTTTGTAATGAATTGCTTTGAGAACAAATTCCTTGATCACAATTTTTGTACGAAACAAGCGGACAAAATGATCCTAATCTATATGAAGATGCAATGTAGATATAATTATAAGTAGTGCTAGTTGCTTACGCGTAGAATCGTTTGAGGTGTAGGGAATTGACTGTTTCACCAAATTCCTCACCTTCTAGCGTACATAAGAGGTATGCACCATTTCCATAGTCCTTCATGACTCGGTATGGGCCCAACCATTTGGGCGGAACTTCCTTCCTTCGCGGTCTTTTTATTGATCCAGTTGTCTAGCCTTAGAACTAGATCACCTTCATATATGTCGCGTTCATAGACCTTCTTGTTATACTGCCGGCACATCCGGTCAGCATAGACTCTGTGCCATTGTTCAACATCTAACCTAGCTTCATCTAGGCTTTCTAGTTGGGAGAGACGTGCTTCTCTATAAGCGTCTTCATCTAGAATCCCTTGTAATGAAATGCGGAGACTGGGTATTTCAACCTCAAGCGGGAGAATGCTTACCCGAATACCAGTGAGAAAGGAGTCACTCCTGTTGGTGTTCTTATTGAGGTTCGGTGGGCCCATAAGGCGGATATAACTTCAAATGCCAATCTCGTTTGTTTTCTCTCACCGTTTTAAGGAGAATGGCTTTTAATGTTTTGTTTGTCGCCTCAGCCTGTCCATTGGCTTGAGGGTAATATAATGAAGTTGTATGATGGCTTATTTTAAATTTATTGCACAATTCGTGAACTTCATCATTCTTAAAAGAAGTTCCATTATCTGAGATAATGATTTGTGGGACACCATACCTACAAATGATTTGGTTCAAAATGAACTTGGCGATTACAGAACCCGGTACAGTAGTAAGAGGCATAGCCTCTACCCACTTGGTAAAATATTCGGTGGCCGTGATTATAAAATTATGGCCGTCTGTGGATGAGGGAGAGAATTTCCCTATCAAATCTAGGCCCCATGTGGAAAAGGGCCATGGAGTAGCGATTGGTTGTAGAGCTTGTGCTGGCATGTGAATCTCGTGGGAGAATTCTTGACACTTATGACATCTGCGTACAAACTCTACTGCGTCGTGTTCTAGAGTGGGCCAGAAATAGCCCATTCGATGTATTTTACGAGCGGTGGCATGGCCACCGAAGTGGCCTCCACACATTCCACTGTGAGATTCATGGAGAATCGTCTTGGATTCTTCTGTGTCGACACATCTTAGAAGCATTCCATCGAACGCCTTTCGATAGAGGACTTGTTCTATAATGACGTATTTCACTACGATAATGCGTAACCGCCTTCTTTGTTGTGAAGTAGCACCTTCTGGATATGTATGGTCCATGATATAATTAATGATATCAGTGTACCAAGGACACTCAGAGATAGGAGGTCTGGTTTCAATGTAGTATACGCATTCATCCGGAAAGTCTAGGTCTACTAGATCGCCTCCGTCTAATGGGTTATCAGCTAACCAATCCACGATGATTTGTCCCTTAACGGACTTCTGATTTACAAATGTTAATTGAATTCTCCCATTAAGGTTATAAAACGTCCAACCTTCTTAGACAAGGACCCTTGCGTGAGGAAAGTTCGTAAATGGTCCATTTTTACCATGACCCTTGTTTCTTGATTTAACATATAATGTCTTAAGCGTTTGGTTGCAAAGACTATGGCGAGGCATTCTCGTTCGCTTGTGTGTAGCGTGTTTCATAGTCGAGCAATGTCCGGCTAATGAAATAGATCACACGTTCTCTCTTGTCATCATCTTCTTCTTCTTGAGCCAGCATACAGGCTAGCGAGACATTGGTAGCTCGCGAATATAAAATTAATGGGCGATCTGGCTTAGGTGGCATTAGCGTAGGTGGTGATAACAAGAAATGCTTAACTGCGTTGAAAGCTTCATTGCAATCTTCAGTCCAATCAATGCTATAATCTTTCTTGAGTAGATTGTTGATTGGATGAATGGTGAAACTTAAGTCGGGATGAATCTCGGATTGCACCAAGATTTCCGAGAAATGATCTGATTCTAGATTCATCCGAAGGTGGGACCATTTCGAGGACAACCTTAATTTTGGTTGGGTCAACATCGATCCCATGTGATGATATAATGTAACCTAGGAGCTTCCCTCCTGTCACACCAAAGACACATTTTTCTGGATTTAGCGTGACTCCGTATTCTATCAGACGTGAAAGAATGATGCGAAGTACTTCGGATGGTCACAATGCTTCTTGGCCTTAGCCAACAAGTCATCTACGTAGGATTCCACAATTTTGTGAATAAGATCATGAAATATATATGTCATAGCTCATCTGGTATGTAGCGCCAGCGTTCTTGAGACCGAATGGCATAACAACGTAGCAATAGGTTCCCCAAGGAGTTATAAACGTGGTTTTAGCTTGATCTTGTTTAGATATTCTGATTTGATTGTATCCCGAGAATCCATCCATGAGAGACAAAAGTTCAAATCCAGTTGTTGCATCAACAATGACATCAATGGATGGCAACGGGAAGTCATCTTTAGGACACGCTTTGTTAATGTCTCAGAAATCTATGCAGATGCGTATCTTTCCATTCTTTTTGAGAATGAGAATGATATTAGATACCCATTGAGAGTAATCGACTGGTTTGATGAATCCTACTTGGAGGAGCTTTATTACCTCCTCTTTTACCATGAGAGCTACCTTGGGTTTCATTGGTCTCGATTTTTGTTTAATCGGTTTTGCATCTGATTTAGTGACGAGGTTGTGCACCGCAATGTGTGGTGCAACCCCTGTCATTTCTTTATAATTAAATGCAAAAGCCTTCTGATGTTCCTTGAGGACCCGAGTGTGTATTTCTACCTCTAATGGAGTTAGCGAGGATCCTAACTTCAATATCCTTGGTTCATCTTCCGTTCCGATGTTAATATCAATTGTTTCTTTGATTAAAGAAGCGTTACCTTCTTCAAACTTCAGGTGGGGCTAGAGGTAAATCTAAATCGTCTCCATTCTCGATTGAGTATATGCTGAGTTCCTTTTGTGGGGGAAGCTCTGTCATGGGATTCCCGAAGTAAGAAGATGAATGAGGGATTAAGATAAATCTACCACGTGATGGGTGAGATGTAATGCCGCATAGGTGTTTAAGAAATCAAGAGTGGTTGTATCACTATCAATGTGTTTTAGGATAGTAGATTTGTTTTCATTTCCATTTAAAAGAGGTTTTGACATTGTTTTTATCAATGGTTCATCACGAAGGGATACCATGAAACGGGTATCCTCTAACTTACTGTTTGGAGTAAAGCGTGGCGTGAGCGTTCTTTATTGAATCAGCAAGGAGATTTTGTTCTCGTGGGATTGCTTCAATTGATATGAAGTCAAACTCCTTGCTTAAATTCAATACAGCTATTTTGTAGAGCTGTAGGTGCTCGGCTTTGGTTTCATATACCTCAGTGACTTGGTTTGCTATTAATTGTGAGTCTCCTAACACCCTGATATTATTAGCACCGATCCTCTTAGCTAAGATGAGGCCAAGGAGGAGGGCTTCGTATTCGGCACCATTGTTAGTGCATTCGAATTTTAGCTTAAAGGAAAATGGTAGGACTTTTCCCTCGGGAGAAGTAAGGATTACACTAGCCCTAGCTCCGTAATGACATCTAGCTCCATCGAAATGGAGAGTCCAATACTTAGCTGGGAACATGGATGTTGGGACATTTGTTGTGTTAACATCTTCTACCTCTACCATGCAGAGATCTACTGCTGGGAGAGAACCGACACCTAGGGTGCACCCCATGCCTACAGAATCAAATGGTAGGAACATTGGTAGATCTGTTCTAGTAATTCAACAATTTTTGTAGTAGTTCCTAATGATACTATTTTTATGTGTTAGCCTCATCTTTGGGGGTTGGGGTTGTCTTGACTAGACTCATAGTCTCAAGATCTGTTGTAGGTACCAATTTTTCCTCTGGTTTCACGTCGGTAGGTTTATTAAGTTGGTTCGTTGGGAGTTCAAACTCCGAGTGCATGCCTGGTCTTTTCTTTAAGTCAGCTAGGTGTACATCGAATGGTTTTGGATCACCTTTGGCTACGAATATCTTTCCTAAGTGTAAAAACCTTACTTCTTGAAATAGCGTAGAAGGGATTGCCTTCATGCGGTGTATCCATGGTCGTAGAGGATCATATTATAGTTAGTTTCCCGATCTATAATATAAAACTCAGTCAGGATGGTTTTGGGTCCTAAGGTGACCGGTAATATTATAGTTCCAATTGAAGTGGCTTTAAGGTTGTCATAGCCTCTTAGCGTATTTTGAGTTGTGGAACAATTGGTTTCTCCATACCCTAACTTTTGAAGGAAAGAAAAAGGGACTATGTTAACTGCTGCCCCATCATCAACCATCACGCGTTTCACATAATTGTTATAAACCCACACTTGCAAGTGTAAGGCCGGATCACCTCGGCGTGCAATCTCAGCATCTGTTGGCATTTTGTTTATTTCGAATATGAATTCGACATCCCTATCCGGCTGCCCCGGAGGATGGATATCAAAGTCTATATGGTTTACCTGTGTTTCGGGAGGTGGAGTGATGCTAATTAGATGACCTAAACCTAATGCTTCTAAAAGAGCAGCCCTGTGGCAGGAGAGTTCTTTAGTAAGTCCAAAAATGAAATGTGTGAGAAGGTTTTTGTTAGGTCATTAATTAAATCATAGACACCCACAGGTTTTGCTACTATTTGTTGGATGTTATTTGTTTCTAGCGGGTGGCTTGGACTTGGCTGAGAGGAATACTCTCGTGTCCTTTTTACAACTTCTATGGGTAGTTCGGCATCTAACTCCACTAATCCGACTATCTTAGGTCATGGCTGACTTCCTAATTGTGGCGCAACTAATGGATTTAGTGAAGTTGAAGCTTCATGATCATTGTTTCCTATAATTACACCCTTGTTTGTCCCACTTGGATTTAACTTGTTATTGTTGTGATTTGGGAGCGGATCATTGAAGATCTTGAGGGGTGCATTTTGAGGGGAAACTGCCCCTGTAAAAGTATTCGGTGCTGGTGACGTAGGATCTGCCAAGAACATATCTATGAAAAGTTGTCTTTGTTCATCTGGCAAGCGTTGCATGAATTTATTGTAGTCACGACATGTTCTAGTGTCATGGCCCCAAATTTTGTGGAAACCACAATACGAATTAGGATTGTAATTCCTAGTTTGTTGGTTTGGTGCATATTGTGGCCCAAAACTTTGATCAAACCGATTGCCTATTAAAGTTTTGTGTTTGTTGTTTTTGGTTTGAATTCTGGTTTTGATACCTAGTTGAATTTTGATTTGGAACCCGTGTGTAAGGTTTTTCGCCATTGTTGTTGTTGTTGTTGTTGTGGATGATTAAAATCCACTGCATTGATTGTCGGGGTAAAGTTGTTGTTTCGTTGATTGTTTATTTGTGGTGGAGTATTCACAACATTTGTCTTTCTAGCCTGATCAGTTACTCCATCCGTTGTCACTCCATGATTTTTGTTAAGAATTTTAGGTCCTTGATTGACATTCGTGATAGTAGGATAAGTTGTAGTGTTTTGGTTGGAGGTGATTAACCTCCCGTTTGCTCCATATGTCTTGCGACCACTATCAATTGCCGCTTGATCTATTCGGAGAGCACTCTCAAGTACTTCATCGTAAGTTCTTAGTGGAAACTTCTGGACTTCTTCCTTTACTTCTCTGCTGAGAGAATGAAGGAATAAATCACATAGTTCCATCTGATCCATGTTCGGAGCACTTGCCGAAGAATAGAGAACTGTGTGCCACCTCTGGATGAAATGGGTGACAGATTCATTGTGTTCTTGTTTAATGTGCAAGAATTCCCTGATTCCTGTTCTTAATAGTTTATTCATGTCAAAGGCCTTGATGAACTCTGACACGAGTTGCTTGAACGAATGGATGGAAGCCTCAGGTATTCTATAATACCAATCGAGAGCGATACCTTCCAAAGTTTTGGGAAATATTTTAGCAACAACCCCATCCCAAGGGAGTAATTCTCGAATGGCCGTAGCGTAAGCTTTGATATGGGCATTTGGATCTCCCTCACCTTTGTATTTGGGCAAATCGGGAAGAGGTCTTGGAAGCATGATGCTTCGTATGGTGAAATCTAAGGGCTCTTTCAAGTATTCTGAATATGTCCCTATCGCATAGGTTTCGACCATTGATGGTGCCTGTTGAGGGAGTGGAGGTGGAATGGGTTGTTGATATGGTGTTGCATATGCATTGGTAGGAGCATAAGGGAACCCCTGTGGTTGAGTAAAAATACGGGAGAGGAGAACATATCCCCTTGTGGTGATTTGGAGTACATGTTTAAGTATGAAGGGGTATTGTCCAAGAATGGATTATTTTGTACTAGACCGGGAGGTATTGGAACGGTGTTAGAAATGGTGGTTCTAATCGGCGTTTGTTGTGAATACTGAGGAGTCATACCTAACGTGCCTAATCCTGTGAGGAGGTCTACCTGGCTAGGATGGTGTGGAGGATTAGGATTTCTACTGCCTGATGAACTGAGAATGGTGATTTTCTGAGCAAGTTCTAATCCCCTAACTTTTTCTACTAACGTTGAAATGACTTCATTTGGTGAAGTCACGGTGTTTTGCTTTAGTGGCATCTGTTGTATATCATGGTGTTGTATAGGCATGTGATATCCTGCTATGAATTGATCGTTTTGCCCTACCAAGTTTCCCGAGGGCATTTCCTATATGTAGTGGCATGGAGGTATTTCCTTGAAAAGAGACCTCGGGTTGTGTTTGTAAACCTCCTATAGGTGGGTACATACTTCGAGAACGTTGTTCATTCCTGGCATAACGTACCGAATGTTCATCATCTAAACCTAGGTATGAGTCTGATTGTCTACTAATTTGTGGTCTAAGTAGTACCTGAGGAGACGAACTAGACTCTCCTGTGAGCGTCATATTGTTCGAGCCTGAAGGCTCTATTTTGCCGTGTTTGAGCGAACTGATCCAACTCTTCTGTTTGGAAAGATGAGTTATATCTGATCCTTGGAGATGGAGTTTGTGTTGATAATTGGTTATTTGAATAGTTGTCACCCCATACCGAGAGCGAGGGTGATGATTGTCTATTCAGTTGAGCGTAGTATGCCTCAAGACCTAAGAGAGGCCTACCATATGCATCGAATCCCGACATATTCGGGGGGTATATGAATACCCGCAGAATAATGGGAAGGAGTGAAGGTGATGGTGAAAGCTAATGAGGTAGTAAAGATGAAAGAGTCGTTTTTTTTTTTAATTTGAAAGAACCAGTAGAATCTGACTCCAGACCAGAAAGTAGAAAGCTTCACGTCGGGTTCACCAATTTTTTGTGAAGGCGATGTGAAGGCTAATGAGGTGGAAATGGAAAAGTGACTAATTTGGAGGAGCATGGGAATCTCCAAACTAGAAAGTAGAAACTCTTCCCAATTTTATACGATGGAAAAGTGACCTGGGAAGTCTGCGCAACTCTTCCTCGCACCCGACCTCCCGAGCAATGACCGGTGGGGATTGAATATGCGTGGGATGCGAGACAAACTAGTTAGGCAATCGATGTCTTGACACGCACTAGTGGAAATTGTGAATCTAAGGCAAAGAAGGCCCTTCTAACTTTGGCTGGTGTGATAGATCGATCAGCAAGGATGACTGCTCGAAGGCTCAATCAATATTGAGCTCTACGGCGTGATTCGGTTACATGGGTTGTGGAATACGTGGAAAATGACCTGGGATAGTTTCGTGTATGTTTCCAGATAAGGTCATAGGGTGGATGGTAACTAATATCTGACTCTATGGTGATTCTCTGGCTTAGTCCAGAATTCCCTAGCTTCGTTAGCTGCTATGTCTAACAAGGATAATTGTTCAATAATGATAGGTGGAAGTGGAGTAGATCTGAATACTAGTGTATGTAAGCCAGCGTCAATGTCAGACTGACCAATAGATTCGTTGGGTTGAGGGATTTGTGGGTCACAACCGTAGATTCGTGGTTGTTGTGGTCCTACTATGGTCATGTGCAGAATCAGTCCCTAATCCCTAGTATCCAGTAATCGTATGCTTTCTCAGCTTCTATATTCAGAATTAATAATTGTGTGATCTTCTCAGAGTATCTTACAGGTGTTTGTGCAACCTGAATTCTCAAGCTAGTATCTATGTCTGTGAGAGTATCCCTGCTTCTGGTTGTGGGACCAAAGGGTCACAACCGAATGTTTGCTCTCTTTCAAGCCTTTCTACAGTCATGTGGATATATACCTAGGGTAATCTGTAGTTTGGTTGATTTGACCAAAACGTGTGTGCTTTGTCGTCTTCTATGTTTAACCCGCTTAACTGGGAACCAATTTGTTGTAAGTTTACCATTGTTCGGAAGACTTGGATCCTGAGATTTTGATCTATATCAGTTATTGTTGTGATGAGATTGGGTTGGGGCACGATTGGCTCGAATACGTATTCTCTGGGCTCTCTAGGTCCCGTGATTGTCATACAAAAGAAAGTTATATAAATCTAACTAATGACAGAATAAACTAATTGTGAAAAATATGTCTATGTATATTCCTAAATCTGATATATCTATCTACTAAATAGAATTTAAAGAACAACTATCTAATATATCTAGAATTGACAGTTTAGAATAACAAATTAAAACAAACAAGATAACCGAGTATAGCTATTTGTCTGTGCAACTGTGAACCTATTCTAAATAATGAAACAATTGATCTAGTCTATTTGCAAGACTCTCGATCCTACCTCAGAAGTGAGAAATGAATCATAGTTTCTCAGAAACTATCAATCCCCACAGCTTCCCTGGCAATATCGAAAGTAAAATTGACTGAAATAAAGTGATTGGCTACTCTATTTGATATGTTTCTAATTAGAACTTTGAAAGCTAGAACCTGGATTACGAAATAGTGGCGAATCCGATGGTGTGTGTGGCTATGTCCCCTCAGTGTGATCTCCTCGTTCCTTCGTGTTCACTTGGATCCAGAAAAGCGTGTAATGCTAGCATCAACAGAAGTAGATATTGGGACAAAGGCGTAGCTTAGGATATAGACTGAATACAATGCGAGTAGGAGAGAGATAGCGCAAGAGTACAGAGCTTGGCTTATGTAATTCCTAGCGGGATTTATTGCGAGTCATGCAACATAAAACGTCCAGAACCTGAAACTATCATGTTTGAAGAAAAAAACCTGCAACTTTAATGGCTTCCTATTGAAAACAAACTATTCTACTCCAATGGATTGGATAAAATATCAACAACATTTGCACAAGATGGATATGTGGCTTCCTAACAACAAAACAACACTAACTAGGCATGCAATGAAAGAAACTAAGAATTCTAAATAAAATGAAAGACTAATCTATTGCAATGAGAAATTCAGAGGCAAAATTTGAGGGGCCATTTGCTTGAGCACAAGCCAACTATTTATAGCATTTGCATTTACCCAAGGTAAAAACCAAATAGAACTCTTAAACTATAAACAATGGCAAAACACTATTCCAGGGAACCAGAATCATTAATGCAAGCTCATGGCGGTGAAAAAAAGCTGGTAAACGTTGAAATTTACGTGAGTCGTGTTAAAAGAGCATTCTGGAAAATGCGTAAAGGACCGCCACCCTGAGCAGGGTGGTGGTTACAGAGACCGCCTCCCGATTAGGTCGGCGGTCATGAGACCGCCGCCGGCGAGGCGGTGGCGGTTTCAAAATGAAGAGAAAAAGGCCAAGAAAAGAGGGAAAAGAGAAAAACAATGTTAACACACACTTGGGGAGCTTTTCCAGATCCCGAACACCTTGTGAGGAGACTTGTATCATCATTGGGGTACGTGTTACATTATTCCGGTGGTGCAAGTACCCTACTGATTTTGGGTACATACACGTACCTCTTGCAAAATACCATAAAAAGGTTGTGGTTAATGTTTGATAATCTCTAGTTTAGAGGATTCTTTAAGGGTCTGCTTCACGGCTTGCTGGAACAATGCACGTTCCACCATACCACCGACCACCTGCAAAGTTCTTCTCTCAGTCAGAGATCATTTTCTTCATAGATTTTGATCGACGATGCATTAACATAGACTTGAGTATATATTCAACTTTGGTTTCTCCATATACCTTCACGCATTTTCCTTCATTCGTCTTACAAGTCTGATAAGTCTAGTTGTGGTAAGTCGGTTTAGTTATAATGTGAAGTGTTTAAATTATAAATAATGCATCTCTATAGTTATTATAAGATTCCATTTATTTATCTAAAGGTCTATGTGGTGAGAGTAAGTGACATATGAGTCAGCAAAATGTCATTTTTATTTTCAAAATTTTGTTACGAGTCACTGTTATAAAGTTTTTCAAGACTAGTCCATTATTGTATTATTATCACGATACATTAAACATTATTTTTAGTTATTGTTTTGTGTGTTTTCATGTCATAGTTGGTCATTGTAGTGTCGAGCGTCTTTGTGAGTCAAGTCATAAGTGTCATCTAGTAAAATTTGAGTTAGTCAGTCATTATATTATTGTAATTTTGTTCAAATTAGTGTATTGTCATTCATTATAAAGTCCTATTTCATCAATAAGCATCATTTTTCTTGAGTCATCGTCAAGTTGTCAAAATTGTAAAAGTTTGAAAATAAAAAAATTGCCTCACGGATGCATTTTGGTGGAATCCAACGTCGAGTCACAATTGAGGGTGGACATTCCAAATTGTGCTTCATGTTGAAATATGGCTGAGCTAGCAGTAGTATACTAGAGGATGGAGGCATCAGAGGATGGAGGTCAATCAACGAACTCTTGTTAGTTGCCAATGATGGGGCCACATATCGGTTGTGGTGAAATTTTTGTGGTGTGTGAGTTTGCTTTTATTTTAGAGTTGCGGTTTGTTGTGTGCAGTATGATTTCAAAGTTCCCATTTTGTGTTGAATAAGTGAAAAGTTCACATTTGAGGGGAACATGATCCAATGTTACATTTCTAGTATTCAGTTTGTGTGTATGAGTAAATTTTGAGCAGATTTTCTGTGTTATTCCCCTGTAGTGGGATATTGATGAGAGAGCGACAATAGTATTGCACATTGTGATATGGTTTGGGGTAAACCATTTGAAAACCTATTTTGTCTCAGTTTTTGGTCAACCGATAGAAAACCATATCTCTATCTTGGTTTGTGATAATCAATAGAAACTCTCGGTTTCTAGTTATCAATAGAAAACCATCTTTGTCTTGGTTTGTGATCAACCAATGGAAAATCACACCATCACGAAATTAGGTGTAATGTAAAATGGATGTTTTCCCCATGTTCACACTAAGGGGGATGTTAGGAATTAATTATTTAGTGCTCACTTATTCATATTTGTAAAGTGATTTATAATCACGTACAAGCATATTGGTGAGTGAGTTATAACAACTCACGGATATAGGAAGTTGGTAAGATATGTAGTTGAGTTAGTTTCCTATATTCTAGGGAAACTCCAGCCTATATATTAGGCTATTGTATTGTGTGAAATATACAAAGTTTATTGAATATCATTTAGATTTTGTTGTGATCTCTATACAAATCTACTATATTTTTTTCATAATTAACCCCGAAATGGCCGACCACCAAAAAGATAAAAACCTCAAATGGCTAGAAAGATCCCAAAAAGTGGCGGGAAAGTTCAAGAAGGATTGGGGCACCCATGGTGGGACCGGGGATCCCATGGGTGCCCCGGACACTAACAGCGCCCAATCAAAACTAACATGACGAAAGATGATGAAAATTGACTAAGCATGTGTGTGGTGGAGGTTGGGAATGACAATAGAAATCAAATAAAAATGGCAAGAGATGGGGGTTAATTAGTACTTTCTTCACTCAAAAACCCTCTAAATAGTAGTATGAGACTGAGACTAAATAATGTCTAAAGTGCATGATTTTGTGTCTACATTTGCCCCCACTTTATGTTGGTGAGTAGAAAGCTCAGTAACATAAAGTAGATAGAGATGTGTACCTGATGCCAATGTAGAGTAATGAAGAAGGCATGCCGAAGGACTAGAAAAAGTATGGAATGACAAAAAAATGATGGAGCGTGGAAACTAAAGATGAAAATGCACAAAAAGTGATGAGAGTGAACCTAGGGCAGAATGCATGTGTTGATGTTGATGTGTGTAGTGTACCAAAGCATTGTTGTATGCGAAGTGTTACGCCGCGAAGTGTTGTTGTTGACATCGTTGTTATTGTTGTTGCCCCATTTGATTGCTTGTTTCTCATATGACCGGACTTGCAAGGAGAAAACGATCAAGTAGTCAAATATATATGTATATGTGTGTAAAAATGCAATGTAAAAGATGCATGTAAAAGTAAAGTATGCAAAACTAAAAGTGTAAATGGAACATGTGCACCTAATCCATGTCAAGAGAAAGAGTGTAGAAATATATCCATATACAAAATATTATCACAAGTATGACCAAGTGTTCTTTGTTGAATTCACTTCATCTCCCCTTTTTTAAAATTCTCATTCACAACACTATAACTCTTCAAGACCTTCATTTTCTCATATGTTGGCTCTACTAGTCACTCATATCATCTCAAAGTGTAAGGTATACTTCTTTTCTTCTTCTAATTGCCAAGAAGTCAATGATCATCTCTACAAGGTTTCAGTTTTGGAGGTTTGCTAGCTTGATGAAGTGTCATCTTCTCTTGCCCACCTACCGACATCTTTCGTAACAATTTACACCCTTTTTGACACCTCTGCAGATATTCAGGAACATTTAGGACCCCTTCATAAAACTTAGAGTTCATCAATTGACATGTGTCACGTTTTAGATTCCCTTGCACCTTTGTATCAGTTGCATCTTAAAACTAACCTGCCAAAGCAAGACTGACTAATAGTTCATGTTCAACGAGCTCTTGACAATAACATATAAACATTTGACACTACCGGAGGAGTTCTGACCACAAGTATTCCAACAACTTCTTTATTCCCTTTTGACACTTCAATCATTCGAAGTTTATGCTCATATTTGAAGTTAGAACATTTGGGAACTTGAAAGATTCAGTTTCAAGATCGAGTGTGAGGGAGGACTGAAATAGCATTTGAAGAAGTCATTAAACACTATTTTCATACTTTGCAAAGCATATTCAACAATGTCTAAGCCCTTTTCAAACCTTCCAATATCATGACTGAGCTTTACAAGAAGTTTAAGATACTCAAAAATAGAAGAATGACACTAATTTCAACTTGCAGATAGCCTGTGGAATAAGTTGAAACCTTGCGAGAAAATTGTCATGAAGATCTTGATGTACACTTGGTGGTTTAATCTAAAATAAGAAATGTCCTGTAGATGATTGCCAAACAAAGATAAGCTCAAAAAATCGAGAAAATTCATTGGTGCATCTTGGAGATTCAAGGATTTTCCATTCTAAACCCTAGACAGAGTTTGTTGGTCTCAATCAATCGGACACATGTTGTCGTCGATTGTTTGTGGAGATTGTTAATGTTAAATACAGCTTATCCATGTCACTTCCTCCACGTGTCGCCTTGTGATAAGTTGTGGGGGTCGAGGATTGGCTTGCATATTGCATGTTGACCTGCGCATTACATTTTTCCTTTAGACTTCCATGGGCCCGAAAAGCTATAAATTTTGACTCATTCCAGAGACTTCACGTCGCCCGGGGCCATCTCTCAAAAATATGGTGGAATACTGCCATGTGTCCACCTTCGGTTGTTATATCATCGCCAAGTGGCGCCCTCTACTTGGTCCACCTATCTTTGCCTTTTGTTGATGTATCTCCTTTTTCTCCTACTTGAGACTTGAAAACTTTCTTAAACATGGCTGATTCCGAAGGTTTAAGTCCATCGGACCCCAACTACCTTCATCTTACTCAAAATACTGACACGTAGTGCCTTCCTTTGCCGTTGAGATTTTGCCACCTGTCCAATTGATTTTCAACCTTGCCTGGACCCGAAAAGCTATAACATTTGGTTGATTCCACAAACTTCACATCCGTCGGGCGCATATGCTTAAGAACTTCTTTGGAAAGCCGACGCGTGTCCATTTGTTGTCTTTTGATTTTCGTTGTGTGTCACCTCCATCTTCAGCCACGTGACCCTGCTTTCTATTGTGCTTCCACCATTTAGTCTCATTGTGGCACCTTCGACACTTTATCATGTTAGACCAAACATGGCTTTGAACCTCCATGCTTACATGATCTTTTCATGACTGCAATGAACTCTTACACATGTTGCTCATTCCAAACATTCTGCGCATGTTGGAATCATCATGTATGACTTGTATGACACCCGAGATAAGCACACCAACTATCTCCATATCTTGGTGGTCTCCTGTTTTTGACTATGTCTTCTTGTTGTCATTCATTACAACCTTATTGATGTCGACGTTAAGACTTATTTCTTCACTCCGGGATGTACAAAAACTTACACAACTTTGTCAAAACACTTCGTGAGCATGGAGGAGACATCAAGAACTGTCAAGAACACCAAAAATTTCTTCATTAAGGACCCAAGAAACTCTTGTACTGAAAGTTTTGTCTAAAATTGTCCTTTTCTATACGAGGCATGTTCTCACTCTTCATTTACATTGCTTCTCCATCCTTTACAAGCTTGGCACAATCGCATACTTGTAGAAAATCATACACCATAGCCTGTTATCTTATTTCCATTTTGAACATAGGGATATAACTTGGAGAACACTAAGAAATACTCCTCACACCTCTGAAACACCCTTATAATAAAAAAAAGTGAACAAGACAAACCACTCAATATAATAAAAAACTACTAAAAACTCATACTCTAAAATTGTATATATATAATTATTCTCAACGTAAATGAGAATCTCCAAAAACAACCAAACATAGATCTCCAAAAAGAACCAAAGCATACAATGAAAAGAAAGAATAATATAAAAACAAAACCCTAATCTAAACATATGATAACCCAAAGAGGTGAAGGTCCACACCAAAATCAGGTGGGCACTAGGTAAGTCGTTCGTGATTTGATAGTATAAACCCAGCACTAAAAACGATAAGAAGACAAAATTAAACACCAAAAATAAATATAGAGTGGGGGAAGAATAAAAAGTACAAAGACAATTGATTGCATTTTGGAGGACGACCAATAAAGAAACCAAACACCTCCGTATCTCCACTTAACGACATTTGTATGGTAACTGCCTATACATTGTAGGTATTGACTGTTAAATAAAAAAGTAATTTGGAAGGCGAAAAAATATGAAGCATAATTAATAAAGTTCCCGAGTCCGGTCCCTAAACATATCTTGTGTCCTTAGCAAGTGGGACAAGGTGTAAACATGGGATGCGTGGATGGCGATGAAATAATTAATTAATAATAATTAATTATTGGGACTTGTTAAGTGCAACTGCAAAAGTGTGTACTTGAGCTGAAGGTGGGGCCACCCCACCGCCACTTGTCGCTCTCAGCCCCCTTCATTAACTTGCTGCTCCGACAGCAAGTGTGATGAACAGCCTGGACTAGCCGTCAAATATTCCCGGCCGCCGCCTTTTCCTCGAAAAGTAGACGAACAAACAAAGTACTTATTAGCAGGACAGCTGCAGCAGGTTACAGTTAGCAGGTTGCAGGTTGCTTTTAATCCTAAAGTCCCCTTCACTTGACATGGCTAACAGCAGTTACTGTTCCTGACTGACTCACTGCTGTCAGTCACCCTCCCCGCGCCCCCAAAGTCCATTATTGTCCTGACGGCGACAGCGACTCCGGCTGCCCCATTTCCGATTTAACTCGATTTAATTAATCACGGGCGTTAAAATTATTATCATTAATTAATTACACCCCATAAGTGTTGGTTTAATCCCTCGGCAATAATAAAAACAATAATAATCGTGCACTGTGTGTGGGGATTCGAGCGTGCGATCTGCAGATGCTCTTGTGGGGGCGCCGGGTCGGACATGAAAGGGGAGAGCGTAAAATTTCACTGTAAATGCTACGCCAAGTTAGTTTTCCCTCTGCGAAACCCTAACAACGAACTAGTATGCAGAAATTGGGAAGATTTTCGTCGGCTATGGAAGGTGAGTATGAAAGCGAAACTTTTATTTATTCTGAGCTTAACAAATGAGATTAAGACTCGGATTTTTCTTTAGGTTGCTGCTAAGAAGTATGGAGGATTTCACTATTTGATCGGCCCACAGGCATCTGCCATGGAAGGGGATTACAATGGTAAAGCATCTAATGACCTTGTTGTTATACAATGGTTATAAAATGCCCTTCGATGGTTGACGCCACGGTGAGATATGAGCGTTACAATTTTTTTAGGATCGTAAACCCTAGGAACCGTCGAATTTTCGTGTGAGCACTGAGCGGTTTCAAGAATTCATTGCCCATGGTAGGTCAGAATAACGGCACTTTTTTGAACATGTGTTTTTGTGAATTTTAATTGGCAGGCAATGTTATTCTTGACTCTCTTGGCAAGAGATGGCGAAGCCACGGCGAGAAATGAGCCCAAGGGTCACTGTTTTAAGTTGCTAGGCCTAAGGAGACGTTGTTTGCTGTGACCAGTTTCAGAATTTCGCCCAAAGGTTACTGTTATGGTAAACTTTGTATTATATTTTTTAGAATTCAGAGGCTCGGAGGAAGTGTGGTAAACAAATGAACTGTGAATGTTAAGGAGAACAAAAGAAAGAGATAAAAGAAAAGTAGGCTCTCAAACCCTAGAAATGTGCGAGGCGTGAAGAATTTCAGACTTTTGTGGATGCGCTACCCTCATCCGCCGTCAACGATCAGTGTAGCGCTAAAGGTCCTTATATATTATTGTAGTATTCACGTTTGGATTCTACGATCTTCAATGGCAGTCCTGCAGCATCTTAATGCAGTGAAAGTGTTCTTTTCAGCTTTCTTTTTTATTTTGACGTTTTTGTTACTTTTTTGAATGGATTTTATGTTCTTGCCGGGTTTATTTGCTTTAAGGAATCTGGATATTCGATAATAATGGAAGATCCATGGTGTCCTGAAGCTTTAAGTAATAAAAGGTAAAGATTCATTCATCCTGCGTTGAGGATAACATAACATAAAGCTATGATCCAAAAATAAAAGCGAAAATTGTTCCCAAATTTAAAGGCGAAAGAGGCTGAGATTCTTCTCAGGTATACGATAAGATATTCATGAATAGTATCCATTTTTTCACCGCAAGTTTCCTTCAAAGTCGCATTTGACAATGCACGATTCTAACCATAGCGAAGTCATGGGACATATCTTTACTAGGCAGCAGGATTCGATAATCAGGGTTTTGAGTTTTTTCGACCTTAATTGTAAGGCTTGGAAAATATTTGCTGTGTAGAATGACGTGCGGGTTAGGTGGATAAGGGGGAAGAAAAAATAGCACAACGTGACGCCATGACGGGGAATCGAACCCTGGACGCTTTAGCTTTTACTTTAGAGCAAATTTAGAGGCATTTCGTGTCAGTATCTTCTTTTGTCTATTCTCTGTATAGAATTTTATTATTAATATTGTTAGTTCAGCTAGTGTGCCCTTTTATGCCGTCCGTTTGTTGACAGAAGTAGGAGAAGAATAATTAATGGGATAGAATAGTAAAATGGCGGTCCGTATCATCATCATAAGCATGGTGTGGAGTTGTGGCGTGTAGTCCAGATTGTATTTTGTCCTGCACTTGACGCACATTTGGACAACGGCCTATTACCGGTGGTTGTGGTTTCAGCGTCAACGTCGCCTTCTAGATTGCTGCATATGTTCCCTCCCCTATTCATCATTCACCACCAGAATAATTCATAATTCACAATTCATTCGTATCAATCCATTCACACCTGTTTGTTTTTTTTTCCGTCGTCTTCACCGCCACTGCTGTCGAAATCCCCTTATTTATGTTAATTTTTCAAGCCCACTGATACCGAGATCGAATCCCATAACGAGACGGATCAAGTTTGGAAGACCAGTAGTCCGACTTTGTGTGCTTCTCAGGATTTGCAGATGCAAACGGCCCTCTCCATTCTCAGGACTGGATTTAGATTTTATTTTTTCTGCCATGGCAGTTTCTTCGTCACGTAAGAAAACTTATCTCCCCTCTTAATCTATATACATTCTAAAAATACGGGGTTTTATGAGATTGTCATTAAATTAGGTGCAGAGTTGTGCAGATTTTAGCCGAGCATTCCATATACCTGCTGGTTACGTTGGTGTTTTTATTAGTCTAACTATGTTAGGGTTTGTTTTGTGCTCGCCGGGGATTCCCTTAGCGCCATTTTTGTGCAGCCAGTAATGCCCTCCTGTCAAATAAAATGGGCCATAACAATGGTGCAAGATTACTCCCTAGGTGTGGGAACGACTGTGGGCCGTTGATGCCTAGCCATTTGAGGGCTGGGTGACTTTGTTTTGCAGAATTTGGGCACCTCCGTCTCAAATCTTTATGTTGATCGAATCAGGAATGCTTGTCTGTAGATGATTCTATGTAAAACTGATATAATACAAATCTTATTTTTTATCTTTGTTGCGGGTTTATGAGTATGAATGTTTGCTCTCTCGAGTAATCTAGTTTAGGTTTAACCCGGACATCTTTTTGTTGATCCGGTGTAAGGCCTAAATGTTCTGGTTTTTAATACAATATAAGAATTTTTTTACACTTGTTTGATATAATCGTCCCATTGTTTTTGTAGATTTACAAGAGTACATGTTTGCATTCAGTTTTGTCCGCAATAATTCTGTAGACATGAAGTGAATTTAATTCCTCGCATCGTTGCCGTCTGAAGCGGGGAAATTATTGTGTTTGACAGGACCCGTTATTCCTGTTGAGAACGAAAATTTTGCATGGTCCTCCAGACTTTTACTATAAATGATTTCTGTAACTGGTCATAAATGTCTCTTTACCTAGTTATGACTCCACCAACCCGTAGTGCAGGCGTTGAAAGTTTCCAATTTCGGATCGATCCTGGATTGTTAAGTCTCAAAGCCTTCATTTTGAAATTCCTTCCTAGGATTAGGTGTTATTTATGTCTCTGAGTTTGGTCAGGCTATAAAATAGTTTGATTTTGTGGTCAAATTGAGTTAAAATTTGTCTTTTGAATCTTTGATCCTTTGTGGGTGTGTTGCCATTGGGTTCAGGTAGATTTTGAACCGTGGTCGTTTGTGGGTATGTGCAAATTAGGTTTAGATTGATTTTGGAACTTGCTCTGATGTGGGTGTGTTCGTATTAGGTTAAAATTTGTTTTCAATGTTAATCAGGATGTTAAAATTGGGCCTATAGTTTCATATTTATCATTTGTTGTTGTGTGCAGAGTTCGGAGGTGGGTTGCAAGCGTAAGGGACATGGGAGGGACGATCGTCTTGGTTTAGATTTATTTAGAGGTCATGTTTTGATTGGAGAATGCAAGCAGCAGCAGGCACAGCCATATTATGAATAATATGAGAAAATCAAGCATTGATTTGGAAGGAAGCGAGAGCTATTACTCTGAAGAGTCTGTTATCAGTAATCAATTATCAGCAGCCTCCAATGTTTCTGGGCTTGAACCGGCCTTTCCCCACCAGCCACAGCCCCCAACCCCCATATGTATCAGGTCAAGAAAAAGCAGCCAAATCGAGCGACAAGTCCTCCAGATTGGAAGAAACCTCGGAGGTTTCTCTGAATCTGGCGATTGGCTATGTTGATGATGAAGCTGTTCAAAGAAGAGAATTTCGTACCTCAAATTTCATCGACTATTTTGGGCAGCAGGATAAACGAGGAGAAGACGAAGAAGCAACAGAGAAGGACAACAATGAGTCGGTAGATACGAAGGGGCCCCTAGAATCCAGCAGTAATGATGTTGCTGCTGCTACTGCTAATCCAAGCGCTAACACATACTTTGAATCTTCTTCGTTAGGCTCAGAGCCCAGAGTTTTTCCTGCAATTACTGCCAGAGAAAATTCTACAGCTCACAGGCACTGGGAGGCCACCAGAATGCTCACAAGCGTGAGAGAACCTTGGCCAAAAGAGGGCAAAGAATCAGGGCATTCACACACAGGTACTTGAGCATGGCATCCCTGCCTCTCCATGGCTCATCAGAAACCCAAATCAACAGATCTCTTGGCATAAAAGCGCATTCCCTGATTCACAAGCCCTGTTATACCGCAGAGCCAGGGGGTTGCCTTTGAGCCACCATGGATGGTCGAGGCCTCCCATAGAACAACAACCGGCAGTTGGCAAATATGTTACAGAGGAAATTGGTGGAGGTGGTGTTGGGATGATGGGTAACAGAGGAGGGGTGGCTAGATTTGATAGCAACAATTTTGGCGGAGGTAGTAGGCATTTGGGGGCTACCCCTTTCTTGATGAACGAGGAAGCTAATTTTTACTGGCCTGGAAGCTTCAGACGGCTAAATCAAACCGAACACCATGGAGGGGCAGCATATCACAACAATACTACTCAGATCCATCACGAGGCTCTCAATCCCAATGGGTTTTATCTTAAACCTCAGGAGGATGTCTCCAAGCTCGATTTATCTCTTCGCCTTTGATTGAGAAAATTTTGGTTAGGTGATGATCTAGACAAGACAGATCCGTGGAACATTTTGGTTTGAAGCCCAAGTATGCTAATTTCTCGTTGTAAATTTCTAAATAACTCGGAATCCCACTTTTTAATATCTGTTCTGTTGCCTTACGAGCTTGCACATCTACACGCAGAGACAGTCTCACTTATAGACGGCCTTACTTTTATTTATGGTACATATATGTCCTTATGTTTCAGATCGCCATCAAATAAAGCAAAAGCTTGAATTTTGATGTAGGCTTGCAAGAAAGTTGCTTTGGAAAAACTTGTAAGTTTTATCTGCTGCAGTTTTTGTGTTTGCTTGTAGCTGTTGTTTTACTGGTTAGAGTTTGTTGTTTTAGCAATACACCTTTTTCCCTTTCGTTATAGGCAATCTTTTTGAATCTTTGGTTTGATTTTGTAACACCTTTTGTTAATGACATTTAACATTCAGTAGGTTTGCAAATCTGCCTGTTACGCTGCAAAGTACTCCCGATGTGCTAAATTCCTTCTTTTTTTAATGCATTTTAAAGCCTTTTATTCATCATGTCACGGTAGCACAAGAATAGCAGAATATGAGAAGAGAAAAGCAGGATTCAAGCAGGGTTTTATTTTCACTTTAGTTTACTTATAACAACAGTGGTCATGATATTTAAAGATTGGAGAAGAGGGCACATAGCACATGGGAATTCTCAGAACTTGTAAGGCAAAGGATTTTTATTGATTGTAACGCTAGCGAGATATAATTAAAGAAAGGATTTTATTGATTGTAAAACATATTGTAATGCTAGCGAGATATAATTAAAAAATGCATATTTCAGTCATGATCTGTCAGTGAACACTGACCGCACACAACTTTATTTTATTTAGAAATTCTCCGGTTCATTGATTGTTGCCAATTTCCAAACATACTGTGCTATTTTCCCTCTGGGAAGAGCCCTCCCAAGCCATTATTGACAGAAAAAGAGGCTCCTTAAAAATTAATAGTGTATAAAAAAAGCATAGTGGAATCTGGACACCAATTTCCTGACAATCAATAATTAATAGCTTGCTGCTTTTATGTATGAAAGCATACTGATATCTGGACACACCAATTTTCAGACAATGATTGTGGATGTTGGTTCCTGACAACCTACCAAATATTTTAATTACTATTTGTATTCTTGTAGGGACCTGTAGGCTGTTCTCAAATATATACTTGCATTATATCCTGATTAATAAAAGTGTGCTTTTCAATAAAAAAATAAAATATATTTGCATTTTTAGAACTGTTTATTTATTGTATATATTTGCAACCGCGGCATCCTGTCCATTTCCTTTGTGTTTTTTTATTGGCTTTTTAGTTTTACACTAAATCACATCCACAAATAAAATCAAGTTGGATATGCACTAAATGGCTCCTGGTTTACCAGCATAAAATATGCTACTTATTAAATGATATTTAATAATTTCGAACTTGTATCCCTTACACAGCTTTCCTACGAATAAAAAAAAGTAATTGTAGGGATTAGTTGTTTCTTGAATAAACTAAGCAGGCTGTAGATATAGAAGAAACATAATCCTAAATAACAGGACGTTATGCAAGGTACAAAATCTTTTACCCAAAAATACAAGAAAGCCTTGGCTTATACTAGTGTGACGTTGACAAAATTCTTATACTTCTTAATGGCCATACGAGAGCCCAAGGTAGAATATTATTGAGAGTTTGGTACAAGTGGGCCTCATGGTAAAGTAAGGGCTGGAATTCTGTAGACAGGAGGCTCAGTTTTGATTTCTAAAGGGCACAAGGGCCATACCCATTTTATCACCAAGTACCTATCACAAGTTCAACTAATTGTTGCAAAACGCCCCGAATACAATGAAATTGCAATTCATGTTAAAAATGATAATTTTAATGTAGTTATGTTCTCTTATAATCATATTTCCAATTATTTTCATTTACGAACTGATGCAAATTTGTTATTATTTTCTATCAACAATATATTCTAACATTGAGTGAAACCCAAAGTACAATGTTCTAATTATGATAGGATGATCGATGAATAAGGTATTTATGAGTGTAATAAATTTCATGTTATATAGATTGTATGGTTGATGTGGGTTAATTTATTTAAAATATACTATTTAAAATATCTTACATCTTACATACATATTATATATTTTGAAGGTATAAACATTTGGTGAACTTGACTTTTGATTGAATATCTCGTTTTCTTTCAAATGCCACTTACCCTAGGCGTTCATTTCTCAACATTACATATGATTTCTTTATATTCTCTTGAGGCATACCAATTGACGTAGTAATCAACCCATTTAGCATAACAAGCTGTCCCTTCCTACTCACAAGCATCGAGTTCCCATGGCTTCATCCCCACTTTATGTACAAGGCGTCTCTTGATTATATTGAAATACATATTGAGCACCATTTTGATTTTGGTAGTGGCTATGAAGGCGATGAGTTGCCTTTTGCAATACATTGAAATACATATTGAGCACCATTTTGATTTTGGTAATGATTATGAAGACAATGTGAACCTTGACCAAGTTGAACTTCTATTTATTTTTTGTTCACAACTTTATAATAACCTTCAACCCTCTAACGAGAAATCTCATTTTGGGATGCCTCATCTCACATATTCTACTATTGCTATATCTACGGTGCATATATCTTTAGCGGAAACTAATTCCCCACCTCACATTGTTATTATGAACATTCCTATGACCATTCCTATTTCTACATCTATATATACACAATGGTTTGCATTCTTCTTCTTCTTCTAGCACACAAACTCTTAAAACCGTTGGTCATAGTTTATAAGTTCAAATTTTACAAATACAACAAGGTGCCTCTATTTCTTCTTATGTCATGGACTCTACTCAACTGATTCATAACCCACCCGCATATAAAGCGGCTTCATATCCTTTGCATATGGGTTTTGTTGCTCCCAAGCTTCCTATTTGTAATGGAAAAAGTGATATTTGAAGAGCATGCTCATCATGCTTTTCATGTCACTTGCTTAGATTATGATTACAATGACACATTACTTACCAAGCTCTTTTTAGAAGCTTCAAGGATTTTACCTTACAATGATTCTACAATCTTCCAATTATTTTAGTTTGAGTCTTTACCCCTATAACTAATCAATTTCTTACACATTTTTTAAAATCAATATTGGAGGCAAGGTTTTCTATTTTAAAATGTATAAAATGCACCAAGGCTGTAATGAATACATACATGATTATGTTCTATTCTACAAGACTATGCTTAGAAAGATGAACAATATTTTAAGCAATAGTGAGCTCCAAGATCTATTACACCTTTGTAAGAATCAATTATTTTTAACAAGTTTCGCCCATTTGATAATTTATGTCATACATTAACATAGTGTGAAACTAACTCCTCAACATGAACAAGATCAAATATATTACCAGTGCTCACAACACATCCAATCCTAAGTTTCAAGGAAAATGTCCTTTCAAAACAAAACTACTAAAAACAATTGATGCTAAAACTATGATTAATGTTGTATTTCAATCCATAAAGCTTCAACTACAAGCTCCTTGATGGTAATTCACATGATTGCCTTGCACATCTCACCTAGTTCTTAACCACTTAAATGAAACCTTTTATCTCTTCCTCTCGGCTTTCAAGGTTGATATAAACAAACCTCATGGTAAAATCTTCGATGTTAATGCCTTCTGTGATTATTATAGATGTGTCTGTCATTCTATTAATCAATGAGTCGAGCTTCGTCATGTGATACAAAATCTTATCAATGATAATTATTGAATGAAACATTCTCAATGAATCATTGAGACCTACTAATGATAATGCAAAACTCAAATCTTCAATTACCCCTTTCCCGATGATAATATTGCTAAATCTATTTTGGAAGTGCATCATGTTTATGGTGTTATGCGCTTCCGCTCTATGATTATCCATTGGATGCTATGAGTGGTACTATTACCACTATGTCAACCTTATTAGTATGTTATAAGTTTTGATGACACTAATATGGCTCATGATCTTGTCTCGGATACACTAAACATTTCTACTTTGGTTGGTCAACGTTGTATACATTATGTTTGTATCGACAATAGTGCTCAAAATAACATGTGCACTTTCAAGCTACTTTATTCTCTCGGATATACTAAGAGACATGTGATCATTAATACTAAGACCAAACTTGGACATATTATTATACCTTTTACAATTGGCTTTATTACTATGACTATTACCATTTCGATTATTGCTTCTCATAATTCATATGATATGCATTTAGGTTGTCATTGGTTGTGTGCTTTTCAAGCTATCCCATCTATCTTAAATCAATGTGTCAAGTTCATTTACAATCAACAAGTTGTTATGGTCAAAGGTATCCATACGAGGCCCCCATACCTAAGTTTCGTAATCATACAACTATGATTGCTACTTGTATTCCTATTAAATCTACACAAATTACTTATAGTGGGTCTCTTCCTCGTAAGCCTTTGCTATGTCTTCTTTGGCACATACCAATTCTAGTTGGTCTCTCTCTTCTAGGCCTCTGTTAGGTATAATATCGCATAGACCACTTCTAGTGGGTCTCTCCCTCTTAGGCCTCTTACTAGGTCTTCTATTGCACATTCTACTTCTAGAAGGTCTATCCCTCGTAGGCCTCCTGCTAGGTATCCTATTTCACATACTATTATTAGTGGATATTTCCTTCCTAGGTCTCCTCTAGGACATACTATGGTCCCTACGCACATTATACATGATTATTCTTCTCCTACTATGACACATTTGAGGCTCATGTTTCTTTTACTATATTGGTCTACCTCACCTCTTAATGAGGTCCTCATTGGGTAGCTCTTGTGCTACCTACTTCATATCCAAAGCTAGTTTCGAAAATAAAAAAAACATTTAAATAATCACATAATTATTAAGACATTCAAATCAGTTTAAATTTTAGAGACAAATCTTCGTTAATTCACAAATATTTGAGTTTTTAAAATTTGGATTTGGCTAATTTTGAGGTGGTAGGTCCTGGTCTACCTCACCTCTTAATGAGGTCCTCATTGGGTAGCTCTTGTTTTACCTACTTCATATCCAAAGCTAGTTTCGAAAATAAAAAAAACATTTAAATAATCACATAAGTATTAAGACATTCAAATCGGTTTAAATTTTAGAGACAAATCTTCGTTAATTCACAAATATTTGAGTTTTTAAAATTTGGATTTGGCTAATTTTGAGGTGGTAGGTCATTTATATTTCGCCTAAATTTTACGGATACAAGTTAATTTTTGTGTTGATTCGCTTAGTGTTTACGAGTAATAACTAAATTTTTATATTCAAATCGCCTTTACTACATGCACAAAAGAGAAATTTGCTGTCGGCCGGTAGCATTATGCTACCGATTGACAACATTCCCTTTCAATACGTGGCATTCACCAAGATTTGAAAGTCATTTTTAGAAATTCATCAAGTAATATCTATGGTTTTTAAGGGATCTTAAAATTTACTTTGATTAAGATAAACACAAAATACAAACATTAATATATTTATAAAAATACAAAATTTTGACCTACGTATGATTTGTTTAACTAGCTTGTTACTTTACATATGTTGTTTGTCGCATAAGTTTGATAAATCACATAATTTTCTATACACACTTTAAACACGTGTTCACAAGGTACATTGAGCTTGATGTATGAACTAAAAATATTTATAGATGACGATAGGTGCTGACTTAGTCCTTTCTTAGTGACCCTAATCATTTGGGGGTATCTCTTGATGAGCCTAAAAATGGCCCATCATATACAAAATACGACATTCTTTTTACTTGCATAAATTGTGAATTTAAATGCAATTTATGAACTTATGGTGTATTTATAATAAAATAGTAAGAATATATCCTGGCTATTTCTTAAGAAATCATGGTCATCTTTTTGTTAACTATTTCTACTAATTATTGGGAAAAAAATGTCAATTTGTGCATATGCAATCCATATTAAGCCATATTTGTCAAATAAATAATTTTGAGCACTGAGCACCAACTACAACCAGCCTTAGAGGATCTCTGACACCTCACACATAATCTCCAGAGATTGTTATTTCAGCACTAAAGTGGCTCTAGAGATGTTTTGATCAGGCCGCTAGAGATTCCTTGATCACTCAGGAGATGTTACGATTAGCTTTGCAAATGCATTGATCGGCCCCTGAGATGGATATAAGAACTACGAGAGATGAGTATAACAATTTTAGAAGACTTTCCTTTAACTCCAAGGGTTGCTCGAGATACATTGCTATCTATTTTTGCAAATCATTCTAAAAATATATTTCCATAAGCATTTCATTATTTAGGACACTTGTGTAAAATAAAGAGGAATCAATATTCATTTTTATTCTCAACAATAAAATGAGAGAATCGAATCATTAGGATAGATTCTCTTCACCAAATAAGAGGGAGAATATTTGTGAGCAAATCTTGCCATAATCTTCTATTTTATTTAAATAAGATTTTAATTTTATTTAAATAAGATTTTAATTACATACAATAATACATACATACATACATACATACATACATACATATATATATATATATATATATATATATATATATATATATATTGTGGAGATTGAGATAGATTAGAATATTAGTTATTAAGATTGGTAGAATCTTGGTTTTTGGATTGTTGAGGCAAAATAAGACATTGATGTATTATAAATACAACCTTTTTGGTTATTGAAAGGGGAGGAAAATAATAAAGATTTCAACTTTGAAATTTCTATAAGTTTGTTGTGTGATACTTCAATCTTCTTCTTGTTAGGATTGTGGAGCTGAATTGCTTCACAGTTAGCATGATTTACACCTTGCTAGTTTACTCATGAATCGGCGCCGGTCGGAGGGTAATTGGCGCTGGTTAGGGTAACCGACACTGGTCAGGGTAACCGGCGTCGATCAACATCAAGGTAACTGGTGACAGTCAGGGTAACTGACACCGGTTACTTGTGCATGAAATTTTATATTTAACTCACGAGAATTAGATCTAACTTTGTTATAAAGTTGATCTAAAGGTTGTAAATGCATAGCTAAGGTGCCCTAAGTTTTTCTAAGCTTATATAAGCTAGAAAAATAGGGTTAGAACATAAGGATAGAGGAAGAATGTTAATTCTCCTTGGTTGAAGATGAAGAAGAAGAAAAAGAAGAAAAAGGTTGCATGAAGACAAAGCTTCAATGGAGAGAAGTTGGACAAAAGGAAATAATAGGTACATTTGAATGGTGAGAAGGTGGTTATGTCTTCTTCTATATTTCCTTTGTATAGTTATTGTCTCATTGTAATGGCTTGCATAGTATGCAAAGCACACAAAGTTTTTCTTGTAGATCCACATGTTGGTGAGATCTTGTATTGTAGATTATTCTTGTTAGATCCACAGGTTGTTGTGAGATCTTGTATTCATATATCCATGAGATCATGTTGTATTGTTGATCCATGTAGATCTAGATATTGTAGAGGAGGTTATCTTCATGTTTGCACAAGTTGATGCAGTGATGGAGAGACAAACTTACTTCTTGGTGCATAGTCATGATTGCACATTGATAGACCCATGTGAGAGGTCTTGTTGCAGATCCACAGAGAACTTGGTAGCAGTTCAGAGATGTAATAGTTCCTAGTTATGTAAGATCTTCCGGTAGTGGTTTGGAGGCACGGTTGCATTAGTGCACTCATATAGATCCGTTTAGAGATTTGGAGGAGATACTCTTGGAGAGATGCATTGTACTCTTGTATTAAAGAGTTGGTTTGTACTCTTGTTATATTATATATATGAGATCTCTATCTTTGGTGGACATAGCCCACATTGGGTGAACCATGGTACATGTTGTGTTATGTGTGTGTACTTTTGTGTGATTTAGATTATTCTTGTTTATACTTCCACTGTTGTATATTTTGGGGAATTGTTTAGATCCTGTGTGCATGATTGAGTTTGTTATTGAATCATAACACTATTCCATGGTCCCGAATTCCCAACAACTAGTATCAGAGCCTAGTTTGTTATCTTATCTGATACCAACAATTGGTATCAGAGCTTGGTTATTTCAGAGCAAGGTTTTGCTTCAGTATATTGTTAGTGGTTTACTGACAGGTGTATGAGAGCAGGGTTTGTTTTGCCTGATGTGAAAATTGCAGGAAGATATTTAAATATCAAGTGGAAGCTAGAATGTGAGGTTTCTAGAGAATATAGTAACCGACGTTGGTTAGGTGGAAACTGGCGTCGGTAGGGTGACCGTGGTCGGTTACTGGGCAACTTGGTTTTAAATAGAAAATCACATATCTGAATATTTTTATAAGATGCAATGAATGTATCTTGTTTGTTAAGGTGTCCCTAGTTCTTGGAGGCACATACATTATTATCAGATTGCAGATCTGGTTTATAGAGGTATGGTTTTGTTACCTTGGTATTGCAGTGCTTGTATTATTTTGGTTGCACATACATGTTTGGGATTGCAGATCTGAGTATGAGATAGATGAGCAGTTATGCATCCATTGGTGCAATTATATGCATGGAATTCATTAGAGAAGCATAATATAGTAGCATAGAACGAAGATGAGGTTTCTATCAGAGAAGCATGTTCTTCAGTTGAAGATGTGGTTGAGTATCTTGGTGCTGGTAAGGTGATGTATTTCATCTTGGTGTAGTTTTATTGCATGTATTATTCTTTGTTAAGTTTTTTGTGCAAGATTTGGGTGCTTCTTGAAATGATTTCCTCCACACAACTATCGACTTTGGTCGGAGTAGGCACTTGGTTTGGTGACTACGCCAATTTGTGGCGTTGTGTTCATTCTAAGCATCATGACGTAGTCGGTCAGGAACTGACATCGGTCATAGAGGGTAACCGGTAACAGTCAATGAACTATGGTCGGTCTCTGTGACAACAAGTTTACATAGGGTTTCTTACAGTAGAAGAGGGCATGGATGGTTCAGTGTCTGTTTTGGAGGATCACATTTCTTGCACAAGTGTGTACGGGAAAAAATATTGCTAGATCACTTCAATGTTTGGATAAGAAAGAGGATGAAGTTGGCTCGGTTAGTCCAGTGAGAATTTGGGTTAGGTATCTCTATATGGTTCATGTTTTATTTCTTTCATTTGAAGCAATTGGTATTATGTTTGGATTGTGTGCACAAGTAAAATTTGCACCATGGATATTTGGTGAGCTTGAATTTTATTTCCGGGATATGTTGGAATCTTGAGGACAAGGATATCTAGTCTAAGGATGGGATCCTCAATGAAAATTCATGTTTAGACACAGTTGCAGTAATGAAATATGTTGAGTACATAGGATGAAAAGAAGTTGATTCACCTACTTCACAAGAAGTCCAAACTTCTATGATGTAGAAGTATTCTTTGATAAGAAGGGAATCAATTTATATTTTCTTTCATCTATTTTATTTCTCACTGACATATATAGCTTTTGAGCTTGGTGATTAGAAGCAGTGCAGGGGAGTTCAGGTTAAGTGGGAGAAAGCCATGGTTATTGGCATTGTAGGTTGGACATATATGCACATGCGGAGTGAGAGGAGTATGCTACATTTTTGTGTGGCATGAGGCACAAGTTGTTTTGGAGGAAAATCACGGTTTTACTGTGTATTTTGAGTTTATTGCATGATGATGTCACTTCTAATTTTATTTATAGTGCCTAGATATCCCTATGGGATTACAGTTGATGGTTGTTCAGTTGGGTTAAGAAGAGAGAGCAATGTTATTGACATTGAAGGGTAAAGAAGGAAAATCTGTTTGTTATAGGTTACAATGTGACAACAGTGTATATTTACATCTTATTGATGTTGCCCTTATTTGCTTTCATCTTGGATAGTTGTGCAGAGTATGTTGATGACATGTTTGCTGGTATTTGCACTAATTATTAGTAGCATGGTTAGTAGGGTTGTTGTTGTTGACATTGATGAGCACATGATTCATATATGGCTTTGGAGTTAGTCGGTGAGAGACTTGGAGCTTCTGGAGAGCTTGATGATATGGATGGATGTACATGGTAAGTTTTTTTAACTTTTGGTAAATAGTTTTTGAAAGGGACTATACCCTTGTACACCGATGCTCGAAGTCGAATTGAAATTTAAAGCACAAGAGATGGATCAAAATCTAGATAGAACAATTAAGCCCATTTGCGTTTGAGAAAAGCGTCTGCAAAGTAAAAACCAACAATCGACAAAGCAAAAAAAAAAATTTGATGTACAACAATCAAACAACAATGGCATATCAACACCATTGGAAGCATTCTACTATCCAGGAAAATAAAAATGAGACCAATGAAAGGAAACCAACCAATGATAAGCAGAGATGAGAATCATTAAGGCAAATTGTTACCCTTCAGAGTGGTAGATTTTTTCTTTTTGTTGACCGTAACCCACCCTGATGGAGCCTTCACGGTTGGAGAAGAAGACAAAGGAGGAGTATTTTCCTTAGTCACATTTGTCCCATTTGGAATAGCCACATTGTTATCTTGAGAGAGATATTTATCATTTTCCATGCTGCCCTCAACAGCTTGTGTATTTTTCATGTTTCTAACAATCTGAGTTTCGGATAAAGGGGTTTTTGTTGACTCTGGTTCAACTACTGCTTTAGATTCAAGATCCTTTCTATCCACAAAAATCAGGTGCTCCGAGAGTGCGTCTTTCCACCAGTTGCGCTTCTCATGTTGACGTTTTTCCATCCCAAGCGGTAGAGGTGTGTCCTAATCGAACACCTTCTACATCGGAAAGGTAGACCTTCATAATCAAGACTTTGTGACCAAGTTCTATTTTGCACTCTAAGGTCTATGGTAGCAGGAAGATTTTTATCAGTATCAAGTTCCACCAGGATCCGGGCATAGGTAGTATGGGTGTAATTAGTTTTTGAGAATCTATGTGGAGTGTAGTAGAAAGGTATTGCCAATGGTTATCGGACATTCATGACTCGAGGTGGAGAGGTAAATGGGGCAGCCTGATCCAAACAGGTTTCCATGAGAATGACTCTGTGTGCGGGTTAAAGGATGGGAACCAAGGTTTCATGATCAAATATTTTGACTCGCAGGTCCAGAGCTTGGAAGCAATGATGTCTTTATCAGCTATTGAAGAGAAAACCATAATGAAAATGCCTTTAGCACATGGATATAAGTCTATCTTACCAGTTAAAGATGGAGTCCAATGCTTGGAGATCCACGCGTGAAGAGCAGGAAGGCTGGGCCATAAACCCCCGAATCTACAAATCAGAGCATGCTCTTTGTAGTAAATCTCAGATGAAATGACATCTTCCCCAAATGTAATACATGGGGTGATGTCTGCAGGTTTCATGGAGGATTCCTTGCTTTTTAAGACGTCTTTGAAGGAGGTTTCAAGAGACCCGCGCCTAATCTCTTTATCCAGCATTGGAATAACAGGTAGATCTCCCTGTTTCAGTTCACCACGAACCTCACCTTTCCCAGGAACACCCCCAGATGGTGATTGAATATGGCTAGGGTTTGCGGCAACCGTTCAATGCGTGCAAAATGATCGCATCATTGGTAAAGGCGAGGTCGATCCACGACCAAGGAGAAACCCCTGAAGCTAGATTCAAGCCCCCACCATGGCTGAAGAGCTCCAATCTGATCTCGTGGATCTACAGGGTTTGTAGGCTTGCGTGCAGCGAGAGCAAGGGTGCGCGTGGATACCATTAGGGGTGGGGCGGAGACTCGTGAAGCTTGAAATTTAAGGTTGTTACGATGTACATGGTAAGTTTATACATGTGGATAGATTCTATTTTGTGAGTCTATGATGATGCAAATATTTGTTTTGCACATGGATTCCTATGAGCATGGTTTAGATGCCTTGAGCATGAGTAGGGGATGTTTGTATTTCCTCTTGTTACTATGTTACTCCTTGATAGATATGTTATCTACGGATGGTTGTCTTGGACATGCTAGTTGTTTATGCAGGGTTGGATTTGCTAGAATGCAATATTTGGATTCTTTGAGTTGTGTAAGTGTTGTGGAGTAATTAACCATGGGTTGCATGTAGAACTCATTTGGGTTGTCTTGACCCAGGATCTTGTTTTGCTTACACATATTCTAGTTTTGACTTGTCTTTGGTCAGTTGCATTGGTGGTTGCATGGAGACATGGATATATGGTTGGAGAACATGGTTGGTGGCTATGGTTGTGATAGAAGCTCAGTATTTTAGTTTGAGTGGGAGCTCTTACAAGTGCGTTAGTCATGGTGGCTTGGTTGCATGAGAGGCTTGGTGTTATGATTTAGTGGGAGCTTGATGTATGGATAGCTCGGTTATCACGGATCAGTAGTAGCTTTGTGCAGGTCTATGGTAAGTCACGAGTTTGTTATCTTCTTGGTTTTAGAAGATGGTTTAATCTTCCTAATTTCATTTGAGAGAATTGTTGATATAAAGAATAGATGGTCTTCATGGTATGTAGAGGACGGTGATGTATAGGTACAGGTACAAGTTCAACAATTTATCTCCAAGTGGGAGATTGTTAGGATTGTGGAGCTGAATTGCTTCACAATTAGCATGATTTACACCTTGTTGGTTTACTTAGTAACTAGCGTCGGTTAGAGGGTAATTGGCGTCGATCGGGGTAACCAAAGACCGATCGATTCAGTGGTAACCGACGATGGTCGAGTAATTGACGTATTGGTCAACATTAGGGTAACGGCGACGATCGGGTAACCCCTTTGTTACTGTGTGTGAAAGTTTATATTTAACTCATGGGAATTAGATCTAACTTTGTTATAAAGTTGATCTAAAGGTTGTAAATGCATATCTAAGGTGCCCTAAGTTTTCTAAGCTTATATAAGCTAGAAAACTAGGGTTAGAACATAAGGATAGAGGAAGAATGTTAATTTTCCTTAGTTGAAGATAAAGAAGAATAAAAAGAAGAAAAAGGTTGCATAAAGACAAAGCTTCAATGGAGAGAAGTTGGATGAGAAGGAAATAACAGTACATCGAATGGTGAGAAGGTGGTTATGTCTTCTTCTATATTTACTTTGTATAGTTATTGTCTCATTGTAATGTCTTACTTAATATGAAAAGCACACAAAGTTTCTTCATTTAGATCCACATGTTGGTGAGATCTTGTATTGTAGATTCTTCTTGTTAGATCCACAAGTTGTTGTGAGATCTTGTATTGTTAGATCCATAGGTTGTTGTGAGATCTTGTATTCATAGATCCATGAGATCATGTTGTATTGTTGATCCATGTAGATCTAGATATTGTAGAGGAGGTTGTCTTCATGTTTGCACAAGTTGATGTAGTGATGGAGAGACAAACTTACTTCTTGGTGCACAATCATGATTACACATTGGTAGACCCATGTGAGAGGTCTTGTTTGTAGATCCACAAAGAACTTGGCGTAGTTCAGAGATGTAGTAGTTCCTAGTTATGTGAGATCTACTGGTGGTGGTTTGGAGGCACGGTTGTAGTGCACTCATAGAGATCCGTTTAGAGATCTGGAGGAGGAGATACTCTTGGAGAGATGCATTGTACTCTTGTATTGAAGAGTTTGTTTGTACTCTTGTTATATTATATATATGAGATCTCTATCTTTGGTGGACGTAGCCCACATTGGGTGAAACCACGGTAAATGCTATGTTATGTGTGTGTACTTTTGTGTGATTTAGATTATTCTTATTTATACTTCCACTGCTTTGTATATTTTGGGAATTGTTTAGATCTTGTGTGCATGATTGGGTTTGTTATTGAATCATAGCACTATTCCGTAGTCCCAAATTCCCAACACTTCTACGAAATGAGAAAGTGCCCCCTCATTCCAAAGAAGAGGGACAAATTTATTAGATTATATTTGTTTATTTTTGTGTGTTAATGTAATCTTGATGTAAGTAGATTAGTGATTTATTTCTTGTAATGTATGATTTAAATTCTTGCAATTTATTTTTCTACAATGTGTGTGAATTTGAAAAGAATTTTTAATGAAGGGGTTTGCTTCCCTTGATGCATATTGATGCCTTGAGACACCAACCCCGAATTGACAAGATTAAATGACGAGGATTACAATGACACTCATCATCTCTCACACCATACAATTGTATTTTTCCATTACAATTATTTTCACTCCCTCACTATACTAAATTATTTATCTTTTGTGTACATGATATATTTTGGGCTCTTATAACTAGAATGTGTCTTATGAAACACTAGCTTATCTAGTTCTATAGGTCTTTTCCTATTTTTGCTATCTTGCTTTGTTTCTTAATTGCTTGAGTACTTCATTTTTTTTACATGTGGCATGTACACCATACTTGTCTTGTGTTATTTTTGTGTCCCATGTGTGTGGATTTATTCCTTTATTATGCATGAAATTGATAATATGTATGCACTTCCTCATTTGTATGTATCCTATGTGCCTTCACTATGTTTGTCTTGTGAAAATTTGGTGTCCCATGTTTGTGGCTATCATAGTAGTCACCAAGATCACTGGATAAATCAAATGCATCGGTTCACAAGGTAAACAAACACATAATGTTTTTGAAAGTAAATAAAATCACAATAAGATAATTATTACACAAGCTTGGAATCAATCCATCTAACACAACTAAAATAGCTCACAAATGAAGATGTACAAATAGGAGAGTGAATGTGTAACTCCTTTATGAATAATGGACAAAGATCCTTGAATAGGCATGTAAATCCCATACTTAGAATAACTTGTCAAAGAGGAACTCCCTTTGGTTAATGATGGCATTCAATTGGTGTAAGAATAATCCACGTGTAGGAAAATATCCCAAGTAAATAAAAGGAGATAAATAATATCCTACACTAACACCCCTTAAGTGTAGCTTAGGTGGGTAGAAGAAGTGGGTCCCGACAACAAGGCCTGATGAGGTACCAAATACAATGTAACTCTCATAAAGTGGAGAAAAGGAGGAAACCCGTAGAAAAAAATCCTCCCTAAAAAAATAAAAAAAGAGAAAATGAAGAGGACTAGATACCCCCTAAGAAGATGATGTTGAAGCTTCTTGCACCCTAAGAAGATCCCATAAATGAAGATTTGAAGGGTTTGTGAAGATGTCAACAATATGCTCGATATCTAGAAATATATGAGATTGATGAACCATCCATGAATAATATCCTTGATGAAGTGCATGTGAATCTCAATGTGCTTAGTCCATCGATGTTAGACTAGATTCTGAAAATATGAGTGGTGATCTAGTTGTTCAGAGAAGATGATTGTGGGTCACCTTAACTAAATACAAAAATCTATGGGGATCCCCGAAGTTAGACAACCTCACTAGCAACATTAATATATCCTCTGTGTTTAGCCTCGGTATATGATAAATCAATAGCATTATTCTTCTTTTTGACCAAATAATCGGGCCGAACCTATAGAGAAACTATAGCACTGAAGGAGACTTGTGATTCTAAATATCATTATCCTAGTTTGAATCCTTGTGTTCAACCAAGTCAACATCAAAAACAACTCCATAATGAATTGCAAACCTATGTGTACCTTGTATGTAGTGAAGAATCCTCTTGGTTACTTTCCAATGCATCTCATGAGGATCTGCATGAACCTAGAGACCATGCCTACAACATATAAAATTTCGGGTTTGGTGTGTGTCAAGTAGATGAGACTACCAACAAGTTGTTGATACAAGGTAGCATTGACTAATGGTGAAGTACAATCAGCCTCAAGCTTGACTCTAGATAGAAAGGGAGTCAAATTTGGCTTACATTCAACCATGTGAAACCAAGTAATTAAGACAAAAGCATACTTAGGTTGTGTAATTATGATCCCAAGTCGATCCTGTGAAATCTAGATCACAAGGAAGTAATGGAACACACCCAAGTCGATTATCAAAGAATTGTCTTGTAGAGCTTCTTTCGCTGCTGATGGATGATGAAGATCTCCCTATGATTAAAATACCATCAAAATATAGAACTCAAATAATAATTGAATCATCTTGCCACAAAATATAGACATTCAAATCAAAATGGAATCTAGTGAACCCTACAGTGAGAAGGAAGGAATCCATCTTGACATACAAAGTCTGAGGGGCCTTAGATAGATTTTATAAGTTTGAATACTAAGTAAGAATCCTCAAATTTTTTTTTGGATTCTCCATCTAATTCTCCTCCTCGAGGTCACTTTGTGAAGAAAGGCACTTCACATGCATCTAATGAACATCCCAACAATGAGATGCGACAATGGAAAGAGTGAGTATGATAGAGTTCATCTTTGCAATTGGTGTAAAGGTCTCGATATAGCTAATGTCAAGAACATGTGATTTTTTTGTGACCAATTATGATTTGAACTTATTAATAGACCCATCCGTGCATACTTAATTTGATATATCCATTTGCATTAAACTATTTGTTGGTAGAGATTTGTGTGCACCCTTCGATTTAGGTAGTTATTCAAGTATCTAAATATATCTGCAACAACAATGAAATTATATCTAACCTGTGGGACTTTCACCCTTGAGATAAACCTCTAGAATAAGGTTGAATCCTTTCCTTAAAAGCTTTAGATTAACCACTACTCTAAACTAACTAAAAGACTCTACAAAGTTGAGGGAGAAAGAGTGCTGAAATTTGAAAAGAATGGTGATACACCAAAGTATGAAGGGACCACTCTCCCTGAGATCAAGGAAAAAGAGATGAACACAATGAAAAAGGGCATATACAAGCCATGATCCACACTACATTTAAAATCTTTAATCCTCTATGTAAAGGACATTATAGATTTGTGATTATGTAAATATAACTCATACACATCATATAATAACAAAAGAGAAAGGTAAGCTACAATAACACAAGCCAAAAGATAGGTAATAATCACGATCAAATATATAATATGGTTTAAGGAATACACAATCTCTCACAGTCATTGAGAAGGTAGTGAACACATTGCACGGAGTCAAATACAAAGGTTTTTGCATGAGCCTTAGAACACTCAAAAACCAATTGGGAAGAGTTTCCTTACATTTAAGAGAGGATAGTTTCACTTATGAAACTCATTACATTTATAGAAAGAGAAGAGAGGATAAGGGATCTAAAGATGCCATAGGAGATGCTTAACCTGCTCAAACCTTCCAAACTGCCCCAAAAGGTAATTCCCCAAACTCATGATGATTCACACCCATGGGGTGCCTTTCTTTCAAGAAAACCCTTAGATATTTTCTATGTGGATAAGCTCTAACTTAAATCAATCGATGTCCATGAAATCTGGGGAGATAAGTGAAGAGTGAGCTACCATATGTCCATTTATTGTCATAATCATGCTTTAGACCACTAATGATAGCTCATTTCTTGTTACACAGACCAATCAACCCATTTTCATGGGGGCATGATGAGAATATACCATCCAAGAAGCATCATGAGACAAAAGGAATAAAAAAGCATATGTAATTGAATTGAGCATCATTCAATTGTGAAATAAAATATGACTGAAATTGAACTATACAAGGTAAAAAATCTGCATGAGCATACACTAAGAGAAATCAAAAGCAAAGCCACTCCAAGTCTCCCTTGAGTTTCATATACTCTGCATACTCATCCTAGGGTAGTCATCCACTCAAATATGCAAGTACAAAGAATGTATCATCACTCTAAGTCAAACCAGGGAAAAGGTGCCGAGACAATATCATTGTTACAAGATCATGACTATCTATTTGGTTTTATACATTATATAAATCACATGCTAGGTGAGAATGTCATGCAGTTTGATCCCTTTTTAGAGTAGCGATGATGTTGATGATGAAACAAGGGTGCCCACAACCCACCTAATGTTTTTTTGTAGGAATTCTTGGTTATCTAGGGTTTTGAAGATCATGTTATGTGATTAAATCCCTGAAGCTTTTAAAGTATTTAAAGAATTATGGATTGTTAAAGATCAAGTTTAATTTAAGAAAAATATTGTAATAAGCTATTGATGTAATGAATATCCCGAGCAATTGATTAAAGATGCTTAATTTATTTATGAAAGGGTGTGAAACCATTGTGATGGTTCATAACTACCAATGAAGTCTTATAAAAGGCATGTGAATTATTCTGAGAGAGACAATTGAATTGTGCGGTGATTTTGAGAAAGAGAATATTGACAAAAGAGTTTTAAATATTTTGTAAATTGAGTATGTGGAAGTAAATTCCAAGGCTGACTAGGTACAGGCGGCGGTGGGAAAGAGAGAGGGGCACCAATGGTGTCCTAACCGGGGGTACAAAGTACAACCTTGGATGGTCTGTCAAGGAAAGGTGAATATACATGGGGTGTATATCACAGTCCTCTCATAGTGTGGCCATAGTATGGTGTCTATTGCACATGTCTATGCATTGGAATTTTGTACTAGAATTCATTCTTACGAAGTCTCGAGATAAGTTCTCTCTCTGTTTTGTATAAAGCTAATAGAAAGAAATTAATTATTTTGTTTTACTCTGATAATGAACAAATGAATATATTCTATATATTTGCTATGCTTATCTTGAAAATACGTGCTTATGTTATAAGAAACAATGAATTACATAAATAGTTAATGAACTACGTAATTGTAGATATGTAAGTCTGTTTGTAAAGATAACTTGTATAATTTAAGATAGAACAAAAATGTATGTGTGTAATCAATCATATTTAAAGTATAGCCTTGTAATTTAATGGTGTTTTTGGGCCGAATGATCTATTTTCTGTCTTTCCTGGTTGTGTCTGCTATATTTCCTGTATTTTATGATGTGGACCTGAAAGTTTCCCTTAGATATGGTTAATTCCATGGTTCTAAGTCCGTCCCAACACCAAATTGATATATAACATTGTGAATTTCGAGCCAATAGACATGATCCATGTAACTTCGTTGTGTCAGAGTTTTGCTAGTTGCGAAGCTTTATCCAATTAGAAAGATCCACATCCCTTCGCAATGTCAATATTTTGTTAAGATCCTTTTGAGCGTTGTGAAGCATGAACCAATGAGATCATTCCACACTCTTCGCTAAGTCAGAATTTTTGCTAATGATTCTCTATCAAATTGGAAAACCTGACCAATAGAAATTCTCCAAGTCTTGTTACATTTCGCGTTGTTAAGTATTTTTTTAATCTTGAAAATTGTTAGCTAATAAGATTAAGCCATCGTTTTACTACTTTATTTACTTGTCGAGAATTAGTCGAATGCGAGCCGATAAAATGTGCCCCACGTTCTTTTGCATGTATTATTTTTACGAGTTGTGTCAGTATGTGAAAAGTGAACCATTAGGAAGGTTCCACGTATGTATGGTTTAATACATTGTTTTGTTATTAATGGGTCTTCGGTCTTGTATGTTGCATTGCGAAGTGCAAACTAATAGCAAAGCACCACACACATACTAGTTTCAGAGTGTCAGACTTTAGATATCCATTTCCATTGAAATATAGCCATATGTCTTTTTCCTTGTCTTATTAAGCTGTTGGACCCAAAATTATTAGGTCTTTGGTTAATTCTGTGAGCCTGGAGTCCGTGAGGTAGAATTGTTAAGAAAAGCCATAGAATCATGCCATGTGTCTGTGAGCTAGTTTTTAATCATGTTTTAAAGCTTTAATTGATCTTGTTTAGTCGTAGCCATGTATTAATAAATTTATCTTAGGTTATTAATCAAATATAGCTATTTTTAGACTTAGTTTTTCATAATTAAATAACATTAAGAATGTAAAAGTGTATCAGTCTTCTGTAATTAGATATTTTTTCAAGAATTAATGATTTTGTCGAGGGAAAAAGTTGCATTTCATTTGGTATCAGAGCTAATTATCCTCATTAAAAGACGTTCTGTTGTTGAATTGATGAAAGGAAAGTAAATATGTTGTGAAGTAAAAGATTATGGTGATTTTCTCACAAAGATAAAATTGTGCATATACACAAAATGGCAGACAAATCAAATTTGAATGGAATGGATTCACAAAATGACATGGATTATAATGAATTGGAGCGAAAAAATCAACAATTGGGTAGGGAAGTAAAATATTTATTTGAGCAATTAGAAACATTGAAAATCTAATTTGCAGAAGTTATGATTGATAAAGTGATAAGTCTAATAAATCAGATAAAAGTAATAAACTAAAAATAAAATAAGAAAAATAATTCTAATTTTCATTTTAAGGATAAAAAAAGACCATTTAGTGAAATTGTTAAGTGTAAAAATACTCAGATTAGAAATCAACAAAAGAAACAAGAGTATCTCAAATCTAAACCAGAGGGAATTAAATGTTGGAATTGTGGAGATAACCACTATGCTTAGGGGTTGTCTAAGAAAAAAAAAAGTTAGGATAAAAAAAGATCGAAAGTGATGATAAACCAAAGGAATGGAATCAAAATAGTTTGACAACGTTCGAAATAGCCCAAAACTCCCTTTCGAAATTAGTGTGTTGACATGCAAAAAGTTGTGCCATTTTACAAAGGGGAATTTTTGTCATGTTGACATGCAAAAAGTTGCGCCATTTTACAAAGGGGAATTTTTTTGTCGACGTGCAGAAAGTTGCGCCATTTTACAAAGGGGAATTTTTTGTGTCGTGCGTGCAGAAAGTTGCCATTTTACAAAGGGGAATTTTTGTCGTGTCGCGTAAAGTTGCGCCATTTTACAAAGGGGAATTTTTGTTGTGTCGACGTGCAGAAAGTTGCGCCATTTTACAAAGGGGAATTTTTGTTGTGTCGACGTGTAGAAAAGTGTGCCCTTTTACACTGGGAAGAGTTGTTTCTTCTTTCTGGGATCCATTGATCATTTTTGTAAAATATTTAAAAAGCATGTTGGCATACACGATGACCTCATCCATGTTGCACCATGGGATGTTGCCATCCAAAAACTTGCCCAAGTCAACTGTTGACTTTTTAGATATTTTGTAAGTAGTGGGTTTGTTTTTTCTTCTTTCCTCCTCTCCTTCTATAAATACTAGAATACTTGTTGTATTCAAAGGTGGACATTTTTTGTATGAAAAGAGAAGTGAGGAGAGAAAGACTTTGTGTTTTCTTGTAATAACAGAAGAAATATTAATACATATGTTCAGACTTTGTGCTTAATGTATGTGTTATTTTCATCAGATCTTTCTTAAGTTAGATCTATGTTTTTATTCTGTTAGATTCATTCCTACTATTGTCATATGTTCATCAGTATTGCTTTAATTGTTTATGCAAGTAAGTTTGGCTTTATTTACTACCAGCCCAAAGCATAAACCTTCTGACCTTTCCATCTTGGAATTCATTTCTTTTCTTCCTTCAGATCTACCCTCCTCCATTCCTTCCTCCTACCTTTCTATTCGTTAGTTGGAACTACCTCTACTGGGATGAGATCCCAAACCCCCTGAAGTTAGAATAGTGTAGATTTGCATAGATTCCTGCTTGATAGATTAGCAATAAACCAGTTTCACTTTGTTGTCTCAAAGAGGGGCTATGCCCTACACACTGTTGGCTTGTTTCCATGACGACCGCCTAACCGACGATTTTTAGACCAACATTTTTGGCGACTCCTATTGGGGATCAAACTAAGGAAATAACTAAAAACTGTAAAAATCACTACCAGATTGCAAATTTTAACCCTTTGTTGAAAATCAAAATTTTTGCATAAGTGATCAAAACTGAAAATTTCCTTATGAAAATCCATAGATCTGGGACCAGATAGAAACTTTTAGTTTCTGAGTTTTTACAAAAACTTGTATATTTCAAAGTAGATTTGAGATTCTGACATTTTATGTTATTTTCAAAACCTTGCAAAATTCAGGTCAAAGATCCGAAAATCAGCCTACTAAATTGACCCACTTTTTATCCTTATTAATCTTTGTTAGAAAACCGCAATTGGTTGTTATTAAAAAGGGTAAAATTAAATATTGAAAAAGTACATGCTGCTGATTTTTGCAGAAAAATCAGAAAATCAGCAAGTATAAACAAAAAGATTGTTGTAAATCTACTCCTAATTGTTATAGATCTGAATGGGTACACGCGCGTGGGTGAACCATTTACTCAGTAGCAGAAGAGCTCGTGGGGAAGTTGATCCAATTTTTGATCTACTTCGAAGGCACAATTTCAGTATCACTCCAGCATGATTCACATCACTGAGCTCAACGGATCGATCAACAAGAAGTGCCTCACCTCCACGAAAGAGCCGGATTTCACAGGTGCCTCGACATCAACTTGCAGTGCTCTTTTGCTAAGTGGAACCACACTCCCTGCTCGTGTTCTTTTTCCTACTTTTCAAATGGCAAAGAAATTTTCCTGTACCATGGGGAAATGCCATGGGTCCTCTAGCACTGCCACATCCAGTCAACCCCCTCCCTCACGGAAATCACAAAAATTTCCCAAAATTTGATGGGAGTGGAAATCAAAGCACGAACGCGCATATAGCTGCGTTTATTATGTCATGCAACATTCTGGACGTGACTCATGAGGACGTATCGTGTACGTCTCTTTCTGGAGACCTTGCAAGGGCCGTGCACAGAATGGTTCCAACATTTACCACCGGATCCATCACCAATTGGGCCACATTGCAGACTGCATTTGAAGACAGATACAAACCTTCAGAAGATGCATTTGTGTTATTATCACAAATCACTCACATGAAGAAGGAGACCAATGAAACCATGCATGATTTTATCACCCGATTCAATTCACTGATCAACCGTGTGCCGCTTGCCATGATGCCGACATTAGAGAATCAAAAGTGTTTCTTCTTGAATGCCATGAGTTTAAAAGTAAGTTTCTTACTTTTACAGGAACAAATACCCACCTTGGCCCTTGCTCAAGCTATGGCCATTCGGATAGAAGACAACCTTCTTATATCCGGTGAGTTAAGATGAGAGCCATCAAAATCAAAGGCTTCAACTTCTTCTCAGGCTACCTCATCAGATCCAACATTCCAGAAGATGGTGAATGACTTGCTCTCATTAAAGAAGCAATTGGCTCAAACATCATCTACTACTCCGTACCGGGATATCCCATGGAGGAACTTCACTCCCAACAACACCCCCAAAGGCCACGTTTTCCTGCTGCTTCTCCAAGGTTAGCAATTGAAGCCCCTCCGGTTAATGCTTTGGTTGAAATCGAAGAAGATGATCCAAATTACGAAGAACCTTCGTCGCAAGGTGAAGATGATCAAGATGTCGGTGAACCGACTGGTGACTCTACTATTGGGTATATGGAATTTGAAGATGAGGAATCTGATGAAGAAGAGGGTACCCAAGGGTATGCGAGTGGACAATCATACGTAGTTTTCACTCACTCGCAAGGAAAAGAAGCAAAAGGTTGTTGCTAAAAACAAAAGGAAAAGGCTGTGGTAACTCCTCCTCCAACGATCGCTAAAAGAGGTAATCCCCTTCCTACTCAACCTCCTATTAAACCTTTTGTAAAGAAATATTTTCCTCCTATTTCTCCTCCAATTCAGCCTTCCTCCAATCCCATAAAGACCAAGTAATCCTCCTCCACAAATGTGAAATGAAGGACTCATTCCTTCATTAGCACAACCCTTGGTCACATTCGATATAATTGATCACGCCAAAAAGACCAAGATCTAGATGTCTGAAGTTGAGTACCTTCAGTCCAACCCAGAGCAGCTTATAAGATTAACTAAGTATATCCAAAGCCAAGCTACCATCCCTCCTCCCATTTCCCCAAAAGGAATTCTTCCCATTCCTCCTACGTCTCACGTAAATGTTGCCTCGACTTCCGCATCAGGAAAATTGAACCTTTTTACCTATCTCTCCTGATCAATGGTCATAAACTAAGTAATTGTATAATTGATTCTGGAGCTTCTGACAATGTTATGCCAGCAAAGGTCACCCATGCTTTGGGCCTCACACTTACTAAACCTTTTGGCAGATGCTACTCCATGGAAACCAAACAAGTACCATTGATTGGTCAGATCAAGGATGCACAGTTTGCATTCGTGACATTTCCTGAGAAAAGGGTAAAAATGACTATTCTCGTAGCTGATATTCCAACAGCATACGAGATATTGCTAGGGAGGAGCTTTTGTAAAGAAGTTGGTGGGGAAATTCATATGGACTGGTCCAAAGCAAGATTCCTATCAAAGGGGTGATGTAGACATTGGAACCAGAGTCACAAAAGAAATATCTAGTCACCAACTCTGATGACCCTAAGGCTCAGATTCTTTTCGAATCATCAAGGATGGGGAACTACTTCCTGTCCACCGACTCAGATAGAATGGATGTTCTCATCCAAAAAGAGGATCTCAACAAAGTATGGACATTGCAGTTTGATGGCAAGTTGTGCGACAAGTGGATGCGGTGCTGGGGCTGTTCTAATATCTCCTGAAGAGGAGATTTTCCTTTTTCTTTCAAGTTGTAGTTCTTCAATATGAATAATACTGCCGAGTATGAATCCTTGTTACTTGGCATGCAAGCTGCAAAAGAGAAAGGAATCAAGAATCTAAGAGTGCAAGGTGATGTTGAGCTAATTGTCAATCAGGTAAAAGGGATATATCAAGTAAAAAATGACCGACTCAGACACTACCGCAATGCAGTATGGGATAACATCGAAGAGTTTGATGCTTTCTCAATCAAAGTAGTTCCGTGAGCTCAAAATGACATGGTTGATTCATTGGCCATCTCAGCCTCTCTCATGCTCCCTCACCTAGGGTTAAAAATAGATACATATACCATTGAGGTGGTTTTTCACCCAAGTGTGCCAGATAATTCACAACACTGGCAAGTGTTCAATGATGACAACCAACTTATCACCTTTTTGGAGAAAGCTGACAATTTCAAAGAACTTCATTTCGATGGATCAACTTCTACGTGTCGTGAGTCTCTCACCGGTCAAGCACATGAATCTAAAAAAGATACAGTGATACAACTCAAAGGAAATAAGATTTCAAAGGTTTGGTTTCCTTAGAATGATTATTTGATAATCATGACCATTTTGTTCAAGAAAAAGTGACAGGATGATCCTTGCTCTTCTCCGAAACCGAATCCAATCAACTGGGGTATGCGGAACATCCTCATTCCGTGAATATCGGGAAGTGTTGTACGCCCGAGGAAAAGTGAAAATTTGTTAAGTTGCTGAAAAAGTACATGGATGTGTTAGCATGGTCTTATGCTGATCTGAAGTCTTTCAAGCCAAAGGACATTCGCACATGACATTCCGCTCAAGGATGATGTCAAGCCTTTTTCCGTCAAAAGCAAAGGCATTACAACCCCAAAATCTCAGGTACCATCCAAGCTGAAATTCAGAAGATGTTGGATGCAAGAATTATTTTTCCAATTCATCACAAGTACCTGGGTTGCAAATATTGTGCTGTGTGGAAGAAGAATGGTGAGATACGCATATGCGTGGACTTTCGCAACTTGAACCAATCATCCTTAAAAGATAACTATCCACTACCGATAATGGATCAAGTGCTACAAGCAGTAACCGGTTTAGAAATGTTGTCTATGCTTGATGGTTTTTCAGGTTACAATCAAATTCAAGTCATGCCTGAAGATCAGTTCAAAACAACATTCACCACTCCTTGGGGTACCTTCACCTACAACAGAATGTCATTCGGTTTGATCAATGCCGGTGCCACCTTCCAATGAGCAATGGACTTTGCATTCAAAGGTATGATGGGAAAAGTCATCATAGTTTACCTAGATGACCGACGTGTTCTCCAAAAGATGAAGTGATCACTGCGATCATTTGGAACAAGTCTTGATCAGATGCCGAGAGCACGAGATTTCGCTAAATCCCAAGAAGTCAGTTTTTGGGGTCACCGAAGGAAAGCTGCTAGGACATGTCATCAGCAGAGAAGGAACTAAGATAGATGTCGAAAGGGTCAAGGCTATTCAGAGCCTTACTTTTCCTACAAGCAAGACTGGTGTTCACTCTTTCTTTGGAAAGGTAAATTTTCTTAGACGCTTTGTTCCTGATTTTGCTGAGAAGACTCATCATATATCTAATATGATGAAAGGGTCCCAAACATTCGATGGAGTGAGGAAGGCAAGACATCATTCAAAGACATAAAACCTCCATCACTCATGCTCCCTATTCTAGTGTGTCCCGACTTTCAAAAGACTTCATCATGTATAGTTATGCGTCTGCGCATACTGTATCAGCTATCTTGATGCAAAAGAACTCCGAGGATATTGAATCCCGATTGCTTTCATGAGCTCTCCTCTTAAGCCTCATGAACTAAAGATGTCACAATTGGAAAAGCATGCCTTTTCCATGGTAAAAGCAGTCAAAATTTTCGCTACTATATTCTGAATTCTCATACAGTAGTGCTGGTTCCTGACATGGCTGTTAAGTCTATCCTGACTCAACAGGAGTTAGGGAGCTTACGAGGGAATTGGATCGCAAAGGTCCAAGAATATGATCTAGACATCAAACCAACCAAGTTGGTAAGAGGTAAGGGCCTGTGTCAGCTAATGGCTGAAAATAAAGACTCAGAGGTACCTAAAGAGAAAGCTGATCACATTGATGGAGAACAAAATGAACTGGAGAAAGTGGATTCTTTGCCCATGGTTCTATTTTTCGTGCAACCAACGATGAATGGTATTTTGACATCACATTCTTTCTCACCTATGGTGAGTGCCCAACTCACCTAACCACAAAGGAAAAGTGAACGGTGAAGCTCAGAGCCGCAAGATATGTCATATGGGATGATGGATTATACAAACGTGGAATTGATGACATTTTTCTACGATGTGTTGATAAGCCGCAAGTAGGTAAAATTGTTGGAGAGTTTTCACGACTCAGCCTGTGGTGGTCACTTCTCCTCATCCATGACAACACATAAAATCATTCGGGCCAGGTACTACTGGCCAATGCTATTTCAAGATACAACCACCTGGGTAGCAAAATGTGAACTTTGCCAACAGTTCATTGGCAAACCAAAGCTGGCTGCGTTTCCCCTCAGGCCCATCATCATCGATGAACCATTCAGACAATGGGGAATTGATTTCATTGGAGCACTCAATCCTCAATCGAGTGTTGGACATAGTTACATCCTAACAACAATGGATTACTTCACGAAATGGGTGGAGGCCATACCTATCAAGCATGCCACTTCTGAAGTTGTTTGCAACTTCATCAAAGAGAATATTATTGTGAGATTTGGCATTCCACACAAAATCATTGCTGATAATGCTTCCAACTTCTCTTCATGGGAAGTAATTGGTTTTTGTTATGGATATGGAATAACCTTGGCTCATGCTTCTGATTATTATCCTCAAGGAAATGGTCAGGCAGAATCCAACAACAAGAACCTGGTAACTATCATATGGAAGCTAGTTGATGAAAACCAAGTGGTCCTGGCACAAATCATTATACGATGCTTTGTGGGTGGATCATATCACTCCAAAGAGGTCTCTGGCATGTCACCTTTCTAGGTGTTATATGGGATCGATGCTGAAATCCCTATCTCCACAGAACTTCCTGCTCTGCGCTTGGCTCGAGCAATTGAAGATGAAACTTTTTAGAATTCTCTTGAAAAGAGGATTATGTACCTGATGGAACTTGAAGAAAAGTGAGTGAAAGTGGTCGACAAGATCACCGAACATCAGAATCAAGTTAAGAGGTTGTTCGACAAGAAAGCTAAGCAAGAGAGATTTCCAAGTGGGAGATCTTGTTCTTCTGTGGGACAAACGAAGAGAACCGAAAGGTATGCATGGGAAGTTTGACTCTCTTTGGAGAGGGCCATACAAGATCAAGTAGCTCAATGGAGAGAATAGTTTCTATCTCTCATATCTGGATGGAACCAAGCTCCCACTTCCCTATAGCGGGAAACACCTGAAGATCTTCAGGAAGTAGAGCTTGCTCTCTTCTTTGTATAGTTTTCTTTCGTTGTGTGTTTTCTTTCTGTTGTTGTGTGTTCCCTTTCTTTTTTTTTTTTCTCTGGTCCCCTTGTTTTTGACTCTCTGTAACCCAATGGATAGGCACATGAAAATATGGGATTCTCTACCCTTAAGTTTCACTCAAAGATAGTCCCCAGAAAGAGCCAACTGTTATCCTGCAAAATTGACAAGGGAAATTTGCAGGTAACCATACCAAAAATTTTGTTTTGGCCCCAAGGAAGTTTGACAAACGTTCGAAATAGCCCAAAACTCCCTTTCAAAAAATCAAGTTGTTTCAAGGACTTAGCCATTTTTAGCCATTTTCCTTTGGGGAGAAATTTTGTGTTGACACGACAAAAAGTGTGCCATTTTCCTTTGGGGAGAAATTTTGTCGACACGACAAAAAGTGTGCCATTTTCTTTTGGGGAGAAATTTTGTTCGTTTCATTAAAGTTGCGCCATTTTAAAAGAGAATTTTTCATGTGTCGACATGTCAAAAGTTGTAAAAGTTGACGCCATTTTACAAAGGGGAATTTTTGTTGTGTCGACATGCCAAAAGTTGTGCCAATGGGGAGAAATTTGTGCCAGTTGCCATTTTACAAAGGGGAATTTTTGTTGTGTCGACATGCAAAAATTTGCACCATTTTACAAAGGGAAATTTTTGTCATGTCAAAACGTGTACCAATGGGGAGAAAAGTATGCCATTTTACAAAGGGGAATTTTTGTGTCGACGTGTAGAAAGTTGCGCCATTTTACAAAGGGGAAATTTTTTTGTGTCGACATGCAGAAAGTTGCCAATGGGGAGAAACCATTTTACAAAGTGCCCATTTTACAATTTTTGTCGTGTCGACGTGTAGAAAGTTGTGCCATTTTACAAAGGGGAATTTTTTTTGTGTCGTCGAGTGTACGTAAAAGTTGTGCCATTTTACAAAGGGGGAATTTTTTGTGTGTGTCGACATGTAAAAAGTGTGCCCTTTTACCTTTTACAGGGGAAGAGTAGTAGTTTCTTCTTCTCGGGATCCATTGATCATTTTTGTAAAATATTTAAAAAGCATGTTGGCATACATGATGACCTCATCCATGTTGCACCATGGGATGTTGCCATCCAAAACTTACCCAAGTCAACTGTTGACTTTTTGATTTTTAGATATTTTGTAAATATCTTGTAAGATATTTTGTAAGTAGTGGGTTTGCTTTTGTCTTCTTCCTCCTCTCCTTCTATAAATACTAGAATACTTGTTGTATTTCAGGTGGACATTTTTTGTATGAAAAGAGAAGTGAGGAGAGAAAGACTTTGTGTTTTCTTGTAACAGAAGAAATATTAATACATATATTCAGACTTTGTGCTTAATGTATGTGTTATTTGCATTAGATCTTTCTTAAGTTAGATCTATGTTTTTATTCTGTTAGATTCATTCCTACTATTGTCATATGTTCATCAGTATTGCTTTAATTGTTTATGCAAGTAAGTTTGGCTCTATTTACTACCAGCCCAAAGCATAAACCTTCTGACCTTTCCGTCTTGGAATTCATTTCTTTTCTTCCTTCAGATCTACCCTCCTCCGTTCCTTCCTTCCTACCTTTTCTATTTGCATAGTTGGAACTACCTCTACTGGGATGAGATCCCAAACCCCCGAAGTTAGAATACCATGAACATAGATATTGGTATGCAAATGATAATTTAAAAGAAATAGAAGAAATTATAAATAAATCTAAACAAAACATGAAAGTTGCCCAAGATAGGTATAAACATTGGGCTGATTTAAAAATATCTATTAGAGAATTTGAAATAGGTGATCAAGTATTTCTTAGAGTTAAACCTAAGAAGATTTATTTGAAATTGGGTAAATATGCTAAGTTAGCTCCTCGCTATTATGGACCTTTTGAAATTCTAGAAAGAATAGGAAATATTTCTTATAGACTTGCTTTACCTCCTGAATTGTCTAAAATTCATAATGTGTTTCATGTAAGATTGTTAAAGAAATATGTGTATGATGTTAATCATGTTATTGATTGGAAAAATATAGTTATTGAGCCTACATGTGAATTAAAAATTGAACTGAATTGATTATGGATAAAAGGACTAAGAATATTAGAAATAAAGAAATTAAAGAGGTTAAAGTAAAATGGAATTTTTGTGATATTGAAAGTGCTACATGGGAAAGAGAAGATTTCCTGAAAGAGCAATATCTGAATTGTTTAACTAATGACTTGTGTTTTGTTCTATGATTTTTAGAATAGAATTGGCACTATTGAGGACAATAGCTTACTCAAGGGGATGGTGAAATGTTATGTGACTAAATCCTCGAAGATTTTAAAGCATTTAAAGAATTGTGGATTGTTAAAGATCAAGTTTTATTTAAGCAAAAATATTGTAATAAGCTATTGATGTAATGAATATCCTGAGCAATTGATTAAAGATGCTTAATTTATTTATGAAAGGGTGTGAAACCATTGTGATGGTTCATAACGTCAATGAAGTCTTATAAAAGGCATGTAAATTATTTTGAGAGAGACAATTGGATTGTGATTATCGAGAAAGAGAATATTGACAAAAGAGTTATTAAATATTTTGTAAATTGAGTCTATGGAAGTAAATTCCAAGGCTGAATAGGTACATGAAGGTGATGGGAAAGAGAGGGGCACCAATGGTGTTCTAACCGGGGTACATAGTACAACCTTGGATGGTCCTAGCTGGGAAAGGTGAACATACACGGGGTGTATAACACAATCCTCTCATAGTGTGGCCATAGTCTGGTTTCTGTTTCTTGTGTCTGTGCATCAGAATTTGGGACTAGAAATATTGCTTACCATCTCATATAAGTTCTCTCTCTATAAAATCTCTGTAAATACTGAAAAAGCTATGTAAACATTTGTATAAAGTTAATGGAAAGAAGTTAATTATTCTATTTTACTCGATAAATGAACAAATGAATATATTTTGTATATTTGCTATGTATATCTTGAAAAATATGTGCTTGTGTTATAAAAAAATGAATTACATAAATAAGTTAATGAAATACATAATTGTAGATATGTAAGTCTGTTTTTAAAGAGAATTTTTATAATTTAAGATAAAACAATAATGTATGTGTCTAATCAATCATATTTAAAGTATCGTTTTGCAATTTAATGGTGTTTTTCAGGATGAATTATTTGTTTTCTATCTTTCCGGTCGTGTATCTGTTGTATTTCTTATGTTTTATGATGTGGACTGAAAGTTTCCCTTAGATACGGTTGATTAGTGGTTTTAAGTCTGTCTCGACACTAAAGCAATATATAAGGTTGCAAAGTTTGAGCCAATAGAAATGATCCATGTAACTTCATCGTGTCGAGTTTTTATAGTTGTGAAGCTTTAGAAAATTAGAAAGATCCATGTCCCTTCACAATGTCAATATTTTGTTAAGATCATTCGAGTGTTGCGATGCGCAAAAATGAGATCATTGCACACTCTTCGCTAAGTCATACTTTTTGCTAATAGTTCTTTGTCTAATATGAAAACCCAAACCAATAGAAATGCTCCAAGTCTTGTCACATTTCACGTTGTCAGTATTTTATTAGTCTTGTCATTGTTAGCCAATAAGATTAAGCCATCATTTCACTACTTTATTTACTTGTTAGAGTTAGTCAAAATGCGAGCCAATAAAACATGCCCACGTTATTTCACATGTCATATTTCTTTGTCTTAGCTGTGTGAGTATGTGAAAATCCAACCATTAGAAAGGTTCCACATATGTATGATTTAATGCACTGTTTTTCTAATAATGGGTCTTCGGTATTATATGTTGCATTGCGAAGTGCAAACTAATAACAAAGCACCACGTACATACTAGTTTTGCAGTGTCAGACTTTAGATATCCTTTTCCAATGAAATATAGCCATCTGTCTTTGTCCTTGTCTTTGCTAACTGTTTGGACCCAAAATTATTTGGTCTATGGTTAATTTCGTGAGCACTGGAGTACGTGAAGCGAAAGCTGTTAGGAAAATCCATAAAATCATGCCACATGTCGGTGAGCTAGTTTGTAATCATGTTTAAAAGCTTTTGTTGGTCTTGTTTAGTTGTAGTTGCATATTAATAAATTTATCTTAGGTTATTAATCAAATATATCTATTTTTAGACTTAGTTTTTGTAATTAAATAACATTAAGAATGTAAAAGTGTATCAGTCTCCCACAATTAGATATTTTGTCAAGAATTATCAATTTTTGTCGAGTGAAAAAGTTATATTTCATATCAAACTAATTGCACAACAAGCATCAAAAGGTACCGAAGGCCCAAATTCTAGAAAGGAGTGGAACAAGAAGTAGTAAATTAGACACAAAATGTTATGGGAGCAAAAACCACAAAGGGGAAAAGGTGTATAGGAAGGGCCATAACATCCATACTCTTTGGTCCATGCTATCCACTTTGGTCAGTGCATTAGTTTAACACATGGTTTTAATATTGAGGCTCTATTAGGTCATTTGCATCTTGTTTCATTCATCAGACAAACCCATATCATCACACATAGTAGGACATCAACTAAGTCATCTTCTGTCTCCTATTTACAAGTGCTTTGTTTCATTATCTATTGTTATTCACAATTTTAATCATTGCTTGATGGTTGTTCCTAATATTTCTACAATTAGCTTTGGAAACTAATTGATTAAGATAATCTACCATCGGTTACTACCCCATGAGATATTAACCAATTTAGGTTAAATAACCTTTATCCCTTCTTATGTTTTACACTATCATTTTATCGTTACACCATCATTTATTATATTAATAGCTATATTATGGATTATATGGTTAATGTGGATTAATTTGCATATAATATTCTAGTTCTAACTATAACATATCTTACATTATACGTATATATACATATATAGGGTATAAAAATGTAATATCACAACTTATTATAGTATTTAAGAATCAGATGCTTCTTGTTATGCCCTTAATCTCAAGTCACATATTGAAATATGGATGGATGACTTGTGGCTAATATAATCTCTTATTATGTCATCTCACATTCATTCATGTTTTTATATGTATGATAGGTTGGTCTTGGTGATTTTCATGGCATAATAGGGCATATATAGGAGTTAATAGCTAGTAGATGATCATCATATTGAGCACTTGAGTCTTATTATATGGTTTAAAGGTTGCCCTTTGAAGTGGTTAATTCATTCTACTTACATATCATGATAATTTAAATATATTTTGGTGTAATTTAGTGTTATATTGTGATTGATATTCATATATATCTAAGTAATTTCATTATAAGTAGTATCACCATTTTGATTTGGGCTAGAACCATGTCAAAACCATAATTTTAAAATTTGGCTATATCTACAAAAAGGTAGTGAAATTTTTGAAATTTTTTAACTAAAGGGAGAAATCATTCATGTAAGGTTATCTCAAAATTTCAATATTTATTGGCTTGTTTTGCACAAGTTATATCCATTTTATGGTTGTTCATAAATTCATTCCATAGGCTACAATTTTTTGAATTTTTCTAAGTTTTTTATATTTTTATAAATCTTGCCAAAAATCAGTTAGGGATTGTTCTCTATGTTTCTATATATTAGGAAAATAATCTTATGAATACCCAAACCCTAAATTCCTACCCTAATCCTTGTATCCAAAGACCCAAATCCTACATCATGATAGGGAGATCAACTAGAGGCCAAGGGAAGGGTCGAGCCACTTTAAGGATGACTCATAATGAGGAAAATATGGATTTAGAATCCTCATCTTCTTAGGTATCGAGAGGTAGTCACCCAAATTCAAGAAAATGTTGATAATATAGTAAGGATGACCTCAAGTACAATCCTCAAGCATTGGACAAGTAACCTCAATCATGCAATGAAGGGTGAAATTAAGGATGATTTTTAATCAATGAGGAAAGAGTTGATGTTCAAAATTAAAGCATGAATACCGAAATGAATTCCCATTCAATTTAAATGGGATCATCAAACAACATATACACAAATACAAATCATACCAATCAAGGGGATCCCTTGTAAAAGCGATGGACCTTCTTTCCAGGTGGCGGAACATGATTCTAAAAGTAGAAATATACAAGTTCAATGGGAATGATCCGATCACATAGATTAACTATTTTTTTTTATTTGCATCAAGTCTGAAATGGAAAAATATGGTAACGACATCTTTGTATCTAGAATTAGAACAATTCATTTAGTATAAATGGATGTTCAAGAGAAATAAAAAGAAGGGAATCCTTATTACGGTTTATGTTAATTAATGAGCTCTAGACATACTAAAGTAATAGTTTTGCATAGAAATATTTTAGTTGGATATCCAAACTACAAAAGATAGGGAAAATTAAGGATTATATCCAATAATTTCAAAATATATCCTTACAAGCGGATGATATCTCAAAAGATTAATTAAATGATAGCTTTTGGGTGGACTCAAGGATAACATTCAACTTGATATTCACCTTCTTTATCTGGGTTTGATATCAGTTTCTCATTGCATGGAAGAAAGATATATGGTAAAATGAAGGGGTATCACTACTCACAAAGAACACATGATTATAACCATAATTTCCCTAAGTGACACGATTGAATCCTCAACAAATAGAAGAGAAGAGAGAAAAATGTATATGTTAAAATTGGGATAACAAGTGGGGAAAGGGACATAAGTATCACGAGAAGAAATTATTATACATTAAGGGTCCTTATGAGGAATAAGATAAGGAGGAAGAAATTGGTGAATAAGTTCCCAAAATCGAGGTTTGTAGAATATCAACCATCTATTGCCATGAAATTTTAGGAATTAGCATCCCAAAAATCCTCAAGATTTTGGGTTCATGATGAATACAAAGGTGATTTGTTGTCGCCAAATCACTGCACCCCGAATGGCCAGGATGTGAATAGGACGTTCGGTGTGATTGGGACACATGGGATCACCTCTCAAGCTGTGGGACTTGGGCTCGAGGTGAACCTCCGGAGAAGGCCGGCTTCCTCTTCCTAAACTAAGTGTTGTACTACTCCTAGTGTAACAAAAATGATTATCTAGTCCTACGCTAACATTTTCATGGGGTTTTAGGGAAAGAGATTTACAGAAATGAAACTATACTAGGGATGGTGATGCCTTTGAATAAAGGGTGTCTTCAAATTTAGGAAGGGTTAATTTGAAGAGGGGTGTGTGCACCACAGTCAACTTCACCTACCGCAACTTTAGAGGGTACAGGATACCACAGGCTAAGAGACACGCGTTCCTTTTGTTAAACTTTATCAGACCAAGAAATATACCAGTTTCCCAGTGAAGAAGGATGAACTCAAGAAGGGTGAACAGACACCACAACTCAACTGCATGCAATACTCCACCACTCGATAAGCACAGAACTCCAAGAACCTGCAATAGAAACTTAAACTTGCATAGTGTACCTACAAGTATGAGAAAGGCACAAAGAAGCATAGAAGGATGAAAGGACCGAGATTAGTCACAAAACACACACTTTTATTGCTTCAATAACATGCACAATGCATCATACATTCAGAAGAGGCAATAGTTGCCATTACAGTCTTGAAGAGGAGGCTTGAAAGTTCTCTCAACACACAAGAACAACTGCGAGAGAGAGAGGACCCTTGAAAAGTATACACTCTTGCTCGAGATATCTAACTGTCAACTTCTGTTCCGAAGCTATTTGGAACCCTTTGAAATGAGCTTCCAACTTACATTTATAGAAGAATATGTGAGAAAGAAGAGGAAAGGTCATAATTACATTCCTAAATTGAAGGCCCATGATATATTTATTACGAGTTAGTTGAACTACGAGAAGGTTCCATCATGGGTCATTAATTGCCTGATGACCAAGTCTTCTCATTTAATTAAAAGAATATTTAAATAAAATATTTAAATAATAATAATAAATATTATTATTAAAATATTTAAATAAAAATATTAATTTAATTAACATAATGTTGGGACCCCCCCGTTGACCCGTTTGACTTGAAGAGAAGGGGGTCCATGTGGATAGAGTCTGCACAAATCTCAACTCGGTGAGCTTCGAATCCTCTAACTCGGTGTTGCACTCGATTTTTGACCCCGCACTAACTCTTTCCTTGCTTTGGTAATCGCGCTCTTTTGCATTGAGTCCTTCGAATGGTGAGCTATCAAACTCAATTCTTATCATTTTCCTCTGTTAACTCGAAGCCATTTATGCATTCCACGTTCAAACTTCATGAAACATCACCACGAGCTCCCCGCGAAGTCACCGAGCTCTTCATCCAGCAAACGATCTTACCTTTCCTGGGCTCAAACTCACTTGAATACCGAGCTTAACCCAACATTTCTGAAAAGAATGGTTTTACCACAATGCTCACGGTTCTTCCTTATCATATAACACTTGTAGTAAGAATGTTTAGCTTTGCCATAATAAGCACAATTGTACCCTCCAAACGATGAGAAAATGCCATTACCAATAAAGACCTAATGCTGCCATGATGATGACATAGGCTCATGCCCATAACATGTCGATAGACATCCTTGAGACTGAATTTTGGCCAAAGAGCCCCTTGGTATTTTGGCAGTGCACTCGGAAATCTCGGCTCCAATCAACAATTATGCCACTATTGGGACTTATGGCATAGGTAGCCGTGAGCTACACAATATACTCATTTTTTCAGAAACTAAAAGATCCTTTATGTTACAACTTGCAACACATAACAGAAGCCCTTCAAAAAATACATTGAACAACTGGGGCAGCCAAGAGGACCTTGGAAAAATGTACAGGTAACAACCATATGAATTCTCCCTTAGTCGTGGATCAAAGCTGATAGAAATGAGCTAGATAAAAATAGCTTGAAACTACAGTATAATCGTCCATCAAAACGAGCTTCTCTGAACCTGGTAAAAGAATATTGTTATTGTCTGATTGGACGTACATAATGGAAGGGTATAAATATTGCCTCTGCTCTCGGATTTTCTCGAAGAGACCATTTACGAGTAACAAGGATATAGCATGCAAAACAGCCGACCGGGTATTTTCAGAGTTGACCTTCACATTCAATTCGTTTCTAGGAGAAAACAATGCTGAGCAATATGAATCGTTTCACTCCGCACGCTTTATTTTTCGATTGGCTCTGCAATGATTCTTCTTGATTCGGACTTGGCATTTAATCTGCGAATACTTCACCACAAGATTGGTTTTATTGTCAATTCCTGAATGAGGTCTTCATTCAGTGTGGCTTGGTCACGATTCTTCTTGATTCAGACTAGGCTATCTGCCTACTAAAATCTTAAAGAAATCTAAGCCTACCTCCATTCGACTTGCTATGACTGCCAACTTCTCCTAATCCTCATCATTCCTCAAATGACCATTTACAAGTGACAAGGATGTGAGTCGTGACATACAAAATGGCCGACTGTATTTGAGTTGACCTCGCATTCGCATTCGTTTCGTTTCTAGGAGAAGGAATGCTGAGCAATATGAATCGTTTCATTCTGCACGTAATAAACCTTCATCTCGACTGCAAATGTTATGAAGCTTTGAATGGCGTGACTCCAATCTATCATACACGGAAGTGAATGTTTGTTTCCTGACTACTACGGCTGGAAGCGCTGAAACGGCTTCTCTTGTATTGCACATGCCTGCTGCCTGGTTGATGATTTTCTCTCGCGGCCACCGAACTGGACGAGTTTTGAGCACTGCTTTCCTGTTACTCGATATCATTTGACAAATATCTGCATAATGAGACGAGCGGCCTGTAGCCTCCGCAGAAATTGATATCACGTCGCGTTTTTTCCATGACCCGCTCTAATTCACAACTGTCCTATTAATCCTCCCGGTGACTCGCACAAAGACTCGGACCACTCCAACTGCGCGGGGTTTTCATGACGGATTGCCATCTTAATTTTTCCCATTTGGCAGTGTTTGCCTGAATCTCCCCTTCGCGGAAGTTTAGTCATGGTTTGCCAAACCAATATTTCCACGGTTGGCAGTTTGACCCGATTTCTCCAACGCGAAGTGAACGACCTCGGTAGCGGATTTAAATAAACTTGGCCCGCCATCATCAAATTTCCGCTTGGCATTGCTTGCGGAATCTCCCCTACGCGGAGTGAACAACATGGTTTGCCATCTTAATTTTCCCATTGGCACTGGTCGCCTTATTTCCCACGTAACGGCCGCTCGCATGAAGCTTGCGACTCGTCTCTACGACCCCGAGTGTTTTCATCACTGAATAACTCCCACCGAGCCTTGTTTATCCTTACCGGGCTCCATTTCCTCTAAATCGGTGAGCTTCTCATGAGTTTTACCAAGCTCTACGCATCGAGCAGATCTGCCCTCGACTGAACTCAGTCACTAGATTGCTTCAATGCAGCTGTGTTTCCCATAACCCAAAGCGCTCTGCGAGCTCGTGTTAATGTCACATTCATGTGGCGAACATCAGCTATAAAACCAACCCCATGATTTGCAGCTCGGACACAAGACATAATGATTATATCACGCTCCTGGCCTTGAAAGGCATCTACCGTATTGATATATAAACCTTTTCCTTCATCAAATTTGAGGACAACATCAAACTCTCGGTGTAAACATTTCAGCTGTAGCTTGTAAGGTGTGATCATTTCAACAGAAACCTTTATGCTTGCCAACCTAGTGACTCGTTGAAGATGCTCGTATAATTGCAAAGCAAATTATGCTCCATGAATATTCTGATATGAAACAGTTACACCTCTATGAGATCCGTTTCCATGAGTTGCATTGTAAAATAAATTTAATCAAGTCTCCCGGTAACATTCTTACTGTCACTTAATTGATTTTCATAAAAATATCTTGAAGGAAAATCCTGAATTTGAGGATGCATACGATGCTGATCAGATAACAACATTGGACAACTTACTTGCTCAAACGGGCTTCTACTATACTGCAACATCCCTGTGCACCGAATACTCGACCGAGGAAGGTCTGAACACCATTACAATTCACAGTTCTTTGTAAGATGTCGGTTTGACTCAATTTCACATTGGTATTCGATAGTGCTTATACTATCTTCCTGGGTCGATAGAAGTCCTTCCATTATGTAATTACAAACCCGAGATTCAATGATGTTGAACCTCCCATATCTGCATATTTTCATAACATCTCGGTCAAACAAGATAATTCTCCCAAGTGGTTGGTCGAGCGTTGTCTTAGTGGATTAAACCTGGCATCATGTTGACTTTGACTCTCCCTGACTTGGCCTTCGGATCTTTTTGCATCGATCTCCACCGGGATCCTTGTACAGTTCCTTTCATTCGTCAATCTTCAACGAGCTATATTTTGCATTAACAAGACCATCGTCGAGCTCTTACAACTGAGAGTCTCCACTGAGATGATTATCAATTTGACACCGGGTTCTTTATCAACTTGACCGAACTCTCCACTGAGTTGAGATCAACTCAGGTGCCTTTCGATGCTAGGTTATCTCTTCATATGCAATTTAGGATTTATTTTTAATTATTGCATGTCGATAATAACCGAAGGTGGGTTCTGGGACTATTATTTTATTTTGAACGTGATAGGACCCCGTTGTCCAATCTTGCCAGGTGTGCAAAATTGGATAACAGTGACATTACTAATTGAATCTGTAGGTACTCACAACTTCATCAATCATAAGTTGTCCGTATGCTTAAATTGATTCGTTTATCTAGGCCCAAAGTTTTAGATCATGGTTATAAATGGACGTACACTTAGTTGTTCAAGAAAGTTCCATAAGATTAAGCTATCTATGGGATATTACCTTCTAAAGGTCTCCATATTTTCCATTTCAATGGGGGAGTAGACAAGGTTGTAATATATTAAATAAATTTAGAGTAGTGGCATCCTTCTATGCTTCACTTCTCATCCCTTGAGTATAGGTCAATATTGAAGGAAGTAATTTTCCCCTATTTCCCTATGCCCTCTAGATGGGGTGGGGGTGACTCCCTTGATCAAGAAAGCTTATTCGATAAGAAGATGTTCCCCATATCAGATATGAATATGATATATAACACCCTCATATATATAAATATAACCACACTCATAAAGCAAGGGAATATGCTTTCCCCATATACCTAAGGGGCATAAATGAAATGCCCCCTCTATATATATAACTATATAATGTATATAACTATGTGAGTAGGCAAAGGATGGCTATAAAATCTAGTGACCACCCCCATATATGGATAGGGCCTCCCCTTTCTATCTATATGGGTGATAGGCACTTGGGGAGATGGGGCATGCAAAATAAAATCTATACTGATCTAGTGGCGACTATCTAGAGATTATAGCTCATAGTTGGGGGAGTCAAAAATAGGAGATATATAGGTAGGGGTGGGGGAGTCCCAATGTGTTAGGAATCTAATGGCTTACTACCATGGGAACTATTGAGATGAAATTATAATATTTTTTGATGAGGTTCCATTCTAAAGGGTAGAATTTTGAGCTATGAGGGATGAAGGAAAAATCTCCACAATTGGTAAGTTCTCATCAAAAGCATAACATACTTAATAAGGGTGTAGATGGGTTTATGGCATAACTATTTTCACAAGAAGATCATCCATCGAAGGTCCCATACCATAAGATATATAAGTAATTGTTAATGAGCACTCAATCATTTTTGGGGATATGTTGAAATGGTTTCCTCCCAAAAGAGATCATGATCATGCTTTTTATTAAAACAAATAGTTTTTTGAAAGGGACTATACCTTGTACAACAAGGCTTAGAAGACAGATTTAAAAATTAAAACACAAGAAAGAGATCAAAATCTAGATGGAACAATAATGTCCAACTGCAGAAAACGTCTGCAAAGAAAAAAACCAACAACCAACAACACATCAGCAAAGAAACAATTGATGTGCAATGACCAAATAGCAATGGCACAACAAAAACATTGTAAAAAACAAATTGTTATCCGGCCAAGAAAAATGAACCAATATAACCCAACCAAACAATAACAGAGAAAAGAATCATCTAGGCGTAGAGGTGTCCTTCATAGTGATTTTCTTTTTCTTTTTGTTGACCATTACCCAGCCTGATGAAGCCTCCGCGGTTGGAGGAAGATAAAAAGGAGGAGTATTTTCCTTAGTCGCATTTGTTCCAGTTGGGATGGCCACGTTGTTATCCTGAGAGAAATATTTATCATTTTCCTTGCTGCCATCAACAACTTGTGCATTTTTCATGCTACTCACAATTTGAGTTTCAGATAAAGGGGTTTCTAGGGTAGAATCAGATTCAGTTTTTGTATCTGTATTTGAGTCTAGATCCTTTTTGATTTGAAAATCAGGTGTTCTAGGAGGGCATCTTTCCACCAGTTGCGTTTCTCATGTTGACGTTTTTCCATCCCACAAGTAGTAGAGGTGTGTCCTAAGCAAAAACACCTTCTACACCAGAAAGGTAGACCTTCATAATCTAGAGGTTGTGACCAAGTTCTATTTTGCACTCTAAGATCTATGGTTGCAGGAAGGTTTTTATCAGTATCAAGTTCCACCAGGATCTGGGCATAGGTAGTATGGGTGTAATTAGTGGTTTGAGAATCTATATAGAGTGTAGTTCCCAAGGTGTTGCCAATGGATGTCAGACAGTCATGACTCCAAAATTGGAGGGGTAAATGGGGTAGCTTGATCCAAACAAGTTTCCATGAGAATGATTCCATGAGTGGGTTAAAGGAGGGGAACCAGGGTTTAATGACCAAATATTTAGATTGGCAGGTCCAGATCTTGGAAGCAATGATGTTTTTATCAGCTATTGAAGAGAAAGTCACAATGAAAATACCTTTAGCACACGGGTACAAGTCTATCCTTCCAGTTAAAATTGGAGTCCAATGCTTAGAGATCCACATGTGAAGAATAGGAAGGTTGGGCCATAGTCCCCGAATCTACAAATCAATGCATGCTCTTTGTAGTAAATCTCAGATGAAATGACCTCTTCCCCAAATGTAATACATGGGGTAATGTCTGTAGGTTTCATGGAAGATTCCTTGCCATTTAAAATGTCTTTGAAGGAGGTCCTAATAGGGTCATGACTAACGTCTCTCATATCTAGTGGCAGTAAATCAAGTATTTCCATGTCAGTTTCTCCATGTTCTAGTCCGCCACAGACAAAACCTTCCATCATAGCCCGAGGAGAATCATTTCCAATCGTAGCCATAGGATCACCCCCAACATCCCAGATGGAGCTTGAAACAAACCATGTCTAGGGTTTGTGCCGCCTTACGAAACAAAGGTTGATTTAGAGAACTAGAGCTCCTGTATTAGCATTAAAAGCGAGATTGATCCAAGACTAGGGCGAATCCTCTAAAACAATCTCCAAAGTCATGCCACCTCCATTTCCATCTCCGGCCAATGAAATCTTGCCGAAACCTTGCGTGGAGATATATTTTTAGGGTTCAAATTTTTAGAGAAGTTAGGGCTCGTGTAGCTACCATTGTAACGATAATTTTAGTAAACTATTAAACTAGTACTAGGAAGCTAACCACCCAATATTAGACCTTATTAGTACCCTTATCTACAAAAGAGTGAGATTTAAAAGATTGTACATGAGATGCTGAAAACATGCATTATTTGGCACATTCTGAGTGCTTACTCTTCTCTAGTGGTGATGGTATGAAATAAGGATGAAGGTTGGTGCATGTGTCCGTAATACAAGGATATAAACAAATACAATGAAAGATAAGTATCATATTCTTGTCATTAAAAATTTGTTAAATGAGTTACATGGTGTTGTTTATTTTACAAAATCATATCTTCAATGGGGATATCATCAAATCAAAATTTGTGATGAAGATATTCATAAATTTTTTTTATGACCCATGATGGCCACTATGTGTAGACACAAAATCATGCACTTTAGACATTATTTATTCTCGGTCTCATACTACTATTTAGAGGGGTTTTGAGTGAAAAAAGTACTAATTAGTCCCCATATTTTGGCCATCTTATCCTATTTTATTTCATCATTCTTGGCCTTTTACAACTACATGCCCGGTCGGCTTTCATCACTTAGTGTTATCTTCACCTCGACTGGGGTCCCCGTGGGTGCCTTGGTCCCACCAGGGGCGCCCTGGTCATTTTCACACTTTCTTGCCACTTTTGGGATCTTTCTAGCCATTTTAGATCCTTATCTTTTTGGTGGTTGGCCATTTCAAGGTTAATTATGAAATTAGATCAAGAGAACCCTATAAATATAAAGTTATGAGACCATAATGAGGGACCAAGAACTAGTCATTACTATCATCCATCTAGAGTTGCATCCATCTATTGTATTGGAGATCACTTGCATCTACATAGCTCCATCATAAGGCACAAGGCTAGGTCATCTGCATCACACACAACATAGGGGGATGATTCTATTATATTCCATATACACATTCTATTAAATTTTCTACATCTAGTTATTACTCGCTACTTCACAAAGTGCAATTGGCACAAGAGCACCTAGGGCACATTATGCACACACTCACTAGAACTACATTTGAGTCCGAAATGTAGTGCAACACTCAATTAGTAAGCCCACTATTGTGGTAGTTGAGGTCAGTCCTACCCATTCGTTTACATTTTTTAAGGGCTTTGATACTCATTGGTCTTTGGCGGGGCTTTTTATTCATCTTGGATTATCAACGACAGTACGAAGCAAAGGTGCAATGAAGTTAATGCGATGCACAATGACAAGTTTTGAGAACATCTACCAAACTTGTGAAGATCAATTTCAGAGATTTTACACAAACCAAGGTGCCCAGCTTACATGCACTGAGCATCCGTAGGTGCCCCAGTCCCTCTCTAAGTGCTCCAGTCTAGCTAAATACTCTAGACCCATCCTTTTCGGAGCTCTTGCAAAGTCCCTCTTGCTTCAGATTTTTCAATCACCTCTCGTGACATAGTCCCGTGAGCATCTTCTATTGAGCTGAGTTCTTTCCTCTTCTCTCTTTCATATTAGGGTTACCATTTCCTTTTTTATAGTTTCTTAGGTCATTTACATACTTATTTACTACATTTATTTATTGCATTTACAACTGTTCATAGATTAGATCAACTAGTATATATTTTACATATTTAGCTAATCATTTTGGTGAACCCAACGTGAATCGAACACGCAACCTTTTGAGGACCTCTATCCTACCCCATATGCTCCCCATCTTTATTATGTGTATGTCATCATCACCGCCACTTATGGTATTCATATATTTCATATCATGATATTTCTTAGATGCACTCCTCGACCCTCACCACTTAAAGTAGGACAATCATGGCTTGATTATATTAGAGGCACTCTAGATCCTGATCATATATACATTTAATTTCCTATTCACTTTGGACGTGTTTTCATTTGCAATAGCTCTTTCCTAGGATACACTCAAAATCTCACTTGATGGTATGCACACAATTGTCCACTTCCTCCATTCACCGATGAGGAGTATGTTATGGGTATGTATAACTTATGCCTTAATGGCTCATTACGTGATCAACCAGACACTATTTCTTATCAAGTCACCAATGCTTATCCATTCGACTATGATCTTGAGAGCGATGATCTCCTAGATGACATTACATGATAGCCTCTTTCATCACGCATACATTGGGGGAATAGTATTCACATCCCCCTCTCTCATCATCATAGGAACATTTCTTATCTTTGCATTATCATTCATTCACATCCTTACATAGTGTTACATCATACTCCTAGCATTTGCACATACCTTCCCTTAGCATTGTTATTCATACCTCTTATCATCATGTGTTATCATCATCACATACATAGAATGACTAACCTTTGTTATTCACTATCATTGGTTAGTTTACTCATTCATATATACTTGGGGGCATCACATCTAATACATCCCCCCACTCACTTTAACATCTATCATCTTTGCATTTTCAAATAGGAATTTTCATCACACATTCTAGCATTGACCATTACCCAATGACACACTCTTGTGCTTTGGTTCACACTTGACTATTGAGGGATTATTACATTGAACCCCACACACTGCACTATAGGACTTACACACCACATCTATTCACATATTGCATGTCATACATCATACATCATACTAGTTGTCATTATGCATATATCATACTATGCGTCTAGCATCATACACTCCTCATCCTACATACTACATTACTAGTCTATCTACATACATTACATGTCACTTCATTACACTTTACATATTCTACACATCTTGCATTGCATTTTACACATCACATATTTACACATTCTACTCATCACATGGTCATCTTTCATCATTACATATACTACATTGTCTTCTATGTGTTGCACTCACTACCCTATGACGCACTTTAGTTCCTCGGTCCATACTCGATTGTCGAGGGTTTACAAATCAAATTAACCTTACACTCATCAAATGTTTACTATTACACCTTTCATCATTTGACATTTCTAGCCTAGTGACATACGCTTTAGGCTAAATTTTCATATATTTCATCATTTTGTCTTGGTATACACCTTTGGTTACATCACCACTCCATCTTTTCATCTTGTAGTTATACACACTTAGGGATAAATCATCACTCATTCATTCATCTTATAGTGATATACACTTAGGATAAATCATCACTTCTAAATTCAATCTGGTTGCGATATATGCTTCGACTATAGGGTTCATGCACATATCACTCCTAGGTTGCATCTCATCCGCACATACAAATTCATGGGGGCACACAAATCATATCACTCCATTTTTCATTCCATTCCATCCATCCACAACATATTGCATATTATGGTTATTTTTACTCTTGCTTAATTTTTTTGTTCATGGTCACTTTATTACACATGCTAGTTAGATTACTTGTATGTCATTTATTTATACCATCCACACATGCGTTCATGTATTTTTATAGTTGTGATCACATATACATGTCTCTTACATGCAACATAGATGCTCGCCTTCTACCCTTCCTACACTGTTGGTTCTTGGGGCATCCACATTCATCTCTCATAGGTGTTATTGTTTCATTTTGTACTTAGCACTTTACATTACTTGATTATACATGATTTTGACATACTAATTATCTTTCTAACATGCTAACGGGTGCTTCATGTGTAACATTTGTTATGCAGGGATATTTGCTTCCATACTTGTTTGTTACATTGTCTATTACTTATTTTATCTTATATGTGGGCCTTGCCCTATGTTTGGTGTGCACACTTGTTTGCTATATGCAACCATGATGGCCTTGTGTGTCTTGTGACATCATGAGTTATGTCCCATGTTTGCAACCCACTTTCGCATCTTACTCTGTCTTCTTACTTGTTTACATTTCTACTTTTCTTGGTAGCTTATACACTTTGTTTGCATAGCTTCTATACTATTTTCTATTTGCATGTTTTTTCATACCAACACTTGTATTTGGCTAGCATCTTGTTTGTGTGCACCTTGGTTTTTTACCAAGTGCATTCCCTTCCCACGGGGTAGAGTTTGAGTACATGCGGCTAGTCATCTTTTGGGCCATATTCTCCTATCAGTGACGTCACATGCACCCCTAAAGAGGGGGGCATAATTTGGGGTTTTTACGGTATACACAAAAAGTTTACACTAGTTGATTAAATGCACTTTTCACCCTTGGATTTGTGGGTTTACATACAATGAGTGAGTTCGAACATTATATGAACTCCTACACAACGGATTTTATAGGACATAGAGTCCTTAGCATTACGGGAAGTAGTTACGAGGCTTAGATGTTACAGTGGGTGTGCCTCCCTATACTACTTTGGCTAGTGGCATCGGATCACCCAAAAAACCAAGAAAATACAAAAATCTATTCACACACGAGTTCGGGGAAGTAGTTAAAGGTTAGAGGATGTTGGTGTGTGTATTTTCCACATCATTAGGTGAGTCATCTCACTTAGGTGAGATCGTAGGTCCATGTGTCCTTTAGGGGTCATTATGAGATTCCCTTACACGTCAGTGCATTAGCACGTTAGTGCATCATATGCGTCATTGGGAGTTACACTTCTATTCTGGGAATGTAACTCCCCCTCTCTACTTGAGTTGTCATGATTGCAACACTGGGGGTTACTCAGCACCTCCTATATGTACACCCCATTTTATCTATGAGATAGAGGAGAGTTTTATGGCTTAACCAGGTTCTGCCCATTTGTTGAATCTTTGCATGCACATTCGGTTGATGCTCGCTCCTCCCGAGATCTCTTCACGCTACCATTTACACACTATTGATGTGCACGTCGTCCCTCGTGATCCTTGCTTATGGGTTTTAAACCCTCTTTCATCGTATCAGAGTGGATCTTGTGGATCTGTGCACTCCTCGGTGTTGCTCGTGTGTTTTCTGACTTCCGGCGTGATATATAGATTTCATTACGTGTGTCGTAATGGATATTCCGACCGTGCTCTACTTGCATTGATTTTAGGGTGTTTATACCTCTCTTTGGGTTGTTCATGTGTTTGAGGTGGTTGTTCAAGTTTCTGGTGTTTTTGAGTTTAGTGTCTTTGACCACTCGATTCTCTGGGGTTTCATGCACATTTGGAGGTGTTTTCTTGAGGGCTATTTCCTTTTTGGGTTCGGATCTGGTTTGCTTGTTGTTTGAGATATCGGCTAGCTTGAAACCACCGCAATTGGCATCGAGGGTCATCCAGTTAGTTGTGCATTATTCCCGTGCTCATGGTTGTTCCTGGTATTCTACATGGCTATTTCTATGTAGTCGTTTCAAAGTCTTCTACCCGCGTTCAACCTCGACCTCCGCACGGGGTTGAATTCTCGCATCGGGGCACGTGGCTTCCTCATTGGGTTTGATTGGTGTTGGGTTATTTCCTTTGAACTTGGAGTTTAACGTTATCTTGCTCGTGCTACATGTTGGTCCAGCCTCTGTATTGGTCTCTTGAGTTTTCCATTTGTGTGAACGTGTTTTCACTTGTATGCTCGGTATTCTGTTCGATCTCTGGCAACTGGTTTGTGTATGCTTCGTTGAGCATTGGAATTGCACCCTGCAACTTGCCTTATTTTTTCTTGGCACAGTTCTCGCTGTTTCTTCTACAGCCTTATTGTGTGCCACCAACACCCCGATCTAGATTGATGCATGGAAGGCTGGTGCTTTTACCCTCTTTGTGGCCGTTACACAAAATTCATCTTTGACTCACCAACATATTTTGATGGTTTCTCCTCTCAAGCACCCTGCATGCCTACGGTGACTGCCGTTTCAATTTATTCATTTAGCTCGGGTTTTCTTGCATGCTCGGTCAATAGATCTCCTCCAACACGTGGCCCCAAGCCCATCCTCCAACATGTGGCATTGAATCCGTGTGGTTTGGATCTCCCAGTAGCCTTGGACCGCTTTGCACAGCCCAGCTTGCCAACACAGGTTGCTCAGCTCAAATCTGCACACGTGGCTTCATTTATAGTCACATCTGCTCTCCACATTCAAAATGTGGGCCCCCTCCTTCCAATTTTTTTAATGTTTTAAAGTGTTAACAAAACAAAACATTTATTAAATGGCATGTAATTAAATTTTTAGGCTGTATTTTGCTTGGTTGAATGTCCTTCCTTCAAGTGACGAAGATGGAGGGCGAGGTCCGGGGTTGGCAGGAGGCTAACCACCCCTCGCAGTCAAAACAAACCCTACTAAAATTCTGTGCCGTTTCCAATGAGTACCCACATGATACCCTTTACATCCATCTCGTGTACTTTTTTAATGCGTTTACAACATCTAGTGTATTTTTCCATCAGTTGCGGGAATCATTTTAATGTTATAACTTTTGACTCACTGCTTGTTTTTGAGCGCTTGTTTAGTCAAAGTTACATATTTTTCACAATCTACATGATGGGATTATCAGTTTTGTAAATGCACTACTTTTATAAAGTGCCACATTTTGGGGGTTGCTTGTACTCTTGGGCTTACACACGCAGACGCATTATCGGCCGAGTCCGATGTCTTGCTTTTGTGCACCTTGCACTTTTGATTCCACATCATGGAGAGTTCTCTTTCTAGACTTGAGCGTCGTAGGATCACCTTACAGCCTCCACCACTTCTCACCAGGAGAGGGAACTATTCAACTTGGCGTGCTTCCATGGAACGTTACTTCACCCACAAGGGTATTTTACCCTTCTTGCTTGGGCCAGTTCCTGCACCCACTGATCATTGTCATCTGGAGGAGTTCCTTGACACTTGTGACCATGTCTTTGGTCACATGATAATGCATGTCTCTCGATCTCTTTGGTTTCACGTGGCACACTCAGATCCACCTCACCGTGTTTGGAGCATTCTTCAGTCCCTCTATGGAGACCCTTCACATACTACCACCGCTATTGCTGCTGCTGATTCAGTTGTCTCCTCTTCTTCATGTGATGACAGTTCCACTGACATAGACTCGCTTGGTTCTACTTCTGATGATGAGGATTTTGCACCCAGTTCTGATGCAGAGAGCATTATAGAGGACTTCTCTCCTCTTTCTCTCACTATTCCAAAGAGTGTTTTCACATCCCACATCTCATCAGATATTGAGCAGTCTCCTACTCAACCTCATACAGTCATTACACCAGCCTCCTTTCCACTTCCAGTGTGTGTAAGGCCCATTCCACTCCTCTACCTTCATTGGATGACTCATACCTATCTGACATCACTCTTCTGTTTGTTAAGCCCCCTCATTGGGATGAGTATCTACCTGACCTTAGTCATCTTTTCGCAGAGTCTACTTGTGATGCACTACAAGTCCCTCATCCATCTATAGGTATTTTAGAGGAGTTCATCATCTCTATTGTTGGGAGTGCCCCTTCTGGGAATCATGTCACTTCCACATTTCCGGAGACCTTCATTGATCCACCCTCAGCTGTGGATCCCTTTTTTGTTGTGGAGGATGTTTTGTTCCCTTCACATCACTTAGACATCCTTTCTACGGGTGTTCCTCTTTTCACTCTAATAGTTCTATGCATGTGGCATTACCTTCGGTTCCTTGGCACTCACTTGCTAGACCTATGTCACACTTCCGTGCACCAGACTCAAAGTTCTTCGTGTTGCTTGCCTTCAGTTTCCTTTGTGGAGTGGGCAGACTTCCAACACGTCATTTCTGTCCTTCCTAAGGGTAGGCACACAGTTCATTGTGGGTGGCTCTTCTTCAGTCTAGAGGCAGAGGATCTCATCATCGACATTCTTCTGGGAGACCTCTTAGAGCTATAGAGTTCAGATCCATCCATGGCATCTTTTGCATTCCTCTCATCTCCCTCTTCTTCTCTCTTCTTCTTCTTTCCAAGAGATTGCCTCTTTGTACATGGGTACCTTTTTAGGCTTGTCTATAGTTGGAACCCATCCTTGACATATTTCTTAGATTAGAGAGCGTTTTTTTCTCTTGTGGCGGATGTTTTTCCCACTGGGGTTTCCTTCACTGCTTGGGATATTTTTCTTGTACATGGGTACCTCATTAGGATTTGTGCTAGGACCCATTTCTCATTTCTGACTTGCCACCTCATCCTAAGTTACGATGAAGGGGGGGTGTTGGTGTGTGTATTTTCCACATCATTAGGTGAGTCATCTCACTTAGGTGAGATCGTAGGTCCATGTGTCATTTAGGGGTCATTATGAGATTCCCTTACACGTCAATGCGTCATCATGTCAGTGTGTCATATGCGTCATTGGGAGTTACAATTCTATTAAGAGAATGTAACTCCCCCTCTCTACTCGAGTTGTCATGATTGCAGCACTGGGGGTTACTCAGCACCTCCTATATGTACACCCCATTTGATCTATGAGATAGAGGAGAGTTTTATGGCTTAACTAGGTTCTGCCCGTTTGTCGAATCTTTGCATGCACATTCGATTGATGCTCGCTCCTCCCGAGATCTCTTCACGCTGCCGTTCACATGTCCGTTGATGTGCACATCGTCCCTCATGATCCTCGCTTGCGGGTTTTAAACCCTCTTTCAAAGGACACAAAGCATTTCCTCCCTACACTTCTTTAGCCCATGACGTTGGATCACATAAAAACCACGGTAGTAGATGATATCATTCTACACTCTTTCTCTTGACATGGATCAAGTAAACATGTTCCATTTACACTCTTTTATTTATATATTTTACATTTACATACTTTTACATGCATCTTTTACATTACGTTTTTACACACATGCATATATATTTGACTACTTGATTGTTTTCTCCTTGTAGATCTGGTCATATGAGAAATAAGTAGTCGGATGGGGGTAACAATAACAATAAAAACAAAAAGACATCAACAAAAAAACCTCGTGGTAGCACACTTCACATACTAACCACATAGATACACTACACACATCGACTTCATCACACGCGTTCCACCCTAGGTTCACTCTCATTACTTTTTTTTGCACATTTTCATCTTGAGTTTCCACGCTCGATCATCTTTTTTTCATTCCATGTTTTGTCTATTCCTTCGGCATGAATTCTTTGTTACTCTACATCGTTATTAGGTACACATCTCTATCTAGTTTATGTTACCGAAATTTACGCTCACCAACATAAAGTGGTAGAAAATGTAGACATAAAATCACACACTTTAGACATTCTTTAGTATTGGTATCATACTACTATTTAGAGGGATTTTGAGTGAAGAAAGTACTAATTAACCCCCATCTTTTGGCCATATTCTCTTATTTTATTTAGTCATTCATGACCTTTTACACCTACATGCCCATTCAAATTTATTCACTTTTCATTATCTTAGCTTTGACTAGGGCACCCAAGCTAGTACTGGGGTACGGTGGGAACCCTGGTCCCACCAGGGTGCCCCGTCATTTTCACACTTTCTGCCACTTATTGGGATTTTTCTAGCCATTTTAGATCCTTATCTTTTTGGTGGTCAAATATTTCAAGTGTAATTACAAAATTAGATCAAGAGAAACCTATAAATATAAAGTTATGAGACCATAATGAGGGACCAAACACTAGTCATTACTATCATCAATCTAGAGTTACATCCATCTATTACATTGGAGATAACTTACATCCACATAGCTCCATCACAAGGAACAAGGCTAGGTCATCTACATCACACACAACATAGGGGGATTCTATTCTATTCCATGCACACATTCTATTACATTTTCTACATCTAGTTATTACTCGCTACTTCACAAAGTGTGACTGACACAAGAGCACCTAGGGCACATTATGCACACACTCACCAAAACTACATTTGGGTCTGAAATATAGTGCAACGCTCAGTTAATAAGCCCACTATTGTGGTGGTGATATGTCAGTATGACCCATTCATTTGTATTCTTCTTTTTTTAGGGTTTTGATACTCCTTCTTGGTCTTTAGAAAGTCTTTTTATTCATCTTGGAATATCAATTAAATCCAAAGCAGTTTAATGAAGTTAATGTGACAAAAAAATAGGGTTTTGAACATCTACCGAACTCCGTGAAGATCAATTTTAGAGCTTTTGCATAGACTAGGGCACCTAGTTTGTAGACCAGAGTGCTCGTAGGTGATCCAGTCCCTCTCCAGGTGCTCCAATCTAGCTAGATACTCTAGATCCATCCTTTTTGGAGCTTCTACACGGTCGTCCTTACTTCCAAATTTTCCAGACATCTACGTGACACATTCCCACGAGCATCTTCTATTCAATTGAGTTATTTCCTCTTCTCTCTTACACATCGGGTTAGCAATTCCTTTTTCATAGTTGTTTGGATCATTTACATACTTCTTTCTGCATTTATTTATTACATTTACAACTATTCATAGATTACATTAACTAGTATCCATTTTACATTTTTAGTTAATCACTATGAATATATAATAATGCCTTGCAGCCTTCCTGTTTACACCCTAATTAGATTTATGTGAAACCTAATGATTTTTAGTGATATGTTTATGCTAAAGGATGTAAGGGTTAACAAGTGATTATTTTGATTAATTAACTTCCAACATTAATTACTAATATCATAATAACACCTCAATACTTGTAATCGATATGCTAAATAAGACATGAACTTGAAAGCACAAAGGAATGAGTGGAATAAAAATTATTATTGGAAGTTAAGGTGGATGTACTATTAAAAATAGGAAGATCTAAACCTAATGATGATTTTTTCTAAAGACTATGGATGGAAAATTCCACGATACCGAATAATAAAAATCATGAAGATCACTGTTTCATACGGGCTTGACCCTTATGTATAGTCTTGGACTTACTTATATTTGGGCTCCACAACTTCCTCAAATGGTCACATGCTTGGAACCATTTATCGCGTGTAAAATCCTAATTTTTGATCATGTTGTGAAGATCTATGAATATTTTTGATCATGATATCAAACCTAAACCATGGATGATAAGTCCCGCAAAAAAATGTTAATTGAGTTTTGGACACCTTCGTGCATAGCCGAGGTTGTCATGACTATGAATATGCCTCAAACCACATGTCATTCTCCACCTAGCATGTGATATCTGAATGAATGCAACTAGATTTGAAAACCATCTTTGACAATGCTTGAGTTGAGTTGGATCTTACTAAAATACTTGAAATTTGCAATTTATAAAAGTGATTTTATCAATGTTGTGCCATAGGATTTCTAGGTTAGTAATGAGGTAGTGTTTACTTGCTTTTATAGGGTTTTGTAGATGATTTATCTAAAAAGGATGACCCCGAGGGATTTGAAGAACTAACAAAAATACAAAGTTTAAAAAAAACTTGGTCCAAGACTATACAAGTTGTCCGGGACTAGATATAATAGTTTGACCAAAGTGTACGACCTTGACTAGGGAAGGAAAACATGTAATTTGAAGTTTGCAACTTATTAATTGATGTTTGTCTATGGAATTTATGCATCATGTTATTATAATTTGAAGAGATGTTGGTGTGAAAGAATAGGAAAGCTAAATAATAAACCTCATGATGTTCTAAACATGAATGAGAAGGCTATATTTATTTTAGGAAGCATGCATTGTCAAAGCTGGTAGTGTTAAAGAGTGAATTGCCAAATTTGAGTGTCTATAGTTACCCCACTTTAAGTATGAAATGAAATTACATGCTTAAAGGAAAATATTCCCAAGTGTGTAGACATAATTTTTCTTTGCTTGAAGTTTATTTTTAATAATATTTTTATGTTTGGAATTGGTACACTCCATGATGAAACTCCTGCAACATAGTGTAGTCAATGTCCACGGTAAAGAATTGAACTTTAACTCAAATATAAAGTGTAACATGAAATATTTTTACTTACATAAAAATGAAATTAAAGAGATGTAAACAAGGGAGGAATACACGTATTTGTTCGGTGGGGGATAAATTCTCATGCTTTTCTTGTGATTAAATATTTTCTTAGTTGAATTTACTAAAGGATTGGGGAGATTAGTCACCAATTGTGACGAGGAGAAACTAGAGTGTTAGGTACATGCAAACCAACATGGAATACTTAGGAGAGAAAAAATAATGAAGCTGTCAGAACACCTCACTAAGGAAAAATATTTGGTATCAAATTTATTCAAAAAATCTAATATCTTCCCCTTTGTGAGCAAGAGGAAAGGAAAGTCTAACTATGAAGAACTTAGCTAATTCGATACTTTCCATAACCCCATGGACCACACTGTTGTAGATGAATCTAGGATTGATTATGTAAATAAGGACACACAATAGAAAAGAGAATGAGTGCCCCTGTGCTCTTCTCATGTGCTACAAAACTGAATAGAAACTATAATGTACTGAAATGCTAATGGAGGTGTAGTGCCCACACTTTACACACACAAAAACAACAATAAAATACTAGGATAATTTTTTTGACTTACATTGCTCACTACACACAACACAACATGGGCTTCAAGTATAGAACTCGACTCGCATACGACAATCACAAAAATCATCGACTCACATAGACACACGAAAATGACGTAGGCATGCTGACGCTACACTTTTCCCAATGGAAGGTTACTAGTAAAGACCCAACCACAAGAACATGGCTTCAGGAATGGCGAACCCACAACACATCATTTCCTTAAATGTATTTTTGGTTAAAGTTAACATTCCAAGGACATTACGAGCAAGGATAAATTTTCTCGTTTGTCCACCTACATTTTCTTAAGTTTATTCCATGGTTGAAAATACAATTCGACCTTCTCAAGTTGGCTTCTTATACTTTATATAAATTTCCATAACTGACATACATATTTGGCATAAATCAAATTGCATACAAAGTACTTAATTATCTTATTATTATGTAAAAATATTCTTCTCCAACATTTATTTGATGTCTACAGTTTTACCCTTACAACTCAAGCGAAAGTGACTTGATGTCCAAAACGCAATAAAAGGATTTGATGGAGATTTAGATACAGGGCAGCTTTTCACCAAAAATATTTCTCGATTCACACTATATTTATTTCCCTACCATTGTTATTATAATTTGAAAACTTATTGAATTCCTATAAGATTTATATATATCTATATATACATATCTTTTGTTTTCTCAAAGTTTGGTCGCACCAAGGTAACTTATATTCTTTGCAACGCATGATAAAGTTTAATTAAGTTATAAAGACTCCAAGATTGACCTTAGTCCTAAACTCCAATCTCGTGTGCAACATTTATATAATATGCTCTTACATCGCACTAAGATCTCATTCTTAGCGTTGTTTTGAAATCAGGAGTTACATAAGTATTTGACTAACATCTTGAAGGGGTACATGACTGGAAGAATTGTAACTATACATGAACCACATTCAAGAAAATACCAAGATGTTATTTTGATGGAAACCAAGGTAGCACTGCTGAATCATTCCTTCGAACAATGACTCCTAAGGTGCCTTCTAAGGTGGTCTTCAACACTCAACCTGATGTCGGACCTGAAGAGAGGACATTCTTCTCGCGATTACCAAAACTAGAAGGAAACCGCATACTTTGGGTAGGTTGGACCATGTCATTCCTAAAATATGGGTTCACGACAATGTCGCTAAACCTAATGACTATGACGGTAAACTCCGACTAGGGGTTTTATTTACCTAACCTAGGAGGTCTCATCGAGTGCAAAGTTTAAGGTCGTTCTATAGTTTTGAATTTCTTATATGGTAAAAAGGGATCACACATGCAGGAAAGCTATGCACGAGTATGTTATTAAGGTTGAGTGTTCCCATTAAAACTCTTTATTATGTTTGCAAGGTAAGAAGATAACCCATAAATTAATTTAATCATTTATTGAATACTGAGAAGGTACCACAATATCTTAACTTCAATTTCAAATTTACTTTATATAAATCAAACCCCCTTTTTTTCCATACACAACTAAGAAACAAATTGAACCAGGTGATTAGATGCACATTTCCTAAATATCCCTAAAACTAGCATATCATGCATATTAACAAATTTCAATTATAACTTTTCTGTAACAAGAGACTACATTAGGCAGTTATTCATTTTACAATGACCTATAAAAATTACAATAATAATAATTAAATTACACATCACCTTTTTCGTCGTCATTCTTCCATCCTGCAAAACCCACGTGAGCATGATATCAGCGATAAATCGCTGGCATGGCATCCACCCTAATCAATCATAATTATCATTTTTCAGTTTCCCATTTACATCTGACAATAATTACAATTTGCAATCGAAATTAAAAAAAGTCTAGAAACATGTATTCATTGCATTTCATTTTTCTTCATTTTATAAACCTAGGAGAGAGAAAGAGAAAGGAAGAGAGAGAAAACATCATTTTGTCAAAAGTTCTAATACACACAACAAGTTTCATTATAGTGTTTTAAATAGTTATTTACGTGTGTTAAAACTTTTCAGGGTGATTTGGTAACCCTACGAGGTCCCGCAACTTTCTATTCTTACATTTTCTCACTAGCTACAAAATGTTCAAAATGGGCTCAGAGGCTAAGAAACTACTTCCAAAGGTTATCTTCCAATGAACACGCACACCATGACTAACTTTCTACGTGTCCCTAGATATACCAGGAGTTCATAGCAACTGACGGAATTGAAAAAGAGTGAACGGTTTGCGTTTGGCGGCTAATTTTCCGGGGCTACTGATCATAGTTGACCCAGTTGTAAAATGACAAAAGTTAGCTCGAGGGCCCAGAAAACCACGTCCAAAACGACGTTCGATGGAGGAGCACACAATGAGACATCTCCTACTAGTTCCCCTATATAAAGAGAATTCATCAGAGTCGACGGGACTGAGAACTAGAGGACCATTTTTAAATGGCAACAAGTTTTCTGGAGTGACAAGACGAAATTGGACTAGTTTGACCTCGTCAAACTGTGACCGGAGGCCTACAAAATGGCTTCACCAAACTATCCCGAAAGGTGCTCTTTCCTATGCTGAATGTTCCATGCATTTATCTAGTATAAACGCTAGAGGTTTATGAAGACGGAACATGATTTCTCTTTCCGGGTTTCAATTGGTGGTCCCAAATGAAAGACAACTTTTTAGTTTTAACAACTCTCTCTTGTTGTAAACCCGATGTAACAGGCTCCTATAAAAGCATCAAAAGGATGTCATATGATCGTTTTGGGTCAAACCAAAAATAAGGGTGACTCCTCGTATACCAAGGTACGTGAATGAAACTTCACATCTCGTTTCCAGAGTTGCGAAGGGTACTTAGTGAGTCTCCGAAAAATGCAAAATTTAACTATTTTAAGCAGGAAGAAGGTCAACTTAATCAATGGAGAGTCAAATTTTTTTGGTCAATAAAATGATATTGGAGCGATCAAAAGGGTAAGAGTTTTCTAAATCATCTCGAAGTGAGGGTGATAGTTCATGGTTTAAAGTAGGTGAGTTATAAAGACTTCGAGAGTTGTGACATGACACTTTATTGTTTTGCAATGAGTTGAAGAGACATTTAATTGTATTTAAAAATCCTAATAATTTAAAATTATATTTAGTTGCAAAAGAGAACTAAAACACGAGAATTATGAGAGGTAAGGGAAGAAGAACCATGCCTGGAGAACGAAGTCGATCGAAGCCGTAGGCTTGGGTTCAGTCTCTTGCTTGGGCACTTCGTCAACCAGTCCATGAGCGTCCTCAGCTCCACCATTTTGCATACACGTCTACTAGGGAAGTTTCATTGCAAACAAAAACATCTTGTTTTCTATGCCTTGATGGTTTTCCATGCTCAATTCTAAAGCTCTTATTTTTGTACATTCGGGAGGATCTTTGATGGAGGTTGTGGAATCTGGCTTTACACGTACCCATTGCATTTGCTTGAAGGTTTCCAAGGCCTTTTTAACCAACTCATTTTTATTTTTATTTTTACACCTCCTGCAATCATTGCTGCCCATAAACCACATTCCTTTCAGGCATTTTCGAATCATTTGCATGCTTCCACATTTTTGCACATTCTCATGTGCTCATCAGACACCAAGAAAACATAATGATTAATTCTAGGCATGATTCTACAAGAGGAACTCATGCCATCAAAGTATTTACAACCCTCATGCACTGAACCTGCATGTCTGAAAGCTAATTAAACCAAAAATGAAGCTTACAAGGTCAGGGTATGTTCCATAAAACCACATCTTTTGAGGCATTCTGCCAAACACATCTCAGTCCCTTTGCTACACATCCATTTTGTGCATATGCTGCCATCATGGCATTCCATGAGACAACATTTCTTTGAGGCATTAAAACAAACAGTTCAACATCTTTTAATGACCCATTTTTTGCATACCTGCTATCATTGCCGCCAGGAGGCCACATATCTTTCAGGTATTTTGTCAAACAGTTCACATGAGTTGTGTATGCCTTCACATTTTGCATACGTGCCAAACTGGGCACTTGACAAGACATATAAAAAAACTATTATCTTTCCATGATGTTGATGGATGTCCATGCGCTGTTCTAAAGCTCCCACTTTGACAGTGGCTGGGAGGTCAAGCTTACACGTAACAAACACATTTGCTTGGAAGTTTCAAAGGCCTTTTCAACAAACACACTTGTGCATATCCCGAAATCATTGCAGTCCATGGAACTGCATTTTTTTCCCACGCATTTAGATGACCAGTTCGCACGTTTCCATGTTTTTACATGTAAATCTACTAGGGCGCTTGCAACTGCAACATCTGACAAAGTTCCTCTATTTTTTTATTTACTAGAAACCCACGCAGGTCTCAAGGCGTGGTACTGGGAGTATGCTTGGAAACTACACATACCCAAAAATCCTCCATTTTTTTGATGCGCATCCATACACTGTCCCCAAGATTTTGGCGCCTGCAATAACATCTGGAAAACTCCCTCTCTCCAATGAGCTTGGTTTTCCCATGCAGGAGTGTGTGGCGCGGCCTGGGAGAATGCTGAGCGGTTGTGGAGTCTAGCTTGATGCGGATCAAAGCATTTTCTTGAAGGTTTTCAAGGCCGTTTCAACAAACTCATTTTTTTTTGTGTGCAGATCCCTACGCCCCCAAAACCAGCCGCTCATTCCAATAGCAAAAACAAAACCCTAACTCACCCAAAAGAATCACGGGCCTCATTTTTGATTTCCTCCCCTTTGCCCTAATCCGCCCCTTTTATGGGCTTTTCGATTTTATTTTTAATTCCTTTTAAATTTATTTATCTATTTCTTTTTGTTTGTTTTAATCAAAAACGTCACAAAACCCTACAACGAAGTAGACAAATAAATCAACTATAACTTAAACTCAATCCATTACCAGAGGTGAAATTTCGACACAAAAGCGACTGATCGAAGTCGGTGATATGAGTTATAATAGTATTATAAACATTATTTTAATAATTTTACGGCTTAATAATGATAATAATTATTAATCCTATTAATGTCGACGACCCGAAAAACTCGAAGAGCCGAGAACCAAATTTTCCTTTAACCGTATAACCGTCCATGACGCTACGGGGTCCACAGTTTGGGGTGTCGACAACGACCCGACAGAGGCAAGAAGGAGAGGGAAGGTGAAAAATCTTCACTGCGACCTAGACACGGTCAACAACGGTCAACGAAAGCACACACACACCAGTCTCCCAGACTTAGCAACAAGGTCGAAGGTCAGGGACTGGGAAACATTGAATGGGGCATTACGGGAGGAAGGAGGATTATGCCCCTAAGATTACTAATATCTTGTAGTAGAAATATAATTTCATGGAAAATAAGGAGTGAAGTACTTCTTTCCCCTTGTAATGCTATGAACTAAGTGAACTAGTTTTGAAAATGTGTCAAAAGCTATAATTGTAGCTAAAAATGAAACTACTAGGAAAGTTGATGTGACTACCCTTGGGAAAAAATTTGTGGTATAGCTAGGACTATACCATATGGTATTGACCAATTTGTATGATTTTGAACACATGCATTTTTGTTTGAATTTATGTGTTTGACTAGATTTTGAGTATCTATGCCTTGTTTGTACATATATGCTACCCCAAAATTTTGTCTATGTATTATGTAAGTGTGGAATATACCTGGATGAGTTCCCCCTCTTTTGAGGCATGTAGGAAAACCATGTTTGAGAACTTATCTAAAAATAAAATATGTGTTCCTATGGACAATATGTCTAAGAAATTATAGGAGAATGTAGGATGATGAAGAGGTGGCCACCTTGAAGAACTTGTACCTTCAAAAGGGAAGGTGTCTGCGTATGGTGGCAAATGTGGTGCACAATAAAATTAGCATGATAAAAATAAATATAAACCATATAAATGATAACAATAGTAATACATATGCATGTAGGATAAGATAAGTACATGAATAGAGCAATCAGATCTAACAAGTATGAAAACAATTTCACATAAAAGATATGAAGCCACAAACATGGGACACCCACGGTGCGAAAAATAATTAAGGCTTGTAGTCCTGCAAATAAGAGTAAGCAAGATAAAACAAGATATACATAAAGTCAAAAACATGGAACAACCATGGTGTTACAAGATAATCAAGGAACATAAGCGACAAGAAATGAAAACAAACAAAAATAACACACTCACAAGAAATTATATAAGAAATAAGAGTGTCGAACATGATGATATGACATAATAACCAAAATAGGTGAATATATATGTGAAAAATATATTTCAACGCTACAAAAGACACATATGTTAGTCCTGTTAGCTCAAAAGATAACTCATACACAATATATGTAATCAAACATGATGAGGAAGTAGAAATGAAATATAATAAAATAATAACACCTGGATGTAGTGTAAAACAGATGCCCCTAGATGTATAGAAAGTTTGGGTAAAGGGCCCGCCAACACCTATCATCACGTATTGCTCTATGTATGTCCTCCATCAAGATCACAATACCTCATGAATGCATGTGTGTAAAGAGTAAATAAGCATGCTATCTATCAAATCAAAGTGACAATAAACATGTATAATGTAAATTGGTAACAACTCAAGTGAAGTGTATAGGTCATGAATTTGTAATTTTGAAAATACATGAATGTTTTTGTATTTTGAAACTATGTTAATGTTTTTGTACGTTTGAAGTGCTTCTCTATGCATAAGAAAGAGAGGTAATATTAAAGCTAACCAGTGAAAATATTATGAAGAGGTGGAGCAATAGTCAAATAAGAGAGAGGAACAGGCTTGAATTGTGCCAAAGAATGTGACTCGAATGCCGGTGGTATAATAGTGATTTTGTATTCTAAAGAAGGCACTTTGAAATGAAGTGGATATATTAGATGCATGAGAGATGTGTGAAGTATGATATAAAATCCATAGATGAATTAGTGGTAGATATAAATAGAATAAAGAGAACACTAGATGTGTGGTAGTAGAAATATGAATAGAAATAGTAGAGGCATTGCTTTCATTGAAGTATGTGGGAACATTTGCAAAAACATATTCTTGTGAAAGAAGAAAGGGAGATACACAGATGTCTCTAGGTATTCAAGAAGGGGGTTGAAACTAGTGAATATCGGGTGGCAAGTGAAAAAAATGGTATGCATAAAAAATATAGGGGATGCATTCTCACTTTAGATTCCAAAGATGTATGCTCATTACCTAATTGTAATACAATAGATGCCTTTATCGCTAGAAGATTATTCATAGTAGCTAGTTCTATGTAAGATTTAGCATTATGTGTACCTTGATGTATAACATCCATACATGGAGAAACAAAAACTGCAATATGAGGAACCAAAGGATAGGCGAAGACATTAGCGGAAGAAACATTATGCCCGATATGAGGGTTGTAGCCAATACCTTGTTGTGTGATAATGGTCAGCAATGTAATAGGTTCATAAATACATTGTGCATAAGAACCAAGTCCTTGTCCAGTGAATCCCTATTTTTGTAAATACATATTTGAAATCCCATATTGGTGAAAGGAAGTAAGTGTATGCATATTTGAGTGGGAACAATAGACTTTGGAATGGATATTCATGCATGAACTTTAATATGAATACGAGCAATATAATTTGGTATGGATATTCAAGTAATAACACTACAATTTGGTATGGATATTTGCGTAGGAAATTTGATATGAGTAGGAGAAATAAAATTTGGTATGGATATTTGAGTAGGAGCACTAGAATTTGGTATGGATATTCGAGTTGGAACTTTGGTATGAGTAGGATTGACAAACATTGATATGGATATTTGAGTATAAACAATAAAATGTGGCTTTGTGTAAGGAGTATATGTGTCAAATTTATATATGGTGATGCAAAGCTTAAAGGGTTGAGGATCAAGCTTCATGGTGTATACAATACCTTGGTAAGAAGATTTGAGGCAATTATGGAGAGTAGAAGGCATTGTGTGCATTATACATGGGTCCATGGGCATCCTAGTAGAAAATTGTAACTAAGATCATTAGGCATGACATGAAAAATGGTAAGGAGAGTATGAGAGCCTAAGGTGATGTTTAATGTGATTTTACCAAGTGGTTGACATGGTACATTATCAAAGCCACATATACTAATGGTATAGGGGAAAATATTTGGTAGGGATGCCCAATTGATGTAAAAAGGAAATATTGCAAATGTTGAGGCCATATCCATTGTCTATGAGAACACATTTAACCAAAGTGTTGTGGATGGTGACTTACACATATAGAGGGAGGCCATTTTCAAAAACATATTGAGAGTGTAGGTTAATGGAAGTAAAAGAGATGGATTCCTCTCAAAGGAAAGATCTTCTTACATAATTACCAGCACATAATCAAGAGATGTGCTAGGATGGATATGAACATTTTGAAAGATTTCATAGAAGATATCCTTACATGCAAGATTAATTTGAATGAACTCAAGGAAGGATATGGTGGGATCTTGAGAAGAATCCATTATAATAGCCAAGAGTAAAATACACAGGCATAGAATAATGAGAAGACCCATGCACCAAGAGGGACTCGATATTAGTGACGAGGGTCGACCAAAATGTGATTATTGATAAAAAAGTGAACGTCGTCAAATGAATAAAACAACATATCTAAAAAATAATTTGAAATTTTCAAAACCAAGAGCAATAATTTATGGTATGATTATTATGGGTAAAATTCTCAAGGGGATTATTAAAAAAATTATATATCTCAAGCTATACCCTTATTACTAAAATTTGTAATTGTGCAATTCCAAAAATTGTACTAAATTTTGGGACGAACAAAAATACATTTGTATATGATATATTAAAATTATGAAAAGCTTTGATAGATTTTAAAAAATAGTCGTTATGTGTGAGATATGTCCGAAAATAAAGGTAGGCTCAAATGTGAGTTTTAGAAAAAAGTGACCATCATCAAATTAAGAAAATGACCATATATGAAAATAGAAATTGAATTTGAAAAATACAAGAGAGGTATTGTTATCACCAAAAAACAACACCATTTGATTCGTCATGTCTGTGTGAATGAGCAACCTATGTTTTTGGGTAACAATGGACCATCTCTCAAGTTGTGGGAATTGCTACTTGATATGGACCTCCAAAGAAGGCTGACTCCTCTACCTATACCTAGCACTAAACTACTCCCAATGAAGGAAATGCAACTAACTACTCCTAATATACCAAGGACCAAGGGAGAGAGAGAGAGAGAGAGAGAGAGAGAGAGAGAGAGAGAGAGAGAGAGAGAGAGAGAGAGAGAGAGAGAGAGAGAGAGAGAGAGAGAGAGAGAGAGAGAGAGAGAGAGAGAGAGAGAGAGAGAGAGAGAGAGAGAGAGAGAGAGAGAGAGAGAGAGAGAGAGAGAGAGAGAGAGAGAGAGAGAGAGAGAGAGAGAGAGAGAGAGAGAGAGAGAGAGAGAGAGAGAGAGAGAGAGAGAGAGAGAGAGAGAGAGAGAGAGAGAGAGAGAGAGAGAGAGAGAGAGAGAGAGAGAGAGAGAGAGAGAGAGAGAGAGAGAGAGAGAGAGAGAGAGAGAGAGAGAGAGAGAGAGAGAGAGAGAGAGAGAGAGAGAGAGAGAGAGAGAGAGAGAGAGAGAGAGAGAGAGAGAGAGAGAGAGAGAGAGAGAGAGAGAGAGAGAGAGAGAGAGAGAGAGAGAGAGAGAGAGAGAGAGAGAGAGAGAGAGAGCACATGAAAATAGGAAATCCTATACTAATAGAGGTGATAACACCAAGAAAAAGGGGTGAAATATCCTGTTGAGGTAGAGTAGAGGAGGAAAATGGAGTTGAGAGAGACCAGAACAATTATGACACAATCCTAAGTCTTCATTCACCATCAAACCTCTATAAAACACAAAAACATTAACCTGCAAATAAGAGAAGCATGCACAAAATAGAGAAACAATAATGGAGAGGCAAAGGAATGCAAGAAAAATGAGAAAGGGTTGAGAGAACACCACAATACACAAATTTTATTGCTTCATAATGTTGCACAATCCATTACATATGAAAAGTAGAGGCACAAGAACACTTGTCAGGCCCATGTGAAGGCTTGCAACTAATTGGTGCTAAGAAAAAATTTGATAGAGTCTCCCCACATCCCAAAATATCCCATTCTTTCTCAAATGAGAAGTGTTTACAATATATAAAAGAAGATGAGGAAAAGAGAAGATATGGGAATCCCAAAATTCTTCCCCCAACCACTAAAAAGATGCATTAAATGTCTAAAAATTGGCATGGAAAGCCTAAAAATGCATCCCTCCACGATCTTTTGCTTGTTAGAGAAGTAAAGGGACCATATCATATCAGATTTAGTGGTTGAGCAACCTAGAACTACATCAATTAATGTTGGGGACATTTTTTTCTTTTTAACCTACATACCCTCACTAAAAATAATAAATCAAGTTTCCAAGGCATAGAGGATGTCAAGACCTTTCTAGAAAGTCCAATTGTGTGAAAATTAGAGCTTTGGGTCAAAAGTTATGGCCATTTGAAGTTCAGGGGGATTGAGATGGTCAGCAGATTTCCCTACGTGACACTACAATCCACATTTAACTCATTTTCACCTTTTCCTTATTTTTCAGGAATTTGGTGGTCGGTGGAATTATACCCTTCAAGCCTCGTGGGCCTCGCTTTAACCATAATCTGTACATTTAGCTGTCTGCTCTATCTCCCTTTGTTTGTGGGTCTTTTACCTCCATGGGGAACATGTTCCCGCAACCTCGTTCCTTCCGCACTCCAAACTCCCGCACCAAATGGCCACCGATTTGATTTATTTTGTGGGCTATTCACCTCCATCTCGCATTGAACTATGACTTGTTCTTCCTTTGGCACTCCTTACCTTCATGTTGCGGCTCATTTGGTTCCGCAGGGAACTCACGTCCCCAAGGAACTTGTTCCTCCTCGGCCTTGGTTCTCCGCAACCTACCCCAAACAACATTACACTCAATTATTCCCTTCACACCTTTACACTGTGGAAATTTTGGTCATGCGGGAACAAGTGACCTACAGGAACGTGTTCCTCATGGGCCCTCAAAATTTGAATTCTCCGCGATATACTAAACTTGCCCCAAATCCGTAAAGAAATCAACTTTTTTTTTGGGGATGTGAGGAACCGATGGCTCGATAAAACTTGTACCCGAGGGCCTCCAAAAGATGAGGTACCCACATAACAACAAGTTTGGCCCTTTTTGCATTTTTTCTCAATTTTTCTAATTGTTTTGGATTTTTCTTGGATTGGGGAGTTAGAAAAATAGAGTGAAGTACCCCAAAGCCGAAGTTATCCATTTTGCTCAAAATTGGCCAAGTTTTTGGATCCCGAAGCCTTTAGGGAGGGAAATGCACTAAAAACAGTTCAAGTGCCTAAAAACATGAAATTTACATGTTTCCTTGATTCATCATTGCAGCCTTTGTCAACTTACCCAAGTCCAGTTTCCCAACACGTCCATTTTTATGAGGGGTAAAATGGATAACAAGTATTTTGAAACTAATTATGTGAAAAATAAACCTCCAAGGAAATTGTCCAAAAATGTATACTTGTTTGATTATGCCCTAATTACTAAAAATACTAATTTTGATTTTTTGAAAAGTGTGCTAACAATTAGAGAAAAAATAGAGGTTTTTCTTAAATATATAAAAATTAATAATAAACTCAAATTAATTTGAAAATAAAAGTTGTTGTGCTTTATATACACAATAAAAGGTGATTCGACAATTGGGAGCCCTAGAAAGAGACCCAAATGGTCGAACCGACCATGAGACCTTAGGAGAAATTGTGGAAACTAGATTTAGGATAGGTGATAGATGAAAATAAGGTCGGGATGTAATTATGCAATGTAGATACAAAACCCCGGGAAAATAGGGTTTCAAGGAGGGTGTATGATACAATGTCGGGTTCACCAAAAGTTTACTCCTTAATTTGATTTATGTGAAACCTAATGATTTTTAGTGAGATGTGTACACTAAAGGATGTAAAGGTTAGCAATAATTGATTAATTAAATTCCAAATTAATTAATAATATCTAAATAACACAACAATACTTATAACTCGATATGCTAAATAAGATACAAACTTGAAACACAAAGGGATGAGTGCACTTAGATTATTATAGATGATTTTGGGAAGTTCGGGAGGATGCAGCTGCTGAAACATGAAGATATGAATATGATGATGCTTCATTTTGGATATTGGACTAGAAACTACCATGATACAAAACCATAAAATCTACCAAGCCCATACCGTATGGTCTTGGACCTTCTTAGATATGGTCTTTGCAACATTTTGAGATGGTTTCCTACCTGGAATTATATGTCATTGTTAAAATCTAATTTTTGATCATGTTATGAAGCTATCTAAATATTTTGATCATGATCTCAAACCCTAATCATGGATGGGAATTCTTATAAAATAAACATTATTTATGCTTTAGGCACCCCCATGCACCATCGGTGTTGGCACTACTTTGAAGAGGCATCAAACCACACATCATTATCCACCTAGTATGTGATATCAAAATGAATGCGACTAGATTTGACAACCATATTTGACAATTTCGAGTTGGCTTGTCTCTTACTATAATACTTGGGGAAGGGATGTTTGAGTGCTTGTAGATGAGAGAGATTGATGTCTTGACCTAGTAAGAAGCTTCGAGTTACAAAGATTACTTCCCTAATGAACGTAGGTGTTCTATTATGAGATTTAAGGATCCTTGGGTGCCTTTTACAAGTGTTGTAAGTGAGTGTATCAATGTAGTGCCATAGGATTTCCAGGTTAGAAAATGAGGTAGTTTTTACTTGCTTATATAGGGTTTTGTAGATGATTTATCTAAGAAAGGATGACCTAGAGAGATTAGAAAACCAAAAAAAGAATATGAAATTGAAAGTAGAGTTGGAGAACATATTGGTCTAAAACCATACAAGTCAGCCACGACGAGATATAATATCCTGACTAAATTGTATGACATTGACCAAGGAAGGAAAACATGTAATATGAAGTTTATAACTTGTCAACTAATGTTTTTCTATGGATTTTATGCATCATGTTCTTAGAATTTGATGACATGTTAGTGTGAAAGGATAAAAATCTAAAAAATAGACCTTGGGATGTGCTAAGTGGGAATGGGAAGGTTGTATTTATTTTAGCAAGAGTGCATTGTCAAAAACAACAAGTGTCAAAGAGTGAATTTCCATATTTGAGTTTCTACACTTAGAAATGCACCATATAATTTCCAAAGCTTGATGAATTCAATCTTTTGGCTATTTCTACAACAAAATTCATGGTATTCTTTGATGATATATTAATCTACAACAAGACTTGGGAGGAACATTTACATCATATCAATAAGGTTTTGGACACTCTTGAACAATAACACCATTATGTCAAGCCTTCCAAGTGTGATTTTGGAGTGATGAAGGTAGAATAATTGGGTCATATCATGTCTCATGAAGGTATAAAAGTGGATCTTCATAAGATACAAACCATGAGGGATTGAAAGATTGTTAAAACCCTCAAAAGCCTAAGGGGCTTCTCAAGGTTTATAGGTTATTATCACAGATTTGTAAAAAATTATGGTATAATTGCAACACCACTCATAAAATTATTGAAGAAATACTCTTTTCATTTGAATGAGGAAGTAACCCAGATTTTGAGTCATTTGAGAAGGCCATGTGTACCACTCCAGTTTTAGCTACCCATATTTCTCTAAAACCTTCATTATTGAATGTGATGCTTCAGGGTGTGGCATAGGTGTAGTATTAATGCAAGAAGGCCATTCCATCACATTTGAATTCATAAAATCAAATATAAGAACCTATCAAAACCAACTTATGATAAGTAAATGATGGCTATTCTTTATGTAGTCAAATAGTGGATACCATATCTCATGGGTCATCACTTCAAGGTAAATACATACCATGACAACTTGAAATACTTCTAGGAGAAACAACTATTATATGAAGAACAAAAAAAATGGGTCAAAAAGATGATGGGATATGTAACACCTTGGATTGTAGTTACTTCCTCCTGAGCATACAAGTGTTGATATGTGATTTCTTTTGAAAGGATGTGTTCCCTTGATTGAGAAGTCATGCTTGATATGTACTGTATCTTCTTTGCAAATTACAGATCTTTGACTGAGTCGGAATATGATTGGACTCTTTTATTTCTTTCATTTTACACCTGAGTTTAATCTGATCTTGGAATGAATTATGGAGTTATCCATCTATAAGACCAAGCCTTGGATCAGTGGTATTGATCCAAGTGGTGCTTTAAGCTTATTCGTGATGAATTAAAATTATAGACCTTAAGCAGGTTGCAAGGTCTGGATGCATTGAATAAGCTAGTCCGGAGTATAACTCAAGCTGATCGTGTTAAATGAATTGGTTCCCGATATCGTAATATATCTGGAAGGTCTTGATCGTGGACCAGGTAATAATTCAGTTACATATAATTCAATAGCCATTTGGCAGTGCAGGAGTGAACCCTGTTCGTGAATGTATGTTGTAGGTTCTTTTTCTGAGCATATGAAATGTTAGACCTAACTGGATTTATTAAGGTTAGTAACCTAAAACTAAACTTAACCTAGGGGTTAGATTAGTGTTAATCTAACCTAGACCTAGGCTAAGAGCTAATGTTCTAAGTTAGTATCTATGTGCTAAGAGGTTAGACTAAGTGTTATCCTAAATCCTAACCTAAGTTACTAACCTAACTATTGAACAAGGAAGAAGGGGACCTATGGAAGGGTGCGAACCTTGGGCGGCAGTTTCTATGTCATTAAATGTATGGATAAGCATGAGGGACAGGTAATTTCGTAGAAGTTTTTAAAACAGCTAACTTGAGCCGACGTGGCAGGTCACCAAAGTTGGAAATGGTCTTTGATGTGCATTTGTCCATCGCCAACTATGGCGGTCGGTGGCAGTGGAGATTTAGCGGGAAATTTGGAGTAAATGCCATTTATGAACTCGGTCGTCGAGCTCGGGTTCCTTGGGAAGGCATGCAAAATGGAAAGTTAATGGTTTGTTTGGTTTTTCAAGCACTCCAGTTTTCCCTCTGTCTGTTCACTGGTTCTTCGCACCAGTCTTCTTGGAGTTGCATGGCAAATTTGAGTGTAACTCGCTCTTTTCTCTGGCAAGGAAAATTTATAAGTCATGGAAATAGCAAATTTTTGTTGGTGGATCTAACTTGGAAAAGGAGGAGAAGGTTCGAGCTCTTTCATTGGTCTGCTTCGAAATTTTAAGCAAATAACCAGGCATGTTAGGCCCTAACCTTTAAAAATCTTGCTCTCTTTCAAATGATTTCATTAGAACAACTCTGTTCAAATGATTTTTGGAATTAGATGGTTTTTATGGTAGCTTGGGGTGATTTTGTTACTGTATCTTCTTGCTAGTTCGATTTTTCAATTAAAACCTTGATGGGTGTATTCTATTTTTCGAACTGTTGCAATATTTCATGGTGTTTTGCATTCCGGCTTTAATTTGTGAAATATATGCAAGAATGTATACTGGGCCTGCTCTGTGAGAGCCCATGAATTGTTCTCTTGATGGGTACAGGTTACTGTTGATACTTGTTGTTAATGCTTACTTGTTGTCGATACTGGTAGGAAAAGATACTGTGGACTTTTGATTGAATGTTCAGTATAACTCGACTTCCTTGTAAGTTCTATCGTGGTTATTATAGATGGTGGTTACAGAATCCTGTTGGGTTTCGCTAAGATATTTAAAGTTATTTATGAAAGGATAACTTGTTGTGTTACAGTATTTCAATGCGACCTTGTTGAAGTTGTTTTTCCCTTGCGTTGAGGTTATGGGATTCAACCCATTGATAGTATGCAATATATATATTTATTGTATTCAAAACGACTCTGTGGAGTCCATTGAATGATTCGTATATTATGGACCACTGTTGAAGCTATATATATATATTTGAATATTGGTAATTTGATTTTGTTAGAGTCTTGAAGGAGTAACAGGTAATACGACCTCTGTTATTTTGTAATGAATTTTTGGTACAGACTCTTTGGGTGTATTTTTACGTTTCCTTTCTGTGTAAGCTTGAGCGAAAAATATTGAAGAGGCTCAGTTGGATTCCTTGTTGCGAAATCAGTATTAGCTTTTGTATAAGCCTGATTTTGAATGTTTACCATTGTTGGCACAGTTGGAATCATTAACTATTATTTATCTTGTTTACTGTTGTTCGGATTCAGTTGAATCCTTGATAGGTAACCAGTGTATCTGCCTCTAATTAAGCCTGATTTGGTACACTGTTGTTTTTGACACTATTGGGTTCCTTGAGTATAGATAGATATCATGTATCTTGGCTCTGTAAAAGTGGGTCGTGAATACCATACTTCAAACTCTGAATGCGTCCAGATGTGAATACGGTATGTTATGTTTCCTTTCTGATTATTCCAGTTAGATGAGGCTGTGCATGTTGCGGGAATTTTGTATGATTATCTCTGCATAGTCTTAGGGAAACATCAATTGCTTAATGTCAAGGAGTCTATTGTTGACTGCGATAAAATAGAAGTTCTTTGATTTCGACCTTGGGTCGAAAAGCCTTACAGTGTTTAGTAGGGACTAGAATGGGCTGTAGGTTGATGTAAGGGATTGTTGGCGTGTTTACGTCTTCTGTTGCATGGATATCTATTCTTGAGCTTAATTGAACTTAGGAGTTGTCGACTGCACCTCAACAGGCAATGGCTGTGATTATCTTCTTGTTTGTCGCTTCGTGTGGGAGGTCATGCAGAGTCTGTTTGGTAGATAGTCATCACTGTTTGGCGTGAGAGCTACTGTACTGTAGTTTATTATATTTTAAACTTAAACAAAATAGTGGTGCTTTTGGTGGTCTCGTCTGATTTATTCGCATGTGTTTAAGGTGAATGCTTTGCTCTTGGAAAGACATGGTACAGTCATGAGCTAGTTCTGAGGGAAATATGTATGATCGTTTATTTCTCTTCTGTTGTAAAGTATATGTTGATATATATTTTTATCTAACTGTTGGAACTATTTTAACTACTGCTGAAATCATGGGTTGTTATGATATTCATTTTACTATGATGAATGTAATGATCTGTCTGATGTTTGCTGTCCTGGGGATTCAGATGGATAGTTGTCTCAGATACTTTCGTTCTTCTTGATCCCTAATATTTTGATGAAATATGTTTACTTGTTGGGTGAATTGATCTCATTTAAACAGGGTGTTTAATGAAAACAATTGATGGATTGCAATTGTTTTAAGAGTTAGTGCTTATCATGCTCAGTTCATCGAACTGACCCATGTTGACAATTTTTGCAGATGGATGCCGTAAGTGGTAAAAGCACGCAGATCTGATAGGATGATCAGATTGTTTAATTTGATTTTAAGTTGAAATACAACTTGATTTTCTAAATGTACTACATGTGGAAAGATGTTCTTTTTCCGTAGAGTATTGTATCAAGTATGCTGAATGCATAAAATGTATTTGATTAGTTCTGAAAGGAATGGAAATTGATATTTGTTACTTATGTGTTTGTATTCTTATCTTGATAGTTTGACCTTCTTCGGTTCAAATATCTGGAGAGCATTGTTATTATTGTATAATTTGGAGACTTTTGTGATTATCAATGTAAGCTTGCAAGAATATGTGACTGAATACTTATGATTGTTTAGCAATTCTAGTATGTTCTATTTAAAGCTAAATTGAAATATAGATCACTGTCTTACTGGAAACTAGGGTTAAAATAAACCTAAGCAGAACGCTAAACAAGCTGAATTAAATTATTAATCCCTAGTCTTGATTAAGCCAGGACAACATTTAATTGGATTCTTAATCATTATATCTTGATACTTATAAGTACGATATAAATTCAGTAATGAGAACTGAAATAAACCAAAAAGGGGTTCTGTTGGCAATCACATGTGAAGATTATGGGTTATTGTCCAATTTCGTTGATTTAGAATTATGTATATTCTATGAACTCCTTGATGGAACCTTAGTCTTAATAATTTCTCTGTGTAAAGGGTTTTATTAAGAGAGGTCATTCTAAGGTGAGGAACCCAGGGATTGGGGAAAGGCTAACCTTAAGGGAACGTCTTTTAATATAATTTAACTCAGCGTATGTAACACTTTTTAATAAGTAGATCTTTTCGAGGCGGATTTAAAGGTTGACGGCACAAGTCAACTGCAGGGTTGTACCTCCGAGAAGGTTAGGATCTTCTCAAAGATACAACAATGCAGGTGTCTTGTGACGACACCCTTTGCATTGATCGATAATATTTACACCATGAACTCGAACAAAGTTACTGGGACCGATTAGGAATGTGGTCACATTATAAGGCTGCTAGGAGATTCGGGGTATCTTGACACACTGGTTTAACTAGGGTTGAACCAGTATGTCATCGTATCCCTAGTCCTCGTGGGCATCCATTTAACGTTATCACCTTACTAATCCATTTCTGAGTGAATAATTTGGGATAGGAGGGACCGATGTAAGTCGGTATAAGACGTTCTATATAACTTAGGAATGGGGTGTAGGACGTATTCAGCATCGGGACGAGTATGTTGTTAAGGAATACGAGACATAAGCAAGATATGTTTCAAATCTTTGGCCAAAGTATCGCAAGTGCTTGATTGCGTTGTCCTAATTCACCTAGTCTAAGGGATGAGATGCCGATGAATAATGGTAACAAATATTCGAGATAGGTTCCTGGGACAGAGCATCTCAATCCCGAGAATAGGGAAGAGAACCGCAAGAGTGGAGTGTTAAAAGAAAAACGCCAACTCTTATTACTCATGAATAGATCGGTAGATTACCGAGTCATGGAATGAATAGATTGGAGGTACTCCGAGTCATTACAATGGCATATGTTTTTCTGTTATAAGAATGGTTATTTGATTTGTGAGTTCTAAATTATGTATTTAGAACCAAAGAAGCATTTATCAAAAAAAAAAAAATAAATTCACTTGTTCTAATGTATAAAATGAGGATGTTACGGGATATGAATTTGAGATCATTTAAAAGAAAGGAAAAGAAAACGTGGTAGTTGATGGACTATCTAGGAGAGATGAGTCTATACAAGCATTTTTATGTCATGTCCATATTATAGGTAGATCGAGAAAAATCAAAATGACAGAATGACACAAAACAACTAGTGTCATTTAGAATCTCCAATATGATCTAGGAATTTAAAAAAAAGTGTATGGAAGGGGGATGCATTGTGTTACAAGGATTAGTTTTACTTATGCAAGACCTCTATGCTTAAAATTCAGGTTCTCTCGGATCTCCATGCTTCTCCAATGGGTGGGCATTTTGAATTTCGAAAAATTATCTCGAGAATTAAGAAATGCTTTTCTAGTAAGGATTGAAAACAAATGTCCAAAAATTTATGGCAGAATGTTTGGTGTGTCAACGTAACAAGGAGAAACTATTAAGTCTCCAGGAATTTTGCAACCTCTATCTATTCCTAATGAGCATTGTGTAGAGGTTTACATGAATTTCATCATAGGTTTTCCAAAATATGAAGAGAAAAGTGTAATTATGGTGGTTGTGGATTTACTCACCAAGTATGCTCATTTTTGTGCCATATGACATCCCTTTACAATGAGTACATTTGTCATATCTTCTATGGATACAATTCAAAGCTACATGGAACACCTAAGATTATTGTAAGTGATCATGATTCTATATTTAGTAGCAATTTTAGATTGATTTATTCTCATGTTTGGGTACTCAATTGGCTTGTAGTTCATCATATCATCCCCAATCTAATGGATAGAATGAGGTAGTAAACAAATGTTTAGAGGGGTATCTACAATGCTTTGTTTTAGATAAACAAGAGAGATGGGTTAAGTGGCTACCACTTGTAGAATGGTGGTATAACACTTCATTTCACACCTCATCCAAAATGTCCTCATTCTTGGCATATGGTTACCATCCACCATTCCTCGCCTCCAACTTAAGGGTATAGCCTAAAGTAAGAGTAATTGAAGAGCACATTCAACACCAACAAGAGGTGCTCTCTAGCCTTAAAGAGAATTTAGTAATGGCACAAAACCACATGAAGCAACAAGTGATCAATACCGTAGTGAGCCAAGATTTGAAGTTGTAGAATTTGTTTTGTACGATTTCGCAACCATATAAGTAACTATCTTTCAAACAACCAAAAATCTAACAAACTCTCACCTAAATACTATGACCCTTATCAAGTGTCAAAACACATCAGACCGTGGCATACATATTAGAGCTTCCTCGCAAACTAGAATACATCCATTTTTCCATGTTTCTTGCTTGAAGAAGGTCATTGGGAAAAAAACGTCTTCTTAGTTGGTGTTACTAGATCTTGATGAGGAGGGACACATCATCTTGCAGCCTAAAGGAATCCTATATACACACACTAAGAAGTTGGGGACAAGGGTCATTATCGAGTATCTGATCAAGTGGAAGAATTCGGACATTGAAGATGCAACATGGGAAGATGAATCATTATGGAAACAACATCTATAGATTACCAACATTGGGGAAAAATTGCTATGAAGGCGACGGCATGCTACACACCCTTAATCCTAGGTCATAAATCAAGATATGGATGGTAAACTTGTGGCTAACATAATCTCTTATCATGCCATATCACATCCATTTATGCTTTCATATGCTTAGTAGGTCGGCCTTGGTGCTTTGCATAGCATAATAGGGTATATATACGAGTTAGTAGCTAATATATAATCATCATATTGAGCACTTGATTCTTATTATATGGTTTGTAGGTTGCCTCCTCAAAGTGGTTAATTCATTCTACTTGCATATTATGATCATTTCCCTATCTTTTAGTGTTATTTGGTGTTATATTACTCGTTGATATTCATATCCATCTAAGCAATTTCATTACACTTCTTGGTGCCCGTGCGCTCACTTTTTTGACGATAGGGTATAAATCTCATTAGTGTATTCTTATACCATTTGATTGTGAGCTTGAAACAATTAGTGCAATTTCTTGAATTGGTCCTCATAATTCTTCATTGGATAATATTCCTCTCTCGATAACATCTACAAAATTGTATCATGTTTATGAGGATTTCACATTTGTGATTATAAAATAATTGTCATCATTTTGCAAGCAATATGATTCCCACCATTTTTTTGACATACGAGAGAATCTTTTAGAGCGCAAACATTATTATTTTATTATCAAAGAAATTATTGATAGAGAAATATGATTCTAATTGGTCGAACCATTTTTTATTTCATTGACATGAATTTTTTCATCATTATAAAATATCAAAATTTACTTATACTTTAAAGAGTGTTGGACTCCAAAAGGATTTATTATGGAGTTGGGACCTCCATCTAAAGTAAGTTGTCTCTTTTTAAAAAGAAAAACCTTAATTTCACCACTTTCCCATTGAACAATAAGAAAAAGTGATGCCACTATAAACGAGATCACTCATAAAACATGAGACAAATGAATAGAATAAACTCCCACATCCCTTAGATATGGCCATCATCATTTTGGTGATATAATCATACATGCTCTCATTTTGGTGATATAATGACGCATGGACCATGGGCTCATAAATATATTTTTGGGTCCTAATAAGAATGGACTCATCATGGTAGCTAGACAATATCATTTCGTTAGCTTGCATGTACTTGTCATGTGTTTCCAATAAAATACAATAATTGTGTTAGATAAGGTAAGAGAAGTGATTTCATTAACTTGGAGACCAAGTAATCTCATTTCCATTTTAGATCTAGTCAAACCTACTTTACATGTTCAAAGTATTATTCATTCTATAAAATATTACGAAGGACCTTAGACTTTAAAAAGGTAACGACCATAAATGATAACACTTTCTTGAATAAATAACTTTATAAATAATCTCAAGATATATAATATTTTCGATGAACACGATCAAATTATGTCATCAAAGTGTACACGCTACACTCTATCTCAATTTTGGCATTAATATACGAATAAATTGAATTAAATAAAAATAAAAATAAAAATGGTTACGATGTAATTAATCCTTGTTAATTCATTTAGTTTTAATGTATTGATCTATTGATTGATTATTGTTCTAAATAAAATATAGATGTTCTAAATATATTTACTTAAAAATGTTGAGAGATATCAATATTAGGTCTTTATTTTTGATTTCTTATGTATTATAATTATTCATGAGGGTATTATTATTATTTTTGTGTAAATTTTCTTATTGGTTGGTAACAAATGACATCAATCTAGTTAAATCAATATGTTAGAGTTAAACAAGTTCTAACACCAAACTCCAATACATGACTAATATATTATGCCTTTTTATTGTTTTCTAAGAAAAAGGGATAACTTCTAAGTGATGAGCAAGTAAAAGTCAAATTTACAAATCAAAATTAGTTGTCAACAACTCTAAAATGTTACAACCCTCACAATCACACTTACTATCACCGTAGAATGCCTATTTGTGTAGTTAAGCATGATTGTTATCTATCAATGGTTGTTCCCCCTTTTTCTTTGAATTTCTTTCTCTTATAACAAGCATTTTTGTTAGAAACCGTAAATCATATGCAATGCTTAAAAGCTGTTCATTGATTAATGAAATGAGCTACAATGCTTATAGACATTGAATAACCATGTTACACACAATTACAAATCATGATCACACAAGATCAAACTCCACAACAAAACAAGATAACCACACTAGCCTAAACTAGTAAATTGAACTCAAGTGAACACCTAATCGAATTTACACAATAATGATCAATCACTAAAACCTAGCTACAAACTAGTCATGACCACACTTGAACAATGTGCTTTATCATCCATAACATCACTAAAATGCTAAATTAATATAATAAAATACTAATTTTATCACCCCTTTATTTTGTATTGATTACATTGATTGGAGAGGAACTCTTTGATTTTGTTTACACACAAGTGATTGCGGTGAGAAGTTTTGCATGCAACTAGTCAAGTGAAAAAGTGGAGCTATTGGATGTGCTCATGCTAGGCTAGTTTTCTAAAATATACGATCTTTCATGAATGCTACATGATTCTTTTTATTTGACAACTCCTTTTGCTTTATTGATTACCATATCCACCTTTTTGTTTGAGCTTGAGATTGGTATAAATGGAATCAATGAGGATCCATTGTGCTTAAGATGCTCTTCAATCTTGATATTCCAAACTCGAGAAACATGTTTGAACCTTTTCCTTTTCTTGTTTACGATGTTCTCTTTGTTGCATCCTATTGAGAGATTTTGTGGTTTTGACGAGTGGTGATTGGTGTAAAAGCGGAGATTCTATTTTACTCATTAAAGTCATGTTGGCCTCTTCATGAGTTTTTCTATAAGTCTTTGGTTTAGAAGTATATGTGTCTGGGACTCCAATCAGATTGGCACACAATTTTCGCATACTTTGAGTGATGGATGGTGGATTTTCACTAATTTTCCCACTTTATTACCGTCATCATTTTCATCAATCATCACAAGTCTTTCTTCAAAAAATTATGTGTGAGTTTGTGGATTGTGGACTTAAAGCACCTATTTTTAAAACTCAAGATCTATGCTAATGAATGCTTTCTTGGTTTTTAGATTGAATTACCTATATCTCATTGAATCTTCACTATATCCCATAAATATGAGTGACATAAACTTCATGTCCAAGTTTTTCCTTATATGGGCCTTGCTTCCAAAAATTTGAAGATGAGAAATTGATGGTTTATTCCCGACTATGCTTCCTATGGAGCCATGTATGTAAATTGTTGGTGATATGTCAAGTAGATATACTACGGTTTTGGTCAGTTTCTTCTACCTAGTAGGAAAATTACTCAAGCATATATTATCAATCATATTCCACACCATTTCCATGATTGTATGTTTTCACCATTTTGCAACACCGTTATGTTAAGGAGAGTAAAGTGCGATCATTTGATGATAAATTCCATGTTATTTTAGGTATGTCATGAATGCATTATGGTAAATTTCTCCTCGATACGAGAAGAGGTCCTTTACGTGACAACTATATTATTTCTTAGTAAGAGCTTTGAACTCTTTCAATGTTTGAAAAGTTTGATCCTTGGTCTTAAATAGGTAAATTTACATTTTTCTACAATAATCATCAATAAAGAGATGGTAGTATTGATAACCTAAACAGTCTCTAACATATTTCCAAAAATATTGGTATGAACCATGTCCAACTTGCCTATGGCTCTATTTAGATTCTTTGGAAAAAGTGCTTGATGTTGTTTCCCTTCTAGACAATTGGTGCAGATATCTATGTTCTTCTTTAATGTGGCAATCTAATAACCATTTTTCTCTAGCCAGTCAAAAAAAAACCCAAAATTGACATGCCCATATCATGCCACAAATTTTTAGAGTTGGTTTTAGTACCAATGAGTTCTTTATTATCACATGCCATAAAATCTAATTGAAACATCTTGTTGATTCTGGATGCGCATGAGAACATATTTGAACTATTTATTTTTCCTTGATGTCCTATATTTGTTTTACCAATTGTGCAGCCAAACTAGCTTTCAAATTATGATCCAACAATTGGACAATTAAAAAAATATTTTTAGTTAGTCCCGGTATATATAGGACATTGATGAGTGTGTAATGCTTATTGCCAAGCAATAGTCTTATATCTCTAGTACCTTGAACCTTGTAAGAAGTGTCATCCCCGATGAAATTGATTTTATGGTGGGATTTGGAGTGATTGTGGAGAACCAATATTTCTACTTTGTCATGTTTCTAGTTGTGTCGAGTCTACGCAATGATAAAACTTTTGTGAAGGTTTCTTCCATTATCTATGCAATGAACAATTCCTCATCAAAATTTTCATCCTCATCATAATTTTCATCTTTATCGGTGACATTTCCATTATGTTACTACTTATGCTTCCAATTTTTGTTGTCTTTGGGATTGCCAACGATATGAATACTTGTTTTTAGTTTTTGACTACTTGGGTTGATTGGGTTTTGAATCTTTTGATTTATTAGTCAACCCATTATACCAGTAGTTCTTGGTATCATCACATTTTAATGAAAATTACACATTTTGCATTGCTTCAAGATGCTTTGGAATTCTCATCTTGATTTGAAAATTTCTTCTTGGGGAACTTTTATATGTTATTCCATTTGTAGTTAGAAGCAAGTGCATGGTCATATTGATTATTTTCTTCACATTGCATGTATTCCTCTTCTTACAACATGTTAACCAACTTTTGGAATGTTAAATTTTTTTCTATGATATTCAATGTTGTCATGAACATCCTAAATGACGATGAAAATCCTATTAAGAGAATGGTTATGAGGGAGACATAAAAAAATTCTTCTCCAAGAGCTAATAAGGAGGTTGTTGTAATTTCGTACTCAAAATTCTTCTATCGATTCAAAGGATTTCAGCTTCAAATTATACAATTGAATATGCAAGTGGAGAATTGTATTATGATTCTTCACCTCAAAAATTACATTGATATTTTCCCATATTTTTTTGGTGGTGTTTGCATCCCTTATGTCAGGTTATAGCTCATTTGTGACTCCAAATGTGATGATTAGTTTGACTTCATTATTTTCCTTGTCCCACTTTCCTTGTAGGTCAACATCATTTGCATCTCAGTCAAAATTTGTATTCACAACATAATATAGTTCTTCAAAATCCAAAAAATGTCTTCAATTTTGTCTTCCATGCAACATAATTGTCTCTACATAAGAGGTATAAATATGACAAAAATAACTTTGGACCATTTTCCATTATGCAAAATATGAAATGAAATGGAATATGGATTGGTGTCTTATCACTCCAAAAAGGTTTCTCTTTATATATACTATCACGACGATATACCAAACCTATATACACACCCTTCCGATATAATCATTGGTATGTGGAAGAAGTTCATCCTTTTGATATACGCAACTATGTGTGAGAGATATGTTAAGACATGTGAGAGTAAACTGGTACGTAGTATATAGATAGTACATGAAAGGGATCCATTCAATCAATGAAAATTTCTTAGAGGGAGATCTTTGTATGTGGGTGACAAGTCCTGATATACTCAAATTTTCCCAATTTTAGGATTTATGTCAAATTATCGTGGAAGATGGGAAACAAAGGGAATACAAATGAGTGCAACATCCACATTTATTCTTGAAAATTTATAGGTATGATTCCAAAAACATCATTTTTGCATCTATATTAGACATTGTAGGAAAAAATCCAAGTGCAATAACATAACATATAAGTGTGAACTAAAGGCAACATTTATACCGAATGTTATGATGAGATTAAATGATCGTATGTTTGTGTTGTAATAATTGCATATTTATATTTATGAATGCATAGTCATTTAAAAATTTATGACAACCTATAGATTACCAAAAATATTACACAAAATAATGCATCATGGAAAAGAAATCCCCCCCCCTCCCTAATTGGGAAAAATTGGAATGTAGGTAAATTTTTTTGTTTTGTTTTAGGCGATTATGCCTATTTGGTAATAATGGAAGCAACGTTTGTCTCCCTTGACGTTTTATAATTTTTGCAAATTGTTTATTTTTTATTTTTTTCCTTGATGGCCCCATTGGGTTAATAAAATTTGTAAACAAAGTGGTTTGAGTTTGTAATAAAATTGTCCACTTTTTGAATATGTATTGCCCCATGTGAGTGGGTGTATTGAATTTCCAAGTAGAAAGGTAATGGTAGGTGTGTCAAAATTATGAGTTTCTATGATACCAAGCACTTAGCCTTGTGGCCTTAGTTGCTTACTTGAGCTAGGCATGTTTTAATGTATATGAGTCAAGCTGGTTTTAAGGTCTTAATTAGACTAAGTCATATTTAAAAAGAAGGGTTAATGTGTGTTGAACTTGCAACCTACCCCCTTTGTGAGTGGTTTGACCGCCATAGGTCGGATAGAAGGGTGAGCATGTTGCATTTGAATATATATGGGGCTAAGTGAATTTTAAGCTAGAAAAACTACATAAATGATTTTGAAAAAACACAAGTGTTTCAAGGGTGTAGTTAGGGTTCAATGACCCGATTTACTTACTTTTCTTTTCGTACGCTTTGATAAGTTTACTTCTACCGCAACTAGAGATCTCATATTAGATGTAAAAAGGTTGGAGCTATGCGGAAAATTTTTTCAAGGAGAAACTCATATTAGATAGGTCAAAGTGAGCTTGGGTGGTAGAATGCACAACTATGAATGTTGACTATTGATGTAGAGGGTAGCTTGGTTTTGTATTGACAAGAGAGGGGTGAGCTCAAGGTGAGCTTCGTGGAGATGGCTTGGGCCTCGCTCAAGGGGATATTTACAAGCATATCATGATTTTTTTCTTTTTCATTACATTTATAGGTGTAATACCACAACTTTGACTAGAAACCATTCAAGCCTTAGATTTTACCCACGCATGAAAATAATTGTAGTGGGGAGGGCCTAATGTTTATGCTCCATTTTTTTACAAGGAAAGTTTCTCAAATCTTTTCAAAATGGAATAGTTTCCCTATTATTTCCTTTTCTCTCCTCTCTCAATCATATCCTTGCATCCACAACTTTGCTACCAAATGTTAGTAACTAAAAATCATATGCAAGGATTAAAATTGATAATTGATTATCTGAAATGAGATGCAATGTATATAAACATCAAATAAACACGTGACATTTAGTTACAACTCATGATGACACAAGATCAAACTCTACAACAAATTGAAGTAAACAAGATAATTATACTAGTATGAACTAGTAAACTTAACTAAATCGAACACCTAACCGAATTGACACAACAATGATCAATCTTTAACACCTAGTTACAAAGTAGTCATAACTGCACTTGAATATTATATCAATATATTTGGGTGAGGTTTATAATATCATTGAATACATTTTTTTCATTTTATGTTTAAGCGTTATAACTATTTAATCAAGATACACCACAAAACTTTATGTATTTTTCATCCCATTTGATTTGGAAATATTAACTATTCATTAATGGTTATACTTATAAAATTTATAAATTTATTACATGCTTTCAAACTAAAGTATAATTTATTTATTTACATTACATTTTGGTGATCGAAATTAAAGTGTAATGAAATTAATTAGATAGATTCATCAATAGATTTAATATCCAAACAAAAAGCAAAACAATATAATTAATTAACAACTATAAGAATGAAAAAGAGTATATCCAAAAGATATGATAGAGAGCAAAGTAGAATATTTGAATTATATGACTAAGCCGTTCAAGAGGGAAAACTACACAACCTCAAAATATGAATAAAATACACAATATGATGTTCAAGTACTAACCACTACCTCATATATATACCTATTTAGGTTGTGGTTCTCCTTATGCCGAACCCTAATAATAATATAAATACATACATCTATAGGTGTTATATAACAATGTAAGAGGTTTTGTTAGCCATAAGTCAACCATGCATATCTCGAATACACATTATATTTAATGTCATAACACGATCCTCCACTTAAAACTAAAATTTACTTAGCATTTACTAACAATAGGTACTTCTACATGATTGTTTCATCCTCCATGTTACATCCTCGCTTGTCGATTCTTCCACTTGATGAGATACTCCTGAATAACCTTATTTTGTATGTTTTTATAGAAGGTTTTAAGGATGTTATCAAGTTTCGTAATGACTCTTCTTTCCTCATATAGCTATAATAATTTTTATGGGATAATACTTGATGTCCAATGGATTCTTCAAGTAGTGGACACAAAATATATGATGTATTCATGTAGATTGAGGTAATTCCAACTTGTATGCTACACTTCCAATTCTCTACAAGACTTGATAAGGAACCTAATAATTGGGAGAAAGTTTATTAGATTTATTTTTTTGCTTTAAGTGAATTTTATTATATAGTTGAATCCACACAAAAACATTGACTTCAAAATGCCTTTCACTAAGGTGCTGATCAAGTTTCTACTTCATTTAATTATTTTTCATTTCTAAGTTTTTCTTAACACTCGAGAATTCATCATACTAGTGTTGAATGTGATATTTAATAGATAGAATTTTTGGTTGTACTCTCAAGTAAGAGGTAATGGATGGTGGTTGGTACCAATACAATGCCAAAAATAGAGACATTTTGGATGAGATATGGAAGAAATTTTTATACCACAATTCCACTAGATATATCCATTGACACATCTTTCGTATTTATCCCAAGCAAAGTAATGAAGAATTACTGTGTCATTTTTAAACCACATTTTATTCTCCCATTTTATTGAATATGATATGATGATTTATAAAACAATCAGGTACCAAAAATTGAAATAAATAAATCCAAAATTACTAGTAAAGATAGGATCGCATTAACTTACTACGATCTTAGAGGTATCATGTAATCGCGGACACCCAAATTTGGTAGTTTAACATTTGATAATATTAGTATTGATTTAATCCCAATACGAAGGACTTGTGTACCTATACTAATATTAATTTCTATATCCTAGACTAGTCTTGACCCTATTCCAAGTAGTATCTTGTCCTTATTGTACACCGCTCAACCACTTATAAAATTACTCATATTAGTAAAAACACTCCATTACTTGTGATTAGAATGAATAGAGTTTCACATCACACCTCATCACTACTTAACCAATCTATCTAATAAGACAAAACTATCTAACAATTAAGTCATGAAAAGAAAGGTCTTGTCCTAGGATACCAAATGGTTAATTTTCTAGTTAGAATATATTTTATGGGTCGAACCTCCACTATGGGTTGGCCTTAATGTGGAATTATATCCATGGAATCCTATATAATAATTTATAAGACACTCATCTACTCACCTAGAAACTTGGAATTCTCCTTGCATTCTCAAACATAAATAATTTGAGAGGCAAGAAAAGATCTCTTAAAATTCTCTAAAACAAGAGAATACATTAGGAGAAATCGTACATAGGTATAAAGTACTCTACACCAATTCCAAGATTCAATATTCCCAAATTAAAATCCCACAAAGATAAGATAAGAAAAAGTAAGCCAATTTAAATACGCACAACCGAAGTCTATACAAAAAAATGTTCAAATTATCAAACATAGTTACATTCATGCAATATCATGTCTCATATAGAGGTGGAGAACTACACATAGTTTAAGGTATCCTTAGAGTAGTACCAATTTAGGTGGCATATATATTACACTTCAACTAAACCAAGTAATATTTTTATAGGTTTTTTACCAAAGGTTAAGGTGGTTGATTTTAGAGGGTTTCACATGTGATTGAGACCTAATATTTCATAGCATACTAGTTAGTCACATAAATATTTGAAGTTACACATCTCCTTTTGTAATCCAAACCATCTAATATGATGAAACTAGCAAATAGTTCAATCATACAAAAATTTATTCCAACCCCAAGTAAAATACATTTCTAGAAGTAAATATGAAACATTTGCAAAATTTTTCTAGCTAGTTCATCCCTTTGTCACACACAAATATGTTTCTAGACTAGTTAAAAAGCTAAGTACTCTCATCTTATTATGTTTGACTATATTTAGTATGTTCCTTAATTGAATGCAACTTCTCAATATCATTTTACATGTAATGTGAGATTTAAATGTTGGATAATTTATCTATTAATATCATTTCACATTAGTTTCATAAGTTTTAAAAAATTCAAATAAATGGTTAAATCATTTGGTGAGCCCCATTATTGATAAAATCCTTAACCTATTTATCTTAATTCATCTTATTCTAAATCAGGATTTCTTTTGCAAAACCCTAGGGTTGAATCTTAGCTTTATGCATACATTTCTTATATTCTTTTATGATGAAGTAATCATATATATCATACACCAATTGAGCATATCCAACTCCCATACACACTTATAAAGTCTTGACATCCTATGGATCCATTATCTCTTCATGTTTAGGGTGTATATTATATATTTGAGAATATCCATAATGATGAGAAATTCTGACCTAGATCCCTTTGAAAATTAATATGACCTTGTACTTCCTACAATATAGAATGGAATTAATCTTGTCGAGCTTGATGATGTTGACCATGTTCATGTTAAACTCTTATCTATGACCTTGTACATCCATCTAACATATACAAGGTTCTTCATTTGCTTCTTACCTCTAAGGATTATTGTGAAGACCAATCCCAATAATATCTTACTGAGTCTCCTATTTTGGTTCTTTCCCCTTCATCCCCTATTGCTTCAACCAACATTCCACATTTACTATGCTTACATCCATTTCAAGTATTTTGGAATATATTAACCCCTTAAATCACTTGAAATTCCTACCCTAACTTTTAATACTATTCCTACATCTCTTATACATACCCATGATCCCTTTCATTCTCCCTCTACTATGTGTTCCCTCAAGAATCCCTTTCATGATTTAAAAACTACTTGGTGTTGTAATTAGAGAGGTGTGTGTATATAGATTGTAATATAGTGGATTCTAATAAATTACTTTATAATCCTCTTGCACCTTAGGTATAATTTTTCCTTTATCCTTATGGTTTTGACTCCTAAGATTTATTTTTATGAGGGTACATGTTACCTCAAGAAAAACATCCACTCCTTTCATGACACTTCTTTAGAATATGCTTATAATGATAAAATTATCACTAAGATTTTCCCTATAAGGTTTAAGAATTATGATTTGAAATGGTGTTGTGACATACCTATTTAATCCATGAGATATTTCAATCCACTTCTTATTCAAATTAATGCACACTTTTCTATTAAAATTGGTGATAAGGTTTCCTATACTCAAATGGATAAAATACAACAAGGCTCTAATGAACCAATTAGTGACTATACCTTACATTATAAGATGATGTTGATAAATATGAGTAATATAATTGTGGATGATGAACTTAAGGATATATTTATTTAGATCCATCTATCTCCATTTCATGAATATGTTATGTTTGATGAATTTTGATCCTTTGACGAGCTATGTCATACTTTAAATGAAAACACACTCCTAAATTGAACATGGTTAGATATGGGTCTACTCAAGCTAATGAATTTGCATCTAAGTTCTAAGGAAAATATAATTACAAAGGACAAACCGATGATAATGTATATTTAAAGCTAATAAAATCATTAATGTTATATTTAAATCTACAAATATTTATTTACAAGCTACTCATCGAAGGGAATTTAAATGGTTTCCTTCCCCACCACATGCGATCATATGAAAGTTTCTCGAATGTAATTTTATATCTCTACCTTCATCTACTGAGGTTTATTTGAAAATTCCTTAAGCTAAATATTTCACTTCTAATACCTATTGTGATTACCATAGATGTATTGGGAACTTTATCAACAAATGTTTCAATATTTGAAATGATATTCAACATCCGATTGATACTAATACCATCAAATTTTATTTTAATAAAAAGAAACCTAAGCATATAACCAATGATAACCATAATATATTCAATAAACCACTTCCTTCTCATCACACTTCTAAATCCAAGAGAAAACTAGAGGTACATCATGCATATAAGGCGCAAGTTCCACCATCCACATACAATCATCAATTTGATTCTCTAATCGGTAAAATTGCTTTTTCTTTACCTCCTAGGCCTATATTACATTTGATGATAATGAAATATTTGGTGATAATACTATTTTTATGTAGTTTATACTAGCATATTCGTTAGTCAAAAAATTATCCACATCATATTAGTTGATATTGGTTCTAAGAGACACATGTGCGATATCAATTTACTTACTTCTTTCGATTTAATAAGAAATGAATATAATTCAAGACATTATCTTATAATTAGGTAATTGGACACATTGTTGTCCCTCTTATAGTGGGACCTAATACTATGGCTACACATTTTTGTTACTAATTCCCTACGGACATGTGACAAGATTTTATGATACTCTTGGATTCATAATCTTAGGGCTATTCCTTTTATACGATTTAACACAAAAATAAAAAAATAATATGTTGTAATTTATTTTACTTTGGAATAAGGGTTAGAAAGAGGAGATATATTCAGATTAATTAATTAAACATAAATATAAAAATAATAATATAACTATTTATCAATTTTCAAGATAGAACAATTTAAAAAGTGCTAAATAAAACAACACATGGGAAGGGAGATGTACTTAGTTGTTTGGATGCTTAGGAAGCTAATTTGGTATTGAAAAAGGGTGAAAATATTGGAAATGATCTACAAGTGTTTTGTTTTTGATTCTAGGAGTGCAAGATGAGAAGGTATGAACTCATTATGTGTATGCAACCATTTGGTGGTTCTCTACCTATTTGATAGCTCCGTATAATGAGATGTTGGTATTCTCAGTAAATGTATGTTTTTGTAAAAACTATCAAATATTACTTTCTATGAAACCCAAGGTGTCACAAATATGTAAAACCCTTTTTATAACGTGAAACAAATTCAAACCCTAATAATGAGCATGACACCCGCAAAAAATGTTAGTATTTGGGTTTAAGTGCTATCCATAAAAAAATACATTGGTACTACTCCAAAGAGGCTACAAATCACAACCATTTCTTCTTCTATCATGTGATTTCTATATCAATGCAACTAACTCTAGAAATTCAATCTCTCTTGATAATGTAGGAAACATATTAGCATGCTTTGTGCTTGACTTGTCCTAGATGATATTTATCTTAGGAATATTGATTCTAGAACTTTGTTTGGAGTGTTTCATACCTATGTAGAGGATTCTCTAATGTGTGGTACTACTTTAGGGTAATTTAGGAAATATTTTGAGTGCTTTTGCAATTATATTGTCAATAGGAGTACTTTTAGGTGCCATGTGAGTGAATGCATGCATATTTCTTATATACAAGTATGTAGGTATAATTTCCAATTAAATCTAAAATATTAATAAAATCCTGACCCATAAAAAGATATCAAATTGAGAAAATGACCGTTGGTTAGCTTGGGATGAAACCAAAAGTTTTTGATGAATCTATTTTCTTATTTGTTCCCTATTTTGTGGGTCCCATATGGGCATAGAGTGAGGTAATATAAACTCTTGAAAGGACCCTTTGAGGTAATAGATTATTTAATTAATTATGAATTAAATATGTATTATAGAGTAATTATTGTTCCTAATGATGTATAAAATGATAATATACAATAAGATCCAAGCAATAAGAAAGCAATAATGTAAAACCCTAAGCAAGAGAGGGAAATAAAATAACTTAGATAATTTCTGAATGGACAGGAAGTGATCTCGACAAGGTATGATTGATGAATAGATCGCAAACAGGGTCATCAATGATCATTGAAAAATATGGAGTGTAGGAACAGAGGTGGACATGGGCACCCATAATAGGAAAAAGGTGTAATACGGGTGTTGGTGACAAAATCTGGGCACTCATGACTATGTAGGATCTCGAATCAAGTTTATCCTATGTCACTAGGGTTTCACAGTTTCTCTCTGTTAATTTCGATATTTACACCATGATCGCCAATGATACTTGTAACCTGGAGAATGAGAGAAGCTCACTTGTACAATCCCATAAAATGCATTAAATCAAAAAAGGAAAATACAGAATGGGGAGTCGATTGACCCCAATGGTCACCCCGAGAGTAAACTTATGACTAAGACCGCACTACATCTCATACTCCATGTAGTTCTTGTGTGTGTGTGTGTAGAAATTGTTCCCTAGGATGCCATTGTGTAATTCACACAAATGATAGTGGGATGTAGCTAGAATGTAGCAATGTAGTAGAATGTGTGGATAAAATATAAATAAATTCCTCCTCCTATGCAATGTATGCAAATGTGTTGCATCCATTTCCTTGAATGGATTTTAGATGTATGCCTTTAAAGTAATTTAGTGCCTTTGGAATGCAAGATTAGGTGATGATAGTAATTATTAGTACTTGGTACTTGATTTTGTATGATTCCCTTGTTTGAATTTTGTGTTTGAAAATTAGAAGGACAACCCATAAGAGAAAAAAACTCCCAAAAGATAAAAGAGACCCAAAAAAGAGCGAGCAAGGTAAGAAAGGGTTAGGAGTTCCCAAGAGGTGTTAGTGTAGGTTATTATTTATCCTTTTATTTATTTACAAGGATAATTATAACACTTGTGTTATCCCTACACTTGTTGGGTTAGCTTTCTTTGGTGTACTAGTTGTGTGGAGTTAGCTTACTAGTTGTGTTGAGTTAGCTTCTCAGTTATGTGGAGTTAGCTTACTAGTCTTATGGAATTAATTTAACTACCAGTATCAGTTAGTGGGAGTTCTTCACCACTGATTTAGGTAGTAGTTGCACTTCCCTCCTCCTATATGTACATATTTCTTATTGAGTAATTCAAGTCATTGTATTGTAATGTATTGAACATTATGGATTATGATGGATTTCCATATATGGTATTTTAGCTCTTCTATTTTGTAAATCTAATGTGGTGTGCTATTATCATATGAGATAATGGCTTGGAACAATATTCTTATTGTTACTTTCATGGTATTAGAGCAATAGATGATGTAGACATCCATTTGTAAGTTTTTCTTTGCAAGCAAGGGTTTATTATTTTCATGTATTTGGAATTTGTTAGCAATTTTCTGCAACATGCATTTTTATGTAAAACAGAGTGTGCCATTGGATTTGGAAGGTGATAAAACTATAGAATCGACTATAAAATTGACCATGTTTTGAGACAGTCAAATATGTATGCAGATCTGTACCCTCTCGGTGCATTCTTTTATCCATTGGATATAAGTGTGTACCTTGCAGATGCATTCTTTTACCCTCTGGATATTTCTATTTTAGGATGCAGTCTTTTATCCACTAGACATAGATCTGTACCCTCTCGGTGCATTATTTTATCCATTGGATATAAGCGTGTACCTTATGGATGCATTCTTTTACCCTCTGAATATTTCTATTTTGGATCCAGTCTTTTATCCACTAGACACATATCTGTACCCTCTCGGTACATTCTTTTATCCATTAGATATAAGCGTGTACCTTTTGGATGCATTATTTTACCCTCTATATATTTATGTTTTGGATGTAATATTTTATCCACTGGACACAGATATGTACCCTCTGGGTGCATTCTTTTATCCATTGGATATAGACGTGTACCCTCCGGATGCAATGATTTACCCTCTAGACATTTAGGTTTTGGGCGCAGACTTTTATCCTTTGGTCGCAAGCCTGTATAATGTGGATGCACTCTTTTACCCTTTGGAAATTTAGGTGTTACGTGTACCTTTTAAATAAATCAACATTAAAATATTATTTTTTAATAGAAAAACCTTCTAGAGCTCATAACTTTTGATCCATAGGTCAGATTAAGGCGATCATTTTTTTTGAAAATGTATATTTTTTCAAGATCTACGCATTGGTGAATTTTTTATACACATATTTCAAATGTAAAAGGTAATTTTAATTATTGAAATATTTACATGCACTCAACTATAAAGTGCCAAATTTGGGAGGGTGTTGTTAATCACTTGTGGACACAATTTAAAAAAATCAGTATTAAAATATTATTTTTAATAGTAAAACCTTCTACAACTCATAACTTTTGATCCGTAGCTCGATTAAGGTGATATTTTTTTTTTGAAATTGTGTATATTTTATACACATATTTCAAATGTAAAAGGTAATTTTACTCATTATAATATTTACATGCACTCAATTATAAATTTCCAAATTTGGGAGGGTGTTGTAATCACTTGTGGACACCTTTTAAAAAAATCAACATTAAAATATTATTTTTTAATAGCAAAACCTTCTAGAGCTCATAAATTTTAATCCGTAGCTCAAATTAAGGTGATTTTTTTTTTTGAAATTGTATATTTTTTTGAGATCTACGCATTGGTGAAATTTTTATACATATATTTCAAATGTAAATGATAATTTTACTCATTGTAATATTTACATGCACTTAATTATAAAGTGCCAAATTTGGGAGGGTGTTGTAATCACTTATGGAAACAATTTTGGTTGAGCCCGATGTCCTAAAATTTTGGGTTTTGCATTCTTGTATCTATGGGTGTATACATTTATATCTCTCTTATTTGTTAAGATATTTTGGATGTATATTTTGAACACTTTTTTAGCATGTAGACGGAGTCTCTCTCTTGTGGGGGAGCTATTCTAGTGAAGCCCAATGTTAGTTTTTTAGTGTTCGAGTAGTTGATTTTGGAAACTCATATAGATATGTGGTGTCACTCTACCCATTCAACAATATGGGAGGGTGTGGTGTTGATACTAATTCTTTGGGTTTCGTGTCCTAGCCTTGTTACGTATTGATACATCGCTTCTTCTTGTGTTTCATGTCCTTGCCTTGTTACCTTATCTTTCCTTGGATCATGGCACTCCTATTTATTTAGATATCATGTCATTTCCTTGTTGCCTTGGTTATTGTTCTTGGATCATGACACACCTATTTTTAGCAATTGATCTTGCTTCTTCAGATTTTGTGTCCTTGACTTGTTACCTTGGATTTTCTTGGATCATGGCACTCCTATTTATTTGGATCTCGTGTCCTTGATTTATTGCCTTAGTTGTTCTTGAATCATGTCACACCTATTTGTAGCAGCTGATCAAATTATGTTTGGTGTTTTTGTACACTTTCAACATCACTCCATCGACAGTATCTTTGCATGGAGCTATTTTGGTGAATACTAGTGTTAGTTGTTTTTTGAGTTATATGATCAAGTAGTGGATTCAGATCACGGTGCGCACACTCAAAATTATTCAACATTGTATGAGTTTTTGGAGTCAAGATTCTTAGGATATCTTGCAGTGGGATTTTTCTCTCTATTTTGTTATTACTAGTTTTGGTACTTTCGGTGTCCAATTTTCCCAATTATTATACGTGGGTACTTCATTAGGCCTTGTTGTCGAGACCCACCTTCTTTTTGCCCACCTAAGCTATGCTTACGGGAGAGTGTTAGTGTAGGTTATTATTTATCCTTTTATTTATTTATTATGATAATTCTTATACTTGTGTTTTCCTACACTTGTTGGGTTAGCTTTCTTAGGTGTACTAGTTGTGTGGAGTTAGCTTAATAGTTGTGTTGAGTTAGCTTCTCAGTTATGTGGAGTTAGCTTACTAGTCTTCTGGAGTTAACTTAACTACCAGTATTAGTTAGTGGGAGTTCTTCACTACTAATTTAGGTAGTAATTGCATTTCCCTCCTCCTATATGTACATCTTTCTTATTGAGTGATTTAAGTAATTGTATTGTAATGTATTGAGCATTATGAATTATGATGGATTTCCATATATGGTATTTTAACTCTTCTATTTTTCAAATCTAATGTGATGTGCTATTATCATCTAAGATCGCACTTGGAACAATCTTCTTATCATTCCTTTTAGGAGGGACAGAAACACCGGGCCGTTGTCTTGATTTAGGTGCTGTGGTGTATGACACCATGAAAGATAAACAAGTAAAGTTTTGACTGAGTTGTAGGGTGTGTAAGACCAAATAGAAAATAAAAAATAAATAAAAAGGCAAAATATAGTTGTCAACCACTAGTTTTCTTGCTTAGGAATCATGTAAATGTTAGCATGCTTTTAAGACCTAGAAATGTACCTAAGTGCATGCTTATGTGTCTATATTTTCCCCCACTTTATGTTGTTGAGTGATTACTCGATAACATAAAGTAGATAAGATATGCGTACCTTTATGATCATGTAGAGAGTGTGGGGAATAACATGCCGAGTGGACAAGTGAAGCATTGAATGATTGCAAAATGAAGTGTGTACATTAGAAAGGAAAGTGACCTTAGGGGTAAAGCATATGTGTTGTTTGCACTTGTTGTGCTTGTATTTTATATTGTTGGTTCCTTCTTGTTGTGTATCAAGGAAAAACTATAAAAGAAGAGCAAAAGAGTTTTCAAAGTCTTATATGTGAAAAATCAACAAAATATGTAAAATTATATAAAAGCGTGTAAAAGTAGTAGTAAAGGAAAGTGTGTACCGATGTAAAATAGTGTAAAGGATATAAAAGATGTTCTAAAATGCTAGAAAAATGAGTTTTTGGGTGATCTCATGCCAATAACAAGTTTTTTTTTGGGTGATCTCATGCCGATAGGGAAATTTTGGGCAATCCCATGCCGAAAAGTGCGAGTTTTTGGGAAATATCACACCAAAGACCAAGTGTTGTGGAGAGAGGTCTAGTTTTACTCTCCATCCATGAATCTTCCCAATAATCACCACTGTAGATGGTGCACCCTAATTTGTTCTTATTGTTCCTTTTCTTCTGATTGTTCCGATTGTACCGATTGAAGGAGATATAATAGATTTAGTAACCAAAGGTCTGCTAGTAAATGTAGAACTGCATTCTGAAGACTTCTATAAATTGTGTTGATATAAGAAGATGACTGTATCTCGCCTCCGGAAATTATCACTAAGGAGAGGACATGGGAAACCAAGTGTTAGTATCTTAGTCTGGGTGCTAGTGTATGTACCGTGTGTTGGACCCAATTCAGATTATGAACCAATATGTGACCGTGTTCCCTGTCTTTGTTTCTTTACCGTGTTGTAGCTTTGATCTCGTTGTAGGGGTGATTTGTTCACCCAATGTATGCTCCCTCATTTGGGGTGCATGCGATGATAGTAGGATAATGTGGCCCAAAGGAGAGGACCTAATTTGTGCTAAAGTGGTTACAGAGGGGGTAGGGGAGGTGCATGGTAGAAATAAAGGCACATGCAAAGAAAGTGGGATATGAACATATGTTAGTAGAAAAAGTAAAGCAAACATGCAATAAAAGACAATGTAACAAATAAGTGTGTAGAAAATATAAACCAAAAAGTGGGTTTGAAACATGGGACATCACTCAAAATGTCACAAGAAAATCAAGGCCGAAGTGGCCAAAAACATATAATGAACATATAAGACATAGGGAATAACCTATAAAAATTAGCATATAATGGAAAACAATGTCAAGAAAAGCTTTTCAGACAACCACGGTGGCAAAGAGTCATACAAGGAAAGCGCTAGATGTGAAGTACCCTTTATCATGTTAGAAAGATAAATAGTATGTCAAGGCATGTATAAATCAGTGAAAAACTAGAGTAACTTGTAATAAGAAATAGTGAATGGTGTAATAATAGAACTTGAAGCATGTAGAATGTGGTAGTAGTAAAAGTAGATTCCCCCATGAGCCTTAGTGGGACTGGTAAAATGTACTATGCCAAACATCGTTATAAAGCATGTAAGAACCTATAAGAGATCTACATTCACTACAAAATACCAAGTGAATGCACATGTGTATATATAGAAATATGATGACATACTAAGAATCCGTCTAATATGGAAAACAAAGTGTAACATGTAGATAGAATAAGATAGCAAGAGTAAATATAACCAAGAGATGTAAATTATATGAGTTTGATGGGATGGAATGCAATGTGTGAATATTATAGAGCAACGTGCCCCCTGGATGGATGTGTATGAGATGAGGTTCATTTATAGGAACCCTCAATAGTCAAGAATGAACCATAGAACAAGAGTGTGTCATCGGGTAATGTGTGTGAATAGATGCTAGAAAGATGTATCATGAAGCACAAAGTGTGAAGTGTAAATGATGTGAGGTTCATTTTAGAATTAGACCCTTAGTAGTTAAGTATGAACTGTGGAACTAGAGTACATTATATGGTAATAACGATACAATGCGTGTGTTAAGGGTATGATAGTATGAAAAAGTGATGAGGCACAAAGTGCAAAGTGTGGTAGTAGACATTAAAGAAAATTGATAGTTATGGGAGGGGAAGAAAGTGTGAAGCCCCTCAAGTGTGTAAGTGAGATAAAGCTATCCAAAGATAGTGAAGGAAAAGGTCCCTCCTTTCGATGTCCGAGGAGAGAAAGGCATGTGACAATGCTATAAGATCGACGACGTAGGAGCGTAATTATGTGTACGTGAAGGATATCGATGTGGTGAAGGTGATGGTGAAAATATATGTAGAGGGGCTTCCTGAGTAGGGGACTTAGGCCGATGATGTGGACTAAGAGACCGATGAGTACAACAAGGTCCAAATAAGAAAACTAGGTGTAGAGTGTGCTTTATACTTGATAGGCATGGGAGGCTTAGATATTGTGATTGGTGTATAGATATCATCAAGAGTAGGTTGAGGAAATGGTGTACATGGTGGAATGCCTTTTGATAGTGACAACTTGTTTATTGTGGATGAAATTGAGACACAAATAATTCATAGAAGGGATGGCTTGGGTAGTGCGGATCCAAGAGAGACTTAAGAGAATGTCATAACCTTTGATTGAAGATTCCATAATGAATGACACAAACATTGTAAGAGGGAAAATAGTAATGGGAATTATGATGGAGCCAAAATAATTGAGATAGAGGAAATTTGATAACTAGGAGGAGTGTAATGAAGAAAATGTTCATAAGAGCTGCCGGATAGAGAAAAGCATTATTGAAAATATTATAACCGATACAAGAATTGATGTGCAATGAATCAAAAGTAAATGTAGCATGATAATCATGATATGAAAATGTAATGACTGGTGGTGATGCATCAACAGAAGAAATAAGGAAGTCAAGGGGCCTTGATGAAGGAGGAAGCACAACTCGATATGTATGATTAGTAGAAGAATCAAGAGCTTGTGTGTCATGCTTGGGCAAAGGGTCATTAAATATTTTTAGCTTTTTATTATCATTGAACAGATGAGAAGTATATGGCTCAGGGATCTTGAGTGCATTTTTGTCAATGAGATATTGAATGATATTCTTGAGTTTGAAATACTGATTGGTAGAGTTCCCAACACATTGGTGATAATAACATCTTGAATTTTCATCATAATTGTGGCCAGAGGGTGAGAGGAGTCAAGATTGAGGGGCAGTGACAAAGTGATGAAATTAATTTTGATTAGTTGAGGCAATAGAAAATGGGGTGCATAAGATAATTTCATAAAAGTATGCTTTATATGTTTCCATTGAATCTTTTTAGGTGGAGAGACGACATTAATAGTTGCCTTTTCTTCGGTGGGCTTAGGAGATGGCTTGAATGCTGATTTAGCTTGAAACTTATTAGAAGGAGATGATGAAGTATCATGATATTTTAATTTTCCCATAGATAGGAGTTTAAATTCACACATTTTGAGCGTATGACATAATTGATCAAAAGATGGAGAAGTCTCAAAGATAACACTCTCTTATAGTGGAGGTAAGAGACTTTGAACAAAAATATCTTGTAATTATGAATCAACGAGGACATTGGTCATCTTAGCTAGGTTGTTCTTGTAACACAAAACATAGTCAACTAGATTCTCATTAGATATTTTTTTGATTTGAAAAAGTTGTGCATAAGAGATCTTGGTGCCAATATTGATGGAAAAGTGAGAAAGAAAAACATTGGTTAGATGCGAAAAATAAGTTATTGAATGAATAGGTAGATCATAAAACCAACACATGGCATAATATTGCAAACTTCTAGGAAATATCTTAGCTAACAATGTATGATCATCCACATAGTCAAGACATGCCACATGGAAATATCAAAGATGCTCTTGAGGGTCACCATGGCCATTGAAGGTGGCAGCTTAGGGGTGAAAAATTTATGAGGGAGTGGATAAGCAAAAATGGAGGGTAAAAAGGGGTATGAAGGAGTAATGAGGAATCAAGAGATGGAGAGGCATGTGAAGTATCTTGATGTACCTGAAGGATTTTTACTTGTAGGTCATGGTATAAGGAAGCTAGGTATTGAGTTCTGGAAGAGGAGACTTTACGTGTGTAAGAAATAAGTGGTGGAGTGAAATGGTTGGTAGGAGTAGGAATGGAAATGGGAACAATAGAAGTAGGTGGAAGGGTAGAAGTAGGAGGTTATGTGGAGATAGGAATGGAAGCAATATTATAGGTAGGATGGTTAAGCTCAACTAGGTTAGTGGCTTCCTCACGAGCAATGAATAAAAGAAGATCCAAGTCTTGCGGATTTTTAAAAATATGAGCTTGGAGATGAAGGTATTAATCGGTAAAGGGTTTATAGGTTTTAACCATGGTAGAAAGATGAAAAAAATGCCTATAAGCAAGTGTGGATTTGAGTGAAAGGTTCCACATGATTTAATTAATTCTTAATTAAATTTATATTACACAATAACTATTGTTGCTAATTATGTATAAAATGATAATATATAATAAGATACAAGAAATAATGTAAAACCCTAAGCAAGAAAGGGATATAGAAGAACTTAGCTAGTTTTTGAATGGACGTGAAGTGATTTGGGTAGGTGTGACTGATGAACATACTAAAAAAAGGTCATCACTAGTCACCGAGAAATATGGAGAGCTGGATATGGGGCCTGTAGTAGGACAAAGGCACAGGCATTAGTGAATGAATTTAGGCACTAATGGTGTGCATGAGATCATAATCTGGTATCTCATATGTCACTAGGGTTTTTGATTTCTCTCCATTGATCGCTTAATGTTTTTACTATGATCACTAATGATACCTGTAACCTACAAAAGATAAGTTCACTAGCACAAGCCCATAAAATGCATCAAACCTTAAAAGGAAAATACAGAATGGGGAGTCAGACTAATCCTGACAGTCACCCTGAGAGTGAAATTATGACCGAGCGCTACACTACATCTTAGACTCCATGTAGTTCTTGTGTGTGTGTGTGTGTGTGTGTCTAGAAATTGTGCCCTAGACACCCTTGTTTAACTTACATAAATGATAACAAGATGTAGAGAGAATGTATCAATCTAGTAGAATGTGTGGATGGAATAGAATCAACTTCCCCCTCCTATGTAGTGTATACATATGTCGGATGAAGCCCTTTCCCTTGAATGGATGCTATATGGGTTCCTTTAAAGTACTTTAGTGCCTTTGGAATATAACCTTAGGTGATGATAGTAATGCTTAGTGTTTGGCCCTTGATTTTGAACACATAACTATGTGCTTATATTATTCACTTGTTTGAATTTCATAATTGAAAATTGAAAGGATGACCCATAAGTGAAAAAGATGCCCAAAATATTAAAGAGACTCAAAAAGAGGGAGTGAGGTAAGAAAGGGTTAGGGAAACCCAAGAGGGACATGAGCGCTTGAACAACGCTATCCTACTTGGGCACCGGTGTCTCAAGCCATGAAAGATAAACAACTAAAGTTCCGACTGGGATGTAGGGTGTGTAATACCAAATAGAAAGAAAAAGATAAAGAAAATAGGCCAAATATAGCTATCAACCACTAGTTTTCTTGCTTAGGAATCATGTAAATACTAGCATGCCTTTAGGACCTAAAAATGTACCCAAGTGAATGAGTTTGTGTCTACAATAGACTATTGTGGACTTTTGTAAGGAAATTTGTGATAGACTTCACAATACAATGAGGAGATAAATGTGTGGAATGGGGATAAGTATAGGAAATTCAGGGAAGAATGCAATACATGATTTATCTTTAATCAAATAAGTGATAAATTACTGAATTTAGGTGTCTACATTATCCCCCTTTAATCCATGAAATGAAATTTCCTTGCTTAAAGGTAAATGTACATGAGTGTGTAGACACACATTATCTTTTTAGAGGTTCTTGATTTTCTTGAGTGTTAACAAGACCTCTATTATGAAACCTGCAAAATAGAGTATAGTCTATTTCCATAAAAATAATTAAAGTTTAGCTCAAAATTGAAAATGTATTTGAAACTTGTAAATTGAAAATATCACCTACAAATTTTAGAAGTGAAAAATAAAGGAAGAAGCACACCTATTTGTATTGTTGAAGGGGAAGCTCCTTGATAAGGTATTTGGATAGATGGATTATAACTAAGATGATGGGTGATTAGGGTTGATTACTCCCTAGGTTTTTGATTTATATGTCATATCTAAAAGGGAATTGGGTATCACTTAACCCAACACCAAAGAAGGGTATCAAAAAGATTTTTAGTCATGCTAACGAACCTCATAAATAGAGGAGGGGTGTCACAATATGTGTATTCATCCTAAAATCGTCCAAAATGAGTGAGAAAAAGAGTGTCATAGGGATATCTAGCCACCCCAAAAATATTCTACCCATGGACCACAATGCTACATATGGATATATGCCCAAATGCATAAAATAATATAAGGTAAAAAGGGAATGAAGTATACTTATGCCTTCACTATGCAATGTACCAATGTATCAAGTATGCAATGATGGATATAGAAGGAGGATTCCTATACCCCATACTATGATGTGTAAAGGTGATCAAGATGCAAAAATTTGAAAGGGAATGAAGTAATTAAGTATCCACACATTATGTATCAAAATGTATCGGAGTGCTCTAAATTGTTCCAAGTGTCATTGAACTGTATCAAAAGCTGTTAAAATCTATATGTTCTAGAAAATTCTAAATTTACTACAAAAAAACCTATGATGAAACCATCCATTATAGATAGTAACAATTATGTTTTCATCCCCTATTGGAAGGTTTTTCCATATGTAAAATCCTGATTTGTATCTATTTCTATTCATGCGTATCCATATTTCATTCTAGTATGCTCTAAATTATATATTTTATCCATATTTTTGAATTGTGAATATATCCATGTGATAACCCCATTGAATTCCCCCTATTTTTAGGACAATGAGAAGTGTAATGAATCATTAAGTTTAAATAAAATGATGTGTGTCATCTAAAGATATAACTTACGAGTTAGTGTTGGATCACATTGAGGACTTATTGTGGGTGGCCACACGATGCAAAGAAAATTAAATTATCATTCATATATTTAAATTTCAAGAGATTGCAAATAATAACTTAACCTAGTCTCTACAAAAGAGGATCCACCATAAGCCTACAAATGGTCAAAGCTGCTCTATTTTCTCAATCCTTATATTTAATAACACAATAACACCTTGTTGTAGCTTTAGAATCACTATACCCTTCTCTTCATACTTCTCACAACATCACTCCATTCAAGAAATAACTCATCCATCTCTCACATTTCCTGGAACTTACCTACCTTGATTTTCCCTTCACCTCCTCTTCACTAGTCCTTGAAATAATAGGAAATGTTAGCTTATTTAGTCCTCCTTGATCTCTCTCATCACTCTCCCTGTCCAACTTCTCAACTCACCTGTTAGATCCTTCATGAAGATGATGTAAAAACTTCCAAAGTTCAATCTTGCAATACTTTGCCAAAGCTGTTCTACTATTCCCTTAAGACATTGCATTTGGATCACCCATGGTTTATAACTTCTAGAACAACCCAAAAATATCTCTCAACTCCTTCCTAGCCTCATTATCATTGTCAAGGTGTACCCAAGATTTCAGGCTCCTATCTTTTGTATATCTCTCTCTATCCTAATTTCGTTCTCTTTGCTCTCAAACCCTCATTTAGGTCGGGGAAAGTCCTCTATTATCCCTAACTCTTGATGAAAAAGGTTTAAAAACATAATGAGATCTATTATGGACACCCGTTAATCCTTTTTACTTCCTAGAAGTTTCACCCTCCAACTCCAAGTTAAAGGCATAACTATTTTGTTAATTACTTCTTTCCATTAGCCTCTTGATTATGTTCAAGCACTCCTTTCTAGAATGTCACAAAAATAAAGAAAACTAACCCTTAGCTCTCCAATATATTTACACAATAAATTTCTAGGATCCCTTGGCAAGATATCTTGAATTTTTAGAGTGAAATATCCTAGTTAGGGGCCTCAAATCACTAACCCTAGCTCTACCACCATGTAACCCTCCTAGTGAACATAAGAGAATTTATTTAGCTACATCTTCCTCAAACTATTGATTCAAACCACAAAATTTTAAGCGAGGACTTGTGACATCAATATACAAGATATCTCCTTACTAGTGAGTCTTGAATGCACGTAAAAACTTCCTTTTGTTCAATCTTTTTGCCATCTTAATGTAGATGCACATAGTTTACATAAGGCTAGAATGGATGCTTCTAATAATATCTTCACATGGAATGAAATCCTTAATGCATAAAATTTCTCTAAATCCTGCCCCTAAACTTACAAATAACTATTACCCATGTCCTTGTGTCTATGCACAATTTAGCCTAGCATTTCCTTTGTTTGTACACACAGTTTTCATTTCATAGTTTACACATAGTTTAGCCTTGCATTTAAATATTAATTTATCAATCCTTCATCCACTATGGGGTCACATTCCCTATAATTTGTTCTCAATTCATGCACACACTTTACTTGTCAAAATGTTTTCAAACTATTCATGAGAACACACAACTACAAAGACAAAGACGATTATTCAACAACTAATCATAAAACATCATAAATAAGAACCCTCCTATTGTATGAAATTTATCTTGCCTTACCTCTATCATGAGTTTTTAAGGTCTCCAAATACCTTATTAAGTTCCACAACAACACATTGGGTGATGGTTGCATATTCTTATAATAGTCCTATCAAAGGCCTTCTTATGCTGTTGAGAAGACATAATGTTGCTCTAAAGAGAAGAAAAACAAAGGATACACATGTGGGAACAAGGCACATTTGAAGGTGCAAGAAGATAGGAAAGGAAATGAGCCCATAAAACTTTGGCTCAAGACGTATCCTTTTTTTATGGATAAGGGATATTTTTGGAGATAGTGTGTAGAGCACACATAGAGATAAATACTTGCACTACACGCAATGCTATTTTGGGAACAAGAAACTGTTAAGATCTATGCATAGTTTAGGCTAATAATAGGATTTATTCTTAGAATCAACTATATGACATCTATTATTAGAACACTTACATGTGTGCAAGCCATTGTAAAGGTGCATGGCTATTATCAACATGTGACCTATTTTGAGAAGTGCATGGGTAAAGAAGGGCAAGTCCCCACCTCTATAAATATGTATTGAGCTTTGTAGTTCGGGGAGGCTGATTTATTATAGAGTTATGCTTCAATTTAATGCATGCATGACTCATGGAGATAATATATAGTGTAATAATCTTATATGTTTTTACAATATTTAATTTAATGGAGTATATTGGCTAGATAATGGTGTTAGAAATAACTAAATTTGGTTCTTGTATGGTTAGCCTTATCATCATTATTGTTTAGTACATGTTCCTCTATGATCTATATCTGGTTTATGTACTATGAAATGTTTATGATTAGTTATGGATATGAATATGTATTATCATCATCACACTAACATCCTACACAAGCAAATCTAAAGAGGGGCTTGGTACCTTTGCGTGCTTGAGTGAGTGCTCAAGTCAGTGAGTGATGTGTCGGTGTGTCTGGGTTTTCTATAGTAGATTCTAGGCTACATCATTGGTTCTATTATTCTTTGGGACTTATTTTTCATCTTTTTCAGGATGTTTTGTGATGAAGACATACATGTTGACCCTAACAAGTGTTGAGGAGTGGATAATAGATTTGGAAGAAGTGTACGCTCGAAGGTTCAACATTGGATCTTGTATAATTTGAGGATTCTAATAAATATGAAATTAATCAACTTACATATTATATAATGTTACAATAAATATTTAAATAAACATTACATCAAACATAAGTAAATAAATAAATACTTACAGAAATAAATAACACAGTGACACATTATTTATAGTGGAAAATCCTAATAGGGTAAAAAACACTTTGAAAAATAACCTTTTACTTGAGAGAACTTATTTTACATCCAAAGAAGATCACCTCCTCCTTTAAAACCCTATTTACCAAGGGTAAAATCAAATCACTCGATTTGCACACCTTTGATGTATTTCCTTAATATATCAAATGAGGACCTAAAGTCCTTTTTATATAAGGTGATCGGTATGTGTCCCGACCCACCTTTTCAACCTAAAGCGGTTGACACATACATCTAGGTTTATAATATTTGAATATTAGAAATATAATCATTTCATGATATTAAATATTTAACCTAAAGTATATACCTAGGTTAACATATTTAATAATAAAATAGAAATATTTCATATTATTAAATATTAACCTATATATTAGTGATGGACCTATATACATTAAGGGTTGTCAGGACTACTTAATCATTATGATCCAACACTTCCCCTTAATGTTAAGTGGGATACCATAACATGTGCCAAAAGATTACCTGTCCATGGTACACTACAAGATTTATAATCCTTAGACCATAAAGGTTTTAGGCTAGCATATTGGGTGAAGAAATTATAACACCTTCATCATACTTAATTTACCTTTTCGTACAAAAATATTTGGAATCCCAAAGATCATCTCATGATCTGTGGCTAAGTTTGATTTGTGAGTTTTACATGTTCTCATAAAAGGTTATTGAACCTAAGCATATAAGAGGCTTTTACAACCAAGGACCTCCTTAACAATATGCTTGTATTGGATTTTTACCAATAAACTCAATATCAACGAAGAGTTTACCGAATACTACCTTTAAGATCTGTTTACACTTCTTTCAAAAAAAAGAAGCGATGAGGTATACATGCCCGAAGGTCTTTTACACTTGCCCAAATGTCCTTTTACACTTTCCCAAAGGTTTTTACAAATGCCCAAAGGTCTTTTACAAAAACCAAGTTCAATTAGGAGGTGACATTGTCATGCACACTCCCCCTCAATGGAAACTCCGACAATCCAATCTTTGCACAAAAGTGACAAAACTTTGTAGCACTCAAGGACTTTATGAAGATGTCAGCAACCTGCTCTTTAGTCAACACGAACTTGAGATTTATCTCATCACTTAACACCTTCTCACGAGTGAAGCATATATGTATCTCAATGTACTTCTTCCTTTGATGTTGAAATGAATTTTTAATCAAGAGTAATAAAACTCTGACCACCACATAGAAGATGAATACTTGCATTATTTTCCATGTGTATCTCTACCAACAGCTGTTACAACCACTTGTCTTCTTTACTTCTTCCATTATACTTCTCTACCTTAGTAGAAGAAATGGAGACTATTGATTATATTTGTTGTTCCAAGTAATGGTTCATACACCAAAAAACTTGAACACATATCCAGTATATTTTATAACACAACATCAGTATGATTAGAATCACAAAATCCATATAAAATAGCATTTTCATTCTTAGTATAATACAACCCATAATTGATTTTTCTTTTAATATATCTAAAAATTATTTTTGCAAGATTCCAATGATCTCTAAAAAGGTTTCTGCATAAACCTTGAAGTAATTCCTACTATATAGGAAATATCTGATCTAGTTATAGTTAGATAAATCAAACTATCAACTAACAACGTATATAAAATAGGATCAACCTTTTTCATATGCAGATTTAGGATCAATATTTATTCCAACTTCCATTGAAGTAGAAAATTGTTTACAATTAATCATAAGAAAATTTTTCAATAGAATAGTTGCATATTGTGTTTTGAAAAATAACAATAGAATGAAATACAATCATACAAATAACATGATGTTAACTCATTCATTTCAAAGTACTACTTCAATTTCCCTTTAATCCTATGAATTAAATTAGAATTGTCATCAGACATAAGCAAATCATCAACATATATACATATAATGATAATATGTGAGTCTTATTTCTTAATGAATATATCATTGTTAGAAGAAAAATTAACAAGAACTAATAGTTTAAAGAAGGAAACAATTTTCGCATACCAAACTCTAAGAGCTTGTTTTAAACCATACAAGGATTTTTCAGCTTACAAACATAGTTTTCTTTACCATTTTATTCAAATTCTTTAGGTTGAAACATGCAAAGTTTTTCTTTTAAATCACAATTCAAAAAAATATTTTCTTATCCATTTGGTGGATTTCCCACCCAAATTGAGTGGAAATTACAAATAAGGCCATAATTGTACTTATTTTAGCTATAGGAAATGTCTCAACATAATCAATATCAGTTTCGAATGAAACCTCTAGCAATAAGTCTAGCTTTATGTTTGTTAATACTACCATCAACATTATATTTTACTTTGTATATCCACCTAGACCCTATAATACTTTATGGCTCAGGTTCATACAAGGTAATTAATGCATGGTACATATGATGGCTTTTGGTCATTTTCCTAAGGTTAATAGGATTTGAACTTTCTAACATAGATTGAGCCCAATTTAATTTCTTATCTAGGAAGATAAGAGTTTCAGAAACATCTATAACATCAAAACATCATCATGACCATTTACTAAATCAGAATCAAAACCATCATTTAGAAGCATTTAATGAAGTAACTTCAAGAGAAGAAGACAACACATGTAAACCTTTCACTAGATTATATCTAGACATTTCATATAAAATTTGATAATTAACATGTCCTAACCTTTCATGCCATAGTTTTGAATTATTCAAACTTTGAGATATAAAATAAGATGCATAAGAGAAATCATAAAAATATACAGACTATTTCTTTGAATTCCTTCAGCTATTGCCAGACTTGTCATTAGTATCCTTGATATACCAAGTATCCTTCATGCATGGATTCTAGTTGTGTCCATACCTCTTTCAAATATTTGATATTACCAATGTGTAGAAGGTACTCATCGTTCACATTGTGTAGAATCATAGAAAGAGCCTCCTACATTCGTTGCAAGAATGTATTCATGTTATTTATAGGTGCTTTGACAGACTAGTGAGAGCAACCTCAGATTCGAAACAATCCGAGTTTCCTAACCATTAATTCTGTTTTGACCCAAATGTTGTAGTTGGTTTCATTCAGGATCTAAGTTTTTTTAAGATAGAAATAACTGGATGCCATTGTTTTCCTAAACTTGTAAAACACACCCCATTATAATATACAATGTACTAAAGAGTTAGATACATATTTATCGATAATAAAAACAACACTTTTAATAGAATCGGATATAAATTTTATAGATCTAAATAAACTATTTGAGGATAACTAATTACATCATTACAATGCATACTAATTAACCTCCCATGATCAAAATAATAACTTTTGTAATATAAAGGGCTCTGCATTATACCCCATATTTATATAAAAAATATTTCCGACCATATAGAAGTGAAGAAGAGACCCCTAAGAATATATAACAACATCAAATTTTTGAAAAAAATATATACAAAGATCCGGCCATCTTAAATTTGACGTCTAAATGACCGTCATAATGACTTATTTTTGGTCTATTGTGATGGTCATTTGACCATCAATTTTAACACATTGAAAGTTTTTGGAACCTACGAGATTAAATTTGACGTCTAAATGACCGTCATACTATCTTATGTTTGGTCTACCGTGACGGTCATTTGACCGTCAAATTTAATGAAGTTAAAACTTGATGTGTATTTCCAGAATGTGAAATTCCAAAATTTCTTCTTTTGTATAATATTAGGGAGGTTATATTTTAATACATTATAATAACCTATTATAATTTATAATGTAAAAATATATACATTTAAAAAAAAAAAAGAGGTATATAGTTTATAGAATGTAAATAAAAAACAACATATAGTTTATAAAAATTATAAACTATAGTATATTGTTTTTATATAAAAAAAAAACACATAGCCTTTATTAAAGGGGTTTAAAAGACATAGACAAGGTTAAAAGAAATTTACTAGAGTGCAAGTAGAATAAAAAACAACATATAGTTCATAAAAATTATAAATTATAGTATATTGTTTTTAATATAAAAAACCACATAACCTTTAATAAAGGGGTTTAAAAGACATAGACAAGGTTAAAAGAATTTTACTAGGTGCAAGTAGATTTATGAGAGTATAGATTAACTTGCATATTTTACAGAGGGGACAAGTAATTTCACTTGACAAATGAAATAAATTGAAATCCCTATTTTCATGAACCTTGTCTCCTCCCTTCATTTACTCTTAATTTTACCCTGCACACATTTAAAACTATGAAAATATTGTAAAATATTTTATATAATTCCTACCAATATTTTAATAAATATTTACCACACTTCACGTGGGTCATCAATAAACTAGCCATTTTTTTAATTCACCATTTATACCTGAGATATTATCCCATTTTATTCTCCACTCCCACTCTTATATAAAAGAAAACCTTTAAATAAATTTATTTATATAGTTTTTATAAACTATAAGATATAAATGAATGGGGACGCCCCTTACATGGATAATATAAATGGTTAGGGACACATGTAACCCCGAATTTGGAAGAAAAACCGATAGCTAGCTAAACCCTACCACACGCAAGGGTATAAGCAAGTTTGGTGAAGGATGGTGGACCTAGCGAAGAGAGGAAAAGAGAACAAAGGAGGCTTAAATACAATGAAGTGCATGAGAGGGAGATAGAGAAGTAACACAATATTACAGAGCAGATGATGTTAAGGAGAGAGATTACTCGTGAAGGATTTGGAGCTCATGCGAAGGCGTGGAGTCGAGCATCTGGAAATCCCCATTTGGGAAAACATGACAAAGAACCATTCTTGACCTCATATGGGAGCACACTAGCGAGAGATGACATGGGCCGCAGCACACATCGAATCTACACGGAAACCTAGCCCTTATGCTTAGTTTTCCAAAGTATCTAAGATAACAAGTAGTCAGCAAGCTAGTTTGGGGAGTAAAAGAACAAGAGTAAATCAAATTAAAAGTGCATCTATGGCCGGAAAACGTCTTCTTTTTATTTGGAGGTACCTTTTAGGCTCATCATAAACAAAAAATTCAAGTGCGTAGAATTTTGGACTCACTTCTGGGAGTAGTACCACCTCGTAGACTATAGGAGTTCAGTTTAGTACCACTATGAGGATACAGGGCAGTACATCCACTAGTTCACTTCCGGCTATGGTGGAGAATTAGGGGACATAGGTGGCTCTAGTTCTTGTGGGTCTAGAGGAAGAGGTAATACAAGAGGTTTTGGATCAAGTGGGCATGATCCTCACTAACCCCAAAATATTTACATGGAGATGTCACTACTTCTTACAGAGTAGAGGGGAATAGAAGATGCTTCTGAGCATGTGCACATGTGCGAGATAATGTGGTGTGCAAAAGTAATTACGGATTTTGAGCGCAAGGAAAGTCAGTTTGTAATTACGTTGTAGGGATGCGCTCATAATTAGTACATGAATTTTGACCTTGATCAGACTTGCGTAGATTATACAGCCCTACGGGAAGCTTTCCTTAAGGAGTTTTATATCCTTGAGTTTGAGTAGAAGAGTATAAGCACACTCAAGGATATTAAGTAGGGCACTACTGAGAGCATTCAGAATATGATGCCCATTTCAAAACACTTTTGTCTAAGCTTTTGTATGATATCCATGCAAGCCAACATGCACAGTGGTTTGTTGGGTACTTGATCACACCATCTAGGAGGCTATTGTCACATAAGACATATACTGACCTACGTGAAGCACTTGAAGCAATGTTGGGTGCTGAGGTAGTTGAAAGTACAAACATTGGAGTGAGCCCATTCCTTGAAGCACATATGGTAGCTATGGTAAAGCAGTTGGAGAAAATATTGACTAATTTAGCACACAAGATGCACACCAGGATTTGGTGTATAGATTGTGAATTGAAAGGGCACACTAAGGATAATTGTCCCTAGAGGTTAGTACATTCATTGTATCTAGACTGTGAGATATGTCATTTAGACCATGATGCAAGTCGCTGCCCATTATTACAATATGCGATCAGAAAGAACGTATCTTGCTATTGTAATATTTTCCACCACAACTCACAATACAAAATACTGCAGGTTGATTGGTTAGATTCATGATGCCATTGATATTGGTGTGTAAAAGAGAGGAGCATCATATAACTCTAAAAGTAAAAGTGAGTACCATGATCATGATCACACCCAAGGGTGCTACGATCAGAATGGGGGTTGCTTTGAAGGAAGTTGTGGCAGAGGTCGAGGATACTATGGTAGATTTGGGAGATAAGGTTGTGGTGGTGGACGAGGTGAGTTTCCCATGGGCGCGTTATACATGTAAATCTCCTAACCACTATAGGCACGAATGTCCTTAGAATATTACTTGTTATTTTTGCGGGAAAAATCATAACCATGAGGAATGCCCAGAATTATATGAGCATCTTAGTAAGTAGCATAAACATGAGAACAAGGGCACATGAATGGTTAGAATACAATGCGCCATGGAAAATCAGTGGATGCCAAAGTTGGCACCGAGAATCGAGGTAGTACCTATGAAGATTAGTACACGTGTTAAAGCTATGTGTGCCGGAGAAACGTTACAACATAATCCTACCATTACCAAGGAGGAGGTTTTACATGCAAGGTACCCATATCCTATACACCAGAAGGAGCCTTATTAGGAAACCATGGAGGTACTCCTAAAAATTTAGGGTTAAATACAATGTTTAAAGGAGAAGTCGCGAAAGTTGTAACAAAAGAAAAGCAGAGACGGTCAATCGGATGTTGATGATTTGAAAGAGGTATGCAAGATGGTGTGCTAGGAGTATATTATTCCATTACTAGGGAATTGGTTGAAGGGAAACACTCCATGCACAGTATTGAGAATGGATGGAAGATCTTGCATGCTAATATTCCCCCTCATAGCTTGGATTATGACAAGGAAATCAATTTGAATCTTTGTTGTGGATGGATGGCTTGTGAGAAATATATTGATTAACACGAGGCAGAGAAGTGAATGTGATTACTTTAGATGCATGGGTGCGAGATGGGAAGACCTACATTAAAACCATCTTCTAATGTACTATTTATGTCTAATTGAACTAATGCCACTCCGATAAGAGTTTTAAAGGATGCATCCATTATTATACAAGGGGCCAAGTTCACGAGGGACTTTGAGGTCTTGGAACTTGCGAAGTGGACAACTTCCCAGCTCTACTTGGATGCCCTTGGTGTTATGCAAATAATATTGATATACGAGTTCAACAAGAGGTATATATGTTTTGAGAAAAAGGAAGAATGTGTTATTATCCCTTTGGCGGATGGGAAATATAAACGTTATATTGAACCTTTGAGTGAGTAAGATCACGAATGCAGAATTTGTGCACACCATTCAAGATCTAGAAGTACTTGAGCCATCTAAGGAGGGAATCCTCCAATGAGAAGATATAAAGTCTATTAGTCATACTACAAGTATTTCTTGTGGCAATTGGGTGCATGACACCGATGAGATGGTTGGACATGAAGTAAGAAGAGACTTTTCATGGGGAGCTAACCTTGTTGTATTAGGTGGATAGGTAACAAATCTGTGCACCCGAGACATTGGGGAAGGAGATCCTATAGTATTCCTACATGCCATGGAGGAGCTGTAGATGAATCAAGTGGAGAGAAGAAATATGTTAGTATATACCCTACCTAGGATGGAAACGTGCTGGTGGATGGTTCACAAAGATAATCTCATAGAATGGAATGAAGTAAGAATTGCTTTAACAACTTGGTTTCTCAGGAGTAACACGCCTACTCAAATCTACATATATCATGGTAATCAACCTATTCAACACCACATTTAATAGAGTGAGAGACTCTAGACAGAGGGGCATGAAGCTTTACCAGCTTCACTTTGTGTGCACAAAATTTATTCCACTTTGCAAAGCTACGCACGCATTTGGTATGTTTATGCATAACTGCATAGGGAGACTAGAAATTGGCAAGACTTGATTGCATTAATGGTCAATACTTTTGACTACTTCTCTATTAAACCTCCGGTTAGAGAAGTAGTATGATTATTGAAAACTTGACTATGAGAGAAAGTACAAAGGTGAAGAACTCATTCAGGAGTTATTTGGTGAGGAAGAACCAGGAGCACATTTTGATGAAATATATGAGATAGATGCCAAACTACTTAAGTGTGCTTGCTTTGAGAAGGAGAAAGGAAAGATGGTCTCATAGTGGATGATGAAGAAGTAGAAAATTTGGACATTGATCATTTCGAAGGTACGTACAAGGTTTTAGATAGGTTAGATAAAAATGCGTGTGCCTATCATGAACCTATAAGACAAAGAAAGTGAACATTGGTACAGATGCTAAACCTAAGGAGGCCATAATTGGAGATTATTGGTCTAATTCTGAAGTGGTAAAGATAATTGAGTTATTGCGTGATTTCTAGGACTTATTTCCTAGGGGCTACCATGAGTTAAATGGGGTGCATGAGTCATGAGGTGAGATGAAGATTAAGCTAAAGGAAGGTGTGCACCTGATCAAGAAGAGACCTTACAGGATGAACCCTAACCTGTGCGTAAACGTCAAAGAAGAAATTGAAAAAATGCTGAAATTTGGCATCATTAAGCCCCTAGAAGAATTAGAGTGGGTTAGTCCCATGGTAATCAGTATAAAGAAAGATGGTTAGATTAGGATTTGGGTGGATTAGAGGGAGATGAATGCTGTATGTGTGATTGATCCTTTTGCTACACCTTTTAATAAGGAAATATTAGAAGGCATTGTAGGGTGCAAAATTTACTCTTTTATAAATGGATTCTCTGGGTATCATTAGGTAAGAATTACATAGGAGGATCAAGAAAAGACAACTTTCACCACTGAATGGGGAATTTTTGCATATATGGTGATGCCCTTTGGTTTGAAGAACACACCTGCTATATTTTTGCGCATAGTTGTTCAAGCATTCTAGGATTTTATTCACAAATTCTTGTAGGTTTACTTGGATGATTGGATGGTGTATGGGCTTGTTAAGGATCATTGTGACAACTTGCATGTAATGTTTGAAAGATGCAGATAGTTAAACATATCTTTAAACATCAAGAAGTACATATTTGCAAGGAAGGTTTGCTTGTAGATCTAGCTAAGGTTGTAATTATTATAGGCCTAGAGGAGCCTACCAGTCAGAGTGAGGTGCGCGGACTCTTGGGCCATACAGGGTATTACAAGAAATTTATCAAAGGATATGTGAAGATTTCTGCACCCGTGGAGGATTTACTAAAGGGAAAAGGGACATTTAATCAAGGAGAACCGTAACATCACACATTTGAGGCATTGAAGGAGAGACTTACTACAACGCCTATTGCGAATTATCCCTCATGGAACCAATTGTTTCACATAGATGTAGATACCTCTAGCATGACCATAGGCATAGTGTTAGCTCAGCTTGGAGAAGGTATTATAGACCATCATATCTACTGTTCTAGTAGAAATTTGACTCATGCGGAGAATAGAATTAGACAACTACAGAGTGCAAGGCATTGTCAATGATCTAAGCGCTGCATAAATTTGGACAATAATTATTAGGAACACACTTTCTATTTTATACTTGATCATATGGAATTAAAATACTTATTAAATAATCCCATTTTGTAGGGAACATATGTTGATGGTTTCTTTTATTCCAAGAATTTAACTTTATAGTCATGGTAAAACTAGGTAGAAGTGATTATGGCCCATACCACTTATCAAGAATTCAATCAGGAGAGGATGCACGGACAATTGAAGATACAATGTCGGATGCACAAAGTGATATAGGTTACATCACACGCCTTCAAAATTGAAGGATATTGCTATATTTTTACACACGGGTATGATGCTAGAAGGAATGAAATCCTTATAAAAGAAACAACTTGTAATTTGCGCTACACCCTTCATGATGATCGGTGGCGATTTATACAAACTAGGCTGAGATGAAGTATTGTCTTTGGTGTGTATTAGAACATGAGTGTATAAATATCATGGAATAAGATCATGTCTATATTGTAGGTGGGCATTATGCAGGTGATGCCACCATGCGCAAGATTCTACTCATCGGATTATGGTGGGATAACCTATACAAGGATTGTAAAGAGTATTGTAAGGTGTGTTATCACTATCGGTGCCTTGGAAAACTGGACAAAAAGATGAAATGCTTATAAGGCCTATTACTAGTGGAAATCCATTTGAAAAATGGGAAATAGAGTTTGTGGGTCCTATTTCCCCAATCATGTGTAGAACTAGATTGCTCTACATCATCACTTATATAGATTATCCTACACAATGGGTAGAAGCGGCACCTACAAAGGATTAGACAACATCTACATTAGTAAGGTTCTTATGGAAAAATAATCTTCCTAGGTATGGATGCCCATCTGAGTTTAACAAGTGATAGGGGCACACACTTCTTGAATGAGACAATTAGGATATTGTTGGATGAATTTATGATCACTCACCACAAGACTACACCTTATCATCCTCAAGAAAATGGGACTGCTAAGGTTTTCAACAAGATATTGAGCCAGAACTTGAAATTTTTTTGTGATGTTGGAAGGAAATATTGGGATGATAAAGTTTTTGCTATACTTTGGGCATATAGAACAACTTACAAAAGGTTAAATAAGGCCACACCCTTTCAATTGGTGTTTGGTGCAGAAGTAGTTTTTCCCATGGAATTCATGTTACCTTCTTTACGTATTGTGTGTGTGCGGGAGGTCTAGCTAATGAGAAAGCATTAGAAGAAATAATTGACAAGTTAATACAGTTGGATGAGAGGCATGCCATAACATGTTGGAGTTAGAAGCAGGAAAAGGCTAGACATAAGGCATGACATGACAGACACATCAAGGATAAGAAGTTGTAAGTAGGAAAGATGGTACTTTTGTATGATTCCAAGTTTATGTGCCATCCAAACAAAATTAAGGTGCATTGGTTGGGACCATATGTTATCACTCACATCCTTGAATCAGGCACTTGTCAGTTAACGATGCTTGATGGAACATGGTTACCCAGTTACTTCAATGGGAGTAGGCTAAAGCCCTACTATAAATAAGTCTTCTTGGTGTTTTTAATAAGGTAGTATTGCCATTTAGTATAGATTTCCCTTTCTGTATTTCTTTTAATGTATTTCCTTCTTTGTCACTATGCTTTGTCAATTTAGTTTGGTGTTTTGTGTAATAAGCACATTTGCACGCTGGAAGCTAATTACAATATGAAGTATTTTTATGCACGAGAGGACTACACATACCATTGGTGTGGGGTGGTTGTTATTCAAAAATAGGTACACATGAGAACATACTATTACAGGTGCTATTCAAAAATGGAAGGAGCTACTAGAAAGAAGATTGCTCCTAAAGAAGACCATAGCTGGAAATAAATGAATGAATAGTATAACGTGAGGTAAGCGGTGGCCATAGAAACTACTAGAGGAAGGAACAATAACGAGGTACTTTGGTGCATGGACGTGCATAGAAGGAGGTCTATAGCCAGAAGGTAGGAAGGTGTGCTAGAAGGTTATAACTATGGCGCGTAGGTGTATCATGCGGAAATTGGGAAAATGGTCAATTAATGAGAGGATCGGTGGTAGGTAAAGGAGAAATAAATGCAATAAATTTTAGCAACTCTATATAAAGATGTGATGCGGGGTTATTTCTACCTTTGTGATCAAAAGTATTCAAGCGAGCTAGTTGCGACCAAACCAAGCAAAACATGTTGAGGTGTAGAGAGTTGCAAAACTAGGCGTGGAGAGAAGATTTTTGCATAGAAGTGGCTTACATCCCCATTGGAGAAGGGTTTGAGTGAAGTAGAAGCATTAAGAAGGAGCTAGGGCATGTGATTTTGAGCTAGGGCACGCAATTTGGAGCTAGGGCATGAGAGCTTACTTGACGAGGAAAAATGTGGTATTTTTACCATGGCACCAAGGAAAGCACCTGGAGTAGGAACGAAGGGGAAGAAAAAGGTGGAAATCAAGGTCGAAGATGCTCCCGAGAGTAATTTTTCAGAAATATAGTATCCAAAAGGAGTGATCATCGGATGGGATTGGGATTCCCATATTTGTAGATGCAAAGTAAGTGACTACAACCACCACACCACTGATAATAAGGGGGAGTTGGACGCATTATTGAATAAGAAGACCAACAAGTGCATGGTGGATGACATGCCAGTATATGATGATGTTGGGGAGAAGTTGCTCAAGAAGGTAGGGGTGTATCAATTGTATGAACTCCCATATTTTGGAAAACCATAAATTTTATACCAATGGCTTATGAGTAGAGTCCATGAGGAATTTTTCTATTTTTCTTGGACGATGGGTAAGGATCACCGTGCCTTTGATTGCTACGTTGACAGGATTGAAGGGAACAGGGACAAAGGTTAGTAGTGATCTAACTGATAAGGCAACTATTATAGCTATAAGAAAGGAGTTGGGATACGCCAAGGGTCCATGTGGAATAAAAATTTATAGATTAAGGAAGTACCCTGTGGTGCGGGAATCTATGCAATTGCTCACTAAGCTAAATGATAACGAGAGATTGTCACAGTAAATACCATGTGGCTACATATTGCGAAGAAAATTTCACAAGGAGAAGTGTAAAACTTAGCTGGCTTCATAGTAGAAACAATTATTGAGGAAGCATGCACAGGTGAGAAGATAAGTTTTGGTGTTATCTTATTATCTCTCATGTTTTTAGAAATTGGAGTGCCCGATGGGCTAAATAACAAAATTTGGGAATACCCCTTGGAAAGGAAGTCCCCCATAGAGAGGTTTGAAAAGTATTTGTGTGAAGGAACAATGAGTGGCCCATTCAAACAAAGGGTAGAACTATGGTATGATTGACTTCACACAACCTTTGAGGAGGAATGGCACATTCTAAAGGAGTTACCTTTAGTAGTGGGAAAGGCGGTGCAGTTCACAAAGTGTATCAAATTTTTGCATTGTGCGAGTTCATAATGAAGGATGGGACATGGAGTCCTTGGTGCAAACTACCATATGCCTTCACAATGCATTACTTCTAGGCAGCAGTACACAGGTTTATTGATGTGCGTTGGTTGAGCTACAATGCGGACAAGGTAGACTGTGACTACCATACTCTAAGGAAAACATATGTTTATCCAGGTCGGTCTACCTATATCGAGAGGCTTATTTATGATGTTATAAGCATGAAGCCGATAAGTTTGGCTATTGGAAATAGTGGGGCCACACTTATCTATCTACAACTTAAACCTATGAAGAAAAATGATAAGTATGTGGAGAATGATTTTATGATCCCAGGGCCACCTAAGGGAAAACACACAATTGAAAATTATGCAGCTCCAAAGCCTACCTCAACCGTAGAAGGAGATGAGGAAGAAGATCTTGACGAGGATAGTGGAGGATTAGACCATAGAGGTCGGAGGTAGCCCATAGAAAAAGTAGAGAGTGAGCGCGTAGATACTCCCCCACAGATAAAAGGAGGAGAGGAAGACTTGGACGTGGGTATAGTCCATGAGGAACACTAGTTTAAAAATGTGTTCAGAAGAGCCGAACCAAAGGCACCAAAACATCTTAACCTTTATAAAGGTCACCTCAACTATCCTCTCAAAAAAAAAAAAAGCACCGAGAGAAAGAAAAGAAGAAATTTGAAGCTTAATGAGGAGGAGGAGTCTGAAGAGAGCGCGCCAGGAACCCCGGTCCAGCCTAAAGATGTGGAGGAACCCCAAGATGAAGAAATGAGAGATGAAGAGGAAGGGGTGAAAGAGGTAGAAGAAACTATGTAAGAACAACCCAACGCGCCCATTACGACTCAAGTAGGAGAAGGACCAACTCCAGACCTTGGCACCCAAGTTCCTAAGGGGCCAAGAACAAAAAGAGAAAGAGCAAGTGAAGAGTATATTATCCTTAGTATGGGCTATATCTTGAGGAAAAATAAAAATCATTTGTGCCTAGTTTTAGAGCATTGTGGGCCTTAAGGAGTTATATGGGTGGGAGCTAATGGATCCAGATATGGCCACTACGCACACAAGGAAGAAATTATCTTGGTCCATGTAGAATCATATGGATGAACCAGATTTTGACATGTGTAAGGAGTCCTGTGTCTTGCGAAGAGTGAAGAAGGAACCCTAGAGTAGGCACATGACAATAAAACCTACTCTAATGTCTAATGAGTAGGTCAATAATGCAATGGTCAAAGTATTTATTGAGGTGACACGAAGAAGCATTGATAAGGCCACCACCATTCGAGCCTTTGCATGAGGACAACAAGGCTAAAACTAGATAGATAGTGTATTAAAAGGAAGAGAAGGAAAAAGAACCGGAAAAGAATGAGGCCTTTGTTAGCATAGTGTTAGAAATTGATGATCACATCCTTAAGACAAGGCCTCATCTAGAATCTTAGGTACCTAGAAAATTTTCCTTCTACCATGCATTATGTGCACACTTTGGTTGATTTGGTGTTAGATGACGGACCAATTCAAATTATTACACCAAAGGAGTTTGAACAAGAGGTAGAGAGAGAAAAGGCCTCTATGGTTAGGAAAATTTCAACTTACGAGGCACTTCTCTAAACTTTGAAGGATGAGATGAAGAAATCGACCAAGATATCAATTTATGTGTGGCACTAGAAGCGTAATAAGGACCAAAACTCTATTTGAAAATAATGAAGTTCTAAAGCTTAACAATGAAATATGAGACACTAGGGTGCGCAAAAATATTAGCACTTGGTGAAACAAAAGCACAAGTCCTTGCGGTAGCACAAGATCCATACATAGAGAGGGTTGATGAGATTGGGAAGGCGATAGCACAAAAATGGACCTTCTGGAAGGAATGATGTCGAAGTATGGCTAATGTTGTCTAGATACTATATAATGAGAAAGAAAGATTACTTAGAATGAATTGGATGCCACAGCCACAGATATTTGTTGGTTGGATATTTTGTCAAGATGAAATATGAGGTTCAACCACAATACATGGGATTAAATCCCTCCTCAAAGATAGGTGAGGCCGCCTATTTATTACTAATCTAAAACACAACAGAAATAATATATATAGTATTCACACTAATCTAACCATTAGGGTTGGGATAGAATCCAGAAATCCATACCCACACTAGGTGAAGATGTTGTTTTTATAAATGGAATTGGTCGGAAAGGGAATTATTATTATGGAAGAAATGCAATGGAAAGTAAATGAGAAGAACGTATTTTCTTTCAAGTAAACGCAGAGCACCAAATAATCATACGAGCTTTAGATAAAAATGCAATGTAATGTTTGAAACAATTAAAATAATCGAGAATGCTAAACAAAGAATAGCTTAAGATCCTGAACATAAGAACAATATCTTAAGAGAGATGAATCTCACAACACAAAGTTTGCAAAAATAGCATCTACTTCTATTCCTCAAATGATTAAAAGAAAACACAAAGTTTTTCTTCTTCACAATAGTTCTCAATATTCCAAAAATCTCAACCCCTTGGAATGCAAGCACATCCCTTATTTATAGTAAAAAGAGTTGAGAGAAAATAGGACAAACCCTATAAAATAGTGTTCTAACAAGATTCCTATTTTACTTGGCCCTCACGTAGGAGACCAAGTCAAAACTTACTTCTTATGTGATGAAACAAAAATGAAAAAGACATGTCAATTTCAAGATTGAAATGACATGTTGCATTGTGACTTAGTCTGAATCATCATCTTTCTCTTCTTCATATTTCCCTTCTTCTAGAAAAGCCTGTTTGTTCTGAAATTCTTGGAATATCCGGATTATACCTTACATCTCATTTTCATCAGTGCAGTAGAATGATCACTCAGGACTTCACATGTTTCATGAGTGTCACTGACATTTTCGGGAAGCTTTATCAATCTTTTGTTGAGTTTTCTCAGGGTTTCCAAAGAATGTTCAATCTTTACAAACTGTCAATGATTTCAATGCCAAATCCGTGAGTTGGTTCATGCTGAATTGATTCTTGGATTTGTTTGAAAAGACCCTCAACTGGTAGGATACGAGTCTCCACCCGACACTTTTGCACAGATTTTGATCAATTCCTCTTCTAGGTCACTCTTGCCATCAATCAATTGATCTCTTGATTCTCTCAATTTTCTGCAAGCTTTGTTGAGAATCTTTATTCTGAATCTGATGGCCTTGGTCAGCTAGAAATGCTTATCCGCATGTGGGATGACGCCCTCTTTGACCAAGATGCGTGATGGGATTTGCTTCAGCACTTGGAGAGCTTCAAAAGTCAACTCCAGGTGCCCGACCTCTTGAGAGAAATCATCATCCATCTTTTCCCCATCACTCTGTATATTCTGCAAAGATCGATAGACTTCCACAGTGTCTTGGATTACTTCTTTCCCCTATAGGAGCAGCCTTTGGGTCCATTCATTGACCACCCTCCCCTTTTCATTAATCTTTTCAATTATAGGTACCGATGAGAAATCGAACCTGATAGGAATAGAGGATGATGGTACATACTCAAGGGGTTTGGAGAGCTTAAGTAATACCTCAGTCAACTACTCCACATTATCTTTAAGCTCATCCCTTTTGTCCTTTGTTTCCTTTAATTTATGACATATCATGTTCATAGCATCTCGTGCATCTGTTGTGCTCTACATTTGTCACCTCTCCTAGAGCAACCTTGGTTATCGATAGGTAGAGGTGCTATATCCTTTTAGTCCCGTCGATCGCGGGAGTGGCGATCTCTACAAACTTATGTCTGAAGCATCCACTAAAACCTTTGAAATTGTTTTGGGTTTCTTGGCTGATTTAGGTGGAATCCTTGAGTGAACTAAAATCAAAGGTGGTATGGGTACAACCACCTTCCTTTTCCTTGGAGTTTGCTCCGATAACAGTGAGTGTGTGGAAGGAATTGCCACTATTGTAGAAGTTGTTTCATACTTTCAGGTGGAGTGGGATTCATTGATGGAGTGGGATTCACTGGTGGAGTGGGAAGAATTATTAGTGGGGTAGTAGATTCGGTGAAAAGGGATGTAGGAGGGGGCATAGCTATAGTTACTTTGGTCCCAGTAGAGAGAGGTGAGAGTCCGAAGAAAATGCTGGCCATGGCTAATGAAGTGGATGGGGAAAGAGGAGGTAGAAGTGGTTGTGAAGTAGGAAGTGTAGATTCCAACACCAAAGCCTGGGATGCAAGGGATAGAGTTACTTCTATTGGGCAGTCAGCAAATGGTGAAATTAGGGGCTAACTCACCTCTCTTTCCAAAGAAATTTCCCCTATTTCTAGTGGTGTTGGTGACTCTAGCACATTCACCGTTTCAACTGGAGTAGCAGTTGAAGGGGTTTCTTCTTCTCTTCTCTTCTTGAAAATTTTGACCTTTATAGGTCCCTTGGAAGAGATTTTTTCCTTTTCCTTTTTGGAGGGCCTACCTCTAAAGCAACCAAAATTTAGAAACTATCTTCTTTGACATTCATCTCCCAAGAGGTGAGCCATGCCTTGGTGCGTGTGAGAATCGAGTTTGATCTATTGGTGATAGAGGCTTTCTCGCCGATAGACCAATCAATAGGTGGGAAAACATATTGATCCTCATTCAGTCCATCATAGGAGGGATCCAACACACTTTCATTATCGCTAGTACCTTCTGGAATGTCAGCGAGTTTGAGTGTACGAATCTCTGTAAGTGTCAACCTGCTATGATCTTTCCTTCGGACAATAAGTTCATCACGTAAATAAATCCAGACGTCTTCTATGCTTGGTATGTGCAAGTGTAGAGTTCCATATGCCTTGAGGACTCCTCAAAAATTGAACCCATCTCTGGGCTTCATGTGATTTTTAATTTATCTTGAAGTTTGTGTACAACGTTCTTGGCTTTTACCACCGTTGAGCAGGTATACCTTCAATAGAAATTGGGAAGGATACGACACCTTGTGTTTACTCTGTTGGTACTTATGAAAATACAACAATTGCCTAACCAACTCCATCAAGATTAGTTTATCCCCTGGATATCTAGGCAAATGGAAAGGATCACCTGAGTACATGACCACCGAAGGTAAGTGAACTTCTTGAATTGTAAGAAGACACAACCCCATTTCAAAACTTCAGCCCATGCCTCATCAGAGACTCTTGTTTTCCTCAGTTCGGGGTTTAACCTACAGATGTTCTCATAAAAGAAGGCATCATTTACCCTTCTAAATTGGTCTTCGGACCCTTTTCTTGTTAACTAAGGAAAATACCGATAAATATGTTCCACTATCTTGTTCCCCTTTGTGTCCAATCCGGGGTAATTCCTCATGCCGGCTGCCGCATAGGTGACATACGAGGACATATAAAATTTCCCAGTAGACAAGACTATTGTCATATGAGAATCTATCTCATTACTGATAAGGGTACCCCAATCAATCCCCTGTTGATTCTTCTTAATGATGATCATGAATTGGTACATCCATCCTTGGAAAACATTTGATTCGGGGAAATCAAAAACCCGGCTCAACAGAGTAATGATATCATTGATTTCCTAAATGAAATCACTTCTAGGGACAAGTCTTGGGAACCTCAAAACAACTGGCTTGGCTTTGATTAGGAACTTCTTATTCACGTGTTTGATACAGTCTTCCTAATCATTGTCCCAAGATTTTTTGGCTGACTTGAGATCCACATCCCCATACTCCTCAAAGTTAGGCAACTTGAGAAGATCATCAAAGTAACCTCCATCTAACTTGACTATGATGTCTCCCACTTGGTTTTTCATAGAACGAGAAATAGAGTCGTAATTTGAAGCATAGGCTAAGATGAACTTGGGGCACCGAGTAGACACGGGAAACCTACTGCAAGAGGAAGACCACTACCAACTACTCATTTCATCCACGGGAGTGCAGGAAGAACTCTTGACTCTATTCCAAAAGTCTTTCATATCTATGTTTCCCGAGTCTATATCTTGGATGTCGTAGTTACAATCAATGTAAGAAGGAGACTCCACCTTCCTAAATTTATACTTCATATTCCTTGATTTTTCATCTTTTCTGTGATGGACCGGGATCCGAAATGAGGAATTCCAAAGAAGGGTGAACTGATTGCTTCTAATTTAGACACTTCAGTTTGAAGATGTGCTTAGCAATCCCAGAGGCCCGAAACACTATAGAGAGTATCGAGAGATTAGTGGGTTTGAACACTCGGAAAGTCCCCACAGTCAGTTGAACATGTCGGAAGGTATGAGATGTCCACCACTCAAAACATGCAACACTGGAAGATGTTGAGGCGTTTAGAAAACTTGCACTATTGTTAGATGCCGGGGAGATTAGAAATCTCGCTATACTTGGAGGATGCCGGAAGGTTTGAAGTGTCTGATACCTTGGAGGATGCTGGAAGGTTTGAAGTATCCGACACCTTGGATATCCTAACAAACTGTGAGTTTTGGGTACTACAAAAACACCTGCAAAACCCAAAAAGAGGGAATCGGGTTGTTGTCAGGTCAAAACATGTAAATTCCTCTCCATTGTTATGTTTTTGATACATTTTTAATTGTCATTACAACGGCATATTACAAGGAATAAAACAAATAGAGCATTCCATGGGTGAACCCTAAAACAAAAACTTGATTGGAAAACAACCAAAAAGGAATAAATAATCAAAAACCCCAAAAACCCTATTCAAGAAAGAAAGAGGAATTTAGAAGGATCATTACACAATCCTTCCACAAATTTCACAAACAAAGAAAAAAGTGACATACCTTCAATCAGATTGAAAAATGATAAAAATGAGAAACTCAATCAAACACGAAGGTGAGTTGGGTTTAAGGTTGAATAAGCATGCACGAAAATCCACGAGGTAAAAAAGTACATCTGGTAAAAATGACGTGGAAATCTAAGTATTTATAAAAAATTTGCATTTAATACACTTCAGTTGACACGTGTGTCAACCACCAAAACTCAGCATTAATGCCATGTCAGCATGTTTGGGATGTCCAAAAACTTGACACAAAGGATTTCATATCAATTTGGGTTTCGGGTTACGGGAAGCAAGTGACATGAAGCATGATGCTTGATGGTTATGAAAACCTGATATATAGGGGCAAGTTGGGTTTCAAGAATCGGAAGACATGTGACATGAAGCATGTCCTGACTAAGGCATGTTCCGATGCTCAGAGAACTTGAAAACCTCATATAAAGGAGCAAATCAGGTTTCGGGAATCGAAAAACATGTGACATGAAGCATGTCACGACTAAGGCATGTTTCGATCGAGAGAACCCAAAAACTGAAAGAATTACTTGATGCAGTTTTGGGCTTTGGGGAACATACAACATGAAGCATCCAAAACTCATGTTGTCTTCTTTATGGAAACCGAAAACTGATTATCTCTCTGAAAGGGCATTTTTAGGAAACCGACTCAAAAAATTCCTAGGGTTATCACTATATTTTGGTGTAAAAAAAAATGATATAACAACTGGCTCCAGTTGGGGACTTTCTTTGTGACATCAAAGGAAGAGAACTTAGAATCTCAAGCTTTATCTATTGGGTTATGGAGTCGGAAAAGAAGAAAATTGAAAACAAAAAGAAGAAGGAAAGAAGACCAAAAGAAAACACACGAGAAAAATAAAGTATGTACAATGAAAAAGAGCATGTTGCATTAATGATGGAACAACTTTAGATGTTGGCCCTTTGAAAGGAAAGGGAGTAACTCTTCATCAAGATATGATAGATAGAAACTATTTTCACCATTCGGTGATTGAATCTTAAAAGGTCCTTTCCACAAAGAATCAAACTTTCCATGCATTCCTTTCTGCTCCCTCCTTTTATCCCAAAGCAACACGGATCTCCAATTTGGAAATTACGCGCCTTGATTTCTTGTCAAAAATTTTCTTTACTTTTCTTTGATGACCCGCGATGCGATCAATCACCTTGCTTTCGTTCTTCTTCTAGCCTAGCTAGGTACATAACCCTTTTTCAATATAATATTGAAAAGTAACATCTTCAACTACTTTGGCCAAGCTGTAAGGTGCAACTCTCTTGAGATAGGGATCTCAACATCAATACCATACAATACTTGGAAAGAAGACATTCTTATATCTCACTTTGGGGTAATCCAATCCGCCCACAATGCATCATACAATGCTTTATGCCATGTCCTCTGGTTTTCATCTACTAGCTTTTTAATTATGGTAACTTGATTCTTGTTCTTTGGACTCAACTTGCCCATTGCCTTAGGGATAATATTTAGATGAGTGAGCCACGGTGATGCCGAATCCATAACAAAATTCTATCAACTCATGCGATGAGAAATTAGAGGCTTTATCAGCCACAATCTCCTTAGGCATACCGAATCGACAATTATATTTTCTTAAAGGAATTTACACACGGCTTACGAGGTTTCTGCTTGATTGGTGCGACTTCCACCCACTTGGTAAAATAGTCTGTAGTAGTAAGTACGTAATTGTTTCCGACACAGGATGTGGGATTCATCATTCCAATGAAGTCAATTCCCCATTGACGGAAAGGTTCTTCAATCACTATGGGCTTCAGGGGAAGAGCTGCTAGCTTAGGGTGACCAACGAAATGTTGACAAGCTTCACACTTGGACACCCATTCTGCTGAATCCCAAAAGAGAGTAGGCCAATAGTACCTAGCCCATAGGATCTTATAAACTATTACAGAGGATGAGAAATGTCCTCCGCATGCTAGGCTATGGAAGGATTCTAATAACTTTACCTGGTGTGACTTATTAACACAACACAGAATACACCATCAATACCTTTCTTATATATTCCATTATCCCACAGGAGGTATCTTGCAGCTCTTAACTAGACTGTCCTCTTCTCCTTTTGGCTTAAATGCGGGGAATTCACCATAAGTTAGAAATAAAGCAATATCTATGTACCATTCATCAGTTGTGCTCACGAAAAGCACCATGGGAAACTTTGAAGAGGTGTCTTGGTCCTTTTGCATTTTGTTTTAGCAAGATTTTCCGCGATCAATTGGCATAGACCTCTTCCTCATACCAACTTGGTAGGTCTAATTTCTAAGTCATACTCCTAAACTTTAGCTATCCAGTTACCTCGTTGACTACCCAGCTCTTGTTGAGTCAAAATGGATTTAACGGTGGTGTCGGGAACGAGAACGAGGGTATGAGAGTTCAACACATAGTACCTGAAATATTTCACCGCTCGTACCACTGCATAAGCATGCTTTTCAATTTGTGACATTTTTAGTTCATGTTCCTTTAATGGGTAGCTCATGAAAGTGATGGGAGCTTTAATTCCCTCTTCGTTCTCCTACATCAAGATGGCTGACACTGTGTGTGTGGAAGCGTAGCTGTACATGATGAAGTCTTTGTTGAAATCTGGACATACTATGATAGGAGTGCAAGCAATTTCCCTTTTGACTTCATCAAATGCAAGCTTCCCTTTAGTAATCCATCGAAATGGAATTTTTCCTTTCATCATCCCAAGGATATCCTTGGTTTTATCAGTGAAATCAGGTATAAACCTTCTCAAGAAATTGACCTTTCTGAAGGAGTGAACTCTAGTTTTGCTTGTGGGTAGGGTAAGGCTTTGAATGGCCTTCACCCTTTCTAGATCGATCTTGGTTCCTTCTCCAGTCACAATATGACCCAACAACTTTCCTTCGGTCACTCCAAACATGGACTTCTTGGGATTTAATGAAATTCCGTGATGCCAACATCTCAAGAGTACTTGTTCTAGATGATCATAATGATCGTTCCATTTTTTAGAGAAAACGGTCAAGTCGTCCAAATATACCACTATGGATCTGCCCATCAAGTCCCTAAATGCTAAGTCCATAGCTATTTGAAAGGTAGCTCGATGTTGATTAAGCTGAAAGGCATCCTCCTGTAAGCAAAGGTCCCCCATGGGGTTGTGAAGGCCGTCTTGTGTTGATCCTCAGTAGCTACCTCAACTTGACTATATCACGAAAATTCATTGAACATGGATAGCATTTCTGATCCGAATGGTATCTGTAACACCTGATCCATGATAGGTAAGGGATAGTTGTATTTTAATGAAGACTGATTTAGGTTCTAGAAATCAACACAAATCTGTTCACCATTCTTCTTCCTGACAGGTACGATATTAGAAACCCAGGTGGAATGGTGGATTGGAAAGATAATCCTAACATCTAGCATCTTTTGAATCTCTGCAAGAATGGTTCCTGAGATTTTGGGATTATAATTCCGCTACTTCTACTGTAGGGTTTTACATTGGGCTTCAAAGGGATACTGTGCTATACATCTTTGGGCTTGAAGGATTTTAAATCTGCATAGGACCAGGCTAAGACATCCATGTATCTCTTTAGGAGTGAAGTGAATTTTCTTTCTCTTTGGGGAACAACACTTCCCAATATTCACCATCTAAGGTTGATCAGACAAACCTATTTTGTCCTAATCTATTTCCGAGGAAGAAGCTCCTTTAGTTTGTCTCTTGTTTTGAATGAAACGGTCATGCTTATCAAACAAGCCCTCCAGAGAAACCAACCCTTTGGGAATATTGTTTCCTTTAAGCTGAATAAACTCACCATCAACCTCTTGATATGGATCTAAAATAGATTCACGGAAAGCTGATTCCGAACCTTCAAAGTACAACTCACTAAAATTGTCAACTTTTTCTAGAAAAGACAACACCTGTTGATCATCATTGAACACTTGCCAATGAGCCACATTATCCGGGATACATTGGGATGATACACAATCTCAATGGTGTATGTATCTTGTTTGAACTAGGGATGAGGGAGAAGGAGGGATGCAAACACGGCTAAAGAATCAGCCTTGTCGTTATAATATCTCAAAACTGCCTTGATGGAGAATGCGTCAAAGCATTCTATATTATCCCAAACTTTGTTCCTGTAATATCTCAAGCAATCATTTTTTACTTGATAGATCCCCTTGACCTGGATCACAATCAGCTCTGCATCCCCTTGAACCTTGAGATTTTGAATTCCCTTCTATTTGGCCATTTCTAATCCTAGTAACAGAGCTTCATATTCAGCCGTGTTATTAGTATTATCAAACTGCAACTTGAAGGCAGAAGGGAAGATCTCGGAATTAGGAGATATAAGAACTACACTAGCACCCGATCTAGTGGTTGAATAACTACCATCGAATTCAAGGGTCCAAATAGCATTAGAATCTTCTTCCTTGACATCTACAGCTGGTATCTCTGATGTCATGAAATAATTTCCAAAACTAGCATCTTTGAAAAGAATTTGAGCCTTAGGGTCATCTGATTTAGTTACCAAATAATTTTCCTGAGGCTCAGGATGAAGAACATGATAAATCCCATTGACTAGGATTTTTCCCTTAGTCAATTCATATTAATCTCTCCTCCGACATCTTTACAAAAACCTCTACCCAAGAGGATACCGTAAGATGCAGGAATGTCGGAGCAACTAGAATGGTCATTTTCACTCTCTTTTCTGGGAAGGCAACGAATGCAAACTATGCATCTTTGATCTAACCAATCAAGGGAACTTGCTTGGTTTCTATGGAGTAACACCGTCCATATGACTTAGCCAAAGTAAGCCCAAGGGCATGGGCTACTTTTGCGGGCATAACATTGTCGGAGGCCCTTGAGTCGATGATGCAATTGCTAAATTTAAACCCATTTATAAGCAAAGACAAATAGAATGGTTCAATATTTCCGGAAGAAGAAGCAGAGGTCAGATTGTTCTGAGGTGGGGATTGAGTAGGATTTGGAAAATGAACTTTTGAAGGTGGGGGAATGACAGCTTTACTTCTAATGAATTTGACAAGTTTTTCAAAGCTGTTAGATTGGTGAAGGTATTACGCCTTCGATATTTGGATCTTGGTTCTTTTTGCATGGTTGATAATGTCAAAAGAAGTATAAGGAGTGATATTGGGTTTGGTTCTAATCACATGAGCTTGGGATAAGGTATTGACCTTGGGAGAAGGAGAAATAGGGGAAGTTGTTACCTTTTTGGTGACTTCTCTTTCGATTTCTTATTTGAGATAGGAGTACCTCTCTTAACTATGGCTATGGGAGCTTCCTTGTTCTTCTCCTTTGGGATTTCAAGAGGTTTTCTTGGATTTAAGATTGAGATCGAGTGAAGACAACAAGTGACTGACCATATGGTGCACATTCATCTTCCTCGTATTCCAAATACCCAATCTTTGGAGTTGCCAAATTTGAAACATCATAAGACTTGTCAACATATCCTGAAGCTTCAAAAGCTTGAAGGAATCCTATTCTTCTGGTTCTTCCTCTTCTTCAACTATCTCTACTACTGCATTAATGGGAGGAGCTTTGATTGCAGTCTTGGTTGAGTAGGAGTTAACCGCGGCTTTGTCTCTTGCAGGTGCACCATTGGTGTTATTGAAATTCCGTCTTGGGATATCCCGTATGGAACATTGCTCCTATTTGGGACATTTTCTTTTTCAAAGCAATCAAATCATTAGCCATCTTTTGAATTATAGGGTCAGTATTACTTTGGGAAGAACCTTGATTTTTAAGCTTGGGTGCATCTTTCTGATTCTTCTGCGAGAATGAGATCATCTTCTATTTCAATAGTTGTGGGTGAGCGATAGCCAAATCGGGGATAACCAAAATTCTTAATAGGAAGCTCACATTAGGGGGCTGAGCATTAATGAAGAAGCATTTCTGATTTTTGGAGTAGGTACAACTATTTCTAGAATCTTTACGATTAGCTTGTTGAATTTTGCCATGAAGTCCCACATGGTCTCGTGAGATTCATTCTTCATACGGGTAAGTTGTGCTAACAAAGCATGAGAATATTCAGTTGGTTTGAATCGTGCTTCGAATCTGGTCCTCATGGTAGCCCAGTTTGTGATGCATGAGTTTAGAAGGTGGTAAAACAATTCGGCTGCTACACCGTGTAATGTTTTAACGAAGAGTTGAATAGAGACATCTTTGTGAGCTACTCCAAGAACACCACATGCTACAAAGAAAGATGCAATGTGTTCATCAGGATGCTGCTTCCCATCACCATTGAACTTTGGGAATGTTTTTACATGATCCATGTGGTAACTCGTGCAATGGTGGAGTTAAAGAAAGAGGACCAATAGCTGTGCCCCAGGGCATAGGTTGTGCTGCCATCCTTCTGAAAAGAGTGTGTATAGGGATCTGAGTGTCAGAAAAGAATAACACATGACAAGTTGCAGACACTTCTCATTCTACGGGGATCTGGTTTCTCCGAACAGGTGAAGAAATTCTAGTTTGGTTAGAAATAATGTTGTTGGGGAAAGACATAAATTATCTTTGTTGTATCAACTCAAAGAGTGGATCAATTTCACTCCAGGATCGGTGGGACCGAGTGAAGATCTTTCGGCTAGCTTGGCTCGGGAAAGAGATCTTGTTGAAAATAAGAGAAATACGGAGTCTCTAGACACCAAGAGGATAAGCTTTATACCATTAATCTGTATTCCCTAGTAGAGTCACCAAAAGCTGTTGGTTGGATATTTTTCAAGATGAAATATGAGGTTCAACCACGGTACATGGGATTAAATCCCTCCTCAAAGAGACGAGGTGAGGCCTTACTGTTTATTACTAATCTAAAACACAATAGAAATAATATATACAGTATTCACACTAATCTAACCATTGGGGTTGGGATAGAATCCCAAAATCCATACCTATACTAGGTGAAGATGTTGTTTTTATAAATGGAATTGGTCAAAAAGGGAATTATTATTATGGAAGAAACACAATGGAAAGTAAATGAGAAGAACGTATTTTCTTTTGAGTAAACGAGAGCACCAAATAATCATACGAGCTTTAGATAACAAATGCAATGTAATGTTTGAAACAATTAAAATAATCAAGAATGCTAAACAAAGAATAGATTGAGATCCTGAACATAATAAAAATATCTTAAGAGAGATGAATTTCACAACACAAAGTTTGCAAAAATAGCATCGATTTTATTCCTCAAATGATTAAAAGAAAACACAAAGTTTTTATTCTTCACAATAGTTCTCAATATTCCAAAAATATTAACCCCTTGGAATGCACACACATCCCTTATTTATAATAAAAGTGTTGAGAGAAAATAGGACAAACCCTATAAAATAGTGTTCTAACAAGAGTCCTATTTTACTTGGCCCTCACGCAGAGACCAAGTCAAAACTTACTTCTATGTGTGAAACAAAAATGAAAAAGACATGTCAATTTCAAGATTGAAATGACATGTTGCATTATGACTTAGTCTGAATCATCATCTTTCTCTTCTTCTAGTAAAGCCTGTTTGTTTCGAAATTCTTGGAATTTCCAGATTATACCTTACATCTCATTTTCATCGGGTGTAGTAGAATGATCACTCGGGACTTCACATGTTTCATGAGTATCAGCGACATTTCAGGAAGCTTTCTCAATCTTTTGTTGAGTTTTCTCATGGTTTCAAAGAATGTTCAATCTTTACAAACTTGTCAATGATTTCAATGCCAAATCCGTGAGTTGGTTCATTTGAATTGATTCTTGGATTTGTTTGAAATGACCTCAAATGGTAGGATACGAGTCTCCACGACAATTTTGCATGCATAGATTTTGATCAGTTCATCTTCTAGGTCACTCTTGCCATCAATCAATTGATCTCTTGATTCTCTCAATTTTCCATAAGCTTCGTTGAGAATCTTTATTCGAATGTGATGGCCTTGTCAGTGGTGGAAATGCTTATCCGCATGTGGGATGACACCCTCTTGACCAAGATGCATGATGGGATTTGCTTCAGCACTGGAGAGCTTCGAAAGTTAACTCCGGTGCCCGACCTCTTGAGAGAAATCATCATCCATCTTTTCCCCATCACTATGTATATTCTCCAAAGATCGATAGACTTCCATAGTGTCTTGGATTACTTATTTCCCCTATAGGAGCAACCTTTAGGTCCATTCGTCGACCACCCTTCCCTTTTCATTAATCTTTTCAGTTATAGGTACCGATGAGAAATTGAACCCGATAAGAACTGAGGATGATGGTACATACTCAAGGGTTTGGAGAGCTTAAGTAATACCTCGATCAACTACTCCACATTATCTTTAAGCTCATCCCTTTTGTCCTTTGTTTCCTTTAATTTATGACATATCATGTTCATAGCATCTCGTGCATCTGTTGTGCTCTTACGTTGTCACCTCTCCTAGAGCAACCTTGGTTATCTGATAGGTAGAGGGTGCTATATCCTCTTTAGTCCCGTCGATCGCGGGAGTGGCGATCTCTACAAACTTATGTCCTGAAGCATCCACTAAAACCTTTGAAATTGTTTTGGGTTTCTTGGCTGATTTAGCAGTGGAATCCTTGAGTGAACTAAAATCAAAGGCTGGTATGGGTACAACCACCTTCCTTTTCCTTGGAGTTTGCTCCAGTAACCAGTGAGGCATGCCAGAAGGAATTTCCATTGTTGTAGAAGTTGGTGTCATACTTTCAGGTGGAGTGGGATTCACTGGTGGAGTGGGAACAATTATCAGTGGGGTAGTAGATTCGGTGAAAAGGGATGTAGGAGGAGGAATATCTATAGTTACTTTGGTCCCAGTAGAGAGAGGTGAGATTCGGAGAAAATGCTAGCCATGGCTAATGAAGTGGATGGGGAAAGAGGAGGTAGAAGTGGTTGTGAAGTAGGAAGTGCAGATTCCAACACCAAAGCCTTGGATGCAAGGGATAGAGTTACTTCTGTTGGGCAGTCAAGCAAATGGTGAAATTAGGGGCTAACTCACCTCTCTTTCCAAAGAAATTTCCCCTATTTCTGGTGGTGTTGGTGACTTTGGCACGTTCACCATTTCAACTAGAGTAGCAGTTGAAAGGGTTTCTTCTTCTCTTCTCTTCTTGACAAATTTGACCTTTATAGGTCCCTTGGAAAAGCTTTTGTACTTTTCCTTTTGGAGGGCCCCGCCTCCAAAGTAACCAACTTTGAGAAACTATCTTCTTTGAAACCCATCCCCCAAGAGGTGAGCCATGCCTTAGTGCGTGTGAGAATCGGGGCTGATCTATTGGTGATAGAGGCTTTCTCACCGATAGATTAATCAATAGGTGGGAAAACATATTGATCCTCATTCGGTCCATCATAGGAGGGATCCAACACAATTTTATTATCGCCGAGTACCTTACGGAATGTCGGCGAGCTCGAGTGTCTAAAGCTCTACAAGTGTGAACCTCTATGATCTTTCCTTTGGACAACAACTTCATCACGTAAATCAATCCAAATGTCTTCTATGCTTGGTATGTGAAAGTACAGAGTTCCATATGCCTTGAGGACTCCTCAAAAATTGAACCCATCTCTGGGCTTCATGTGATTTTTAATTTATCTTGAAGTTCATGTACAATGTTCTTGGCTTTTACCACCATTGAGTAGGTATACCTTCCAATAGAAATTGGGAAGGATACGATGGCCTTGTGTTTACTCTGTTGGTACTTATGAAAATCCAACAATTTCCTAACCGACTCCATCAAGATTAGTTTATCCCCTAGATATCTAGGAAAATGGAAAGGATCACCCAAGTACATGACCACCTAAAGGTAAGTGGACTTCTTGAATTGTAAGAAGACACAACCCCATTTCAAAATTTCAGCCCATGCCTCATCAGAGACTCTTGTTTTCCTCGGTTCGTGGTTTAACTGTAGATGTTCTAGTAAAAGAAGACATCATTTACCCTTATGAATTGGTCTTCGGACGCTTTTCTTATTAATTGAGGAAAATACTGTTAAATATGTTCCACTTTGTCTTGTTCCCCTTCGTGTCCAATCGAGGTAATTCCTCTCATGCCATTTGCATAGGTGACATACGAGGACATATAAAATTTCCTAGTAGACAAGAGTGGTGTCATCTAAGAATCTATCTCATTACGATAAGGTTAACCCAATCAATCACCTGTTGATTCTTCTTGATGATGATCATGAATTGGTACATCCATCCTTAGAAAACATTTGATTCGGGGAAACCAAAACCCAGCTCAGCTCAACAGTGTAATGATATCATTGATTGCTGAATGAAATCACTTCTAGGACAAGTCTTGGGAACACGGAAATAAGCGGCTTGGATTTGATTATGAACTTCTTATTCATGTGTTTGATATAGTCTTCTGATCATTTTCCCAAGATTTTTGGATGACTTGAGATCCACATTCCCATACTCCTCAAAGTTCGGCAACTTGAGAAGATCATCAAAGTAACCTCCATCTAACTTGATTACGATCTCTCCCACTTGGTTTTTCACAGAATGAGAAGCAGAGTCGTAATTTGAAGCACAGGCTAAGATGAACTTGGGGCACTAAGAAGACATGGGGAAACCTGCTGCAAGAGGCATACCATTTCCAACTATTGATTTCATCCATGGGGTTTGGGAAGAACTCTTGACTCTATTCCAAATGTCTTCCATATCTATGTTTCCGAGTTATGTATCTCGGATGTCGTAATTACAATCAATGTAGGAAGGAGACTCGCCTTCCTAAATTTATACTTCATCTTCCCTAAATTTTCCATCTTTTCCTATGATGGTGGGATCGACATGAGAATTCCAAAGAAGGGGTGAATTGATTGCTTCTGATTTAGACACTTTGGGTTTGAAGATGTGCTTAACAATACCAGAGACCCGAAACACTACGAGAGTATAGAAGATTAGTGGGTGTCGAACACTTAGAAAGTCTCGACAGATCAATTGAACTTATTGGAAGGTATGAGATGTCCACCACTATGAAAAACCTGCAACACTAGAAGATGTCGAGGGGTTCAGAAAACCCGTACTATTGTTAGATGACGAGGAGATTAGAAATCCCGCTATACTTGGAGGATTTGGAAGGTTTGAAGTGTCGAAACCTTGGAGGATCTTGGAAGGTTTGAAGTGTCGACACCTTAAAGGATCTTTGGAAGGTTTGAATTTTTCGAAACCTTGGATATCCCAACACACTGTGGGTTTTGGAAACTGCAAAACACCCTACGAAACCCGAAAAGAGGGAATCGAGTTGTTGTCAGGTCAAAACATGTAAATTCCTCTCCATTGTTATGTTTTTTGATACATTTTTAATTTTCATTACAACGAAATATTCCAAGGAATAAAACAAACAAAGAATTCCAAGGGTGAACCCTAAAACACAAACTTGATTGGAAAACAACCAAAAAGGAATAAATAATCAAAAACCCCAAAAACCCTAATCAAGAAAGAAAGAGGAATTTAGAAGGATCATTACACAATCCTTCCACAAATTTCACAAATGAAGAACAAAGTGACATACCTTCAATCAGATTGAAAAATGATAAAAAATGAGAAACTCAATCAAACACGAAGGCGAGTCGGGTTTCAGGGTTGAATAAGCATGCATGAAAATCCACGAGGTAAAAAAGTACGTCTGGTAAAAATGACGTGGAAATCTGAGTATTTATAAAAAATTTGCATTTAATACACTTCATTTGACACATGTGTCAACCACCCGACAACTCGGCATTAATGCCATGTTAGCATGTTTGGGATGTCTGAAAACCTAATACAAAGGATTTCATATCAATTCGGGTTTCAGGTTCGTTGGAAGCAAGCAACATGAAGCATGATGCTTAATGGTTCGAAAACCCGATACAAAGGGGAAAGTTGGGTTTCAAGAATCAGAAGACATGTGACATGAAGCATGTCTTGACTAAGGCATGTTTCGATGCTTAGAGAACCTGAAAACCCGATACAAAGGAGCAAATCGGGTTTCAAGAATCGGAAAACATGCGACATGAAGCATGTCCTAACTAAGGCATGTTCGATGCTCGGAGAACCTAAAAACCTAAAAGACTTACTTGATGTGGGTTTTGGGCTTCGGGGAACATACAACATGAAGCATCCAAAACTCATGTTGTCTTGCTATGGAAACCCAAAACCCGATTATCTCTCTGAAAGGGAATTTTTAGGAAACCAGCTCGAAAAATTCCTAGGGTTATCACTAAATTTTGGTGTAAACACAAAAATGAGATAACAATATTCCGAGAGAAGAAAAGGAATGTGCTAAATGAACGTTAGACATTGGAGGCTGAAATCAAGAATGAATATATAGAACTAATCCTCCTAGTTGAAGAAGAAGGTGTTGCAAAGTGAAAATTCATTCTTTTGTACAACGTTTCATTAATTATTTCATTCCTTATTCTTTATTATTGGGAACATCAGAAAGAAATCCCATTACTTGGGATGGCAATGTAATTTAGTGTGGGGTAATGTTGAGCAGACATAATGTTACTCTAAAGAGAAGACACACAAAGGATAAGCACACGGGAACAAGATGCATTCGAAGATGCGAGAAGATAGGAAAAGAAGCACATGCCGAACACTTTGGGTTGAGACTTACCCATTTTTATGGATAAGGGATATTTTTGGAGATAGCATGTGGAGCACACATAGAGATGAAGAATTTTGCTACACGCAATGGTATTTTGGGAACAAGCGGTTATTAAGCACCATGCATAGTTTACGATAATAATAGGATTTATTCTTAGAATTAACTATAGGAAATCTATTATTAGAAGAAAACTTGCATGTGTGAAATCCATTGTAAAGGCACATGGCTAATATCAACATGTGACCTATTTTGAGAAGTGCATGGGTGGTGAAGGAAATTCCCCACCTTTATAAATATGTATTGAGTGTGTAGTTTATTGAGGCTGATTTATTATAGAGTTATGCTGCTAAACTTAATGCGTGCATGAATCTTGAAGATACTATATAGTTTAAGAATATTATGTGTTTTATAGTATTTAATTCAATGGAGTATATTGGATGGATAGTGGTGTTAGACATAACTGAATCTGGTTCTTGTATGGTTAACCTTATCATAGTTATTGTTTAGTACATGTTCCTCTAAGATCTAGATCTAGTTTATGCAATGTGAAATGTTTATGATTAGTTATGGATCTAAATATATATTATCATCCTCAAACTAACATCCCGCATAAACAACTATAAAGAGGGGCTTGGTACCTTTGCACGCTTTAGGTGAGCACTCATATCAGGCTGAGTGATGTGCCAATGCATCTGGGTTTTCTACAGTAGATTCTAGGCTACATCATATGCTATTACAAGAATAGGGAATTGAAGCTTTCATATCCACTTGAAATAAACATAAATAAGGATTCGTGAACACTCCCACAGAGGGGACACACATGCATTATGAAGATGAGTCATCACTCACAATTCAAACTCAAAAATTATCAACAAGAGAGAGCTACAGACACATCAAAATTCATATTCATGCTCAATGTGCTCCTTACAAATGTTATATTGTCATCTTTTCTCCTTCCTCCTCCTCTATGAGGAATAATCTCTCAAAACCGACTCCCCCTATATTCAAACTCACACTCATGCTTATACCTACTCCATGCATTATAACTGACCTCTATGAGTGTCACTTTATGAGTCTTCAACTTCCATTCACCTTCTAGAATCATAACTTCCACTCTCTCTATATTATTGCAAGCATCTTAATGATGAACTAACACACAAATGACTTATTACACACACCTTACTTTAATAAGACACTCAAAACACCTAACCAAATGCCTAACATTATTTAACATTCCCTCATAATTGCATTACATCTTTTGGAGGGAAAATTCCCATTTGAAGTTCAAATTTTTCTCAATATTTACTCTCTCTTTCCCATGAATTCACATGACCTCATAGATAGGAAAATTGATACTTTAATTCTTCCTATTGATGCTCCTACATCATACTCCCATGGTGGAGAAAAAGTTTGCATACTCTTTTTTTGCTTGCACATGTCTTCATCCTCATAACTTGTATTTTCTCTTCTTTCCTTGCTCCCATTGTCCTTACATTCTTCATAACCACTAGGTTCCCATATAGTTGTCTCGGTCTTCAATTTGCCTTGACATTATTCTCTTGTTTCTTTATTTTCATCCTTGCTTCTATCATTTTCAAGTTATCATACTTTATACCTGCACACAAAATGAATAAATTAAAAATACATTGTTCTTTCTCCCTTAAGATGTTGCTCATCCACATACAATCCATGTAACCATCATTTCCTTTGTCCAAAAATTCATAATCTTGCTTATTCACTTGCTCCTTCTCACCATTCAAGTTGCATTAACTCTCTTTTTCCTAGTTGTACCTACACCTTCCACCTTGACATCCATTTCATCTAATAAATTTTACAAAATAAAACTGATATCATCCACAAAAGCTTCATTCCATGCTTTCTCATCATCATGCTTGTCAATTTCAAATGCACAACTGAAGTCATTTTGGATAATTTCAATGAATTCACTCACATCATCCTCAATACCAAACAACATTTCATCAATTTTACTTACCTTGCATTCACTTTTGGCTTGTTTATATTCTTTATCCTCTGAAAAAATGCATGTTTGCTATGAGCTCATTCTGTTTGTTTTGCATTTCATCTTCATTCTTCTTATTTTCAACCTTATATTCCTTCTTTTATTCTTTTCTCAGATTCTTTTATTCATTATTAATCCTTCTTTGGAACTGTAACATCTGATTTCTTCTCACAATCTACATCACATGCCATTTAAATTTCTTTTTCATGAAAAAATCAAGTCCATACTTTGGTTGCTCTTGCATTATCTCTGTCAACTTCTCTATGTTTTCTCTCAAAATTTTCAACTCTGCTTCCATCCACTCTTCATGTTTCCACTTTGTTCTTCTTTCTTCTTGGCTTCTCTTTCTTTATTTCTCTCTATTTCTTCTTGTTTGTTCTTGTGTCTAAATAGCTTTGTTGACTCTCTTACCAACTCTTCTTGGTCCATCTCTCTCTCTCGAAGAGTCTCTTTCACCTTTCCTACACCTCACCTTGGCCTCACTAAGTCTTTTGGTGTCTTCAATTTCTCTTCTCAACTTCTCTCACTTCTCTTCACCTATCACTTCATTCACCCCACACACTTCCCACACACTATTCACCACAAAAGTATATATTCAATTGTAAAACCAAATCACAACACAATATAATCTCGATACCAAATGATGTAAAGAAAATTAAATTATCATGCATATATTTAAATTTCAAGGGATTGAAAATTATAACTTAACCCTATCTTTGCAAAAGAGGATCCACCACAAGCCTACAAATGGACAAAACTACTCATTTTTATCAAACCTTGAATTTACTAACATAATAACACCTTGTCATGGATTTAAACTCACTATACCCTTCTCTTAATACTTCTCACAACATCACTCCATTCATGAAATAGATCATCCATCTCTCACATTAGCTTAACACTTACCTTGATTTTCCCTTCGCCCTCTCTTCACTAGTTCTCACAATAATAGGGAATGCTATCTTGTTTAGTCCTCCCTAAGCTCTCCCATCACTCTCCCTTTTAAAATTCTCAACTTGCTATTAGATCTTTCATTAAGATGATGCAAAAAATTCCAAAGTTCAATCTTGCACTACTTTTCCAAAACTATCCTACTATTCCCTTAAGACATTGCATTTGGATCACCCATAGTTCATATTTTCTAGAACAACCACAAATATCTCTCAACTCCTTCCTATCCTATTTATCATGGTCAAGGTGTACCCGAATATTTCAGGGTCCTATCTTTTGTATTGCTCTATCTATCCTAATTTCCTTATCTTTGATATCAAACCCTCATTTAGGTTAGGAATAATCCTATGTTATACCTAACTCTTGATGAAGAAGGTTTCAAAACATAATGAAAGATATTATGGGCACCCATTAAGCCATTTTTCCTTCCCTAGAAATTTGACCACCCAAATCCAAGTTAAAGGTATAGCTCCTTTGTTAATTCACTCTTTCCACTGGCCTCTTGACTGTGTTCAAGAAATCCTTGCTAGACTGTCACAAAAATAAATACAACTAACCCTTATTTTTTCAATATATTTTCATAATATCAATATAGGATCCCTTGGCAAGATATCTTTAAGTTTTTAGAGTGAAATACCCTAGTTAGGGTCCTCAAATCACTAACCCTAGATCTGCTACCATGTAACCCTCCTAGTGAACCCAAGAGAAGTTATTTATCTAAATCTTCCTCAAACCACAAATTAACCAAGGAATTGTGACATCAAGATATAAGATATATCCTTACGATTGAGTCTTGAATGCATGTGTAAACCTCCCTTTGTTTAATATTTCTTCCATCTTGCTTTAGATGCATATAGTTTACATAAGGATAGAATGGATGCTTATAATAATATCTTCACATGTAACAAAATACTTAATGCATAAAGGTTCTCTAACTCCTACCCTGAAACCCACAAAGCACTCTTACTCATGTGCTTGTGTCTATGCATAGTTTAGCTTTTTAATTTCATTGTTTGTACACACAGTTTATACACATAATTTAGCCTTGCATTTAACTCTTAGTCTATCAATTCTTCTTCCACAATGGGGTCACATTACCTAAAAATTATTCTCAAAGCATGCACACACTTTATTTGTCACAATGTTTTCAAACTATTCACTTTGAGAACACACAAATACAATACAGAGATGACCATTCAACAATTTATCATAGAACATGATAACTAAGAACCCTCATATTGTATGAAATGGATCTTACCTTACCTCTAGCATGATTTTTGAGGTCTCAAGATACCTTATTAAGTTCCACAAAAAAATTGACTAATAGTTTCATAGTCTTGTCACATTCCTATCAAATGACTTCTTATGCTATCATCATAATAGTGGATTAAAGATTTCATATCCACTTGAAATAAAAAAAACAAGGACTCATGAACACTCCCATAGATGGGAAACACATGCATTAAGAAGAGGAATCATTATTCACAATTCAAACTCAAAAAATTCTCAAAAATACTAAGTTACACATACATATATAACTTCATACTCATGCTCACCGTGTTTCTTACAAATGTTATACTTCCATCGTTTCTCCTTAATCCTCCATGAGGAATAGTATCTCAAAACTAAATCCCCTATATTCAAACTCACACTCATGCTTGTAATTACTCTATGTATTGTAACCGACCTCTATGACTATCACTTTATGACTCTTGAACTTCCATTCATCTTCTAGACTCATAACTCCAACTCTCTACATTATTGCAAGCATCTTAATGATGCACTAGCACACAAAGGACTTAATACACACCCCTTAATCTAATAAGACACTAAAAATCCTAACCAAACAGTTAAAATTATTTGACATGCCCTCATAATTGCATTACATCTTTTGGAGGAAGATTCCCATTTAAAATTAAAATTTTCTCAATATTGACTCTATCTTTCTTATGACTTCACATGACCTCATAGATAGGAAAATTGATACTTAAATTCTTCCTAATGATGCTCCTACATCACTAGCATATATATCCTATTCTTGAAATTTTTTTCAAGGTAGAAACAATTACATTTAGATATAGAAAGAAAGCATACAATAAAATAATCCTAGACACATATAAATAACAAAATATACAAGAAAAGAATAATACAAGTACAAAAAGCAATGTCACATATATTAGTCATTGAAAATACAAAGAGCCACTAAAAAGAGACAAAAGAGTGTCAAAAACCTAAACCAACATGAGAAAAGGAAATTAAGGCTGCAAAAAAGGGACACCAAATTTTTGTAAAAAAACACACAAAGAAAAGGCCACATGTGGCAAACATGAAAATAATAATAAAATAAAGTAAGTGAATAGAACAATGGATAATAACTTATGAGGCCATAGAGCAAGAAACACTAGTTCTACACAAGGCACATGTTTTACCTGCATTATTGTGAATAAATAATATATAACACAATATAGAAAATGAGAAAATTGAGAATGTGAAATAACACTATGCAATGAAACAATATCACATGGTAACATAAGAGATTCCCCTAGATGTTGACTAACCACTAGGTAATAGGAGATATCCAACAACTAAGCATTATAGATTCATGTGTATGTCCTACATGATGCTCGGATAACTCGTGAATGTGTGTGTATAGAGTACATAAAGTATGCCATCTTTCAAACCATGTGATACAAAACATATGCAAATTAAAATAACTAGAAAATCAAGTCATATGTTAGTCTTGATTTTGTATTATGATAATTTTTAGTTGTTTTATTATTTATTATATTATTTAAATATGTTTGTATTTTTAGAATATATGTGTGCGTGGAAAAAAGTGATACCCTATGATACTATAAAAAGATTAAGGAGAGATATATGGGTGTAGTAGGTTTTGACCTCAAATTTTCTTTGTACACACTAGGAGTAGGATGTATCATGTCAAAACATGGTTGTGATACATGCTAAAGAGATTTATTACTCACAATAAGATACCTAAGATAATTTTTCCAAGGTATAAATACTTTATATGTAGCATGAATAGGTGAAATAAAATTGGGTATAGAGGCTATGATTTATTATTAAAGGGATTAGAAAAAGGAGTCTCATATGATACTCTTAACCGTAAAATATAATTTTCATATATATACTTAATGAATTTATGTAGCATATATAGGATAGAATTATGAATACAAAGCCAAGGGCATCCTAGAATCATGACACATGAGCTAATGGAAGTAGTGATAAGAAACAATATAACTATAATTGTAGATCCTATACTAAGAGGTAGGATGTTATGCCAAAAATAAGTTTTTGTATCAAAGTGCACATGTTTCTTAGTAAAACCTAAATATGCACAAAATTTTAATGTTCACATATTGTTTTTAAATTCACTATCAGTTAATAAACTACACATAGGATGTAGATCAATAAAGGCTCAAACATAGAGCACGTGAGAAACATCATCAACATAAAATGTAATCGTATGTATATGAGATATATAATAGGTAGGTAAGTGTACCAATGCTAGAATCATGTGGATGATTATATGTAGTAGTAGGAGGCTGAGTTCTATAAATATGGTGCACATTTGAAGAATTCTTAGATTCATAATTAATGTGATTAGGAAGTGGGTAATTGAATATAGTGTACTTAGAGTTATCATTGATAGGATAATATTGTTTAGGAAGAGAGTTGAAGTCGATTGTATTGGTATTAATGAAGTCATGTATAATATGGAAAAACTTGAATAATTATTAGCAGAGTGTATAATACATCTATGGAAGTAATTATAGACATTATAATATAAATTTTCTTTGTGATGCTTGCTTTTATCAACCTTAAGAGGAGGAGGGGATATATGAGGTTACACTCTAGTAAAATTTTAAAGATTATTTGTGGCAAGGAGGGAAACCATGTGAATTTACTCCAAGGAGAAAATTGGAACTAAATCTTTGTAGGATGCGATATGGAATTAACAAAAAATTTAGCATCAAATTTGTTATCATTAGGTTTTATTTTATAATTATTTTTTCCTAAAAATTTAGATGTAGATGTATTAGGAATAGTGAATGCATACTTAATATTATTCAATGTAAGGATATTAACCTTTTTTTCTTTTAAATTGTTATATATCTCATCAAAAGATCCAATTTTTCAAACATAATTTATTATTTTAAAGTATATAGAAGACTTTGAGAAAAACAAATTGGAGCTCATTGTCTAAAAGAATATTATTCATCATAGTAATCATAGTCTTATAACACAAAACATAGTCACTAATTGGTTCATTGGAGCCTTGTTGCATCTTATCCATTCAAGCATATGATATCTTATCACTAATGTTTATATAAAAGTGTGGAAAGAATTGATTACAAAAAGGAATAAAATCCATGATAGAATCTATATGTTGTTCATAGTTTTTGAGGCTTATATTATTGACTGATCATTATTAGCATAGTCTAAGCAAGCCATATGAAAGGAAAAAGGGTTCTATTTAGGATAAATTTTCTTTCATATATATGAAATGTAAGAGACATAAAGTTGAGGGGAAAAGGATAAGAACCCACTTTAGGTACAAGTGGATTGAATCAATTGAGTATAATCTATAACATTAGAAGGATTAGATGCACCTTGTTGTAATTATAAAACCTGATCTTGTAAATCATGAAAAATGTTCTCAAGGGAATGCTTATATGAAGAAGAGAGGGAAGTGTCATGGGCATGTGCAAGAGATGTGGGATTAATCAAGGCCCAAAAAGGATAAGAACCCACTTTAGGTATAAGTGGATTGAATAAATTGAGTAGAATATATAACATTATAAGGATTAGATGCACCTTATTATAATTATAAAACTTGATCTTGTAAATCATGAACAAGGCACTCAAGGACATGTATATATGAAGAAGAGAGGGAAGCATCATGGGCATGCACAAGAGATGTGGGATTAGTAGTAGACATAGGAATTGACATTGTAACTTTTTAAAGAGGGATATGGGATACACCTATTGATATAAGCATAGTAGATGTAGTAATAATAAATGTAGAAATAGGGGAAGAAATAATAATAAATCGATGAATATTAGATTGGGAATTAGATACAACTAAGATATTGTGAACATACCTTGCTATATAGATAAGTTAATCAATGTTTTTAGGATTATTCTTTAGAAATTATATAAATTGTCACCCATCCTCTTCAAAGTGAGGGTTTTTTTTTATAAGGATTAGAGTCATCATGAGAAACATCCCATTAAGAAATATTAGTAGAGGAAATCATAAAATTATAAGTAAAGAGAAATGATGAAGGATCCTCAATAAAAACATAAGATTATGAACTTGTAATATTTTATATGTCAATAAGGATAAAAGAATCATTGTAAACATCACACCCATTATCATTACATTTTTATGTAAAATAATTCACATAATAAGAAATAATATGTTAAATAGAATAATATGCCTCATATGTATCATTACATTCATATTGGGAAAATACATTATGGGTATTAATAATTTCCTTGGATAATGTTATATTAGCTAGAGAGATGGAGTTGGAATCATTGCTTAAAGTATAAGACAAAGGAGTGACATGATTAGAGTAATCTATGTAAGAACAAAGAATAGTAAACCCTAGGGATACTAGGGAAAGGATCATTCACCTAGGAAGAAAATGGAAACCATAGGGAAACAATGTTTATCTTTAAGTTAAGAATTCAATCAAAAAATAGGTTTAGTAAATGATGTAGCCTAAAAATTAAATAATATTTTTTGTTACTTATTATAACTTAGATTAAAGGTTAGGAATTGAAGATATATTTATATTGACTAATTTAACATAAATATACTTATTAGAATATACATATTTATAATTTGTAAGATAAAATCATTAAAAAGTGCTAAATGAAATAAAACATAAGAAGGGATATTTAGTTAGCTGATTGGATGATCAAGAAACTAATCGATAGTGATAGAAGGGTGAAAATAATAGAAATGATCGAAAGTGGTTTGTTTCTAATTTTGAGAGCGAAGGATGATAAATTATGTAAGTGACAGATATAAGTAAAAGTGTTTGGTGGTTTCATACCCATTTGGTAATTTTGTATGTTCATCTCTTAGCATTTTATAACTTTTTATGATATGAAAACATATGAAATATTATTCTATATGAAACCTTATAAGTTTCACATGTGTGAAACACTTTGTATGAAATGAAATATATTCAAACCTTAACTATGGGTAAGATATCCTAATAAAAGGCTAGTGGCTGGGTTTAATTTTAATATGTACACTACCGATATTTGATAATACTTGAAGAGGACTCAAAATTCATGTAGTTATCTACCTAGCATGTGATATCTTTATGGATATAAATACTTTTAAAATTTTGATCAATTTATGATGTAGGAAATGGCTTGGTATTTTTTTGAATAACTTGGCATGGGAATCCTAGTCAGTAGAGCTTGGTTTAGAGTCCTTCATATATGTGTAGTGGTTTATCTTAATGTGTGTTTGTGATTTAGGGTAATTTAGGAGATATTTTGGAATGATATATTCTTGATGAGTTTTTTCAAGTGATAGGTGAGTGAATGAGGGAATTTATCTTGCTTACATAGGGATTCATAGGTATAATTTTGCATTAAGGATGACCAATGAGAAAAATATCGACCCAAAAAAAGATATAAACTGATAAAATCACCATTGGGTATCTTGGGATGAAACCACTATTTTCAAAAATAAAATTTGACGATTTATCCCTTATTCGGTGGTCTTATACGGGATGGGAGTAAGGTTGAAAAATCTTGTGCCAAAACAATAGAGGTGATAGAATAATATGGACTGATGCAAATAATTTTATGAGCGAATTAGTAATGTAATGAGGAGATAAAGTCATGCAATGGGGCTAAGGATAGGTGTTTGAGCTCATAATATATACACAAGCCATAATTTAGGGGTTAAGTCAATATTAACATCATCAAGTGATACATTACCAAATTTATGTGTTTACTCTATTATTTAACAATGTATTAAATACATTTATTGTAATCAAGTTGTTGATTAAGGTTATTCCTTATAAAACTCATTTTCCAATTATATCACTTGTTAATTCTAATGTAGTAATGGTTTCTACACCCATGCCTATTAAGTCTACTCATGCTATATCTACATGTCCTACCTTACAAAGGTATTTTTCTAGGTCTCCGAACGCGATCCATATCCTAATCTTGTCCCATATCCTTTCCTAAAGTGACACATCCTAATATTATTTTGCATAATATTCTATTAAGATCCAATAATCCTACACTTACGGATTCCTCTTCTCACTTTATTAATCATATCATTGGGTACAACATCTTTTTGTAATATTTTTTAGAAACACAATATTTTTTCAAACATTTGATTTATTAACTTCTACTTTACATATGTTGTTTGTCACATTGGTTCATAGAAAATAAATTCTATATTATATATACATATTAATTTCATGAGGGATTTGAGCATGATATATGACACATATGACTTTATATGATCATAGATGTTAGACTTACCCTTTTTCCAATGGCCTTGTTAATATGGGAACATCTTCTACATTATCATGTGCTATATTTATATTTAGAATTACTTTTATTACTTTCACTTACCTTTATTATTCTTATGATTTGGACTATATTATGCTTCTATAGAAACTTTGACATTGACACATGTAAATTGTGCATACTAGTGAATCTAAATCCATGCAACTCTTACTACTATTTACTTTTTTATTATATACATTATGTATTATGTGCATATTTTATGCATTCGTTAGCATATATATATATGTGTGTGTATGTGTGATAATATTTTATCCCTTATTTGAAGCCTCAACAACCTTTTTGTTTGTCTCTTTGGCCATTTTTCTATGCCTTTAACCCTAATTCATACATCAAGATATGGACAACCGACGTATGGCTAACATAATTTCTTATCATTTCATATCATAATTATTTATGCTTTCATATGCTTAGTGGGTCATCCTTAGGTCTTTAGATAGTATAATAGGGTATATATATATATATATATATATATATGAGTTAGAGAGTAGGATATTATCATCATATTGAGCACTTGAGTCTTATTATATGGTTTGGAGGTTTCCCCCTTGAAGTGGCTAAGTCATTTTTACTGCATATTGAAATAATGTATATATCTTTGTTGTATTATTTGGTATTCTACTATTGCTGATATTCAGATATATATAATTAATTTCATTACAAGTGGTATCAGAGATTGATCTTAGCCAGAACTATGTCAAAACCCTAATTGTGAACATTCAAATATATCTAAAAAATGGTAGCATTTTTTTGCAATTTTTTTCCTTGTTTTGCAAAATTATTCAAGTAATATTCTCTCCAAATTTCAAGTTTTCTAAATTGTGTTTCAAAATTTATATCAAATTTAGGGGTTTCATAAATTTTCTAACTAGGATGCAATTTTGGGAATTTTTCTAAGTTTCTTATATTTTTAGAAATCTTTCCAAAAATTAGCTAGGGTTTTTCTCTAAGTTTCTCTCTATTCAACTAATAACCTTAGAAAAACCCAATCCCTAAATTTCTACCCTAACCCTGGTATCCCAAGACACAAAACCCTACATCATGACAGGGAGATCAACTAGAGGCCAAGGGAAGGGTCAAAATCCCAATAAGGAAGATGTGGATTTTGAATCTTCAGCTTTGGGGGCATCAAAGATAGTCTTCCAACTTGAGGAAATGGTGAACAACCAAATAAAAATGTGCAAACAGAGTTTTGTCATAAACTAAACGAAATGAAGGGTGAAGTGATGTCATAATTAGACAATATATTGAAAATAGTGAAGGGTGACATGAAAATGGAATTTGAGTCATTGAAGAAGGAGTTTCTACAACTGAGCTCATGCATGAATTCTAACAATAATTTACATTCAAGTTACATGGGTTACTCATGCAATGTACGCTTTGATTCACATGACACCAACCAGGTGCATCCTCTACACACACACCACCTGGATCTTCTAACCAATGAAACATCAACATTCCTAAAGTGATGATGTAAAAGTTAGATGGGAATAATCCAATCACTTGAATAAACCAAATGTAGAATTTATTCGATCTACATCAAGTACCAAATGGACAAAAGGTGGTAATGGAATTCTTGTACTGGATTTAGAATAATTCATTTGGTATATATGGATGTGCGATCGAAATATAAATAAGGGTGAATTTTTTACCTGGTCTATGTTCACTTGAAAATATCTAAGTACACTATAGCAATAATGTTACAAAGAACTATTTTATCTAGATAACCAATCTATAATAGATAAGTTCAATCAAGGATTATATCCAATACTTCAGAATCTATCCTTATAAGTGAATAACATCTTAGAGGATCATCTAATGATCTCTTCTTAGGTGGAATAAAGGATAACATCCAACATGGTGTTCAAATTGTTAATCTAGGTTTGATAGCCGAACCCATGATAATTTCTCGGTGTATGGAAGCAAGAGATATGGTAAAATAAAGTATCCCCACTAATCCTATAGAACACATGAATCTAACACCATATTTTCCCCATCCAACACAACCAAGTCCTCAAAAAATCAAAGAAAATAATTAAAAGGTTGACATTATAATTGTGATAGAAAGTGAAGCTAAGGAAATGAATGTATTGAGAATAAGGTATTCTACATTGAGGGTCCTAACGAGGAACATGATAGGGAGGAAAAAATTGATGCGAGAGGAAGAGGTTCTGAAATTGAGGTTGAATAATCTCAACCATCTCTTTCTATGCCATTTCAGGAATCAACACCCCACAAACACTCAAGGTTTTTGAGTTCGTGAAGAAGTAAAGAGTGATAGTATTAATTGAATCAGTAAGTACTCATAATTTCATTAATCATAAGTTGGCCATATGCTTAATTTTTTTTTAATCCAACATTAGAATTTTAGTTCATGGTTGCAGATGGAGGTAAAGTTAGTTGTTTAGTAAAATTACATAAGATTAAACTATCTATGGGATATTACCTGCTAGAGGGCCCCATGTATGCTATTTCAATGTGAGGAGTAAACATTATGTTGAGGTTAACTTATAGGATTTTTTCATGCGGTTCCATTTTGAAGGAAGGAATTTTGAGCTACATGGGATGAAGGCTAAATATCCATAATTGGTAAGTTCTCATAAAATGCATAAAATTATTAGGAAGGGTGTATATGGGTTTGTGGCACAATTATTCTCAATGGAATATCAACCATCAAAAGGCCCTATACCATTATATCTACATGCCATTATTAATGAGCACTTAGTTGTGTTTGGGGATATACCGAAAGGGTTGTCACCTGGTGGTGCAAATTAACTTGAAACAATTAATATGTTATTCATTAATTCACAATCATTTAATAAGTAAACCAAGGGACGTAAAATTTAAATAATTCCAGTGTTGTATGCACAATTACACAAAATTTAGGAGGTATGGAAATAAATAACTATCACTACAATGATTGAAAGTAGACAAAAACTTAGAACTAAAAGAAAATGGTTTCTAATCACTATGACTAAGAAAAAGCTTGCAAATTCAGAATGCTAGATAAGAAGATAAATTTCTTCATAGTCTAATCATGTAATAAAAAAGAGAAACAAAAATATGGAGGGGTTTAGCAGACCACAAGTGGGCCCTACCTTGGGTGTTAATCCCTCCTAAATATTGTAACTAAAGGCTACTAAACAAAACTTAGATCTTTTATTAAATTGGCATGAATATTACATCTAGGAACAAAGAAATATATGAATATATGTACATATTATATTCTCTATTTTTGTATCCTCTAGATAGATTTCCAACATTAACACTTTTTTATACTTCTCTTTTACAACAAGACATGAGAAGAAGAGTTCAACTAAGAGTTCAAACAAAATAAGTAAAATATATTCAAGAGAACAAGTGGGAGATATCAAATAGAACAAAAATTGATTCAACACATGCTACAAAACTCCTAACAGTGTCCGGATATCAAACACATAATGCAAGTAATCGATTTGGTTCCTTAAATCATGTGTTAACTCAAACAATCAATTCTTCAACAATTTGCAATGAATGACCAGATCAAAGGTTGAGTTATTTCTTAGTTCTACATGTTCCATTTGTAAATTATTCTTCAATGACATGTACAAACTTGAGTGTCATTATTCAATTTCCAAGAGATCTTCATAACGTGACTTCTTTATTGTAGGTGATTCCCTTTGGCTATGGATGGGTTATTATGGATAGGTCCTTTGCTAGAGACGAGTTGATGCAAATAGTTCCTTTGCTACATATGAGTCACTACATATAAAAAGTTACTTACAAATAAGATTGGCATCACACATATAATCATTCAAACAAATTAATTAACTCATAAGAATAAATTCACACACAAAACACCACAAAATAAAGATAACTAGCTATAATTATATTAATCAGTAATCATGCCATAATTTAAAGTTATGATGATAATGTTCAACATTTTAATTGGTAACAACAATGTAATCTGGTAAATGTAAGGACACAACTACAATGGCTTGACAAAAATATAGAAGACAAGTTGTTTATAAAGGATATTTACACAACTCATCACACCCCTAGGCTTAATTTCTTGAATGTGCTCATTTAAGTGGTTCAAATTTCTTCTACTAAAAATAACATGCACACCTAAAATCAATTTCGGTGTTTGTCCCTTCTTCGTATGTTAGGAAGTAGCCACCATTTATCATGAACCTCTCGCATAACTCTATTATGTATCCTTCCACCGAGTGGTCTATCTCTTGTCCATGGAAATATCAAAAAGTGGAATATTGGTGGGTGATATCCAATATGAAACCAATTCCTTACACATTCAGCAGAAATCTCGATGTATGTATTGAATCTCCTAAAAGTTGGCATTATATTAGGGTAAGAGTGCATCTCTTTTGTTTGTAGTTCATGAGATATCTCATTCCATTGCATCCTTCATGCTTGTGCTACCCGAATCCTATTATCCTTGATCATTTCTCTGACTTCCTCATGGGATGCTTTCCTCATTTTCCAAACTCTCTTCCCGATCACCTTTTTCTTTATTTATTTTACATACCGCTATAGAATTTCATCTATTTTTTCTATCCTCAGCCCTAACCATTAGTGGTTGAACCTTCTCCAAATTCCTATACTCTTCCATTTTATTTTCTCTATATAACTCATTTGTAAAATAGGAGCATAGGGATTTAACCTAAACATATCCAATATATAGAATTGGAATCCAATCCCTATCATATTCAAGAGCATAGTTGTATATGTAAAGTTCACATAACAAGAGCTGAAGTTAATAGGTGCTATTTTGATATAAAGTGAAGATGTTCCTTGTTGAAATGATATCATAGGGTATGTTAGAATTAATGTAGGTAAGTTTAAGTTGCAATAAATTTTATTTCAATAAAATAGTGTAAACATTAGATGGAGGTATGCATTTAAATATCTTATGGGCCACCGAACTATTTCTTCCTACTTTTTCTTTAGCCTATTAATATCTCTATCCTTTTCCTTTAGTTGTTCTTCATGCTTATAGATAAGGGATTATTTTTCTTTCTCCCATTTCTATTTTATCCTATTAATATAGGTCTCAAATTGAAACTTCAAAAAGTCAAGATATCGATAGCATAGTCTATGTGGCCATCTCCTTATAAGCTGGTTTGATAGGTTCCCTTATAATTTCCTGAATAACAACTTGTGGTTGCAATGGTGTTATAATTTCTTCCTACACACCATCACAAAGTGCATGTTCCAAAACATGCTCAATTACTATATTAATTAATTGATCAACATCTGTAAGAATTTGTTTAACCACTTGCTCAATTTAATCATCTCGAAACTACAACAATACCTTCTTGTTCTTATTCCTTGGTGGTTTAACTAATAAAGGTTTCTACTCATGTTCAGTTCCTCTTTTTTCTCCTCAATGAATTTCTCAACAATTTGTTTAAGTATTTGTTGATTAATTATATGAATTTTCTCATGTTTAGTTCCTCTGCAAACACCCTCTTCATTTTTCTCTTCATGAATTTTCACTACATGAACTGTCTCCATATTCGAGTTGGATCTTCTTGTTCCTCCTTGGACTACTCAATATCTTGATACTCTTTATTCATTGGTTAAGGATCAAGGCTTCCCTTTGTAGCTTCAAAATTACTATCTAGTGAGATGAGATGCGACAGTGTTGAATTAGAGGTCTTTAACCTTTTTGTTTTAATCATATGGGAGTGTCTACAGGTGGTGTTGGAGTGGATTTAAAAGACTTCTGTTTACCCTTGGAAGTGGAGAATTCAAGAGGGGATAACTCCAATAGGGTTTCAATAATGAAAATTCTCTCGGGAGAGATGGGTACAAGGTGTTCTTCAACGGGAGTTGGATTTCCATAAATTATGAGCTCTTGAGGTTCGTGAGGTGGATGCTACAGGATCATTTATATGGTTAGAAGATATCTCGGTGCTCTTCCTCATCTTTCTCTTGTTTCCCAACAAATTATCTATTCTATATGCCCTCACAAAATATTTTCATTGTATATGAGGATAATTCCTCGTAGGGTATGTTTCACTACCAAGGTTATAAGGAAATCATGTGACAATGTTGACCTACCCCTTTGTGCTTCTTTACTTATCCTCTTCAATATTTCAAGCAAGAAAGTGGGTACATTCACTTTCTGTTAATATTTAGGTGATTTAACAATTTTAAATGAATTGTATTCAACCTATAATATCGTCTTTCATAAGTAAAGTACTTAATGAAATAATTTGCAACCTCAACCCATAAGAGGTTAAGGGATGTTTTTTGTGTACCTTGCATATAAGTGATGAATTCATCATCCTCATCTCGCAAATTATCTCTTGGCTACTTCGGGTTGGCCTTTTCGGGAATGGTTTTCCTTGGGCTGGTAGGTCAGGTACTTCTACCAAAATGTCATCATTGAGTCTAACTATTAAGTCTTTCACCTTTGCCTCCCCATTACTGAATGTGTTGGAAAATTTCTCCACCATTGTTTCATTAAAAACCTAAAACCTATTGATGTAGTCTAACCAAACATTATCCTAAAAATACTGGAAAATTTGGCGATGACTCAAAATTTGAGAATGCTAAGTGGTTTCATGCCTTATCAAATATCCTCCCATGGTGATTACACAACATGCTCTAGTTTCAATACACAACAATATAATTATGATTTGAAATAATGTTCAACAAATGAGTTATGTGGAATTATTTCATATCTTTTTTGAACTTTGGGACTGAGAGGACACACAACATGGTTATGAGAGAGTAATCATTAATTGATAAGACCATGTGAAGCATGCAAGGTGACGTGATTTGACAATATTTGCTTACGTGAGGGGACACATCATGGCTTTAAAGGTGATGTATTTAAATGAAACATATACATTATGACTCAACATAAATGCTAATTAATTATAATTATTATAAAGATACTTTATTAAAGTGATAGTTGAGTGCACTTATCTTGATGTTCATTTGAAATGTTGTTTGTGTATGCTTATTTGATCTTGCGCCTTAGCTACATGCAAGCTTCTTTGTGATGTTACTGAGACGTGTGTTAAACTAATGTTGGCTACTCATTACTAAAATTAGATGACTCTTGGAGAGGGAATTCCAATATGTTGGGGTGCCAATTGTTTCTTATCACTCTCCCACACGTTCATGCATCCTTGATCTTATTTAATGCAATCATGAGTTCTTCCAAAAAAAAAAGACAAAACAAGGGTTATTTCATGTTGCTACAAGTGGAACCTCTAGTCATTGCACTTTCCCCTTATTATGGGGATCATGCACTCTGCAACCACTGAAGTCAAACCCTACAAATAAAAATCTCTATGAAATAAATGTGTTAGAAGAGTGCGATGATCAATGTGAAGGGCTGATCACAAAAATGTATTTGTCTTCAAAATATTCAACAAGCTAAATATACCAAGGCCACTAAAATATCTCAATCCTCTAAAATATCAAAAGATGAGCTAGTAGGCTAAACCCCCGATTTTAACTCTAATGTCCTTATTTCCATCCCGCTTTAACCTCCTTTAAAGCCCATTGCATGAATGTATCTCTGTCAACTAGCTTCTTATACAATTTTATCCTATGGCCATTCACCAATAACTTAAACCTCATAGGATCTATGGTAGTGAGTTTTATAGATCCATTAGGGAAGATATTCTCAATCTCATATGGACCTAGCCACCTTTTCCTAAGCTTTCCTACATGATCTTTGTATTTTGAATCAAACAAGAGTGCCCAGTCACCTTCTTGAAACTATCTGGTCTTGATGTATCAGTCATGCCATTTAACTTTTTTCTTCTACACTACTTATGTATTATGTACTGAATGTATTATTAATTAATCCAACTCATTGAGTTGGAGAATCCTCTATCTTTGAGCTTCTAATAAATCTATGCCTAGCTCAAGTGCAGTCCTCAATGTTTTTTGCTCAAATTCAATTGGAAAAACAACAATCTTACCATGCAAGAGTTAAAATTGTGTGAATACAGTTGTGGTCTTCCACATTGTGTTAAATGCACATGCTACCTTCGGAAGCCTATCGCCTAATATTTCCTATGGAGTGTAATGGTATTTGTTAAGATGGCCTTTATTTCCTTGTTTTTATATCTACTTGACCATTAGATTGGGGATGGTATGGTGTAGACTTCTATGCCTAATTTCATACTCCTTAACCAGATTAAAAATTACATTAGTAGTAAAATGTGTACCTTGATATGTTACAATTTCCTTAGAACTCCATACCTAGTGAAGATGTGATCATATAGGAACTTGGCAAATTTCTCACTTTTTTGATTTGGCAATGCCTTCACCTTTGTCCACTTGGTTAGATAATATGTGCATACCAAAATGTATTCTTTTTGCTAAGATTTAGGGTCTATAGGGCCAATAAAATCTAAGCCCCACTTGTCAAAAGGCTACAAGACCAATTGAGGCTGCAATGACATTTCATTAGATCTAGTAGGCTTGCCCATTCTTTGACACCTATCACATATCTTGGTGTATAATGCTTCATCCTTATGTAATGTTGGCCAATAATAACTAGTAGTCAACACCTTCGCACTATTATCAGTAACATTCCCATTTTAAGACTTTAGAAACAAGGGATTTTTTTTGAAACATAATATTCTCTGTTCTAAATAAAACATCATTTAGAACACATATTCCATGCCAATCAATCTCATAACAAATAACCATATGCATCTGTAATGACTCGGTATACTACCAATCTCTCATTCCATGACTTGGTTACCAACCGATCTCTCATGTTAACTTAAAGTATAGAATAATTTATGAATACTACGTATACTTGGTTCTCCTACCCTATTTCGGCAGTCTTGAGTGATCTGATTAAAGAACCTATATGAATATTTGTTACCAATATTCACTTGACATCATGTTGCTTTAAACTAGGTGACATAGAACAATGTAACCAGTAGCTTGCGATACTTTGGCCAAAGATTTCCAACATATTGTTCATGTTACTATTCCTAGATGGCATAACCGTCATTCTAGAATACATCATTCACCTCACTCTTATGTTATCTAGAATGGTCTTTACTGACTACCGTCAGTCCACTTGCCCAAGGTTTGACCCTAGCCCCAGTTAGCAACATAATTTATTATAGGAAGATGCTCACGATGACTTAGGGTATATGGGCATACTCGGTTGACCTAAGTCAACCGGATGTGTCAAGGTACCCTGAGTCATTGGAAGTTACTACCTATCCTAAACATGCTACTAACTTGACCTAGAGAGAAACTAAGTTCAAGTCCAGATGTGCATAAATCTAGATGAACAAATACGAAAGGGTGTTGCCACATGTCAATTGCAACACTGTATCCTCAATAAGTCCCAGGACTTCTCAAGGGTATAGTCCTGCAGTTGGCGTGTGCCAACATCTGTTAGAACTGATTCATCAAGATGTACATACCCCCTTAGTGGTCATTAATCATAATTAGATTGGATTAAGATTCAGATTACAACAACCATGCCTAACCCTAATTCCAACATTCATTAAGTTCTTTACCCATACTTATCCTGATTAGATATGGAGAACTTCATTAATTCAAGTTTGCATTGTTGTTTATTAACATGGCATAACAAGTAGTTATCCCAAAAATAGGACAAAAACATCAACGTTTAATTCATAACGTAACCTAGCTATCCAAATCAATTGTGTCATCCACCTAGATTCAGCTAGGGTTTACTTTATAAACTTAGTATAAAGATTAAGGATCATAACCACTATTCATTTTATCTTTCGTTCTTTGGGAGAGGAAGAGTCTTCCTCTACATGGTTAAATGTTAGTTTTAACAAAACCTTTTTATCATTCGTTACTCATATAGTTTAATTGTATGTCCCAAGCATATTTCATTATCAAACTATAGTTGTGCAGTTAGAGAATGACATCTTTTGCAATTTAACAAGTTCATTATAATAAGGGAGATTATACTATCTCCTTAATCTAACTCAATATCTGATAACAAAAATAGTATACAAATAGATATAAGGAATATTCCAAGATACCACTATTATTTCCGGCATACAAGTACAAAAAGAATTCACATTATAAATTGGAGTCCAACCCAAAACCTTTCAATTCATGATTTTAAATATACATTTACAAGACTATGCATTTCAGGCATTCTCGCATGTCAATCATAATTAAGATCTTAAAATAACATCACTTTCCCATTCCAATACATCTCAAGAATGATTCGAAACTCTTTACATAAGATCTAGAATTAAATAAACCAATGCATCATAAAAGTTTTTGTCTTCTTTTATCACTTACGATGTCCATCTGCAAAAATTGCTAGCATGGGTCAGTTCAACGAATTGAGCATGATAAGCACTAAGCATTAAAGTGAAGTGCATTCCACTAATTTTTCCATTAAAACAACTCTGCTTTAATGAAACAATTAATATATATCATACAAACAATCATAAGTAATAACATCCGGAAAAGAAGCACAATTAAAGAGTTTGAATTCCCTATTAAGAAAAGAGCATAATATAACCTGCAACACCTGCATTTATATCATATGGTTTAATTGATCCTATCAATTACTTTAAAACAGTCAACAAGTCTTGTCATCCAATTGTTTCATAATTCCATAAGAATAGAAATACACATTTATCTTTTCTAAGTAGCAAAAGAAGTTACTTTCAGCCTAGCTCATATTAGGATGATTCATCCTACAACTTAAGCAAAGAAGAAGAATCAATACATACTACTCCTTACACACTTCATCATCTGAAAGATAGAAACAAGTTTAGAACTCATCTAACTGCTTCAGTTCAAGGATATCAATATAAGGATTCCATAAATAAGAGACAACCTCTAAACAAGAATCCCAAATCCATCCAAGAAGAATAGAAATCAAAATAGTCTAACTGAAAGTCTTACTAACTTCTTCCTATTAGAAGATATAATTCAAGGATCTGAAACCAGACTTTCCACAAATCCAAGCCATACTCAAACAAAATAAATCTCTTAACCAATCCACAAGAAGTTTCCATCTCAGAAGAGAATCAATTAAAGAGAAGCTCAGTCAATGAACTTATACAATCAACAAAAAAAGGATCTCAAATAGAAAAGGACCCAATCCATAATTCATTTCATTTATACTATGAAATGAATTCACTTATCCAATTCAAACTTAGAAATTCTTTAACTAGTTCCCAAAAGAGAACACAAAACCGAATGCATAGTCAAAGAATGCACACTACAAACTTTCCATTACAAATCTTACAAACTGGTTTCCTATTTCCATTCACCAAGCTCAAGTTCAAATTCAAATCTCGGAACAAAGTACACAGTACAGTCCCTAACAATATACTGTCCCTAAGAGAACATATTCAATTCTCTTTTTAAAACCAGACTCGTTCAATGAATCAAACAAGGAATATAAATCCAACAAAGTGAAAGATACACAAGGATCAATACATCTCATGAACACAAAAGATTGACATCCTATTACAAGGCTTCAATAGCTTGATGCAACAGAGTAAGTAGTCCATGATCCCCAAATAAGAACAATATTACAAAGCATTCTAAATAGTAATACTGTATCCTTTCATACAACACTCAGTATACTAGGTTTTAGATTCAACATTCTATTAAAACCCAAGAATCAAATAAAATATCAGAAGAGAGTAAAGAAAACTAAATAATACGTTTAAGACAAGTACTATCCCAAACTTACTTCCAACTTGACTGAAACAAAATCACCACAAGCCTCTCGAGTTCCAGTTAAAAGCTTATGACAGGGAAGTATTTGTTTCAACATCAATAACAAGAAGGAGAGTAACTACTGTACTTCCAGAAGTCTCTAAAAGCTAACGAATTATTCCAAATGAACTAAAGATCAACCAAACCCACAACAGGACATAGTTCTAGTCCATTTATTACTATGAACAAAACCGTCAAGCTTTCCACAAGACATGGGTTCACTCAGGGAAGAGAAGAATAGGATACACTTCGAATTCACATGCCTTGTCAAGTTCAAGAACACAAGAGCTCTAAAAGATAGATGTAATACAACCATTCCCTCTCAAGAAGCTAAACAGAGGAGATCTCAAAAGAGGTTACATGGTCTACTTCTAAACAAACAAAACTCTCAAGACCCTTTTGAAACAAACAAATCTCTCAATGAATCAAACAAGGAATAGAAATCCACAACAGTGAAAGATACACAAGGATCAATACATCTCACGAACACAAAAGATTGACATCCTATTACAAGGCTTCAACAGCTTGATGCAACAGAGTAAGTAGTCCATGATCCCCAAATAAGAACAATATTACAAAGCATTCTGAATAGTAATACTGTATCCTTTCATACAACACTCAGTATACTAGGTTTTAGATTCAACATTCTATTAAAACCCAAGAATCAAATAAAATATCAGAAGAGAGTAAAGAAAACTAAATAATACATTTAAGACAAGTATTGTCCCAAACTTACTTCCAACTCGACTGAAACAGAATCACCACAAGCCTCTCGAGTTCCAGTTAAAAGCTTATGACAGGGAAGTATTTGTTTTAACATCAATAACAAGAAGGAGAGTAACTACTTGTACTTCTAGAAGTCTCTAAAAATTGTTAACGACTTATTCCAAATGAACTAAAGATCAACCAAACCCACAACAGGACATAGTTCCAGTCCATTTATTACTATGAAAAAAACCGTCAAGCTTTCCACAAGACATGGGTTCACTCAGGGCAGAGAAGAATAGGATACACTTCGAATTCACATGCCTGTCAAGTTCAAGAACACAGTACAGTCTAAAAGATAGATGTAATACAACCATTCCCTCTCAAGAAGCTAAATAGAGGAGATCTCAAAAGAGGTTACATGGTCTACTTCTAAACAAACAAATCTCTCAAGACCCTTTTGAATAGACAGTCCTTAAATGAGATTAAAGCTTTTCAAATCCTTAATACCAATAGAACTCCAGCTCAGAATACAAGTAGAGAATCAAACACGTTGATTCCAACACAAGTTCAAATGTGCACAAATGGAATACCAAAGATAAAGTTGTCAAACACGAGCTTAAAAAAGTTTAGAACTTCATAAGGCTCTAATACTAGCTCAGAAAACACGAAGTTCAAATACAAGCCTATAACGAAACATGAAGCCCTAAATACAAGCTCGAATGCAACACCGATGCTCTAATATGAGTTCAAGCATCTTCAAATCCTTAAATAAGAATGAAACTTCCAGCTCAGAGCACGTGTACAGAACAAAAACTCCTCGATTCGACTATAAGTTTGAATCTTACTAGTACTGAAAACGAGTATAGTGTCGATCACAGAGCTTTAACAAAAGTTTAGTACAATAAAAATTCTAGTGCTAGCTCAAACAAAACACAATACTATAATAGAGATTTAGAACCATACAAGCAAAAATGCCAGTTTAGTCAACACTAGCCTCAAATACAAGTTACAGAGCTTCAAATACAAGTTCACATGAATATCACCATTAAACTAGCACAGAAAAAGTTTCCCAAAAACTACCATTACCAGTAATGGATTTACATTCCAAAAACCATAGAGATTTCATGAAAACATGCAAGTAATTAACCAGACAAATCATGCAAGTATAAATCTCATGAGAGCATAATTGTTTTAATGAATCATTTAGAAGAAAGCAAGAAATCTTAATGGGTAGAGCCTATCATGCCTGATAGTGCTTCACAATTCAAGGAGACTTCCAGCCGAGCCTCCAACCCTTTTTCTTCTCCACGATAGATCAAAAACCAAATAATTTTCTTCCAATGCCTCTTATACATTCCCTTGATCAAAAATAGACCAGAGAAACCAAAAATAGCCAAGAAGAAGAAGAAGTCGAACTGCTGGTTTGAAGAACCAGATAGCTCCATGTAGAGCAAAATTCATGAGGCATGCAAAACCAAACAACCTCCCACAAATCTGCCTCCCGTGTTTCCAAGATGGTTTACACACAAAAACTGAGATTCATTAATGTCATAACTCCTAATTCTCCTGCTTATCTCTCCTTGCCACCGCCTCCCAAAAATGGTGAGTACCAATTCCAAATCAACATGTAATTTCATACTTAGTGAAGCCTCCACGTAAACCCCACTAGAATTTAATTAGCCCTTACTCGAAGGTCGACAATACTCCAATTAATTTAAATCCAATCAAATCAAATAAAATCCATTGGAACCATCGCCATAGTGACATGCGACCCTAGGCCCCTTTCAAATAGTTTAGGCTAGATTTCCCAAAACTTAGGTTAGTCCAACAATTAATCACCTTAGGTCTTAAAACATTTCCTTAGGTAGTTTCCACCTTAGGCTAGATTAAATTCACCTCCATAAAGTATTAGGCATTAGGTTAACATAGCCAAGAATTACTATAGTAATCTCCCCTTCCCATATTCATTTAGCACAAGAGCTTAGGTTAGGTCACCCCCAACACAATATAATAAGAAGCTTAGGTTAGATTATAACCCAATTAAATAGATGTAGCTAGGAAGTAGGTGTTCTTACCTAGCTTAGGATACCATTAGGATAGTCCTTTTAGGATTCTGATCCCCTTCCTAGTCTTAAGCAGACTATATCTTGTTTACGCCAATAATGTTCGTGGAGATCAATCCCAGAGACCCAAGCACAAACATACAGCCGAATGAAGGCACTTTCACACAAGACCATAGAATTTGCAAAAATACAAAAGTTCAGTCCACTATGCCTTTCAAACTATTGAATGTCAATTTTTCCATTTAGTCTGTTAAGAAGATTTAAAACATTCCTTGGATCACTGAAATTGATCCAAGGATGAGTCAGTCAAAAGAGATAAGTTTGCAACTCACAAAATTAGATTACAACTTATCAATAAGAAGTGAAAGTGGATTCTTGCAAGCCATAACATTTCAGTCCAATGAATCCAAGAGTGGAAATGATTTATCCATAACAAGCATGATTTTCAACAATCAAGGAAACACACCTTATTCAAGAAAATCACATGCCAATGCTTGTAATGCAAAGAGAAATATAACAGTTTGTCCAAGGTGTTACAATTATTTTTGTAGAAAAATGTCCCCCAAAAGGTTCATTGTGGAAGGCTCTAAGGAAATCAAATATATCCTCATCATCTATACACCTTCTCATTATTTGATCCCATCTTGTATGAAATAGAAATCCAACCATCCAAGTAAAATGTGTAGTCTCTATTTGCCTCTTGTTTTTCCATTCAACCCTAAGCGTGCCGATATATCATCCCAACTAGTCCTGGAAGCTCATCCGAGGTGTGCGCAGGTGTTGAGCCCCTCCTTTATGTGAGATTTGTGAGAATTTTCTTCCTTAATAAGGGGGTTTTATACAAATAGAGAATAACACACCCATTCTTGATAGCTAGGTGTAAGCACTAACTCCTAATCTAGTGCACCATAACATAAGATACCATGATCATATTATAATGGAAGTAGAGATAAATCACAATTATCATCAAGGAAACCAGTAATACACCCATGAACATAAAAAGGAATTTTACTGAGATCTAGATACATCACATAAGTGCTTTAGAATCACTTCATTATATTTAAATGCCAAAGTATAGTAGCCAATATTACATTAAAGAGTTCCATGCACGAAGATATTTATAGTAGTAGAGATTTTACACATTACAGAGCTCACCATCACACATTACATATATTTTCTAAACATATTCCTTTCTACTTCCATACTCATTTCTCCACCTCCTTGTCCAACCATTCATATCAGGACCTCTCTTCTTCACCCTCACTATACATGAGAAATCTTGAAGGAATATTTCATGATTTCCCTACCACTACCCAAGAACATGCCAAATGTCATCATGCGTTTCCCTAACCAAGTGTCCTTAGCATGCATTTTACAACTAATCCATAACAAAATTGGCTCCTTATCCTTTTATGATAACCGTATTGATGCCCTGGAATATCCTTTCCTTGAGCTGCAAGTCTCCATAGCTTATCCATATCTGTATTTGGTCACTTTTTCATCTGTTCCCTAAATGTGTCCTTTCATGCTATCCAAAACTCACTAAGTCCCAAATCCATCCTACGGGTGGAGCCTTCACACGTCTCTAAGAACTACCTCGCGTGCATGCCTTCATGCCTTGATTTTATGTGCCACAATTTTCGTACCCTAGGTAATTAGTTAATTTAGGGGTCCAACATCACCCCACACTAATATGATTGCCACCTCGACAATCCTTCGTGCTTCCCAAAAAAATTCTTTACGAATAAAATCTGGTAAGGAAATTTTTTTATTCCCTAAAGAATAAAGAAGAATGGAATTGGAATAATCGAACAAATAATTGAAGACTGGAGGAATATGCTATGTGAACAATTAGAGGAGTTTAGGGAACTCTGCATCTATCTCGTCCTTCAATTTCTCCTAGGCCTTCAAATATGACAAGGCATTCCTCGATGCTTCTCCCAAAGTCTTTGGGCACTTGGTCTAGGGTAATTTCCTCCACCTCCCCCTTAGTGCATTTATAACTACCACTAGTTCTACACAAACACCTTCGAACTCATCAATCTAGTGAGTGATGGAATCCCGAGTTTACTAATACTAAAGTCCAACTTCTCACACTTTGTTTTGATTTTATCCTTCTGAGATGTGGTGTTAACAACCAAATACACACATTCAAAGCTTGTTGGTGGGGATGGTCTCTTTGTAAAACATTGAGGGTGGCCTCCTCTTACGCCACCCACGTGTCAATGATTGGTTCACATTTTCTCGGTTGTGAAGCCCCTATCTACAAGTATATTTTCTTCCTTGAGTTGGGTGAGTAACTCCAACTCGGTGATAATGGATTCAATGAATACCTTGTTCTCCTCTTTATTCCTTATGAGATCTATAGCTATGGAACCCATACCATCCTTGATGTTTGTTAAAAACATCCCCACAAGTTCTTCAAGATATTCCATCTAATCCCCACAGTCTATCTTTGCCTGGCTTACCAATGCCAGATATTGTACCAAAATGCTCTTCATGGGGGTGCCATCTCAGTCGTATGATTCCTTAGTTCATGCATGTTTTCACCTTAATCCTTGACATGATCTATCTATATCCTTTTCCTTGTTTTTTTTTTTTCCATGACTGGTCTCACTCGGTGGTTCTTGCATCCAAGCTACGCCTGAGACCACTTGATAAGACATCTTTTTGATGGCTAGGATGCACCACCTATATGTTTCTCCTCCCCTCTTCTTCAGGTGGATGATATCAATCACATGATTATTGAACTCAAACTCAAGATCTTTTACATTGCAATGCATGTTTTAATTAAGCATCTTCCTTGTTTCGGGCACACCCCTTTCTTAATCCATCAAATACCATCCATGTAGATTTTTTGGTGGGAGGGTGGCCTAGAACATTGGATGTAATACCTTTGTGGGGTCATCCAAAAATTCCATATGTGGGGACACGAGTGTCCACTTCTTCCTCGTAGCTTTGTGCTTTGTGCTGTACTTATTTATTCCAAGGAAAATCCTTTATCCTCCTTTATAGTAAAGGAGTCCCCCTTATATTCCCTTGGATTAGAAGCTTGTGTCGAGAGAGGCCTCACATGTTGGGATATCCCTGTGTTCTACAAAGTGATCCTTTCCTTCCTCACATGCCTTTCTGCATTCATGGTTTCAGCCTCGGCTTCTTGTTTTTCTAGCTCGCTGCAACTCTTCCTTGAAGGTGGTGGGGTATTCTTCTTCACCTTCTTCGAGCTTGTTGTGGGGCTTGATGCATCATGTTTCTTTTGCTTCTTTTATTTAGGATCTTCCTCCTCTTCCTTCTCTTTCTCACTTACCTCGGTAATGAGGCTTTAACATCACATTGTAGTGAAGTGTTGGCACCCTTTCTACCATTTTAGCATGTGTAGTACCTCCTCTTCTCGGGAAGTATCTAACTTACCTTCACTTTGTTCTTCTTCCTCTTCTTTGACCTATACCACTTTCATGGGTGGGATTGGTGCCTCCTATGGCTTTAGAAAGGGGAGTATGTAACCTCCACTTCAATCCCCCCTTGTGTTTTGGGGCATTTATGTACAAACACACGATGGGCATACCCTTTGATGGTAACACTGACTTAGGGGTGTAAGTCCAAAATTATGGCTCCAAAACTTGAAATAAGTAGGTCGAGTACCATACTTGTATGCCACATACAATGCATGGAGATCAACATCCACTTTGTCTATATGAAAGACCAAATTTTGCCCATCATTTATCTGGTTGATGGCACACTTCCTGTAATTGGTAGTAAATGTGAAGGGGAGCTTATACAGGTCCCATATCTCCCTTGGCCATCATAAGCTTTGCTAGGAAAAATGGTAAGTAACCACCGTTTTACTTGGTCCCCAAAACTTACAGAAATTTATGGGGAATGCGCCACTCATTCTCAAATACTTTGTGCAACCATTCAAACCACACATTCATCCGAGCCTCAGAGGTGCTCGAGATGGTACCATCACAAGTGAACTACCAAATTGAACTGTAGGGGAAAAGTACGCAAGTGGGTGAACCCATATGTTCCCATATAACCTATCTAGGACACTAATATCCCAAAATATGGTTAATAGAAGTATGGATCCCCATGTTATTTTTGCTCCAACCTCATTCTATACTTGTGCTTCTTCAACAATTTTGTTTGCAATAAAATCTACAAAATTATAATGTGCCCTTTTTGACACTCTATAGGCCACATACAAAAATCTCTTATTGATGTCTGTCCACCTCTCTGATGCACCCAATTTTTGACTAATGATCCTAGAGGTGACCCTAAATGTTGGGTCATTGAGATCCATAATCACCTGTTCCCTTCCTCCCTTCTCATAGCTCAATCTCTTCGCTAGCTCCTCAATATTTGTAGTGACACATAAATCAAGTGTCATGTTCTCACCGGTGTTCCATAGGACTATAATTGTCGTAATCAAGTGGTCTGTAATTATCATCCTTCTTCTTGAAAAGTAGAGGAATTCCTCATGCACTTGCCACATTAACCATCTGAACAACGAGGTGCATTTCGCAAAGAAAGGTGGTTCCCACAGTAGAAAAAATACAGTCTTTTGTAGCTCTCGTCATACCGAGTCATCAACATTAGGATTTCCGAGCTCATCTACCATTGAAGTGTTTGAGACTAAGTCCATCCACATCAGCTTTTTTTTCACTTGTCCTATGGTTGTACTTACTGATCTTGCACTTGTATAACTTATAGCTCCAATTTTATACCTTAATAACCCCTAAGGGTGTATTTACGAGTAAATCTCCATGGTATCCTCCTTCTCCACCATTGGTATCTTTGGTAGACCTTTCTTGGGTGTTATCTTCTTTATTCTTTATTTTTGTGCCTCTCTCCTTTCCCCCGCCTGAGACTCGATGACTTCTCTACTTCTCTTTCACGCAACCCCTCTCATGCTCTGTTGTCTTCCTTCCTCCTTGCAACATCCCAAGACTATAATATAGCATACATAGTTTCTTTGGTTCATGAAAAGTTCCTCAATTCTCTCTTCTTTTCAAAACCATCATCGCACTTTGAGCTTGGGAGAACAAAAGAAATTATTTAAGGAAAAGTAGTCAAAATGACTACTCTTACCTCTTATTTATAGTTTTTGAATACCTTAGTGTTCCTTCGACCACATGTGTTAACTTTGATTTTTAATTCAGTAATTTATTTCACTTAAATCAACTCTGCGACTTCCCTCACGTGTCGCAGATGTAACCTCTCAGTCCGCTAAAACTACTTCACTACCGGTGACCTCCTTCACACACATCACGTGCAAAGTACATAACCTCCATGTTGTCCAATAAGTAGTTCCCCATGGTGTTGCCTACCTTATGTTGTACTATGTGATATTTCCATTCTTTTTGGTCTTTACACCTTTCTTGACACACCACCATAACTACATGAATTCAAATATCTTAACCATCATTCTCGCTCATTCTTCTACGCTTGCACTAATCGCTCCCATCAATCCATTGTTGAAATAATTTTTCAAACACATTTGACATATCTACTACTGCACTCCACACAAAAGTGTATGCATGGTCCTTTGCACATAGAATATCTTACAATGTAATTAGCTACTGGTGCACCAATGCACAACGCAAAACCCAAAAAATAATGATAAAGGAAACAACCAAAAGGGAAAAGCAATTAAAGGAAACCTAATCTAATTGGAAATACTACCTTATTTATAGACACATAGAAGCCTTATTTATAGTAGGGCTTCACCTACTCCCATTGAAATATCCTGACAACCTTGTCCCATCTAGTACTTGCAACTAGAACATGCCTAAATCAAGGATGTAAGATATAATATATGGCCCTAACAAATGGAATTTGAGTTTCCCAGGATGACGTAAGAACTTAGAGTCATAAAGTAAAACCATCTTCCCAACCTCAAATTATTTATTTTTAATGTGATGATTGTGCCATGATTTTTTTTTCACCTTCTCAGTATTCTGAATCCATCTAGAAAGTGATCATCTTTCATCCAATTACATTAATTTATCCATGCATTATTTTAATTATTAGTCATTGGCCAATACTCTTACACACAATCCGTAGAGAGGGAAACATAAACTCTCTTTGGTAAAACAACTCGTATGCCAAACACCAATTGAAATGGTGTGGCCTTGTTCAATATCTTATAGGTTGTCCTATACGCCCATAGTATGGATGAGACTTTTTCATCCCAATATTGTCTCCCAACATCACAAATTTTGGTCAACGTGTGACTTAGTATCTTGTTAAATTCCTTAGCAGTTCCATTAGCTTGAGGGTGATAAGGGGTAGTCTTGTGATGAGCCACCATGAACTCTGCCAACAAAATCCTGACTGTCTCATTCAAAAATGTGTACCCTTGTCACTAGTCAAACTCAACGGACACCCATACATGCTGATTATATTTCCCCAAGAATCTTATCGATGTGGTTCGTGTGTAATCCTTTGTAGTTGTTGCCTCTACCCACCATGTTAAGTAATTAGTATAAGTATTAATATAGCATGAGCTAGTCCTTCGTATGCCAAGTGAAATAGGTCCTATAAAATCAATTACCCACTTCTCAAATGGTTCAGCGCTAGTTATCGGCCTCAAGGGCATTTCATCTCTTCTTCTTGGCTTACCAAGGTGCTTGAAATGATCACAAGCCTTGCAAAAATAGATACAATCTTGGTAATGCTTTCCCACTAGTGAACTCGCTAGTAAAATATTCTACATGGTGGAATTTCCAGCATAGTGTCCTGCTACAATCCTACCATATGCTTCATCCATGATTGCAGCATGCTCATGCTCTAAAATGCACCAACACAAAACCTCATTGCGGCCTAGATTTTATAAGTCTCCACTAATTAACATGTAGGGCATGACACATATGGCTAACTAATTTCTATGAAAAGTATTCATTCCTTATTGTGCCATACCGTGTTGAGAAACACAACAATGTCCTCTAATTTAGAGAGCACATTCCATAATCTAAACAATTGTGCATCTAAAATTGTATCCTCAACGCTTTTGTGTGTCCTCCCCGAGTCGATCCTTAATAAATGGTTAGGTCCTAGGTTACTTTTAACCGGTTTTACAAAACCATAAACTCAAACTCTTGAAATAATAGGACCCACTTGCATATGCTCCCTTGTAGAATGGGCTTGTTTACCAAGTAATTCAATGTCATGTGGTATGTGTAGAATATAAAGGGCATTGCCAAAAATACTTCTTTAATTTGTGTAGCGTGTAGATCATCGACAATACCTCATGCTCGGTAGTAGTTTGGTTATGTTATGTTGGGGATAGCTTCCTACTAGCAAAGCACAAGGGGTGGTCAAAATTCACTCTCCATATTTTGCTAAGATTGGTCCAATCGAAACCCATGAAGCGTCAACATGTATATGGAATGGCTTCTCCTAAGAAGGAAAGCGTAATATGGGTGTAGTGATAAGCCTATTCTTTAATATGTCAAATGCCATCTGTTGCACCTCTCCCTAATGAAATGTACTTTTGTACTTCAACAAATTTTCCAATGACGTGATGATCTTGGAATACCCCTTAATAAATTTATGGTAATACCCTCTATGCCCAAGGAATCCACACACCATGCTCTAGCAGGTAGGCTCCCCCAATCCCATAATAACAAAAACTTTGGCAGGATCCACCAACAAACCTTCCTTACATATAATATGTCCCAACAAGGTGCTAAATGGGGTAACAAAAACACATTTCTTAATGTTGAGGGATATAATCAATTATTGACACCTCTCAAACATTAGCCTCAGATTGTCACAATTGTCTTTTACTAGTCCATAAACCATTCAATCATCAAGGTAGAATTATAGAAACTTAAGGATAAAAATCGAAATTCCCGAACCACAATGTGGGAAAACACAACAGTGCATTTTTCACTCCAAAAGGCATGACCATGTAGGAAAAAATTCCCCATTTAGTGGCTAAAGTTATATTTTCTTGGTCCTCCTTTACAATTCTAATCTAATGATATCCACGAGAATCCATCCGTGAAGGAGTAGATCTTGTGCATGGCTAATCCTTCTAAGCATCTCCTCGGTGAAGGGGGTTGGAAAAGGGTCAATGACACATACTGCATTGAAATCCTTGTTAACAATGCAAATCCTTATCCTTCCATCCTTCTTAATGTTGATGACCATTAGACTTATCCATTATGATTCTTTAACAACCTTAATGATGCCTGATGCAATCATCTTATCAATCTCCTCCTTGATTTTAACACCTAGATTTTAGATTCATTCGATAAGGTCTCTTCCAAATTGGGTGTGCACCTTCCTTTAACTTGATATTTATTTATCCTAATTAGTGGTGAACTCCTTTAAGCTCATGGTATCCACATGGAAACAAATCCTAAGATTCATGCAAATGATTGATGATCTTTTAAACCTCCTTTTCTATATATTAATCTCTAATAGTAGCCTCCTTATGTTCCACCTCTGAACCAATGTTAACCTTCTTGGTTTTTATGGGTTCATGGTAGGTGCATTCTTACTCATTAGCACTATCCATAATCTCATGTGTACCCACAATATGGTTAACATCCAAGTTCTCCACTTCTTCACCATTGATCACATAAACCAACTTCCTTTTCTCTTTTTCCATACATGCGTGCTCAAGCCATATTTCCTTTTTATCTCCCTCATAGAAAAACACTTCAAAGTGAGGTTCTCCCAAAAATTCTAGTATTCTATCATCCACCATGGAACTATCTCCCATAGTTAGGTTCTTGATAACTTGTAGCACCTCATTCACCAATGCTTTAGTACTCTGGTACTCAAAATCTTGAAGGAGATCAGCCATCAACTCTTTCTAGTTTCCTAACTGATGGTGTAGCTCTGAGTGAATGTAACATGTGCATGCACAACCTTATAAGGTGGAGTAGAGCTTATGCACCCATAAAGATGGAGGTAATGATTCTATGCCTTCCATCTAAGCCTTATCATATGCTTGGACTTGAAATGAGGTGGCTTCCTTCATATGATACTCTTGTATAGTAGTAGGTGCATTTATTTGGAGAAACCTAATAGAGAACTCAATTCTCAGCTCACGCTACTCTAGAAGGTTATTGCGATGGGTCATCCACTAATGTGTCTTTGTGGTCTCGACAAAAGTAGAGCTAATAATCCTTCTCATTTCGATCTCACATCTCCACTAAGTATCCATTGCTCGTAAGAAGACATTAGGGTTGGCTCACCTAGTGTAACTTGGCAACTGATTTCCTCCCAGGTACCTTACTGAGCATGCCTTTGTTACTCTCATCACAGAGCCTCTTAAATTCCTTTCAACTAAATCATATGTCTTGTGCACCCAATTTTCGCATGCCACATTAGTTGTATCGCTTACAGATTGAGCATCTTCAAATTAGATAATGCCTTCTTTTGTTGGTTGCACAACCTCAGGGTCCCTGATAGTGCACACATAGATTCTATCTAGGTCTTATTCTCCCAAGGGCTTAGTAGAGGGAATTGTATTCCCATCTGTTAAAGGAATGATAACACATTCCTCTTTGTTCTCAAAATTTATATACCCCTTATTGAAACATAAGTCAACATTTTTCTTATAGCACCAGGGGCACCCAAGTAACACTGGAATTTTTCCACCTCAGCAAGCGCTAAGACTTCAAAGTCTCCAGTGAATTTTTCCCCTTGGATCGTGAGAACAACATCCCTTAGAAAACCAATGGGCATTTCCTTTGTCTTATTATCCATATACAACACATTTGAAGATAGCTGAATAGGGGCCTTCCCATTTGATTCTAGGTGTCCAAGGTGAGAACATTAACTTCCATGCCTATGTCAATTAAAATGTTACTCAGGAGCCATCCATCAACTACTGAATTCAAGGTCATCTCCTTATCATAAGCAATGTTATGAGGAAGGTTAATGTGCAAGACCTATCTCTCACACTCTCCTCCAATGCTTAGTACTTTATCTCTCAACCATTCTCCTAATAGAGGAATGATGTTCTCTTGCCTCAGCATCTTACATACCTCCCTGACTTCATCCAGATCCTTCTGCGGAGTCTTAGCTATTTTATTTTTCTCTAATTGTTGTGATTACTCCTTTAGGAATTGGATCTCTCCTTGTAAGCTTCAAATCACATCCATGGTTTCCTGATAGACTTATTTATGATGAGTGGGTCTGGGTACTTCCCATGCACCACCTCTTCTCTAGTAACCAATAGTTTCTACTTTGGTATCTCCTTGGCACATGTAGCCAAAGGTCACATTGTCGATAGTATAGGTTCCAACTCGACTCACCCGCCACCCTTGGCATCCAATGTGATTCAACTTTCTTTACATTTACCATCCCAATGCCCTTATCCTTCTACTTCTCCGGCTCATGTGTTCAAATAATTCTAGAAACTCCTCATACTTGTGCTTCTTTCCACACTAAGAGCATTGTAGTAGATTAGGGCATTCACGCTTATAGTGTTTTATAGACCCACAATTGTAACAAGTTCCACGTGGGAACTCACTTCTTCCACCTCCATGATTTCCATGGCCTCTAAATACTCTGTGAAAGCCTCTTACTCGAACTCCTCCATCCACGTTTCCTTCATAGTGATTACCATCATCCTTGAAGCTACTCGTAACACTAGTGTAGCACACACCAATATCAATGACATCATGTATTTAGTCAATCAATCTAAAATCCTTGGTGTCATGGGTAGTAGAGGTGTAAATTTTGCAATAGCAAGAGACATTCTTACGGATCGCATGCTATAATTGTGCACACCTACTTGCATCATGATCTTCATGGAAAATTTAACACTCTACCATCATCGTGCATAACGATCTTTGAGGATAATTGTCCTTTGTATGCCCTTATTATTAGGTCGTGGGGCCTGTTTTCATGTGTGAAAGTGTTGAAGACTGTACACTAAGAGTACTATACACTTTTCATGTATCCTCATCGGGGTTCAGGGTCAAGTTGGGTCCTGAGTGGGGGTCTAGGGGTGGCAGCCCCTGCATTAAGGGTTTGGGGGCATGACCCCAATTTTTTTGGGCCTTAAAATGTGCCTGATATATTGGGAAACATGTGTTTCTCATATGGGTGGGATTTTGACCCATAGGTTTATGGGATGATTTTTGCCCATGGTTTTGATACCCATGGTTTTGTAAAACTACTTAAGTAGTTGTCTTTTTATGTGGTTTTATGCATATGATAGATATATAATGTAAACATTGCAGATGTCTTTTGAATTCATTTGTGAATTGTAGCAGAGTCTGTTGAACATAGCTCCAATCGGATTTGGGTATTGTATTGAGAGAGCAAAGTGGTTTGTAATAAAATATGAGCAAGTTATTCTTTGTGGACGTAGCCCAAATTGGGTAAACCACGTTAAATACTCTCTTTGTGTTGTGTTATTTTACTCTGCACTTTTATTTGAGATCCGTAATAATTTCTTTATATTAGTTTCTACTGTTGTGATTATGTGAGGGATTATTCCACATATTTTATCCCTTATTTCCTAACAATTGGTATCAGAGCTTGGTTTGGTTTCTTTGAAGTGTTGAATCGTAGGGAAATTTTTATCTTGAGTGGGAGCTATGGTAGATGATGGAATATCTAGGGTTGATAAATTCAATGGGAATAATTTCATTATTTGGAAGATACAGATGGAAGATTACCTTTATCAAAAGGATCTTTATACTCCACTATCTGAGAAGGTGAACAAACCCTCGAGCATGACAGATGCGGAATGGGATTTGCTAGATAGGAAGGCACTTGGGATAATCTAGTTGTGTCTTGCATCTTCGGTATTATTTAATGTTTCAAAGGAAAAGACTACAAAAGAACTAATGGATGCATTAGGGAAGTTGTATGAAAAACCCTTTGCCTCAAATAAGATTTTTTTAATGAAAAATTTGTTTAATATGAAGATGGCGCAGAATGGTTCAGTAGTAGATCATCTAAATGATTTTAATATCTGTTGTAAATATGCTAGCTTTGGTTACAATATAATTTGATGAAGAAGTTAGGGATTTATTAGTTTCTGCTCTTTACTTGAGAGTTGGAATAGCACTGGTAATGGTGGTAAGTAACTTAGTTCCACTAACTCAAAGTTGAAGTTTGAGGATGTTGTAGGGGTGATTCTAAGCGAGGAAATGTGAAGAAAATGATATAGCGAATCTTATACTTCGTGGAATGCTTTGACAGTGTGGAAACTAGAGGGAGACAAAAGAATAGAGAAACTATGGAAAATCAAAGGATCGGGCAAGGTAAAAATCCAAAAGCAAGATAGTATGCCGACACTTGTGGAAAGTCCTGGGCATGTAAAGAAGGACTATTGGGAGCTTGGGACAAGAAGAAACAACAAGAAGAAAATAAGGAGGCAAATGTGGCAACAGTAATGTATGCTAGGGCGCTTTGATTCTTTCTTTTGCACAATATTCTGAATCTTGGGATTTAGATTCGGGGGCTTCTTTCCATGCTTCTCCGCATAGGCATTATTTTGTTGATTATGTTCAAGGAGATTTTGGGCATGTTTTTCTTCGTGATGATGAGCCTTGCAGCATAGTTGGAAAAGGTTTTGTTCAGGTTAAGATGCAGAATGGGAATACTTGGCTATTGAAGGATGTCAGACATGTGCCTACATTAAGATGAAATTTGATATCAACAGGTAGTTGGGAAGTGATGGTTGTATTGTGATATTTACAGCAAACTCTTGGAAGGTTACCAAGGGTGCTCTTGTGGTGGCAAGAGGTAATAAGGTTGGAACCTTGTATTTAACCACTTATAGCACTAATGTTTGTAATCTTGTGGCTTCAGAAGTAGATACAACATTGTGGCACTATAGGCTTGGTCATATGAGCCATAAGGGCATGGAGATCATAAATAATGATTTTCCTGGATATACAGAAATAGGTTTGGAGTTTTGTGAGGATTGCATATATGGGAAACAAAAGTGAGTAAGGTTTCTCAAGGTTGGACCTACAAAGAAAGAGAGTAAGTTAGAGATGGTGCATTTTGATGTGTGGGGGCTAACTCATGTATCATCTCTTAGGGGTTCAAGTTATTATGTTAGTTTTATTGATGATGTAATAAGGAAAGTTTGGGTTTATTGTATTAGAAACAAATCTGATGTATTTGACACTTTTGTTAAATGGAAAGCCTTGGTAGAGAATGAAACATGTCTTAAGCTAAAATGTCTCAGATCAGATAATGGAGGGGAGTATTGTAGAATGAATTTAATGATTAATTTTATATAAATGGAATCTATAGGTAAAAGATAGTTCCAGAACTCCATAGTAGAATGGGTATAAAAAGGATGAATAGAACAATAATGTAACATGCTAGGAGCATGAGGATACATGCAGGACTGCCTCTTTCTTTTTGGGTAGAAGTGGTATGCACAACTGTGTACTTGATAAATAGAGGACCCTTAAGTGCCTTGGATGGAGGCATACTTGAGGAGGCTTGGTATAGTAAGAAAGTTTATTATTCATTTCTTAGAGTCTTTGGATGTGAGGTGTTTGTTCATATAGAAAAGGTGATAGGACCAAGCTAGAGGCTAAGTATGAAAAATGTACTTTCATTGGTTATGGTGGTGATGACTTTGGATATAAATGTTGGAGTATTAAGGACAAGAAAATCATTTGATATAGGGATGTGGTCTTTAATGAGAAATTCATGTCTAAGCAGCATTGCGGGAAAACAGGAAGAATCTAAGAAAGAATATGTAGTGGTAGGATGGAAAAGTGACACATGAATCGGTTCAGAACCTCCTCAACAGAACCCCAATCTCCTATATTAAGGAGGTATTCTAGGGTAAGAAGAGAACCTAAACGTTTTTCTCCTTCTCTTTATTATTTATTACTCACTGATAGTGGAGAGTTAGAGAGCTTTGATGAAGCAATGCAGGTAGATGCCAGGAAGAAGTGGGAGAAAGCCATGGATGAGGAGCATCAGGCTCTCATGGAGAACCAGACATGGGATTTGGTGAAGCTACTTGAAGGAAAAAGAGCATTACAGAACAAGTGGGTGTTCATAGTCAAAGAGGAAGAAGGAGGAAAGAAAATATACAAGGCCCAATTGGTGGTCAAGGGGTTTACACAAAAAAAAGTATAGATTTTGATGAGATTTTTTCTCTTGTAGTAAAAATGACTTCTATTAGAACTGTTCTAGGAATAGTTGCAGTAGAAGACTTACACTTAGAACAACTTGATGTAAAGACTACATTTCGTATGGTGATTTGAAGGAGGAACTATATATACAAAGAACTAGAGTGATATGAGGTCAAAGGTAAAGAGGAGATGGTGTGCAAACTGAAGAAGAGCTTGTATGGCTTGAAACAAGCTCCACGTCAATGGTATAAGAAATTTGATAGCTTCATGATGGAACAAGGTTATATTAGATGTCATTTTGACCATTGCATGTATACAAAGAAATTTGAGGATGGCAGTTATATTATCCTGTGTCTGTATGTGGATGACATGTTGGTTGCAGGTAAACACATGCAGAAATAAAAGTACTCAAGAAGAAGCTAAGTGAATACTTTGCTATGAAGGACTTGAGGGCAGCCCAACAAATCCTTCGTATGAGGATATCTTGGGATAGGAAGGAACAAAATTTTACTTTATCTCAAGAAGAGTACATTAAGAAAGTATTGGAGAGGTTTAATATGCAGGATGCTAAACTGGTTGGGACTCCTTTGGCAGGACATTTCAAGTTATCAAAGGAGCAGTGTCCCAAGACAGAGCAGGAGAGAAACCAAATGTCCAAGGTACCTTACTCATTACCAGTTGGTAGTTTGATGTATGCCATGGTCTACCAGGCCTGATATTGCCCATGTAGTGGGAGTGGTGAGTAGGTTTATGAGTGATCTAGGTAGAGATCATTGACAGGCAGTAAAGTGGATCCTTTGGTATTTGAGAGGGACCATGGGGACAATTTTGTACTACAGTGGATCAGATACCACTTTGTGTGGTTATGTAGATTTAGATATGGCTGGAGATGTAGACAGTAGGAGGAACACGATAGGTTATGTTTACACTATAGGTGGGACAATAGTGAGCTAGATTTCACGACTACAGAAGCTGGTGGCTTTGTCAACCACAAAGGTTGAGTATGTTGCTGCCACAGAGGCAAGAAAATAAATTATTTGGTTACAACAATTTCTTGAGGAGTTAGGGCATAAGTAGGAGGAAGGAAAGCTACACAGTGATAGTCAGAGTGTTAGACACCTAGCTAAGAACTTTGCTTTCCACTTTAGGATGAAGCATATACAGTTAAGGTACCATTTCATCAGGACAACTTTAGAGGAAGATAAGTTGAAGCTAGAGAATATCCATACCAGTCAAAATCCTGTAGACATGATGACCAAGGTGGTCACAAGGGAAAAACTAAAGTTATGTTCAGCTTTGGTTGGTCTTCACGGAAACTATTGAAGGATTGAGAAGCTTTCTAAGAGGAAAACTAGTCTCCAAGTGAGAGATTGTTAGGTCATGGAGCCCATTTTCATGTTTGAAAGTGTTGAAGACTATACACTAAGAGTACTTGTACACTTTCAATGTATCCTCACCTGGGGTTTGGGGTGGGCCCCGAGTGGGATTCCAAGGGTAATAGCCTCATTTTTTGGGCCTTAAAATGTGCCCGATATATCGGGAAACGTGATTTTCTCATATGGGCAGGATTTTGACCCATAGGTTTATGGGATGATTTTTTCCCATGGTTTTGATACCCACGGTTTTGTAAAACTACTTAAGCAGTTGTCTATTTATATGGTGTTATGCATATGATAGATATATAATGTAAACATTGTAGATGTGTTTTGAATTCGACTGTGATTTCTGTAGAGTTTGTTGAGCATAGCTCCAAATGGATCTAGGTATTATATTAAGAGAGCACCTTTGGCTTGTAATAAAATATGAGCAAGTGATTCTTTGTGGATGTAGCCCAAATTGGGTGAACCACGTTAAATACTATCTCTTTGTGTTGTGTTATTTTATTCTGCACTTTTATTTGAGATCCGTAATAATTTTTGCATATTAGTTTCTATTGTTGTGATTCTCGTGAGGGATTATTCCACATAATTTATCCCTTATTTCCTAACACTTGTACCTCACACTTCATATACCATAACCCACCTTTGTGAGTCTCATGAGCCGAGTTCACGTAAAATTTCTCCATTGCTTTGCCATTATGGAAATTTGGACATCCAAAAATAGACTAACTCTTGTATCAATTCTTCCTATTACCTTAATGCGTAAGGAAACCTCCAAGGCCTTGCATGGATATGTGAAAGTATTTAATGAGAGCATCCTCCTAAATGGTGTGATCAGTCCTCCGATGAACCATTGAGCATGCAATGAAGGATGAATGTCATAAGATAACTTAGATAGGATAGTATTGAAACACATGTCATACTCCAGTACACTCTCCACCATTCCTTGCTAAATCCCCTTCAATGTGCTAATGTTTTTCTATTTAAACTCAGGTATGTGGAACTTTTCCAAAAAGGCATTACACAACACAATGTAATCCACCACTATCTCCCGAGGCTCATACTTCTTGTACCAGCTATATAATCATCCTTACAATGTGGTTGTAAACTAACTTTCCTCCTATACAAGGGAAATGACCCCCTTCACACTCTATAGTAACTCACACTTGTGTACATGTTCTGCGACATCCTCAATGCCCTTGTAATCAAGTAAGTGTAGAGACATCTCATAAAACACATGTTGATGGTGTTGTAGACCTTATCCACCAGATCCAAGATCTTGATTCCATCTGATGTTACCTCCACCACTAGACCCGGTAGAGATCCAATTGTGCCAACACCTCCAAATCCTCCAGATCCTCCTCCTATCATAGGTAAGGGGCATAATGCATTTACACCCTGCGAACCCACCATCGTGCTAAACTACATGCTAATAGTATATGATACCGAACCACTCCCAGATGTGTTTCCCATGCCAATTTGAGATGCAATAATAAACCCTTTTAATCCCACACCTTGCCTAAATGTTATGCTAGATAAAATACCCCCAAACAAAATAACTAATTGTGTATCCATATATGTACCAAATGAAAAATTATACCTCCTATGTGTCGCTCGACTACAAATACCGATACCAAATGGATTATCAAAACTTATCTCAGTGGACCTGGAAAACTAAGCGTAAGGGTCTTTTTGCAGAGTGGGTTAAGATGCGTGCCTAAGAATCTTCTCCTTTCTTGATATGGCAAGCTCTCTCAAGAAGCTAAGGGAGTTTCTCTTATGCACTTTCTAAGATGGGGTAGCTTAGAGTTCTCGTGTTCCATGTCCTTATCAAGAACCTCAAATCCTTCCTACAACATTTGCCTCCATAAATCCATCACCATGCAGTTTCACACCTGTCTTTCCAACTCCCTCTCCTGAGATTCATTATACTTAAGCTACCTCTCCTCTCTCTCCATTTTTTCCGCAAGTTCCTCTATCCTTTTACCACACCACCTTCTACACCCCATACATAACAAGATTTTAGCCATCCATGGGAAAGGATTCCTAACTTAAAGTAATGAAAAGGATCTTGATAGCTAGTGGAATAGCATGAAAGAATGATCCTCTAAGCTCCCTCAAGAACTAAAATTCAACAATATCTAGGTAAGAATACATAGAAATAACATATTCCAGGGTGTAACTAGTCAACACTCTACTCCACCAGTGATTAACAACATTGGTCTAGGTCAAATTGGTATTATGTAACTGCTAATATTCCTCCTGGGTCCAAACACGAGGTCTATAGTACCAACTTTTCCTTGATGCATATGCTGATAGCCATTCATACAACTCTACTAGGAAACAATAGAAGAATGTCTCATAGATTTCATGATATAGGTTCTCCTCCACCCATTTTTGTGCATCAAACTTAGATCTAGTACTGAACCTTTGAGAAAAATCATCCTCCATGCTTTTAAGCTAGGTCTTGATGTTGTCCAAGGTCAGCCACTTCGTCATCGCACATCATTCTCACAAAAAATTGAAAAAGAGGTCCCTACAACAAAACCAAAATGTAGTCTATATTTTCCTATTATTTTTCCAATCAACCCCAAGCACACCGACACATCATCTAGACTAGTCTGGAAGCTCACCCAAGGCATGCGCAAGCACTAAGCCCCTCCTTTATGTGAGCTTTATGAGAATTTTCTTCCTTAATAAGGGGGTGTTTAACAAATAGAGAATGAAACACCCATTCTTGATAGCTAAGTGTAAGCACTAACTCCTAATCTAGTGCATTAGAATATAAGATTAAATGATCATATTATAATGGAAGTAGAGATAAATCGTGATTATCATCGGGGAATCCAAAGAATACACTCATGAACATAAAAAGAATTATACTGAGATCTAGACTCATCACATAAGTGCTTCATAATCACTTCATTATATTTATATGTGAAAGTAAAGTAGCCAAGATTACATTAAAGAGTTCCATGCATGAAGATACTCATAGTAGCAGAGATTTTACACATCACAAAGCTCACCATCACACATTACATATATTTTATAAATAGCTTCCTTTCTACTTCCATACTCATATCTCCACCTCCTTTCGAACCATTCATATCGGGAGCTCTCTTCTACACCACTCATCATTACATGAGAAATCTTGAAGGAATATTTTATGATTTCCTAGAACTACCCAAGAACATGCTAAATGTCATCATGCGTTTCCCCTAATCAAGTGTCCTTAGCATGCATGTGCTAGTTTATCTATAAAAAATTGTCTCCTTATCCTTTCATGATAATCATATTGATGCCCGGAATATCCTTTCCTTGACTCGTAAGTCTTAATAGCTTATCCATATCTATATCTAGTTACTTTTTCATCTGCTCCTTGAATGTGTCCTTTTCTACTTTGTCCAAAACTCAATAAGTCCTAAATCCATCCTTCATGGGTGTGATCCTTCACGCGTATCCAAGAACTACCTCCATGCGTGCCTTCATGCCCTACTTCTATGCACCATGAATTTTCACGCCCTAATTACTTTGTTAATTTAGGGGTCCAACAAAATTCACACTCTTTTCAAATATGTATTTATTCTTAGAGCATAATTCATGTGGAGGTGTTTTACTTGAGACTAAGTAGTTGGCCATGTCTCGCATACCAAAGTTTTTGTATAAATAGAAAATAAGTTCTCATCTAGAAGGGAATCATCAACTTATTTATTTTCATTGTTTGTTTCCATCCTTAAAAGGAAATTTGTTAGCACATTATCCTTACTAGCTTGTCCACTATGGTGACATCAAACTCTTGTAGAAGGAGTAACCACCTTATGATTCTGCTGCTTACTACTGGTTTGTTTATCAAATATTTGATTGCAACATGATCAATGTGAATGAACACTAGATAACATATGATGTAGTGTCTGAATTTATTGATAGCATATACAACTACCAAGAACTCTTTTTCATTACTATATAATTTAATTTTGCATGCTGCAAGTTCTTGCTAACATAATAAATTACATAATTTAGAACTCCATCTTTTTCCCTAGGAAAATCTAATAAAGATGGTCTAATGCATCTGTGTGGATGTGGAAAGGAAGGTTACAATCATGTCCTCTCAACACAAGAGTATTAGTTAGCATTTTTTTATAGTTTGAAAGGAATCTTCACAACGTTTAGTCCAAACAAAATCATCATATTTTCCTAACAATGTAAAAAGTGGCACTTCAATCTTACTAAAATCTTGTATGAACCTCCCGTAATAATCTACATGGCCTAGAAAGATTATAACATACTTATTTTTTCTTTGGTGTTGGCAAATTGATTATATAAAATACCTTTACTAGATCAAATTGAATTCCTTCAGAGGAAAGATAGTGTCCCAAAACTATACCTTTAGATATCATCATGTAGCACTTCTCATTACTCAAGGAAAAATTGTGCTCTTTGCATCTTTTCAAAACCTTTTCCAAATTTTGCATAGATTCTTCAAAATTTCTACCATGTATTGTGAAGTTATCCTTGTAGACTTCCATGTAGTAATTTTTCAAATCTGAAAAGATACTTAAGACTTCCTCTGGAATGTAGTAGGTGCATTACACAAGCCAAATGGAATAACTGAATAAGAAAATGTTCCCCATGGGCATGTGAAGGTAGTTTTGTCCTGGTCCTATGGTGCAATTTGGATATGATTATAGCCATTATATCCATCAAGAAAAGAGAAATACTTTTTACGAGCCGAGTTTCGAGCACTTGGTCAATGAAGGGAAATGGGAAGTGATCATTCCTTATTGCGCATTCAGCTCCTTGTAATCTATAAATATCCTTAATTTTCCATTCTTCTTTAGAAAATGATAAGAGGAGATACCCATTAACTATCTGATATGGGGTATATAAATCAAACATCTAACAAATTATTCATATATCCTTTTACAATCTCTCTTATTGCGGGTTCATCCTCCTTTGTGGTTATCTGATTGGTTTACAATTTTCTTTGATATAAATTTTGTGAGTGTAGAGCCTAGGATGAATTCCATGCATATCACCATAATCCCAAGAAAATGTTGTTTTATGTTTTTGAAGAAGAGAAATCAACAATTTCTCTTATTTTCTACTCAACATATTGTTTATGTTTAGTGGTCTTCCTAGTGTTATTTCCACTTGTTTGGAGAGATCCATCATTAAAAAAATATTTCTATTAACTTAATTTAGTATGCAGTCATGTGGAAGAAGTTGATGAAGAATATAATTATTACTTAGAATATTTGTGGTTGTTTTCTTTGTGGTATAACTTAGTTCAAGGGGAAACTTAAGCATCTTAATCTATCATCCACTTCTTCATTTCTTCCATAGTTTTTATGTAATACATTGGAGAGAACATCTTCTTCCTATGATTCAATTATATAAGGCTTCTCTAAAGCATCATGACTTTTTTGTACATAGCTCTCGATCAAATTCTAGTTCTTCAACCCAATTTTTCCGATCCTTTCAATGGTTGGACAGGAGGATAGAGCATAATATTCTTAGTACCACTTCCATTAGAAATAATCATGTCGCTATACCTGCAACCTATGAATACATCAGTAGTGGCCAACCATGGAATTCCTAGAATAATAGGATAATCTCCTAAAATTACTTTTGGTTGAAGGACAATAAAGTCAATAGGGTATTCCCAAGAGTCTACCACCACAACTATGTCCTCAAGGAATCCTTTAGGTCTCACTATTGATCTATCTGCAAGTTGTAAGACTGTAGCTATTGGCCTTAGTCCTTCTAATTTAAGGTCATCCATGATTTTGTCAATTAGAGTGTTATTTATTGTGATTCTATTGATTTTAATGTTCATCAAGGGACTTCATGGATCTGTATACTTGGGTAAAATTGAATTTCCAAGAATTTATCTGTCAACTATCCAATAAATTATAGTAGAAATCCCCGATCTAATATAGGAAAAACTACCCCTATCGCTTAGTAAAGTGCTCTTAACTATGGATGGATCCTTCCTTTTTCTGCCTAGATTTTTAATACATAGATCCTTAACCATCTTTTTATAAATGGGATAATCCTTGATGGCTTGAATAAGTGGAATCTTCACATAAATATCCTTCATATGATTGAAAAAATCAGAGTCAGAATATGATTTAAGTTCAATAGTTTTTTCCTGCAATATCTCTAGAAATGGTGGTTCATTTCCTTGCATTTAAACCTTGCTAGAACTCTTTTAGGTTATTGCAGATCAATGTGCAATTTCTTTTATATTTTCTATGTATAAGTTTGCAACAATTTCGGTTCATCTAAAATCTTTGTAATGATAGGTTTACTTGGTGGAGGAAGTGCTCTTCTTTAGCGAATATGAATATCATAGTCATCAATTAAATAAGTAGAGTATTGTGATGATTCAGTGGTATAGGATGGCTGAGAATATTTATTATTAGGTTAGGTGTCTGATGAGCTGGCAGCTTGGGTAGCCTTTGGTTAAGATCCGCATTAGGGGTTTGAAATCATTGCATCGTTGTGGATAAGGAGCTTGATGGTAGGATTTTGGTAGTTAGGAGGTGGTTTGTTCCATTGCTGCCATCCTCTCCAAGGATGCTTCCATGAAGAAGGGGGTTGTTTCCATTGTTGTCTTGAAAACCGAGGTTGTCATTGTTATTGGTATTAACTACGGTATGGATCCCAAACTTGCTAAGTATTAGCCCAAGGTGTGGGTTGCATATATAAAACATTTGCCCAATTTTGAAAAGATGGCATTGGATCTTGTGACATACCTCCTTGTCTTGGCAGCCTTGTATTCCTTTAAGAAACATCAAAGACTTCACCATCCTCTATTTCTATCATCTTGAATTCTAGTTCAACCTCATTTTCTTATGTAATGTTATCTAATCCTTTTTGCACCTACAATTGGATTTCTTTCTTTTGCATGCATGGCATAACTCGTAAATGATGCCTCTCCATATTCTCTTTTCTTCTTGGCATGTAAAACATTAATAGGAGTAGCCATGTCATTAACTATCTCCTGTTTCATGTTTTAAAACATATTTACAATCTTTGATTTGGATATGTTCCAAATCCCTTTACACTGATCCACACTTTGATTTAGCACTTCTTATTCTTTTTATAGTTTCTCTAGAGTAATTCTTGTAGGTTTAAAAAATATCCTCAAAGGTAGCTTTTGAGATATATCCAACTCATATTAGGTCCAAAACATCCATATCATCCTCATCGAGTCCTTTTAAGAAGAGCAACTCGAGGTAACCGATGAGGTAACCTTATGTGCCTTGAATTTTGAATACAGAATAAGAATCTTTCCGTGTAATCTTGCTGTGGTTCATCTTCCTTTTGTGCCATCTTAAAGAGTTCATCACCTCCTCTGCTACTTGGTATGTTGTAATCTTGGTATTTCACTAGAAAAGTTTCCTTCATATGTTGTCTAGTCACATTATCTCTCACTAAACCCATAAACTATCTCAACACCACATCCTTGAGTGTAGCATGAAACAAATTTAGCTTATGTGCATATGTGTTATATTTATAACTCCTACATAAAATTTAAAAATCAAATAAGAAAGTGTTTGGGTCTTTAGTTATGGATCCATGAAAGTTAGGAAGGGATGAGGGAGAAATGTTCTTCATTACAACAGGTTATTGTTATTGGAGATTGGGAACTCAAAGGTAGTTGCCCCTTCTTCAACATTTTGATTTACTTCTTCTACCACGATTGGCTGATCAGGAACAACTTATAAAATCTCACTTGGAGGGGGATCTTCTAACAAAAAGACTTGTATAGAGGAAGATGTGTCTTCTTCAAACTCAGATGAAGCAATATGTGTTATTTGATGATTGGATAAGAATCTACCATGGGAATCTCTTGGACAACGGTGCATGCATCAACTAACTCAACTATATCAACATACGTTAATGGGGGTTTTGGGGTGGAATTTGCTAAACCTATTTTTTTTCTAAGGAATACAAAAACCTCTCAAAAGCCTTATAACTTGGTAGTATCCCCGAAAATGGTCCCAAAGTGGCGGTGCAAATTAACTTGTAGTAATTAATATTTTGTTCATTAATTCATAGTAATTTAATCATCAAGCCAAAGGATATAAAATTTAAATAATGCCAGTGTTGTATGTACAATTACAAAGAATTTAGGAGGTATGGAAAGAAATAACTATCACTACAATGCTTGAAAGTAGACAAAAACTTAGAACTGAAATAAAAAGGTTTCTAATCACTATGACTAAGAAAAAGCTTGCAAATTCAAAATGCAGATAGGAAGATACATTTCTTCCTAGTCTAATCATGTAATAAAACAGAGAAACAAAACTATGAAGGGGTTTACAAGACCACAAGTGGGCCTTGCCTTGGGTGATAATCCCTCCTATATCTTGTAACTAAAGGCTACTGAATATAACTAAGATATTTTATTGAATTGACATGAAAATTACATCTAGGAACAAATAAATCTATGTATATATGTGTGTCATATATTCTCTATTTTCTATCTCTTCTCTATAGATTTCCAACATTAACCCTTTTTTATACTTCTCTTTAGAACAAGACGTGAGAAGAAGAGTTAAAATAAGATTTCAAACAAACTAAGTAAAAGATATTTAGTATAAAAAGTGGGAGTTCTCAAATAGAACAAGTGTTTAAACACATGATACAAAACTCATAACAAGTGTCCAAATATAAAACACATAACTCAAGTAATTGACCAGTTCTCTAAATCACGTGTTAACTCAATAATCAGCTTCTTCAAAACTTTGTAATGAACAAACCAGATAAAAGGTTGAGTTATTTCTTAGTTATGTAGGTTTTAATTGTAGCTTATTCTTCAACGACACATACAAACTTGAGTGTCATTCTTCAAGTTCCAAGAGATATTCATAATGAGGCTTCTTTTGTCAGTAGGCATTTCCATTTGAATACAAATGGGTTGTTATGGATAGGTCCTTTCTTTGTGGAAAAGTCACCATAGATGGTTCATTTTCTACATATAGTAAGTTGTTTACAATTAAGAGTGGCATCACATATATCATCATTAAAAAAAAAGATGAAAATCATAAGAATAACCGCACACACAAAATAGTGTAAAATAAAGATAACTAGCTATAATTATATTAATCAAGAATTATGCCCTTAGTTCAAGTTATGATGATAATGTGCAACACAGAATTGGGAAATACAATATTGGGCCCTAGAATATTGGCTAAGTACAAGAAGGCACGTGGGTGCGTGGAACCTATATGCAGAAGGGCACATGGGTTGAAGGCACACAGGAAGGATTCTAATGTGGTTTAACCAAACACATGACACACACGTGTAAGAAAATATGGTGGTGGGACTTAGCCATATTCAAAGTTCCGAAAAACACATGAGTGTGACCTCGTCTAAAGCATGTTGAGTGGATAAGGTGCCACTGAAAGTCGTAGGATCAAGAATGGAATATTCCATGCATGTGATGGTAGGTTCTAGAAGAACATCATTGCACAAAGTGGAGATATCAGATCCAAGGAGGCATGCCCATTGGAAGAACACTTGGACACTTGGCATCCGATCCGTTACCTCAAAAGGCATGGTGGTGAAGACAGAACAACTATATATAGAGGTGCATGAGATAGTAGAAGGGGGTGATAAGAGGAGATGCAGAGAGAGTAGTTTGCTAGAAAAGAGGTGAAGCAATGTAGAAATATCATATAGGATTCTAAGGGTTGGGATTAGAGATAACATAGGAGTGATGGCATATTTAGAGGGATAGGTTTGTATTTATTCCTACAATTTGAAGGACGTAATGTAGTTTCTGATGCATGACCTTGCTTTACATTATTATACGGGTCTGTTATGACCTCAATGAATGTAATTTGGTTACTGAACTCATTAATATGAATATAAGGTTTTGTCTCAAAGCATATTTGTGCTCATGAGCATAATCCTAATGCATTTCCCTTGTGTATAAATAAGTTCTATATTCTATTTGTTATTTCTCTTTTATGGATGTAATGAGATGATAACTCATCCTAGACTTTTAGAATGAATGCATGGATCCTTTCCATTATTTTACACTTAATTATTTGTCATAGATGAAGTATTCTCACAAGACTCACATAAAGGAGGGGCTTGACGCCGCACATGCCTCAGGTGAGTGCCCAATGCCCACGTGTGCCTTGGGTGAGAACCCAACACCTGTTGTGTGATAGTATAACATGTGTGGGATTAGAATATTGTACTAAGGGTATAAAAATGAATACATCTTGGTTCCATTAATGGGACCTCTTTTCAAAGTTTTCATGAGAAATGGAATACATATTTTTCCCTGTGATGCCTAATGATACAATGTCTAACCTTGGAAAGTGTTGAAGCATGGTTCAAGAGCACAGAGGATGAGTATTCTCATAGATTCAACACTGGACCTAAGTTTAATGTACGTAGATGTGTAGAAGAGAACATATACCATGAGTTGTATGATACATTCTTCTAATGTTTTCTAGTAGAACTATATAAATAAATTTCACCATATGCATCCAGATCGAGCTGGTACTATAGATAATGCATATGGACCCAAGATGATTATCAGAGGTTGTAGGATGTAGATTTGACTTTGACACGTGATGTTGATCACTAGTTGAAAGGAGTGATTACCAGTTATACTCTAGAATACACCATTTCTATGTATTCTTACCCGTGGTTACCGAGTTAAAGTTTCGAGGGAGTCAGAGGATCATTTTTGCGTACTATTCTTTTAGCTATGAAGATCTTGGTCATTACCCTAAGCTTAGAGGCTTTTCCCATGCCGGGTAAGCTTCTCTTAGTGTTGGGAGAGGAAGCTAGGGTGGAGGAAGATGAAAAACATTATAGCTTGAAAGGAAGGGAGGAGAGATGACTTAAGTATAATGAAGCTTGTGAAAGGGAGATGACTAAAAAATGTGAAGTTGCAAGTGTAGTGGATCTATGAAGGTAGATGTGCATGAGAAGGAATTGTGGTTCACGTAGAGGATGTGAAACCGAGCAAATCTGCTCAGGCTACCCCATCTTGGTAAGCGCAGGAGAGAAGCATCTCTAGCTTCTGATGAGAGTTCATCACATGGAGAAAGGAGAGCCATCGGTGCACATCTGAACCCACTTGGTGACCAACCCCGGTGCTTGATTTTCCACATCAAGGGAGAAGTATTGTTAACCTAATTGGTTCATCGGGAGTAACCGATATGTGCCCAAGAGATATAATTTCTCATTTGGAACATCCATGGATGTGTAAACCATTTTGGTATTTGGAGGAATTTTTAGACAAGGTGCAAGTACGCAAGGTTTGGGTATCATGTCTGGGAGTGGCGCGGGACACACAACTAGTAGTGGGACAATATCACAAACTATTGACACGCACAGCGATTCGGGGACATTGGGAATACTAGCACGACCACTTTAGACCATTTTCCTACCGCGAGATGTGGATATGGTGGTATAAGAACTAGAGGACTTGGTGGACCTAGTGGATCTGGAGGATCGGGATGAACAATACTTGGTCGATCTAGTGGATTTGGTAGAAGAGGAAACACCATAGGGAACCAAGGCTCTAGATTAGGAGGACAAGGGCCTCAGCCACCTCCATAAGTATTTTTGAGATGTATTTGCACTTACCAGACTATAGGGGTATTGAAGATGCTGCAGAGCACATGCATAAGTGTGAATTAATATGGCATACAAAAGGGATCACTACCCTAGAGTGGAAGGCAAGTCAGTTTGCAACAATGTTGCAAGGGCATGCACATAGTTGGTATCAGAAATATGACCCTCATCAAACAATGGTAGACTACACTACATTAAAGAATGCCTTCCTAAGCACAATTCCATATCCCAAAATTTGAACAAACAAGCATCAACGCTCTAAAGAAGATCTAAAAACGAATGAAAAGAGTGTGCGTGAGAACGACTCATGGTTAAAAATTCTCTTGTCAAAACTATCCTATGAAATTCACCATTCTCAACATGCTGAATGGTTTTTTGGAGGATTGATAACACCATTTAGAAGGGCACTGTCACACAAGACTTTCATAGACCCATGCGAGGCATTGGAAGTTTCCCTGCATGCGTTGAGGCTGTTGGGAGCATTGATACTAGTGTTAGTCCTTTTCTGGAGGCTCAAAATGCTGTAATGGCCAAGAAATTGGAGAAGCTATATGTAAACTTAGCGTACGAAGTTCGTAGTGGGATTTGGTATATAGATTGTGAAGTGAAAGGCCATGTAAAGGATAATTTCCCTTGGAAGTTGGTATGCACTACGGTGGTAGAATGTGAGATTTTCCATGGCTATCATGATGTAAGTAGGTTCCCTCTACGAAAACACACAATCCGTAAGAATTTTTCTTGCTATTGTAATATCTATACCTCTATGACCCATGATATAAAGGATTATATACTGATTGATTAGATCCATGATGCTATTGATCTTGGTGTGCACTAGACTATTCTTATAAGCAGATTCCAAGTATAATGATTATCACTATGAAGGGTGCGTAGATGAAGGGGCGCATGGAAGAGGTTTTTACGGAGGATTTCATGGTTACAAGAATAAATGACGAGAGGACAAAGTGAATTCGACAAGGAACCTATTATAACTATGGATCTACAGAGCATTACAAAGTCAGTTTCGATTTGTTATAATGATCGTGGTGTAGTAAGAAACATAACTACGAAGAGTGTCTAGAGATTTATGAGAATATGAACTAGTAACGCCAGAAGGAAAAAGGCACTGGGATGGTAAGCATAAAGAAGGATGATTCATAGTGGATGCCAAGAGTGGCGCGTGAGTTAGGACTAGAACCTATATTAGTGATGACACGAGCAGAGGCCACACATGCCAAGGAGATGCCAAGATAAAGGACACTGGTTTCAAGAGAGGAAGTGGTACATGGGAAGTATCCAGATCCTACTCATCAGAAGGAGGTGTATCAAGAGACTATGGATGTGATTAAGAGTTTCAAGGGGAGATCAAATGTATAATGTGTGCATGTATACTTTGCTTAGTGCTAAATCAAATGAAGCAATAACTACCACCTAAAATAGTTCTACAATTTAACTAAAACAAAACATAAACACCATCAAGATAGAGAACTAAGCAAGATCTAAACTAACATTATAACTTTGAAAACATGAGATCAAAACTATGCATGTTATTTTAACATCTCTACTCTCCTAGATTACCAACAAGAATGAATGGACCTATTTAGCTCCAATGGAAATCAAAAATTGCTTTGTTTGATCCTTAAAGAATGCAAGAATAGGAAGCTTTAGCTCTTAACAATGGTGACCTCTCAAGAAAACAAAAGGAAAGCTCTTAGTCTCTTTGCTATATGCTTTGCATTTTCTCTCTTAAGAAGTTTAGGTGTAGGTATAAAGGTAGAAGGAGGGATCCTTATATAGCCCAATGGATAAAGGAAACACTTCATCCCTTTGCATGTGGGATAAAGGTAAAACATGATTAGGAATGGATAAGGTTGCTTTATTAAAGGTAACCTTACTTTAGAAGGGTTTAATTTATGCTTAGCAAGTCATGGGAGTTGGGGGTGTTTTAATTAATCAAAGGTGATTAACTAATAGGTAGATGTAAGCTTATAGAAGATAATTAGAGGAATATTAGTACGATTTAGGCTATTAGAAGGGGATTAAATCAATTAAATATTGATTTATTGGTTAAATGGAAGGGAAAGATAATTAATTAATAATAATTAATTAGTCTAGGTAGAAGGGGTGATTTATTAACGGAAGGTCGTTAATTAGGGTACTTGTTAGATAGGCAACTTAATTAATTAGCTTAGTGTAATTAATTAATGATGATATGAGGGAAAATGAGTGCTTTTGACGATATGTCGTCAATTTGCGAGAAAGACGATAATTAACGCAATTTAAGTATTTAAATTGCTTGGGTATAATTATGGGTGTCTACATTTGCTCTTTGGGGGTGGCAGTGCGACGCCACTTCAAAGATAGTAGATAGGTGGAATTTTGAAGAGGTATAAGAAAAAATAGTAGAAGTGAGAGATGTCCCTCGAGTGTCAATGGGGTGATGAAAGAAGACGATCGACGATCAAAAAAGGTGAGAGATAGATAGAAGAATGGGAAGATGCAAGATGCCTCGGTAAGATGGAAGAATAGGGGTGAGAGGAAAGAGATGTAGAATGAATATGGTGGAGGGGAGAGAAGAGATTATCCTCTAGCAACTGTGTATTGGAACAATTTTAGTGTCATCATATTTCCATAAGGGCTACGTCATCGGTCCTTATGAAAAATATAAGCATATGACAAAGGTAGAATGACATGAAAAGCCATACTACGAACGATTGTCCATTGCTGAAAACACCAACTCCATGCAACATACAAAATGTAATGCAATACGAGAAAGTGAAAGATGCTTAACTCCATGCAACATACAAAATGTAATGCAATACAAGAAAGTAAACAAACTAAACTAACATAGAAATATAATATAATGTTTTTATTATCGAGCTTGATTCTGACACATGCAAATTAACAACAAGGGTTGATGATGGTGCCCCAAGCAAGGATACATGCGAGGGGAATAATGGAGGACACTTGGGTCTGATGGAAAAGTAATGTGCACTACGAAACAGTACCAAGCAACTCGTTATGCCCTAGAGTATGGACAAAGTAAGTAGCCTAGCTTTTGTTGATGGAGGTAGATCAAGATGATCTGCAAGTCACACATGTGAACAAGTAAGAACCAAAGAGTGATGTTTTGTAGGATGATTTTCAATTTTTAGAAGTTTTATGAAACATATTTGAATTTTTTTGATGATTTTTTCTCTAACATATTTGAATGTTTTGGTTGATTTTAAAATTTTTATGAAACTATGTATAGGAAGATGAGAAAGTGTGGATGCCCCTAGCAATAGATGGGATGTACAAGGGCATAAGGCCATGTGCATACCAGAAAGGTGAAGATGCAAAAATTTCCCAATGATAAGGTGGGAGTATTCAAAGGTAAACTCTTCACAGGTAGAAGCGGGACCCAAGGCCATTATGGATAGGTTCAACATGATGATGAACATAAACCAATGAAATGATGGGAAGAAGCAAGGATGCCCCTAGCATAAGTTGGCCTAAGAGCATGTGATAGAAAGGAAGGAGAAGATTATTTTTGTGGAAGGGGACAAAGGTGTCCGCAAACATGGAAAATAAGTAACCTTATACACATGGATGTTCTGAATGAAGTAGAAGAATGATGTGAATGATATGAATGTAGCTTAGAAGCCTCACGGTGAAGAAGTGATTAGCCAAAGGCATAAATCGTGAGATGAGATATGGACTAGAGTAAGAGTCTGAACAAGGTCCAAAAAAGACACTTGGTAACATACTAATCCTGTTTACTCATAGAGATCCAGTGTGTGCACATGGATTTTATTACCTCTTGAAGTGAAGATTTAATAGACAACAAGTGAAGAGACCCTAGCCAATGTGTAGGAATGATTTATTTTGATAAGTGATTTTGTGAATGGAGGGTGAAAGGATAGCCGTACATTGCTCGCTACCAGCCAAACGTCCATAGCCCCTGACAGAGATGTATTTGATTCTAATCACAACATTTCTCTACTACCAATCATCCATCCATATCCCTGATAGAGATTATTGGAAATACCGAAGAGAGAGTTATATATTAATTTGCTTTTGCTTTGTAGCTTTTAACTTTTGAGTTTTGATTGATTTTGATTCTTTTACTTTCTGAAAACTTATTTCAGCTCTCTTGTTTGACAAGGGGTTAAGAACCACTGATGGCTTGATGGAAGGAGGTGGAAGTGATTGTGATGACAACATTGGCTAGTGTCAACAAATATGTCCAAATTTTTTTCAAATTTTTTATTAGATGTTTGAATGTGATAGGATCTCCATGAGGTTAGTTGTTCTTTAATTTACCAAGGTGATAAAAGACTAGGGGCAAACAGATACCATAGAGATAAATGTCACAATAATGCATGCGAATAAGCTAACCAAAATATCACTGAAGGGATGAAAATGGTAGGAAGACTTGTAGAAGAATAGAAAGGAAGGGAAGAAAGAAATATCCATGTGTATGCAACACCTAATTGCAATGTTTGATCTTTGTACCTTTGATTTTTGTTGTTGTATTTTTTTAATTTTTTTTTTTTAAATTGTTTTTTTAAAAGATTTTTGATAGTTTTTGGACCGTTGGGATCGACAAAGTCACTATGTGTGACAGATCCAACAATGATGTTTGTGATTTCATTGATAAGGAGACTAAGTGTGTTTGTTTATCAACAGTCATGTTTTCCCCGATCTTGATGATCGTGGTGAGTTCACACTCAACAAAGGACTGTGATTTATCCTGAAACATGGATTTTGTATGTGGGAGCTTGAGTTCCCTATCTAGAGGTTTATGCACTTTGCGCCATACTTGATGGTTATGTTGATGTGCATTCTTGAATCACGCTTGATTTACAACTTTGAGATTGTTCCAATTGTTGGGGGATTTTGAGCTCTTGGAAGTTTTGACCTAAGATTGATAATGAACCTATTTGGGTTTCTTATAAGTTGATACTTGAATTTTCTAATCTCGAGAAGGAGAGGAATGTGAAGATTTACGATTTATGATAGGAACGATAGAAATGGTAGTGGGCTTGCCACAACCATTGTGTAAGAAATATGTGATAGATGAAAAGGATATGGTCGAAGAATTGAAGAGGATGGGCTACCAGGAGGTGAGCCATGGATAGAAGGTGAAAGGCTACTAGGATGTGGCCCAAGAATAGAAGAAGAAGGGCTATTAGGACGTGACCCATAAATAGAAGACGAAGGGATACTAGGATGTGGCCCAAGAATAGAAGAAGAAGGGCTACTAGGACGTGACCCATAGATGTAAGATGATGGACTACCAGGATGTGGCCCAAGAATAGAAGATGATGGACTACCCGGGGGTGATCCATACATAGAAGATAAGGGGCTAGTTGGACGTGCCCCAATAATCAAAGATAGTGGGCTACTCGAAAATGTCCCATAAATAGAAGAGGGAGGGCTACTAGAAGGTGACCCACACCTAGATGAAGGGCTACTTGGTGCTGACCCCACAAGAGATTGTGATTGAGGAATTATGATAGATGAAGAGTTATTGGGTGATGAGAAGATAGGCCATGGATCTATGCAAGACCAAGGAGTTTCATAATATAATGAATAATGTGAAGATGGAAGAATAAGAGGAGGATTAAGTTGCATGATCCGATGCTCTTCCTCTCATTTCTTGATCAAAGGAATCAACCTTTTCCTCACAATATGGAGATGCATCAAAGTCTAAAGAGAATCCTTTTTTGTAATCTACTAAAGAAATATCTTCATATGCCCCTATAAATGCCCTGATTGTTTCTTCATTCTGAAAGAGATCAATCGGTATGAGTTGTTGATCGATCCCTAGGGGTTTATTGGAAGAAATAGGTTCACTTGGTGTGGAAGACTTAGAATATGTTTGATGATTATTGATAGAAGAAGATGATGTGGGGGATGAAGAATATGTGTAGCTAGATGTCTCAGGAGTAGAAGAAGGTGGTGTGGACCTACCTATATAATGGTATGTCATATGTAAAATAGTAGGATTAAGTCCAAAGTTTATAGATTGCGATGCATGGGTCGATTCAGATGTTTGTCTTGAAGGACTTTGAGTCACACGAATCTTCACAGAAGGAAGATTCCGTGGGGGTGATTGATGAAGAAGGTCCTGCAAAGAAGGGGAGGACTATGATTCAAGCATCACATTAGATGAATGATGACAAGGGTCCTGCAAAGAAAGAGAGGACCGTGATTCAAGAATTGTATTATACTTCTGATTGGAGGGATTTGGAGTCACGTGTATCTTCAAAGGAAGAAGATGTCATTGGGGTAACTGATAAAAGGGTTCTGTGAAGAAAGGGAGGACCGTGACATAAGAGTCATATTAGATGATTGATGAAGAGGATCCTACAAAGAAAGGGAGGACCATGACTTAGGAGTCGAATTAGATGAATCGAATAGTAGTTTGGATCTGAATCCTCAGAAGAGTCAGAGGAAATATTTGGATTGGAATCCTCAGAAGAAGAGGAAATGTTTGGATTAGAATTAGAAGAAGAGTGGGGGGAACTCAAATAATAATTTGGATCAGACATGTCCAAATCATACCACCAACTATGAGATGAAGGTGGGGAATGAGTTACCCAGATGGGTTCTCTAGCGCGAAGAACCAATCGAGGTTTGGTCATGATGGGCATCCTTTGATGTGAACGCCGAAAGTTGGATTCCTTATTGTCGTAAGCATGAGGAACCACACGATAATCAGTCATCTCTTGTGTCGTTTAAGCACAAATTTCTAGACCTAGATAGTGTGATCAAACTTCTTCAAAGTGAAGAAGGCTCCATGCTGATTTGGGCAGCACAATGGCAGCCAACTAGACATTCATTATGTACGGAGATGCGTGTGTGATTTTCGAAGGGGGGCTAAGGAAAATAAACATCGTGATGACGTAATCTTGATGAGATCAAAAGGGATTGTCCTAGAAAACAAGTTTTCTGAATGAATAATCATAAAGAACAATCACGAAAGTGTGAAACACAAAGCCAATCAACAAGGAACTACTCCCTATGTAAAATGCATGTGCAAAGTGATAGTCTGATGCAAAAATGATCAACACAATGGCAATATTTACATCAAGCTCAAAATGAACAAGGCATAAATATTAACAAAGGGTAGATGTGACTCCCAATCAAAGGATACCATGACAAGTTTAACAACCAACCAGGCCTAAATGTTAAAGGGTGAGGATTACAAACGTAAGCCACGTAACCACACCAATTGGACACGTTAATCAAGATTTATGAAGAAGCGAGATATTAGTGTCAAAGTGGTATCAAAACGATGCAAAAAAAGTAAGCGACACTCTTCAAGATTTTGGACAATGTTTGAAGCCAAACCAAGTCAAGGTATACTAAGGATGTGTTAAAATGTGTGCAGTGTAATGCCACAATGTAGATACTTAGATCACATTTATGAAAAACATGACATAAGTATCTTAATTGTGTCGAGACAATGCACACAAGGTAACACGTCAAAGGGAGATCAAATGATGAATTAATCTGAACTATGATGATGATCTTGATGTGGGTATCAAGATCACAAAGGCTACCAATGATATAAATACGCCTCCGCACACTTTAGACATTTAACTTACCTAGCCACAAACATGGATAGGCATAAACAGACAAAAAAGTGGCAGAGACAATCGATTGGTAACACAAAGGTAGTCACTCTCCTTCTAATCAACAAAGTGTCAAAAGAATGTGAGGAAAAAAATCAAAAGAATGACGAAAAATGCTAGCTTCACTTCGGTAGAGTTTTGCCTCACCCAAAGGAAAGTAAAAACTAGGCGAAAGTAATGTGCCACACGTTTCTCAATAAAAATATGATTCACAACTCAACACTATTTTAGATTGGTTAAAGTGGGCTCCTAGCCAAAGTATATTCTCCTAGGTGGTTCTCTCACCCTAGGTGTTACAAAGTTGCCACGAGCGAGCGTGATTTACCTAAAAAGTCACACTGACTAGTTTGGGAGTATGTCGGATTTACTTTACCCCCTTCAAGAACAGTATGCAACTAGTGTGTCTACGTGTACTATCACTGGGGTTGCCACAACGAACAACTTGTAACACTATCTCACAAAGGAATCACTAGTCAAGTAGGTAGTGCAGAGAACTTCCCATTTCATCCACAAGGTTCCCTCTTGCGTGGACTACTTTGGGGTTCCTGGAACCACCCCCATTGTTGTAGCTTAAGGTGTTATGCCAAAAAGGTTATGTTCGAGTTGAGCGAGAGGGATGTACCCTTTTCCGAAACCTACAATACAATGTTTTGAATATATTGTTTTTTTTATCTTGTTTAATTAGGTGTGGTTTTCTTGAACACCTTTTGACAACCTGTATAACAACTGTATTAGTAGTTTTGATTTCGTTTTGATTCCTCCTTTCTTTGTGAGGCATTTTTAGGTCCCTGCACTCAAGTGTTAGTAGTTATCCAAGAAAATCACATTATTTAAAAGAGGATTAAGAGTTGATTTTGATTCTCAAGATCATTCATGGATGAAAGAGAAGAGCATACACAACAAATAATCCAATGAAAAAGTAAAGAAAATCTTTTCAATCAATGAACCATACAAAGTTCTTGATAAATGTTCATTCCCTAAATCAAAAGTGAAAGATGAAGTTTCCAATTTACCAAATGTTATAAAATGAAGGCTAAAGTTTCTTTTGATTCTCAAGATCACCCTAAGGTGTAAGAGAAGAGCATACACAAAATTTATCCCAACTATATAGAAATGGAAAACTTCAAATCAAAGGACCATTGAAAAATGCTTTGTAAAAGGTTCATTCCCTTAAGCAAAATGAATAATCAAATTTCCAAGTTTAATCCCAATGTTAGAAAGATAGAGATCAAAGTTGTCTTTGATTCTCAAGATCACCAAAAGGTGCAAGAGAAGAGCATACACACGCTTTGGTATAAATCGAGTAAACATGGAAATACAACATTCATCAAAACATTAGACATGTTAGAAAATGACCAGTTTTAAACTAACAGAAAAACCTATAATTTTTACAAGTATAAATTCTGAATTTACGTTTTCATTACATAGTTAACTTCAATACCTTTCCAATGCAAAAAAATTGGAGTCATTTTGAGTTCGGGAGAAAAATTTATAGCCTTTGGAAGATGGGTTACGCATATGTTCTTATGCTCACGGGTATGCACTTGACATGCACTCAAAAAATGTCAAAAAAAACGTCTCTTAATCTGCAAAATGGGAAAATTTTTCCAACCAAGATTCAATTTTGACAACAACCCATGACATCAATATATGAATAGAAGACTCAACGCTATCAAACATTAACATACATGCTCAAAAATTTAAAATTTTCAAGAAATTGACAAAACTAGCATGTAGAATGATGAAAAAGTAAGCTCTAAAAATGAAAACATGATGAAAATTTGAAATTTTCTCACCAAGATTAAATTTTAACAGAAACCCACCACATTAATATGTAAATAAAATACTCAACTATCAAACACTAACCTACAATGTCAAGAATTTAAAATTTTCAAGAAATTGACAAAACTAGCATGTAGAATGTTGAAAAAATAAGCTCTAAAAATGAAAACATGGAGAAATCTTGAAAATTTCCCATCAATTCCAATGTTTAAAACACTTCACCTCCTTTATACCTATAGATAAGACTCAACACATGCAAACTCAACAAAACAAGTTAAGAAAAACAAGTTAGATCAACATGTGTAAAAGAGGGTTAGTAATAAAAATAAAACTTAACTACAAAAACTTGAAATTAAGTGCAAAGGACAATGGAGTAAGTCCCACTAGGTGTGCTAAATGTGTGCATGTATAATTTTCTTAATGCTAAATCAAATGAATCAAGAACTACCACCTAAAATAGTTCTACAATTTAGTTAAAACAAAGCATAAACACCATCAAGATAGAGAGCTAAGCAAGATCTAAACTAACATTATAACTTTGAAAACATGAGATCAAAACTATGCATGTTATTTTAACATTTCTACTCTCCTAGATTACCAACAAGAATGAATGGACCTATTTAGCTCCAATGGAAATAAAAAATTGCTTTGTTTGATCCTTAAAGAATGCAAGAATAGGAAGCTTTAGCTCTTAACAATGGTGACCTCTCAAGAAAACAAAAGGAAAGCTCTTAGTCTCTTTGCTATATGCTTTGCATTTTCTCTCTTAAGAAGTTTAGGTGTAGGTATAAAGGTAGAAGGAGGGATCCTTATATAGCCCAATGGATAAAGGAAACACTTCATCCCTTTGCATGTGGGATAAAGGTAAAACATGATTAGGAATGGATAAGGTTGCTTTATTAAAGGTAACCTTACTTTAGAAGGGTTTAATTTATGCTTAGCAAGTCATGGGAGTTGGGGGGTGTTTTAATTAATCAAAGGTGATTAACTAATAGGTAGATGTAAGCTTATAGAAGATAATTAGAGGAATATTAGTACAATTTAGGCTATTAGAAGGAATTAAATCAATAAATATTGATTTATTGGTTAAATGGAAGGGAAAGATAATTAATTAATAATAATTAATTAGTCTAGGTAGAAGGGGTGATTTATTAATGGAAGGTCGTTAATTAGGGTATTTGTTGGATAGGAAACTTAATTAATTAGCTTAGTGTAATTAATTAATGATGATATGAGGGAAAATGAGTGCTTTTGACGATATGTCGTCGATTTGTGAGAAAGATGATAATTAACGCAATTTAAGTATTTAAATTGCTTGGGTGTAATTATGGGTGTCTACATATAAAAGAGAAGTCAAAGAAATTAGAGAAAATGAAGAATGTCGAGGCTCAAAGGATGACCTAGATGAGGTCAAGTAAGTATGTAGGATGTTAAGGCAAGAGAATATTATTACCTTGCTAAGAGAATGGCTGAGGGAAAAGGTACCACGTGCTAGGGTAGAGCACAAAAGACAAGTTTTTCATGTAAACCTTCCTCCTCACAACCTTGAATATCATAAGGAGATTACATTAAATACAGTAGTTGATGGGTGGCCTCTAAGCAATATCCTCATCGACACGGGAGTAGAAGTCAATGTTCTTACCTAGGATGCCAGACATCAAATGGGAAGGCCCACATTATAACCATCTTCAAAAGTGTTGTATATAGAAAAAAGAAAAATGCAATGCCCGTTGGAGTCTTGAAGGATGTGATTATCACTATTCAAAGGGCCCATTTCATTGGAGATTTCAAATTCTTGGTGCTTGCCGAGGTAGAAAACTTTCCAAAGCATTACTTGGGCACCCTTGGTGTTATAAGAACAATGCTGACCTATGGTTTAACAAGGGGTATATCAGCTTTGAGAACAAGGAAGAAAGGGTGATTATCCCTTTAACAGATGGGAAATCAGTGCCCTATACTAAGCCCTTAGGAGAGGAAGTCCTTGACAAAATCTATGTGTGCTCCATCAGAGATCTAAAGATAATTCATCCCATGGAGGGAGTTATCTAGTTTGAAGATGCTCAGTCCTTGAGTGATACCACTAGAATATCATGTGACAATTCGGTGCATAGGACTAATGAGTTGATTGGGAGATAGTTGAGAGGATATGTAACAAGGGTAACGAAGGTGAGCTCAATCAAGCACCTGAGAGGGTAGAAGTTTCCAAGTTACTTTGGAGGAACATACCATGAAATTTTCTTGTGAGAAATGGAGGTTCAGTGGAAGAATGATGATGAAATAAGGGGAACGCTTAGTTATAACCTACTCGGAATTGCGGCTGTGCGCTGGTGGGCTACACATTGAGAGAGGCTCCTAGAATAGCCCAAGGTAAGAATCACATTTTCTATAAGGTTATCCAAGAGCAACACACCCACTGTCATACAAGATTACCATGGTAAAGAGACCACCTCATTTCATGTCCAAGTGTGTAAGAAGGTGCCGGATGGGAAGCGAGAAGAATTACCACCTTCATTATGGGTGCATAGGTTTTATTGCACATTACAAGGTTGTGTGTGTAGATGGTATATTCATTTGAAGATGCTCCATCAAACATGTAATTGGTAGGAGTTGGTGGCTGATCTCATTCAAGATTTCAAGTATAGGTTTATAAAGCCATTAGTGGAGAAGGTGTTGCAAGTAATCAAGTGCCTTATGATGGGAGATAATGCTATGGCAGAAGATAGGCTACTGGAATTGCTGGGTGAGCCTTATTTAGAGATGTGCCTCAATGAAGAAGAATAAAAAGAAGTATAACTTAAGCATGCGTGCATGGAAAAATAAATAGGAAAAATGGTCTATGTAGTAGATGGTGAAGAGATGGAAAATTTGGATGCTAACCATTCTGAAGGTATGTGTGAAGTCATAAATAAGAACGATGAGCAACCACATACCTACCATGAACCATTGAAAATAAATAAGATTAACATTGGGATAGAGAAAAAATCTAAGGAAGCTATCATTAAGGACTATTGGTCGGTGTTGGTACCCAATTTTTTATCCTTTTTAGTCTCGAGCAATATTAGAGATATGGCATGAAGCTTGAATTTAGATAGATCATGATGTGTGTTGTTTTGTAGCTAGGGATGTGATCTAACTGGCACTCATATTTGTGGAGAGATGGATAACACTCAAATAGGACTTGATCTTGTCCTAACTATTTTTAGGTTGTGCCTTTCAACCAAGGTAAGAGGACCTATTTTGTAACCCTCAAATGGTGAAGGAGATGAATATATCCCTCAATTTGTGCAAATAGTATGGAAAGGGCCTTGGGAAAATATGATCAACACTCCAAATCTGACTTTCACAAGTTGTCACTCCCAAATTATGGAGATATTTTCAATGCAAGGCAAGGGTTACTGAAGACATTGTATGATCTTGATTTGCTTTGTGCATTTTTGTAGATGGATTATATTCTATTGTTGACACAAAATAAAATACAGGGGTAGTATGGGGTAGGATTAGTTATTTTGAATGAATTTTTTCGTGGGATATTTTAGACAAGACTAACCAAAATTTCCAGATTCTTTGAGGACCTTTGCAAGAAATTTGTAAGACCTAAACAACAAAATGCTTCAAATGGGTTAAGGTACTCCTTCAACCAAGATATGTGCAATAAATGGAAGCCTAGATATGCACTCTTCCACACAATCTTTGACAACCTACCACAAAATCTTGAAGCACATGAACCAACAAAGCATCCAAAAACCTCTATTTTATCATGACCTAAGGTGCACTAGAAAGGTTTACAAACAATCTCTAAATTAAAGGAAGGTAAAGTGATTTTATATCTGTTTATCTCTTTATTAGATGAAAGCTCTTATGAATGTGATATTTCAAATGCCACTAAAATATCAATAAGAAATGAGACCATGTATGATCAAGAGAGATTTTGAATACAAGACTGCAACATGAGCAAGAAACACAAATTGAAAACATTCTGAAACATAAGTGCATGTAAATTTTGCCAAGAGACAACACAAAATAATCTAGAATGATCAAATTTATCAGTAGGGGAATGTTATAAGAACAATCTCAGAGCTTGTTGATGGGTTTACAACTGAAACCAACTCAACATGATACAAATCTGATGCAGAAAGGAATTAGAAATGGTTCTCAGGTAGTTTCTCAAAGAATGGGCTTTTCCCATTTTCTGTGAAAGTCTAAGTTTCTTTGACATTTTACATGTAAAAGAACATGCATTATATAAAATTCTATTACATTTGATCCTTCTTTCCCAAGAAAAGAATATGCCAAGCATCAAGTTTGTTACAAAATTTCAACATGATTCACAGATAGGGACATTTAACAAATTTGCAAACAAAGTTTCCAAGTGTTTCAAAAAGGTGAATCATTACAAATCCTTCATCATTATCCATTGTGGAGGCACGTTTTTCATTCTCTAAGCATGCAGACCCCTTTCATTTCATTATTTCATCCTTATCACTCCAAAATTTGATTCTACAACTTCTTGATTTGATATTTCACATTTTAGATGGGTTGGGGCAAACTTAATTTCAAAAACACCTCAAATCTGCAAATTGATCCCGAAAACCACTTGCATTGGTACTTACAGCACAAACAACATGAACTTGCCAAAAATTTGATGAAAATTGATGCAAAATTCACATTTCCACACTTCCTGGAACAAAAATGGCGGCCAGAATGAAGAATGTACAATTACCATTGATTTGCCTTTATCCCTTCAATCTGAGCCCTCCATGTGTCAAAATGTAATTGGGAATGGATTTGGGATCACTTTTTGACTTTTTAACATTTTTTAAAAATGTAAATTTTTGACTTTTTACTCTGCCCCTTTGCCCTTGAAATTTGGAGCTGACACGTGGCATATGGTGGGTCCCATTGAAGTCGTGGCTCAATTCTACACATTTTCACCCTTTTTGGAATTTGAATTTTTTTCACTTTTTTCCCCATGGGCCCACACCTCCGCCTCTATCCTTGACACATGTCCACTTCTCTATCGCTGAGGATCCGCGGGCTTATTTCACGTTTTAACCCCTTTTTCGCTAAAGGAAAATTTTTCACTTTGCCTCCGGGCCCGTGCCTCTGATTTCTTCCCTGCCACGTGTCACCTTTTGATTTTTCACAGAGCCACACCTCAAATTCTCATTCTAAGTCTTTTTACCAAAAGGGAAAAATTTCCCTTTTCCTCCAGTGACCCGCCGACCCGCTCTGCCCGCCACGTGTCTCCCCACTATACTTGGCGGACCCACGGCCCCTTTCACAACTTTCATCCCTTTCGCCAAAAAAGGAAAAAAATTCCTAAGTCCTCCACCGGTCTACACTCCCCTCTGACCCTGCACCCTGCCATGTGTCCACCCCTGATTGGCTTGGTGGATGCGCAGGCCTATTTTGGTCTATAATACCTTTTCACCAAAGGGCGAGATTTTCCAAACTACTCCACCTTTCTCCCTACCTACCATGTGTCTCCCTTCACTCCACTACGGACCCACAACCATTTCTTGAAACTTTTTTCTCTCACCAAAAAGGCAAAAACTTCTAAGTTTCCTGCCGCCACCTTCTATCCTACCACATGAACAAGCGCGTGACACGTGTCGTCCCTCTGGGACAGGGGTTGGGGAAAGTTTGATTTTTTGGCAAAAAATAGAAAAAGGTTATGTTTTCAAAGAAACCCACCAAACCTTATCCAACCACAAGTGGCCACATAGGAGACAATTTTTGGGATTAATTTTGATGGGCAGATGACACCCATACGATCGTCAAAACACACGAATTTTCTAGAGCTTCCTGAATTTTTTTTCTTCGTGGGTGAAGGAGTTTTTGGTCAAAAAACAAATGGGAAATGATTCTAGGTAATTTTTGACCATGGGGATAGAATTTTAGGGAAAATAAGCACAAAACAAGTAACTTTTGAGGTCCAAAGGCCGAGAAAGATGGAAAAATGACAGAGGCCCGTGGATTTGGAAATTTAGGGCATAAAATAGAGCATGCATGTATTTTTCTTTCACATTGGGGAAAAATAATAAGTTGTGAGCACTTCAAGGCATTCAATCTGGAGGGAGAAAGTTTGCAGATCACCAAATTCGAAGAAAAATATTTTAGAGCACGTAGAACAAAGGGGAAAGATGGCAATATAACAGAGGATTAAAATGGGCACCAATAATTGGAAAAAGAGGTTTCAAAGGTCATTGATCTATTGCGTGAGTTCTAGGATTTGTTCCCTCATGGGTACCATGAACTAAAAGGCATCCACCATTCCTTGGGGGAGATGAAAATAAAATTAAAGAAAGGTACACACTTGATTCGAAGAGGCCTTATTGGAGGAATCCAAATATGTGCATATGGGTCAAGGAAGAAATAAAAAAGATGATAGCATCTGTTATCATTGAGGCTATGGAGGAATGAAAATGGATAAGCCTAATGGTCATCAGTATCAAGAAGGATGGAAGTATAAGAATCTATGTTTATTACGGGGATCTGAATGTAGTGTGTGTCATTGATCCTTTTCCAATCCCCTTTCTTGAAGAGATTTTGGAGGGAGTAGGCTGGGTGTGAATTCTACTCTTTCACGAGATGGGTTCTCGTGGTATCATCAAGTCAAGATTGCAAAGGAGACCAGAGAAAGACAACTTTTACCTTTGAATGGGGAAATTTTTCCTACATGGTTATTCCTTTTGGATTGAATAACACATCTTGTGTTCTCGCGCATCGTTGTGCAAGAATTTCAGGACTTTATCCATGAATTTATTCAATTTTACCTTGATGACTAGAATGTGTATGGGTTAGTGAAATACCATTGCGAAAATTTAAGGATGATGTTTGAAAGATTTTGGTAACTATGGATATCCCTTAACATTAAGAAATGCGTCTTTACTACTCCATTTGGGACCCTATTAGGACATATTATATGCAAAGAAGGCTTACTAGTGGATCCCACCAAAGTTGTAGTTATTGTGGGATAGGGGGAGCCTACTAGTCAAAGTGCACTTGCACGGATTCCTTGGGCATGCATGGTACTACAAGAAATTCATTAAGGGGTATGCCAAGATCACAATGCCCTTAGAATAATTTGTAAAAAACAAGAGTACCTTTCATTAGGGAGAGGTGTATGAGAAGTCATTTGACACTTTGAAGGATAGGCTTGTCACTGCGCCCATACTACGTTTTCCTTCTTGGGATAAGCATTTCCATGTGCATGTTGATGCCTCAGGGAAAACTATGGGAGCAATACTAGCACAACCTAGTGAGGGATTGTTGATCATCCCTTGTGTTTTTCCAGTAGAAAGTTGACACCAACAAAGCAAAATTACACAACTACTGAGCACGAGGCACTGCTAATGATCTATGTCTTGCATAAGATTAGGTAGTACCTATTGGCAACACCATTTATATTCTACATAGACCACATGGCATTGAAGTACTTGGTGAAAATACCATTTCACAAGGGTGCATATTTTATGGGGTCCTATTATTCCAAGAGTTTGAGTTCATGGTGGTTATAAAACCAGGGAAGAGTAATTTAGAACCTGACCACTTATCAAGGATTAACTTAGGGGTGGAAATGCAAAGAAATGAGAATACCATGTTGGATGCGTAATTGTTTAGGCTGTGGTGTGGTCCCTCAGACCTTGAAGATATTGCAATATTCTTGAAAACATGTGTGGTGCCGAAAGGGATGAAGGATTTGGAGAGAAAGTAGTTAGCAATACGTGCCACACCCTAGATTTTGATTAGTGGAGCTCTGTATAAATTATGATGTGATGAGGTTCTGTGTTGATGCATATTAGAACATGAGCATGTGGAAAATATGGAGGAAGTGCATGGTGGGATTGCAAGAGGAAACTATGTAAGAAATGCTACCAATTGGAATAATTTACTAGCAGGATTTGGTGGGAAAGCATCTACCAGGATTTTATTGAGTTTTGTAAGGCCTGTGACCATTGCCAGTGCCTTGGAAAACTTGGGAAGAGGGATGAAATGCCCTTATGACCAATAGCCAACACTAAACCATTTAAAAAATGGGCAATCGACTTTGTAGGGCCAATTTTTCCAGCCACATGAAGGACTGGTTCGTGGTATATCATTACTTGCACTGATTACTTGACACGTTGGGAAGAGGAAGCACCTATGAAGGATTGCACCACAACAACAAGTTATTAGATTTTTATGGAAGAACATAATCAATATGTATGGTTGTCCTTTAATCTTAACAAGTGATAGAGGTACACATTTTCTCAATGAAAAAACCAAGATTCTATTCACAAAATTTATGGTGGCGTACTACAAGACTACCCCTTATCACCCTCAAGCAAATGGAACTACTAAGGCATTTAATAAAATACTAAGTCACACATTGACTAAGATATGTGACGTTGGAAGAAAATATTAGGATGAAAAAGTATCAACCATTCTATGGGCATACAAGATAACCTATAAGAGGTTGAATAAGGCCACACCGTTTCAATTGGTGTTTAGCACGGAGAGGTGACATGGTTGAATCCATGTTACCATCACTTGTGTATAGCATGCACAGGAGGGTTGGATGATGAACAAGCACTGGAAGAGAGGATTGATAAGTTGATGTAGTTAGAGGAAAGGTGATCACTTGCTAGATGAATCAGGAAGACAAAAAAGAAAGGAAAAGGCATGATATGATCGTCATATCAAGAAAAAATAGTTTGAGGTTGGGAAAATGGTGTTGTTGTATGTTTCTTAGTATCCGGACCATCATGGGAAGTTAAAACTCCATTGGTTGTGACCCTACATCATCTTGTACATCCTTGATTAAGGTGATTTCTAGTTACAAGATGAGATTACTAGGTCATTTCAATGGAAGTAGGTGAAGCCCTCTATAAAAAGTCTTCTTGGTATTTGTAAATAAGGCAATATTTCTAGTTAGCTTAGAATTTTCCTTTATGATTTTTATTTTCTTGTAGTTCCCTTTCTTGTTGCTTGTTCCTTTCTTTCTATTTCATTTTGTGCCTTGTGCACCGGTAACCACATTATTTTTCCAAGGTTGTGTATGTGTAGAGGACTACGCATATGTTTTAGTGTGGGGTGGAGTAATGCAAAGAAAAGTATATGCCTGTAATATAAGTTGAGTGGCACAATAGAAGGAAAAACGTAAGATTGAGAAAGCACATGGGGAAATGGTGGATAATGAATTATGGTGAAAAGAAGGCTGTAACAAAGAGCACGTACAAAGAATGAAGTGCACATAAACAACATGAGGTAGGCGAGGAAAAAATCGGGTAAAGGAAAGAAGTTCGCTTTGGCGCTATGTAAACGCGTACATAAGAGTCCTCACTAGATTGGATTTTTGCTCACCGTAAGGTTTTTCGCGTAGGATGTGGCATGCGGGTAGCACGGTACTTACATTAGGCCTAGTGGAAAAATCCACATTTAATGTTAAAGTTTGTTAGTAGGTGGTATATAATTTATTGCTAGAGGGAAGCAAACACTATAAATATAAGGTCGGGAAAGTCATTATTTTGCTGTTTACTACGAAGTTGAAGTCTTTTGCGAACTAGGGCATCTAGAGAGATTTGTGTGGAGGAAGAAGAAGCCTATAAATATAAATGTGTGACTAGAGTGGATATGAAAACTAGGAGGAAGGAGTACACGGGTGTGAGAAAATTTAGTTTATAGTGCACTGTCTTGTGGAAGGTTTTCCTAGTTAGGGTTTGGTAGCTAGGGCACAGAGATAGAAGGATTTCTCCTAGGAGTTGAGTTTTGAAATTGAGGAGAGTAGTAGAGTAGAAGAAGGAGCTTTAAAGTCTTAAATCGATAGAAATAATGGAACCAAAGAAGGTGACCGTTTCCTCAAAGAAAAAAAGGAAAGGGAAAAGGAAAACAAAGCTGCTAATGCAGTATGCAAGCTCCAATGAGGAATGGTATGCAGAAATGCAGTAGCCATATGGAGTGTTACTAGGAAATGAGTGGGTGTCACACTTGAGATAGATGATCATGAGAGATTATAACCATCACATGAGCACTATAGAGAAAGAAATGACACTGGAACTGGTTCATCCATCTAACAAAAGGATACCAGATGAGATAACAATTTACAATGATGAGGTGAAAGTAAAGTTGGAAAATGTAGGGCTATTGCAACTGTATGAGTTGCCTTACTTTGGAAAGCATGAGTTCCTTTATCAATGGTTGGTATTACATGTGCATGAAGACCATTTATACTTTGTAGGCCGTAAGATATGCATAATACTGAAGTTGATATCTAAGTTCATTAGCATGAATTGTGAAGGGGAATCCATAGATGATGATCTGAGTGATAAGGAGGATATTAAGGAAATAGTAGTAGCTTATGACTAAAAAAAGGGTTCACAATGCTTTGACATTGTAGAAATTCTAGACCCTGTTATAAGGATGGTCATGTGCTTGGTCACCAAGATTAATGATCAAGAAACATGGACACAAGTGAACAAGTAATGGTGTAATATGTGCTAGAAAATATCGAAGGGGCCATCTATAACTTGTCCACGTTTATTGTAGATGAAATCATAAGCAACACGTAGGAAGGAGAGAAGGTGCTATTCAATAACATCCTCCTCACCATTGTATTTTCAGAGATTGGAGTACCAGATGGGCTGGAGAAGTTTGTTTGGGAATATACGAGAATATAAATCCTCACTCGTGAAAAGGTTCAAGAAGTATACTTGTGAAACCATGACGGTCACTCACAAGGCATGCCTAGAGAAGTGGTATAAACGAATCTGTGATGAATTTGGGGTAGAGTGGAGGATACTAGAGTAGTTTCCCATGCTCGTGGATAGAGAGGTAGAGTTTTGGTTTACCAAAACTTCTGTAATTGCAGGTTCACTTTAAAAAATGGGATTAAGAGCCCTCGGTTCAATCTGCCCTTCTCCTTCACCACACAATACTTCCAAGTAGAGGTTAACTTGAGTTCAAGGAGGAAAAAATAATAAGGTTCGACCTTAGTGAGGTGGACCAAGACCACCGTGAACTACACCAAAACCTTGTGTAACCTAAGAAGCATGCATACATGGAGAAGTATGTCTCCCACGAAGTACAAATGATGAAGCCGATAACACTGCCGATCGTCGGAAGGGATGCAACGAGGATATATATTCACATAAGGCCAAATTTTGAAATAATTGCCTATATGGAGAGTAATGTATCTATTCCGAAGATACCAAAAGTCAAAAAAATGTCGTGCCAAAGAAGAGGGAAAGATAAAGAAACGTAGGATAAGAAGGCACTAAGTGTGTAGACTACACAATCGGTGGGTGTCTTTGGAAGCGATCACAAAGCTTAACACTTACGCACATAGAAAGAAATCCTTGTCAAGGAAAATACCCTAGAAGAAGAGGTTCCAGAGCATGAAGATCCCCTCACACATGAAGAATACCAAAAAGAGGTTGTTTGTCAAGGAGAAGGAGAAAGGAGAATCTCCTATACTGTAATCACTAGTTAGGAAGAAGCAAAAGGTGATGAAGAGATAGACTCGGAAGAGACATAAAGTTTAGATGACTACATTAGTGATAAGGATGATGATGAGCCTAAAGGAGGAGAGAACCATCTAGTGTATCACATACATTATTATGAGGAGGGAGATGAAGATAAAAATGTCAAGAAAGATGAGGAGAAGAATTACGAGGAGAAGGCAGAGGATCAAGGAAAGGGGGTGAGTGAAGAAGTAAGCATAAAAAACCAAGGAAACCCAAGCCTCACCAAGGAGAAAGTGGAGAAATCCATGGAGAGAGAATTTGTGGGCATCATGATGGAGTTGGTGTAATAGGATTTTGAGCAAAGTGCAGATGAAATTTTGAAGGATATGGAAGAAGAAAGCATTGGGAAAGAATATGGCAACATGGGTGGGAATCCCAATTTGGTGATAAGCTTCCCAAAAGCTACGCAAATAAGTGAGAAGGGTGTAGTGGTGGCACAAGAGTAGGGAATGGGATACATTAATGACCCTAAGCGCTGGGTGATACACATGTACTTCCAAAGCACCGTACCAATTGAGAAACTCCTGGTTATGTCATCATTTGATGAAGAAGGCGCATATCCTTAAACCAAGAAGATGCTATCTTGGGCATTCAAGTGTCATGTAGATGAACCTGAGTTTGAAGTAAGTTAGAGAGCTTGATGAAGGTAGAAAAAATAAAGGAGTAAATCCATTTGTGAACACTCAATAATTATTAGATGAGAAGGTATGCAACGTGCTCAACAAGGTTTCAATTGAGGTTGAGGCTAGACTATTCAGAAGGAATGATAGAGTGAGATTCTGGAGGATGAATTGGAGAAGGAAAAGAAGGAGCTCGTTGAGAAGAGAAAGAATTGAAGCAAGAAGAGATTATCAGCGCGTAGTTAAGGTGTGAACTGAAAGAGGATAAGGTAAGGGTGCATGAGCTACACAAGAAGATTGAAATGATTATGGGTGTTATTGTTTTAAAGCATCTTGACTTAGCGCCACCTGAATTGAAATATGAATCAACATTGCAGTGTCTAGAGGATTTGACCTGCATCCTCATGATGGAAAGGAGACCAATTTCCTTAGAATCTATAGAAGAAGTGTTGGCATGCCAAGAGAAATAAGAGCATCTAAAGGTTGTCGAGATTGTTTCTCAATATACTAAACTCCTTGCTGAGGTAAAGGCCACCATGTAAGTCACTGAAGCTACATATAACAAGTGCGCTGATAGAGATAGAGTGACAAGAATCCTAGTTGCCACCCATGAAATGGAACTAGAGTTTTAAGAAAATAATAAGGGGAACATGACAGAAAGAGAAAAAATCCCGGCCGAGGTAGAAAAGAAGTCAGAAGTTATTGATACCTTGCAAGGCTCGATCAAAAGATAACTAAAGGAATTATACCTCTAGATCACCCACATGATGGATGCACTTGAGGGCTTGGGAATTTTTTTGGAAAGTATTGTTGAGACCATGAGTTCTAAAGGTGAGGAATTAAGTTTTGAGGAGGTGAGGACCTTAGTCAGAGACCTCTATCAGTAACACAGAATGAGGTTGATGCTTGGGAAAAACTAGAGGTAGAAATAGGGAAGGATTTCCCTCTCCTCCTTAAACAATAAGAATTTATTCTTCATTCTCCCCATTATTTCATTCTTCCTCCCAGTTATTCATTCCTTCATTCTTTCTTCCCTATTCGGAACCCACCATTATTTATTATTTGAATATAAGTTTTTTCAAGGATGGAGACCAAGCGTAGTGTGGGGTGATGTTGGGCCCTAGAATATTGGCTAAGTATAAGAAGGTGCATGGGTGCACAGGACCTATTTGAAGAAGGGCACATGGGTTGAAGGCGCATAGGGTAGGGTTCTAGCAGTATACAGAAAACAAGGCGTGCATGTGTAAGACTAGAAAATTTTGGAACTTATCCATATTCGAGTTCCAGACAACACACATGGAAAGCATGACCTATTTGGCATGTAAAGTGGATAAGGTGCTAGCCTAGCAGCTATAGGATCAATAATGGAATATTCTATGCATGCGGTGGAAGGTTCCAGAAGAACATCATTGCACAGAGTGGAGATCTTGGATCAAAGGAGGCATGCTCTATTGGAGGACCACTTTGACACTTGGGCACAAATGTTTTACCTCAGAAGGCATGGTGGTGAAGGTAGGAAAGCTATATATAGAGCCTGTGAGGATAGTAGAAGGGGGTGATAAGAGGAGATGCAGAGAGAGTAGTGTACTAGAAAAGAGGAAAATCTCTGCAGAAATATCATGTAAGATTCTAAGGGTTGGGATTAGAGAAAACATAGGAGTGATGGCATATTTAGAGGGATGGGTCTATATTTATCCCTTTAATTTGAAGGACATAGTGTAGTTTCTGATGCATGAATTTTCTCTGCATTATTATATGGGTCTGTATGACCTCAATGAATGTAATGTGGTTACTAAACTCATTAATATGAATATAAGGTTCTGTCCTAAAGCATATTTGTGTTCATGAGCATAATCCTAGTGCATTTCCTTTATGTATGAATCAGTTCTATATGATATTTGTTATTTCTCTTTTATGGATGCAATGAGATGATAACTCATCCTAGGATTTTAGAATGAATGCATGGCTCCTTTCCATTATTTTGCACTTAAGTATCTATCATAGATGAAGTATTCTCACAAGAATCACATAAAGGAGGGGCTCTGCACCCACGTGTTCCTCATGTGAGTGCCCATCACCCACTAGGTGATAGGCCAACTCGCATGGGATTAGACTATTGTTCAAAGGGTATAAAAATGACTACATACAAGGACACGAGATACAATGGATTGGAAAAATTATAGAAGATTAGTTATTTATAGAGTATATTTACACAATTCATCACCACCTAAAATAGATCATGATCATGCTATTCAACTAGTACCAGGAAGCCAACCACCCAATATTCGACCTTATAGGTACCCTTATCTCCAAAAGAGTGAGATTGAAAAGATGGTACAAGAGATGTTGGAAGCATATATTATTTTCCATAGTTAAATTTATTACTCTTCTCTAGTGGTGATGGTAAAAATAAGGATGAAAGTTGGATCATGTGTCCAAACCGCACGAAGCTCAACAAATACACAATGAAAGATAAGTATCCTATTCCTGTCATTGAATATATGTTAGATGAATTACATAGTGTTTTTATTTTCCAAAATTAGATATTCAATCAAGATACCATCAAATAATATTTCGTGATGAAGATATTCATAAAACAACATTTAGGACACATGAGGGACACTTTGAATTTCTTGTAATGCCATTTGGCCTTATAAATGTACCCTCGCTTTCTAAAATTTAATGAATTAATTCTTCCGATCATTTTTACAAAAGTTAGTCTTGGTATTATTTGATGATATATTAATCAATAGAAAGTCTTGGGAGAAACATTTATAACATGCCAATAAATTATTCGACACTCTTGAACAAAACCAACTTTATGTCAAACCTTCTAGACATGTGCTTTTGGGGTAAGAGAGGTATAATAACTGGGTCATATCGTGTCTTAGGAAAGTGTAAAAGTGGATCCTCATAGGATCCAAACTATGGTGGATTGGAAGACACATAAAAACATTGAAAACCTTAAGGTATTCTTAGGCATTACAAGTTATTATCAAAATTTTATGAAGAATTATGGTATAATCGCAGAACCATGCACATCCTTATTAAAGAAAGAATCTTTTCATTGGAATCAGGTAACAACCAACACATTTGAATCACTAAAGAAGGCCATGTGTACCACTCCAATTATGGCTACCCCAAATTTCTCCAAAACCTTTATTGTTGAATGTGATGCTTCAGAGGTGTGGCATAGATGTAATATTTATACAAGAGGTTTATTGCATTGAAATTAAGAGTCATCAACTTAGAAGTAAGGACCTCTCAAAACAAACTTATGAGAAGAAATTGATGGCTACTCTACATGCAATCAAATAGTGGAGACCATATCTCATGGTTCATCACTTCAAGGTAAAGATAGATCATGATAGCTTGAAATAATTCTTAGAGCAAAGAATCTCATCTAAAGAACAACAAAAATGGGTCACTAAGATGTTGGGATATGACTTTGAGATCATTTACAAAAATAAAAATAAAATGTGGTAGCCAATGCACTATCCAGGAGAGATGAGTCCATAGAGGAATTATTAAATGCCATGTCCATAATATAGGCAGATTGGGTAGATCAGGAAAGATCCGAATGATATAATAAAAAAAAACCCAAACTCTTTGTAAAAATATCCAACAAGATCTCGAGAAAATTAGAAAATTTTGTATGGAAGGGGGATGCATTGTGGTATAAGGACCAATTGTACTTATGCAAAAATCTACCCTTAAAAGTCAAGTTCTCTCAGAGCTCCATACTTCTCCAGTGGGTGGCCATTTTGGATTCCTAAAAACTTATCACAGAGTTAAGAAATATTTCTTCTGGGAAGGGTTGAAAGCAGATGTCTAGAAATTTTTTCCCAAATGCCTAGCATGTCAGTATAATAAGGTATAAAATCTTAAGTCTCAAGGACTTTTAGGCATCTCTGTATATTCCTAGTGAGTGGTGGGAAGATATTTCCATGGATTTCATCATAGGATTCCCAAAGTATGAAGGGAAACATGTAATTATGGTGGTTTTGGATAAACTCACCAAGCATGATCATTTTTGTGCTTTTCACATCCATTTACATACAATATAGTTTCCATATATTTTACGGATATAATTTAAATGATACAAGGAACACCTAATATTATATAGTCAGTGATCATGATCCTATATTTACTAGAAAATTTTGGACCAATTGATTCTCATGTTTGGGTACTCAATTGACTCATATTTCATTATGTTATCCCCAAAATGATGCAAAAATGAGGTAATAAATAAATTTTTGGAAGGGTATCTACAATGCTTTACTTCAGATAAGAAGGAGAGATGGGTTAAATGGATACCACTTGCGAGAATGGTGGTATAGCACTTCATTTCACATTTCATCTAAAATGTCCCCATTCTTGGTATTATAGCGTTACCATCCACCATCCCTCACTTCCAATTTAAGGATCCAACATAAAGTAAGAGTAGTTGAATGTCACATTAAACACCAATAGGTTGTTCTCTCTATCTTAAAAGATAACTTTTCCTTTCGGAAAAACCACATGAAACAATAAGTTAATCAATGTTGTAGTTAACAAATATTTGAAGTTGGAGACTTGGTTTTTGTGTGATTGCATCCATATAAGAAATTTTATTTGAAACAATAGAAAAATATAACAAGCTTTCACCAAAATACTATGGGCCTTATCAAGTGTTGTAAAAAATTAGTAGTGTGGCATATAAAATGGAGCTTCCTTATTCAAGTAAAATACATCTAATTTTCCATGTTTCTTTCATGAAGAAGGTCATTGGACAGAAGGTGTATTATCAATCAGTATTACTAGATCTTGATGAACAGGGACATATCATCTTGGAACCTGAAGGAATCCTATAGAAACACACTAAGAATTTGAGGACAAGAGTCATCACTAAGTATATGATTAAATGGAAGAATTTTTAAATTGAAGATGCAACATGGGAGGATGAAGAATTTTGGGAGAAACATCCAATGATTAACAACATTAGGGAAAATATTACTTTGAAAGGGAGGGGCATGCTACACATTTTCCCCTAATTCATATATTAGGATATGGATAGCCAAAATATGGATAACATAATATCTTATCATGTCATATCATAACTATTTATGCTCTCATATCCATAGTGGGCCAACATTAAGGATTTAGATAGTATATTAGGGTATACATACATACATACATACATACATACATACATATATATATATATATATATATATATATATATGTATATATGTATGTATATATATATATATATATATATATATATATATATATATATATATGTATGTGTATATATATATGTATGTATGTATGTATGTATATATGTATGTATGTATATATATATATATATATATATATATATATATATATATATATATATATATATATGTACATATGAGTTAGGGAGTAGGATATTATTAACATATTGAGAACTCTAGCTTTATTGTATGGTTTAGAGTTTTTCCCCTTGAAGTGAATAAGTTATTCTACTTGCATATTGAGATCATTTCTATATACTTTGGTGTTCTATTGCTGCTGGTATTTAAACATATCTTAGTAATTTCTTTTTACAAATGTGTGTGTGTGTGTGTGTGTGTGTGTGTGTGTGTGTGTGTGTGTGTGTGTGTGTGTGTGTGTGTGTGTGTGTGTGTGTGTGTGTGTGTGTGTGTGTGTGTGTGTGTGTGTGTGTGTGTGTGCACGCGTGCGCGTGCGTGACACTATTTTTTCCCTTATATGAGGCCATCAACCTTTTATATGAGCTTAGGTTTGTTAGAAGCACAAAGGACTAAGAGGGGGCTGAATCAGTCCTACAAATATTTTTCTTTCATTTACCAAACCATACATTCATAAATTTAGATTGTTCATGCAACATTCATAACCATGTGTGCTTATTAAGATGTGCAACATCAACCACAAGAGAAAGAAACAAAGTACTCAACACAAGAACACCATATGTAAGTGGGAAACCCTCATGGGGAAGAAAACCCAATAAAACAAAAACATTATATTGTCATGTTTCAAATTTAGTGAGGCACCAACCCCACAAGGAGAAACAACCCCTACTTTAGTAGAGCACTAACACTACAAGGAGCACCAACCCTACAAGGAAGACCAACCCCTAATTTAGCTAAGCACCAACTCAAAAAGGAGGCTACAACCCCTAGGATGAACAAGAACTAACTAAGCCTACTAAATATGTTTGATATCTGAATTTTTTTCTACCATAATTGATGAAAATCACTTATTTAGCTCACAATTTTTCTCAAACCCTAGATCTTCAATATTTCTCTTTCTAGGTATTCTTGGACTTGTATTGCCTCTAAAAACTTACATACATGTCATAAAAAATTCTTAAAACTGTATAAAATCTGATTAGCTCTCAAAACCTTGCCTCATACCTGAAATTCACTCACCTATGGGTCACACTTCTCACCCATGCAATACTAGCTCTCAAAATGAGCTAAAACATCACTTTTATATGCATATATTCTCTCTAACCCAAAGGATGTTGGTCCCTCATTATAAATTATACCCATACACATTCATTGAATTCAAATAACTGTAGTCATTTATTTACCCTTCATACATTTACTACCCCCAAGTGCTTGACCTATCACCCGGTCGCACTCTGGGCACTCACCCAAGGCATGCACGAGTGTCGAGCCCTCGCTTTATGTGATATTTGTGAGAAGGTTCCACCATTAGTGGAGGATTATTTGTAGAAGTAAATTCATTTACTTGAAAAGGTAAAATATGCAACTAACCGATCCATGCCTTAACACATTACAGAATCTAAATAACATTGTAATAAGCATAATAAACAAGATCTAAGCCATGCTAGTCATATGAAACGAGGTTTTACACCCTTAAGAATTATATACATAACGAACCAATATAAATATATTGATGTAACATAGTTAAGGTAGCCACATTACATGATCGGAAGGGTCATCTCAGACCATATACAATAAATGACAGGGACTAATTACCACAAATCCTCCCTAGTATGAGACCTTAACTATACCTTTCCCATTTTAATCCTTGTTACAGATACTAGTGTCATACAGAGGCTTATGACACCCCCTTACAAATTTTAGCACTAAGTTCTTTAAACTCTAGCATTACTGCAACACTTCATAATCTCCTTCTCTTTCTCTACATTATCTATGCATTCTCTATGTCTCCCATTCTCCTTTGTATTTTGTCTTTGTGTATATCGTTTTCACCACTATCTCTAGCATGAGCATCTCTTTTATATGATCAACACCCACCACCATGCCTTCTCTCTGAATAGATCACATGCCAAGTGTTGATGTGGTCCTCCATAGGTGAATTCTTATCCCTTTACAAACCATCCACTCTATGTAATGATGTCTTCTAGGAATATTCTCTGCATGGAATATCATTTTCTTGACCTTCAAGGTTCCAGGCTGGAACCTTATCCAATCATCATGCCTAGTTGGGTCCTCACATTTTTCCTCAAGTGACCCTAGAATGCCAAATATGGCTAATTCCTTTGAACCCATGTTCTTCCTTCCCACGCGCGCCATGGTTTCACTTAAACCCTTATTAAACCCCTATTTCTTGCACACTTTTCCCCGAGCACCCTCCTTCTCACCGGTCCTACATGTGCATGCCCTTTGGTACTTGGAAAATATTCTAGGGCCCAACATCAACCCATACTAAACATTTTCTCTATCCTCGAAAACATCTCGCTTATTTAAAGAATAAAGAATATTAGAACAAAGAAAAATCTGAATAAAGAATGAAAGAATAGAAGAATATACTATCGCTTTAAGAGGAGTGGGAATTCCTTCTATCTTTTGTTGCTTCAATATTTTCCCAAGCATCCAACTCACCTTGCTCTTGCTGAAGTAGGTCACCCACTAGAGAACTCACCTCATAAAAACTCTATTCATTGCTCTTAGCATTAGATGTATCTACAATTCATTCTAGCTGCTTGCTAAGATTGTCCAACATGTCAATTATGCGAGTGACCTAGAGATATAGTTCCTTAATCTGATTCTTAATCAAACCCCACAAGGTTTCAATTGCTTCCAATTTTTCTTAAGCTTGACTATGATCTTATCCCACTCTTCCATATTTCTATTTTTCTTCTCTTGAAAATCCTTTAGATCTGCCTCATGCATAGTAGCCATTATGCTTGCTACCCTATCCTGTTAGCACGATTGCCATAAATAGTATTAATCATTTGCAAAACATTCTTCACAAAGTGACAAGGAGCTTGAAATCTTGAGTAACTATCTCCTTATAGTTTTTTTCCTTTTCGGTGTGTCAATGCCTCTTATGCGGATTCCAATGTGAGTGGCCACCTCTCCATGGTGAGGATGTGGGTCAAGTCTTCCAAGAATTTCATGGTTGACTTGAATTTTTTTCAAGTGGCGCCATGTCAGGGTGCTTCAAGATTATGACATCAAAAATCATCTCTATTTTCTTATGGACCTCACGTAACTTTTCCTTCTCCTCGCTTTACTCACACCTTAACTGTGCACTAATCAACTCCTTATACTTTAGCTCCTTGTACTTTTTCAATGATCTCTTAATTTTTTATTTTCAAGCTCTTCCTCCTAGAACCCTTACTCTATCATATCTCCCAAAGAGCCTCACCTCCAATTCCACCAACACTTGTTTAGTGAATTATAAACTTGCTCATCCGATAGTTGTTGAGTATTCATGAGAGGGTTTAATTCCTTGGTATCCGGTATATTCATCAATGCCTCACGCTTGACCTCAAATTTGGGCTCATCAACATGGGGATCAAAAGACCAAGACAAAATCTTACTTTGCATGGGTATGTACAATCTTCATTAAAAGAAGACCGTGAAAGGAGTTATTTTGAAGGCACGATACTTTGGAAATGCACGCGTAGTACCTTATTTTGGTCATTGATGTAGGTCATTCCTTGTTCCTACACTGTTGCCATACCCTTTACTCCTATAAGCGCTACCTTTGGAAAGCTTACCGCTAGGATGGAATCTCCTCCCATGCTTTCATACTATTTTTCTACACTTTCACTTCCCTTTGTCTCCTTGAGTACTTCTTAGGTGTTGCACTCTACCTCTTGATCCACTAAGTCTTTTAAGATTCCCGCTACCTCCCTCTCCGTGGAATCCTCTATCTGCTCCTTGGTGAGGCTTGGAGTAATTTGATCCTTCATCCTAACTTCCTCACTTCCACCCTTTCCATGAGTGCCTCCTTCATCTTCATCCTTCTCTTCTTTACCCTCCTCCTCTCGACTCATGTACATCATACGGGATGGTCCCGAGCCTTGATGTGATCTTCATTGTCTTCCTCACCTTTTTCAACCTCTACACTCTCTATTTGCTCGAGTCCACCTTTTCGATACTCTTTGTTTCTTTCTATCTGGTGATTCCAATATAGGAGAATTTTATTTTCCTTCTTCCCTAGATGACTCCTTTTTCTTGCTGGAGACTCTTCTTTCTCGGGGGATTATCTTACTCTTCGGTGGGGGAATTATTCCTCTGTGCATAGGTTCTTGGTTTTGCACCCGTCTTCTATGTACCTACATATTGTGCTATTTATATACTTAGGTTCCATTTTTTCATGGGCCTCCTCTCTCTCCCTTTATCTTGGTGTGGCCTTCTTTCTTATGGTGGGATATTTTGGGATAGAGACATCATTCTCAACATAAGTGACCTTCTCATACTTTGGCCTTATACATAGGTATACCCTTACTATGGTCCTCCCAAAATTAGGAAATATTATTGGCTTAAGTATATGTATGTCATGGGAGACATACTTCTCCACATAGGCGTACTTATTTGGATACATCAATGTCCCTGTGCAGCTCATGGTACTCCTAGTCTACCCTGTTGAGGTCAAACCTTTGCTTCTTTTCCTCTTTAAGTCTATTGACTCTAGCCTGGAAGTATTGTGTTGTGAAGGAGAATGATATTTGCACTAGGGACCGTTGGTCCCATTTTCCAAAGTAAAACTAAAAATATAGAAATGTTGGTACATGGTGAATTTAGCCTCACCTTGTAGTAACATAGGTAATTGTTCAGGTATTCTCCACTCAACACTTTGAATGCATCACGCATAAAATTATACCATTTCTATATGCACACCTTATGGGTGGTTGTCTTAGTGTCAAAAGTGTACTTATCAAATATTTTGGTAGTGGAAGGCTTCTCATCTGGGTACTCCCACACAATTTTTCATAGGCCTTGCAAAACTATATATAATCTTGGTAGATGCTTGCTTTCCCACCGGATACTTGCTAAAAGGATCTTGTGCATGGTTGTATTCCATTCATAGTGTCCTCATGAAATTCCACCATGTTATTCCTCCATGATTGCAACACATTCATGTTCTAACATGCATCGGTGCAAGACCTCATCATGGGCTAGCTTATATAGGTCTCCACTAATTAACATGTAGGGTGCATTAGGTATGGCTAATCTGTTTTATTTCCAAAGTATTCATTCCCTCCGATTGCCACACCTATTTTGAGAAATACAATCATATCTTCCAATTCATAGGGCATGCATCACAATCTAAAAAGTTGTACATCTTGCATGGTATCCCAATCCTCGATAAATGGTCAGGTCCTAAATTACTCTTACCTAGTTTGACAACTACCATAAAATTGAATTCTTGAAACTAAAAGATCCACTAACATATGCACCCTTATAAAATTGGATTTTTACGAGGTAATTTAATACCATGTGGGCCATGTAGAAGATAAAGGGTGTTTCTAGCAGATACATCCCGAACTTGTGTAGTGCGTATATCGTTGAAAATGCTTCGTGCTCTATAGTAGTATAGTTCTGCTCTGCTTGTGTCAACTTCCTACTATCAAAACCCTAGGGGTGGTCAATAATTCCTTCTATAGGTTGTACTAAGATTTCCCCAAATGTCATCCCCAAAGCATAAAAATGTACATGGAATGGATTATCCCAAGAAGGAAAGCGTAATATGGGCGCAATGATAAGCTTATTGTTCAATGTATCAAACACCATCTGCTGCACCTCTCCCCAGTGAAATTTACTTTTGTGTTTTAGTAAATCTTCCAATGGCATGGTGATCTTGGCATACCCCTTAATAAATTTCTGGTAACACCCCGTATGCCCAAGGAATCCATGCACTATGTTCTGGTTGGTAGGTTTCCCCAATCCCACAATAACAACAACTTTGGTAGGATCTACCAACAAGCCTTCCTTACATATAACATTCCCTAAAAGCATTCCAAATGGAGTAGCGAAGAGAAATTTTTTGATGTTGAGGGATATCCTCAACTACGGACATCTTTCAAACATCAACCTTAGATTGTCACAATGATCCCTTACTAATGCATATACCATACAATAATCAAGGTAGAATTAAAGAAACTTATCGATGAAGTCTTGAAATGCCTGCACCACAATGAGTGAAAACATTGTAGGTGCATTCTTCAATCGTAAAGGCATGAATGTGTAGGAAAATCTTCCCCATTTAGTGGAAAAAGTTTTATTTTCTTGGTCTTCCTTTGTAATTATAACATGATGATATCCTAAAATCCATCTGTGAAAGAATAGATCTCACGCCCCTACTCCTTCCAAAGTATCTCCTTATTAAAGGGGGTTGGAAAAGGGTCAATAACACATACCGCATTCAAATCCATGTAATCAAAATAAATACTTATCCTCCCATCTTTCTTAATAATGATGACCATCGGGATTATCCATTATGATTCTTTAACAACCTCAAGGATGCTTGGTGTGATCATCTTGTCAATCTCCTCCTTGAATTTGACGTGAAGATTTCGATTCATTCGACAAGGTCTCTTCCGAATTGGGTGTAATCCTTATTTTAACTTGATTTTCATTTCCTCTAAGGAGTGTTGAAATCCTTTAAGCTCATGGTACCCGCATGAAATTAAGTCCTGAAAATCATGCAATAGATCGGTGATCTTTGAAATCTCATTTCGACCAATAGTCCCCAATAGTAGCTTCCTTAGGTTCACCTTTGAACCAATGTTAAACTCACGGGTTTTTAGGGGTTCATGGTAGGCACACGCTTGCTAATCAACATTATCCATAACTTTGCACATACCTACAATATGGTTAATGTTTGAATTTTCCACTTCTTCACCATAAATCACGTACACCAATTTTCCTTTTTCTTTCTTCATACATGCACACTCAAGTTATATCTCCTCATATTTTTCATAATCAAAGTGTGCTTCTAAAACAGTTCACCTAATAATTTTAGTACTCTATCTTGTGAAATGACACTATCTCCCATATTTAGGTGCTTATTAACCTACAACGCCTCATTGATCGATGGCTTGGTACGCTAATATTTGAAAGCTTTGAAGGAAGTTAGTTGTCAACTCCTACTAGCTTCTGTTTGATAGAGAATTTTTGAGTGAATGTACCATGCCCATGTGTAGGCTTGTAAGGTAGAGTAAATCTTATGCACCTATAAATAAGGTGGTAAGGCTTCCACACCTTCTATCTTGGCCTTCTCACATGATTGGACATGAAACAGGCAGGATCCTTCACATGATAATCTCGTATGATAGTAGGTGCATTCCTCCAAGGAAACTTAATAGAGAACACAATTATCACTTTGTGCCACTCTAGAAGGCTATCTGGATGGGTTACCCACCAATGTAATGCGTCTCGAGAAAGGTATAGCTGAGAATCCTTCTTATTTTGATCTCACTTCTCCATTTGGTATCCATTTCTTGTAGGAAAATATCAGGTTTGGATCCTCCAGAATAACTTGGAAACTTCTTTCCTCTTAGGTTCTTGACTGAGAACACATTTGTTACTCTCATCACAGAGCCTATTGATCGCCTTCCAAATAACTCATATGTCCCTCACGTATAATTGTCACATGATACACTAGTTGTATCACTTATAGATTGAGCATCTTCCAAATGAATAATTCCCTCCTATATTGGTTTCAAAATTCAGGATCCTGGATAGTGCACACATAAATTATGTCTAGGTCTTCCTCACCTAAAGGCTCAATATAGGGTGATGAATTCCCTTCTATCAAAGGAATGATAACTCATTCCCCTTTTCCTCAAAAATTATATACCCCTTATTAAAGCGCAAGTCAAAATTGTTCTTATAGCACTAGGGGTGCCCAAGTAATGTTGGAAAGTTATCCACCTCAAAGAAGTGCTAAGACTTGAAGTCTCTAGGGAACTTCACCCCTGGATAGTGATAACATCCTTTCAAAACCAATGGGCATTACCTTTGTCTTATTGGCCATATACAACACATTTGAAGATGGCTGTAATGGGGTCTTCCCATTTGATTACGAGGCATCTAGGGTGAGAACATTGACTTCCACACTTGTGTCAATAATAATATTACTTAGGATCCATCCATCAACAACTACATTTAACATGATCTCCTTATTGTATTCAAGGTTGTGGGTAGGAAGGTTTGCATGCAAAACCTTCTTCTCACACTCTACTCCAGAGCTTGGTATCTTATTCTCAACCATTCTCCCAATAGAGGAATGATATTCTCTTAGCGCAACATGTTACACACCTCTCTGACATCATAAATATCTAACTGAGGAAGCTCAATGCTTTTCTTCTTCCCCAACATCCTAAATTGCTCTTTCAAACATTGAATTTCCCCTTGAAGACTTTTGATTAAGTCCATGGTCTCTTGATAGACTTCCTTCTAATGGGTAGTGTCTAGATACTTCCCATACACAACCTCTTTCTCTAGTAACTAACGGCCTTTTTTATTTTTATTTACCCGGTACTTGCAGCCCTAGTTCGTGTTGTCGTAGTACAGGTTCTAACTCTTACTTGTGCGCCACCCTTGACATCCATTGTGAGTGTGATTTCTTAATGCTTACCATCCCCGCACCATTATATTTTCAGTGTTGTTTTCTCATATAATCAAATAGCACTAGGAACTCCTCATACTTGTGATTCTTTCCACATAAAGAGCATTATAGTAGGTTAGGACATTCACACTTATAGTGCTTTGTAGAACCACAGTTGTAAGTAGTTCCATGTTAGAAATCACTTCTTTCACCTCCATGGTATCCTCAACCTCAAAATCCTCCATGGAAGCTTCTTATTCTTGCTCCACCATCTGCGCACCCTTCATAATGATGAACATCATCCTTAGAATTGTTTGAAATGCTAGTTTGATGCACACCAATATCAATGGGATCATGTATCTAGTCAATAAATCTATAATCCTTAGTGTCATGAGTAGTAGAGGTGCAAATCTTGCAATAACAAGACATATTATTATAGATCAAGAGTGTTAGTAGTGGACACCTACTTGTATCATGATCTCCGAGGCAAATCTCATAGTCTATTGTCATTGTGTGTACCAATCTTCGAGGGTAACTTTCCTTTTTTTCCCCTCTACCTCACAATCCATGCACCATAGGCCACTACGAGTCTCATGCAAAAATTTTATAGATAGCTTCTCCAGTTGTTTCGCCATTGCAATAATTTGAGCTTCAAGAACAGCCCTAACACTTGGTATCCACACTTTTTATGGCCTTAACACGTAGGGAAGCCTCTAAGGCCTCATGTCGGTCTCTGTGAAATCCTTATGCAAAAGAACTCTTCGAAAGGAATTATGAATACTCCAACAAACCATTGAGCATCTTTGAGCAAGATGAATATCATAAGAAAATTTTGATAAGAGAGTTTTAAAAAGCACGTCATACTCTTACACACTCTCTTCCATACCTTGTTGGATTTCCTTCAGTGTGCTAATGCTCTTCTATTCAAACTCAGGAATATGAAATTCAGATAAGAAGGCATTACACAATGCAATATAATCTACTACTATTTGGTGGGGGTCATACTTTTGGTACCAACTATGCACATGTCCTTGCAACATTGTTGCAAATTGACTTACCTTTTGTTTTGGGTTAGTGATCCCCTTCGTATGCCATAGGAGCTGACATTTGTGTACATATTATATAACATCCTCAAAACATTTTTAATCTAGTAGATGTAAAGAAATTTCAAAAAATACTTGCTGAGGTGGTTGAGGCCCTTTTCTGCCTGATCAGGAACCTTGATTCCCTCCGATGTGGCCTCTATGACCAGATCCACTAGATCCACTAGTGCCTATTTCTCCTAACCCACCGAGATCCTCCTAATCCACCAGTCCACTAGGTCCACTAGTTCCTATTCCACCTGACCCACCAAATCCACCTCCCATAGATAGTAAAGGTCTTGAAGTGGTCATGCCTTGTTTCCCCACTATCATGTTGAACTGCATGCCAACAGTCTATTATATTACACCACTATAAGATGTCTGTCCCGTGCCACTTCCAGACATAATAACCAAGCTTTTTGTACCCATAATTTTCCTAAATGTCATTCCAGATGATATACCTCCAAAAAAAGGAAATGATTGTGTAGCCATAGATGTGCCAAATGAAAAGTTAAACCTCCTAGGTGCTAATCAGTTACTTCCACCAATACCAATTAGGTTAGTAATACTTGTCTCTAGATTTTGAAAACTAAGCACTGGGGTTAGTCACGGGTGGATTCGGATGCATGCCGATGACTCTCTTTTCTCCAAGTGATGAGCTCTCATTAGAAGCTTAAGGGTCTCTCTCCGTGCTTACCAAATATAGGGTAGCAGAGACTTCTCAAGCTCCACATCCTTTGAGTGAACCTCAATTCCTTATTGCAACTTATGCCTCCATAAATCCATTTCTCCTATAACTTTGCGTTATCTATGTAACTCCCTCTCATGAGCTTCATTATACTTGAGTTGTCTCTCTTCCCTCTCCTTTTCACCACAAGGTCTGTCATCTTTCTCCACCCTAGCTTCCTTTCCTAGCACTTAGAAGAAGCTTAGTCAGCCATAGGAAATGCTTCCAAAATAAATGTAATGATCAAGATATTTATATCTAAAGGTATAACACGTAAGAATGATCCTCTTGGCTCTCTCAAAAACTCAAACTCAACAATCTCTGGATAGGAATACGTAGAAATCACATACTCTAAGGTGTAACTCATCAAAGCACTCTACTCCACCAATGATCAACATCACATGTCCAAGTCATATCAGCATCATGTAGCCTCTTATACTCTTCTTGGGTCTATACATGAGGTCTATAGTACCATCTTGATCTAGATGCATACACCAAAAGCCATTCATACAACTCCACTAGAAAACAACAAAAGAAGGTCTCATACAGTTCATGATACATATGTTCTTCTACCCATTTATGTGCATCAAACACAAATCCATTACTAAATATCGAGAAAACTCATCCTCTATACTTTTAAGCCATACTTTGACACCGACCAAGGTTAAGCGCTCTGTTATCACGCACCATTATCACAAAAACTTCGAAAATAGGTCCTAGCAATGGAACAAAGATGTAGTCATTTATTTACCCTACATACCTTTACTAACCCCAAGTGTGTTGGCCTATCACCCAATGGACACAGGGTGATCACCCAAGCCACGCATGGGTGCCGAGCCCTCATTTATGTGTGATTTTTCAGAAGGTTCCACCATTAATGGAGGATGATTTTTGAAGGTAGTATATTCATTTACTTAAAAAGGTAAAAGATGTAACTAACGAGATCCACACCTTAATGCATTACGAAACTAATTATCATCGTAATAAGCATAATAAACTAAATATGAGCCATGATAGTCATATGTGACAAGATTTTACACCCTTAATCAAGATATACAAAACTAACCCAAATACATTTATTAATTTAACATAGTTCTGGTAGCCACATTATAGTCAAAAGGGTCATCTCAGACCATATATAATAAATGATAGAGACTTAACTCCCACAAATCCTCCCTGGTATGAGACCTTAACTATAATTTTCCCATTTTAACCCTTGTTACAGATCCTAGTGCCATACAGAGGCTTATGACATCCCTTACAACCCTTAGCACTAAGTTCTCTAAACCCTAGCATTACTGCAACACTTAATACTCTCCTTCTCTTTCTCTGCATTCTATATGCATTCTCTCTATCTCACATTATCCTTTGTATTCTCGTCTTCATGTATATCTTTTTCACCACCTGTCTCTTGCCCAAGAATATCTTTTTATAGGATCAACACCCACCACAATGCCTTATCTCTTAAATAGATTGCATCCAAAGTTTTGATGTGGTCCTCCATTGGTGAATTCTTATCCCTTTACAAACCCTTCACTCTCTGTAATGATGTCTTCTAGGAATTTTCCATGCATGGAATATCCTTTTCTTCACTTCCAAGGTTCAAGACTGGAACCTTTTCCAATCATCACGCTTAATCGGGTCCTCATGCTTTTCCTTAACTGACCCTATAACACAAAATATTTCTAATTCCTTTGAACCCATGTTCTACCTTCCCACGCATGCCCTACTTTCACTTAAACCCTTCATAAACCCCTTTGTCTTGTGCACTTTTCCTTGAGCACCTTGCTTCTCACTGGTCCTGCGCGTTTTCCCTTTGGTACTTAGCCAATATTCTAGGGCCTAACATCACCCCATACTAAGCATGTTCTTTGTCCTCGAAAACATCTTGCTTCTTTAAGGAATAAAGAATAGTGGAAAAAGGAAAATTTGAATAAATAATGAAAGAATAGATTAATCTACTCTTACTATAGGAGGAGTGGGAATTCCTTATTTCTTTGTTGCTTCAATATTTTCTAAGGCATCCACCTCACCATACTCTTGTTGAAGTAGGTCACCCACTATAGAGCGCACCTTATAAAAAATCAATTCATCACTCTTAGGATCTAGTGTATCTACAATTCCTTCTAGTTGCTTGCTAAGATCATCTAGTGCGCCTATTCTGCGAGTGACTTAGTGATATAGTTCCTTAAATAGATTCTTAATCGAACACCATAAGGTTTCAATTACTTTGAAATTTTTCTCAAAGATCGAGATAGGATATTATCCCTCTCCTCTATGTTTCCTTGTTATTCTCTTGAAATTCCTTTAGATATGCCTCATGCATAGAAACCAATATGCTTGTTACCCTATCCCTGTTAGCGCAATTTTCATAAACAACCTCAACCATTTGCACTCAAAGCACATCCTTATAAAATTATGACATAACAAAAATAACTTGTAAAAATTCACATGCTAACATCCTAAAAGTATGTGCAAAGGACCATGAAACATCATAATAAAATCTCTAATCATCAAAAATTAATCACCGTCTCTCAAACTCTCTAGACATCGAGACTCGCATAGCTAGCTGTAAGAGATTTGTATTGTAAAAGCTAGGGTCAACTAAAATAAAATTACAGATCATCATAAAAGCACTCAAAATAGTCCAAACATAACTAATACAACATTATAAACCTAAATAAATGCATCCATGAGCACATATATCTCCAAATCTCATCCTCATACCATCTAACATTCATACCTACTCCAAATAATGAGTACCTAAAACATAGTCAATAACTTGTATTTGAACCCTGCAACTGATGTGAGTTCCCAAACACTCTCAAAACATGATATCTAATGTGCCAACATGCTTCTAAATTCAAGAGGAATCTCCTACAACAATACAACATCACCTAGGCACCGAAATGGCTTCAAGAGAAGAAAACCTCACTTAATCTCCTTGTATAATCATGAACACTGCAGTATTTTATTTTACCAAATTTCCCATGGTATGCTAACACATCACTTATACAGAACTGAGAACTCACTCAAAGTATGCAAGGGTACCAGTTCCCTCTTTTATGGCAACTTATTCAAGGGTTTATCTTGATCATACACATATTTCAGATCCATAATATCTCGTTCAATGATAAAACATAACATGAACTAGATCTAGATTTTAACCATATTCAAGAGTAACTCATACAAGAATTAAGATTAACTTTTCCTGTAAGAATTAGTCACATATGCATCTACAAGAAATATCTAACCAAAAATATCCATTATATTAATTGTAAAACACAAAAGTTGAATACATACATAGTAATGTCACCATAAGTCATGCACACACATAAAATAGCAACATAACTCTAACAAAACATGTATCATGATCCCTAAACCATGTAAATAAATACATACATACATACATATATATATATATATATATATATATATATGTATGCATATATATATATGTATGTATATATATATATATACACACATATATACATATATATATATGTATGTATATATATATATATGTGTGTGTGTGTGTGTGTGTGTGTGTGTGTATGTATATGTGTCTATATATATATATATACACATACATACATACATACATATATATGTATGTATGTATGTATGTATGTACATACATACATACATACATACATACATACATACATACATATATACATATATACATATATATATACATATATATATATATATATATATATATATATATATATATATATATATATATATATATATATATATATATATATATATATATATATATATAGGGGTGGGGAATTTCCCTTCACCGCCTATGCATCCTCAAAATAGGTTGCATGCTAAGAATAGCCATGTGCCACTACAAGATAATCATAAAAGCATGTAAGATTTCCTAATAATAAATTTTCTTTAGTAAACTCCTAGTTCAGATCCTACTATTAGCTCTAGAACTATATATGTCACTTGGTCTTCCTTTGTATGATATCTATCCGAAAATATAATTTTCTTGAACTCCAAGTCTTCTTGTTTTAATCTTATCTTCAAAACCTTGCTTGGCCACCACTCCAAGTCCATATTTAGATGTGCATCCCAAAACAAACTAAGTATTGATTCATTTGTGCACATTCCTATTCAAATTTAACATGTAAACCCTTTCCTCATCATGCACGTGTCCTCATGTGCGTTTCTTCTCCAATACCTCAGTACACGCTAACCTCTTCCTGGGTACTTAGTAATTTTTCTATGCTCAACATTACCCCACACTAATGATGTTGTCCATCCTTAGAAACATTCAACTTCTCCAAGAAAGAATAAAAGAATAAAGAATAAAAAACCCTGTACCTGTCTTGCGCCAAAGAATGAAAGAATTCTACTACTGTGTAAGGAGGATGGGGAAATCCTTATTTAATGATGCCTCCATGGAATTCCATCCCTCCACTTCACTCTGCACTTATTTAAACAAATCCCCAATCATGGCACTGACTTCATCAAATGTCAACTCTTCTCCCTTGGCCTTGAATGTTTCAACCATAGTTTGCAACTACTTTCTAAGGTCTCAACATGTCCATTTTGAGTGTAACCTGGGGATATAATTATTTCAACTTATTCTTAATAGAGTCCCTCAAGATTTCAATCACCTCAATCTTCTTTTCCACCTCTGCCAGGATCTTGTCACGTTCTACCCGATTTCCCTTGTTCTTTGTTTGGAACTCCTTCAGGCCTGCCTTGTGTGTAGATACTATCAAACTTTCCACATGATCCTGGTCTTCATAGTTATCATAAATAACCTCCGCCATATGAGCCACATTTTTAACTAACGTGAGAAGCTTAGTGTACTAAGTTATGGTCACCTCGATTTGTTCCTTCTCTTGTTTTTTTTTCCACACCATAATTTCTTCCATGTAATCTAGTGCCAAGGGTTGCTTTTGCATCATGATTATGTGTGTTAAATCCTCCAAATAATGGAGGGCCATCTCATACATTTTTGTAGGGGGTTAACTCTGGGCACACTAGTATGAAAGAATTTGATATCAACTATGCCATTTTATAAGCCTCACGTAACCTTCCCTTTTCATCCCACAACTCAACCTTTAACTACGCAATAATATGTTCTTTCCCCTTTATCTCCCTATCTCTCTCAATAATCTCCTTATTCTTCTCTTCTAACTCCTTTTCCAACACTTTTATTTTGTTATTCCTCCCAAACAATCTAGCCTCTACTTCCACCGATACCTTATTTAACACATTACACACTTGTTCATCAGTTAATTGTTGAGAATCCACTACTAGATTCATCTCTCGTGCAATGGGTGAAGCGTGCATATCTATAAATGCCACTATATTGACTTCAAACTTAGGTTCATCAACATGGGACTCAAATTCCTAGGAAAAATCTTTCTTTTGTGTGGAAATGCACCTTCCTTATCAAAATATGACCAATAAAAATTTGGTCCACAGGTACTGTACTCTAGTAACTGGTGTGCAAAAACTTGTTGGGATCTACATCATAGGCCATAATAGATCCTTAAGGAATGTTCACGTGCCTACCACCCGTTCACACACCCGTTGGGATACCTACCACAAAAATTGTTTCTCCTCCCAAACTTCCAACTTTCTCTTTTCCTTTTTCTCATTGATTTTGTGCTCCATCTACCGATCAAACATGTGCTATATGATACCAACAACTTCATGTTTTACGAAGGTATCTATTTCTTGGATAGAGACACACATAGTCTCTTGTACATTTGTGTCAACTTCTTCTTCATCCATTTCTTCCTCTTGATCTTCCTCTCGAAGGTGTGCTCTACTCCTCAATAGACTCATGTATAGTCTATACAGGGGGTTATCCTTTGGTTCTCATTCCTCCTCTTCCCCCTCTCGCTTCTTCATGCTTTAAGATCTCTATATTTTCAAAGTTAGAATCCCAAAATTACCTTTATTTATTTACCACAGAGATTTAGTACTTTGAGTATAAGTACTTGTAATTATCTCCTTTTTCTCTGCACACTAGCCTCCATGTGCGCTCAATGCCCTATTCGTTGTAGGAGTATCATCCCTACTTATCTTCTTTGTCTCCACCTTCCTTCATGTTGAAGGATCTGCTGGGATACTCACATCATCTTCCACATATGCACCTTTAACAAAATTAGGCTATAAATGAAGATATAACAATGTTGTAGTTGTCTCAACAATCGTATTGAAATAGGCTTGAGCATATGTATGTCATGTGAGACATATCTTTCCACATAGGCATGCTTCTTTGGGTAGACCAAGGTATGATGCATCTCACTTATATATTTCCTCACTTAGATCAAATATTAACTTCTTCACCTCTTTAAACCAATGTACCACACTTTGGAAGTACTACATGGTGAATGCAAATGGTAGCTTGCACCATGGGCCTTTCGTGCCATCAACCAAAGTGAACCTACCAATACAAAAATGCTGGTATACTAAAAATAATCCTCATCCTTCACCAAAGTTGGTAGTTTTCTGGAATCCTCCATTCCACTCAAGGCATCATGCACATGTTTATACCACTTATCGATGCACACCTTATATGTTATTGTCATAGTTTTAAAAGTATAGGAAACAAACCTTTTAGTTGGGGACATGTCTTCTTCAGGGTACTCCCATATTATATCTTTGGGGCCATTGGGAACCCTTTTTTTGAAATGAAAATCAAAAGAAGGATATTTCCATACATGATTTTATCCCCATCCCACACAACATCGATAATTTATTTTGATATAAAAGTCAAGATGTTATAGATGGTTCCTTCAACTATCCTTCTGCATACATTTAACCATATTTTTTTCACTTGGTTCCACCTATCCTATCCACTAAGATTTGTAAGAAAGCACAAAACCATCTTCATCAATGGATTATTGATCTTTAAAATATCAAAGGTGTGCCCACCCTTCTTGTATTCATACTCCTTGGCTGTCTGCTTCATAGCTTCATTGTCACCTGATTGTCGTCAAACAAGTTACCGGTGAAGATGATTCAATTGTACTTATTGATCGATCAATTGCGGGGTTATGAAAAATCTCCTTCCCATGAAATAGAAGTAGTCTACATGGATGCATGACATCAGCCACTAGTATAAGTGCTCGAAGCTTCCCAAAGAATGAAAGATCCTATAGCCAGTAATAATCGACCTTCTCCACCACCTTTTTACTAAATCATCAAACATTGGATTGTCATCAACCATTCTCTCCTCTCGTAGTCCAAACACATTCCAAGGTCATGTCCTATTCAGCTTGATTAGTGAATGGTTATAATTGTTTATAACCATTCTCCTTGTGTGGGATGTCTAATCCTTTTGTAACGAAGACCCCATCCGGGTATTTCATCTCCAAATACTATTCCTCATTGAAATATGCCACCGTAATTTGCATTTATTTTCCCTTTTCCTTTTTCTTGGTTGGTGTTGTTTCTTTCTTTCTTGGTGTCATTTATGTTGTGTAGATTTAAGATTTTACCTTGTACCTTAGTCTTTTTACCCCTCCGAGTGCTCTGTCACACTCTTCTTCTTGCGTGAACCCTATACTCCATGCCCTAGTTTTGTGAAACCCTAACTAGAGAACCCTTTTCTTCTTGTGAACTTCACTCCACCTCTCAAACCACAGAACCTCCTTTACCAACTTGTTATGTTCTCAGACATGTCCTTCATTCCAATATGGTTTGTAAATCTTTAATTTCACACACGATTCTTTGAAATTTCTCGCAAGGATTCCCTAGTTCACAAGAGCTCTTTCACAAATTATCACAAGGTAAAAATGAATTACCACGACCATTTATTTATAGGTTTTCAATTTTTACCCACATTAATTACATCACCACCTACCATAATAAATTGATTTTTACACTTCTCAAGCTTCCATGCACTCAACACATGCACTCACTATGTGCTTAAACCTATAACCTTCTGGCACACAAACTACCATGGGCACAAAACTCCTTTTTACATTCCTAATGCCAAAGAATATCACCTCATGTGCCTCAATCCATTAGATATCCATGTTGTTGTCTACCTCATGTTGTACTGCGCTACCCGTACATGGATTTTCCTATGAAATTAATCTATTTTCCCACATTCTTATGACCACCATCTTCCGTAGAAACCAATATCAACAACCATAAGTGATCTCTTGATATCTATCCTTCAGTGGAATTCTCCAAAAGACTCTAACTCTATATTTCCACCCCAAACTAAGGGTATGCACAGTCCTATTAATGAAGTTACTTATAATATAATCAGCTACTCTGCGTAAGCATGCTTATTACACAAAACACTAAACTAAATTGACAAAGCATACTAATGATGAAAGAAAACATATAAAAAGGAAATGCATTAAAGGGAATCTAATTGATTTGAAATACTTCCTTATTAAAAACATCAAGAAGACTTATTTATAATAAGGCTTCAACCTAATCCCATTGAAGTAACCGGTGTAGCCGTGTCTCATCCAACACATGTAACTAGTAAGATCCTAAATCAAGTATGTAAGTCATAACATATTGTCCAACCAATTAAATTTGAGATTTCTAGGGTGGTGCAAGAACTTAGAGTCATAAAGAAGAATCATCTGTCCAAATTCAAGTTTCTTATCCTTAATATGCCTACGGCCTTTTCTATTTTCTAAATCCATCTAGCAATGGTGCATCTTTCATCCAACTGCATCAATTTATCAATGTGCTCTTCAAGTGCTTTCTCATCAGCCAAACCTCTTGCACACACAATACATAAAGAAGGTAACATGAATTCCATGGGAAAAACAACCTCCATGCCAAACACCAACTGAAAGCATGTGGCTTTGCTCAATCATTTATAAATTTCCCGTATGCCTAAAGTAAAACATAGACTTTATCATCCCAATCTTTCCTTCCAACATCACAAATCTTAGTCAATGTATGTCCCAATATCTTGTTGAAATCCTTAGCAATTCCATTATCCTGTGGGTGATAGGGTGTTGTTTTATGGTGTGCCACCATAAATTCTACCAATAATATCCTGATAGTATCATTAATAAAATGAGTACCCCTATCACTTGTCAAACTCAATGGGCATCCATACCTGTTGATAATGTTATCCCATAGACACCTTGCTGCCATAGATTTTATGCAATCCTTTGTAGGCACCACTTCTTGCCACCTTGTAAGATAATCTGCACAATTTACAATTTAGCGTGATCCAATTCTACGCATGGATGGGGAAATATAACCCAAAAATTCAATTTCCCACTTTTTAAAAGGTTTTGCACTCACAATAGGCCTCAAAGCCATCTCATCTCTATTCTCGTGGATTTCCAATGTGTTGAAAATGATCATAGGCCTTACAATATTATTTAAAATCCTTATAGTGTGTCTCTCACCATAGGCCAACCAATAATATCTTACATGTGGTAGCATCTCCTACATAATTTCCACATGCGATTCCACCATGATATTCCTCCATAACATCTTTGCACTCATGCTCAAGCATACACCAACGTAAAACTTCATCTCGGTCCAATTTGTATAAATCCCCAATGATCAACATGTAAGGCGTAGTGTGTATGACAAGTTGTAACTTCTCTAAAATCTTCATCCCTTTAGGCACCACACTAGTATGCAAAAATACATTAATATCTTCTAAGTTAGAGGGCACGCAGCTTAACCTAAACAACTGTGCATTTGACATTTTATCCTCAATGCTCTATGCATCCTCACCTAAATTAATCCTTGATAAATGATCTGGTCTAGAATTGCTCTTGCCTAGCTTAACCACCACTGTAAAATCCAATGACATATGTGCCTCTCTGCAGAATGAGTTTGTTAAATAAGTACTTAAGTTTCATGTGATCTGTATAGAAGATAAAAGGTGTTACTAGCAAATATTATTGAAACTTATGCATCACGTAGATCATGGAAAAATCCTCATGCTCTATAGTTTTATAATTTTGTTCAATAAGTGTCAACTTCTTGCTTGTAAATCAAATAGTATGATCAATAATACCTTTTCTAGGATGGGCTAATACTACACCAATGGCCATGCTAGAGGTGATTCTATGCACATGAAAAGGTTTGGTACATGAAGTAAAGCACATAATAGGTGTTGTAGTAAGCCTTTCCTTCAATGTCTCAAATAAGTTTTGTTGCGCTTCACCCCAATGGAACTTTCCTTAGCCTATAACAATTCTTCCAGGGATCGACAATCCTAGCATAACCCTTGATAAAATTCATGTAACAACCTGTGTGCTCCAAGCATCTGCGCACACCTCACTCTAGTTAGTAGGTTCCTGTAAGCCCAAAATTACAACAACCTTAGCAGGATCCACTAACAAGCCTTCTTTACAGATAATGTGTCATAATAAAGTCCCAAAAAGTGTAAGAAAAACACACTTCTTAATGTTTAAGGAGATTCTCAAGTGCTAGTACCTCTTAAACATAAGTATTAAATTATCACACTAATCTTTCAATATCCCATAAACTATCTAATCATCGAAATAAACTTGCAAGAACTTATGAATAAAGTCTGGAATACTTGCACAAGGTTGTGTGAAAATACCGCACACACATTCTTCAATCCAAAAGTCATAACTATGGATGCAAAACTTCCCGATTTAGTGGTGAAAGTATTCTTGTCCCGATATTGTTTAGCTATCCTCCCCGATCATATCTAGAAAATCCATCAATGAAGGAATAGATCTCACATCCCGTAATGCCTTCTAGAATGTCTTTAGTAAAAGGTGTGGGAAAGGGTCTATTACACATAAAACATTCAAATCCCTATAATCCATAAAACTTTGTATCCTTCCATATTTCTTTATGCTTATCACCATAGGGCTACCCACTCGACTCCTCAATAGGCTTAATGTTCCCAAATGTTAACATCTTATCAATCTCTTACTTTACCTTGACGTGTAAATTAGGATTCATTCTATAAGGCCTCTTCCTAACCGGGTGCGCATGTTCTTTTAACTTAATCATTATCTCTCCCAAAGAGTGATGTACTCCTTTTAACTTAGGATAACCTCTAGGAAATAATTCCCTGTAAGTCACACAACAACTCAATTATCTTAGAAACCTCTCGAGTCGACCAAGAATCACCAATGTTGGCATCCTTAGGTTCTCGTATCTTTCCCAATGTTTTCCTTTTTCATTTTCTTGGGATCATGGTATGCACATGCCATATCATCTGCACCATCTAAGACCTCACGAGTACCCATAGTATGGTCAACATCCGATTCTCAACTTCTTCATCATCAATCATGTAGAACATTTTTTAATTTTTCTTTGTCTAGGAAGACACCCAAAATGTTGATTTGTTTCTTCTTGTTAAAATTTCTCCTCTAGATTTGAATCACCTAAGTAACTCCTAGATAAGTTCCTTAGCATTTATACTATCTCCCATATTCAATCACTTCATAAGCTATAATTCCTCGTTCACCGGAGGTTTTGTGGAAAAATAATCAAAGGTTTGAATCTTGCTTGTAGTTAGTTATTTCCAATTCCTCGTTTCTCTATTCAAACATGCACAAACATACCATGCATGCACGTAACCTTGCAAGGTGAAGTAGAACTTGTGCACCCATAGTGAAGATTGTAAGGAATCCCGCCCCTTTGTTTAAAGTATCTCACATTACTCGAAAATGATGTGAAGCGTAATCCTTCCCATGGAATTCACATGTATTGATGGGCACATTGCTCTAAATAAATCTAGCAGAGAAGGTGATTCTCACTTATTTCCATTCTATAAGACCATATTTGTGTACCATCTAGTAAGCGTGTGGCTTTCCACACAGAGTATATATACTAGAATATTCCTTTTGTTCGATTGGTTTGTCCACCGGGATTCCATAACGCGTAGAAATACTTCAAGATTTCCTTCACCAGTGTACCTTGGTACTTGGCTACTTCCCAACCACCTAAGTGAACAAATGTAACAACACTTTTCATCTTGTGCCCAATAACCTCATAACTCCCATGCACCCAATTGTCACATGCAACACTTATAGTATCACTCAAGTAACATTCCCATTTTAAGACTTTAGAAACAAGAGATTTTATTTTGGAAACATAATGTTCTCTATTATAAATAAAACATAATTTAGAACACACATACCATGCCAATCAATCTCATAACAGATAACCATATACAGCTGTAATGACTCGGTATACTACTGATCTCCCATTTTATGACTCAGTTACTAACCGATCTCTCATGTTTGTCTTAAAGTATATAATACTTTATATATAGTACGTATACTTGGTTTCCTACCCTATCTTGGGTAATGAGTGATCTGTTTAAAGAACCTATCTAAATATTTGTTACCAATATTCTTCTGACTTCATGCTTCTTTAAACTAGGTGACATAGGACAACGTAACTAGCAGCTTGCAATACTTTGGCCAAAGATTTTCAACATCATGTTTATGTTAGTATTTCTAGATGACATACTCTTCATTCGGAATACATCCTTTACCTCACTCTTTAGTTATCTAGAATGGTCTTTACTGACTACCGTTAGTCCACTTGCCCAAGGTTTGACCCTAGCTTAAGTTAGCAACATAATTTATTACAGAAGGCACTCACAATGACTTAGGATATGTGGGCATACTCAACTGACCTAAATCAACTAGATGTGCCAAGGTACCCTGAGTCATTGGGAGCTACTACCTATCCTAAACATGCTACTAACTTGACCTAGAGAGAAACTAAGTTCAATTTCAAATGTGCGTAGATCTAGATGAACAAATATAGAAGGGTGTTGCCACATGTCAACTGCAACACTGTATCCTCGAGAAGTCCTAGGACTTCTCGAGGGTACAGTCCTATAGTTGGTGTGTGCCAACATCCATGAGAACTGATTCATCAAGATGTACATACCCCCTTAGTGGTCATTATCATGATTAATATTGGATTAAGATTCAGATTATAACAACCATGCCTAACCCTAATTCCAACATTCGTTAAGTTCTTTATCCATAACTAGCCTGAATAGATATGGAGGACTTCATTATTTCAAGTTTACATTGTTGTTCATTAACATGGCATAACAAGCAGTTATCCCAAAAACAAGACAACAAACATCAAACGTTTAATTCTTAATGCAACCTAGTTGTCCAAATCAAGTGTGTCATCCACCTAGATTCAACTAGTGTTCACTTTATAACCATAGTTAAAAGATTAAAGATCATAACCACTATTCCTTTTTATCATTCTTAACTCATATAGTTGAATTGTATGTCCCAAGCATATTTTATTATTAAACTATAGTTGTGTAGTTAGAGAATGACATCTTTTGTAGTTTAACAAGTTCATTATAATAAGGGAGATTATACTATCCCCTTAATCCAACTTATTAATTGATAACAACAATAGTATACAAATAGATATAAAGAATACCGCCAAGATATCACTATTATTTCCGTCATACAAGTACAAAATAATTCACACCACAAATTGGAGTCCAACTCAAAACCTTTCAATTCATAATGATAAATATACATTTTCAAGACTATGCATTTCAGACATTCTGCATGTCAATCAAAATTAAGATCTTAAAATAACATCACTTTTCTTTTCCAATACAACTCAAGAATAACTTAGAATTCTTTACATAAGATCCAAAATTAAGTAAGCCAATGAATCATAAAAGTTTTTGCCTTCTTTTATCACTTACGATGTCCATCTACAAAATTTTTATCACTTACGATGTCCATTTTCAAAAATTGATAAGACGGGTCGGGATTCAATGAACCGAGCATGATAAGAACTAAGCATTAAAGTGAAGTGCATTCCGCTAGTTGTTCCATTAAAACAACTGTGCTTTAATGAAACAATTAATATATCATACAAATAAGCATAAGTAATATCAACTGAAAAGAAGTACGATTAAAGATTCTGAATTCACTTTTTAAGAAAAGAGCATAATATAATCTGCAACATCTGCATTATATCATAAGGTTTAATTGATCCTATCAATTACTTTTAAAACAATCAACAGATCCTGTCATCCGATTGTTTCATAATTCTAAAAGAATAGAAATACACATTTATCTTTACTAAGTAGTAAAAGAGTTATATGCAACATAGCTCATATTAGGATGATTCATCCTACAACTTAAGAAAAGAAGAAGAATCAATACATACTATTCCTTACACACTTAATCATCTGAAAGATAGAAACAGGTTTAGAACACACCAAACTACCTCAGTTCAAAGATAACATTATAAGGATTCAACATTAAAGGCACAACATCTAACAAGAATCCCAAATCAATCCAAGTAGGGGTAGAGAGTCAAAATAGTCCTCCTGCAAGTCTAAACTAACTTCCACATGTTAGAAGTTATAATTTCATAGATCTGAAACTAGACATTCCACCAATCCAAGCTAGACTCACACAGAATTAATCTCTTCCCATGTCCATCCAAAAGAGGATTCATAAAAAGACAGAGTGCAAAAAGAGACAACCTACCAATATCAATCCAAATGGAGTATGACTCAATCAAGAAAAACAATTGGTCTAAGCATGTTATATTTTCTTTCCAACATACCAACTCAGCTAATCTCTTTCCACATCATTACAACCAATGACTTATACAAAGTAGACCAAACAATCCACAAGAAATTTCCATCTCATAAGAGGATCGAATACAGAGAAGTTCAATCAAATGAACTTATCCAAACAACAGTAAAAAGGGATCTCCATTAGAAAATATCCAATAAATAATTCATTTCATTTATACTATCAAATGAATTCCCATTTCTATTTCAAACTTAGAAGTTCTTTAACTAGTTCCCAAAAGAGAACACACAACCAAACACACTACTAGAAGAAAGCACACTTCTAGTTTCCCTTACAAATCTTCACTAACTGGTTTACCTATTCCCATTCATTAAACACAAGTTCAAATTCAAGTCTCAGAACGAAGTACATAGTACAGTCCCAAAACAATATATTTGTCCCTAAGAAAACATATTCCTTTCTCTATAAAAGACTTAGAGATTCATTCACTTAAGCCAACAAGGAATAGGAAACCCCCAACAGTAAAAGCTAAACAAGTTCAGAATACACATGAACTCAAAGAACTGAAATCCCATTTACAAAGCTTCAATAGTTCATTACAAGAGAACAAGTAGTTCGTGAACTAGTTAAGAATAGTTATACAAACAATTCAGATCAGAGATCTTCCATACAAAATTCAGTACACTAAGGTATTCAATCCATATTTTTAATAAAACCTAGAAATCAATTAAAAATATCTGGAGAGAGTAATAAAACTCAATATACGTTTAAGTCAAGTAATGTCCCAATCTTACCTCCAACTCGACTGAAACAAAATCACAACAAAGACTCTCAAGTTCCATCTAAAAAGCTTGTGACAAGAAGGTATTCATTTCAACATTGTTCACAAGAAGGAAAATGCAAACTGTATTTCCATAAACCTCTTAAACTGTGAGCGACTATTCCAACGAACTCTATATCAAACCAAACCCACAACAAGGTACAATTACAGTCTAATAATCCTTCAAACAAAATAGTCAAGCTTTCAACAAGACATGGGATTTCTCAGAGCAGCGAAGGGAAGAATATCCCCCAAACTTACATGCCCTTACTAGTTCAAGAACACGGTACAGTCTAAAAGATAGAAGTACTAAAACCATTCACACTCAAGAAGCTACACAAAGAAGATCTCAAAAGAGATTACCATATCAAATTCAAACTGAAACTCATCTCTCAAGCCCTTATCAAGTAGATAAGTCCATAAATGAGTTCAAGCATTTCAATCCTTGAATACGAGTAAAACTCCAACTCAAAATACAAGTACAAAATCAAACACATTGATTCGACTACAAGTTCGAAAATGCAAGTATTGAATACGAGTACAAAGTGTCGAACACAAAGATTTAAAAAAATGTTCAAAACTACAAAAAGCTCCAACATAGGCTCAAAAAAAACACGAAGCTCCAATAAAAGCTCATAACAAAACACGAAGCCCCAATACAAGTTCAAATGAAACACAAGGCTCCAATAAAGGTTCAGAACCATACTAAGCAACAAATGCCAGTTCAAAACAACACCAACCTCGAATACAAATTTCAGAATGAAATACAGAGCTTCAAATACAAGCTTCACATGCATGTCACCATTAAACTAGCACAAAGAAAGTTCCCAAAAACTAACATTACTTTGCAATGGATTTACATCCCAAAAACCACAGAGATTCATAAAAACATGAAAGTAATTAACCAGAAAAATCATGTAAATATTTATCTCATGAGAGTAGAGTTGTTTTAATGAATCATTTAGAAGAAAGCAAGAAATCTTAATGGGTAGAGCCTATCATTGCCTGATAGTTCCTCTTCTAATTTGATGAAGACTTCTAGCCAAGCTTCCCACTCTTCTTCTTCTCCACAAAAGATCAACAACCAACCAAATTTTCTTCCAATGCCTCATATACATTCCTTTGATCGAAAATAGACCAGAGAAACCAAAAATAATAATGAAGTGGAATTAAAATTGCTAGTTCAAAGAACTAGACATCTCCTCATGCAGAGAAAAATTCATGAGACATGCAAAAAAAACAACCTTCCACAAATCCACCTCCCTTATTTCTAAGACGGTTTGCACACAAAAACCAAGACCCATTAATGTCATTACTACCAAAACTCCCGCTTATCTCTCCTTGCCACCACCTCCCAAAACTAGTGAATGCCATTTTTAATTTAATATGCAATTCCATATTTAGTGAAGCCTCCATATAAGCCCCCACTAAAGTTAACTAGAATTTGTAAAAACTTGCAGTACCTCCATGCATTAAACTCAATCAAATCAATTAAATGCCATTGGAACTGTCGCCTTAGTGTCATGTGACCCTTAGGTTCCTTTTAAATAGTTTAGGCTAGATTTCCCAAGACTTAGGTTAGTCTAACAATAAATCACCTTAGGTCTTAAAACATTTCCATAGGTAATTTCCACCTTAGGTTAGACTAAATTCACAACCATTAGTATTAGGCATTAGGTTAAAATAGTCTAGTATCACCTTAGCAATTTTCTCCCTTATTCATTTAACACAAGAGCTTAGGTTAGGATGACATCCCAACAAAATAGAATAAGAAGCTTAGGTTAGATTAAAACCCAATTAAGTAGATGTAGCTAGGAAGTAGGTGCTCTTACCTAGTTTAGGATACCATTAGGATAATCCTTTAGTCTTAGGATTTTGATTCCCCTTCATAGTCATAAGCAGACTATATTTCGATTACGCCTATAATGTCCTACAGAGATCAATCCCAAAGACCCAAGCACAACATACAACCTAATGAAGTCACATTAATACAAGACCAAAGAATTTGTAAAATGCAAAGGTTCAGTCTGCTATGTCTCTCAAACTAATGAATGTCAATTTATCATTCACTGCAAGAAGATTTAAAACATTCCTTGGATCACTGAAATTGATCCAAGGATGAGTCAGTAAAAGAGATAAGTTTGCAACTCTCAAAATCAGATTGCAACTTATCAATAAGAAGTGAAAATGGATTCTTGCAAGCCATATCATTCCATTCTAAAGAATCCAAGAGAAGAAATGATTCATCCATAACAAGCATAATTTTCAACAATCAAGAGAACACACCTCAGTCAAGAAAATCACATGCCAATGCTTGTAATGCAAAGAGAAATATAACCGTTTGTCCAAGGTGTTACAAATCATAGATGTGCATCATAGACTGGATAAATCCTTCCTTTAATGGCTCAAGCACTTCAAGATATCTAATGGTGTGCACATAAATTATGTTCAAGTCCTCTTCACTCAAAGGTCTACATAAGGTGCATATTTTTTGTTTTTCAAAGGAATGAAGAAGTGCTCTTCCATGTTTTCAAAACTGATATATATTTTATTAAAGCACAAATCAATATTATTCACATAAAATTAAGAACATCCAAGAAATGATGGAAAAATGTCTACCTCTACAACTACAAGACCTTGAAGTCCCCAAGAACGTGGCCCCTTGTATAGTAATAGTAACATCCTTTAAGAATCGAATGGGCGTGTCTTTAGTCATGTTTTCCATAATTTTTTTTTGAAGATGACTATAATGATGGCCTCCCATCTAATTCCACATATCTAAAGTGAGTACATTCACTTCTACACATGTATCAATCAAATTGTTACTCAAAATCCATTCGTCAACAACTCCATTTAAAGTATTTCTTTGTCATAATAAAAATGTGAGGAGGTAAGTCAACATGTAGAATATATATTTCACACTCAACTCCAATATGCACTAAAGGAATGATGTTTTCCTATTAAAACATCTTACAAACCTCCTTCAAATCGTCAACATCCTTATGAGGAAGCTGAACTACTTTTTCCAGCTCTAGCTTCTACGATTGCTCCTTCTCGCATCAGTATCTCACCCTACAAGTTTCTAATAACTTCTATGGTTTCTTGATAAACTTCCTTATGATGAGTAAGGTCTGGATACTTTGCATTTAATACCTCTTCTTTTGTAATAATAGGATTTTACTTTGGAACTTCCATGGCATGTGAAACCTCAATGCGTGTAATGACTAAAACAAGAAACATCTCAGGATTTGGTAGTACTTTTGGAAGCCAATGATCTTCCAAAATGAGTTATACTCTAACCATTCATACACCCTTATCCTGCTTATGATTCTTGCTTAGGTGCTCATACAAATCTAGGCATTCTTCATAATTTTCTTTCTTTCTACTAAAGGATAAAATAATGTTATGAGGGCATTCACACTTATAGTGAAAAAGGGATCCACATGTATAACATGTTCCATGGGGAACTCACTTCTTCCACCACCATGACCTTAGCCTCTGAATCCTCCATGATAGCCTCTACCTCTACCTCTACCACCACCATCAGAGTGCCCTTCATTGTAATTATCATGATGCTCACCTTATTCCTTGGAATTATTTGCAACACTAGTATGATGTATCCCAATATCAATGACATCATGAATATGGTCAATCAACAAGTAATTATCTCTATCATGAGAAGTAGAATTACAAATCTTGTAGTAACAAGACACGTTCTTTATTATCATATGTTGTAATAGGGTGCACCTACTTGAATCATAATCCAAGTGATAGATCTCATAGTCTCAGAAACATGGCACGCACCGATTTACAAGGGAAACTATCCTCAAGATCTCCTTCTACTTCATAGTCCTTCTACTTCATATTCTCAGGCACCAAATACCAATGTGAGTTTCATAAGTTGAATTAGTTGGTAATATTTCCAACCTGTTTTACCATAGTATGTCCCGAGCCTCTAAAAATGGGCTAACTCAAGTGTCTATGCTCCCAACTGCCTTAGCAGGAAGATCCACCTCATGTACCTCGTGTGGATTTGTATAAGTTTTGTGTGAGAGTTCCCTTATTAAAGGTGTGATCAAACCTCTAATGAACCATTAAGCATGCTGACTTAAGTGAATTTTGTAAGAAAAATTTGATAATAAATTTTTGAATTGGGCATCATACTCCCTAACACTTTCAGCCATGCCTTCCTTGATGTCCTTTAACATGATGATGCTCTTCTTCTTGAGCTTAGGTATATGAAAATTTGCTAAGAAAACATCATGCAGCGTGGTACAGTCCACACAAGTTTGGTTTGGATCATATTTCATGTACAAACTATGCACACACCCTCACAAAGTAGATGCAAACTAACTTTCTTTCCACTCTGGAGCTATAATATCCTTAATACACCATAGTATCTCACACATATTCATGTGTTCAGTTGTATCTTCAATTCCTCTATATTCTGAGAGATGAAGAGACATCTCCAAATAGACTTACTGGGGTTTATACAGACCGTGACCACTAGATCCATAACATGTATTACCAGATCTACTAGATCCCGAGCCACCCAACCCTACCGATCCCCATCATGTATCTAAAAATGGACCAGAGGATGCGTTACCTTGTGTGCCAATAGTTGCGTTAAACCGAACTCCCACGGTCTCGCAAAGTTGTACTACTTCTAGATGTAATACTAACGTTTTGTGCACCCATGTTCTATCGATGATATGCTAGAAAATAAACCTTTAGCTGGACCTCCAAATAAAAAATATGATGATTGTGCCACCATATATGTGTTTCAAATTTTTCTTAGATCATTTATTTGGAGTGTTGATTTAAACAAATAAGGTAATGGGCGTAGGAGGAATACTTGTTCAAATCTTTGGTTGATGGGTTGTGCGCGTATGACTTCCAAATCTACAACCGATCGTGAGAGCTTCCTTTTTGCTAGGAGGAACTACCTATAATGCAAAGTAAGACCACAAGAAGGAGTTAAACAATATGGGTAGTGAATTGCCTAGCATATGCTAGATCCAGAAGTGTGATACTTCCTAAAAGGCTATTAGTCCACTACTTTAAACAATTTAATGTTTTAAACAAAGTAAATCCTATTGTAATTTGAAATGATTTAGGTATCTCACTTAAAACACAATAAGAAAATAGATCTAATCTAACAAGCTAAGCTAGAATAGAATCCAAAGGTCAAATGATTGGTTTTGGGTTCTGCAGGTTTGACAGAGGTCTCGGGTAGATCACAGGTGGATGAGGGTGAGATGAAATTAAGTGGGTAGGTCTTTGTTCTGGGCTGTGTGGGAAAATACAGAGACCGATGTCGGTCAAGGGTAACCGACGACGGTCAGGTGTGACCGGTGCGGTTACTGTGAAATATGGAAATGTCACAAAACAAGCTTTAGGTCTCCTTTGTGATTGCACAAAGGGATTTGGTTGGTTGGGATGAGGTATTGGGTGACTGGGGTAGGATTTGGTGAGGATTTAATGGGTATATGGAGGTGGAAATGTTGGAGAAGGTCAATAGGTGGCTAGGTAAGCAATAGATGATAAAATAATGATGAAATGAAATAAACTAGAGAAGTATGACGTTATACTTACTTGGATTTTGGTCCTGGATGCCTATGTGTGAAGGATGGAGGTGCTGATGAGGGGCTTGAAGGCTGTAAATGATCACCAGCTGAAGGAAAGCTTCTGCATGGGCTGCATGTGCATTGCTCTTTGCTTGGTTAGATCAGATCATGGTTGTGCAGGAAAAGATGTTTGATCTCCTTCCTTGCATGTGTGGTCTCGTTGGAATTCACTCTCTAAAGATGTGTTATCTCTTTGAGATGTGATAATTCTCACCAACCTCTTTGCTTCCAACTTCCAACCTTGAGAATAAGGTTGTTTTGGGGTTAAAAGGGTAACCAACGACAGTTCCGGCCTAACCAACAATGGTTAGGGCTAACTAGCGCTTCGGTCAAAGCGGAATTTCCTAGGTTTACTAAACTAAGGAGATCCTCTTGATTTTCTCAGATATCATGTCGTTAACCCACAGATTAAACTGGGAGATTCTTGTGAGCATGTAGGAATGTGGTTGGAGGGAATGTAGGCATTAATTTTTAGGGTTTGGGTAAGTCTTAGTTAGTTATGACAACTTACTAAGAATAAGTCTTAGGTTTTGGATTGGTGAGGTGTCTAAGTGAACTACATGTGTGGATGTTATTTAAAATAAGATATTTAAACAATAAATATAGTGAGGATAATGCATTAATTTAATTAAATTAATATTAGTGGGGTGAAAGGGGTCATGGCTAGGTGAATGTGATGAAGGGTGCTTATTTGTCGAGGGACCAAAGGGGAGTGTGACCTAATTTTAGTGTCTATATTTTTCCCCTTTTTGTTGTGTAGCTTGTATTGGTAAGTGACACTAACAAAAATAAGATGTGGTTGCCCCATGTGCGGGTGAAGGTGATCCCCCTCAAACTAGGAATTGATGAGGCAGCAGGCAGAATTGGTGAGTGGTTTGATAAAAGGTAAATGTGAGGAAAAGGAAGTTGGGCTTAGGGAAAAGGGTAAAAGGTCTACTCAAGCCATTCTAGGTAATGGGTCAGGGTCAAAGGTAGCAACAATCTAATGCACACACATGAATAAACTGCAACACACTACCGGGTTGAAGAGTAGGCAAACCCTACATCATCTAAGGTTGATAGGTTTATCCAAACAAGGTTGAAGTGAATCTAGTATCCAAGGTATAGGATATGGTTAGGAAACACAACGTAGGTTAGGTGCAAGAATGTTTAGGTATGTTCTGTACACCAAAGGTAGGGTTAGGATAAACAGTCATGACAATAGGCTAGGTAAGGTCACTAGGTCGACAACATAGGTAACAGTGCTACAAGGTATAGCAAACACATGAGGTCAAAGGTCACTAGTGATGGTCTAGGTCCAAATATTGAGGTCACGGCATGGGTAAGGCCAAGGTAGGGGTAAAATAATGAGTCCCCAAAGGAGGAAAAATGGAGGTAGTAAATGAGGAGGTCAGGAAAGGTAAGGTAAATGGGTTGGGTAAAGGATCAGGGTGAAGGGTGGGGTAAAGGATCAAGGTAAAGGGTGGGGTAAAAGGGGCTTAATTGAGGGCAATGTGTAGGTGAGGATGACTGATGGCGGTCATGGAAAACTGATGTCAGTATAGGAAAACTGATGATGGTGAGGTAGGGCATGCGACCGATGCCGGTCAAGGGTAACTGACGTCGGTTAGGTCGGGTTGGTTATAAAAAAAAAAATCCATGTTTTTATTATTCATTTGTTTTTTTGCAAAGTGAGAAAATGACAAAAAGGAGAGAAAAGAGAGAAAAGTGTTCGAAGGAAATGGGACAGTGAGTTGGTAGTGTGATTGGATGAGGGTTGGGTTGGTGAGCAGCGGGTCCATGGGATCAAGGCGAGAGATTTGATTGGGTGGAGGTTGCGAGGAATTATTCGGTGATGGCAGAGGCTAGAGAGGGATCGGGTGGGCCACTGGCATAGTGGCTAGACGTGCCACCGAGATGGCGGTAGCGCGATGAGGTAAGTGCCCAACACTACATTGTTGATTAGATAGATTAGAAGTTTGGAGTATTGTTATTTAAGGTTTTTGTTTTTGTGGGTGGGTAAAAATAAAATTTGGGTATGGGGGGAATAACAGGCTAAAAGAGGGAGGGGAAGGGTAGTAAATGGTATAGGTGGGGTGGGTAGAGGTCCAGGGGTAGTTTTAGGTCATTGTAGGTGGGGTAAAAGGGAAAGGGGGTGATTTTTAGAAAATGGGGGTTTGGGAAGTCACGGGATTTTCTACGATAGTGACCGGTGTCGGTCAAGTTCAACCAGTGTCGGTTGGGTAAAACCGGTATCGGTCACCAAACAGGTGACCGATGTCGGTTACATGGTAACCATGGTTGGTAAAGGTTAACCGGTATCGGTCACCAAATAGGTGACTGATGCCGGTTTAAGGGTGACCAGAGTCGGTTAGGATGAACTGGCACCGGTCGGGATTTGAGGCACAAGGGTCCAAAAGTGATGTGGGCTAGGTAGTTGAGATGGGTAGAGTGAAAATAGGGTGGAGGATAATGATAATTGGTGAATATGGTCATGGTAAATGTGGATTAATGTCGTGTTTGGATTGGATGCAGGGGAGATCGCAGTTACATATGTGGGACAGGGTTCCACCTCTACTAGTGACATTACGTGGCATAACAACCCCTTTAGAGCTCCAACATGTGGAGGAAGTGGGATTGAGTGGGATTCATCGCTACCGACATGTTGTTCGAAACCCAACTTGATGGTCACGCTCATCGATAGATGGGATCCCACGACCAACACGTTCCACCTTCTGATGGGTGAGATGACTATCACCTTGGAGGATGTGTTCGGATTTTGCGGCTACCCATATTGGGTGCCCAGGTGTATTCTATCTCCTCTAAGGCCTTAGAGGAGTTGATTGGGATAGTTTTTGGTGAGGGAGTGGCTCATATGAGATTCCATAGTGCCGAGTGAGCTATGGAGAGATGTACCTAGCCCATCCGGATGAGATGAGGCTAGTGGTTTTGTTGATGGAGGTAGTGTGCTGCTATGCACTACCAAATGTAGAGGGTGGATGCTTTCCCCAATCACTGATGGGGGTACTCCATGATATGATGGTGCATGAGACACACTTTTCCTAGGCACCAACATTCTTAGTGCAGCTATACAAAGAGTTGTGGGCATATGGGTGGTTGCGTAGGTTTAGCCTGTGTTATACATTTATACTACACTACTAGGCATACAAGCACATAGTGTGCATGTGACCTATAGGGATGCCCGAGTAGATGCATTCCTCAGAATGCTTTGTGTGGGTGGGATACATGAGATGGGTGCCGGTGATAGGAGAGTAGAGATCGGATAGGCTGACACATGATGTGGCCCATTTTTGGTAGTTACTGGAGGGGTTGTCTCAGAGTGGACATTATCTGGAGGCCATATGTGGGATTCCCCTCATATAGGCATATGCATGAGGAGCTAGCTAAGCTCCAACTAGAGAGGTGGATACAGGTTGTTGTGCCGAGGAGGATGAGATGATCCCGTAGATAGAGTTTGATGGTAGTTCAAAGCTCTTACAGGACATTCCTCCACCCTTCCCACAGTATCGAAGAGATGACGTGGAGAGGCCCCTACCTCTACCACAGCCTATAGTGCCCACAGGGGAGGAGGAGTAGCCAGTGGATTGGTGGATAGATGATGTTGGATGTACAGACAGATATAGGTAGTGGTGGGTGGCTTAATTACTGAGCCATACCACCTAGACCGGGGCAGCTAGACTTAGCTACCATTACAGTGTAGAGAGATGCCCTACAGGGGTAGGTAACTATGCTTGATTACCCAGTTGGGTATACTGTAGACCCATTTGGAGGGCTCAAAGGTAGAGGTAGTAGAGCTATGCATATAGGTAGCTAGCTAGCCCGCAGTACAAATGGTGGATGGAAGAGATGGAGATGGTCAGGGGGGATGGTCAAGTGGAATCCTTACAAGCTCAGTGGTAGGTTTGAGGGCCATTTGGCCACATCCCAGCACGATTGGAGCCTTACAAGCCCGGATACGAGCACAGGGGTAGGGGCATCACCATAAACACCGGGAGTAGGTCCCGATTCATAGGGAGGCGCAGGTAGGTTACTGCAAGGTAGGTATAGGGGCCAAGACCTATGGGACCACCATAGACCGTGTGCCTATATCTAGGTTATACGATGTCCTAGGTGAGGTGAGATATTATCAGACCAACTTATGGTGTTCGGGATAGATTTGATATCCTATGCTTGAGTATAGGAACAACAAGCGTCCAAAGTGAGAGGATGAGTTCTTGCGGTCATAGTGTGGAGAGCATAGGAGGTCGGTGAGCTCCGATGGCCGATTAGGGAGAGTCCACAAGCGCACAACGACCAACTCTAGGTGAGGTTCTAATAGGGACACATGAGGCCGAGGGTATAGGTGACACAGAGATGGAGGACATCGATGAGAATCCGATATGCATCATCGGATTTTTGATGTATATTAGTTATTTTTGATATATATGCTAGCTGCATGCTGAAGATAGTTTTATTTTTGATCACATACCAGCTTGTGTGCCAAAGACAGTGAGGATGTATGAGTGATTTGTATATTTTGAGCATATACTAGCCTACGTGTCGAAGAGATTTTGTATTGATTCATTCTTTTTGTATATATGAGACCGGCCTACGTGCCGATGACATTTTGTATTGTATATCGGCCTACGTGCCGACATTTTGAGATGATGGACATGATGAGATACATATTGATTGATTTATATGATGAGATACATGGTATTTTGTGATTTGTTGATGTATTTATGAGAAATTGGTTTATGGCTTGTGTTAGATGAGATATGGATTTGTTACTTTGATGTGGATGGAAATTAGGTGAGTTAGGCATGATGGAGTCAGGTTGGTTTAGGCATGGATCGAGTCAGGTTATAGGCATGGATGAGTTAGGTTGGTTAGGCATGGTTGTATTGAAAGTAGGTGAAGTTGTGATTCATTATTGTTTTGCAATGAATGATACTATGGGTCATATGTGAGATGTGGTATAATCCATGCATAGTGATGATAGAGAATTGGTAAGCATAATAAATGTATAAAATATGTAGCAAATTGTTATGTATGTGGCTTAATTTCCAATTTTGTACATAAAAGGGGAACTAAGTGAAATGTGATGTAAATGGTGAGTTAGGCATGGTTGATGAATTGTTTAGGGTAGAGAATGGCCAAGCTAACCTCCAAGGGCCCCATGCCCTCAGAGTGCTGCCTACATAGTCCCAAAAAAGGGACCTCAAGCCGATGTAGTTCTCCCATAAGCTAGGGAATAAAATTAGAAGGTTCGAAAATGAGTCGATAGGTGTTTGGGCATGTTGTGGGTAGATTGTAGGTAAAATGATGTAGGTGAAAGTGATTGTGGTGAAAGAGGAGGATTACCCCAAAGGTAAGCATCAAGGACCAAGTCTGTATAAGGTAATCAAAATGTAAACAAAGATGGTTAAAAGATAAAAGGGGGTAATAAAGCCACCTGATTGGGTAGGATCATACCAAGTAGATCATACCTTGGAGGAGGTGATGAACATAAGACCCTAAAGACATTGCATGATTGACATGTTCTACGATGAAAAGTAGTCACATGATCACCAAATGTCTAAGTTCCAAGAAGTCCCTTGAGGCAGTAGGAAATGAGAGTGGGCATGGTTCATAGGGTGAAGATTAGGGAGTTTTTAATTTTTTTGGTATGAGGTAGCAGGCCCTTCGGGAAAGAGGTCCTAGGTCACAATGGGAAAGTCCATGACTAAAAAGTTTTTTGTTTTGACTTATAGTTGAGATAGACTGATTGATGCGGGAAGTCTATATGGGAAAAATTGAACTCCTTGAGGTCTTCGTGAAGCTGATCGATGCGGGAAGCTTCGGTTGCTCTCATTTTTGAAGATCTTTACATAGTTGTCCTTCATGGGAGTAGTCTATTTATAGTAGTGGTTGGTCGAGAGGAAGATGTCCTTTTGAGGGATTCATATTTTTATTAGAAGTTTGACTCAAGGAGTTTGGTCCCATTGTGAGGTCTTTGTAGTCATGGACAAGACCAAGGTGAAAGATAGGACTCTTGTTCAAAGGGCAAGGTGAAACGACCATGGGATCTCATCTAGAGGTAGACAAAAATTATCCATGAGAATCATGGTATGTGCAGCGCCGTGGTACACATATTCAAGGGAAGATAACAAGTGATGGGTACTCACATGATTCTGGTTTAATCATTAGGGAGGTGTATGGAGTGAATGGTGCTCAAGGGATGAGCATGGAAAGAGACAAAGGGTGAGGTAGGACGACGAGTCAACAATAAAATGGTCAAAGATGCAAGGCATTAAGGGGCTCAGGTTTGGGTTTACCCTCAAGAGAAGATAAACGATAAGCACTTGATCCATAGGTATGAGTCATGATGTATGGTCCAAGCCAATTAGGAGAAAATTTGCCCCATTTATTTTTTTTTGCTTTGGTTACGTGTTGATTTTCTTTCAGGAAAAGGTCACCGACTTGGAAGGTTCGTTCATGAACACATTTGTCATAGGCACATTTGATATGTTGTTGGTAAACTTGAAGGTGATCCAGAGTGTTAAGACGACATTCGTCTAATAACTCTAGCTGTCTTAAATGGTCTTGATGAAAGTCATCATCGGTGGAGTGTCATGGAGAGAAATACGAGTGAGGGATTTGGACTTCGAGAGGTAGAATAACCTCTGTACCATAGACAGATAAAAGGGTGTGGTTGTAGTGCAAGTGTGAATACTAGTGCGGTATGCCCATAGAGCAAAAGGAATGTGTGTATGCCAATCCTTACCAAGATCACCACTTTCATGAGAATTTTTTGAGGGTTTTGTTAGTGGATTCGGCTTGGTTGTTGGTTTGTGGGTAGTAGGGTGATGATAAACTAAGCTAAATGCTGAAGGCATCACAAAGTTTTTGTAATGTTTTGTTTTTGAATTATTTTCCATTGTCAGTGATGAGGCGATGGGGAACACCAAAGCAACAAATGATGTGGTGGTTAATGAACTCACATATTTACTTAGCTTTCATGGAAATGAGTGAGATGGATTCTACCCATTTTTTTAGTATTCAGTAGTAGTGATGATCCATTGATGTCATTGGGAAGAATGAGGATTGATTTCTCCGACAAGATCCAAACCCCATTAAGAGAAGGGCCAAAGGTCACGAGCAACTTGTAAGGCATGACTGGGTGTATGATGAAGGTTGGAATATTGTTGGAATTTTACACAATGTTTGACATAGTTGCAACAATCATGGTTAAGGTTCGACCAGTAATAGCCTAGGCAAAGAATACGCTTAGCAATAGTAAGGCCACTAAAGTGACCTCCACATATGCCATCATGAACCTCCTTAATGGTATAAGGAATTTCAGAACTTGTGAGGCATTGTAAGAGAATACCATCAAAGCCATGCTTATAGAGGAGTCCTCCCAAGATAACGTAATGAGAGACCTTTTTAAGGAAGGCACACTATCCGTTACGGGTGAGATTAGGAGGTAAGATGGAGAGAGAAAGGTAGTTGGAGTATTATTTATACCAAAGGTCACTCGGGGGGTATTGGTTCTGATCGAGTAAACATCATGAGGTAAATAAGAAGGTGAATGGAGGTGTTGTACGGTGACAAATATTTTGGAATCATTTGGGTGAAGCGGGTATTTGGGAAGCTAAGCAGGCCATGGTATCTGCAAATTTGTTGGTGGAACATGGGATGGTTTGAAGGGTGTAACGATCAAAGGTGGTCAAAAGTATGTCTACATAATATTTATAATTTTTAAGTATCTCGTTATGACATTGGTACATACCATTGACATGGTTTATGACCAATTGAGAATCACCAAAGATTTTTCCTCCTTTGCATTTCAAGTGTTAACATGTGATTTTCCTTATAAAGATATGTTCTTTTGATTATTAGAGATCATGCTTGAAATGGATAAGTCTTTTCTACTCTTAAGATCCTTTGATTGAATTGGAATGGCTTTCTGAATCCATTTTTCACTTCTTGTAGGTGATTTGCAATCTGGTTTAAGAGTTGTAAACTTATCTATTTATCTGACTCATCCTTGGATCATTGAAATTGATCCAAGGAATGTTTTAAATCTGCTCTGTTGAAAAAATGGTAAATTGACATTCCATGAATTAAGATACATATTGGACTGAACTTTGTAGTTACAAGTTCTTTGATTTTTGTGTGAATGTGTTTCCATTTAGTGGTTTGTTTTACTTGGGTCCTTGGAGATCGACCATGGCAGGTCATTGCTGATGAAAATGGAAATGCAGCCTGTTCACGGCATAGGAAAGATCCAAGATCCTAAAAAGGACTATCCTACAGAATCCTAAGCTAGGTACAAATATTTACTACCTAAGCTATGTCACTTAATAGAATTATTATTCTTATCTAAAGCTTCCTATTCTACTTTGATTGGTTGATTGGCATCCTAACCTAAGCTCGGTGTTGAAGGATTTGGAAAGGTTTCTAGGCTATTAAAATTAACCTAGAACCTAATACTATAAGGTTATATTAAGATCTAACCTAATGCCTAAAACTATTGTGTTTTGAATTAATCTACCTAAGGTTGTGCTAAGACCTATGGTGGTGGTTAGTTGTTAGTGTTATATCCTAAGGTATATATTTTAAATTACCTAAGGTCTAACCTAAGAAATTTAATCTATCCTAAACTAATGGATATGAATGGGGACTTAAGTGGTCACATGCATTTGGGCGACGGTTCCTAAGGAATTTATGTTATTGATAAGGTTGGTAAATGCATATGGACTGCCAGTTTTGGCAGGGGCTAGATGACTTGGTGGAGGCTTAGGTGGAAGTGTCACTAAAATGGAAATGCATGTTATTTTTGACTTGGCATTCGCCAGACTTGGAAGGCGGTGGCAAGGAAGGATAGGTGGGAAATTTGGAATTAATGGAAATTTATTGTTTTTGGTTTTGTGCTCAAACCATCTTGGAAGGCATGCAAGTGGATTTTTCTTGGGTTGTTTCACTTTGCATGTTTCATGATTTTTGCTCTGCATGCTCTCTAGTTTTTCGAACCAGCAGATTGAACTGCAATTAATGGCTATTTTTGAAGTCATGGATCTATTTTCATTTCATGGAATGTATAAGAGGCATTGTGGTAAAGGTATTTGGTTGTTTGATCTTTCGTGGAGAAGAGGAGAAGTTGTGAGCTCGGTTGGAGGTCTCCTTCGATTTGGCAGAAGCACTATCAAGCATGATAGGCTCTAACCATTAAAATATCTTGATTTCTTCTAAAAGATTTCATAAAAAGAACTCTGCTCTATGTTGAGATTTGTGCTTTGCATATTTTTATCTGGTTATTTGTTGGGTTTTATAAATCTTGTGTTCTTGGTTTCGAATCCATGGTATATGTGATTATGTTGGAAACTTACATTATGTTTGTTTTAGCACATGAAATATGCATGCAAAAATGAATGTGGTAACTCTGCTTGGCATTTTTGGATTTGGTAATTGATGGGTTTGGTTTTGATGACTTCATTGCCAATAAATACTAGCTGAGTTTTATGGGAACTTTGAGTTCCACCTGTTTTTGTTGGAGTTAGTGTTTTGTGATCTCGAGCTGGTAATGAGCTCGTAGTTTTCTGGAAGCTTGTATTCGAGCTCGAGTTTTCTATTGGAAACTTGTTTTGGTAGGTGAGAACTGTTGTTGGGGATTCTCGGTTCTATGGTGCTTGTGTTTTATTTCATAGATAAATGGGACTGTGGTTAAATCATATATGGCTTGGTTCTTGTATTTTATCTTGCGAAAACTTAGACTGTTGTTGAAACCCACATATAACTTGGAGCCTGTGTTTTATTATCTTGGATAAATTGGACTATTGATTGAAGTCCACATATGGCATGGTGCTTGTGATTTATTGTTCTTGTGACCTTATAAACTGTTATTGAAGGTTCATTATGAACATGACTTTCATGTTTTGTTGTTTGTATGGTCTGAGCTCTATTAAGGATCTTACATTTCATTGAGTTGGGAAATAGGTTTGATAAGATGTTAACAGAAAATGGAAGCTCTATTCTTATTTTGAAATGTTTATAAGTAATTACATTATATTCGGCATAGCATTACGATGCGTTGGTGTATATACGAACTCATGTGAGATTCTGTGATGCAAAGTTGTACAATGAAATTATTACTTATTTTGGAAATGGTAACCTGAACGAGATGTCGGTTCTGTTCTGGTATTCTTTTTTTGGTTTTTCTTTGTTTAAAAAGGTAAACTAAAAAGGGAACAAGTTGTTTCCTGAACTTGTTTATATTCTCTTGAATGATCCTGATCCTTGAAGGAGCTTATGTTTTTTTGTGTTTAGAATTACATATTGAGTCTTGAACTAGTTGTATTTCAAACATGTTCAATCGGGTCTTGACTTTAAACTAGGTTTATTATTTGATTAATTGGTTTTCGAACTCAGAACTCTTTTTGGAAACAAACCACATGCGCAAGGAGAAAACTGGAAGCATGGTTTAGTGGGTTGTTGGGTAAACTCTTCGAGATCTTGACTGAAATTATCTTGTTGGTTTATCGTTCTTATTGGAATCCCAATCTGTTACCTCTTATAGTAATATGTTGAAATATAGGACTGAACTCTTGGGAAGAATTTGAGTGCTAGTACCTACTCGGATTTCACACTTCTTGTTGGGTCCAATAAAAGAATGTTAAGTCTTGAAAGATAAATTGCGATTCAATATTGACTATGGGTTGTGTTTGAACTCCACTATTTTATTATCCCATGTTTGAAAAGGGAAATTAATGGTAAAGGTTGATGGAACTTCACTGTTTGATGGTAAAGGTTTCTAAGAAAAAAATTGTAGTATGTTTTCTTATTACCTTGAGGTTGTTCTTGTTCTCTCCTTTGGGAAATTTTGTATGAACTTAGAATGTATGTATAGAAAAGGGGATTTGATAATTAAGTTGAAAGAAATGATTAAAGGGTAGGTTCATACTCTGTTAAGATTCCTTTTCTAATGCAGTTGGGTTAAGTTCATTTGTTTGGAACCTTCTATTAATTATTCTTATGGGAAAAAGAGAATCATTACTTGATTAGTCTTCTTATACTTGTCATTTGACTAAAATGAAGTAGAAAGAGATTGATGATTGGTTGATGAAAAGAAAATGCAAACTTGTTGTTTGACTGTTGATCCATCATTCCTTCTTGGATTTTTATGTGAATATGTTCTGATGAATACCTTAAAATGTTGAATTTTAAGGTAGTTGTCCTTTAAATGAAACAATTTAAGTCATGATATGAACATGTTTCTGCTTTGCGGATGTTATGTATTTTGGCATAATGGAAATGGTTTCTCTTCTTCTTTACTTGAAAGTTAGATGAAACATCTTAACGAGAATATGTTGTAAACACTTCTTTTGTCTTATAGTAAAGATAAGTGTTGTATTCTATTTTGGTAGAATTGGAAACAATGAGATGTTATGTTATGTTGTTTGTTAAAGATAATTGATAGGATCAATTATACTTTAATTTGTAAGACAAATATTATAGATTATATTCTACTCTTCTTTTAGAAGTGAATTCAGATTCATTAATGCTCTTCTTTTCTGATTGTTATTACTTATGCTTAATGTATGATATACTAATTGTTCATTAAAGTAGGGTTGTTTTTATTGGAACAATTAGTGGAATGCACTTCGTTTTAAGGCTTAGTGCTTATCATGCTCAGTTCATTGGCCCGACCGTGCTATGCTAGCAATTTTTTAGATGGACTTTGTAAGTGATAAAAGAAGGAAAAAACTTATATGATGCATTGGTTGATTTAAGTCGATTCTTGTGAAGAATTGATTCGTTCTTGAGTTGTATTGAAAAAGAAAAGTTATATTATTTTTGAATGAAGGTTGTTGTTATGCAATATGCCTAAAATGCATAAATTTGTAAATGTATAAGTTTTGAAAATGAATTGAAAGTTGAGAATTTACTTGCATTGGTTGTGTAAATTATCTTGTACTTTTGTAAAAGAAATGGAATCTTATCTTGTTGATATTCTTCATATTATTTATATGTTTAAATGAGTATTCTTGGATAAGTAGGATAAAGGGAATTAGAGTAATTTCCCTAAATAAGATGCAGCTAGATAAGTTGTAGAATTTAATGTTCTTATCTAAACAATTCAATATAGTAAGGTGATGTGTAATGAACATACAATGAAAACTATAGAATTGGTAAAGGACATAAAGGGTGTGTTAAACCCTAGAACTTAACCATGAAGAGGAAGACTCTTCCTCTCTCATGAAAATGTAAACAAAAAGGGAGATATGATTTCTAATCATTAGACTTCATTTAATAAAGTCTACTAAGTTACAACCTAGGTGGTTGTTACACTTCCTTGAATGGTTAAGTCACATTAAATGGAACTTATGATGTTCTTTGTCCTATTTTTTTGGGTAACTACTTGTTAAGCCAAAATTAATGAACATTGAAAGCAATCTTAAGTTAAGGAAGTTCTTCAAGGATTAATAGAATCTGATATGAAAAGAACTTAGGGAGAGTTGGATTAGGGTTTGGGCAAGGTTGCTGAAATCTACTTTTAATTATCCAAATTAATTAAATATTAATAATCTCCTAGGGGTATGTACATCTCGATGAGGTTGTTTCATAGGATCTTTGCACATGCCATTATAGGGTTGTACCTTTGAGAAGATTAGGATCTTCTCGAGGATACAATGCCAATGTAGACACATGGCAACACCCCTCTGCATTGATCGTCTAGATCTACACGCTTATGGACTTGAACTTAGTTTTTCTCTAGGAATTTGGTAGTAGCATAGTTAGGATAAGGAGTAGCCCTCTAAGACTTAGGGTACCTTGGCACATGGGGTTGACTTAGGTTGACCCAGTATGCCAATATACCCTAAGTCTTCGTGAGCCTCTTCCTATCATAACCTATGTTGTTAACTTGAACTAGGATTAAACCTTGGGCAAGTGGACTGACAGAAGTTAGTAAAGGACATTCTAGATAACAATAGAGTGGGGTGAAGGACATATTCGGATTGATGAGTATGTTATCAAGGAATAAGTAATGAATAGTATGTTAGAAATCTTTGGCCAAAGTATCGCAAGCTGCTGATTACATTGTCCTATGTCACCTAGTCTATGGTTTGAGATGCAGATGAATATTGGTAGAAAATATTCAGATAGGTTCCTTAGATAGATCACTCAATACCATAACAGGGTAAGAGAACCAAGTATACGTAGTATATAGAAAAGTATTCAATACTTAATGTTAAACATGAATAGATCGGTAGTTCACCAAGTCATGAAATGAATAGATCGGTAGCTCACCGAGTCATTACAGTTGCATATGGTTATCTATTATAAGAATGGTTGTTATGGAATGTGTGTTCTAAATTATGTATTTAGAATAGAGAACATTACTCATAAAAAAAAAAAAAAATTCCCTTGTTTCTAAAGTCTTAAAATGGGAATGTTACATCTTGGTATAAGAGCTAAAGGTTGCAGATCTTGGACCTATTATGTCCATAATCTGATAAAATATTGAATTTTCTTATAACTAAAAATGGTTAGGATAAGAGGAAACATTTCGAATAACGCTCCACCTGATGAAGGAGAAGCAACAACCGCAAAAAATTGATGAAATCCTTGTTTCCTGTTGGACACAAGAGATCATTTGGTTGTACTTGAACAACAAGTAATGGGTAATGAGGAGGAAGAAGAAGCTAGTAATAACAATCAGCCACCTCCTGAGGACAACCCCAATTTGGGTGTTGATGATAACAATGTTAATGTGCCTGTCCAAAGCCAGAAAACAAAAAGGCAAGGTTGGCAGCTGAACTCACTAATGATATAAAAAGGATAAGTCCACCTAAGTTTGATGGCACCACATTAGGAGATGGAGCTGAGAATTGGCTCAGTGAAATGGAGAAGTACTTTGCAATAAGGAACTTCTTAGAGGAAACCAAAGCTATTTGGGAGCATATCAGCTTTCCCATGAAGCATCTTCATGGTGGGACAGCCGTAAGGCTGAGTTAAATATTGATGAAACTAACATCACTTGGGATCAATTTAAAAGTTACTTTAGGCAACATTGGCTGCCACAACTTTATTATGATAAGAAAATGACTGAATTTTAAAACTTAGCTCAAGGGAAGTTAACTGAGTATTGGGAATGGTTTACAAAAATCCTCAAGTATGTACCTCAGTATCAAACTGATGAGAAGTTCAGGATACATAAATTCATTATGGATTAAATCCCATTATTAGGGGAGAGGTTGATGTTCACAGCCCAACCACTATGGAAGGGGTTGTTGAAAAATCCAAAAGGTAAGAACATAAATTAAAGGCTATTTTTTCTCATAAGGAGGAAGTACGGAAGAAAGTTCCAAACTCTTCTTCAGCTTCTCTTGCACCCAGAAGGGACCCTGGAAGAAGTTTGGTAATAAAAGTAAGTTTTCAGCTGGTAATAATAAAAAAACAAGGAATAAGACTGTTAGAAATGCATGGAACAAATTTTCCAAGAATAATAATAAGAGACAGAAGTCCTATGGAGGTCAAAATGATAACTTTAAGGCTGAAAATAATTCTGAGTCTAAAAAGGGACCGGTAGGAGGCTGTTATAACTATAGTAAAGATCATTATGCAAATCAATTTCCTTTGAAGAAGGATGATCATAATCAGTAGCACAAGATACATGCTCCAAGTAGATGATAAGAAAAGCTACACTCATATAAGTTCCTGGTAAGTTATTCGGCATGCCTGTAATGGTTCTTTTTGATACGGGGGCTACTAAATGTTTTATTTCTAGTAAACTTGCTTTGAAAATTAAAAGAAAAGATAGAAAAATGGATAAATCATGGACTGTACATTATGGTAATAATTCTATTCATACTTGTTAGTATGTGTCTTTTTGGGGCAGTCCTTGACTTACCTAGCTTTTCCACTGAAGTTGATCTTTATGTTGCACCTTTGGGATCTTATGATATAGTCATAGGCGTAAGTTGGTTAGCTGAGCATAAAGAAAAAGTGGACTATTTTGAAAAACATATTAGTTGTTTAGATGATCTGTAGAAAACAATAGAGATTCAGGGTGTAAAATGAGAAATTTCAGTTAGGAAATTGTCAGCTATGCAACTTAAAAAGGCCAAAAATAAGGGTTGTACCTTATATGCAGTAAAAATTTCAGAATCTGAAGAAGAAAACAACAATTTCATGGAACATTATCCACTGTTACAGAGCTATAGTGATGTGTTTCAGAGGAATTACTAGGCTTACCACCCAAAAGGGAGTTTGACTTCATGATTGAAATCAAACCAGGTACTGAACCTATTTCCAAGGCACCTTATTGAATGACTACTACATAATTAGTAGAGCTTAAGGCTCAGTTACAAGAAATTTTGTCTAAGGGTTTGATTAGACCAAGTGTTTCACCTTGGGGAGCACCAGTGATCTTTGTGAAAAAGAAAGATGGAACACTTAGATTGTGCATTGATTACAGGATGTTAAAAAAATCAACAATCAAGAATAGATACCCACTTCCTAGATTTAATGACCTATTTGATCAGATGCATGGAACATCGGTCTATTCTAAGATAGATCTTCAGTTTGGATACAATAAATTATGAATTAAGGATGAGGACATTTGTAAAACAACTTTCAGGACAAGGTATGGACATTATGAATTCAAGGTTTTACCCTTTGGATTAACGAATGCACCTGCAGCTTTTATGAACTTAATGAATAATATCTTTCAAGAATACTTGGACAAGTTTGTGCTTGTATTCTTGGATGACATTCTCATATATTCTAAAATTATTGAGGAGCATCATGAACACTTGAAAATAGTTTTGGAAATTCTGAGAAAGAGATAGTTATATGGTAAGTTGTCCAAATGTTCTTTTTATGACACAAAGTTCACTATTTGGGTCATGTTATAAGTAAAGATGGGATTTCTATGTAGATCCTTATAAAATTGTAGCTATAACCAAGTGGCCTGCACCAAAGAATGTACATGAAGTTAGAAGCTTCATGGGCCTTGTTGGTTATTATAGAAAATTTGTTAAGGACTTTTCTAAGGTGGCTACACCAATAACTTCATTGCAGAAAAAGGATAAGAAATTTGTTTGGAATGATAAATGTGAATCTGCTTTTAAAATTTTGAAAATTCAGTTGACTTCAACACCTATTTTAGCTATACCTGATCCTAATGGAGACTTTACTGTTGTAACGGATGTATCCAAGGAAGGCCTTGGAGGTATTTTGTTACAAAATGATCATGTCATAGCTTATGAAAGTAGAAAAATTAAGTTACATGAGTTGAATTATGCTCCACATGATTTAGAGCTTGCTGCCATAATTCATGCACTTCAAGTTTGGAGGCATTATCTTCTTAGTAAACCATTTGAGTTGAAAAATGATCATCTTGGGCTGAAGTACATTTTCACTCAGCCAAATCTGAATGCAAGACAATGAAGGTGGTTAGAGTTTTTATCTCAATTTAAGGAAAAGAGAATATAGTGGTTGATGCTCTAAGTCGTAGGAAGCATATTTCTACACTTATAACACTAAGAACTCAGTTTAAGGATGAAGTAAAAAGTGTTATGGAATCTGATTCTTACTTTTAGCAAGTAGAAACAACGCTTGTTGCAGATCCAAAAGATGAAAGGTATAAATAATTTCACTTTGATAATGAAGGAATCTTATGATATGAAAATAGAGTATACATACCTTTGCTTAATGATTTGAGAAAGAAATTGTTAGCTGAATTTCACAATTCACCTTTTTCTGGACACCCTGGCATTACAAAAATGCTTGTTGATATAAAACAACAATATTTCTGGAAAGGAATGAAAAAGGATGTCATTGATTTTGTGACTCATTGTCTTGAATGTCAACATGTAAAAGCGGAACATATGCACCCAACTAGTTTATTATATCCTCATAGCATACCGCAGTACAAGTGGCAAGTAATAAGCATGGATTTTGTGTAAGGGTTGCCTATGTCAAGAAATAAACATGATGTTATTTTGGTAGTTGTTGATAAACTAACGAAAGTAGCTCATTTTATTGCTGGAAATCTAAAAGATGATTCTCCTATTTTGGCTAAAATATTCGTACACAAAATTTTCAGATTACATGGAGTACCTGAATTAATCATATCTGATAGAGATCCTAGAATGATGTCAAGGTTTTGGTAAACACTTAATGCAGCTCTAGGAACTAAGCTAAATTTTAGTTCTATGTATCATCCGGAAATGGATGGATAGACTGAAAGAGTAAATCAAGTTTTAGAAGATATGTTACAGATGTATTGTATGGATCAACAATATAAGTGGGAAGAGTATCTTCCATTAGTTGAATTTGCATACAATAATACATATCATGCTTCTCTTAAGATGGCACCTTTTGAGGCACTTTATGGAAGGAAATGCAGAACCCCTATTAGTTGGGATAGCATTGAGGATAGAGAGGTAATTGGACCGCAATCCTTACGAAAATGGAATTTAAGTTAAAATGATTCATGAATGATTGAAAGAAGCAATGAGATATGAATAAGAGTTATGCTAACTTAAAGTGGGATGATAGGAAATTTTAACTTGGTGAGAAGGTTTTTCTTCGGGTTAAACCGAAAAAGAGTTCTATAACTTTTAGCAAGGCTGCCAAGTTATCACCTCGTTATGTGGGACCTTTTGAAATATTTGAAGTAATAAACCCTATAGCTTATCATTTATCACTGCCACCTACTTTGTCACGAATGCATGATGTTTTTCATATTTCTTTACTTAAGAAATACGTTTGATTTATCACATGTGTTAAATTGGAATTCTTGAAGGTCCAAGACCCAGAATAATAATGGTTAAACTCATTGAGTCTAGAAACTCGATGGTTGCATTTGAGAAATTGAGAAATAAGTCAATGTAAGGTCCAGTGGGACCAGTTTATCAAAGAGAGTGTAACTTGAGAAAATCTAGAGGATATGAAAATTACTTTTCCATATCTATTTAAACAAAATTGATTTTGTTGATTGATAAAAATTTATGATTTTATCTTTATATGACAATAAGTATTCCAGTTTTGGGTAGATATTTATTTGATTGGAATAAACAGTTTTTTAATGCTGAATTTTGGAATTAAAAGGTTTTGATATATTTGACTTAGGATAAGAGAAGTGAATGAATTGATTGTCCTTGATGTAAATTGTTAAAAGAGGTAATCATCGGGACGATGATTATTTTTAGGAGGGAAGCATGTAACACCCTCGACAGTTGTTATTTTCCTCCTTTGCATTTCAAGTGTTGACATGTGATTTTCCTTATAAAGATATGTTCTTTTGATTGTTGGAGATCATGCTTGAAATGTATAAGTCTTTTCTTCTCTTAAGATCCTTTGACTAAATTGGAATGGCTTTCCTGAATCCATTTTCACTTCTTATAGGTGATTTGCAATCTGGTTTAAGTGTTGTAAACTTATCTATTTATTTGACTCATCCTTGGATCAATTTCAGTGATCCAAGGAATGTTTTAAATTTGCTCACTTTGAGTGAATGGTAAATTGAAATTCCATGAATTAAGATACATATTGGACTAAACTTTGTAGATAAAAGTTCTTTCATTTTTGTGTGAACATGTTTCCATTCGGTGGTTTGTTTTACTTGAATCCTATATGGTGATCATAGCGAGGGTGTTGGTGAAGGCTTCCATACTCTTGTGGAGTAAGAAATGTGTTAACACTATATAGGTGGCATTCCCTAGAGTGAGGTGTTTAAAAACACCTTCCAAGGGATTAGTGGTTGGTATGTAGGTATCTGGTATGGATAATGTGTTGGAGTTTGATGCGGAGGTGGAGTTAATGGATTGGGAAGCTGATGGGTCAGCCGTTGAGGTTATGGCAGTAGTAGGAATGGAGGAGGTATGTGCGGTAGAAGTAGTGGCTATACTAGTAGGTGGAGGTGTAGGTGAAGCGGTAGTGGTCGCAGAGGTAGACGGCTTGATAGGTATGAGCACATCATTGGGTTGGTAAAGCATGTTACATGTTTTAAAAGGTAATTGGTTAGTTGGAATGGTATAAGTGTGTCCTTCGTGTTCAAAATTTACGTAACAATGTAAAGTGGAAGGAACACAACCCATAACACAGATCCAGGGTCTACCAAGCAACAAGTTATATTGGAATTCCCCTCCAAAATGTAAAACAATTCAGGAACAGTGCGGGGCTGATGCGAATGTGGAGGAAGACGGTGCCTAGTGTAGAGATGATATCATCATTAAACGAACACACAACATGGTAGGTGTTTATGCATGTAATTATCGGTATATGCAAGTATACACATTTAAGCAAATGCATGGGATGAAATGATGTTAATGCTAGCACCCCATCAATCATCACATGGTATACCCATATGTCATCGGTGTGGAAAGAGATGAAGAGGGCTGGAGTGCAGGTCATCATTTTGGTGTGGCATGATCTCTTCCTCTGAGAAGATAAGGGAGGCAACTTGGTGAACAAGGTGGGGTGAAGATGAAGGTGGTAATTTGGTGAGAGAGGCTACATGATGGGGTGTGATAATGGAGGCTATGGGTGTAGGGTCATTAGGTAAAACCGTAATTGATTGAAGAACCTCCATGAGAGCTTGACGATGGGATTATGAGGTTTGGATGAGGTCATATAAGAAAATTTTGAGGGGTGATTGGTGTAATTTTTGAGCATGGTGCGATGTGTGACACCATTAGAAATGGGGTACGTGGGGCCGTAGATAGTTATTTTAGGTATGGGTATAGATGGTATGTTGGGTATAGGATTGGTTGGTGTGTTAGTTGCCTTTTCTTTACCCTTATGTGCACGTGTAGTGACATGTATCATGTTGATTTGAGGGGAGTTGGAAAATGGAGAAGGTGTAGGGTGAGTGGTATAACGACACAACGAGAAAAAACCTACCGGAGGAGAAAAACCCTGTGAGGTCAGTTGGGCACAACGACATTTGGGTGGTGGCGTGGCAAGTTCTTTGATGCAAACCATGTTAATTTCAAATCTTGGGGGTGGTTCTAGGAGAGGTGAGGGTGGAGGTTGTGGTTGTTGAGTGGGAAGTGTGGGAATGGGTGTTGGTGAAGTAGGATCCTCGTCGAGAAGGTCGTCATCATCAATGTTGGTTTCTAGTGGACACAATTGGATAAGAACAATTTTAAAGGCCTTGAAGCTCTCCAAATCGTGTCCTAGCACATGATGGTATGTGTAAATTTTATTATTTTCAAACCCTTTTGGCTTGGGTTTGAGGGGTTGTAAGGTCCGAGTGGCGTAATGTGATGACGAGAGGTTTCCAGGAGGTTGGTTAAAATTTTGGCATAAGACCTGCTTTAGTGGATCACAATGGGAAGTAAACGTAGGTTTGGGTGTAGGTGTAGGTGATTATTAAGGAAGCGATCTTTAGAAGAGGAGTGGGTTGAGCCATGGGTTTGGGTCTTTGGTGTGGTTTTAGATGTTGGTCGTGTTTGTTTAGGTATGGGTATAGTAGATAGACAGTAGGAGGGTGTGTTATCATTTTGACTACCTTATTGTGGGGTAGTGGAGTCATTTTTTCAGGTTACACCTTCTTGGGTAAAGGTGATGTGGGTGTACGAGGTCTAGAAGGAAAAGCTAATGGAGGAAGAGGGTGAGTTACCCATGGGGATAACGGGGTGCTATGAAGGTAGATGACATGAGTCATGCTTGAGGTGCGTGAGACAACGACTGAAGTGTAGTGGGTAGTGAAGCAATAGATGAGGGTATCGGAGGTATGGGTGGTAAAGAGGTGACATGTGTAGGTGTAAGTCGGGTTGGGTGTCTAGGTAGGTTAGAGGTTTGTGAGGAAGGAATGAGTTGTTGTGTTTTTGGTTTATTGATGGGTGGAGGTTTCTTGACCATGTGGGGAAGCTGAGATCCTAAGACGGATGGGATAGGTGCAGGTGTGATTGGCGCAATCGGGGTATGAGTTCTATGGGTTTGGTGCTTCTGTTTGGGTGTCAGAGCAGGTATGGTGTTGACTTTGGAGGATGTGCCTAAATCCAATTTGATAGGAGAATGAGTAAGGCTGGTGGTTGGGGTGACCCCTAAAGTGGTAATGGGTTTAGTCAAAGCAAATGTTGTAGGTATGGGTTTGGGTTTAGGTGTAGGTTGAGTTATGGGTAAGGGTGTGGTGTGAGCTATAATAGGTGTCATGGAAGGGGTTGTGATAGAGGTGATTGTGTTTGGTTCAATTGGTCGAAATGTTTTTGGGTAGATTGTGGAGGTATCAGCAAGGGATCTCTGCATTTGTGTTGAGACGGGGAGTAAAAGGCACCCCATAGTAGATCCCTATCCACATAATCTAAGTGATCAGCCAAACGTGAGAACAAAATGTCTGTAGGTGGAGTTGGTGAGGAACTAATGGCAATTCTGTAAAATGTTTCTTAGAGATGGGGAATTGGCTAGCTTCAGCTTCCGTGGGTAAGAGAGCCGAAAGTAGGTCTATAGGATCTTGGGTGGCAGATGGAGAATGCTTTCCAAGAGGGAAAGTTATCTCAACTGGGTCTATAATAGGCGGTGGAGATGTTGGGTTCTCCTTTATGGGTGGAGGAGGTAGCAGGCGCTCCTCTATGGGTGGAGGAGGTAATGGGTGCTCCTCTATGGGTGGAGGAGGTATTGTAGCTAAAGGCTCTCTAAGTGGTGAAGCTAGGGGTGAGATGGTCTCAATGTTAGCGAAAGATTCCTCCATAGGTGATGAAGGAGATGAAAGGTGTTCCTCTATTGGTGAAGGAATAGGGGAGGTTGGTTTTGACATGGAAGGAGGATTTTGGGATAGGATCTCCTCTATGGAAGGAATATGGGGTAATTGGGAGGTGACAGGTGCGTCATTAAAGATAGTGTGAACCTCATGGGTATGGGTATCATGAGTGGAGGTCTCACCGGTTTGATCAGATGAAGGGGCATGGTTAGGAAATGGTTTCTTGAAGATATGTAGGTTTTGGTTGGCAGGTGCATTAGGATTATCCACGGTTAACTCACCTTTCTTGAGCATTTCTTGGACAATATTTTTGAAAGTGATGCAGTTTCCATCACTATGACCCTTTACTCGATGATAATTATAGAAATCATGTTCTTTATACCATGTGGGCATGGGGCGAGCAGGGTCAAAACTAGTGTGTGGTTTTATAGGTGGAAGGGTGATGGCTCCAGATTTGATGAACTTCTCTAAGATAGAAGAGTAAGGTTCCCCAATTGGGGTATATTTTCTGCTCTCATCTAAATTGAAAAGTCTAGAAATGTGAGAGATTAGATGAGGGGGTAGCCAAATTTGACGGATGAGCTGGGCCAGCCTTAAGAACCACTGCATTAGCGGTGCCCTTAGATTTTGAATAATTGGTTTATGGTTTGGAAAAAGAAGAGGTATCATTTAACTTGAATGCTGAATTCTTATTGCGTAATTGGATTTTATTCTCTTCGATGGCTCGTATCTCTAACTTTCATGCCATAGTCAATGCTTCATCAAATTTTTCGGAAGGTTTGGACCTACAAGGTCAGTGAGATATGCCCGACATAAGCTTTGTGTGAAGAGCTTGATGAGTTACTTTGTGGTAATTAGAAGGTAAGTTGGTTGATCGAAATTTGCTGATGGCGACAAAATTTGTGATAGATTCATCCTCATCTTGGCGTGTGGAATATAGATCGGTCATGGTAACCTTCTTGACGATATTGATAGAGAAATAATCAAAGAAGGCTTGGGCTACCTGATTGAATGAGAATATAGAGTGTTTAGGTAACCCACTATACCAATATAATGTAGGTCCAGTGAGGGACATGGGAAAGGTTCTCAAGAGAAGGGCATCATTATGAGCAATTAGATAACACCCATGTTTGAGCATTTGCAAATCTTTGTTGTGGGTCTTCTTTACTATTGAAATGATTGAATTTAGGCATTTCCCAATGCACGGGGTATGAATGGATAGGAATGGATGGGTGAATGGGCTCGTTTCAAATCTCGTCATAGGTGAGAGTGTTGTGGGAGCTAGAAACCGATGCCTCCAATGTTTGCATCTTGTCCAACATCAATTTAATTAGGTTGTTGGTGGGTTGTGATGATTGGATGCCTCCTATAACATGAGAGGGTTGGTTTTGGCCATATAATGGGGGTGGCACTCCAGTGTATGGTGTTTCCATGTAGGTTGATTGGGAAGAAGGAAGTGAAACAAGGGTATGTACCCTGAGTGAATAATGGATAAAACATCGGGTTGTTGATAGTATGTATATGGGGGTTGTGGTAACCCTAGTGGAAATAGGGGCTAATGATTGTGGAATGGAAAGGACCATGTTCTGAAATGGGGTAGGGGTCACCGACACTAGAGGTGGTAATGTAGCTACGGGTATGTGTGAGACATTAGGGGTGGATGAGATTGTGTTTGGGGTAGTTTTCGAGGGTACGGTGGATGTAACGGGTGCCACAGAGGTAACAGATGTGGCAGTCATAACGGGTATAGGACCTAACTATGAAATGACTGGGGGTAAGGTAGATGTGGGTAGCATAGAGCTAGATGGGGCTGATGCAGGAGTGGGTGCGAGAGTCGGGGGGATAGATACGGGCATGTCGTATATAAACTGACCTGAGGCATCTTAAGTGGATGAGTGGGAAAGGTAAAACTACACGGCGGTAGGGTTTTGGTCAAGAGATTTTTACAAATTCCTCATCTCCGATAGCGATAGTAATAGGCTGGATGGGATCCATGGCTGGTGATAAAATGGAAGGTGGTGAAGGAATAGGTGGGAGTGGTTGTGAGTTTCTTGCTTGTTTTTAGGTCAGCACCATGTGAACCAAGATCGAACACGTAGGATGCTTCTCTGTAAATGACACAGAGAACAGTGGGAACAAGTGAATCTGGTGATAAAAAGTAGATTAAGTACCAAATGGTGGCTAGAATGTGAAATAGGCTAACCAATGCCAGTTAGGGAAAACCAATGCCGATCGGGGGTAATCGATTAAGTTCTTGTAGAAAATGGACAGTGAGTGAACAACAATGCAGAAGGTAAAATATATAGCGGGTATGCCAAATCGATGATGTTTAAAATGTCTATGGGAATGACAATAGTGATAGGGACTATGAAAAGTAGAAAAAAAATGAATGAAAATGTCCTTTTGAGTAGATTAGCAAAAGGACCTGGAACCAAGGTCGGTTGGGTATAACCAAGGCGGTCGAGGTAACCGATGACGGTTCTTGTGAAATTGAAACAATGATGAAAGAAAAGTGGTTGTGATTTAAAATCTGATGTAGAATCAGACCTAGAATACGATAATGATGATGATGTGGCTCAGGAACACTTAGGTGAAGCTAGAATACACCATTTGTGATGAGGAGCATGCAAAAAATGAAAAAAAGTGAAGAATGTGATCTCTCACCTCAAAACGCAAGCCAAGTAGTAACACTAAGAAAATGTGATCCTAGGAGTTCCTTTTCTATTATGTTTGTTTAGCTTTTGTTATTTAGGGAATGACACATGGATTTTGAAATAGATTTTTGGTGAGGATGGATTCCTACAAAGAAGGAGATATAAAGGTGAGGTTTGGTATGTTATGGTGGGGGTGGGCTTCGCTCTAAAGGATGACTCGACAGAGCAGTGAGCTGGGTGCCCACTGTACCGTGATCATGTGATGACCTACATCTTCTTCTAGGTAGGATGTTGTTTAAGAATGTATGTATTTTAAATTTTTGTGAGGTTTGGCAAGACTCAGAGAAAGAGAAAAGGAAAGAAGTGCTTTTATACTATTCATTTGTTAACCATCAGCTAGGCATGACTTCCAGCGTATAGGTTGCCCTAATTAATGTGAGCTAATGTGATAAATCAAAATGTAATGCACTTATTTTTAAGCCCAAATCGAAATGTAAAATTGGATGACACAATAAAATGAAGAGGAAGAGGGATGCTCTTTCACTACAATGCAAAAACATGAAAAAATGATTCTTTTTAATTACACCAAAAGAAAAGTTTTCTTTAGAGTAAATACGAAGAAGAGGTGGGTTACCAAGGAAGAAAATTAGTGTGTACACTTTTCCGAAGGGAAACAAACACTCAACTTTTCCTAGGAATGAATGAAATGCAAGGAACCCCAGATGGGTGCCACCGAGCATGCCAAAATGTTTCACCTTTTTCTTAGATCGTTTCTTTGGAGTGTTGACGAAACAAATAGGGTGACGTGCGTAGGAGGAATACTTGTTCAAATGCTGGTTGATGGGGTTGCGCACATATGACTTCCAAATCCAAAGATGATCATGAGAGCTTCCCTTTTTGGCTAGGAGAAACTACCTGTAATGCAGAGCAAGACCACAAGAAGGAATTAAACAATATGAGTAGTGAACTACCTAGTGTATGCTACTTCTGGAAGTGTGATACTTCCTAGATGGTGTCACCCACTACTTTAAACAATTTAATGTCTGTAAACAAAGTAAATCCTATTTTAATTTGGAATGATTTAGGTATCTCACTTAAAACACAATAATAAAATAGATCTAATCTAATAGGCTAAGCTACAATAGAATCTAAAGGTAAAATGATTGGTTACGGGTTCTACGGTGTTTGATAAAGGTCTCGGTAGATACGAGAGATTGATTTTGGTTAGGGGTAACCGATGGTGGTTAGGTTTGACCGGTGCCGGTTATTGTGAAATCTGGAAATGTCATAGAACAAGCTTTAAGTCTCCTTTGTGATTACACAAAGGGCTTTGTTTGGTCAAAACGAGGTATTGGGTGATTGGGGTAGGCTTTAGTGAGGCTTTAATGGGTATATGAAGGTGGAAATGTTGGAGAAGGTCAATAGGTGGCTAGGTAAGCAATAGATGATAAAATAATGATGAAATGAAATAAACCAGAGAAGTATGATGTTATACTTACTTAGATTCTGGTCCTGGATGCCTGTGTGTGAAGGATGGAGGTGCGATGAGGGGCTTGAAGGCTTAAAATGATCACCAACTAAATGAAATCTTCTCGCACGGGCTACATGTGCATTGCTCTTTGCTTGATTAGATCAGATCATGGTTGTGCAGGAAAAGATGTTTGATCTCCTCCCTTGCATGCGTGGTCTCGTTGGAATTCAATCTTTAAAGATGTGTTATCTCTCTGAGATGTGATAACACTCACCAAACTCTTTGTTTCCAACTTCCAACCTTGAGAATAAGGTTGTTTTAGGGTTAAAAGGGTAACCGACGGCGGTTCCGGCCTAACTGGTGACGGTTAGGGCTAACTAGCATCGGTCAAGGCAGGATTTCCTAGGTTTACTAAACTAAGGAGATCCTCTTGATTTTCTCAGATATCATGTCACTAACCCATGGATTAGACTGGGAGATTCTTGTGAGCATGTGGGAATGTGGTTAGAGGGAATGTAGGCATTGATTTTTAGGGTTTGGGTAAGTCTTAGTTAGTTATGGCAACTTACAAAGAATAGGTCTTAGGTTGAGTTGGCTTGGTGAGGTGTCTAAGTGAATTACATGTGTGGATGTTATTTAAAATAAGATATTTAAATAATAAATATAGTGAGGATAATGCATTAATTTAATTAAATTAATTAAATTAATATTAGTGGGGTGAAAGGGGTCATGGCTAGGTGAATGTGATGAAGGGTGCTTATTTGTCGAGGGACCAAAGGGGAGTGTGACATAATTTCAAAGATGTCTACAAGATGAATAAAATACATGATTAAATCCTAAAATTGATTACAAATTAAATCTATTTATCGCTACTCTACTGCCCACACTAGCTTACTTACTAATGATTGTTGTAGAAACTAGAAAACCAAGCACAAGGGCTAGGTCATCAGGAGGGATCAAATGTGCACCCACAGTTCTTTTAGTTTCCACCAACATGCTCTTGTTTAAGGTCAAAGAGGGTTCTATACCATGCTTACCGAAAATGGGGAGTTCTAGATGCTTCGGTTCCATGTCCTCTGCCTGAGCTCCAAATCCTTCATGAGCCATCTCTCTCCATAATGCCATTTGTTCTGTAACTTCACGTTGCTTCTCCAAATCCCTCTCACACACCTCATTAAACTTAAGTCACCTTTCTTCTCTATGCCTTTCTTACCGCAGTCCACCATATTTCACCACACCTGCTCCTGCCCCCACACATAGTGGGGTTTAGCTAGCCATAATACATTGTTCCAAATCCATGGTCATGATAAAAATATTAATCGATAAAGGGATAACACACAAATAAGATTCTCTCGGGTTAGTGTAGAACTAAAACCCAAGTAAGCCATGTATAGGGATAAGTAGAAATTGCATACTAAAAATGTATCTATTAAAATCACCACCTCACCAATGATCTACATCACATGTCTAAGTCAAATCAGCATCATGCAGAGCCTGGAATTCTTCATGTGTCCAAACAATTGTCCGAAACCTCCAATTTCTCTTCGATGCATAAGCTACTAACCACTCATATAACTCTATAGGGAAATAGGTGAAAAATGTATCATATAGCTCATGATACATATTCTATTCAACCCATGCACATGCATCAAAATTAGGTCCTGTGTTAAATATGTGAGCATAATCTTCCTCTAAATTGTCTAACCAATCCTCAATGCTAGCCAAAGTCAACTAGTATGTCTTCATCATGCAACATCCTGAAAAATAAGCGAAAAGAGTTTCGAAAATGGAATAAAAATGTAATATTTTATTTTACCAAATTTCCCTAGGTGCACTAGCACATCACTAAGCTAACCGAGCACTCACCCAAAGTGCACAAGGGTACTAGGTCCCTCTTTTATGGAAGCTTATTCAAGGAGTTAACATGATCATACACATATTATAGATCCATAATATCCATTCAAGAATAAAGCATAACATGAACTAGATCTAGATTTTAACCATATGCAAGATTAACTCATACAAGAATCAAGATTAACTTTACCATGCAATAACTAGTCACAGATGTGTCTACAAGTAATATCCAACCACAAAGATCCAAAATATTAATTGCTTTAAAACATAGAAGTTGAATACATATATAGTAATGTCACCATAAGTCATGTGCGCACATAAACTAGTAGCATAACTCTAACAAAACATGGATCATGATCCCTAAACCGTGCAAATAAATACATATATATATAGGCGTAGGGAATTTCCCTTCACTCGGAAATGCTTTGTTCCTTTTAGAAAGCAGATAAGGTTAGGGTTAGGAGGAATACCCAGTAGAATGTTGAGATGATGTGCGTGCCGTAGAGAAAGATCGGGATTATTGCGGAGAACTCCTTTTTGTGCAGGAAGGACTACTCTGCAAATAAGAATACAAGACCACAAGATTTGATTAAACAATAAATGAGGAAACGCCTTGGGCCGGGAAATGTAAAACTTCCTTTCGAAGGTGGTGGTTTCCCGCTAACGTGAATTAACACAAAAGAGGCGCAAAATATCAATTAAATTGCTTGGCTGAACCGGGTAGGGGAAAGGCTGTTTTTCTGGTTTTTGATCAAAGGAACGATGCGGTTACCTATAACCGATGCCGGTTATCGATAACCAATACCGGTGGGTTCTAGGATCTTCTAGGATGGTTGTGGTGTTTGTAATGGCTGGTTTTGGATAGTATTAGGAAATGGGATGGTTAGAAGCTAAAGAATGATAGTTAGAGGCAATGGTACGTTGGGTAATGGATTCAGAAACGGATTTGGGAAGATTGCAATTCCAAAAGCATAAGAAATGTTATAATGGAGGACATGCAAGATGTAACTTACTGGTTTTGATGAAGGTGCAAGTTGATCTCCTTTGCTGTAAGCACGTCTAGTATTTTCACTCGTCTCTGCTTGGTCAAGTGAAGATCTGGAATCCGTTCCTCGCTCGCAATGCCCTTTGTTGATCCAGAAATCCTTGACCGATCTCCAAAATGAAATTCCGATCCGTTGTTTTGGTTTAGGGAGCCCATTTACTGAGGAACCGATGGCGGTTGCGTAACCGACGAATGGTCGAGTAGAACCAAGCATCGGTTAGGAAAAAGTAGGCTATTTTTAGTAAAATAGCCCACCTTCCCCGTTTTTCTCTCGAGGATCATTGCGGGCTTGGTCAAGTGGTTAGAAGGTCGGCTTTGGGTGCGAGTAAGGAGGCATTAGTTATGGATGTGAGTCTAGACCAAGTCATGGGTCCTAATTAGGTTAGTTTAGGGTTAGGGCTAGGTCACGGTGAGGTGGCCAAGTGAGGTGGCGGGTAAGGCGATGTGGATTTATCAATTATGAGGTAATTAATAAATAATTGTGTAAGGTTTAGGTAATGAGGTTAGGTTGTGAAATGGGATGCGGGTCACAGGGGTCGTAAGACACGAATTTGGTGTCTACATTAGCCCTTATTGTCGTGTAGCTTGTTTTGTTAAAGCTGCGCGAACAATAATATGAAGTGGTTTCTCATGTTAAGGATATAGGTAATCCCCCTCAAATCTATCACCGATGGAGTGAACGGGAAATCAGGGATAGGGTTGATAAAGGGTACATGTTGTAGAGAGGATGGTAAGGTGGTAGGGAAGGTCCAAGGAAGCAGACGCATGTTGAAATGCAACAGTACGACTAGGGTATATGATTTGACGAGCAAACCAGCGATGTATAGGCAAAGGTCGATAGTTTATCCAAACAAGGGTGATATAATCCTGGTATCCAAGGCATAGGAAGTAGCTCCAGGGTATATAACAGGTAAGGTACAGGAACGTTTAGGCATGTTCGGCAGTACCAAATGGTTGGTTTGGTTGAGATAAACGTCACGGTCTAGGTCTAGGCAAAGTTGGTCGACAGATCAAGTCAAGGACCCTAATCGTGCTAAAACACGAACAGGTGAGCTCGATTGAACACAAGGTACATGATGGATGGATAAAATAAAACGTTGATTGTGGGTATGGTATGGAAGTGATACGGCCTTGGGTCGGGCCAAGTTGTTGGGTTGTGGCCTTGGGTCAGACCATAACGGTAGAGTGAGGCCTTGGGTCGGGCCAAATTGGTAGGGCGAGGCCTTGGGTCGGGCCAAATAAGTAGGTTGAGGCCTTGGGTCGGGCCAAATGGTTAGGGTGAGGCCTTGGGTCGGGCCAAATAGGTAGGGCGAGGCCTTGGGTCGGGCCAATTGGTAGGTTGAGGCCTTGGGTCGGGCCAAATAGGTAGGGCGAGGCCTTGGGTCGGGCCAATTGGTAGGTTGAGGCCTTGGGTCGGGCCAAATAGGTAGGGCGAGGCCTTGGGTCGGGCCAATTGGTAGGTTGAGGCCTTGGGTCGGGCCAATTGGTAGGTTGAGGCCTTGGGTCGGGCCAAATAGGTAGGGCGAGGCCTTGGGTCGGGCCAATTGGTAGGTTGAGGCCTTGGGTCGGGCCAATTGGTAGGTTGAGGCCTTAGGTCGGGCCGGACCAGTGAACAAATGTTGTGCAGCAAAGGTGGACAGAGGCGATATTGGTGAAAAAGAGGCAAGGAGTAAAGAACGGCAAAGAATGGGGTGAAAGTTGGGTATCAAACCGATGTCGATTCCGCATGACCGATATCGGTTAAGGGACCGATACCGGTTTCTTAGGGCAAAAAAGAAACCGACATCGGTTAAGGTCGAAAAACCTATAAAAAGAAAAATACGGCCTGTCATTGTCACTTTTGTTATTTGCAATCCAAATTGACTTGTCTGACGTGGAGAGTTTATTTGGAGGGGTATTGAGTGAGGTGGAGCTATTTGATTGGCGGAGAGAGTTGATAGTGGGCCCGAATAGTTGAGGAGGCAGCAGGTGATTGGCCGGGGACCCAGCAGATCAGGATTGGAGCCATGGCACAGGCAGGAGGAGCTGGAGGAGCTGGACCAGCTGGACCGCCACCACCCATCCCACCACGACGACGTGTCGTCGTACCGGTAGGTTCTAAACTCGTTATTTTATGCATTTGGTTGTATTAAGTGAGATTGGGGGTTTGGGTAGGAATTTAGTTGTTTTAGGAAATGAGGAGTAAAATAGACGTAATTTGAAAAAGAGAGAGGGTAGATAGGTAAGATAGGGTAAGGCGGCTAGGTGTGTAAAATTTGGGGGTGTTTGGGTGGGTAGATGGGTAAAAATAGGTGAAAAATGGTTTTTGGGGGCCGCGTGGGGTTCGGCTGGGCGGAGACGATGGACCGATGTCGGTCGTCAATGGCGACCGGCATCGGTCGCAAAAGCATAGGGTGAGGTTGAATTGGGGGCTACCGGCATCGGTCGCGTATCGGCCGGTATCGGTGGGGAAGGTTGAGGGTGGAGTTGGGATGGGATTGGGTTTAGGGTTTAGGGTTTAAGTTTGAAGGTGGGTTGGGTAGCGTGTTGGGGTGGGGTTTAGAGTTTAGGGTTTAGGTTTGAAGGTGGGTTGGGTGGCGTGTTGGGGTGGGGTTTAGAGTTTAGGGTTTAGGTTTGAAGGTGGGTTGGGTGGCGTGTTGGGGTGTGGGTGGAATGGGGTTGGGTGTTTGGGTTTGGGATGGGGTTTAGGGTTTAGGGTTTAGGTTTGAAGGTGGGTTGGGTGGCGTGTTGGGGTGGGGTTTAGGGTTTAGGGTTTAGGTTTGAAGGTGGGTTGGGTGGCGTGTTGGGGTGGGGTTTAGAGTTTAGGGTTTAGGTTTGAAGGTGGGTTGGGTGGCGTGTTGGGGTGTGGGTGGAGTGGGGTTGGGTGTTTGGGTTTGGGATGGGGTTTAGGGTCGGTGTGGGGGTTGGAGAAGGGTGAGGTGTGGGGTTAGATTTTGGGTGTTACAAAAGGGGGTTTAGATGGTAAAGTAGATGTTATAATAAAGAGTGGGTCTAAGAATGTGGGTTGGTTTTGCAGGCACGTCAGCAGTTGACGATGCGTGATAGGATGCCTCCACTATTGAGTCGGATGAGGCCACACATATCTGCGGCGCATTGGGCCATCATGCGCGAGGTGGGACTCGGCGGGGTCCAGAGGTACAGAGCGATAGAGAGAGATCACAGTCTGATGGTCGCCCTCATCGAGAGATGGGATCCGGTGGCCAATGTGTTCCATCTGCCGACCGGGGAGATGACCGTCACATTAGAGGATGTGTATCGCATCCTGCGGCTACCGATCGAGGGAGAGGCCGTTTTCCAAGTAGATTCAGAGACTGCCATGGATAGCATACTGCAGGTTTTTGGGGATGCGCGCGCTTACGTATCATAGTGCGAGCATTGGATATGGTGATATGTACTGCGCACACAGACATGAGACACGGCTTGCCATGTTGATGATGATAGGGATCACACCGCCCGCCTCCCGGATTCAGAGGGAGGCCGCTTCCCATGGGCATTGATGGGGGTGCTGCTGGAGATGGTGGAGGAGCACACCTGTTTTGCATGGGCACCAGTGTATCTGGTGCAATTATACAGGGAGTTATGGGGCTATCGTCGGAGGAGGTGATTTGGTATTTGTTCTACATTTTTGTTGCACTGTTGGGCATACGAGCACATCGTATGCATCGAGCCGATGAGGCTACCCTGAAGGCCAGGGCCACAGGTCGTATACCGATATGGCTTTCAGAGGTGGTTGGGGGTCGTGGGCCAGCCACGAGCAGTTGTTGCAGGTCGGGATGTGGTCTATTATAGACACTTGCTAGAGGGCCTTACAGCAGTAGACATTGTATGGAGACCCTACAGAGGTCACCGGCTGACAGAGGAGCTCTGCACACATATTGCGCCCGATCCAGTATACATTCGGATAAAGCAGGGGCGGAGGCCGGAGAGTACGAGCGGATACCCCTAGAGAGGGTACGCAGGCAGATGGGGCTGCGACAGGACGAGCCACCTCCCTTCCCTCAGTACAGGAGGGATGATGTAGAGGCCCCACTGCCAGCGCCACAGCCTTGGGATCCAGACTGGGTAGCGGAGAGACCAGCAGGTGAGGGTGTGGATGATGCCGGGTGCACGGGAGCATACAGGGTATGGTGGGCTGGGCAGAGAGCAGCGAGGATAGTACCGCCTGCGCAGCTAGACTTGGCTGCAGTTACTGGCAGAGAGAGATCAGCTCCGGGGGCAGGTGCAGCTATTACAGGGACATTGTTGCCGCACTGAGCACGATAGGGTCTTACAGGGCAGCTAGCCGAGCTCAGTGCAGTACGAGCAGGCACCACCACCAAAGAAGACACCCACAGTGCAGTATTGTGCAGTACGAGCTGCCGTACAAAGAAGAAGGCGGCCCACGGCCCGAGATACCACCACGGCCAAAGAGTGCGAGTACGAGCACAGTAAAGACCACCACCAAGCACACGGCCACAAAAGTGCAGTACGAGCTCGGGGTATTGGTGTTAGGTGCCGAGGACCAACCCGATTCCTTCAAAGGGCACGAGATCGCTATATGGAGGTGAGAGCAGAGGCCCGATATTATCAGGATATTCTTGATAGTACCGGAGTCGAGTATCAGGCATATGCAGCTCATAGAGCAGAGACCTCGCACAGCCAGAGATCTCAGGGAGGAGCAGCCACAGCTGGCGTGTCCGTGACAGGCAGGAGGCGAGAGGCACCACAGGGACCAGCGGGGAGAGGTGCCGAGGGCGGTGGGGAGAGCTGATAGATCCCCGACATGGTTTTGTATAGGGACATGGGCACCGGTCTGCGAACCGGTTGTATTGATAGAGGCCTGCGTGCCTACACTTATTCATTGTTTTGATTCATTTATTTATTATATACCGGCCTGCGAGCCGAGTACGGGTTGTATATTTGATACCGGCCTGCGAGCCGAGTATATTTTTGATATGAGAGACCGGCCTGCGAGCCGAGTCGAGATTTTTGGTAGGTATTGCGGCCTGCGTGCCGGCTTTGGTATTGTATGAGATCACAGAGGCCCCGATGTAGGGCACATTGTATTTTTGAAAATTTGTATATATATAGAGACGATGTTTTGATCCACATGCAGTGTTCAAAATGTGTTGAAATATGTGGTTAATGGCTGGTAATAGATAGAATGTGTGATGAGTTTAATTGACATGTTGATAGATGGATGATGCTGATGTTTTTGTTTGTTTGTACGTATATATGAATGTCAGGTTATGTGATGAATTGGTGGTTTTGTGACATTGTGATATATGTAACTGATGAGTTGGATCCAAATGATGTATAGATTGATAGTTTCTTGATATCCGTAGTTGATGGTTTGTGTATTTGTGTAAAATAAATGATATTTAATGAAAATGTAATGTTATATGTGGTGGATGAACAAAATGTGGTAAATTGTGTGGTTTATGCAGGAAAAGAGGCGGGCGCGACAAAAATTTAGGTGAGAAATGAAGAAAAGAACGTTGTTAAGAAAAGATAGGTGTGTAACCGATATCGGTTAAGGAACCGATATCGGTATCTAATAGACCGATATCGGTTAAGTAACCGATACCGGTTATTTAGGTATGAGCTTTTCTAAAAATAGAAAAGCTAGGGTGGCAACTTAAGTTTTAATTTTAGAGCCATGCAAGAGGTTAAATACGCGAACGCGACGCTTTTTGACGACTGAGACAGGTATTTGCATGAGAGATTTGGGTGAGAAGGAGAAAAGAGACAAGGAAAGTAAATGTGATCCGAGGTTCAGAAGGCAGAAAGACAAAGTTGAAAAGGGTGGTGATCATGGCAGAACGAGGAGAAGCATCCAGCAGGCAAGGACAGGAGGGCAGACAAGGGCCACCTCAAGCTGCTGCAACCCAAGAGGTATCATTTTGTTTGTGATTTGACTACTGCATGTTTTGTGAATAAGATGGGGGAGAGTAGGTGGGTAGATATGAGAAAGAAAACATGATAACAAGGGTTGCAGGTGAGGTAAGTGTTACAGGGTAGGCAATCAGGGGTTCCAGGTATGTTTGTATGTATAAAAACGAATAAACGAGCAAATTATTGTCGTAGGTGGTTGTTTTTAGGGAAGGTGTATAAAATTGACAGTGACCGGTAGCGGTTAGGGAGAACCGGTATCGGTTATTCAACCGATATCGGTTATGTATAACCGGTACCGGTTACTGGAGAAATTTCCAGAATGTTTGAAAAAGACCCTAATGGATTGAATGGTTGTTTGTTGTTTTGGTGTATGCAGGCAGAGGCAGGGTTGAGGATGAATGATAGTGTGCCAGCGCTGTTGTCGCGAATCCGAGCGGATGTAACACCAGCGGAATGGACATTGATAAATCGTTTGGGGTTAAGTGGAATCCGTTATTATTCACGAATCGCACGTAACCATGGTATGTTACAGGCGTTGATTGAAAGATGGAATCCCGAGACAAATACCTTCTATCTGCCAACAGGTGAAATGACAGTAACATTGGAAGATGTGTTTCAGATTTTGAGACTCCCTATTACAGGAGAACCAGTATATCAGGCACTACCTAGCGCGGCACGGGGAGCGATAACAGCAGTATTTGGTCCATACGCACGAGATTTGACACAGCGAGGTTTATCGTTTACATATGGGGTAATGTATGCAGCACACCCTGAGGAGACAAGGTTAGCAGTGATATTAATGATAGCAGTAGGGTATTATGCATTACCGAGGGTGGAAGGGGGAAGATTTCCAAAGGCATTGATGTGTGTTATCTGGGAGATGGTAGAAAGGAACGTTACGTTTGCATGGGCACCTGCATATTTGGCGGAGCTATACAGGGGTTTATGGGCTTGTAGGTGAAATCACAGGACGACACTGGATAGTTCATACTTATTACACTGTTGGGCCTATGAGCACATTGTTTGTGTGCGACCAATAGGCCGATCCATCCAGGCAGGAGAGACCGGAGTACAGAGGTTGGGATTCAGACGATGGGTCCAAACAGAACAAGAGGCCAGATCCCAGGCTGTGATGGGTGATATTGAGTATTACAGGCAGGTATGGGAGAGAGTGACGGTTGCGGATATCTGTTGGAGGCCATACGGAAACTATATGGTAACAGAGAACATAGCTGAGGAGTTGAGGGGTGTTGAGCGATTGAGGTGGATCGCAGGGCACAGGCCGGGTGAGTATGAGAGGATTCCTATAGATCGCGTGCGGTGACAATTTGGATTTGTGCAGGACATACCACAGGCTTATAGACCATATATGAGGATCGACGCCGAGGTAGCATTCTCACCACCCCGGCCAACACCTCCAGAAGGGCCCGAGGAGATAGCTGCCGATCGCAGGGTAATGGATGCGGGAACGACAGAGGCCTATAAATTATGGTGGGTAGCAGAACTGCGAGGTGTACGTGAGCGCCCTGACATAGCTGTGATTACAGCAGATAGGGATCGTCTGCAGCGTTTAGTTCAGCAGCTCCAAACGCAGGTGAATGAGACAAGAGGATTGTTAGCGGTTGCGGAGTCACGGGCGGGGAGACTAGAGGCTGGAGTTCTCCATGCGAGAGGGCGTATTCATATGTTACAGGAGAGATTGGCAGATCAGTGGGCGGTACCAATAGCCGTGGTACCTTTGAGGACAGAGAGGCCCTGGCGAAAGGGGTCGATGATCACGATCATCACCTAGGTCGGGATGAGGCGTGAGGGTCTAAATAAATGTTAGCAAGGTATGAGGATAAATAAGAGTACCGACCTGCGTGTCGATGATATAGAAGATGTATTTGTTTAACATCTAAATAAAACGAGATATGTATGTTGATTTGCGTTATAATAATAAGAATGTTGTCGTTTTGACTTTCGGTGTTTTGAAAAAGGATCAAAGAGGAATGTGATTAAATAGAAATACACAGAAATATTTATTATACCACACATGATAGATTATGGTAGGGGATGGTCGAGCTAACCTTGGGAGACCCCATGTCTCCGAAGTGCTGCCTACATAGCCCATTGCACAAAGCAAGGAAGGGCCTCAGACCGATGTAGTTCTCCCTTAGGATCAGGGAGGGGTGAATTTAGGCAATTTGGTATGGTTTAGGCAATTTGTCGTTTGGTAAAAAAAAATTTGATGTTGGTAGGGTAATGTTGTTGGTGCTGGTAGGATAATGTTGTTGGTGTAGGTATAGGTAAAGCAAAGGTTAGCATACCCAAGTAGTAGGGAATAGTGTCCTGATTAAGATCAACACACAATTCTAGATGCGAGGCAAAGCGGAAAGAGTGCTCCGTAGGTGAAAAGAGCTAAACAAACCACACAACGTAGAACGAGCCTGAAGCCCTAAGTGCCGTGTATAGACGAGAAGTCCATAGTTGAAAAGAGTTGTATGATCACAATATATCAGGTGTACGTTACGTCCCTTGAGTTGAAACAAATGGTGAGGTGATGTGGATGATATAGCTGAGGTACAAAGAACTTGTTACAACGAAAGAGAACCTACCCTAAATAGACAAGTCCATGACCCAAAAAGTTCTTTTGTATGAGGCTTTTATTTTATTGAATGTAGACTGATCGATGCGGGAAGTCTACAAGGGATATTGATTGTTTTATTCTTGAGGTCTTCACGAAGCTGATCAATGCGAGAAGCTTCTGATAAAGGCTGACTATGTATAGCCTGTCCTTCGGGGATCTATTTATAGTAGCAGAGATGATTTTAGTGCATAGCTGTCCTTCAGGGGAGCAGTCTATTTATAGTAGCAGCAATAGTTTGGCATATAGCTGTCCTTCGAGGGAGCAGTCTATATTTAATTTTAGATGACTAGATGTTCTTTTGGCGTGAAGCATCTAGTTTAGTAGGAAGTTTGACTCAAGAAAATCCCATAAGAATACGGCTTATTTTAATACTTTGAAGTCATGGACTAGACTAAAAAGGGGAAGGCATCATCAAGGGGAGGTGAGGATCAAACTATGTGAGCCTGATTGCTATTATGAAGTGTAGGAAAGCAGAGTGTATTTAGTGGTAAGTGAGCTCAAGGGACGAGCAAGCGAGGTAGATAAGAAGTGATATAATACTAATTTCAACAAGAGAATGGTCGAAGATGCAAGGCATTAAGGGGTTTCGGCTCAGGTTTACCATTAAGCGAAGCTAAACGATAAGTGCCTGATCCATAGGTGTGAGTGATTATATAAGGCCCAATCCAATTGGGAGCAAATTTTCCACGTTTGCTCTTTTCTAGTTTGGTGACATGTTGATTCTCTTTGAGGACAGGATCACCAACCTTAAAGGTACGCTCATGAAGTCGCTTATCATAAGCACGCTTGATGCGTTTTTGATAGATTTGAAGGTGATCGAGCCGTAAGACGTCGTCGTTCGTCAAGAAGCTCCACTGGGCTAACCGCTCTTGGCGGAAATCATCGTTGGTGAGAATATCCTAAAGAGATATTCTAAGGGAGGGTATTTGTATTTCGAGAGGCAAAACAGCCTCGGTACCATATACCAAAGAAAAAGGTGTGGCATTAGTAGAGGTACGAATGCTAGTACGATAAGCCCAAAGGGCAAAGGGGATGTGATCGTGCCAATTTCTTCCAGATTCATTGACAACTTTCATGAGGATTTTGGTTAGAGTTTTATTAGAAGATTCAGCCTGACCATTGGCCTGCGGATAGTAAGGCGATGAGAAACTAAGTTTGATACCAAAGTTGTCACAAAGGTTTTGTAACAACTTGTTTTTGAAAGATTTACCATTATCTGTTATTAGGCGATGAGGAATACCAAAACGACAGATAATGTGATGGTTAATGAATTCGACAATTTTTTCTTTTTTGATTGAAATGAGTGGGATGGCCTCCACCCATTTTGTGTAATATTCGGTCGCTGTGATTATCCAACGGTGACGTTGTGAAGAGGTCGGGTGAATCTCACCAATAAGGTCTAAACCCCATTGTGAGAAAGGCCAAAGATCACGAGTGACTTGTAGCGGGTGGCTAGGAGTATGTTGAAGATTGGCATGTTGTTGACACATGACACAGCGCTTAACATATTCGTAGCAGTCGTTATTGAGAGTAGGCCAATAATAACCTAGGCGAAGGATTCGTTTAGCCACGGCAAGGCCACTAAAATGTCCACCACAAATCCCATCGTGTACTTGTTGGATGGTATAGGTGACCTCTGCGTTGGTTAGACAGCGAAGGAGGATGCCATCAAAGCCACGTTTATAGAGGAGTCCTCCCATGACAACATAACGCGAAACACTTTTAAGAAAAGCACGTTTTCCGTTACTAGTAAGGTCAGGTGGGAGAACCGAGATTGTAAGGTAGTCGTGAAATTGGTGGTACCAAGTATCCTGCGAATTAGTAGACACAGTATTTATCATGCAAACTACCGGGGTTGAATAGGATGGTGCTAAAAGTTGCTGGACCACAACGAATAATTCAGAGTCAGTTGGTGCGGCGGGAATCTGCGAGGCTAAGCAAGCCATAGTATCTGCAAATTTGTTAGTGGAGCGGGGAATGGTTTGGATAGAATAGTGAGTAAATAAGGTTAGAAGTGATTCCACGTGGTGTTTGTACTTCTGAAGTTCCTCGTTTTTACATTGGTAGATGCCCATAACTTGATTGACTACCAATTGAGAGTCACCAAAGATATTGATAGATTTAATGCCTAAGTGTATCGCAACTTGGAGACCCAGAACAAGGGCCTCGTATTCCGCTGTATTATTAGTGCAGGGGAAATCAAGCCGGAATGAAAGAGGCATAGGTTCAGCGTCAAGAGGGATGAGAACAACGCCGGCTCCTCCGCCGCGCTGGCACTTAGATCCATCGAAGAAGAGGGTCATTTGATACGACTCTTCTCCGAGCGAAAGAGTGGCGATGAGTTCGTCGGGGAAGGTAAAATTGGTAAATTGTTCCCCAGGTAGAGGGGCCTCCGCAAGTTGGTCTGCAAGAGTTTGTCCTTTGATTGATTTCTGTTGTATAAACTCAAGGTCAAGGTCGGCGAGGAGCATGAGCCATCGAGCGATGCGTTGGTTTAGGTGTGGTTTGGCGTACATATAATGAATGGGGTCTGTGTTGGTGATGACGAAAGTTTTGTGATTCAGGAGGTAATGTCGGAGTTTGGTGGCGACGAATGATAGGGCCAGGCACAATTTTTCTACATGTGTATACCTAGTCTCGTAATCCACGAGGGTACGACTTATATAATAAACGGCCTGCTCTCGGCGTGCCGAGTCTCGATGTGCGAGCATAGCTCCTATAGCATGGTCAGTGGCGGAAAGATAAAGGTAGAAAGGGCGGTCGTCCTGGGGTGGGATAAGCACGGGTGGCTGCAAGAGATACGTTTTGAGAGCTTCGAAGGCTTGGTGACACTCCTCACTCCATTGAAAGGCAACGTCCTTTTTTAGAAGGTGATGAAAAGGGTGACATCGATCCGAGAGTTGGGAGATGAAACGCCGGATGGATTGAAGTTTACCCTGCAAACTACGCAATTGTTTGAGGTTTTTGGGTGGGGGCATTTCTAGGATAGCTTTTACTTTAGATGGATCGACCTCAATGCCACGCAAAGAGACGATAAAGCCAAGAAGTTTTCCCGAAAGAACACCAAAGACACATTTCTTCGGTTGAAGGCGGACAGAATATTGTAACAGGCGATCAAAAATAATGGTTAAAACATCGAGATGTTCACTACGATGTTTAGACTTGCCGAGAAGATCGTCGACATAGTCTTCAAGGATAGTGTGCATAATGTCATGAAAAATGTAGGTCATAGCCACTGATAGGTAAAGCACCAGATTCTTAAGGCCAAATGGCATGACACGATAACAGAAGGTTCCCCAAGGAGTTATGAAGGTAGTTTTGTGTTGATCGGCAGGGGCAACCAAAATTTGGTTGTATCCTGAAAAGCCATCCATGAGAGAAAGCATTTCATGGCCCGCAGTGAGATCAACAAGTTGATCAATACTTGGGAGGGGGAAGTCATCCTTGGGGCAAGCAAGGTTAAGATCCCGGAAATCTGTGCATATCCGAAGTCCCCCTGTCGCTTTAGTGACAGGTACGATGTTAGAAATCCATTGAGGATAGTCAATAGGCAAGATGAAGGAAACAGAAAGGAGTCGTTGGAGCTCCTCTTTGACCAAGAGAGCAATGCGTGGATGCATTTTTCTCAATTTCTGTTTGACTGGTTTGGAATCGGGGTTTAGGGTGATGTTATGGACAGCAATAGTAGGATCAATTCTGGCATGTCGGCGTAAGACCATGCAAAAGCTTGGTTGCGAGCACGGAGAAAGGTAGAAAAGGCAGCTTGTTCTGATGTGTTAAGGGATTGTCCAATCTTCACTATGTGAGGATCTTCCTCCGTGTGGATGTTGATTTCTATAGTAGATTCGTTCAGCATGGTTTGAGTTTCAGATGGTAAGGCGCGTTGAAGATAGGAGTCGTCATCCGGCACTCAACAACATTAATCAAAGGTGAATCCTCTTCGATCATGTCTGGATACAGAAGGGGAAGAGAAGATGGGTCCTCATTATCGCGTTGATAAGTGAGAGGACCTATGAAGATAGCATTTATGAAAAAAAAAAGTTAGGAGGGATAGATTCAGGGTCCATCGATTCTGTGGGAGATGATGGCAAAGTGGGTGATGATGGTTCGGTAGGGGCGACGCCTTCCTCTTCCAGGATACAGCTGACAGGAGGTGTCTCCTGTGTAGGTGTTTCGGAAAAACCGAGACCACTTCGATCATTATGTTTGCGTGTGGTCACGGGAATGAGTGTATGTCGGCCTTGTTCGTAAAGGCCAAAACCAAAGCCTTTCCACGCACAGCGAGTCAAGAAGGTGAGGGCGAAACGACGATTTGTCAAGTATTGAAAATCGGATTGGAAGGGAACCACACCAAGAGGAGGTTCAGGGGTAATGGAGGATGCGTCAACACCCCCATACGTTAGGTTAGTGCGGCAATGGGGTGGTCCGTAAGAGATTACCTCCCCCACGCGACGGTCGTAGGTGGGATGCGCATGTAATTGTCCGTACTCCTGCGGGGTAGGGAAAGAACTAACGTTATATAAAGGCGGTACTCCCCGGCGTGAGGCGATGAAAAACATCTACTAAGGGGTCGGAGGTTGGGATGTTAGCTGCGGGAAGAGAAGTGGTTTGTGCGACGGTGGTTTCATACCAAGGCGTAGGTGCGGTTGAGGTGGATGGTTGAGGTACATTTGAAGAGGATGGTTGGGTTGAATGTATGGGTGTCTTAATTGGTATAAGCACATCGTTTGGGCGGTATAACATATTGCAAGTTTTGAAGGGGGGAGGATCAGCTTTTACAGTGTAGGACTTCCCCTCGTACTCAAATTTTATGCATCGATGTAATGTTGAGGGAACGCATCCCATGGCTCGGATCCAAGGCGACCCAAAGAATATATTATATGGAACTCTCCTTCAAGGACATAGAAGAGTTCGGGTAAAGTACGTGGGCCTACGCGAATGTTGAGGATCACGGTGCCTAAGGTAGAAGTAATAGCGTCATTGAATGATCGCAACATGATGGGGTTGGCACACATGCAACTAGAAGGGATGTTCATTTGTTGGAAGGCTTTTGAAGAGATGATGTTTAGGCTAGCGCCCCCATCAATCATAACCCGACGTACTCGAATGTCTCGGACGTAAGCGGAAATGAAAAGGGCAGGGTCAGGGTCTTCTGCACCAAAGTCGATAATTTCATCTTCCGAGAAACTAACTGCAGCGGCTTGTTGTTTTGAGACAGAAGTGGTGGGGGAGATGGATTGTTTGGTGAGAGAGGAAACGTGATTGGGTGTTAGAATGGAGGCCACGGGCAGGGTTTCGTTGGGTAAAACCTCTATCCCTTGAAGGATCTCAACGAGAGCTTGTCGATGAGATTCAGAAGTCTGAATGAGATCATATAGTGTCATTTTTACGGGTGATTGATGAAGCTGTTTGATCATGGTTCGGTGGGCAACTCCATTAGAGACGGGATAGGCGGGTCCGTGAATAACCACTTTAGGTGGTGGTGTAATCGGGATGGTTGAAGGAGAAAGAGATGCCGCAGGTGTGTTTTCTTTCGCTTTCCCATTGTTTTTCTGTCCTCGAGTAGCGACACTAATCATATTAATCTCGTAGATCTGAGATGAGGAAGATGGTTGGGATAATTCATGGTCTTCAAGAGGTGGGGTTGTAATAATGATAGATCTTGGTGAGGCGGGGATAGATGATATAGTAGAGGGAATTGACGCTAGAGGTCTTTCCCTTCGTAAGTTGTCTTTCTTAATCTTTCTATCCGGGAGAGGTGACTGACGAAGGATGGTTTTTAGAGCTTTGCATCCCTCCACATCATGTCCTGGTGTGCGGTGATAAGCGCAGATTTTAGACTCATCGTAACCCATAGGTCGGGGTTTAGATGGGTCATAAGGTCTAAGTGGAGGTAGGGAAATGGTCGCATTCTCCACCAACATAGCAAGGATTTTGGCGTAAGATCCTTTGAGGGGGTCAAAATCGGATGAAGCTATTGGTTGTGCGGGTTTTGGTAATGTTTGGGCGTGGTTGGTTCGTACAGGTGGTGGTTTAGCCGAGGGGTGCTGACACATGTTTTTCACTAAACGTGGTTTCTTGGACACAGAAGTTACGTTCAGCTGGTTAGATGATGAGGCTACAGATGGCGTGGTAGCGGGAAACAACCACAGAGAAAGGGGAGTGACAGAAAATAAATCCTTTGATGATGGGATTGGTTTAGGGTTGATAGGTGGACCGGATACGCGGGGTAACGATGTTGTGATACCCTTTGATCTCTGTATAGGTGTAGAAGGCGTAGGTCGTTTTGCAGAAAACAAAGGAGGTATGATATATTGGTGTAATGTGGAGGGATGAGGTCCCAATATGGAAGGTGGGTGTGACGATGAGGGTTTTAATTGTGATAGAGACCCGGATTGCGTTCGTCTCCTAGGTGGCGGAACGGATTTATTTTTGGATAGATCGAGTCGCCGGCGGGTGTGTTAGACTGGGCATTGGTGAGGTCCCAAGCATAGGGGAAGATCTGGTTAAGTTGATAGAAGTGGACGGGGCATTTGGTAGAGGTGAGGGGGGTGAAGGTGAGAACAGGGGCATTTTAAGCTTCTGTAAGCACTTCGGGTAGATGGTGGAGACATCAGGATCAGTCATTTGCATTTGAGTAGAAAAAGGGGTACTCAAACGTTCCCATAGGGCCTGTCTATCTTCTGTGGAATGACAGTCTCCAGGTGTGATTTGTAATTTTGGTACGGAAGAAAGGTGGGTTGTAATTCCAGTCCACTGTGGGAGTGATACAGGGGGTAGATGAGGCACTGTATCAATAGATGTTAAGAGGTCGACTGGTCGTTGAAAAGATTTAGGTGATGAGGGACTAATAGGCAGAAGGGCATGTTGGAGAGGGTCTGTCACGGCTAAAGAATTTAGTGATGTCGGTGCAAGAGATTTCTCGTCTAAGGATGTCAAAGGGAGTGGCGTACCTTCCTCTTGTGCGGCAAGAGTGGTAGAAGGAGACGTCTGGGAAATAGATAAATTAGACAACATCCGCTCGCAATCTTGTAGGGATGTGGTGTAAGAAGACTCATTGATGGGAAGGGAAGCCTGGGCAGTTAACTCTTCTATGGGTAAAGGAACGATTTCGCTTTGGCTTGATGGTGGTAAAGGAGGTTCGGGCTCCTGTGTTAGTGAAGAGGCTTGATTCAAAATTTTCTCGATAGAGGCTTTTGGCTGGGTATCGAATACTGCATGGATCTCATGAACACTCTCCTCGGCTAAGATATCCTGGTTGACGTTACTGTTGGACGAGTGATTCGGGAATGGCTTGTTGAAAATTTTCAAATTTCAGTTAGCAGGGGCGTTAGGATTATCGAGGGCTATATCCCCGCATCAACCATTTCCGCACTATGTTTTTCATCATCTTGCAGTTTTCATGACTGTGTCCCTTCACGCGGTGGAAGTTACAAAAGTCATTTTCTTTGTACCAGGAGGGTATGGCGCGAGTGGAATCAAACCCAGAATGAGGTTTAATAGGAGGTAAGGTAATGGCTCCTGCTTTTAGCAATTTCTCGCAACGACGCCATAAGTTTCTCCCAAGGAGTGTAGTTGATGGGTTCGGCTTTGTATTTATAGGTGGTTTTTGGTGGAGTATTGGACGGTGGTTGGGATTTGACCATCACCGCGTGGACAGCTCCTTTTGATTTAGAAGAGGTGGACGCATGAGGAGTGGTGGTATTTGGTTTATTGGTAGAATCGGGAGTTCGGAAAGTGGAGTTCTTATTGCAAGAACCGTAATTTCTCTTCCTCTAAGGCTCGAATTTCTAATTTTCGAGCCATAGTAAAAGGCCTCGTCGAATGTACAGAAAGTTTGGATTTGGAGGGTAGGGAGATGTGCAGAAGTGAGCGCAGCCCGCGTAAAGAGTTCGATAAGTTCGGTTTGAGGCAAGGCATACGTAAGTTGGTTGATAAGGCCCCGCCATCGTCCAACGAAATCTGCGATAGATTCGTCCTCAAATTGTCGGATGGCATAAAGGTCGGTGATAGATACTTTCTTAGCAATGTTAATGGAGAAATGATCCAAGAAAGATTGGGCTAGTTGGTTAAAAGAGAAGATCGAGTGCTGGGTTAAAGCACTGTACCACTCCAGGGCGGGTCCTGATAAGGACATAGGGAAGGTGCGGAGTAACAAGGCGTCATTATGGGCAATCAAATAACAAGCATGTCTAAATGATCGCAAGTGTTGTTGAGGATCCTCTTTACTATTAAAACGAGTAAACTTTGGCAACTCCCATTGAGGAGGATATGAATGAAGGGGGACAGAAGGGTGAATGGGCTCCCGACAAACTTGTTCGTATGTCAAGGCGCTACGACTTCCCGAAACCGAAGCCTCCAAATTTTGCATTTTGTCCATCATTTGTTTGATGAAATCAGTGGTTGGATGAGATGATGGTGCACCAGAATAGGGATGTCCCATATAAGGTGTTGAGGTTACTGGATACGTGTATGGGAATGAAAAGGTAGGCGGAGCTTGAGAAGGAAAGCTCGTGTGGATAGGTGGCAGAGAGCAAGTCATGAATGGAGCAGTCTGCAAAAGAGATGAGGTAGGGGCAGTTGGTGGTAACGAAACGTGGGGTCCAAGATTAACAAAAGGAAAGCTAATCGGGGTCGTATGAACCTCTGCAGCTGTCGGATTGGGAGACGGGGCTAGAGATGCAGGAAGCAAGGCGGTATTATCAGGAGGAGTGGGAGCTAAATGAGCAGCTATACTGATAGGCATACCTACAAGGAGCTGACCATCAGGTGTACGGTCAGGGGTATGAGACAAATAGTATTGTACAGCGCTGGAATTAGCATCCAGAAACTTGGCAAAGTCCTTATCTCCCACAGGAATTTTTGGAACCTCACTGGTATCAGTAGGATTCCCCATAGAAGGTGAAGGGGGTGATTCAGGCAAAGAAACAGAGCAAGCGTGTGAAACCATGGCGGCGGCTTGTTTTCGAGTGATAACAACCATGGACAGCAGTTCACGGTAAAGTTTCAATCTATCAAGAACAAAAACAACCCCAGAATGATGAATTTGGCAAGTTCTTTGGTTTGTCGGCGATGGAGACAAGAATCTATATCGGTTTACTAACCATTTGTCACAGGGAAACGACGTCGGTCCCTTAACCGATGCCGGTGTCAAAAATCTAGGATAAGAAGATACAAAGGGCTGCTAATTTGATTTTTAGCAACGTTGAGTATATTTATCAACTTATTGATCACAAAAGACAGAGTATGACAGAGAAAACAGAACAGCAAACAAGCAAGATGCACACGCAAATCCAGAGATTAACCTTAGGGTTAATTTTAATTATTGTGGGCTTATGCCTTTAGACGTAGAATGATGTCAGAATCCTAAACAAGAGACTTAGGGGAAATGTCAAGTTGTTTTGGCTTATAAGGTTACCTCAATCGGGCGGAGGAATACCGCGGAAAAAGGGGGGATGTTTGAGCTGTTGTGTTAATTGTGAAGTGATTCGGTATGTGTTGTGCAGTGAATGTAAGATTAATTTCCTGTCAATACCGTGGATATCACCCCCACGTGTATGACCTGTTACTTAATCTATGTTCACTAGAATTGAAAAACAACAGGCAGGAATGCAATGCATGTGTTTTAAAACCCAAATCGAAAGTGATATTCGATGAAGCAAAAGAGATGACTTTTACTAATGCAAGATGCAAAAACAAAGCAAGTTCTTTTACCAGAATAATAAAATACCTTGTGAATATCTCTAGAAGAAGAAAACAGCAAGTATGCTCCCTATATGAAAGCAAGCAAGAAATAAAGATAAACCCAAAATGGGTCCCACCGGGCGTGCCAAAATGTTTCACTCGGAAATGCTTCGTTCCTTTTAGAAGCAGATAAGGTTAGGGTTAGGAGGAATACTGTGTAGAATGTCGAGATGATGTGCTGCGTCGTAGAGAAAGATCGGGTGATGCGGAGAACTCCTTTTTGTCCTGGGAAGGACTAAGCTGCAAATAAGAACACAAGACCACAAGATTTGATTAAACAATAAATGAGGAAGCGCCTTGGGCCTGTGAAATGTAAAACTTCCTTTCGAAGGTGGTCAATTTCCTGCTAAAGTGAATTAACACAAAAGACTCGTAAAATATCAATTAAATTGCTTGCATTTGAACCGGGTAGGGAAAGGCTGTTTTTCCCGGTTTTTGATCAAAGGAACCGATGTCGTTACCTATAACCGATGGCGGTTACTGATAACCGATACCGGTGGGTTCTAGGATCTTCTGGGCTGGTTGTGGTGTTTGTAATGGCTGGTTTTTGGATAGTATTAGGAAATGGGATGGTTAGAAACTAAAGAATGACGATTAGCAGAGGCAAAGTACGTTGGATAATGGATTCAAACGGATTTGGGAGGACCGTAATTCCAAAAGCATAAGAAATGTTATAATGGAGGACATGCAAGATGTAACTTACTGGTTTTGATGAAGGTGCAAGTTGATCTCCTTTGCTGTAAACACATCTAGTATTTTCACTCGTCTCTGCTTGGTCAAGTGAAGATCTGGACTCTGTTCCTCGCTCGCAATGCTCTCTGTTGATCCAGAAATCCTTCGACTGATCTCCAAAATGAAATTCCGATCCGTTGTTTTGGTTTGGGAGCCCATTTACAGGGAACCGATGGTGGTTGCGTAACCGACGGCGGTCGAGTAGGAACCGGCATCGGTTAGGAAAAAGTAGGCTATTTTTAGTAAAATAGCCCACCTTCCCTGTTTTTCTCCCGAGGGATCATTGCCGGGCTTGGTCAAGTGGTTAGAAGGTCGGCTTTGGGTGCGAGTAAGGAGGCATTAGTTATGGATGTGAGTCTAGACCAAGTCATGGGTCCTAATTAGGTTAGTTTAGGGTTAGGGCTAGGTCACGGTGAGGTGGCCAAGTGAGGTGGCGGGTAAGGCGATGTGGATTTATCAATTATGAGGTAATTAATAAATAATTGTGTAAGGTTTAGGTAATGAGGTTAGGTTGTGAAATGGGATGCGGGTCACAAGGGGTCGTAAGCCACGAATTTGGTGTCTACACATAACTCTAACAAAACATGGATCATGATCCCTAAACCGTGCAAATAAATACATATATATATAGGCGTAGGGAATTTCCCTTCACCGCATATGCATCCTCAAAATAGGCTACATGCTAAGAATAGCCATGCACCACTACAAGATAATCACAAAATCATGTAAGATTTCTTAATAATATAGTTTCTTTAGTTAAATCCTAGTTCATATCCTATTATTAGCTCTAGAACTATGCATGTCGCTTGGTCTTCCTTTACATGATATCTATCCCAAAATAGACTTTGCTTGAATTGCAAGTCTTCTTGTTTTAATATTATCTTCAAAAAAATCTTTTCCACCACTCCAAGTCCATATTTAGTTCCGCATCCCTATTAAAATTCTATGCGCAAACCCTTTCCTTCTCACGCGCACGTCCTCATGGGCATTTCTTCTCCAATTCCTTTGCACATGCTAACCTCTTCTTGGGTACTTATTCATTGTTCTCTACTCAATAAACACCTCCGAACCATCATGTCAACATCATCCACAACATCATCTGACCCTATTCCATCATCCATTTTTTCATTAATGTGGTTTTGCATTAGTGACAACACTTATAGGACCACATGCCAATAATCTCCCCCTTTGTCATTAATGGAAAACCACCTGAACTTATCCCCCTTTTTACATTAATGATAAAGGCTATCAGTACCTTCCTAATATTCATATTTCTCAGCTTCATAGTATCATGCTTTGGTTAGAAACATTAACCAAAGATCTCATTCAAGCACAAAACCTTAAAATTTTCACACAAGTCTTGTTTTTGCCTTCTTTGAAAGCATACAACAACCATGCTTCCCATGGGAAAAGAATTTACATCATTTGAAGATATAAAAAAATCATGAATAAATCATCATCTTACCTTTCTTTGAGTCAAGACACCGTTTTTCACCTTCTAGGCATGCAAAAATAGCTATTTTTCACCTCAACCATGTTTTAGCCTTCAAGATACCAATTTAATAGACCACTTAATGAACCAAAATCACCATGAATATGAGATTTTTTCATATATGAGCTTATAATTCCACCTTACCTTATTTCTTGAGCACTACCAACTTATCTAGGTATAAATTTTTCTTGTCAATATACTTTCTTGCTACCAAACTGACCTAAGGACTCATGTCCCTAATCAGACTACTCAGTGCATTTAGGACCAAATTTGATGCACTCCCAAGCTTAAATTAACTCATGAATCAACAAATTATCAAACCCCTAGACTCAAGAGCACCATATCTAGGAGACAAGCACAAAAATGAGCTTCTTACCTTGTTATCATGGCTAGAAATCACCTTGAACACTTTTTCCTAGTCCTAAACCATCTTCTCAGTTTTAGACAGTCATATTAGATGAAATAATGCAATAAGGGACCAAAATTTCTAATTCATTGTGTTGACACCTAATACATCCCGCAAATGTCTTAAGACCTCCATATAACCATCTAGAAGTAAAAATCATTTGCTCCCCTTTTCTTGACTAAGACTAACACATCCTCTTGCACCTATAGAAGCACTTTTACTTGTCACTTTACATTAACAACATCAAATAACTTTTTACCTAAAAAATTAGCTTTAAAATGTCAATAATTTCTCCTTTTAGCTCATGATTTGATCAATAAAACCTTCATACTCATGTTACAACTGACTTGGCAAGCTCAAACATCTCATTCAATTGAAGATGCAGAAATACAAACACTATGGGCCACCGTAGATTGCATCCAACTCGGAGACACCATATCAAGCAACATTTTCAAAGGTTAAGAAATTATTCACCATAAAGAAACTCTACAAATCTCACAAGAACACTTCATGGAGCACATTGATAACTCTAAAGAACTCATATGCACAACATACATGAGAGAACGCTCATACTCGCCCTTCAAAAAAAATTGTAACATGTAGGTAGACATTTTGTACATTTAATTTTTTATCTCTCCACAACATTGGCTTTAGAAAATTTGAACCTCAAATATCTTGTCAAACCTTTGTCACATCATTAATATCATCTAGATGATTTCATAGACCACTTTATAAACCCATACATGTAGACGATTCTGAGACTCTACCTTTTTCACCTATAGTTTACTTCTCCATTATGTGCGATCCACCGTAGCAATATTCATCACCTTTTTAGAGCCTTAAACTTAGATTTTTATTAGAAAAAAAAATTCTTCATATAGCTAATCCATCATTGTTTCACAAAACTTGACTCCTTAAAACTCAACTCAATATTATTCATACAAAATACCATGTGACCTTATACTTTAAGGATAACTCTATCGACATTCAAGACCAACTTTACCTTCTTCAATTTCAATCACAACCCCAAAAAGTGACTGGGAACACCATATACCCTGTTTTTGATGTATCTATACTAATTTTAACATGGTCTTACAAGATCCTTCACGCCAACCACCGTATCATGCTTCTAATGTTGACTAAGCATCAAAATCTTCTTCCTTTCATAGTAGTCCATGATTTCACTTGCTAAAATCAACCTTTATGAAATTCACTTATGTCTCATATTATTTCTTTTGTCATGAAGCTCCTTGCAAGTATTTCAAGCCTTCAAGAGTTTACAACTCTCCATATATTCTTCTTATCGGCATCTTTTTCCTACCGGATCTTCTACAAATATGGAAGTATCCATTTCTTGTCCTTTTAGGTCCTTTTGATAGAGAGAGAGCCTCACTTATCTTGCGACATACTTTTGTAAGTGTTATACACTGTAACCTATAGTCATAAAGACATTTACGACCCTACTCCAATATCGACCATTAACCTAAAGATATCATTTACACAGCTTATCTTCACACTATTAGGCCAATCTTGCATTCACTTTTGGACCATATGTGCCTGCACTCATTCACAATCCTTAGACCACTCCTTAGTCTTTACCAAATTCTTGATAAATCCATTTAAACTAGATTTTCATAGCCAATGGGATGAAAATGATACACCCTTATAGCCAACATATTGTTTTCTATGCCCATTTTTTCTTTGTAAAAAAATGTTACTTTACAATATTAAGAGTATTATAGGACATCAATGATACACAAATGCTTCACCTATATCTCGGTGCATGTTGAAGTTACTTGAGACACTTAATACTATGTGACAAGGATTATTCAGATAGAAAATTTGATACATAAGCTACAATTGAATGATGGAACCCTTCACACTTCAACAAAAAGCTTGATACATTCAAGGATATGACACAAAACTCAAGTCCCTATGACAGAAAAATCATACCTTGAGACACATATTTTAATAATGCATTCATTAGACCCTTGATAGAATTGGAACAAACACTTGTAGACTTTAAGACCCAAACTCATAACAAAGGACCCTTGTCATAAACTTAGAATATTGTAGCAATTTCAATCTAGCCAAAGACTATGTGTAGTTACTTCAAGAGTGTAAAAATTTACATACATCACTTATTTGAACTTTCATAACTTCTAGGAATAATTCAACAAATTTTCTACATACTTGCAACTATTTCATATATCCATATGATGATCCTTATATAGTTTGAGGATATATACTTTTCATTTTCTCTTTTTCCATGCTTGTATAGTCAACTATCCCTAATTGTGGAAGAATTCACTACTAACTATTGCTGTGGTCAATTTCATAGAAGGAAATTACTTGATTGAAGAACCATTAGGCCAAATTGACACCTACATTAACCTTGAACCATGATTTTTAGGATATATAGCCAAATTTTCTATCCCATTCACCACCAATTAATCCTCTAGTGCTCCCAGCTGCAACTTCTCTGAACTGTCAAGGGCTACAAGAAACTTGGACATTTTTCAGGTCCTAAAATACCTTAAATCTCCAAGTGCACCCTATCTAGATGGTTTGTACAAAATTATAGAATTGAACTCCACCATTAACACCTTCAACCACTTACATTTCTCCATACCACTCATTATTGATTTCTAGAACCCACTTTTGGATAGAAGCTACTTAGATTGCATAAAATTTGATGTCAAGACATCAAATTATTCCATCAACATAATAACATCATCTTGCCAAATTCTTGAGCACACTTCTTCATGAAGAGACAATAACATCACATACCATCTTGAACCCATCTTGACTTTACATGCTTAAACCCTTTAGAAAGCTGTCACATACTTGATTATCACTCAATAGGATATCACTAACTTTATGATAGCCATATTAAATTCTTCACAAGTCTTCAAAATAACTTCGGTCAAAATACTTCACCACCGATCCTATTGCAATCACTTGGAAAAAAACACACATGCTATAGAGAACATTGAAGGCCATACAAAATTCCTAGACAATCACAAAATACTAGAGGTTTCTCATAATTGAGAGATACTTCTTGTCACTATAGACCTTGTAGATAGAGACAATATCCTTTACAATATTTATAGACTATTCTAACTTTACTACCACAAAGCTTTAAAAATAAAAACATATCTTGACACCTCAATCTGATATTTTTCAAACAGGCATATGAAATATGATAAAGGACACAAATTACATGGATGTTTAGATTGCTTGTTATAGACATTTCAGTATCAAATAAAACCAAACTTAGATCAAGAGTCCGAATGATACAACCTTTTAGAAAAATACATAAATAATGTGACATACATAGAGACTATAAGACATATTCTCTTTGAAAATGAATACTTTGAATCAAAACATGCAATGAGATAAAGACCATGGCTATTCACATTGATAATATAGACTTGAAAAAAGCATGCTTCACACAAACCATCTTGTATGAGTTATACCTATAAAAACAAAACTTTAGGAACTTTGACACCTTTTCGAGATTTAACTCAGACACATACAAGAAACAAGGACTCAACAACTCATGAATGGATCAATTTAAATACCTAATCACCCTTGAAGTTTCCAAAATTCCAAGTTTCTTCAAATTATCATGCACCAAGGAATGGATTCCATTCAGGTACAAGTGTTATTCTTCAGATCCCAGCCCCTCAACTAAGACAAACATGTTTCCTTAACTTGACTTGGGAACAATGACCTTGTTTTCCTCCTTGAAAAACTTTTTATGATTAGTCTCCATACTAATCACCTCTGATTTTGTAGCATATTTCTTAGCTTGACCTCCATGGTTAGATATTTTTACTTCTTCTTTAGAATCAACTCCTTTTTCTTGGACATAGGTTTGTAATGTGTCCTGATAGTTAACAATTGAAGAAAAAAAACTTCTCTTTCTTCTAGGATAAAATACACTAATATTCCATCCACAATCCTTTGTCTTATGACCATACTCACAACATGGAAAAAATTCACCTTTGAAGAGACCTTCTTAATCCCTAGGAGGCCTCTTCTTGCAATCTCTAGCTCTGTGACCAAAATCATGACAAACAAAACAATATCCATTGAATGATGAACCATACCTCATTAGGTTTTCTAATAGAGTTAGACCTTATTGGATCATCCTTCTTAGTCACCTTCTCAACTAATTTAGCACTTGGAAAAGATTCATCATTATGCTTTCCTTAAAACCCTAGGCCATTTTTTTCATTGGAGGATTTTAGACCTTCTAAGACCTCATAAATAGATTTGGAACTCTTCTCTAACTTGCCTTACATTTTGAACCTATTTTCTAAATCATATTCCAAAAATTTCAACCTCTCTTCATACCTGGATTAAACATCATCTTTCTCCTTTAAGGAATTGGAAAAAAATTTCACTTAAGATTTCAATTTCTTCATAGCATAATCACGATCTTTCTTAGTTTAAATCATAACTTCTTACAATCTAAAAACCAAAGACTCAGCAATCTCATACTTCCTTCTCAAAGATCAACTGACTTACCAATTTTTGCTTCTAGGATCTCCTTCAAATGATTAGATTTGATTCTCAAGGACTCGCTCTAATACAAATTTTATAATCACAAGCGACTAAGAAGGGGGAATAAGTCCTACAAATATTTTTATTTCATTTACCAAACCATACATTCATCAATATATATTATTCATAACCATGTGTGCTTATTAAGATGTGCAACATCAACCACAAGAGAAAGAAACATAGTAATCAACAAAATAACACCATATGTACATGGGAAACCCTCATGGGAAATAAAACCCACTAAAACAAAAACATTATATTTCCATGTTTCAAATTTATTGAGGCACCAACCCCACAAGGAGCACCAACCCCTAGTTTAGTAGAGCACCAACCCTACAAGGAGCACCAACCCCTAATTTAGTGAAGCAACAAATTGAAAGGGAGGCTCCAACCCCTAGGATGACCAAGAACTAACTCAACCTGCTGCATATGTCTGATCTCTAAATTTTCTTCTACACCAACCTGATGGAGATCACTTATTTAGCTCACAAACTTTTCACAAACCCTAAATCTTCAATCTTTCTATTTATAGTTCTTCTTGGACTTGTATTTCCTATAAAAACTTAAAAACATGAATTAAAACATTATTCAACCCGTAACACATCTTATCATCTCTCAAAAATTCCCTCATACCTGCAATTCACTCACCTATGGATCACACTTCTCACCCATGTAAGACTAGCTCTCAAAATGAGCTAAAACATCACTATTATGTGCATATATTATCTCTAACTCAAAGGATTTAAGTACCTCATTATAAATTAGACCCATAGGCCTTCATTTAATTCAAATAACATCATTACAATGGTCACATATGATCCATATAGGTCGGCCTATCCAAAATAGCATTCCATGCACACAAATCTCAAAACCCTTGCATTGGGATGACAAACTCCCCCTCATTGCAAAAACATTATTAGAAAATCTCCCATATTCATAAAACATGATTAATATATAATTTAAACATTAAAAATGGTCTAAATTTACATAAACCAATCAGATTATTTCATTAATTGGGCCCACTGGATCTTTACCTTATCAAAATAGCTACTATCAACAACTGTTTTCACATTTGGGTCTCAAGCACACCCAAAAATCTCAAATATGGCATGTGACCACTATATGGAAATTTAAATACCTTTAAAACAAATATAATTAAGTTATAGCTCATGAAACATCCCTGTGATTTAAACCCAGTAACTTTTTTTCTTCACCAAATCCTGCCGCTAAAAAAACCTATTTTCCAATATCAGATTATAAAAACCCTTTTTGATACTTTCAAGAGCTATAAATTGATTAAATAGGTACCAAACAAATCCATCTTTACTTTAAAGGTGATAAAAATAATCATATCAACCATTTTATTTCTCAATAAAACTCAATACTTCAAAGAAATACGATTCATCATTGATAGCCAAAAATATTCTTATCCACAAACTAACCTGGAAAGCATATAAAAATCATCATCATGAGAAAATAATTATATCAATGGAAATATATCTGAATTATCTTTACAACATGACTTGAATTACCTCCTAACTCGACCTTTAGCTCTGTTATGTCCATTTCATGAAGACTTCTTTAAAAGCGCTTCAAAACTACCCTTTGACTAGTCATCCTGAATGAAGCACACTTGACCATGTAACTTCATTATAATGTATTTAAATATATTTTTACATCAATAAAAACTCAAATACATCAAAAAACAACAATTTAGTTTGCAACACCTTTGGGAAACCTTGTCCTAAGCTGAAACTCTTCATAAAATTACATTTTCAGTGGGTCCCACATATGACCATATGCTCTAACATACCTTTATGGAAATATGGAAGTGTCATCTACAACATAAAATCATCACTTTTGAGTAACCAATAAAAATTGGGCTCATACAAGTGTTTTTCTGCAAACTACTCCAAGCTAGGGTTTATTTAGGATTTCAACCCACTTTACCTTCTTAACGATCTATCATAAAAATATGACGATCAAACCACATTTTTTTGAAATATTCTAAAATAAGTATAGACTTGAAATCCAAAATTTTCGATGAAAATCACACAATTCAAGGTGAGCATTAAAAGTTCCAATTCGAGCTGGAAATGGCCTTGTTCTTAACCCTGTCTCACCAAAACTGACATAACTTGCAAAATTCACATCCTAACATCCTAAAATTTTTCTCAAATCACCATGAAACATCATAATAACATCTCAAATCATCATAAATTCATCACCATCTCTCAAACTCTCCAGACACTTGAGACTTACATTGGTAGCCCTTAGGATTTACATTGTAAAGGCTAGGGTCAACTAAAATAACACTGAAAATCATCATGAAAGCACTAAAAATGGTATAAAAATAACTATTACACCTAAATGCATGCATCCATGAGCTCATATATCTCCAAATCTCATCATCATACCTCCTAGCATTCATACTTGCTCCAAATCAACACGAAACATGGTCAATCACCCGTATCGAACCGTGAAGCTGATGTGAGTTCCCAAAACCCTCCAAACATGCTATCGAATGTTCCAACATGTTTCTTAAGTCACCGGGAAGATCCTACCACCACATGCAACATCAACTAGGAACCTTAATGTGGTTGCGTAAGAGCAAACAATCCTCACCGAATCTCGTCGTATCATCATAAACACTTATGAAGCATCATGTCAACATTATCCACAACAAAATATGACCATAATACATCATAAAAATTTTAATTAATGTTTTTTTCATCATTTACAATACCTATAGGACCACATGCCAATAATGTTGTACATTTTGCTAACTTATATGCTTGTGTTTCTATATTTGTATGCTTGTATGATTTTCTCCTTGTGCCATTATTTATTTCATGTGATCTATTGCAGGTACATGTTATACATCGAGGCCACATAAAATTTTCTTCTATGCATTAAAAATATAGTTATATGTTATGTTTGACATGGAAACAGATTCATTTATTTTGAGGCAGTGATATATAGTCTATATGAATCACCTCAAAAGAGGGGGTAATTAACAAGGGTGTTCTATGAATATGAATACAAATTGGGAACACATACATAATTACATACTTTAGAATGTAATGGGACATGTTATAAGGAAATACTTATAGGTACAAATAAATTTTTTACACATAAATTTAATTTGGATATAACCATTTAATAGAAGATGAAACCATTGATCATATGGTACTATCCTAATGGATAGTATTGTCATGGGAAGATTTTGACATCTAATTTTTTTGGGAAGTTATAGGTTGTTAAAAGGTCTCAGGTATAGATACATAGTTTCAATACATAGTTCTCTTCATCGTATAACATAATGTAGGGGAAGGGTGACAATTTTAATTCAAATCCCCAATAGTAAGCTACATATTTTTATTCTTCATGCATTTACATTATCAGATTGCTATAGTAGGGGTATGAACATGAACATAATTATTTTTAAATTTTAAATTTTTAAAAGACTAATACAGTGTATAGTGGGGGCATGAGTGTAAGTCATTCATTGACAACTTTACACATTTGTAATCTAGATATATCTATAATAGTTTTATTTTGTGGGTGGATGGTTTTTCTTTATGTTTTGTCCCACCCTCAATATATATGGGTCTAATGAAATATTAATACACCATTCCTCTCACTCATTTTTAGGATAGTTGGGTCAAGTGACACCAAACCTCTTTTATTTTTTGTATTGGGTCAAGTGACACCCAACCCCTTTTGGTTTGTGCTACTTATAAAAATTAGGGACAAGTCACCCCAATCCCTCCATTGGTGCAATTTTAGTCCCTCTCTCCAAGTTATTCTTCAATAATCTTCTATATTCATAAGGAAAATAAGTGTATGCCATCCATATTTTGTTTAATTTCAAGTTTCAAGTTCAATTTCAATTTATAATTAAAGTTCAATTATTTCCATATAAACATTGAATACACTCTATGTAGAAAGTTTCAATTTAGGGATCTTATAACCACCCAAACACCTCAAGAATCTAAATAAATCAAATATCTTAAGGAAATACAAAGTGTGTTTACATACTCAGATATACATTTTCTTTAATAAATAATTTTATTTCTTAGCTTAAAAGGGGAAAATGTAGACACCACATTTGGTAATTTAGCACTTGATAATGTTAGTATTGACTTAATACCTTTAATCATAACTTGTGAACCTATTCCAATCATAATTTTTATATCCTAGTCTATTTTATTCCTATTACAATAATTTATATCATTATCACCCTACTCAATCACTTATATAAGTACTCATAATATTCATAAGTAGTCCATTACTGCTAATTATCATGTACAATCTTACAACACCAATCATCAAAACTAGACCACACCATCTAATGGTTCGATACTAGGAAGCGTGGTTCCATCCTAGGGCACCCAATGGTTAGTTTTCCAATTTGAATATTTTTATCCATTATAATATCCACTATAGGTTGACCTTAATGTGAAATTATACTCACAAAATCATATATAAGAAAGTATAATAGAATCATTTAATCACATGGAATCCTAGTATTCTCCTTGCATTCTCAAATACAAATCAATAAAGAGGAATTGAATTTGTATCCAAACTTCCTTAAAAAAGAGTAGTCATTAAGAGCATCCCTATATAGGTCTAAAGAACTCTAAAATGTATCCAAGAGTCAACCTTCCCAAATCAAAATCACACAAATCCAATTCAAACACAAGCATGCCAAATAAACACAAAGCAATTCTTAAGTGTTAAAATTATCAAGTGTAGTTCCATCTATATAGTATTATGTCACATTTACAAGTGGAGAAATACAAAAAAATTGAGGCCTCTTTAAAGTAATTACAACTTGGTGGCATTTGGAATTTTCTTTAATTAAGTTATAATTTCTAATTAAGGTGGTTAATTTTAGAGGGTTTTGCACATGATCAAGACCTAATATTTCACAGTGATCCATATAATAGTTAGTCATAGAGGTCCTAGAAGTTACAAAGTCCTACTTCCAATCTAGTTCAAACTATATTATAGGATAAAACTTCTAAATGGTTCAGTCATTAGTAACACAACCCCTTCCCTAATCATATTGTAGTTCTAAAATAAGAGATTGAGAAATTGCATAAAATTTTCAGCCAGTTCATCCCTTTTTCATGCCAATTTTAGTTTTTATACTAGTTGAAAATCAAGTACACTCATATTCTTAGGTTTTAATGTATTTATCATGTTCCTTGATTTAATGTAAATTATCAATATAATTTTACACGTACTATTTAATTTGAATGTTTGCAACATTGATCTATTAATATGAGTACACATTAGTTTCAGTAGTTCTCTATCGTAATTATGGTTTTACAAATATCAAATTTAGGGTAAATCAATAACCTTTGAATAATGTCCATAAAATAAGATGTTATATTTATTCATATTAATGGTTATGAAAAGTAAAGAAATTTAGCATACAACTTGGTGAGCCTATCCATGAACAAAGTAATGGAATTTTCTATTTCTAATAAGGGAAACCTTGTTATGAAATACATGAAAAATTTACCCCACCTTTGTCTTAGAATAAATAGGGGTTGCAAAATGCTTGGTGATTTAATTATTTGACACTTAATTTTTGACACACCATACATTTTTTCAAAAATTTAAAGACATCCCCCTTTCATCCTTTCAAAAATAAATACCTCTTTAACTTGCAATAAGTCTTCTAGGATGTTTAATTACCCCACCGAAGATGTATGTAGCTATGTAATAATATTTTTTCAGGGATAATTACCTACATAGGTACCCTATCATCGTATTATAGGGAATTTAATTTCCATAAAAAATTATCTAGTGTAGTTGATTCCTATTATATCTTAAAAATTATAACATGTGTATCTATGTCAATGTCCCATATAGAAGTTGCCTCATCCACATAATTAGTCTTTAAGTGATTTCAATTTCTTGTGAATCTATTTAATTCCTTTTTAATTTTCAAGAATATTAAATTAACATACATAAAAAGGATTAAATAATGCAACAAGTGGATATTATGATTTAATTAACTTCTAACATTAATTATACAAATCATAATAATGATTTTCAAAGTGACTATTGATCTATCAACTATAAAAAAACAAGGAAGAAATTTAACTTATCTTACTTTATGTAGATCTAAAAGAGTTTGGGTGATATGAATGTAGGAACATGATGATATGAGACTAAAAATGTTTTGTTACTAAACCGACACCAAAAGCCGAACCTAGTCAAAACTATACAACTAGGTCAAAAGCATTTGTACAATCCCGAGCATTTCATACAATATTATAACTACTTAGAATATGGGCACGAATCTTCGAAGTGATTCACCAACCTGGAAATGTATTTCATAATGTTTTTGTCTTCTTCATTCACCTTCAAAATGTCTCTATAAACTCTACTCAAACCCTAAAACCATTGTAGTGTAAGAAGGAGTTCCTACAAAACAAATTTAGGTGGGTTGTGGGAACATTGGTGTACCATTGACATCACCATTACTCCAAAGAGGGATAACAATAGATTTCATTCTCCTAGCTTTTGATATTCATCATAGTGTAATTAGAACTTGACAATTTGTGCTTTTCACATACTTCAACTTGAGTTTCACACTTGCTCAAATACGGGATGGGTCATTTTGCTTACTTATAAAATGAAGATGGAGAATCATAAACCTAGAAGGATAATTTGGACCTATAGGTCATGCTACCCTAATAGATGTGCATGAGTTATTTTTTAGTTTAGGGATCTTGGAGTGCCTTTTGTGATATCTTTTACATGAGGAGTTTCTAAATTACCCATTTCTTAAATGAGGTATGATTTACTTACTTATATATGTTTCTACAAGTTGTTATATCATGAAAGAATGATAAGGGGGATAAATTTACTTTTAATAATTTGATAGAATTGAAATAATTATCCTAGAACATGTCTATTTAAAATTGTATAATAGGGTTGGCTTGTAGATTTTAAAAGCGACCAAAAATAGTGGTTTTGAACAAGAGGGAAAAAGCATGTTTTGAATTTATGGTTGGAGGATGAATGTTTCTAGATGTGTTTTAGGAAAATAAAATTTATTAAATGATGATAGAGAAGTGTGAAAAGATAAAAAGTAATCAAAGAGCTATCGAGGCTATACTAAGCAAGAGTGAGGGGAGTGCATTTGTATATGAAAGTGTGCAATGCCAATATCAATAGTGTTAAAGGATATATTTCCAAATTTGAGTGCCTACATTTCCCCATTTAAGTATGAAATGAAATTACATGCTTAAAAAAAAGATACTAGAGTGTGTAGACACACTTTTTCTTTCATCACAATAACTTTATTTTCCATATCCCATTGTATTGGTGTTTGTACACTCAAAAATGAAAAGTGGAACATAGAGTGTAGTCAATGCCCAAGATAGAAAATTAAAATTTAACTCAATATGTAATGAAATTATTGTAGGGAAATGTGCAACAAAAAATGCTAAAAGATATGTAAAACATGTAAGGAATACACCTATTTGTTTTGCGAAGGGAATGTACTCCAATTTTTAGGAGATGTCAATGTATTAGGTGTACAAAATCAATACATGAATGCTGAAAAGAAAAGAAAGATGAGGAGCCAAAGCACTCCACCAAAGAAGGAGACTGCATTTATCAAAGTCATTCAAAAACTATAATAACTTCCTCTTAAGTACAAGAGGATAGGAAAGTCTACCTACGAAGAACTTATCCACTTTGATACCTTCCAAAACCCCATAGACCATACCACTATAGAAGGATATAATCCCAATTTTCAAAAATAGGACATATAGTAGAAAAGAGAACTAAGTGCCCCCTTAATCTTCCCATGTGCTGCACAACCTGAGTAGAAACTAAATATAATTTATTACATGATAAATTTTGAGTGGAGAAAGGAGACCCATGCCCCAATGTGCTCAAAACTAAACATAAAGCTGAGTAGAATGAAGAAAAGAGAGAGAGAGAAATACTTCATGCCCTTTGAATTTGTGCTAAAATGAGTCAAATAAAGCATGAAATCATATGAAAACTCTATAAAGCAATGATGAAAATCATGATAATCTTGTTCAAAGATATGGAGAAAATTCCCCTCAGGAAAAATCATATAATAGCTCCATAACCATCCATACGGTCTCTAATTTGTATGGTTTTTACCTCTATATATTTTTATAAATTCCTATGCCGAATAGAATTATGAGGCATTTTAGTTTGTCCTCGCTTATGTTTGTGCCCATCAATATGTATCTATTTGATGAAAATATAGAATAAAACCCCAAATTCTTGCCCCATCTTTTGAGGTGTGTATGATGAAGGATTTGAGCACACGACTCAAAATAAAATAGATATACCAATGTTTGGGATGATGAGAACATGTGGATAACCTATGTTGTACCACATAGGAGTATCATATGAAAAATGATTAAAAAGTTAAAGGTAAGGTATGTGAGGAATGCCGGAGGTCGTGAAGAGGTTATACACCGTTATTGAAGACCAAGCCGATTGTAGAGAACTCCTTTTTCTTAGGACTACCTAAGAAGCAAAGGAATAACAAAAAATAGAATTAATAGCATAGGTCAATGGATTTCGTAGTGTGAGATAGATTCTGGAAGTGGTGCTTCCTCGAAGGATATTAATTCACATCTTAATACAAATTAATGTTGATAAATATCATAAAATGGAAATTCCTACCTTTGTAGTTACATGATTTGGGTATCTCACAATACACAATAGTCTAAATGTAATCTAAATGATGAATATAAGATTGAATCTAGGAGTATGGTCAATTGTCGTGGTTTATAGGTGTGATAGATGGTGGAAAAGTGCCACACATAGAGACCAATGATAGTTGGGGAACCGATGCCAGTCATTGGTTATAGCCATGATCGATTGGGTAGCCGATCATGGTAGGAGAGATTGAGTTTCAAAGGTCTTAGGTAGGGTGTAGGAATTTAGGTGAAGACTCAACAAGGGTAAAAGGGGTGGTTGAAAGGGAAGAGTGGTTCCAGTTAGTAGGGTGTTAGGTGAATGGGCTACGAGAAGGTATCCGAGAGAGGAAGGAGGTGATTAGAAAAATATAAAGGATCTAAAACCAAAGCTAATGAAATCAATAACCTAGTTAAGAATACTTATCAGAGATTTGGAGATTGGTAGAAGGTGGTGGTTGGTGGGTGTGCGTAGGAGAGATGAGCCGAGATCTAGTGCCATGGTAGTGAAGGTTGAGTGCTTCTCCATGTGAATGGTTCAAGCATATGAAGTATTAGATTGATTGCTGATGGAGAGTTTGATGCTTTAGTGCTAAGTTGATTGTCGGGTGATGATAAATCTCTAGATTTGCATAAATAAATTAAGCAATAATTAATTAAAATCAACACATGAAATGAAAAATAAGAAGATAGAAACCAAATGTAAATAAAATGGAGCAATTTATATTGAATATGAGAGGGAATTTTATACCTAAAATAATGGAGTCAAGTCTTATCATTTTATCCCCATATCTCTCCTTTATTCCCTAGTCTTACTTTCAATCCCAAGATATTCTCACACATTCCTATCTCTATGAGTTTTGCATGACAACTAATTGTGCACACTCATATATTATTTTATAAATATTAAAAACTATTACTACCAAATAACCCAAACCACTCCTAAGTGTTCACACTATGAACAATATTTCGGTAACAATCACCCCCTTAGTGTGAACATGGGGAAAGCTATCTCCTATACCTGCTCATGATCTACAAAGAAATGGAAGTTTTCAATGAGTACTAACAACTCAAACAATATGAGGTTTTCAAAGAGAACCTCCAACTTAGAAAATGGTTTTCTAGTGGAACCAACCACTACATAACAACATACATTATTTTGCTCACATCATTGTTTCTAACTTAGAGGGATTACAAAATAGAAATTATGCTAATGCAGGATATTTAAACAGGAATTTTACTTCTATTCATTATTACAACATAAAGTAAACACACCACACAACAAAAATAAAAGGTCACTAATACCATGAAGCAATCTCTTTGTTGGTGACTAACAAGAGATGCCAATTTGCCTCCATCCTGCTATGCCTCCATCCTCCATCGTGATGTTGCTAACTCAGCTGAATTTGTCTTTGAGGATCATTTTACAATTATATTGGGTGTCGGTTTCAACGATAATGCACCCTTATAATAATAACCAGCTTTATATTTAACCAAAATAATAAAGCATATCAAAGTTTTATTGCTGGAAATCACTCACTATTTTTTTACAAAATAATTAGAAACGTCAAAATTGTTTCCACGATTTCTCTTAAAATATGAAATGGGTTTCTGTAATATTTTGACATAAGTTTTCCATAATATAAATAAACAAACCCAAAAAATTTCAGAAAATTCTGAATCTAGGTTTTTGAGAAAAACATGAATTACTAGTTGTTTTTAAGATCAGAATCCAGAAAATGGCAATGGAAGCTTTAAAACTCTCGGAACCCGAATCTTCAAGGCTGTAGTTTTGTCCTACAATCACTCTCATAAATCTTCCTAACCTGCTCTGATACCAAATGATGATAAATCTCTAGATTTGCATAAATAAATTAAGCAATAATTAATTAAAATCAACACATGAAATGAAAACTACAGAAGATAGAAACCAAATGTAAATAGAATGGAGAAATTTCTATTGAATATGAGAGGGCATTTTAGACAATTGCTTACTCCTAAAATCATGGAGTCAAATCTTATCATTTTATCCCCATATCTCTCCTTTATTCCCTAGTCTTAGTCTCAATCCCAAGATATTCTCACACATTCCTATCTCTATGAGTTGTGCATGACAACTAATTATGCACACTCATATATAATTTTATCAATATTAAAAACTATTACTATGACATAACCCAAACCACTCCTAAGTGTTCACACTATGAATAATATTTTGGTAACATCAAGGTGTCGATTGATTTACAAATGTGTGAGATCAAAGAATTCAATAAAAATAAGAACTTGAGAAAAAAGTTGAAAATGCTTATTTAAAATAACTGATGGTAGTTTCTTGGTCGACGCCTTGGTGAGGAATAACCAACGTTGGTTAGGGAGAAATAGTCTTATTTGTTAAAAATAACCTTTTCTTTCCTTTTTGGCGTGATTCAAGAATGGTTCTGGGTTAGGAGTCTTGATTCTCATTAAATCACATGGGAAATTGGTGGGAGAGGTAGTTAGCAATTAATATTAGGTTTAGATGAAGTCTCAGTTGGTTAGGGGGAGTGATGAATTAGTCTTTGTTATTAAATGGGCTTAGAAGGGGTCTAAGGTGAGGTGGTGGGATGAGGTAATAATTAATCTAATATAGATAATTAGATTAATAAAAATATGTGAAAGGGGTCATAGAAAGGGGTATGTAATAAAAGGGTACCTAGAGGGTGTCATCCCAATTTTGGGTGTCTACATTTTCCCCTTTTGTCATGTAGCTTGTACTAATGAGCGACGATGAAAAAAACAAGAAGTGGATGCCCTAAATATGGGTGGAGGTGATCCCCCTCAAACTAGGAATTGATGTAGTGGAAGGCAGAATCGGTGATGGGTTTGATAAGGTGGTAGGTGATGAAAAATGGGGTTATGTGAAGGTATAGGCAATGGTGATGATAGGGTGATTGAAAGGTGGAGGCATTCAAACACATGCACATGCTTAGAATGTAACAAGGCACAAGGTTGAAGAGCACACAAACACTATTTTTCAATGGTTGATAGTTTATCCAAATAAAGGGTGATGTGCTCTAGGTATCCAAGGTATAAGATGTGATCCTAGAAATAAAATGAGGCTAGGTGAAGGAATGAGTATAGGTGTGTTCCAAAACACCAAAAGGTTTAGCTTGGTCAAGATAAATATCACGATATAAGGTGAGGTAAGGTGTGTAGGCTAAACAACATGGGTAACATTATCACATGGTAGAGAAATTAAATTTGATTGTCATATAGGCAAGGTCAAGTTGGTGAAGGTATATAGGTAAGGTCATGGGTAAGGCCTAGGTGAAGGAAAATATGCCCCTAAGTATCCGTAGGGAATTGGTGAGGCTATTGAGGTACATTAGGTGAGCTTGTAGGGAGGTGTCGGGTTGTATCAACTAGAAAAAGGAAAGAAAGAGAAAACATTAGGAAAAATGAAGCATATTGGGTTATATGCAGGGTGACCAATGCTAATTCAGAGGGAACTGATGCTAGTCACCTAGGGAAAGACCCAACCGACATTGGTCACCAAAATGGAAAGATAAAAAATAGAATCCCACCCAAAATGTGCTCATTTAAGCATTGGTTGAGTTGGAAAATGAATAGTGGAGGGTATTTATGAGGAAGATGAAAAATATTGGGTGGAGGAGGTGATTTCATGGCCCCATGTGTAGCTATCTAAATTATTTGGAGAGCTATGAGCTATTTGACATGGTAGAGGCAGAGGAAGGATCAGGGGGTGCTCCAGTTTAGGCTCCAACCATCCCAACATAGAGGTGCCAATGAGTAGAGGTAGGATTTGGGATTTAAGCTTGGTTTTGTAGAATTATAGGTACTAGAAATGTAAATTTTATTATTTTTTAAATTTTACTAAAATTAGGGTGAAATCAAGCTATGAAAGGGTATACTTAGATTAATTAGGGCGAAAGGGAACTTAGAGCCGGTTGGAAGTGATTTGCGTGGGTTATTTGAGTGTTGTTTTATTTTGTTTGCAATTAGGGGGCTTGGGAGTTTGGCCTTAGGGAAGAACCAAGAACAATATCGATTGACTAACATGCTTTGGTCATTTTGAATGGGACCAAAATTGGTAGGGGAACCGATGCCAATTGCTCGGTTAAAGAACAAATTGTAAGAAAATTTTGATTTTAGGCCATCTAAGGGAGTGTGAGGTTGGGTAGGGTGGAAAAGAGAATTCTTAGGGAAGGGTTTGGGTAAAAGATGATGTTATAGGATGATTTCGGGAGGGATGGGGTTGGGTAGGTCAATAGGTGAACTAGTGGGAGGGCAAGATAGGTAAGATTAGAAAAGGGGGAAAATAGTGGAATGGAGTGGGCCAAGCTAACCTCCGAAGACCCCATGTCTTCGAGTGTTGCCTACATAGCCCTTATAAAAGGGGCCTCAGGCTGATGTAGTTCTCCCATAGGACAGGGAAGAATATGATTTTGGTAAGTAGGTTGGGTGAAGGTGAATGGTCTAGGTAAGGCATGGTAAATATTAGGCAAGGTTGAGTTTTGAATAGAAATTTGAAAGGGAAAATGATGAACTTGTGTGGGTGTTTTTGATGATGGATAAGCAATAAATGACTATGAGGGACTAACTTCTACCCCTTCTAGTATAGATGAGACCCACCATTTCGGATGAGGAGTGGGAGCACATGCGGGTAGTTGGGCTAGGAAATGTGAGAAGGTACAAAAGGATTACATGAGACAATAATATGATGGTAGCTCTCATCAGTAGATGGTACCTGGCTACAAAAGCCTTCCATCTGCTAATGAGAGAGATGACCATCACATTAGAGGATGTATACAGGATTATACAGATTTCGATCATTAGGGATCCACTTTATCAAGTGTTGTCTACAGATGCAGTAGATCATACGATTACGTTGTTTAGGCCAGCCATGACTGAGCCTACATACATAAGTGCAAGTATCAGTTATTGTAATATATGTGATGCATCCTCAAGAAACCTGTATTTCATTCCCGATAATGGTTGACATTAGTTATTTTCCCCTTGAGACTCATAGGGTGGGAGGTTTCCATGAGCCTTGATGGGAGTTCTAGAGGACATGATTTTTGACAAGGTTTGTTTTGCATAGGCACCAACTTACTTGGTTCATATGTATAGGGATCTTTGGGATTATAGGAGGATATGGTGATTTGGTCTCTATTGCACTTATCTATTACACTATTGGGCATATGAGCACATTATGTGCCTTCTTCCGCTAGGTCTACCATGACAGGGTGACACATGGGTGTATATAGGGAAAGCTATAGTTAGTGGTTGTTGATAGGAGAGCAAGGTAAGGGTGGATGGGGTGATTTGGGATATTGCATACTATTGGTGGGTACTAGATAGCTGTCACCTATAGATATTCTATGGAGGCCATACCTCACTTACCCAAAGTTCACAAGCATGGAGGAGTTGGAGGGTATACATATTTTGAGATGGATCTAGGGGTGTATGAATGAGGGCAAGAGATCATACCAATAGATCATGTTAGATGATAGTTCGGCTTACAGCAGGATGTGCCCAAGCCATTCCCAAAGTACCATTGAGATGATGTGGAGAGGCCATTACCTCTTCCACAACCAACACCACTAGTAGGAGTGGAGGAATAGGTAGCTAATGAGACAATAGACTATTATGGGTACAAATATGGGTATAGGAAGTGGTGGACATCATAGTGATAGGAAGCACTAGCTAGGATAAGAAAACTCGAATCAACCACTATTATCGGTGAGAGAGATAAGCTACGGGGCAAGTTACTTGACAAGAGGCCCAGTTACTAGTTTACATGAACAAGTGGCCACATTACAGAATACTTAGGGGTAGTAGAGGCACATGAAAATGAAATGGGACACTTGGTTACCCCTCATTTACCTTTGAGGGTACATGATGGGATATAGATATATGGACATGGTCCATCATCACAGGTACAAGTACTAGGATAGGGTCCATAGTGACATGGATAGGGATAGGTAGGTAGTGGAGTGATGCCACCACCACATGTGGTATCGATGGACCGATACAGAGAGGTTTTGGCGAGGCTAGATATTATGAGGATCAAATTACAGAGCTTGATCTCCTATCATCGAGATATATGATCGACAAAGCACAATGAAAGATACAAGCTCACATTCACTGTAACATCCTTATTTTATACATTAGAACAAGTCAAATTTTTTTGATAATCTGCTTCACTCGGTTCTAAATACATAATTTAGAACTCACAATGTTTCACTCGGAAATGCTTCATTTCTTTTAGAAACAGAGATAAGGTTAGGGTTAGGAGGAATACCTGTAGAATGTCGAGATGATGTGCGCGTACCGTAGAGAAAGATCAGGTTGACTGCGGAGAACTCCTTTTTGTCTGGGAAGGACTACCTGCAAATAAGAACACAAGACCACAAGATTTGATTAAACAATAAATGAGGAAACTGCCTTGGGCCCAGGAAATGTAAGACTTCCTTTCGAAGGTGGTCAGTTTCCCTGCTAACGTGAATTAACACAAAAGACTGTAAAATATCAATTGAATTGCTTGGCTGAACTGGGTAGGGGAAAGGCTGTTTTTCCTGGTTTTTGATCAAAGGAACCGATGCCGGTTACCTATAACCGATGCCGGTTACTGATAACCGATACCGGTGGGTTTTAGGATCTTCTGGGCTGGTTGTGGTGTTTGTAATGACTGGTTTTTGGATAGTATTAGGAAATGGGATGGTTAGAAGCAAAAGAATGACAGTTAGAGGCAATGGTACGTTGGATAATGGATTTAGAAACGGATTTGGGAGGACTGTAATTCCAAAAGCATAAGAAATGTTATAATGGAGGACATGCAAGATGTAACTTACTGGTTTTTACGAAGGTGCAAGTTGATCTCCTTTGCTGTAAACACGTCTAGTATTTTCACTCGTCTCTGCTTGGTCAAGTGAAGATCTGGACTCTGTTCCTCGCTCGCAATGCTCTCTGTTGATCCAGAAATCCTTCGACTGATCTCCAAAATGAAATTCCGATCCATTGTTTTGGTTTGGGGAGCCCATTTACAGGGAACCGATGGCGGTTGTGTAACCGACGGCGGTCGAGTAGGAACCGGCATCGGTTAGGAAAAAGTAGGCTATTTTTAGTAAAATAGCCCACCTTCCCTGTTTTTCTCCCGAGGGATCAGTTGCGGGCTTGGTCAAGTGGCTAGAAGGTCGGCTTTGGGTGCGAGTAAGGAGGCATTAGTTATGGATGTGAGTCTAGACCAAGTCATGGGTCCTAATTAGGTTAGTTTAGGGTTAGGGCTAGGTCATGGTGAGGTGGCCAAGTGAGGTGGCGGGTAAGGCGATGTGGATTTATCAATTATGAGGTAATTAATAAATAATTGTGTAAGGTTTAGGTAATGAGGTTAGGTTGTGAAATGGGATGCGGGTCACAAGGGGTCGTAAGACACGAATTTGGTGTCTACATTAGCCCCTTATTGTCGTGTAGCTTGTTTTGTTAAAGCTGCGCGAACAATAATATGAAGTGGTTTCTCATGTTAAGGATATAGGTAATCCCCCTCAAATCTATCACCGATGGAGTGAAGCGGGAAATCGGGGATAGGGTTGATAAAGGGTACATGTTGTAGAGAGGATGGTAAGGTGGTAGGGAAGGTCCAAGGAAGCAGACGCATGTTGAAATGCAACAGTACGACTAGGGTATATGATTTGACGAGCAAACCAGCGATGTATAGGCAAAGGTCGATAGTTTATCCAAACAAGGGTGATATAATCCTGGTATCCAAGGCATAGGAAGTAGCTCCAGGGTATATAACAGGTAAGGTACAGGAACGTTTAGGCATGTTCGGCGGTAAAGCACCAAATGGTTGGTTTGGTTGAGATAAACGTCACGGTCCAGGTCTACAGGCAAAGTTGGTCGACAGATCAAGTCAAGGACCCTAATCGTGCTAAAACATGAACAGGTGAGCTCGATTGAACACAAGGTACATGATGGATGGATAAAATAAAACGTTGATTGTGGGTATGGTATGGAAGTGATACGGCCTTGGGTCGGGCCAAGTTGTTGGGTTGTGGCCTTGGGGCAGACCATAACGGTAGAGTGAGGCCTTGGGTCGGGCCAAATTGGTAGGGCGAGGCCTTGGGTCGGCCAAATAAGTAGGTTGAGGCCTTGGGTCGGGCCAAATGGTTAGGGTGAGGCCTTGGGTCGGGCCAAATAGGTAGGGTGAGGCCTTGGGTCGGGCCAATTGGTAGGTTGAGGCCTTGGGTCGGGCCAAATAGGTAGGGCGAGGCCTTGGGTCGGGCCAATTGGTAGGTTGAGGCCTTGGGTCGGGCCAATTGGTAGGTTGAGGCCTTGGGTCGGGCCAATTGGTAGGTTGAGGCCTTGGGTCGGGCCAAATAGGTAGGGCGAGGCCTTGGGTCGGGCCGTTGGTAGGTTGAGGCCTTGGGTCGGGCCAACAGGTAGGGCGAGCCTTGGGTCGGGCCAATTGGTAGGTTGAGGCCTTGGGTCGGGCCAATTGGTAGGTTGAGGCCTTGGGTCGGGCCAAATAGGTAGGGCGAGGCCTTGGGTCGGGCCAATTGGTAGGTTGAGGCCTTGGGTCGGGCCAAATAGGTAGGGCGAGGCCTTGGGTCGGGCCAATTGGTAGGTTGAGGCCTTGGGTCGGGCCAAATAGGTAGGGCGAGGCCTTGGGTCGGGCCAATTGGTAGGTTGAGGCCTTAGGTCGGGCCGGAGCAGTGAACAAATGTTGTGCAGCAAAGGTGGACAGAGGCGATATTGGTGAAAAAGAGGCAAGGAGTAAAGAACGGCAAAGAATGGGGTGAAAGTTGGGTATCAAACCGATGTCGATTCCGCATGACCGATATCGGTTAAGGGACCGATACCGGTTTCTTAGGGCAAAAAAGAAACCGACATCGGTTAAGGTCGAAAAACCTATAAAAAGAAAAATACGGCCTGTCATTGTCACTTTTGTTATTTGCAATCCAAATTGACTTGTCTGACGTGGAGAGTTTATTTGGAGGGGTATTGAGTGAGGTGGAGCTATTTGATTGGCGGAGAGAGTTGATAGTGGGCCCGAATAGTTGAGGAGGCAGCAGGTGATTGGCCGGGGACCCAGCAGATCAGGATTGGAGCCATGGCACAGGCAGGAGGAGCTGGAGGGGCTGGACCAGCTGGACCTCCACCACCCATCCCACCACGACGACGTGTCGTCGTACCGGTAGGTTCTAAACTCTTTATTTTATGCATTTGGTTGTATTAAGTGAGATTGGGGGTTTGGGTAGGAATTTAGTTGTTTTAGGAAATGAGGAGTAAAATAGACGTAATTTGAAAAAGAGAGAGGGTAGATAGGTAAGATAGGGTAAGGCGGCTAGGTGTGTAAAATTTGGGGGTGTTTGGGTGGGTAGATGGGTAAAAATAGGTGAAAAATGGTT